>JAZHRO010000056.1:5600000-8000000 GCA_037157565.1 Thalassia testudinum
TAAACATATAGATGTAAGACATCATTTTCTTAGGGATAATGTATTAAAAGGAGAAATTAAGTTAGACTTTGTAAACATTGAGGACCAACTTGTAGATATCTTAACAAAACCACTTAGTTTAGAAAGATATAGTCACATTAGAAGGCATCTAGGAATTTGCAAGTTAAAAGATTAGAAAACTAAGTTTTTCAGATGTCTGAATGTCCATATCAGACATCTTATTGTCTTGTGTATGCAATTTTCTTCCTTGAAAGGAATTTCTGGGAATTTCAGACGTCTTGAATAATTCTTAGATGTTTGTGTTTCTTTCTGATTGTTATTTAAAGCATTCTTTGATTGTTCAATGGTCATCTTTTTGAATTTCAAATGAAGTGTTTTGAATTCAAATTCAAACGGTCTTTCAGACGTCTTTTTCATCTATTAGAGGTTTGATTATTTAATTTTAGACGTCTGCATTTATCAAAAGATGTCTGGTATTTTTTGAATGCTCTTGGATTCAAAAATTGAAAGAACATCTTTCTTTTACCCAATGGATATGTGACCTCTTTTGAAATTTGAAATCTTCTCCATTAAAAGTGTAACACCACATCATGGTCATTCCCATATCTTTTTACTTTCTACCACACTCAAAAGAGCTCCTCCACTTCCAGTTTCATCTTCTTCCATATTCCTCCATTGAAGAGCACCTGAGAGCACCGGACGCCTCTTGATCTTCGCCGAGCGCCTCCTGTGTCTCATCAGACGTCTCTTGTTCTCACCGGATGTCTGTAGCTGCATCTTCATCTCTTTATCTACAAAGGTCTCTTGTTAAGTAAGATCTTATCTTCTTTCTTTGGTAATCGCTACATCTTCACATCTAGATCTTGTATTTTCTTTTAATACGAACTTGTATGAGGATCATTTGTGTTTGTGATTAACTCTCATCATTGTTTCTTTTGGTTTGGTTTTTGGGAATTCTGTTATTGATATAATTATTTCTGTTCAGATGTCTTATTACTTTTTCAGTCATCTAATATTATTATTCTTATCTCTCAAAATCTTGGACATCTACTTTCATTTTTTTCAGTCATCTGTTTTACGATTTCAGACATCTAACTGACATACCATACGTTTGGTTTCAGCTGTTTCTGTTAAGCTTGTTCTTCTTTCTTTTCCTCATTATGCCTTGTAGGAAGCAAAAGAGTGCTGGACATAGTAATCCACCTCCTGTAGAAGAACTACCTAATGTGACGAGACAATTTTGTTTAACCAAAAAGGCCTCCCAAAAACTTAACAATTTGAGAAATTTAAGGTTAGGTGTGGCAGACTAATTATATGGGGTGATTTTGAGGATTATGGTCTCCTAGCCCTATTTCAAGCTCAAGAAATTCAACATTTCTTTGATGAGGAATTTTTTCCCAGTGGAAAAATTCCTAGTATATTTCCTGAGATTGTGAAATTACTTTATGCCAATCTAGTGAATGACTCCACACCTACTACCTATATCCTAAAATCTAGTGTTTTGAATGTATCCTTTACCGTTACTAATGAAGTAATTTCTTCTATTATTTGCACCGCAGACTTAGGAGTTCATTGGCGGGACATTGCAAAAGAAGCTACTTTCCCCACTGTTACAAAACATTAGTTAAAAATGACTTTTATTTTGAAGGGATGAAACTTGAATCTTGTCATCTTAAGGTTGTACCTTGCATTTTAGCTAGACTTGTCTCTTGGAACTTACATGGAAAATCAGGATCATTTGATCACATTTCTAGGGAGATTGCCTACATCCTATATGCTTTATTAAATCGTACCAAATTGAATTGGTGTGATTTAATCATGGAGACATTATGTAGCACACACCGTAGGAACCTTCCTTTAGGTGCCCTTATTCCCAACATGCTTCTCCACTTTAACCTTGATTTGAAACACCAGTTTGTAGATGAATCTGTTAAGAAGTTTGACTGCACTACGTTACTTCTTATGGGTCTCAAGAAAGGAATTGAAGAAGAACAAGTAGAGGAAGAAGTTCCTCAGTCTCAACCTTCTCCTACTTCCTCACAAGTTCCTCCCATGCTTCTTGATCCTTCTACTTATTACTTTTATTCCACTTCTTGGGGTTACTCTTGGGAGAATGTACAGGGAAATCAAGAAGCTTTTCAAAAGGCCATGTTTGATGGGATAAACCTTCAAATGAAGAGGCAACATGAAGATCATAACTATCTAAGGAGCTTCACCAATCAATATGCTATGCAACTATCTCGTCTTGTAGACCGCATGAAGAACTTGAAGTCTGCTTACTCCAAAGGAAAGAAGAAACTTTGATTCTTGTCTTTAGATGGTTGCTTTGCGCCAATTAGGAATTTACTTTCATTGTTTTCAAAACCTTTGTTATGAGAATCATTTGATTTTAACTTTCATATATTCATGTTTCTGCCTTTGACGTATGTTTTTAACTTTCATATATTCATCTCTTAAAGTTCTTTTTGCTAATGCCAAAAAAGGGGGAGACATGATTGATTATTAAAAGGAGCTCATAAGCTTTTATTTAGAGGGAGTATGTCATATCAATATTTTTTGTCATTATAAAAAAAGTGGGAGATTGTTGTTATAATTGTATTTTTTGATGATGACAAATGAGCTATTTCTTGGAAAAGACTAACATGTTGTAGGAAGAATTTAAAGTACAGGAAGGACTTAAAGATTAGGGTCAAGGAAATGGAAGGGCAAAAGATTTTATTTTTTGTCTATTTTAAATTTTTAGAATGTAAAAAGCCTTGATGTCTTTTGATCTTTCCTATTCTTACTCGCATTCTTTGAAGTCTTATTTCTATTGGATTTTCAGACGTCTCTCTTTACCTTCAGATGTCTGAATATGATTTTTAAGACATCTAATGAGTTTTTCCATACGCCCAGGATCATGTCCAGTACCTATATTCATTGCCAGATCTTGCAACCTTTGTCATCTGAGTTTTTCAGACGTCTACTATTTGTCTCAGATGTCTAGTTTATTGATTTTCAGATGCCTCCTTGACTTTCAGACGCCTCCTTGAGATTTTGATAATTTCTTTAACTCTATAGAATAACAGTCACAATCTTAGAAGTTATTCAGACTTCTGATGTTGTCTTGAGCTGTCTAAGATTGTCAACATTCACTTTCTTTCCAACATTTATATTGATTGCATTTAAGTACTTCTGTTACACTTTGATTTTGGAACGTTGAAGGCCATCAGACACCCTTAAATTTATTCAGTCGTTTGCTGGTTCTTTTTAACTCGTTTTTATTTTGTCAGATCCCTATTTGGGTCTAATTTCATTCCAGTAATGAGTACTCTTTCCCTAATGCTCTTTCAGACGTCTGACCATTTATATTCAGATGTCTAATTTTTGTTCAGACGTTACTGCATTTGATCCAGTAATCACTCTGCTTTCCTGGAGTTTTGTTAGAAGTCCTGGTTTATTTTTAGATGCTTGGAATAGTATTTTTGGATGTATGTCATGATTTTTCGGATGTCTCATATATAGTCAAAATTTGAGTTAATGCTTTATAGCCATTCTATCTCAATTTATTTCAATTCAATTCAAATTCCAACGACTACCTAAGCTCAAATATGACCTCCTACACCTATATATACCGTTCATAGGTAGCCTTGAGAATTTGCAAAAAAGAAATTCACATTCTACTCATTTGAAAGCTCTTGATCTCATTTGTGCTCTCTTGTGTGCTTTCTTGTGTGCTTCATTTGTGCTACTATTTTTGAGAGCAACTCTTCTTCCTGGAAGAAGGGAGTATTCTAATTCTTTCATTCAAGGCTTGTAGATTTATATTGCTTTTTGATAGTTTATTTGGGTACCCAATTTGTGGGTTTCCCGTTTCCTCTTAGTAGAGGGTCAAAACTCTTCTTGGAGTTTGTCTAGGAAGAGGGGTTTTGTAATATTACTTGTTGTCAGTAATTCCTACTTAGGTAGGGGCAAAATCCTAGATTGAGAGATCTCGGTAGAGGTTTTTCCTACAAGGGTTTCCTCTCTAAATACTTTTGTTCTTGCTGAGATTGTTTGTATTTTAATTTTGTTGCACAATTCAACCCTCTCTTCTTGTGCCACAACAAATCTGACTTATCCCAAGTGGCTTGAAGAGCCTTCTTCTTTTCATCCCTTTTAGGGAATCTCTTCTTCTTCTTTGATTCCTTCTTGAGAAGCAGATAATCCTTCTTGATGTGTCCCTTCCATTTGCAGTTGTAGCATATAATGGTGTCTGCTTTAGATTTTTCTTTCTTCTTTCTCCAGCACTTGTTTTTGAGGGACTTTCTAAACTGTCTAGAGAGAAGGGCTATGTCTTCCTCTTCATCTTCACTTGAGGAGTCTTCTGACTGATGGTTGGCTTCAAGCACCACGATCTTCTTCTTAACCCCTTTGTTTTCATGCTCCTTCATGTGCTGAAGCTGAACTTCGTATGCCATCAAGCTATTGATAAGATCGTCTAGTTTTAAAGTAGAGAGATCATTCGACTCTTGTATGGCTATGGTCTTTGTCTCCCAATCACTGGTGAGAGATCGAAGAATCTTCCTCACCAAAGCTTCATTCTTGATTTCTTGGTCTAGATTCCTTAAAGAGTTTATAATGTCCATGAATCTCGTGAACATCTCTTTGATTGATTCTCCCTTCTTCATCCTGAAAAGCTCATAATTTTGTGTCAGTAAATTAACTCTAGTTTCCTTTACCTTAGATGTCCCCTTGTAGGTGACTTCGAGGATGCTCCAGATCTTGTAACCTATCTTGCAGGCTGAGACGCGATTGAATTCTACTCTAGAAAGTGATGCGGTAAATCGCATGATTTGTAATTAGGGTTTTTAGAGTCGTAACATGCGAAATCGCATATGCCTTTAAAATTTGTAACCTAGATAGTGGGGTATCTGGGGTCATCCAAGGAGGCAATATATTTGCAAAATTCAGGTCTCTTGCTTTAAAGGGAACTGAACTTTCTTTTTGGTGATTTATATATATGATTTTTATAGGTTTTGAAATAACGGGAACAATGTGGGTTTGTTGATAGCAAGAAAATCATCTACACTAATCCACTGCACTACTACTAAAGTGACAAGTAGAGCCTCTCTCTAAGCTCACTCTAGGCACGTGGAGGCCTAGAGTAATTAAGGAGAGGGAGTGAAAAAATGCTAGACAAAAAATTCTACAAAACTATGCAACAAAAAGATAAAAGAAGGCAACTTGAATTAACAAAAATTTATTTTACAAAAAGCACATGTAGAGGAATGCTTCTATTCTAACTTGAAACTACAAGTAAAACACAAATCCTCTTAAAAATTGGTGAAGAAGAGGAGCTTCTTGCTCTAAGCCTGGTGGCTCCCAGGCTTGAAAAGAAATCTTCCAACTCCTCTTCAAAAGCTCCGCCAAGATGATGTTCTCCAAGGCAAGCCCTAAGGGGGCATGCCCTAAGCTTCTCCACAAGGGTGGACGTCCACCCTAGGTGCTTCTCACTTGTCTGTCCATCCTCCTTGATGAAGAATTGCTCCTCCTTCTTGGTGTGGCACAAGAAGAAGAGTGGGAAGGAAGAAGGCACCAAGGGAGTGGGTGATGTGCTCCCTTAATCTTCTTCCTCCCTTCTTCTCTTGGCCGTAGGGTATAGGTGGATATATGGTAGAGTTATACTAATGGGAGGATGATTTTTTTTGGTGAAATATGATGGGTATTTATAGAGGTGGAGAGGGGGGTAGTAGGTGTGGGTTAGGTGGATGGCTAGGATGTGTTTAGGTGGTGGTTATGGGAAGTTAGGTTGATCCTAGGGCTAGGGTTAGTTGGCACCAACCAAGGGGGTGCCATGGGGTGGTTATGGCCATGAAGCGATACCTATGGTTGGTGCCAATCAAGGGGCTTCTAGAAGGTAGGTGAGGTGGATGGTGGAGATGATTTTAAGGAGAGGTGTATGGTAGAGATGAAGGGAATTTTGGAGGGAAAAGGTGGTGCCAACATGGATGTGGTTATGGTGGTTTTGGCGCCACCTTGTTGGTGCCCTTTGGTTGTAGTTGAGGGTGAAAGGTGGTGAATGAGGTGGCACCAACTTGGAGTAGGGTGGAGCTAACTTAGGTAGGGTTTAGTTGGTGGAGCTAGCTAGGGTTAAGTTGTAGGTGGTGAATGGCCAAGGGAGCTGGAGCATAGCTAAGCTAAGCTACCTTACTAGTAATAGAGTAGAGGAGTAGGCAATGGGAACTAGGGTTTGAAGAGAGGAGCTGAGGAGGAGAAGCTTGGAGCTTGAACTAAAGCTGGCAGCTACTGTAGAGGGTGGCATGGACCTACTGTAGCTGCCTTAGCTTGCTAGTTCTTTGCTAGCTGCTAAGCCAAGCTAAAGTAAGCTGGCTTCTACCATAATGAGCTGAGGTAAGCTGGGTCTTGTGCTCCCAGGGAGGAACGAGCTGGTTGAGGTAGCTAAGGTAGCTTAGCTCAACTGAGTTGAGCTAAGCTGAATCCTTGGGAGCTGGACTTGAGCTTCCTGAGCTGAAATGAAGTTATCTTCAGCTGGTTGGAGTTGAGTAGAGCTGAATGTAGCTGGACCTGAGCTGGGGTGAACTCCAATCAACTCAGCTGAGCTAGCTAGAGCTCCCTGTGAACTAATGGGAGCTGAGATGAGCTACATTCAGCTAAGTTGAGTTGGATTTGAGCTGACCTGAGCTAGGGTGAGCTAAGATGAGCCCTCTTGAGCTGTCATTCAGCTGAGATGAGCTTAATGGAGGTAGGATGAGCAAACCCAAGTTCAAGTGAGCTGGATCAAGTTGAGTTTCAGCTGGTTTAAGCTTCTCCTTGACCGGTTGTCTTCCTGAGTGCTAGGGTTTTAGGGATCTGACAATCTATTTATCACTAACACTCACAAAAACACATTAAAAAGACAATAAAAAGTGCAATGCATGCCTACCCTAATTGATGCCTAAATGCAGCCCAAAAACCTATTTGTGGAGTAAAATCCTAAGAGCTAGGTTTGTTTTAATGCATAAGAATGATGATAAATTGACGTTTATCACACCCCCATGCTTATCTTTTTCTAGTCTCTTAGAAAAATATTAATACAAAATGAAATTTTGGGGAAATGTAATTTTTTCGACTTTTGAGGAGAAAGAGATTATGGGACCTTGGTTGGTTTAAACATTGGAGGTGCGGGATTTGTTAAAGATAAACATCAGGATTTATTTTCAGATCCAAAAATTAGACAAAATGGGATGAATATATCGTCTAGAAAAGTCACAGATTAAACCCTTGTTAATTCAAATGAGTTGAATTTCGATTTTTAGGATCTTTCTGGCTCTTGAATCTGATTCGCAACTTGCAATAACCATTAAAACCTTGTGTCTGTGCTTGTGAAAAGCCAACATTTATAAGGGTGTGCTTTTAAAACTTTTTTTTTCCTCTCCCCCTTGCTTATTTTTAGCTTAGTCTTACAATAGATGTGTCGGGATCATCATTCCCATTATCAATCCTTGAGGGGGCTCTGGTGCCAGTACTTTGAGATAGCACTGTCCATGACACCACCCAGGAGCTCACAACCCTAAAATACAATGCGGTGTAAAGGGGCACTCCAAGTAAACTCAAGCTCTTGCTCCGACACTATAGGTAGAGCACCATCCAAGACACTTGAGTTGCAAAAATGTACTTTAATGCTCCATCTAAAGATATGAAATATAGATATGGAGTAGCGTCGAGGCAGTAACATGTTGACATCGCTTCCTCAAGGGAGATATTTTCCTCCTTCTCGGTGGTGGGAACTCAAACCAATGATCTACTTCAGACTTTTACTAAGTTCAAACAAGGGGGCTTTTCTAATTTTTAGTTGTTTTTAGGTGTTGGCTTATGTGTGAAAATTTGGCACAGGAAGTTTTACACGAAATGCAAGTTTTTGAATAAGAAACTAAGTCAGATACTTTCCATATTACAAAAGAGGATCAAGTCACTTGAACTATCATGAGTTCAGGTGAAATTTTAGAGAAGGATATCTGATCTAGTCTAAAAATAGACCCTAAAATTCTAATGATCAGATCCGTATCCTCATCCCTAGTTTGTTAAAGATAAAATCCCATTGTACCAAAAATGAGTTTTCAACCGTAGTCCCAATTTCAAAATTTTCCTTAAAAAGTTTTTCAGTATTTTTATTCTTTTGGGGATGCAAGCAGGAAAAACAAAATGACTAAAGAAAGAAATGCTTATTTTTAGGTTTTGAAAATCCTAAAATGATCGTCAAAATTTTAAAAACACCCCCCAATGCTTATGATATGCAATGTCCTCATGCATTAGGAGGGGAAAGGGATCACCTTAGTGAAGGGCAGTCAGGTTTAGGATGGTCAAAACCTGGAAAAAGAAAAGGAAAAGGAAAGCAGGAAAAATGATGGGTTACCTCCCATCCAGTGTTATCTTTTATGCCATTCAGCTAGGCGTGAAGGTATGCACTGAAGACAGAAAATCATGTAAATAGTTGGACACTTGGATGCCCGCATAAAAGGTGTCTTCTTTTGGATCCCGAGAAAAGTGATTAGAGGAAATATAGGGATCAAAGTTGGATGGAAAATGATAAGTGTGGCCCGAGTTTGGCCATGGTTTTAAATCAAGTTGAATGCCAAACTCAGGCGAGTCTGGTGGCAGGTCCAGTGGAAAGGGTTTGGGGGAAGAATGTTGAAGGGTAGGTGAAATTAGAGTGGAAGGGTGGATTGGGAGAAGAGTGGGTGGGTTAGGGAAAGGGTTAGGGGGGTAATCAAGAATGGATTGTTGTTGACAAGTCTCCAAATCACAGATTTCGCCAACCATTGCTTCTGAATCTGATTCCTCAAAAATATTGTGGTCGGTAAGGGTATCTATCAACATTGTCTCCACCATATTTGAAATTTTAGTATCTGAGTCATCAAAAAAGTTATCATCATGGAATCTTTTGGAGGATTTGAAAATATCTAGAGTGATAGTTTGGCTTGCGTAGGTGATATCCATTTTTCCTGTGTGGCAATTGATATTTGACTTTGTAGTAGCCAAAAAGGGTCATCTAAGGATTATTGGGGCATTTAGTAAAGATTCGGGTACCTCAATGTCAAGGACTAGAAAGTCTACAGGGATGACACAATTCTAGACATTGACTAAAACAACCTCGACAATCCCACGAGGTTTGATTGTAGATCGGTCGACTAATTGCAGGGTAACCTCGACGGGTTTTAATTCACCGATCTGAAATTCTTCAAATAAAATCATGGCAATGATAATAACTGAGGCACCAAGATCAAGGGGGGCGTGATTAAAGGTAGTATTATCAATAATCACTGAAATTAATGGTGCCCCCGGATCTTTCATCTTAGAAGGTAGCTTGCTCTGTATGACAGAGCTTACTGTCTCCGAAAGATGTACCTGTCGTAGATTTTTGGCCTGCCTTTTAGGAGTATATATCTCCTTCAAAAAATTGGCTTTGGCAGGTATATATTTGATGGCATCTAGGAGAGGAATATTGATTTGAACTTGCCCAAATAGATCCATGAGTTCTTCTGTGGTGGGCTCAGATTTCTTTTTTCTATTGGTGGTGGGGTGGAGAGCTTGTGGAAAAGGGATAGGAGTCGTATCTTGAGATGTTTGTATTTCTTTTTCTTCTTAACGGGGAGATGGAGAGTCAATGTGCACAGGGATGGGGATGTCACCAGGTTTTTGTGAAGACTCGGGATCAGTGGTGGTTTTCCCACTCCTTAACATAACTGCATGTGCAGTCAAATTATTATTTGGAGGAGGTGGGGTGCCTGTGGTTGTGGAAACCTGGGAGGCTGCTGAGGTGGTGGATTAGTAGGAGGTTGATTCAGGTAGTGTGGATTTCTGCCAAGATATTGGTTCCTTTGGTGATTCGGGTTGGGCATGGGTTGGGAGGGTAGATGTCTTGCAGGTCTTTGAGTCGGAGTAACCCCGATCTGATTATTCAGATTTGTGATGGTGCGGGTTACTTCTGTCATCTTTGTCTACATTTCCTGCAGGGTTCTCATCATCTAGGCATTGATGTCTTGTTGGGATGGCCCAAGATGAAAGGTCAGATTTGACCTATACCCAATAAATTGATTTGGTTGGAGAGGAACCTAATTATTCTAGGAGTAGTTTGGGTAATTCTTCCAATTGGAAGAATTTTTAAATGGCTCCTAGATGGCAGAATTATTATGAGTGGGGTTAAGATCTGGATAGTTGTAATTCCCCAATGAATCATGGCCAACCTCAGAAAACTGGTAATAATCAGTAGGAGTAGTGTTGAGATTGTGCAAATTTTCTCTTCATGGAAAGTTAGGTTGGGTTAGATGTGGACTGTGTGGAGCTTGGGTTGATGTGGCATTTCTTTCCTCAATCTTCTTTTGATTAATGTGCATTTGGTCGAGTTTTTGTGCAATCATTTGAAGATCATCTTGGGTTATAGGAATAGATTGAGTGCCTACTTCATGAACACCGAACTGTGTGTTTGGAGTTCTACAAAATGTGTTCATGGAAGCTTGATTAAATGAGTTTTGACTCATTTCTTCAAATAGGTCGTAGGCACTTTCAGCATCCTTATTCAAGAAATTGTTGCCACACGAGGCATCGATGAAACATCAAATTTGATCTTCTAATCCGTGATAGAAGATTTGCATGAGCTGCCATGAAGGAATCTCATGGTGCGGGCAACTTCTTAGGAGATCTTGAAATCTTTCCCAAGAATCATGGAAAGTCTCACCAGATTTTTGTTGAAAGGTCGTAATAGATCTTCGCAGGGAATTAGTACGACCTATGGGAAATAATTTCTTGAGGAAGGTGCTCTTGAGTTGAGGCCAAGTTGTGATGGGTTGGCCAATGGTCCTGAACTGGTAAGCGACCTTATCTTTAAGAGATAATGGAAATAGTCGCATCAACCATAGGTCTTCTTGCACATTTCAGGAACAGGTTGTTTGTGCAAGAAGGGTCAGCTCTTCAAGGTGGCTGAAAGGGTCTTCCGTAGGAAGGCCATGGAAGTGTTTAATCAGGTTCAGAACTGCCGGCTTGATCTCGAAGTCCCCTTCTGGTTTGACCACCCCTGGTCGTTCCTCATAATAAGAAGGGTCATAAAAATCTTTTAGAGGAATAACAGGATGCTGACGGGGTGGTGGGTTTGGCCTTTAATTGGCTAGGTTTTGGATGTTCCTAGTCAATGTTTGTTGATTAGCATTCAATTTAGCAATCTTCTCAGCCATCATTGTCAAGAGATTAGGCGGGGGGCTTGATGTTGTGATTGAGGCAAATCAGCATTAGGGAGCTCCAAGTGCAGGAAGTCAAAGGTGGGGGGGGGTTTGTGGGTGGAAGGGTTAGAATTAGGGTTAGTAGTGGGGTTAGAGGTGGGATTAAAGGTGGAAGTGGAAGGGTTAGTGGACCTGTTTTGTTGATTTTCCATATTTTTAGAAGATAGAAAAAGTGGTCTTTTTGCATGGGGTACAAATCAAATGGTCCTTCAAAGTGTGGATTTTGAGACTGTCACCCATGCATAAATTGGAAGAATGGGAGGGGAGGAGAAGAGATGGAGATGAGAGAAGTGTGCACACAAGCAATCAAATTCTAGGCTTAGCTTAATTGTGACTCCCTAGAAATTAACCTAAGTCTTGGTCTACCTAGGAAATAAGTAATCAACAGTGAATACCCATTCTGTCAACAAATCTAGCCAAGTTGCTTAAGGGGAGGTTTGGGCCCATGCGTTTCTCAGGAAAATCCCCAGGTGCTTGTACAAACCCGTTCCTGGTCATTTGACTCGGCCCCTCAGCCTGAACACCAGATATAGGTGATAGAATTGGTATTAACTAGAGAAAACTTATGACCTATATAGCAAGCCTAAGTTGAAACCTTAGGGATCAAGTTGCACAGATTTTAATTAGGTCTAGGATAATAAAGTGCACACAGAATGTGGAAGGAGTTAATTGGGTTATTGCCCTGTTATTTCAAATTTTATAGTGTGTGCAATAATTAGAAAGTGGTTCCAATTTCAAACAAGTTGTCACACAATTTTTAGTATTTCTGTCTTTTAGGATTGGATTTAACTTAGTATATTTTTAGGATTTTCTTTTTAAGTTTTCAAACAAGTTTGAAATTCCACAAACAAGAGGAAATCAAGTTGTATGGGTGAGGATATGTGTCCTTCAGGTTGTTTGTCTCTAAAATTTAAAGAGAAACCCTAATCCAATTGATCATAAGACAGAAATTTTACTGCCAATGGATTTTTTTTCGGCTTTATGTATTAAGTAGTGGTCCAAATAGATCAAACAACACCACTACTTTATGGAAAATCAAACAAGGATTCTAGAAAAGATTTTTTTAAGATTTTAGAAATTTGTTTGATATTTGTTTTGAATTTTTATTGTGCTAGTGTCAAAGTCTAGAAATGATACTTGTGGGTATTTTGGACTTTTTAGTATCATCACTGACCTCAGAAAATTTTGGTGGTTTTATATAATGTGTATAATTTCACAAGGATTTTGAAAAGCTAAATTACACAAAAATTGGATGAGTACAAAAATTCTAAAAATTCACGGATAATAGCCAAATAGGAAGATTAGAGGGTGTGACCCCTATGCAGTCCATGAATGTTTAAAAATGAATTACAATTCCAATTAGTTAGAAATTTCAAATAGATGTTCCCAACTTGATTTGGAATTACTGGGTGAAATTTAATGATTTTAGGAGTCCAGTGGTACCGGGAATTGATTTTTGGAATCCAGATAGAAGTTTGGACCTGAAAATTAGACTACCAACACTTGATGTGGAGTGGTGTTTAATGATGCAAACAAGCAAACAATGGATTTTAAATTGCACCACTCCACTTAATTAAGATATTTAAGATCCTGAAAGGCAAGTTTAATATTTTTATGGTAGTTTTTAAGGATAAATGTGACAAGAAAGGGAGAACCAACCTGAAATCGTGGGAAGAAAAGGAACTTTTGAGCTCTCGCTTCCAAATTCATGCTTCCTTCCTGCAATACTTACACACACAAGAGAAAAGAAAGAGAAGGGGATGAGATCCACTTCAAGCAAGAGAAAAATTGATTAAGCAAAGACGTGCCTCCCAGCAACGGTGCCAAAAAGTGATGCGGTAAATCGCGTGATTTGTAATTAGGTTTTTAGAGTCGTTGTAACACGCGAAATTGCATATGCTTTTAAAATTTGTAACCTAGATAGTGTGGTATCTAAGGTTGTCCAAGGAGGCAATATATTTGCAAAATTCAAGTCTCTTGCTTTAAAGGGAACTGAACTTTCTTTTTGGTGTTTTATATATATGATTTTATAGGTTTTGAAATAATGGGAACAATGCGGGTTTGTTGATAGCAAGAAAATTGTCTACACTAATCCACTACACTACTACTAAAGTGACAAGTAGAGCCTCTCCCTAAGCTCACTCTAGGCACGTGGAGGCCTAGAGTAACTAAGGAGAGGGAGTGAAAAAATGCTAGACAAACAATTCTACAAAACTATGCAACAAAAAGATAAAAGAAGGCAACTTGAATTAACGGAAATCTATTTTACAAAAAGCATATGTAGAAGAATGCTTCTATTCTAACTTGAAACTACAAGAAAGTAAAACATAAATCCTCTTAAAAATTGGTGAAGAAGAGGAGCTTCTTGCTCCAGGCCTGGTAGCTCCCAGGCTTGAAAAGAAATCTTCCAACTCCTCTTTGAAAGCTCTACCAAGACGATGTCCTCCAAGGCAAGCCCTAAGGGGGTGTGCCCTAAGCTTCTTGTCAAGGGTGGACGTCCACCCTAGTGCTTCTCACTTGTCTGGCCGTCCTCTTTGATGAAGAATTACTCCTCCTCCTTGGCATGGCATAATAAGAAGAGTGGGAAGGAAGAAGGCACCAAGGGAGTGGGTGATGTGCTCCCTTAATCTTCTTCCTCCCATCTTCTCTTGGCTGTAGGGTATAGGTGGACATATGGTAGAATTATACTACTGGGAGG
This sequence comes from Thalassia testudinum, assembly GCA_037157565.1. Lineage (NCBI taxonomy): Eukaryota > Viridiplantae > Streptophyta > Magnoliopsida > Alismatales > Hydrocharitaceae > Thalassia > Thalassia testudinum. The sequence goes on from JAZHRO010000056.1 coordinate 5,613,933, forward strand.
ATGATTTTTTTTGGGTGGAATATGATGGGTATTTATAGAGGTGGAGAGGAGGGTAGTAGGCGTGGGTTAGGTGGATGGCTAGGATGTGTTTAGGTGGTGGTTACGGGTAGTTAGGTTGATCCTAGGGCTAGGGTTAGTTGGCGCCAACAAGGGGGATGCCTTGGGGTGGCTATGGCCATGAAGAGGCACCTATGGTTGGCTCCAATTATGGGGCTTCTAGAAGGTAGGTGAGGTGGATGGTGGAGATAATTTTAAGGAGAGGTGTATGGTGGAGATGAAGGGAATTTTAGAGGGAAAAGGTGGCGCCAACATGGAGGTGGTTATGGTGGTCTTGGCACCACCATGTTGGTGCCCTTTGGTGGTAGTTGAGGGGTGAAAGGTGGTGAATGAGGTGGCGCCAATTTGGAGTAAGGTGGAGCAAGCTTAAGTAGGGTTTAGTTGGTGGAGCTAGCTAGATTTAAGTTGTAGGTGGTGAATGGCCAAGGGAGCTGGAACATAGCTAAGCTAAGCTAAGCTAAGCTAGCTTAGCTAGTAATAGAGTAGAGGAGTAGGCAATGGGAACTAGGGTTTGAAGAGAGGAGCTGAGAAGGAGAAGTCTGGAGCTTGAACTGGAGTTGGCAACTGCTAAAGAGGGTGGCATGGAGCTACTCTAGCTGGCTTAGCTTACTAGTTCTTTGCTAGCTGCTAAGCCAAGCTAAAGTAAGTTGGCTTCTACCATAATGAGTTGAGGTCAGCTAGGTCTGGTTCTCCCGGGGAGGATCAAGCTGGTTGAGGTAGCTAAGGTAGCTTAGCTCAACTGAGTTGAGCTAAGTTGAATCTCCGGGAGTTGGACTTTTGCTTCCTGAGCTGAAATGAAGTTATCTTCAGCTGGTTGGAGTTGAGTGGAGCTGGATGTAGTTGGACCTGAGCTAGGGTGTACTTCTGTCAACTCAGTTGAGCTAGCTAGAGCTCCTTGTGAACTAATGGGAGCTGAGATGAGCTAGATTCAACTAAGTTGAGCTAGATCTGAGCTGACCTGAGCTAGGGTGAGCTAAGATGAGCTCTCTTGAGCTGCCATTTAGCTGAGATGAACTGAATGGAGCTAGGATGAGCAAACCCTAGTTCAAGTGGGATGGATTCCAGCTATGGTGAGTTGGATCAAGTTGAGTTCCAGCTGGTTTAAGCTTCTCCTTCACCAGTTGCCTTCTTGAGTGTTAGGGTTCTAGGGATCTGATAATTTGTTTATCCCTAACACTCACAAAAATACATTAAAAGGATAATAAAAAGTGCAATGCATGCGTACCCTAATTGATGCCTAAATGCAGTCCAAAAACTCGTTTGCGGAGCAAAATCCTAAGAGCTAGGTTTGTTTTAATGCATAAGAATGATGATAAACTGGTGTTTATCAAAAATCCCGTTGAAGATCGCATTCATGGCCTTCGCGTTATGCATTGCCATTCTCTTCTGATCTGGAGTTGCTACCACTCCCTCCTTAATCTCAGGGCATGTGTATTTGGAGGCAATGACATCCCATACTTCAAAATCCATTGACTCCAGGAAGATCAGCATCCTAGTCTTCTAGTATCCTTAGTTCATTCCATTAGACAATAGAGGTCGAACTGTTGACTGTCCTTCTGCATACGTGTCGATAGACGATTTTGACATCTTCTAGACAACGAGGCTCTGATACCAAGTGAGGGTGCTTGAAGATTGTAATAGTATATTAAAGGGGAGGGGTGAATAGTATCTCTTTGAAATTCAAATTAAATGTACACAGATCAATCCATAAAAGTATCAAGCACAGATTACACCTAGATTTATAGTGGAAACCCAAATCGGGTGAAAACCACTACCTAAGCCTCTTAGCTTAGGATTTTTTCGATTAGGCGAAGCTAGTCAATCCACTAACGTACCACTTGAACAAGGGTAGCACAACCTCTTTACAACAATCCCTTCTGTTACTATCCTGAAGAGAAGCAACAACAACAACGGATTCCTCCTAACAACTTGGGATCCGTTAGTCAAAAGCAACAATATAAAAGAATAATAAGAACCTATGGAACCTCAATAAAAGTCAAACCAGAATTTCAATGGAAGTTTGAATCGTCGTGCTTTGGAAGGTGTGAAAATAGGAGTGCAGAAGCACTAGAGAGTAAGCATGGAAAGCTCTTTTCTTTGACTGGAATTTATACTTGAGAGTGTGTGTAAAAGGGGTTCATACGACCTCTATTTATACTAGCAAATCAACCTAAAAAGGAAATCAAATTCGTTGATCAGTTAAGGTAGTTTGGTTAATCAAAATGAGGTTTGGTTGATCAAACTAGTTACTTGATCGATCAATGACTGGTCGATTAATTAACCTAAATGGTCGATCAAAAGTGTATTTATCAACTTCCTAAAATGGGTTGATTTGATCGATTAATTAAGTTGGTTGATCCATCAATGACTTTGGTCGATCAATTAATTTAGTTGGCTGATCAATAACCCTGAAAACTTATTTTTAATATGAAGTGAGAAAATCCGTTTGAAACTTATTTTGAGGTTCCTTACAAAATATTCTAGACTCAATAAAAGCACACTAAGACACAGATTAGCATTCTTCTAGCTTTGATTTAGGGGAGAAGCTTTGATCCATGAGAGAAATCCTGAAATATTAGTTTCACAGATAGTATAATTTTGGTGCATCAAAATAGAGGTACTTACAATTTAGGACTCGCTCTCCACCCACCTAAACTTATTCTAATGTACGATCTAAGCTGAACTCGAACCCACCTAATTTATAATGAGGATATAGCAAATCTTAGGCATAGGGGGGTATTAAAGTGCAAAATGCTGTGAAATTTGATTCATGGAGGGGTTTCATTAAAAAAAATAAAAAAAAATAGAGAAAAGGGGAGGACAATTTTGTGAGCTGAATTGAAAGATTTGAATTGAGGAGGAAGAAGAGAAGAAAAAATAGAGAAAAAGGAGCAAACAAAATAAAAAAATTTGTGATAGTCCCTGTAATTGAGTATGGAACTTACCTAAGTTCTAAGCTGGATCGGATGATGAATTAAGACTTGAAGGGCTAAGTCTTAGGACATAAGTGACGGATATCGACCTTAGGCCTCTTGGGCCCATTCTAAGGCTTAATCACTTACGTATTTGTTAAGATTCAGATTATTCCACAAGAGGTTGAAGAAAGTGCGAAGCTGATGTATTAAGTTTAAAGCTTAGAGATTATTTAGCCTTGTTACCTGCCCTTTGGTTTGTAGGACTTGGTAACCTAGGCACCCAAAAATTAGACACTAGTCTGGTTCAGTGTGCTTAATGAAATATAATGCCAAAAGTGTTTTGTTCTAAAAATGTTTACTAGAAGATCTGGCTTAGGAGCTGCTCGAAGACACAAGTTGATTGGACGAGTTCCCGATGAGGAGAGGTGGAATGGAAATATGATGTAGACACATTTATTTAGGATAAAATGGCTATTTATGCATGTTCCTAGGCTTAGATATGCATTCCATATTATATATTGCATAGCATGCATCATTCTGCATTTACAGTAGTATGTATAAATTATAAGTTAATTCGTGTCCTTTTGTGGTTAGGAGAGAAGGATATTTAATTTGGGGCCTTGGATTGATGATCTGATTGTATGGATCTGATCAGGACGACGATCGGAGTCTAATGCCTCTGAAATCATCTTGATTGGAGTTCCGTAGCACATTGTGCAGTTCGAGGAAGATCAACGGCCAAGGGACTAGGTGACACAATTTGGAGCTTTAAACGACAAATCCAACCACATGGATGGATTAGGATCGACGATCGCAGTTCAACGGCACAAAAATCGACCCAATGCGACATTCGTGGCATCATCCACGAGCAAAAGAAGGTGGACGGTCCAGATGGCACCACATGGCACCATCTAGACCGCCCATAGGTGTTCGCAACACTCCCTCTTCCTTTGTGCGATCGATCTCCACTGTCGGATTTGCATCCAACGATTGAAAGCACCTGGGTTTCAAAACAAAATCGTGACCATCCCATGCCCACAATGCAATGGTTAAAGCTCGTACCACGAACGAAGGGCATGGGTTCGATCCTCAATCCGCTACTCTCCTTAGCGCCACTCAAGTGAAATTAGAACCATCTAATCAGACGTAGATGGAGTGGATTGAGCCACGTCACCCCAGGGCTGGCTTAGCATGCGCGAGGGGTGCAATCAGGACCATCTGATGGTGATCAAGCACTCACGACAGCACCATGTGGCCTGTTGGATGGGCGAAAATGTGAGACTCATGATTATACGCGGGTCTTGCGCGATCTGAAGGTGCGGAGGTGTGCGATCATAACCCTTCGATCTTGATGGACGACAGAGGGAGCTTCCAGCTATGACAGCACTAGGTGCGCCATGCGCCCACGCGTACGCTACGCTGTGCGCAGCTGTGTGCGGTTGTGTGCATGCACGGCGTGTGCACTCTGTGTGTCCTCTGCGGCATTCAATTTTCCATCTGCCAAATGATTTTCCATCTTCTCTTTTTTATCATAATAAAAGGCCTCCTACACCCCCCATTCTCAAGCATCTCTTCCTTTCTCTCCCTCACCACCTCCATGGCTCTAGAGAGAGTTTGTCTCAAGCCTAGGATGCTCCTTTAGAGTAGAAATAAAACATTTTTCCCACCTCTCACCCCCTGATGGGAACACCATCATGAGTCATAACTAGCTCAATTTGGTCTAAAAAGGTTGATAAATGCTCCTATATATCTATCAGAAGGTCCTAAGGACACAATATCCTGTTTTGACAAGAAGAGAAGATTATAAGGTTATTTCTACAAAATTTACAAGATTCCATAAATATAGAATAACCACAGGGTATTTCAAGGGTTTATTAAAGATCAAATTGTCATTAATGTCTAACATGTGGGTCCATGCAGAACAATATGAGTTTTCACGTACTTCGAGAATTAATGGACATCTGAAATCCTAAAAGCAGACCCACTTAATTAACTGAGGTTCTGGCAAGGAGAAAATTCACCTAAAACTTTTAAAAATCATAGAAAAATATTTTCTAAGGTTTGGTACCTTTGCTTTGACCATCTGAATATAATTTGACCTAAAATAGTCTTCGACGGATAGTTGCCTTAATGTGGATTTTTTCTTAAATTACCTAGTCAAACTTGGTAAAAACTAAAATCCAACTTCACCATTAGATTTCTTAGATCCAAATTAGGTTTGTACCAAAATTTGGGCCTAATCTAAGATCATTTTGATCAAGTTTGCATTTTGGTCCCAGTCTGACTCTTGTTCTCTCAAATAGCCCCTCAGAGTTTGAAATCTTTGTAAAAAGCCTCCCAACCTCTTGCCATTGGAGGTCAACCGAACTCCAGGCGAGCTTTGACCAATTGAAATCCTACTCAAACTACAATCAAATCCCACCAAATTTTGTGGGAATAAAATTCACACCTAGGGAAACCTGTTGGGATCAATTTTGACTCCTAATTCCCTCTGATTCGTGCGTGTGAACCCACGAAATCAGTGGGTTCTTCTTGAATCCCAAGAAAGCTATGGAGCTTGTTTCCTGTTCTCCAAGCTCTCCTAATCCCTATAAAAGACCTCACATGACATTCCTCACCTCCTTAGTAAGAAATAGAGCCAAAAACTCCTCTTCTCAACCTCCGGGTCACTCCACCTCTCTCCGGCAACTCTCCACCTTCGACCTCTTCGCTGGTAGCCACGTACAATAGGCGACCGATTCTTCTTTCCCACGTCTTTCTGCACCTTGCAATACCGACGAGGTGCTCTCTATCCCTCCGTCGTCGTCGTTATCCACCTCCAGAGCACCTTTGTCTTCGGTGCCGGCCATACCAGACCCGGCGGCATCTCCGCTCCCCTTCGTTCGACTTCTACCTCAACAGATACTTCTTTCAGCCACTGATCACCGCAGCATCACCGTTGCTCCGATTCAACCATTCACACACCTGCACACCTGTAGTCTTCCACCTCGCCAGCGTACCTCTAGCAAGACATTCCAACCGCTACAGACCATCTCTCCACCAGCCACCGCGTTTCCAAGCATTTCCTTGCCTCACTGAGTAAAAGCCCCAAAGAAATTTGGGGCTTAGCCTTTATCTCCTCACCCGACTAACACACCTCTGTTTGCCTTCCTTGAGGTCGTCAGGCCTCCCTAACTACATTCGCAGCATGCCACCACCACCACCACATTCGCCGCACTTGCATGAAGCCTCTGAACTGGTCTGACATGGCCCTTAGGCTGTTTTCTTCGATTCAGGTATTCGGCCACCATCGGCATTGACAGAGCTCCTTTGAAGAGCTCGAGGCAAGCATTCTTGCCACAACAAGCCTAGGAATTTCCTCCAGGCAGTGTAGAAACCTTCCAGGAAGACGCCTAGGCCTTCAATTCGAAGCGTTGACTGCTCCCTCACCCTCAATTGGACCAGATTTAGTCGCTGCTCGCACGTGAAGAACAGTAGCCAAGATAGCCCCACATCGTGGGATCTCAGATGTGCTGCAGCACATAAATTGATTTTTTTCATCCGACTCCTCGCCCAGTACACGAGGGGTCGGGTCCCTCACGTACCCTCACCCGCTTAACCCACCTAGCCCCACTGCTCGCCTGCGACCACACCCGTAGGCCTGCACTCGAATCTAATTATTGTTCCTACCCGATTACCCGATTAACCCCAGGTCTTTGAGAGAAAGAAGAGAAGGAAACAGAGAGAGGGGGGTTTTGCCTCACTCTTTAACTCTTTAACACTTGAGGAGAAGAGGCCTTTGCCTCTATGCGTGACTTGAGGAAGTGCTGAAGAGAAGAAGAGAGGAGGAAGAGCTGAAGAAGACGAATGACTCTCTGTAGATCACTATAGCAGGTGACGTTTAAGTCGTCTGATCTGAGCATCCGATGTCTGATTCCACCAATTTGTGCTTTTGAGGCTATATTGCTTACTTACTTTGCGTGTAATTACTTGGTTAATATTGTGCATTTATTTGATATCATTGTAAAGGGGTAATTGGTGATTCAAATCACCATTTTACCCTAATCTTTTTGCACCATTGACATTTGCCTTCATTTAAATATCATTCTTGCATGGAATTCTCATTATAAGTTGCTTATCTTTGTGGTTATATTGTGATCTTGAGATTAATTACAATACTTGCTCCCAGTGAACGATCTCGGACTTTAAAATTCAAGTATAAATTGTATTTGTTTTTGTGTGATTTCGACTATACCACGACGAAGTATTTTAAGACATCGATTTCACATGTTAACATTTTGGCACCGTTGCCGGTGAGCAACACACAATTTGATCTCTTGATTACAATTTCTAACTTGATTCTAATTTGCTTTATCTGCTTAGCTGTGATTTGTGTAGGGGGAGAAATTCATTTGAGGAGAACAACTACACATCAAACACTTCAAGGGTAGGTAAATTTCATTCCCTTTTTCCATTAAAATCACCTGATTATAAGAAGAGATAAAAAGGAAAAAAAATCAATTAGGATCAACTTGCTTTTCATATTTAGAATCAATTATCACAAGTTGCCTAATTTGATTCATATCTAGAAAACCTTGATGTTGATTTTTGCACGTATTTGGGGTTTAAGGTATCTAGTGCTACTCACCTTCTTGATTGAGCCCTAGGTATCAAATTTGGACGGAATTAATTGGACCAATTAGAGCCAAAATTAGGGTTTCCACTTTAGGGTTGAGGATCACACTTGCTTAAAAAAGAATCTACTTCCTGAAATTGTGTGTTTCCTGAGTCTTGGTTGAATTTACCTAATCAAGCAAACCCTAAAAGCAAGCTCTAAACATCCACTTGAATTATAAAATTGGGACCTAATAATCTCAGGACAAATCAGGTGAAGTTGACCCACCTTATGGGGTCAACCAATCTTCAAATTAGGTCACCACTCATAAATACATCTTAAAGTTCAAGTGAAATCCTAAAGCACCCTCTTTCTAAACTTAAAATTGGTAGACTTAAGAGGTCAAATTATCTATTCTGGTCTACCTGGATCCACGGTGATAAGGAAGGTTGGGTAGGGGAAACCCTATAACTCGCGGGGATGCTCTACCATGTAGGGGTGTTTGCGGGACTCTCCTTTCCTGGCTGCATAGGTATTTCTCAGGTGGACAACTTTGTAATCTAGAGGTATCATTTTCCTTGAACTTCTATAGTCATCCAAAAATCTTTGGGTGTCTTGATTGGGTCCATCACACCTTCTGTCCCTCGTCTATTCCATCGGTGTATGTATGAGAAGAGGTCCTTAAGACCACCCTTGAGGTCTCCACTAGTTGTTCACTCTCGTTGAGGCCAACCCTCAACTTCCTTATTTGTGCAACTACTCGATCACATTAACATCACTTCCAACTCCTCCACTTCTGAGCCCGAATCTCCAGCCACAACCATGGATCATTAGAACAGCCTAACTTTGAACCACAACAATTCTTTGATTTCAGAGATTGGATCAATGCCTACATCAACCCACCTTCGTGTCCTCAAATGAGAGATCACTACAATCCCGCTGTGGTGGAGATCGAACCCCGAATCAACATTCCTGTAGGAGGACCCGAGGTAGAGCTCAAGCCTAGTATGCTTCACATGACCTTGAAATTTCATGGCTTGAACTCCGAGGATCCTTTCCAGCACATCAAGAATCTAAAGCATTCGGCCCACACATTTGGGGTAGACATGCATAATAGTGATGTCCTACTATTGAAAATCTTCTCCTTCTCTCTAGCTGACAAAGCCACCCATTGGTTTCAGACATACCCTCACCAGATCAACACATGGGAAGAACTTCAGAATACTTTCTTACAAAAATTCTATCCCATTGGTCGAACTAATGCAATGTGGCATCAAATCATGCACTTCTCGCAAGGAACAAGAGAATCTCTACACAAGGCATGGGATCATTTTCTGGATCTCATGCATAAATGCCCCCTTCACAGAGTCCCGAAGTGGGAACAAGTCCAATCCTTTTACCACGGGCTCCATGATGACATCAAGCTTTTTGTCAATGCAACCTGTTGTGGTAGCATCATGGGTCATCATGAAGATGAGATTTGGGAAATTCTCAAAAATATGTACGAGAACTCCCTAAACAATAATTCACTGGGTGCGTATGATTGGACGACCACCCGTGCATTGACAAACAATAGGGGTACACAAATCTCGAGGCCTTTCCGCATCCATTGACTTGGAGTTGGTAGCCAGTCAATTGGATAAGGTCTCTATCATTGAGAAAAAGGTGGATGACATCACTCAACATCTACACAAAACCATCGCTGCATTGCAAAGCACATTTGTGCACCCGCCCTCAGGAAGGGAGGTTGCACACAACATCTACCACTCCCAGGGGATGGATGCCTATCCACCCCCATCTGATTTTGGTCTTGGAGGAAACTCTGGACCAACCTACTCTAGTTGGGGGAACTTTGAACCCTCATATCCTAATTTTTCTAGACTTCCTCAGACTTGTGAGGATCTCCACGCCATCTAGAACAATCCTTTCTCAAACACCTATAACCCTAGATGGCGTAATCATCCCAATTTCAAGTGGTCGAAAAATAACCCAAATCCGAGACCCCAATTCCAACCCCGACCACAGGCTCCGCACCCATATTAGCTCAATCAGCCTAGACCCAACCCAAATTACTAATCAAGGCCTAACAAGGATGATCAGATGGCCCTGATCCTTTAATCCTTGGCTGGCATTCAAAAACAACACAAAGACAAGATCATAGAGGTCCGTAATCAGCTTGCACGGATGGTGAATTCCCTCCATCCTGGTACACTTCCCTGCCAACCTCTACCTAATCCAAACAGCGTGTCAACCCAAAAACCCATTGTAAACTAAATCCAGGGTCAAGTATGCTATACCTAACCTGGCCTAGTGACTCATACTTGCGTATTTTCTCCATCCACCTCAGTTGAGCTAAAACACCCCATGACTTACCCGATCCCACTTCCACATCAACAGCAAGGAATGACTTTCTCCCCTCCACCTCCACACCATGATTGTGCCATGATCAATACTGTAGGCAAAGAATAGAAACCCATCCCCAAAGATAGCCAATCCATTCCCCTATCCCAGGTGGTATCCCACCTCTACACTAGAGGATTGTTGAAAATTGATACAATAGGACCTTTGAGGAACACACAGGTCACTATTCCATTACTTGATATTTCACTCTCAATCCTACCTTACCTGACTTATCTAAAAAAGAGGTAGAAGAACCAACACAAGGGAAGGTAGTATTGTCTGAAAATGTAAGTGCCATAATCCAAAACAGTCTACCTCCTAAGAAATCTGATCCAGGCACCCCGCTAATCCCCTGCAATATTGGTGATACAAATTTCAAGCGGCCTGTACTAGACCTTGGCGCTTCAGTCAACCTCATCTCTACCACCCTATTTGAAAAATTATAGATTGGATAGCTAAAACCCGTTCATGTTACTTTGCAACTAGCTGATCGAACCCTGATCACATCGATTGGGTTGGTAGAGGATGTGGTAATTAGAGTTAAGGATTTCAGCTACCTAGCTGATTTCCTAATTCTTGACATGGATACGCCACAACAGATACAGGATATGCTCATGATTTTGGGAAGACCATTCTTGGCTACTGCAGGAGCCATAATCAATTGTGAATCAGGGCACAGGGTGATTGCCTCAGGAGATCGACATGTTGAGATTAATAATTTTGAGGCAACGAAAGGAAAATATTCAACAGAATAACTAGGTTTTATCCAGGACCTCATGACCATATCCTTGGTAGAAAACCTTGAGCCAGAATTAGAAACATTTCACATCTTAGATGATCCTGACCGAGTACAATGACAGAAGCACAGTGGAGGATTTCATCTTTTTCGTTGAAGACATACCCTCAGAATTCAGGAAACATGGTGACATACCAAATTCAGATCCTATGGACATAGAGACATTTCATCTTGAGGACCTCCAGGAATCAAGATTGGCAGACATTGAGAGTGACCTACACCTAGAGTATGAATCCTTTATAGAATTAGAGTTAGCAATCTGAAAGGCACTCTCCAATCATTCATTTTCGATTGGGATGAAAATTATGGAGAGGAATCATTAGAAGAACCAATCTTCAAGTCATTTCTTGAAGAGACGATCTCACATTCAAATGAAAAGAATCAAGATGACTCATTGAGCATCAATTTAATAGGCCATTGTGAACGAGAGGAACCACACATCTGGGATACTAAATCCTTCTCTGTTGAGTCCTGGACTCATGACAAACCTATTTCAAAATCCCATGACCACTACACCTTCCAAATGATTCCTCCGCAAGATTTCAAGGAAGGTCATCTAGAAATGAATCAACTTAACCCATATCAGAGACATCCTAGAATCACTCTTCACCATGCTTTAATATTTATCTGTGACCATCAGATTCTCAACCATTAGATTCTCAACTCATGTAGCCAATCACATCTCCTTGACCTTATTGTGCCTAGCTGATGGTGTTAAACTTAGTGCTTAATGGGAGGCAACTCGTCATCTTTTTGAAAAACCCTAAATTGTTTTGACATAACTCTTTGCTGAACTCATATTCCACTTTAGGGTTCATCCATTAGAACAACCAACTCCACCTTTGGTACTTGTATTAAAGCTTGAAATCGTCCGCAATAGTCACCTTGACCTGTTCACCCACCTTTGACCCAATTATAATGTACGAACTACGTTGAACTCAAACCCACCTAATTTATAATGAGGACATTGCAAATCGTAGGCATGGGGGGGTATTAAAGTGCAAAACATCGTAAAAATCAAATTGCAAAAGGATTTCGCAAAAAAAAAAATGGAGGTTGAGGAAAAAGAAGATCCATTTGAGAGAAAAATGACAAAAAGGAGGGTGGAAAACTGAAAAGAAAAGAAAGGAGCAAAAAGATAAAGAAAAAATTGAGTCCCTTCAAAATAATATGGAACTTACCTAACTTCTAGGTTGGATCGAATGATGAATTAAGACTTGGAAGGCTAAAACTTAAGGGGTTAGTGGCGAATACCGACCTTAGGCCTCTTGGATCTATTCTGAGATTTAAAAAATCACGTACTTGTCAAGATTCGGATTAATCCTTAAGAAGTTAGGGAAAATGCAAAGCTTATATATTAGGTCTAAGGCTTAGGGATTATTTGACCCCATTAACTGACCTTTGGTTTGTGGGACTCGGTAACTTAAGCGCCCTAAATCACACACAGTCTAGTTCAGTGCGCTTAAATATGAAATCATGCTAAAAAGCATTTATGCTGTTCTGAAAATGGTCCTAAGATCTAGATTAGCAGCGTCTCGAAAACACCAGTTGATTTGGACGAGTTCCTGGTGTGGAGAGGTGGGAAATTTCGCTCTAAGATGTGTAATAGCATATTGTCTCCTCGATGCTTGTCTCCTAGGATATCTAAATATCCTACCGGGGGCACATAAGCACCTTGTGCTGGTTTAGATGCCATGGGCAGCATTATTACAAAATGTCGATTGCTAGGGTCTGGAGTTAGCTACAGAACGCCATGGGCGGCACTATCCCAAAGTGTTGAAAGCCAGGGTTCTGGGGGTTGCCATGGGTGGTGCTATCTTGAAGCATCGATTGCTAGGCACCCTGGGAGGATTGATGGTGGGAATAAGGAATCCGATACAAAATGTGTTTAGGGCCAATATGAGGTTGGATCTAAGGAAAAATATAATGAAAAGAAAAAGAGAGAGAAAGATCTCCAAAAATCTTCTTCTATCCCTCTCTCTTACAATGCACTGGCAAACTAAACCTAGGCTAACCATGTTACAAGCATGGGTGCTTTAATCGCAGGGTCCAACGAACCTTAGGATAGTTCTTGTGGGCCTTAGAAACCTTTGCGGAAGACTGAGGTGAAAGCTAGTCAAGTCAGGATCTGGGCTGGTACTTGAGTACCTCTAGGCCTATTGTTGGTATTAAGATCTGATTCCTAATGATGTAGCTTAGTAGGGCATCCTGACGGTTACATTCGACCAAGATAACTAGTTTGATCCATAGAATTTTTTTGCTAAGAGACTAGCAAAAGCTAGGCATGAGTGTATGATGGGAACACCATCATGAGCCATAACTAGATCAATTTGATCTAAAAAGGTTGATAAATACTCCTATATATCCATCATAATGTCCTAAGGGCACAGTATCCTGTTTTGAAAAGAAGAGAAGATTACAAGGTTATTTCTGCAAAATTAATAGCATTCCATAAATAAAGAATAACCACGAGGTATTTCAAGGGTTTATTAATGGCCAAATGGTCATTAATGTCTAACACATGGGTACATGAAGAACAAAACAAGTTTTCACGTACTTCGAGAATTAATGGACATTTGAAATCTTAAAAGCAGACCTGCTTAATTAACTGAGGTTCTGATCAAGATAGAATTCACATAAGCCTTCTAAAAATCATAGAAAATATTCTCTAAGGTTTGTTACCTTTGATTTGACCATTTGAACCTAATTTGACCAAAAATAGACTCTTAGATAGACAATTGCCTTAATGTGGGTGTTTGCATAAATTACCCAGTCAAACTTGGTCAAAACTAAAATCCAACTTCATCATTAGATTCCTTGGGTCCAAATTAGGTTTGTAACAAAATTTAGGCCAAATCTGAGATCATTTTGACCTAGTTTGCATTTTGGTCCCAGTTTGACTCCTATTCTCTTAAATAGCCCCTCAGCTTTTGAAATCGTTGCAAAAGCCCCCCAACTTCTTCATCTTCTTCGCAACTTAGCCCTTGCCATCATTGGAGGTCAACCAACCTGCAGGCGAGCTTTGACCAATTGAAATCTTACTCAAACTTCAATCAAATCCCACCAAATTTGGTGGGATTGATGTTCACACCTAGGGAAACCTATTGGGATCAATTTCAGCTCCTAACTCTCTTTGATTCGTGTGTGCGAACCCACAAAATCAGTGGGGTTGTTCTTGAATCCCAAGAAAGCTATGGAGCTTGTTTCCTGTTCTCCAAGCTCTCCTAATCCCTATAAAAGACCTCCCATGACATTCCTCACCTCCTTATCGAGAAATAGAGCCAAAAATCCCTCTTCTTCCTCAACCTCTGACTTGCTCCACCTTGCTCTGGTGACTCTCCACCTCCAACCTCTTCGTCGGCTGCCACATACAATAGGCGGCCGATTCTTCTTCCCCATGTCTTTCCGCACCTCGCAATATCGGTGAGGTGTTCTCTATCCCTCCGTCGTTGCCGTTATCCACCTCCGGAGCACCTTCCTCTTTGGCACTGGCCATACTAGACCCAACGCCATCTCTGCTCCCCTTCATTGGACTTCTACCTCAATGGATGCTCCTTCAGCCACGAATCACCACAGTATCACCGTCGCTCCGATTCAACCCTTCACATGCCTGTACACTCGTCGTTTTCCACCTCGCTGACCTACCTCCAGTAAGACATTCCAGCTGCTACATACCATCTCTCCACCCACCACCGCATCTGCGAGCATCGCCACACCTCATTGAGTAAAAGCCCCAAAGAAATTTGGGGCTTAGCTCTCTCTATCTGCTTACCCCTCTCATGCACCTTCTTCCACCTTCCTCAAGGTCATTAGGCCTCCCTGACTACATTCGCAGTAGGCCACTGCCACCACCACATTCGCAGCACTCGTATGAAGCCTTTGAACTGGTCTGATGTGGCTCTTAGGCTATTTTTTTCATTTCAGGTATTCGACCGCCATCACCATTGATAGAGCTCCTTCGAAGAGCTTGAAGCAAGCATTCTTGCCACAGTAGGCCCAGGCGCTTCCTCTAGGCAATGAGGAACCCTTCCAGGAAGATGCCTAGGCCTTCAATTCGGAGCGTTGACTACTCGCTCACCCTTACTTGGACTAGCCTTATTCGCTGCTCGCATGCGAAGAACAACAGCCAAGATAGTCCCACATCGTGGGATCTCAGATGTGCCACGGCCCATAAATTGATTTTCTGCATCCGACTCCTTGCGCAGTACATGAGGGGTCGAGTCCCTCATGTACCCTCACCCGCTTAACTTGCCTAACCCCACTGCTCACCTATGATCACGCCCGTAGGCCTGCACCCTAATCTGATTATTGTTCCTACCCAATTACCCAGTTAACCCTGGGTCTTTGAGAGAAAGAAGACAAGGAAAGAGAGAGAGAGGGGGGGTTTGCCTCACTCTCTAACTCTCTAACACTTGAGGAGAAGAGGCCTTTGCCTCTGTGTGTGACTTGAGGAAGAGCTGAAGAGAAGAAGAGAGGAGGAAGAGCTGAAGAAGACGAATGGCTCTCTATAGAGCACTGTAGTAGGCAACGTTTAAGTTGTCTGATCTAAGCATCCGAAGTCTGGTTCCACCAATTTGTGCTTCTAAGGCTATATTTCTTACTTTGCGTGGATTACTTGGTTGATACTGTGCATTTATTTGATATCATTGTAAATGGGTAATTGGTGATTCAAATCACTATTTTACCCTAATCTTTTTGCACCATTGACATTTGCCTTCATTTAAATATCATTCTTGCATGGAATTCTCATTCTAAATTGCTTATCTTTGTGGTTATATTGTGATCTTGAGATTAATTGCAATACTTGCTCCCAGTGAACGACCTTGAACTTTAAAATTCGAGTATAAATTGTATTTGCTTTTGTGTGATTTCGATTATACTACAACGAAGTATTTTAAAACATCGATTTCGCTCATTAACACCCCTTATTTGTGGAGCATCCTATGGACGTCCTCTCACCACCTTCGAGAAGAAGATCCTTGTTGCGATGTCGTTCTGCCCCGGTCTCCATCCTTGTTCATCTTGCTCCTCACCACCTTCCTCCAGGCAACAATAGAGTGAGTCATCCTCTAAGCAGCCATCGAGGGGGACTCTTCTCACCTCTATCTATCTTTTACTACTTTCTAGTGTAGTTTTCCGCTTTCTCATCTGTAGTTGTAGCAAACTATTTGAGATATACATTGATGTTCTCTCTATCTCTTTCTCTCTCTTTGTCTTATTTTGCAAGTAGATTAGTTGATTTCATCGATCTAATATCTTTCCCTATTAAGATACCAAAAAAATCATAAAAGACAAAAACAACAAAAACAAATAAAATCTAAGCGTAGATTTCAAACCAAATGTTTGCCTCCCTGTGTTCAACTAGGGACTCCCTTGGAGTTTCAGTATAAATTTTATTTGGTAGCGATTTTGGCGACTACGATGATGGGTTCTCCGAAACCCTAACTTTTTATCACAAAAACATGCTCACCATTTTGTTGTTATAGCCGGGGAGGCAACGCTCTTTGATTTTTTTCCATGTTTTCCTCCTTAACTTTTTAGCTCACTTTGCTACTTTCTTTCTATGATTACAGGTACCCTTCCAAGGCAAGCCAAATTAGATAGATCAGAGTAAAGTGCAGTTAGAAGGTTCTGTAAGTGTAACCCCCCACCCACCCACTAGATTTCCATTCCATCACCTAATAATTCAAACTCAAATCAAATTAGGTGCTTTTATAAACCCTAGGATAGATCGATTGTTTGATTGTCACTTCACCTCACGTCAGCCCCCATATATATTAAAAAAAAAAACCCTTTTCTTGTGGGAATAAGCTAAAAGTGACACAACTTAAACACCCATAAATTTCTTGACCTAATGCGCACAATCACATTGATTCTACTACTTAACCGGGATCTAACCTGTGGACCCGGTACACTTCAGCTCAATACACACAAGTGAGTAGAAATTTGATTAAGTTAAGACATTGCCTTAATCTGTGGTGCGAATAGGCCAATTGATTGATTTGTTTGGACCGCACCACTCAAAATAAAAGTGATTCATCAGTAGCTTGCCCCTTAGGGTTGATTTTTAGGGTTGAACCAGGCACTCCACAATATTTTTGTGTTTTAAAGGAATATATCATCACAGTTGCTTTCAAAACTTTGAGTGTTCTATTGAACCTTGATTGAATACACCTAAAGATTAAACCCTAAAAGTTACTAAACAAGTTTAAACCCTAAAAGACACATCATAATAACCTTGTTTGAAAACCCCTGTTGTGCACACACACACATTTGAATTGATCATTAAGGGCACAACCCATCTAAAGGGCCCCTCACATTCCAAGAACACAATCATCCTAAGCCTAATTAAAACTGAGTAAACATTGGCCTTGAGGATTAACTCGCTTTTTAGGACTCCAACTGAGATTTTTTTTCGATTAGTCTACTTCTACTGGTCCATCTGATGTCTAACTAGGGGAGTAGCGTCAAACGACCGCGGTTGGGGGGTATTAGAGGAACTGGAGGGGCAAACCAAAGGAAGAACTTTCTCCCCAACCCCTCCCTCTAATTGGGTGGATTGACCTAATAGAAGTAGACCAAATCATTTATTGCATCTCAAGATGGGTCTTGGGAGTTTGTAGGTCTTTAGGCTACCCACCTATGGACAGGTTTGGTTGATTGTATTGCAGGGCACCTTTCTCTATTTCTATTTTCCCTCCACTTCATCATGTATTCTTCCACATCATACACACAATTCTAATCCTACCCTCCTACCACCACTTATCCTCAAAATGATTACTATCTTGACTCGATTTATGATTACCCATCTCCTAGTCGGGATAACTTTGATTGGGGATATGATTCCGGACCTCACTGTGCAGGACCCTAGACATCATGACTATGATTATTATCCTTCTCACGTCTACAATGATTATAGATCTCCACCCTTTGATGATCAACCTAACCCGATCAATTAGGAAGGATATAACACCTACCTTCGCTAGGATTATACTGAATATAGGTCACCACCATTCTTTGAACAACCTGAAACGACATACTATCAGGGAGGACACCAAGAACCTCAATTTCTTGAGTCCCCTAGTTTTAAACCAAACCCACCCAACCCTGAACCGAACCATTCGGTTTAGGTAAACTAGGCCTAGGATAGGGTGTTGGCTAACTTGAGAAACACTATACAATCTTTAGAAGTTCAGCCAACACCATTCACTGAAGCATTGGAGCCTATGATCAAAATGATCGATGAGCTTAATAATTCTTTATTGGATTGGCTCCAAGATGTTAAGGATAGGGGCCGAGTGAGTTTTTACTTTGGAAATTATCAAGATTGAGGATGAAATTCATGGTTGCCTTAGTCCAATCTTAGGATGATTCCCAGGGTGAACCCCCTTGAGAAGAGCCAATGTTTGAACCCGCTCAGGTGCCTGTCGGGGGGGACACATTTTCTAAGATCGGGGATGACCAGGTTGGGTTAGAGTAACCAATCGAGGATGATGTGGTTTTCTCACCCGAATCCGTGAGCCAGGGAGAGAGGAAAAATGTCTCTATAGACCAAGGAACAACATATGATTTTGAGACAGATATAAATGAGGATCAAGGATTCTTTAATTCTGAGGGTGAGAAATCTCTTAGTGAAGGCTCACTTGAAGTTAAGGAAAATAATTTTGGTGAGACAAACGAGCTCGAGGAGCATGATGAACCATTTGATAGCCCTATAATTGAGGGTTATGATCCTATTAGGGCTGACATGGAGGATTCTAATCCTATTATAATAGATGATCAAATCAGTAGCCTTAATCTTTTAACACACCCCAAAGAGATGATTGATTTTGATTTGGAAATGATTGAATCTAAGGCAATTCTAATTCAGCCACAATTGTTTGACTTGGATATCTTTGATGGGGTGCACAACAATCATGAGGCCCCGGAAATCTAACACTTGATCTTGGAGGTTAGGAATTTGGAAATTAAGATTTAGGAAGTTAACTCTAGGGAAGATAGAATTTTGGATTTAAGGGTTCCTGTTGACCTGAAGTCACCTATCTTTTATCAGGACCCTTATGTATCTTTTATGTGCAACCCAAGCTCGGAATAATTGACTATCTTTTTGAGCTGAACTCTAAGTGGATACCTGAATGTAGTGAATTAGATCTACCTATTGTTTACCATTTTAGACTTGGGTTGCACACCACAAAGCCATAGGCTTGGCCCCACAAGCATAATAATCTTTGGTTCTGGGTGATTTTCATCCAGAACATCAGAACCACTCGACCCTGGGGCATGGGTCTACAACACAACTTGGTCCACATCTGTGGACATCTTTTGTTAGCGGGTATGATGATCAATATTTTTATTCTGATTTTGACTTGAACTTGTGAATTCCTAATTTCTTCTTTGTTTGTATATTATGCTTAGCTAAAGGTAGTAAACTTAGCATATGTGTATACTCTTCTCTCTCTACGGAGTCGACTAGATTGTCATGAAATTCAAGTGATATTCTATTTATTCTGCCCTTTTCATGTCTTTATTTTTACAATGAGGACATTGCATCATTTAGGCATGGGGGGTGGATACCTAAACCTGAAATTATTTTGTTGGCTCTGTGGAATTTCTTTTATTTAAAAAAGAAAGAAAAAAATTCAAAAATAAAAAAGAAAAAAAATTAGAATTAGAATTAGGAGAAGAGAACTTGGGCATTAAGAGTTCTTAACTTTAGGAGATGATACTTAAGGACCTGAACACTTAGACTCTTCAGGTCTTCGGGCTTAATCAACCCAGTTGTCCACTAAAATGTGGATTTGGTCTCGAGTCCTCGCCAAGTAATTTTATTCTAACTTGGTCAATAAATTAGGGTGATAAGTGTACGACTTATCAACCCACCCTCTGATTTGAGAGGATTTTAAGTCTAAGGCATCTACACACTATTTGCACTGACTCACTTTTAGACAATTTTTATGGAAATTAGGTAGCTAATGAACCTTCTAGGGTGGTATAGCTAGCAAGTGTTCATTTCGTAGATCTTGTTAAAAGAATGAATATGTCATAGTATAGTGCGAAATACATCGAAACAAATACAATTTTAATGAGAAGTGAGTCCCAGTCGAACTCAGGGAGGTAGAAAATGCTTTTGATTTCAAAAGCTGATTAAAATCTATCTAAAACACTAATCACAATATATATAAAGCGAATTAAGTAAGCTGGTTGATCATGAAGTGCCTAATAAAACTAGAGTTTATCACTATGACATGTGAAGCTAGAGCAGGAATTAAAAATAACTATCTATCTATTAGAATAAGGACACCATGGGTGGTCCATGGTGACCTTCTAAAGAGGTTGGGGAGAGCAATAGCGGTGCACCAAGGTGTCTTGGTGGGTGCTTCAGAGGGAGAGAGCCATAGAAGAAGACCTAGAGAGTTGGAGAAGGTCTAGAGAGTGGGTGCACCCAGTTGTTCTTCAACTGGGGTCCCTGGGGCTCTTTTTATTGCTTCATTGGGGAGCAAGATGGGCATTTGAGCCCTCCAATTGGTGCAACAACCTCAGATTGATCAGATCCATTGATCGGGTGATCAACGGATTAGATTAGGCTTCAAAAGGCCTTCGAAATCATTTTCTATGCTCGGATGTGCTCTGGTGCTGTCACGTAGCGCACCCTCATCCTGCGGATCATCATCGCATAGCTGTCATCGCGCCTCACCTGCACCGCCTTCAAATCTTCAATTGTGAGTGCTAAAATTGCATAATGTGCACACATTAGATCTCAGTTGTTCGATCTCACGATCGGACGGCTTAAATGCCTCGCAGCCACTGCCTTTGGATTTTAAACATGTGCGCATGCATTTGGTTGCACGTCATCATGCGTGTGGACATCCGACACACCATCGCTCGTCACACGTTCAATTCCCTACCATCGATTTATGATCCAACAGTTACTCGACCGCCTCAATTTCATGTGGATTGCATCTTGACTGCACATTATTTCCTTTTTCGTGAGCACACTCTCCACCATGCTACACGTGCGGATTGTTGTGCCTACCATCTCGTGTGCAGCTGCCATCAGTCGTTGGATGAAGATGCAATGACTGAGTCTTGATCTTCCTTGATGAGGCATGCCTGGAGCAGCAATGTGGTCGTGTTGTGGCTGTTGGATGATGATCCAATGAGCCACAATGCATGGGGAGGTTCATTTAGATATTGGGGTGGTGGCCTTGGGCAGCTGTGATGGCACCACGTGGCACCATTATGGTTGTCCATCTTTTCTTCTTCGTAGATGGTGCTCTAGGCCTTCGATCAAGATGATTTATGCGTCGTTGGATTGCGATCATTGATTTGGATCCATCTGTGCAGTTGGATTTGACATTTGAGGTTTGAATTTCCACCTATTTGCCTCTTGGCCCTTGCTCTTCTGTGGACTCCGTAGGATGCTATGGGCATCTGATCAAGACAATGTTGGAAGCATTGGACTCCCGTTGTCTTTCTGAGCAGATCCATACGGTTGGATTGGTCATCTGCAGCCCTAAATTACCTACGATTATTAATCCCTCTCAATTAGAATATAATATGACATTATTATTTACAAAACTAATAAATCAACTATGATGCAAAGTTTGATGCGTATGTATGCAGAATGCCTAAGTTAAGCTAGGTTCTAACTTAATTCAGGTATATTAGGACCTATGATTGCTGCACAATCAGCAAGTTG
This sequence comes from Thalassia testudinum, assembly GCA_037157565.1. NCBI lineage: Eukaryota > Viridiplantae > Streptophyta > Magnoliopsida > Alismatales > Hydrocharitaceae > Thalassia > Thalassia testudinum. The sequence continues at coordinate 5,635,394 of JAZHRO010000056.1, forward strand.
TTGGTGGTAATAGCTCATTGGTCGGTTGTCCAGAGCCCAACCACACAACCATTCTCTTCCTGCTACCTTTAGTTAAATCTTAGATCAGGGAAGCCACCTACTTAGAAAAAAAACAAAAAAAAAAGAGAAATACCCCCCAAAAAAAAGAAGAAAAAGAAATAGAAAAGAAGAGTAAAAAATACCGCATGAGTATGGCTGGGAAATTGTTGATGGTAATAGCTCATCGGCCGGTTGTCCAGAACCCAACTCACGAAATGTACAAAAATTCCAAAACACTAAGGGAAGAAGCAAGGAAGTAGAATAAACTAGGGAGATATACACTGGGTTCGCCCTTGTGTTGACCTCATAAAAAAATCAAGTAGGGGGAATGCTACCGATCGAAAAGATAAACCTTGAGACATAATTTTTAGGTCACCTAGGGTTGTACAAGCCTAAAGTCCATTTTAACGGCTGCCTAGTGAGTCTATCACCTTTCACAAGATGCTTAGAGCTTGAAGTTCTTTTCAAGTCTTGGGTGGGTTGGGTAGTCGAAAAAAGCTACCTCGAAACCCTAAACTCAAAAGTCCAAAAAAATTAGAAAAGAAGAAAAATATAAAAAATGTATCTTCCCTTTTTAAATACGGAGAGGACTTGGGCGGTCTGCATTTTGGCAGGCACCTGGGCATTGTTGAGTCTTCATAAGTTCAGGACCTTAGTTGAAATTTTCTATTGTTAATAAACAACTTAGGCCTACGTAATCGAGTCCTAATTCTGGTTTATATGTAGCATTTAGTTTGATTTTGCTAGGGACTAGCAAAAGATAGGCATGGGGGTATGATGTAGGCACATTTATTTAGGATAAAATGCCTATTTATGCATGTTCCTAGGCTTAGATATGCATTTCATACTATAAATATTGCATAGCATGCATCATTCTGCATTTAGAGTAGTCTGTATAAATTATAGGTTAATTCATGTCCTTTTGTGGTCAGGAGAGGAGATTTATTTTAGGGCCTCGGATTGACGATCTGACCATATGGATTTGATCAAGACGACAATCAGAGTCTAATGCCTCTAAAATTGTCATGATCAAATTTCTGTAGCACATTTGCAGTTCGAGGAAGATCAACGGCCAAGGGGCTAGGTGATGCAATTCAGTGCTTCAAATGACAAGTCCAACCACTCGTATAGATCCAGATCGATGATCACAGCCTAATAGCATGAAAATTGACCCAATCTGACCTTTGTGGCATCATCTACGAGCAAAAGAAGGTGGATGGTCCAGATGGCTCCACATGGCACCATCTAGACCACCCATGGCCGTCTGCAATACTCCCTCTTCCTCTGGGCGATCGATCTCCACCGTCGGATTTGCATCCAATGGTTGAGAGTGCCTGGGCCTCAAAACAGAACCATGACCATCCCATGCCCATATCACAGTGGTTAAATCTCTTACTACGCAACGACGGGAGTGGGTTCGATCCTCAATCCGTCGCTCTCCTTAGATCCACTCAAGTGAAATTAGAACTGTCTGATCAGCCGTAGATGGAGTGGATTGAGCCACGTCACCCCGGGGCTGGCTTAGCATGAGCGAGGGGTGCAATCAGGACCATTCGATGGTGATCAAGCGCTCATGACCACACCACAAGGCATGCTAGATGGACGGAATCATGAGACGCGCGATCATACACAGCTCTTGCACGATCTGAAGGCGCGGAGGCGTGCAATCATAACCCTTCGATCTTGGATGGATGGGTAAGGGAGCTTCCAACTGTGCCAGTGCTAGGCACACGATGTGCACGTGTACGCTGTGCTGCACGTAGCTGTGCTAGGCTGTGTGCGTGCGTGGCACGTGCACTCCATGTGTCCTGTGCATCATTCAATGCACCATGTGCCAAATGATTCTCCATCTTCTCTTTTTTTCCACTATAAAAGGCCCCCTACATCCCCCATTCTTAAGCATCTCTTCCTTTCTCTCCCTCACCACCTCTATGGCTCTAGAGAGAGCTTGTCCCAAGCCCGGGATGCTCCTGTAGAGTTGAAATTTAACATTTTTCTAGCTTCTCATCCCCATTCATGGAGAATCCCGTTGACATCCTGTCACCACCTTTGGGAAGAAGATCCTTGCTGCAATGCCGTCCTACCCCGCCCAGCATCCTCCGGCTCCGTCCTTGTTCATCCCGCTCCTCACTACCTTCCTCGAGGCGACATTAGAGCGATTCATCCTCCAAGTAGCCGTCGAGGGGGACTCTTCTTGCTTCTATCAATCTTTTACTACTTTTTGGTGTAGTTTTCCACTTTCTCATCTGTAGTTGTAGCAAACTATTTGAGATATACATTGAAGTTCTCACTATCTCTCTCTCTCTCTCTTTCTCTCTCTTTGTCTTATTTTGCAAGTAGATTAGTTGATTTCATTGATTTGATCTCTTGCCCTATTCAAATACCAAAAAAATCATAACAGACAAAAATAACAAAAACAAATAAAATCTATGCACGGATTTCAAACCAAACATTTGCCTCCCAGTGTTCGACCTGGGACTCCCTTAGAGTTTTGGTATAAATTTTACTTGGTAGCGATTTTTACGACTACGACGACGGGTTCTCCGAAACCCTAACTTTTTATCGTGAAAACATGCTCACCAAAATACTCCCCTCGAAGATGCGTAATAACATATCGTCTCCTCGGTGCTTGTCTCCTAGGATATCTAAATATCATATCGGGGGCATGTAAGCACCTTATGTTGGTTCAGGTGCCATGGGCAGGATTATCCTGAAATGTTGGTTTCTAAGGCATGAATTTATGTACAGAATGCCATGGGTAGCACTATCACGAAGTGTCAAAAGCTAGGGTTCTGGGGGTTTCCATTGGGGGTGTTATCCCAAAGCATCGAAAGTTAGGGATCCTTCGAGGATTGATAGTGGGGACAAGGAATCCAATACAGATCGTGTTTAGGGCCAATCCAATGTTGGATTTAGGGGAATATAAAAAGAAAAGAGAGAAAACTCTCAAAATAAATATCCCTCTCTATCTTTCTTGTAAAAAATGCATTAGCAAATTGAACCTGGACTTGCTATGTATATGCACGAGTGCTTTAATCACTGGGGTTAACGAAGTTCTAGGCAGATTTTGTGGGCCTTAGAAACCTTCATGGTAGACCTAAGGTAGAGGCTGGTCAGGTCTGGACTGTGGCTTGTACTTGAGTACATCTAGGCTTATTGTTGGTATTTTGATCTAATTTCTAGAGATGTAGCTCAGTAAGGCATCTTGATAGTTAAAATCCAGCTTAGAGATTTGGTTTGGTCCATAGGATTTTGCTAGGGACTAGCAAAAGTTAGGCATGAGGGTATGATGGTAACACCATCATTAGTCCAACTTAGCCAAAATTAGTCAGATTCAAATGATAAACTCTCCTAAATGATCGTTTGAGGATCATAATTCCGCACTGATCTAATGTGAGAAGAAAACAAGAAAACATGGTTAATTCTACTATTTTTAACAGCACATCACAAATGCAGATTTACCATAGAATTGATTAGGGGTTAATTAAAGGTTAAACGAACTCAAAAGACTAAAAAGTTGGCTCACATTGACAGAATCAGGGTTTCACATATTTCGGGGATTAAAAACCATTGAAAATCCTAATTTTTAGCCACTCTTAAATTAAAAGGGTTTTGGTTAAGATAAATTCAATCTAAGCCTCCTAAAAACCATTGAAAAATATTCTAAGAGGCTTAGTACCTTTGTTTTGACCATCCGAATCCATTTTGACCAAAAAAAGAGATTCAGGCAATAATTTACCCTAATTTGGGCTCCTGTGCAATTTACCTAGTCAAATGTGGTCAAAACTCAAATCTAAGTTCACCACTAGATTCCTTGGGCCCAAATTAGGTTAACAAGAAAATTTGGACCCAATTAGAGTCCATCTTGGCCAAGTTTGCAGTTCAGTCCAAAAATTCTCTATCTATCACCTACAGACCCTCAACTCTTGATTATTCCTGCGAATGGGTCCCTAACTTCTGGTTTCTCTTTTGAAAATACCCTTGCCACCTTCTCCTTTGCCATGAGAACTCAACAGCAGCATCAACCTCTCCTCGCCGACATTTAAATGAGGAGTTGATTGAAGAAATGTCAATCATAAATTGCCAAACTTGGCGAGAGTGATCATAAGGATCTGCCGCATCGTTTGAATGCATCTCCTTAGCCAATTATCACCAAAATCTTGCCAGCAAACTTGAAGCTTCCAAGCTCAGAATCGACCTTAAAGCAAGATGCAAACTTGCTTATTTTGCTTGGAATTTAGAGGGAACACCCTCTATATAAAGGTCCCTCTTGTCCACAACTAAGAGAGTGCTAGATTGGACCAGATTCCTCCCTTTCTTCCTCCTCGCCGATGTAGATCAATTGGCCATCGGAGCTTCTCAAAACCTTTTCGTCACCCCCTACAACATACAATAGGTAGGGGGAACCTCTTCCCTGCTTCCATGATGCTTCAGATGAAGCTTCAGCCCTTCTAACACCTTCGTCCGCTCTGGCAAGTCCAACTTTTTCCTTTGCTCTGACGTACGACTAGCACGCATCTCTTGTCCTCCTCTCTCTCAATTAGCATAGGGCTTTTCTTTCTCTCTCCCTCAATTCCATCCTCGGAGCTCTTGAGCTCTGTTTGACCTCTTCCTCTCCTTCTCCAACTCCAATTATTGTCGCTCCACCCACCTTCACCAACCCACCACCTCCATCTTCCTACGCCTAAATTAGGTTAGGAAAAATGTTCCCCACACCTCCACAACCGTTTCACTCAACCTAATTGCATGCTACATCACCTCCACCATTTTCCTTGTTGTCGACCGTCTGAGCTCCGCTCACCTTCATGCTCCGGCCACCACACTACACTAAACATGAATTCACCACCACCACTACGTTCACCGAACCTTAGCGAAGCTGCTAGACCTACTGATTGGGCTTTAGGGTCATTTTTTCTATGTAGGTCACATCACCATCGTCGGTTGTCTTCCTCTTCTCCATCACCAATCGTCTCGCTGCTAATAGCCTCGCCTCCATCTCTAATCATTGTGCCCTGACACCACGATGATGCCTTGACCCTCAATTGAGCAAAGGCATCACAATAGCAGCAACAATCAACGAGGGCACCTCAACAGCTACACGCACGAAGGAAGTTGGGACATTAGTCCCTCATCGGCAACATCTAAAAAATAAATTGCTTAATAACATTTTTGCTTCATTAGTTGTGTGTCTCAAAACACGAGGTGAGGTCCCCTCATTCATGCTCTCTCACTCCTCGCCTGCCACCCATACTCAGGCGGGCCTAGACCTGGATTCGATTACCTAACTACTCTTTGACCTGGTTTCGAAGAGAGAGAGAGAAGGAAATTCTAAGGGAAGTAGTGGGGGTTTTGCACTGTGGATTCTTGGGATTCGTGCCTACACTTAGGCAAATTCAAAGGGTTCTAAGATTGATAGTTAAGTCGTTTGAGGTCTTCTTAGGACATCTGATTGTGGTTTAAAATTGATAGTGTTGTTGATCTGATTGGGATTGGGAATTGTGCTTATTGTTTGGGATAATTGGTGGTTCCAACCACCTTTTTTATTTTCTTTTATTTTTACTCTGAGATATAATTTTGAGCATTAATTGATTATTCTCATAATGTGATTGAATATTAATTGGAACATTACTTGTTATTGTTGTGATTGGTGGATTGAATTGCTATATTTGCTCTTTGTGAACGACCTCAGAAATCACGATTTTTCGAGCAATTATAAATTTAAATGTCGATTCGATTTTTGTCGCTATACTACAACGAATTTTTCTAAACTACGACAATTATTGAGCCAACAGGCATACTTACAAATGATGAATGAGTCCTTAGACCCGACCGAGCATAGGCAAGTTTTCGACCCATAGGGGTAAAATGGAACTCTATCGAGTCCGCACTCAGAAATGCCATAATGGTGGAATGACTGTGGAAGTCAGAAGCAAAGGTGTAAGGTCCCTCATCTCAGGTGAGATGCCGGATGAGGACAAGGTAGACTTACCCTTGCTCATGAGTCCTGACATGATGACAGCATCTTCAACACTCGCTGCAAAAAGAAGCTCTGAGAACACCACCTCCTCGCACCTCACTTGAGAAGAAAGGGACCACACCAGCAACGAAGAATGCTAAAAAAGGGTAGGCTAGGGCATTAACTGTGCCACACACCCCCTATTTATATCCTCAGTAGTGGGCGGTTCCCCCCTTGTTGGGCACAAATATCAAAAAATGAAATCCCGAGATACGGCATGGATTTCAAAACATACCACCTTAAGGCAGGGATACCTCGGTAATGATTACCAACATTAAATGCTCGTGCACGCATATCTTGCACAATATTAATGCTGATCATATTGTTGGTAAGCATGATTTCTTAGGCCCTTACACCTCATCATGACGACAATTAATGCTGGTCATGTCATAGAATAAAACAAAAATCAAATCCCATTGTGATTGGCCATCACTCACGAAAGGTGACACATAGTCATACTTACCCTCGTGAAACTACCTCTTAAGGCCAGTAGAAAAATAGGCAAATGCACCTAAAGCTACCTCTTATGGCCGAGCAAAAACAAGCGAATGCACCTAAAGTTGCCTCTTAAAACTGGCAGAAAAATAGGCGAACTGCCTAAAGTCGCATCTTAAGGCTAGCAGTAAATCAAGTGGACACACCTAAAGCCTCCTTCTAAGGCTGGTAAAAAACAGGCGAACGCGCCTAAAGTCGTCTCTTAAGGATGGCAGAAAATCAGGTGGACGCGCCTAAACCCACTTCTTAAGGCTGGCAGACAAACAAGCGACTTGGCCTAAACGTAGCGTCCTAAGGCCAGGATAAACTTGAGCGCACGTACCCACATTCCCTTTACCAACAAGCCACCTCCCATTGGCCTGTGAAAATTGAGGCGTATCCCGCCTCTGACCTGTTTACTATAGAATCACCTCTCTAGAGACGACAACACTAAGGGCACCTTGGCCATCAAACAGGCGACCGGGCCTAAAAGCCACCTACTAAGGTCAGCATAAAAATGAGCACACCTACCCACGTTCCCTTTACCAACAAGCCACCTTCCATTGGCTGGCGAAAATTGAGGTGTATCTTGCCTCTGACCTCTTTACTATAGAATCACCTCTCTAGAGATGGCAACACTAAGGGCACCTTGGCCATCTATAATTGCAAATCCTGCTTCATGGTAAATGCTCCCTTGCTTTAACGAAAAAGCTGGGAAACCATTTGGGGGCATCATCTATTGCAGAGTTGTAAATAGTTTAATTACTCTCCTAGTAGCATTTGCTAGTTAGAGAGTAAGGGGCATACGATGAGGGGCGTAAAGCGCCCTCGAACTCAAAACTCTATGAGAAGCCCAACAAGGGGTCAGGCTACCTAAATGTGAGGTAGGCAGACAAGTCTGACCTACCTCCACCTGGGAAGATCCGAATATAGGTGGGTTTGAATAAACCCAACCCTCCAGAAAACCATGTACCAACTGTTGATAGGGAGATGGCGGAAAAGTCCAACAAGACCATACCAACAATAAATGATGGCATAACTACCACAATTAATAGCCTAACAACATACATGCCCTGACAACGGACATATCTAGTCAAAAGATCCTATGACAGGATCAACCCCAGCACTATAAACAACTAAGAGAGGCCCGAGAGGCCTTCTTTCAGGCAATCAGAGAGAAAAAGAGATATTGTGTTATCACTTCTTACTAGTGAATAGTTGGGAGCATTGCTTTCCCCTAGTCATACACCCTTCGTGGTGGAACTGGGTTACCAACCCTCTTGCCTTATTGTGATTGCTTGTTTCTGAATCATTAAGTTAGATCCTCTAATCACTTAGGAGGTCCGATCACTTAGAAATAAAAAGAGAAACACTTAAGAAACTAATGGGAAGGGAAATCTTTTTTTTTAATTTTTTCTTTTTATTTCTAATATAAGGGTATATCCAAGCTTTTGCTTGCAATTTCTATAATTAAAACTAATTAAAACTTGGATTTAAGGACCCAACATGTTTAACACACTCTAATCCTTCTAACTATAGTTTTTATTTAATTGTTTACAAAAATTATCTAATTATCACCCTAATTATTACAATAAAATAGGAAAAAGGCCAATTAAAGGTTAGAAAATTAATTCAAGCCCTAAAAATTCCACAAAAATTTTAGAAATGAGAATTGAAACATTATGAACTTCCAGAAATTGATTAACATCAAAATCCAACTTATAAACATAATTGAACATTGAAATTAACATCAAAACTCAGTTTTGACAGTTATCAAACATCCAAATTGGTGACAATGAGTTTCTCTAGACTTTAAACATGATTTTCAATGCAAATTAAAGCCTAAAAAAAATCTATAAATGCATATGAGACATTGTTCTAACATCAGACTAACTTGGAAAATTTCCTTAAATGTCAAAAATGGATCAGGACTTCATTAAAATCTTAGATCAAATGTTTAACCAGTCCTAACGGTCTTTAAACGACTATTACTATCCTATAAGGAATTAGACCATTCTAATCAGTTCTTTTGAGTTTAATCCTCTACTCAAATGTCTGGAACATAGATATATGATGGATCGCTTTCAAAGAAATCATTACAAGTGTAGGTCTTTCAAAAGCCATTTTAATTTCTCGATTAAACACATTCTCAGTTCATTCTAGTAAAACAACTACTATTGACAAAACAAATTAGATCAACTTTAAAACTCTAAACCTTAATGAAATCACTCACACATGTTTCATAAGCATTAAAACTCTTCTCACAAACTCGCCCAGATCATTAGAACTCTAATTGATGTATCAAGTATTAAAATCAACCTAGGACTTGTAACAAAAAATACTAATTCCAATTTAAATTTATTAAAAATCAAATCAAATCATTGTAAATATTCCTAGAAGTTTCTGAAGCTCCACAAATATCAGGTAGAAGCATGATGGGCCTAGAAACCCTAGTCAGATCCACCTCCTTTGCCATTGATAGTGCAGAGAGGTTGGATCAAGTTAGGCACTTAAATCACTAGGAATCCATTTAAAAACAATCATTCAAGCTCCTCAAATCTCATTAAACTCCTAAATGACAGATTAAAACTGATTTGAAGTGAGATCACATTGTCGCCAGGTGGGCTATTAAAGTGGATCGCCAAGGTGATCTGATCACCTGAGAACCCTACACACCTTGATTGGTGTTTAGGGAGTTGTTGCGATCCTTTAGAAAACATAGGTCATCGCAATGGCCTCAAATCCATGCATCGGATTTTCCTTGGCCTTGCTACCTTAGTGAAGAACAAAATAGTATCAAAGGTTAAATTTGGGTTCAAGTTCAATACACGATGAAAATCAAATCAAATTGGCTCAAACTCGTCACATTTAGCTTAATCAAACATCTAGGAACTCAATTCAACCAATTAAATGAGATTAAAACTCAATTGCATCTTAAATATGTCAAACAACATTAACAACCAATCTTGATTTAATCGTCCAAATTGTGCGCAATTCCAATCAGTGGAGGGCCTTTGTGGTCTTATGAAGTGTATGGGAGACCATCCGATCGATTTGACACATCATCAAACATGGAAGCTAGTAAGGTTTAGGTCTGATGATGGTTGCAATGGAGGAGGTGCTATGGCAATTATAACAGTAAGAAAAACATCAGAAAACAGTCATGAAATGAAGAGGGAGGCTAATGGATTGAGATGGAAGGGTGAATTACCCTCTCTGATCAAGATTGACCATAGAGGTTTAGATCGAAGAAGAGAGGGTCAAAGAACAAATAATTACTCTAAACTAAGATAAACTAATGAAATTAAAATGATAAACTTGATTTAATCTATCTAACTAATCCTAAGCTACACTAATCTATGAAAGCAATAAATCTAATCTACAAGATGAAGGTGACATCAAGAAACCACAACGGGTTATTGTGGTGACGAAGGGGGGGTGATGAAGGGGGAAGGGGAGCTTCCAGTAAAGGAAAGTTCTAGATCAAGGGAGCTTTGGGACTTCCTTAGGAGTTATGAAATCCTTAGTGACATGGATGAACAGAGGCAGAAGTAGCGATTTCTATCACTAGTCACGACGAAGGGGAAGGAAGCTGGAAGGTGTGGATGATTGATCAGCTCAAGGGGAGGGAACTGATCGCTCACTCAGGTTGCAGTGAAGCTCTATAAATAGGCAACGCGAGCTCAAAGCTATTGGTGATTGGGGCCAGGAGCTATTGGGCATCTACTGTCAATGTACGATCTGGAAGGCACTTGATGGATGAGATGGAATGCTAACTATTAGATAGGATGTAGATGTAGCAAGGAAGTTAGACCTAGGTTTAGCTATAGGATTGGATCTAGAGGGTGAGTGAATGACTCTAATTTAGTGTGTTCTGCACACTACAGTAATGAGCGCAACGTAGGTCTTTTGGTGAATTTGTAATAAACCCCTTTTTGTGAACCAGTAGAACATTTATAATATAAACCCACAAGTAGCAATGTTTTAATGCAAATAGGTCCCTGGTAGTTTACTTGAAGAAGATAATAAGTTGTATAAAAGCCTTAGAAGGACCTAAATGTAATGCTACGTTTTCAAGGTCCAGATGAAGTCAGAATATAATGAAATTTTTATGGCATGTTGAACTTTTTAGAAGTTATTCCATCAATTGATTTTTGATTTTGAGCTCATTATAGTGTTCAATTATCTTTTTGCTCATCCTTTTGTATTTTTAATACAAAATCTCTTCTGTTGACCTAATTTTGCATTTTTAACACAATTTAGATGTTTTAGGTTATTTTCCATTAATATCACACTTAAATCTCCATTCAAAAGCATCAATTAGGAAACAACCTATAGAGGAGGTTTCCATCCCAAATCAGACTGGAAACAAATGATGAAATAAGATACAATGGTTTCGTGATGTTCTATCGGATCCTCTAAACTGTTTAGATCTTTGAGTCAACACACATCAAGTTTATGCAATTTTGCTAAGTATATAACCCTATTTGTACTAGGAGACCCAATTCTTTTACTAAATATAATCTAATTCTTCTATTCAAATGAAATGTAACCTATTACATTATCCGAATGGCTCTTCTAGGGCACACGAAATCCAATAAACTCCAACTTGCCCTTAGAGCCATTATAGAACCTCTTTCAACCCCATACAACCCGCACACCAATCAAATGACTCTCTAGTGAATGCCTTGGTCAACAAATCATCATCGTTATCCTTGGAGTCCACTTTCATGATGATCACAACACCACGCTTGGCAATCTTGTGGATGATGTGGTACTTCCTCTCAATATGTTTGCTCTTCTAGTGAGAGTGAGGTTCTTTCACTACTCAATGGCACTCGTGTTGTGGCACAACAAAGGGATTAATAACTATATTGAGGCAACTACACTAAGCTCCTTAATAATTTGCATATCCACATCACCTGCTTTGCAGCATCGGAAGTAGTGATGTACTTATCTTCTATTGTTGAATGGGAGGTGGTATGCTGCTTCTTGCTTCTCTAGCTTATAGGACACCATTCAATAACAAAATGAACCTTGACATGCATATCCACATTGCCTCCTTCGCAACATCAGATGTAGTGATGTACTTAGCTTATGAATGAGATGTGGTTTCTTGCTTCTTGTTTCTCTAGGTCACAGGACAACCATTCAAAAAGAAAATGAACCTTGACATAGACTTTCTATCGTCAATGTTTAGAAGTCAAAGTCTGTGTACCTCAACACTGTGAGATCTCCATCTCTAAAGACTAGACAATGAAGTTTTGTCCTCCTCAAGCACTTCAAAATGTTCTTGGCAGAAATAAAATGCTCCTATTCTGGGTTGGATTGGTGATGACTTACTACTTTCATTGCGTGATAGATGTTTAGTCTAGTGCACAATATAGCATACATCAGATTTCCCACTGTAGAAGAATATGAACAAATTCCCATGGCTATCTTCTCCTAAACTACTTGGGCAGACATTCCCTTTAACAGGAAAATCCCATGTCTAATTGGGAAAAAACCCATCTTGGAGTAATTCATGTAGAATCTGTCCAAGGCCTTAGTAATATATCTGATTGATTCGCTAACGAAGAGAAAAATAAACAAATAAATCATTGTCGTCTTTGAGTGGTTAGTAGTGAAACGAAATAGAAATATTAAAAAGATTAACCACATATAGAGCAAGAAAAGTCATCCACAGGGAGGCTAAAAAACACAAATCTAAAATCTTATTCAATCAAGAAACATTCGAGCACATGTTAACAATAAATAGACAAAAATAAGAAAACAAAGAAAGAGAGAAGAAAGAGTGAAGAAGGGCCCTGGCGTGGTGGAGGTGGACGGTGGTCCAAGGCGTCTTCTTGTGCTGTCACCAAAGGGAGAACGTGTAAGGTGAAGCTCCTGGGGTGGAGCTAGTGGCTCCTCTCGACGACGATAGGTGAGGTGATGGTGTGGGGCAACCTCCTTGGATTTTCGCACCTAGGGAGTCAAAGAAGGTTGGCATGAGGAGATGACCTCTCCACGGGGTGGTGATGGAGGCTATTGTCCTTAGGGGAGATGGAGATAGAGGAGAGTGACCCCCTCCTCAAGGGTTGCCATATGTTGATGTGGAGGTTTGGCACCCTATGCCCATGGAGATGGAGAAGGTGGATGGTGGAGGAGGAAGATGGAGAAGAATCCAATCCTTGGTGGATGTGCAATGATGATGTAGTCTCTTCTCTTTCAAATCTAGATCCAGTTTTTGTGGATCTTAATATCTAAATTTTGGAAAATCCTTCAAAAGGCATAAAGCCCTTTCTAGTCACATCTCACAATCGTTAAAAATTGGAGATGCACAAAATATGTGGTGTGGGCCTCTACCAATTGATGTAAGGATGAGGTGGAATGGACTTTATGCAAACAAGGACAAGCATCCATGTGATTTCCTTGGAGTTGTCTTGCCTAATTTCGCTTCTTCAAATTTCCTACAAGAGAAGAAAGAGAATAAATAACATAGCTAGGTGCATAATGCATCCATAATGTAATGATTGATAATGAAAGAGCATAAGATGTTTTCCTACTAAAATACATGCTCTAATTGCATTATGCAAGAAGGAGCTCAGCTCCTTAGGCATAAATGTTGTCCACTATGGTGGACCTATCAAATACCCCCATGCCTAATTTTTACTAGTCCCAGGTAGAACACTATGCACAAGAGTACAATCATTTAAACTTAGAAGGATAAACTATGGAGTCTTTGTCTCCTAACCCTTAAGGAATTAGGTCAAAATCTTAGAGTTCAGACACAGGTACTAATGTACCAACCAGGATACAGACCTCTTTGCCCCTTTGGATTACAATTAGCCTCAACCTTGGTTCTCTAGTATAGGTTTCTTAGACTCTTAGGCTTGCCTAGGGTTTGTTAATCTGAGAGTTTTAACTATCCATGCTGAATGTGTGATTTTATTAATGGGTACCCACAATTGTTCTTCCTGTACGTTCCCAAATTAGACTTACCCCTAACCTCTCTAGACTCACCTCAGCTTGGCCTTACTCAAATTTGGCAGTTTTCTCCTCACCCTTTTTTATCCTAGGGTCAACCTCAAAGGCATATCTCTCTAGTTATGCCTTTTGGTCTCTTGTTTCATTCCATCAGCTATTTCCACTCAACTCCAAATCATTTTTCTTAGTTTTTTATCCCACTTTCTTATTCCTCACTCTTTCATATGCCTCCAATCCCCTATAGTGCATGTCTTATTTTCTTTTTGATTTTGCTTTTTTTTTAATTTTTTTTTGTAATACCCATATGTAATGAGGTGCTTTTCTGGTACCCATTTGTAGTGAGGTACATTTTTATTCTCCATAGCACCCATGTGTAGCAAGGTGCTCTAACCCTCCTACTTATTTTATTCAAACACTCCAACTATTTTTCTGGTGAGTGGCTCTCCTTCCTCCTTTCAAGAGCCTCCTTTAAGCAAAACCTAGAAAGACTTGGGGCACAAGGTTGGCCACTAGACACCTTGCATTTGTGGGGTTACCTAGACCAATGTGCCAGCCATACCCCACAGAGATATCTATTAGATTTAGATATAATTAAGGTGCATTTATGTAGAGTATCCAACCCCGACCCTGACGAAACCTACAGTAAGCCCATTGTGGTTTCCCAACTGTGTAAGTTTGTGTGTGTGTGTAAAGGGACACTTAGGTTATAGGGATCCCCAAACCACGGGACGGGAAAGAGAGTTAGATATTCCCTATGCTATTGACTTAATACCTTGGCTTTTCAATTTCCTCAAGAACTCAGAAACAATCTATATCTTATGTAAGTACACAAGCTTTTAAGCCACTTACAGGCCCAAAGGATCTAAACTCAAGACTCTTCTTCAACCCCTTAAACGTTGTTAGCAACTTGGCCTACCTAATTTTATCTATCCTCACTTGGATTGTGTCCTTAAGCACACAATGCTAATTGATTTATTTTCTTTTTGTTGTTTTTGCTTTTTCCAAATTTTATTTTTTTCCATAAAAATGTAGAAATGGTGCAAAAGGAGAAATAAACATCAAAATGCACCCCCCCATGCATAAATCCTACAATGACCTCATTATAAAACTGAGGATACAAGGGGAAAGGGAAATGAAAGCACCTGAGATATGAAGACTTTATTTATTTATAAATATTGGGTTGCCTCCAAACAAGTGGTGCATTTATGTTAGTAGCCAGATAGGGAGTACCTTCAAGTCAGGTTGTAGATACAGGTGAATAGGTGTTGGTTTAGAAAATTATCGTAGTTTAAGGGAAAACGTGTCATAGTATAGCGATGAAAATCAAATCGAGATTTAAATTTGTAAAGCTTGAAAAATGTTAGTTCCGAGGTCGTTATGAAGGTGACTGTGGAGGTGGCGGTGAGGTGGGTTATCCGGCAGGCGATTTGGGTGAGAAAAGCCCAAGTTTCTTGAGGGCTTTTGCTCCCAAGACATTGTGAAGCTTGTGGACTGAATGGATGGTGGTTTGGTAGCATGTGGAGGTAGCATGAGCTCATTGGAGCTCTCTGCAACTGCAAGGAAGAAGAGGGAATGGTGAGTAGAGGGCTTGAAACCTAAGTCTAAGTAGCCTAAACTAACCTAGGGGAAGAGAGGGAGATAGAGGACTACTTGTTTGGATGAAAGGAAGAGGATTCACATTTGGCTTGCCTTGTCGAACATGGAGGAGATGAATTCTTTGGTGGGGGAAAATGATAAGGAAGGAGGTAGGGGCTCCTGCTATGACCAGTGAGAAGTAGATGAAGGTGGTGAAGGTGTTGGGCATCTCAATGTGACTGTTGGGACTTTGAATGAAGGAGGAGAAGCTCAGGTCGGAGATGGCCGAAGAAGGAGGAGAAGAGTGGATTTGGCATGGAAATTGGCTGGAATTGATCTAGAAGATGGGAGAACTTATATAGGCTCAATTGTAATCTCAAATTGGAAGATTTCAAGAATGGGATTTGTGATTTTTGGCAATTTGAGTCCAAGAATCCTGGAGCTCGCCTGATCTCATTGGTTCATAGTAGGACTTGTGACCAAGTTCAATTGATTAGGTATCCTCGAGGGATCAATCCCTCCAAATTTGGAGGGATTTGTGTTGAAATTGGAGGAGAATCAAGTAGTCAAAGCTGGTCTTTCATGGGTTTGACTTGCGATTTAGGAAACCCTGAGTTGAGAGGTAGCAGGGACCTATTTGTGAAGAAGAAGACAGAGTTAGGGGCCCTATCTGTAATAAAATATGGAATCTAGGGGCTTAGACGTGAGAAATAGAGATTTCAAGGGTTAAATTGCAAACTAGGTCAAGATGAACTTTGATTGGGCCCAAATTTTGGTGTTAACCTAAGTTTGACCCAAGGAATCTAATGGTGAACTTGGATTTGAGTTTTGACCATGTTGGCTGGGTGAATTGCACATAAGCCCAAATCATAGTTATTTCCCGTCTGAATCTTTATTTTTGGTCAAAATGGGTTCAAATGGTCAAAGTGAAGGTACTAAACCTCTTAGAATATTTTTCAATGAATTGTAGGAGATCTAGATCGAATTTATCTTGACCAGAATCCTTTCAATTGAGTGAGGCTGATAATTAGGGTTTCTAGTAATATTTTAATCCTTGAAATGCTTGAAACCATGATTCAGTTAGTACGAGCCCACTTAGATTTTTAAGTTCATTTGAACTTTCATTAACCCCTGATTAACCCCTTGGTTAATCTACATACGTGATGAGATGGTAAAAAGTAGAATTAACCCTATTTTCCTATCTTCTCATATCAGCTTAGTTCGGAATTGCGATCCTCAAACGATCATTTAGGAGCATCTGTTACTTGGATCTGACTAATTTAAGTTAGTCATGACAAATGATGGTGTTACCATCATACCCCATGCCTAACTTTTGCTAGTCCCTAGCAAAATCATATGGAAAGAATTGGATCTCTAGACCATACTTTTATGGTCAGATGCCTGTTTGTCCTTTTCTATAGAAATTAGATTAGAATACCAACAATAGTCCTAGAGGTATTCAAGTACCAGAAAAGATCCAGACTTGACCAGCCTTAGCCTTGGGTTTGCCACGATGGTTTCTAAGGCCAGCAAAAACTGCCCAGATGTTCGTTGGCCCTAGTGGTTAAAGCACCCGTGTGTATTTGTAGCAAGTCCAGGTTCAGTTTGCCAATGCATTTTTGATAAGAGAGATAGAGAGGGATATTTATTTTGAGATCTTGCTCTCTTTCCTTTTATATTCCCCTAAATCCAACATCGAATTGGCTTTAAACATGGTTTGTATCGGATTTCTTGTCCCCATCATCAACCCTCGAAGGGTCCATGGCTTTCGATGCTTTGAGATAGCACCAGCCATGGAAACCCCTAGAATTTGGCCTTTGACACTTTAGGATAGTGCCACACATGGCATTTTGTAGTTAAATTCAGGCCCTAGCAATCGACATTTCAGGATAATCCTGCCCATGGCACCTGAACCAGTACAAGGTGCTTATGTGCCCCTGGTAGGATATTTAGATATCCCAGGAGACAAGTACCAAAGCGACGATATGTGATAACACATCTTCACGGTGAGTATTTTTTTCATTCTGCCTCTCCGCGTTGGGAACTCATCCAACCAACTTATGTCTTTGAGTCACTCTTAAGTCAGATCTTCTGGAAAATGTTTTAAGAGCAAAACACTTTTTTGCATTTTTTTATTCATTAAGTACACTGAACTAGATTGGTGTATGATTTTTGGGTGCTCACATTACCAAGTCCCACAAACCAAAGGGCAGGTAATGGGGTCGAATAATCCCTAAGCCTTAGACTTAATACATCAGCCTCGCAACTTCCTCAACCTCTTAAGGAATAGTCTTGATCTTAACAAATATGTGAGGTCTAAGCCCTAGAATAGGCCCAAGAGGCCTAAGGTCAGTACTCTTTACTTATCTCCTTGTCTCTAGCACTTCGGGACTTAATCTTTATTTTGATTTGGTCTAGAACTTAAGTAGATTCCATAATCAATTGCTAGGACTATCAAATTTTCTTTGATTTTACTCCTTTGTCTTGCTTTGTATTTCCTCCTCTTTCTTCCTCTTCAAGAAAGATTTTCATTCATCTTGCAAAATTCTTCACCCCTTTCTCCATTTATATATATTTTGTGTGAACTCCTCAAAGAATTGAATTTCCCATTTGTTTTACACTTTAATACCCCATGCCTAAGTTTTGCAATGTCCTCATTGAAAACTAGTTGGGTTTGAATTTAGCATAGTTCATAGTTTAGAGCAGAGTCAAAGGGTGGGTGAACAAGTCAGGATGAATGTTGCGAACGATTTCAAGCTCTGATAAATGTATCAAAGGTGGAGTCAGCTGTTCTAAAATTTAAACCCTAAAGTATAATATGGATGAAGCTTAAATGAATTAGAAGGGTCTCAGGTTTTTGAAATGACGGGTTGCCTCCCTTAAGCACTAAGTTTAATGCTATTAGCTGGGCGTAATGAAACTCAAAAGGATATGTCATTTAGCACATTGTGATGAGTGGTAGGAGAAAATATGTGATCATGGTGAATGAGAATTAGATGGCCACAAATGAGCACCAAATCATGATGAAGAGTTAATCAAGAAGGTCTATGATATGGATCAAGTTGATTCATTTCTGGGTGTCTCTTATTGTGTTTTTTCGGAGGAATCACTAAGAAGATGAAGTGATCATGGGGCTTTGAAGTAAGATTGTGGTGAGTCCAAGACCCAATAGAAGTGCACCTAGTCAATATAGCCCAAATGTTTGGTTCCTCACATGTAATGTGGCCCAATAGATCATTATCCAATGAGTCATCTTGATCCTTTTTCAGGGGATGCAAGATCAATTCCTCAAGAAATGATTCGAAGATTTGTTCATCTAATGGATCTTCTCTATAATTTTCATCCCAATCAAAGGTGAATGTCTGGAGAGTGACTATTCGATCATAGAACCCTGATTTTGTAAATGACTCAAACTCTGAGTTCTGGTCACTCTCGGTACCTACTGGTATGTCTACTTTAGAAGACAGTAATTGGGCTTAAGAATAATCAATTCTAAGATTAAATGGGACTTCTAGTATACAATACATTGGAAAATCAGTAGAGTCATGATTTAGTATTCCTACATAATTCTTTGATGCAATGCATGCTGCATACAATTAAGTACACTTATTGCAAGAGATAATTCGAAATCACATCTTACAGGTAACATTAAAATTATGAGAGATTTTGTTGATAAACAATCAATGAGGGAATCTTGCTAAAAGAAGAAACATAAGAGATGATTCATCAATTTCTAAAAATACAAATCTCATGGGATCTCTTTTTATTGATGATTTCCTCTTGCTTTGATTAACCTCTCTCTTTCTTTTTTTGTTCCCATGAAATCACACTCTTATTCTCTCTCTCTGGGTATCTGTTTATAATAGAATTGGAATGATCTTAGGGAGACCATCTCCTCCCCCACAGGAAACCAATAGAGAATCATCTTCTTCTTCCAACAGAGGGGAGAACCTCTCCTCCACCGTGTGCCACCACCAACCACCGACTATGCTCCGCTCGTCCACCTTCGATCATGATCTTCCTCGATGTCAACCTCTCCTCTACAGCGCAACCACACCATGACTTCCACCTATGAACACCATTGTGCGCCGTCCTTCCCGCAAATGACCGTGACAGCCACGTAGTGACAACGTGTGGTGATCACTGTGCTTCCACGACCATCGCACCGTTGCAACGTCCAACCCTCCTTTGCTCTGAGCATCGATCGCACCACTGCCATTGCGTTCTTCATCAATCGTTCTTCCTCTTCTTTGTCTATGTTACTTCTTCTTCACCTCCTGAAACAAACCCAACATCTCCACCTCTCGTAGCACCTCTCCTCGACGTCAGCGCCCCACTGACATTGCCATCTGCCACGGACGATCGTCCAGCGTAAGCGCAACCAATTGCGCATCAGGCATGCGTAACCATTGACCATGCGCTTGACCTCTCTTCTTCCTCCTCTTCTCATTCATCGATAGAGAAGAAGAAAAACCCAAACTCCATGAGGCTCCTCTATGCACAGCCGGCCCCTTCACCCTCCGGTATAGCACTGTTGATGCCATCCATCTCGCCTCGAGCTTCGGACCACCCTCGGCCTCATGCAGCGACATCTACGGCCGCCATTCACCGTCGGTAAACCTCCTCGTTAGTGAGCTTCATCTCCTCCGGTCGACTGCCATTGCGCACCAACGACCATGCTGTGACCACCCACTCGTAGCCCTTGTCACTGGCAACCGCCACGTGTTGCTGCATCTCCCACCGTTCACTCCTCTTTGCATGAGCACAAGGGGACGATTTCCCTTATTTTGGGTTTAATTAGTAATTACATCTACTTGCCATTGCCACCAATTTGATTTTTTATTTCTCATATTATTTTATGATGGTGAAAATTGTGGCTGAACCCTTGCACTCTCGTGAAATCACCTGATTCTTCCTTATCTCTTTATTGCACATTAGATTTTGATATGGACTTTTCATCTATGACTGGGAATAATATACATATATGATTTCCTTATAATTGTGCCTCCCTGTGGATACAACCAGCTCTTCTGTGAGTGGTTTATTTTAATTGTTGACGATTGTTTTTCGTCGCTCAATTTCTACTTCGACAACTTATTTTCTTGAGAAAAAATTATTTCAAGTGAAAATCGACCATTCAGCTTCTGTGCTTGATTTCTGTAGATCCTCGAAATGATCATTATCACAAAATGTCTCCACATCTATGGAATACAAGTTCGAATCTTGTTGAATGTCATCATCCTGTTCCTTGAAGTCCATGTGCACATCCTCCATATCAAAGGTGAAAGCCTCCATTACACTCAATCTACTGAAATCATGCTCGACTGAATCAAGATCCTTTGTAATGTGAAAAACTTCAAGTTCTGGTTCTAGGTTTTCTACTATGGAGATGGTCATGAGTTCCTTAATCAAACCTAGCTGTTTTGCTGAGCATTTTTGCTTTCCTTTAGATAATGATGCCTAAAAAATACCGATCTCAGTTTGCTTATCTCCAGAGGTGATTGTCATGTGCCTTGATTCACAATTGATTATAGCTCCTATAGTAGCTAAGAAAGTTCTCCCTAGAATCAAAGGCATATCTTGTATTTGTTGTGGCACATCCATGTCAAGAACTAGAAAATCAGTTAGGTAGCTACCACACCCTCTACCAGCTAAATCAGGGTGATTACGGTTCGGTCAACTAATTACAGAGTAACATCCGCAGGTTTTAGCTATCCTATCTGTAGTTTATCAAATAGGGTGATCTAGATTAGGTTGACTAAGTGCCGAGATCCAGTACAACCCACTTAAAATTTGTACCACTGATCTTGCAAGGGATCAGCAGGGTTCCTGGATCGAATTTCGTAGGAGGCAGATTATTTTGGAATATAGCACTCACATTTTCAGACAATGCTACCTTCCTTTGCGAGGATTCCTCCACCTCTTTTTTGGATGAGTCAGGCAAGGTGGAGTTGAAAGTGAGGATATTGAGTAACAGGATAGTGACTTGTGAATTCGTTAATGATCCAGTTGGATAGTCCTCTAGTGTGGAGGGGGGCTAAGATTTGGGATAGGGGAATGGATTGACTAGCCTGAGGGATGAGTTTCTGCCATAATACAGAGACAGAGAACAGAGGATTGGACCCAATTGTGGAACAACAGGGTTGATCATTAAGGCTTGATTTAGATCAGCTGAGGAGGTGGAAGCTCCAATCACACAGGTATGAGTTGGTAGGCCTGGCTGGGTGTAGCAAGCTTGGCCCTAGATTTGGTTCACCACATTTTTGGGTTGACATGTTGTTTGGATTCGGTAGAGGTTGGAAAGGAAGTGCAGCAGTGTTTAGGAGAGTCAATATCAATGTAAAATCAATGCATCGTAGTATAGTTGAAATCACTCGAAAACAAATGAATTTTATTACTCGAAGTTGTAAATCCGAGGTCGAACACAGGGAGCAAATTTGGGTCTAAAAATCAAGAGCACAACTTTCAAATTGGATATAATATGCAATGAAAAATCAGAGTTATAATGCAAGAAATATAATGTCAATGTATATAGAAGCATAAAAAATATGGACGTATGATTTTGAAAATCAGACGTCTTAAATATGAAACTGCCACAGTGCGTCTCTTCTTTGTCTTTTGTCTGATCTCCTTCTCCTTTCTTTTCTTTCTTCTATTCTCTGTCTCTGACGGCCTTCTTTCTTCTTGGCTTCTTCTTCTTCTTCCTTCTGTGATTTCTTCTTTCTTCTCTGATTTCTTTCTTTGCTCTGGCCCTTCTCTTCTTCTTCCTCTTCTTTCTCCTTTCCTTCTGTCTCTAACTTTAGCTCCTCCTCAGCCTTGCTCCTCTTCAGCCGTGCCTTCTCCTTCCTTAGCTTCTCTGGTTGTAGCCCTTTCCTTCCTTGGCTCCCTCTTTTTCTCCTGAGAGCAAAACTTACCCCTACCCTCCCCTGCGATCTCTCTTCTTCCTTCTCTCTTAGGCTCACTCTCCCAGAACCTTCTTGAGTTATCGGGTCGGGTATGTGCACCCGGGACCAGGCCCACCGACGTGCGTGGTGGGCGAGGAGTGCAAGCTAATTGGGTATATGGGTCAGAGCCAGGTCTGCGGGCAGTGGGGTCACAAACAAGGCGGTGAGGGCGAGTGGGACCTCACCTCGTGGTTAGGAGGCGATAAGCCTCTGTGACTTTTTCAACTTATATCACTGTGCCCGTTCCTACACTTCCGAGGTGGGACTATGTTGTCCCACCTTCTTCGCAAGCGCTTGTAGCAGATGTCTCCTCGAATTACAGCAGCTACGTTGGCGTCGACGCCAATTACTGGGCTGAGGATGTGCACGAAAGGAATTCGCACGACCTGGAACCTGGAGCCGGGTGCCTGGAGTCCTAGATGAAGCTTCCAAGCAAGCTTCGTTCTCTGTCAATGGCGGCGAAGGCCTCGAACCTGTCAGCAAGAAAATGGCTTTGCGGCCTCGTCAGAACACACAGGGAGCTTCGCCTGAACACGGCGAAGGTGGTACAGTCGTCGGCATGGTGTGGGGTGGCCTGAGCGTGCATGCCTAGGTCACCCTGTGTGTGCGAAGGTGGGTGTGTTTGGGTGGAATTCTGAGGGCTTGACATGGTGAATGGAATGAGGGTTTAGGGTTAGTGAGGTGTGGCGGTGCTCGTGAAGTAGGTGGCGAGGTGGGTGGAGGCATGGAGTGGCGGGAACACCTCGCCGGAGGTCTGATCGGAGTTGGAGAAGGTGACGGTGGTGTGCGAGCGTCGAGGAGTATTTGCAGAAATAAATGGTAGAAAAATGATGAGAAGAGAGAGAGTACTTAACTGAGTATGGGTGGACGAAGGTGGATGCAGAGGAGGCGGCTGGCTCGTACTACCATCACCGAAAATGGAGGACCTAGTGGGAGTAGGACGGTGACGACGAGGGGGTTATAGAGATGTCGGTTGGTGCGGTGTGACGCAAACGACGAGGATAAAGGGAACTCTGCCACTGGTATTATGGCAGAGCGATGAGTGAGAGAGAGAAGAGTCGCTAGAGCTTGCTAGGTGGTTGACCGGAGGGGGAGGAGATGAATTAGGTGTCTCTCAGGCCAAATTCAAGCTTGGGAGGTGCGGAATGATCTGGGGAGGCTTTTATAAGCCTTGGAGGAGGTCTTTGCACGGCAACCTAGCCATAGTTGGAAGGCCGAAGGTGACCGAAATCTCTCATGCATTCGCATGAGAGATTGGGTGCCAAATCAAGCCTCTTATCGTGTTCAAACTGGAGGAGATTTCTCAGAGAATCTCCCTTTCAAATTTGAAGGAGATTCTCTGAGGAATCAGCGAGTTCTTTCCCTTGATTCCTTGCCGGAGTAGGATTCCCTCCACTGTAATGGTTGGGGGACCAAATTGCAAAGAACGACAAGGAAGTTAGGGGGTTTTTGTAGAGGTTTTCAAAAGTTAGGGGTAGAAATGTAATTGAGTTGGACTTGTTTGCAAAGTAGGTCAAGGTGAATTCTCCTTAAGTCCAAATTTTGATACAAATTTAATTTCGACCTAAGGAATCCAATGGTGAAGTTAGATTTTAGGTTTGATCATGTTTGACTGGGAAATTACATA
Source organism: Thalassia testudinum (assembly GCA_037157565.1). Classification (NCBI taxonomy): domain Eukaryota; kingdom Viridiplantae; phylum Streptophyta; class Magnoliopsida; order Alismatales; family Hydrocharitaceae; genus Thalassia; species Thalassia testudinum. Next base: position 5,659,035 of record JAZHRO010000056.1, read on the forward strand.
AAAACCTAATTTAGGGCAAACATTTGACTTTGACCCCAATTTAGGTCAAAATAGGTTCTAAGGGCCAAATTTAAGGTTCTAAATCCTAGAGAATATTTTTCCATGATTTTTAGAGGATTTAGGTGAATTTTATCATAACCAGAAACTTGTTAAATTAAGTGGGTCTGTTTTAGGGTTACAAGAAGTCATTTAATTCCTAGAATTCACATGAACCCTTGTCTATTTGAACCAACCCACTTTTTATCCTGTTAAGACCATTTGACCTGTGTTTAGCTCATGAGAAATCCTATTGTTGCATTGCAATGGTAAAATTATAGTTTTGCCCCTTATTTCTTACTTTTCTTTCAAAAGGGTTATTCATTGAGTTAGGACCTCTAGTTGGTTATGTAGGAGCTTTTATTCTCTTTTCTAGGTCAAAATGAGCTAGTCAGGGCTCATGATGGTATTTCCATCATACCCCCATTCCTAGCTTTTGCTAGTCCCTTAGCAAAATTTTGTGATTTTAACTTTTGTTCTAGACCATGAATTCCTTTGATGTTCACAAATTATGATGAGTGCTTTTTCTTTTTGATTAGGTTAGAATGCTGACAATAGGCCTAGAGGTATTCAAGTACCAACCAAGATCCGGACCTGAACAGCTCTAGCGTCGATCCTCCGTGAAGGTTTTTAAGGCCCATAGGAATTATCCTAAGGTTCGTTAGACTCCATGGTTAAAGCACCCGTGCTTGTAACGTAGTTTAGCCTCGGCTCAGTTTGCAGTGCATTTTTTTGTAAGAGAGAGACAGAGGATTTATTTGTTTGGAGAGTTTTCTCTCTCTTTTCTTTTTATTTCTAGCTTCGGATTGGCTTCTTAACATGGTCTATATCGGATTCCTCTCCCCATCATCAATCCTCGAAGGGTCCCCAGCAATCGATGCTTTGTGATAGCACCGCCAATGGCAACCCCCAGAACCTTGGCTTTCGAGATTTCGAGATAATCCCACCCATGGCGTTCTGTAGCTAAATCCAGACCCTGGCAATCGACATTTCGTGATAATGCCACCCATGGCATCTGAACTAGCACAGGGTGCTTACGTGCCCCTGGTAGGATATGTAAATATCCTAGGAAACAAGCACTGATGAGACAATATGTTATTAGGCATCTTTGAGGGGAATTACTGCCTCTCTGTGTTGGGAACTCATCCAAATCTACTTGTGTTGATCGGCCGCTCCTAATCTAGGCGACTTTTTCTGAACATTTGAATGCTTTTGCATGATTTTGATAGTTATGCGCACTGAACCAGACTGTGTGTGGATTGGGGTGCTTAGGTTACTGAGTCCCGCAAACCAAGGGACAGTTAACGAGGCCGAATACTCCCTAAGCCTTTGACCTAATACTTAAGCTTTGCATTTTCGCCAACCTCTTGAGGACTATCCAGATCTTAGCGGATACTTGAATTTTTAAGCCTAAGAGTTTAACCCAAGAGGCCTAAGATCAACGTTCCTATAAATCTCTTTTGTATCGCATTAGCACTTTTTTCCTTCATTTTTCTTTTTCTTGATATGGTCTAGAACTTCGGTTAATCCCTTAATTTTTTACTAATGGCTATCTTTTTTTTCTTTTTCATTTGTACTCCTTTTTTGACATTTGCTCTTTTTCTCCTCATTTTGTCCTCATGATTTGTATGGCATCAAAATTTTCTCTCCCCTCAATATTTTTTTATTCTTTTTCAAGTTTTTGTTTCATTTTTTTTGGTGTTTTTTTTTGTGATATGTGATTTTTTTGTTGAAACCTTTTCTTGTGAGATAAGTTTTCATGGTGTTTTGCACTTTCATACCCCCCCATGCCTACAATTTGCAATGTCCCCATTGCAAATTAGGTGGGTTCGAATTCAACTTAGATCATTCATTAGAACAGGTTTTGGGTGGGCGAACGGGTCGAGGTGACTGTTGCGAACGATTTCTGGACTCAGGTATAGGTACCTGAGGTAGGGTCGACTGTTCTAATGGATGAGCCTTAAAGTGCAATATGAATTTAGTATAGGAATGCCAAGAAAGGTTTCAGGTTTTTCAAGAATGATGGGTTGACTCCCATTAAACGCTGAGTTTTACGCCATCGGCTGGGTGCAATGAGCTCAGGGAGAATGGAGGGTAAAGGATATCTTAGCCAAATTTGTATCGGTCAAGTCAATGAACGGTTTGAGTCTCTGATCGTTCACGACAAAAGGTTCGAAATCGTGGCTGAGCGGACTGATCTTAATGGCTCCATTTCCAAAGATTCGTTGGACTAGGTAGGGTCCGATCCATTTTGATCGTAGCTTTCCTGGGAACAGTTTAAGCTTGGCATCGAAGAGTAGGACTTTTTGACTAGGATGGAAGATCTTTCTAGATATGTGCTTGTTGTGAAAGGCCTTAACCTACTCTTTGTAAATTTGTGACTTCTCATATGCGTTGTGGCGTAATTCATCGATCTAACTCATTTGAAGCTTTCTATGGGTTCTTGCCTTAGAAAGATCTAGGTTATAGTTCCGTACTGCTCAATAGGCTTTGTGCTCCAACTCAACGGGGACGTGACATGCCTTCCCGTACACCAATCTTAATTGAGACATACCTAATTGGGTTTCGCGGGTGGTCCTATAAGCCCACAAAGCTTCCGAAAGCCAGGATGACCAGTCCTTCCTGTCAGGTCAAACAATAACTTGGAGGATTTTCTTGATCTCCCGATTTGATAGCTCAGCTAGACCATTAGTTTGGGGGTGGTAAGGAGTAGAGATTTGGTGTGACACCCCTTATTTGGTCATCAGTGACCTGAGCTGAGCATTAGTGAAATGGGTCCCTTCGTTAGAAATTATAACACGTGGAATCCTAAACCGCGAAAAGATGTTTTTATGAATGAATTTGATAATCACTTATGATTGTTGGTTCAGGTCGGAATGGCTTCGATCCATTTAGACACGAAGTCAATAGCGAGTAAAATGTACTCGAAGCCGTCCAAAACAAGGAAGGGTCCCTTGAAATCAATACCCCAAATGTTGAAGATTTCGCAGACCAGAATCGGCTGTGAAGGCATCATATCACGATGGCTCATGTTGCCTAAGGTATGGCAATGAGTGCATGCCCTACAATGATTGTACGCATCTTTGAAAATTGTGGGCCAATAGAAGCCGCACTGGAGGACTTTCCCTCATGGAAATTGCCTTTGGGGATCAATGAATGAAATTGGATATTTTTAAGGCGATTACTAAATTTGAGGATTGTGGATTTCTTGAGGAACTTGAGGAGGATAATGTAAACATTGAAACTTGTTTGATGGTTTCTTCAATTGAAAGTTCCTCCTTTGATGACAAATTGGACCCGCAACCCTCTATGGTAGACCTGCCATCTTCTGAGGAGGTTATTGATTTTGTTCACTCACAACCTCTTCCTCTTGTTGAGTCTTTGACGTGGTCTCGTGCGTGTGTGTTAAGAGGTGTCGTTATAGTTGCACTTGATACGTCGGTTTTAAAAGAAGTAAACGGAGGTGAGTCCAAGTTTCAGTCTCAGGGAGGCGTGGAAATCGGATTTTGTTTACCACTTGTTGTCACGAAAAAGGCGGAGTTTTGCTTGCGAAAGAGATGGTTTTGAAAAGCGAGAGATAGAGAGGGAGTTTAGGGTTAGAAAGCTCTTGGTTTTGATCATGCACTTTAAATAGAAATTAAAATGGCGACTAAACGGAAAATAATTTCATTAAACATGCATTCATAGTTCATGGTTTACAACATTAAATACATGCTTCAACAAAAGTAAATGAAAGCTTAAAAGAGAGAGAGAGAGACGTAGAGAGAGAGTGGAGAGCGACGAGGCAGCCACGGCGGTGGAGGAGGCTCCGTCAGCGGCTCGTCGTCTCCGGCGATTACAAGAGTGCCTAAACCTAGCTAGGAGAGGAGTGGAGTAGTTGCAAGTGGGAGAGTCTACCTTGAATGGTGGTAGAAGGGGGTTTAAATAGAGTTAAGGGCTTCCTAAAAGAAGAATGTGCTTTAGTGATATCCAGAACGTCACTAAAACCGCTTCCAGATACGTCGGTGAAGCCCTCCTGCCGCCGGTCAGCTGCCCGCCCCGCTCTCTCTCCATGCGCGATTCGTGGACGTTGAACGAGAGTCGTTCGATCGAAGATCGGACGGCTGAGATCCTCCTGCGCCCGCGCTGAGATCGTGCCTCAGGCACGCGTGCGCGCGTTTCCGCCCGGCGTGCGCGTGGGCGCACGGGAGATGTCATCGCGCCGCGTGGCGTGATCCTGGCTGCCCGCTGCTGATTGGGCGGCCCAATTTTGCCGCGCCCTTCGCTTGCGCTTGATTTCTGCTCCGCACGATTCGAACGTGCGTCGCTGCGATGCAGGCGTGCGCGCTAGCCGTTGTGCCACGCCCGCGCTTTGTCGCGGCGACCGCGGGTGAGCGCGCGGATCTCGGCCGTTCGATCGAAGATCAACGGCCGAGATTCGTCCTTGGCTGGCTTGAGGGCGTGCGAGCGGTGGGGGCGGGGTGACGTGGCGCTTTCTGGGCCGTTGATCTCCATATCAATGGTCAGAATTTCTTGGGCCCATTATGGGAGCTCCGGATGTCGGATTTGGCCGATCTTATGTCCGTTGGACTCCGTTCGTCATTCTCAATCCATCCGTGCGGTTCGATTGCTCATCTGGGGCCTGCTTTGACACATGCTTTACACAAATGGCCATTAATGCAGTTTATAAGCAATCTTGGTACTTGATGCATGCAATGCTCCTATTCTACTTTATGTTGTGCCTTTTATTCTAAATATGGGCCATATTCAACCTAATTACTACCCCCTTGCGTGGTGTTATCATACCCCCATGCTTACTCCTTGATAGTCCCTAGCAAGGTTTATTCTAGCCTTTATTTCTTTGGAGAATTCAAGAAGTAATTGCTTAGGCACTTCGTTACTTGTCAATAAGAGGAAATATACGAAGATCTTAATCTACAAAGACTAAGCAGCGCCCGGGTGTCTGCCAAAATACGAATCGCCCGAATCCTTGCTTTGTATATATAACTATACATATGTATACGTATATATCTATATATGTCTTTTTAGAATTTTCGGAATTCAGTGTGGGTTGGTAACTTTTTACGGCTACCCAACCCACCCAAAACTCGGCCAAAACCCTAAGTGCTAAGCATCTTGGTGTGAATGTTGTGATAAACTCACTTAACGGTAATTGAGACAGACTTCGAGTTTCTACGCCTCTAGGTGACCGAAAAAGAAAATAAATTTTTGCCTGAAGGTGTATTTGTTCGATTGGTAGCTTTCTCCCTACGTTCATTTTACTTGGGGTCAACACAAGGATTTTCCAGTGTATATCTCCCCGGCTTGTACTACTTCCTCGCTTCGTCCTTAGGTGTTTTGGTCTTTTTTGTACAATTATTGAGCTGGGCTCTGGACAACCGACCAATGGGCTGTTACCCACGATCACTTGCCAGCCATACTTGTGCGGTGAAGTGTGGTTTATTTTCTTTTCTTCTCTTTTTTTTTTTTTTCGTAGGTGGCTTCCCTAATCTCAAATGTACCTAGAGGTAGTGAAAAAGAAATGGCCTGTGGCTGGGTTCTGGACAACCTGCCAATGGGCTGTTACCCATGACAACTTGCCAGCCATACCACCCTAGAGAGTTCATTAGCTACCTAATTTCTGTCAAAATCTCCGAGAAGTGAGTCTGTGCAAAAATGTGTGTAGATGCTTAGACTCAAAGTTTTCCTGAGTTAGAGGGTGAGTTGATAAGTCGTATACTTATTACCTTATTTATTAGGTGGATTAGAATAGCTTAAAGTTGCAAGGATTCGCCGCTAAATCCATATTTTAACGGACACCAAGGCTGATTAAGCCTGAAGGCCTGAAAAGTCTAAGTGTTTAAGTTCTTTTTGTATTATTTCCCACTATTGACAAGTTTCTAATGCCTAAGTTTTTCTTCCTAAATTCAATTTATTTTTTTTTAATCAATTAATTTATTCATTCAGACTGATTGATTAAGCTCAGGATTATGCAATTTACCATCCCCCCCATGCTTAAGTTGGACAATATCCTCATTGGCAGATGCATGGATGCAGAAGGGTTCAAAAAGATAGTACCTGAGTGACGTAAACTACCAAATCAGTCTTAATCCGCTGGGTTGCCTCCCAGGAAGCGCTGAGTTTAACGCCTCCAGTTGGGCGATGCACAAATAGGAATGGTTTGGGTCAAGGAGATATGTTCAAAATTAATCAGACCCAAAATCAAAAGTCCACAGATGCGAATATGGTTGTGGTGGAGTCCCATTCCTAAGGGACGGGAATTCTGTATCATGCATGCCCATGTCAGAACCTCTCTTAGTTTGTGGGCATGCAAACAAGTTGTTGTGGATGAACGCACCCCAATTATGACACGCCAGACACTAAAGATGTAGGTTTTATATTCAGCTTGTGTCCCCATAAAATTGTAATCCATCGAAAATGTATCAATTCCAGTGCATTCGGGTTGCGGGATTCTTATTCTGGTAGGGCAGGTAACAAAGTCCAGAGTTTCATACTGAGCCCTACAACCAAGCATGAGGCCTCTCTCCAAAGACGAATCCATCTTTCCCGCAACTATGGTTTCATTGCTCATTTCCTCCAAGCCCTTGATCTCAAGAATATTTTCTTCAACCTCCTCTGTATCAGATTCACTATTTTGGATTACATTAGAGGTAGGGTCAATTTCATCCTCTAGATCATATTCTTTCTCTCGGCCCTCCTCCAAATTTGTGATGGGGATTCTAACTGATTCATAATCAATTTCTTTGAAATTGTAACTCCATTCTCCATCTCCGACGTTGGCTGCTACTCCCACCGGATTACTTGTCTTGGGCCGATTAGATTCAGATTCCAAGGTCTCTCCCCTCACCTTCTCAGTTTCCTCCTGATGTTTGTTCTCAATGCTCCCCAAATTGTGTTCCAAGGAATCCTTACTGTCCTTATCCACTGAGCTATCCAACTCCTGAGGGGTATCAATGGTGGACTGAACCAAATCAGGATGACTAGGTGTAGTCCAATTGATCATGGTAGGTCCTTGCTTTATGAATTCCATGAATGGCATTGTGTGCAACAGCTTTCTTTGGCCTTCTTCCCCCAATTGTTGGAACAACTCCAACATGGCATGTTGCCCTTTAACCAATTCTTGATTCTGTCTGTGTAGTTCTAATTGGAGGTTATCAAGAATTGACATGGTGTCATTTGGTGTCCTTTGGATTTCCTCCTTGAAATCCAGGTTAAGAGAGTATGGTTGAGGTTGTGGATCAGAATCCATATTGGTGTTTAGGTTCTTGGGTGGGTCCTCTATTCTATCATGTTCAGGGTCCAGTTCTTCAAGAGGAACCATTCTCTGTTTGGTCCTACTCCAGAATAGTTGAGGTTCTAAGTCCTCCTCCCAGTCAGATTCTTCATCAGGGGACCAAATCAAAGGTTGATGATCCTGGGCTTGCCTAGATTTCTGATCATTTTCTGATTTCCATTTGTCTAGAACTCCTAATCCAAAGGTCAAGTAGGCAAGGTTGTTTAATTCAGATGACCTTTCTTGGTTATTATCCTGAGATGGGTATGGTTCTTGGTGTTCTCCTAAAGTGTAGGTCCTATCACAGTAGAGCAGGTCAGACCTAAATGAGGAGGCATCGTGAGGACAATCGAGATATGGAGCCCCATGATTTGAATCGTACCCTTGGGTGGCTATGTTGGTTGTATTCCAATAAGAGGTTGGTGCGATTTGGTCATAGTTGGGCCAAGAGGGATATTCAAGGTTGTACCCCCAACTTGGTGGTTGGTTAGCCCAAGTAGGCTGTGGGTATGGTCCACTTGGGTTAGCATACAAATCCTGTTGGGGGTAGTTTGGGTAAGATGGATAGGCATTGAAATCCATGGTTTGGAAGAAATGGAGGGATGTGGGAAGAACAGATGCGAGAGAGTTGTGTCCTCAACCAAGCAAACAAGCCTAGTCCTTATGGTGTATTCCTTAGAAGACCTAGAAATCTCACAAAGGTTGATTAAGTCCGTAAGTACTGGACTCCCCTTCCCGAGGTTAATCTGGCCAGGTTGATTACGAGGGGATTGCAGGGAAGGTTCTTCCTTTGGCTTGCGCCTTCTGTTCCATAGACCCCACAACTGCGGTCGTTTGACACTGCCCCGTAGCCTAGTCACCAGATTCTACCAAGGGAATGAAAGCCAAGTGCCTAGCGAACAAAACCTCACCTTTTGAGACTTAACTTAGTCCTGCCTAGGGCACGTCTACTCATTTTTAAAGGGCTAGGATAGTGCTTGTGCTTAGGGTGATGTGATGAGGCGTTGATTGGGGTGGTGCCTCTTAATTTTCCACTTTCAAAGTGTGTGCTTCTAGCAAAACATGGTTTTCAAGCAAGGATTTGTTAGGATGTGGTGTCTTTTAGTGTTTCATCCTTACTTTCTTACTTTTTAGGGTTGACGTGTCTTAATGTTTTCAAACAAGTTTCAGTGGGCACGTCAAGTTCTGCACACAATTTGATGAAAGTAGATTTCCTTTTTATTCTGTAGAGGCTCTAAAACCCTAGTGTACTCATCCTAACGATCATACAGCTTCTATTAGATGAGTCAGTTTTAGGGTTGAGTGGTGCGGCCCAGGTCAACTCATGGTGGCTTCGCAAACACCACTCAAGAAAGAAAAGAACACTCCAAGAATTTATTCAGCATATTAGAGTGTACATTTTTTTTCTTTTGTAGGGTGATGTGTTAAAAATGTGGGTCAAGCAATCATTCACCACGCCAATTTTTTTCAGTTTTTTTTACAATTTTTTTTTAGCTTTTTCACGCAAGCAAACAATGAGAGAGAGATTGCTCACTATCGGTCCTCGAGGCGCCTACTCCCTTGGTACCATCGCGGAATGCGTCGCTTCGCCGTCCATGCACTGAATTCCTGCAACCGCCAAGTAAAAAGGAAAATAGGGCATTAGACGATGTGAGAATGAATGTGGAATGGAGGTGATAAAACAAATCCGTTGCCTCCCCGGCAACGGTGCCAAAAACTGACGTGGTGTTGTGCGTGTGTGTTAAGAGGTGTCATTATAGTTGCACTTGATACGTCGATTTTAAAAGAAGTAAACGGAGGTGAGTTCGAGTGTCGGTCTCAGGGAGGTGTGGAAATCGGATTTTGTTTACCACTTGTTGTCACGAAAAAGGTGGAGTTTTGCTTGCGAAAGAGACGGTTTTGAAAAGCGAGAGATAGAGAGAGAGTTTAGGGTTAGAAAGCTCTTGGTTTTGATCATGCACTTTAAACAGAAATTAAAATGGCGACTAAACGGAAAATAATTTCATTAAACATGCATTCATAGTTCATGGTTTACAACATTAAATACATGCTTCAACAAAAGTAATCGAAAGCTTAAAAGAGAGAGAGAGAGAGGTAGAGAGAGAGTGGAGAGCTATGAGGCAGCCACGGCGGTGGAGGAGGCTCCGTCGGCGGCTCGTCATCTCCGGCGATTACAAGAGTGCCTAAAGCTAGCTAGGAGAGGAGTGGAGTAGTTGCAAGTGGGAGAGTCTACCTTGAATGGTGGTAGAAGGGGGTTTAAATAGAGTTAAGGGCTTCCTAAAAGAAGAATGTGCTTTAGCGACATCCAGAACGTCGCTAAAACCGCTTCCAGATACGTCGGTGAAGCCCTCCTGCCGCCGGTCAGCTACCCGCCCCGCTCTCTCTCCATGCGCGATCCATGGACGTTGAACGAGAGTCGTTCGATCGAAGATCGAACGGCTGGGATCCTCCTGCGCCCACGCTGAGATCGTGCCTCGGGCGCTCGTGCGCGCGTTTCCGCCCGGCGTGCGCGTGGGCGCTCGGGAGATGTCATCGCGCCGCGTGGCGCGATCCTGGCTGCCCGCTGCTGATCGGGCGGCCCAATTTTGCCGCGCCCTTCGCTTGTGCTTGATTTCTGCTCCGCACGATTTGAACGCGCGTCGCTGCGATGCGGGCCTGCGCTTTGTCGCGGCGACCGCGGGCGAGCGCACGGATCTCGGCCGTTTGATCGAAGATCAACGGCCGAGATTCCTCCTTGGCTGGCTTGAGGGCATGCGAGCGGTGGGGGCAGGGCGACGTGGCGCTTTCTAGGCCATTGATCTCCACATCAACGGTCAGAATTTCTTGGGCCCATTGTGGGAGCTCTGGATGTCGGATTTGGCCGATCTTGAGTCCGTTGGACTCCGTTCGTCGTTCTCAATCCATTCGTGCGATCCGATTGCTCATCTGGGGCCTGCTTTGACACATGCTTTACACAAATGGCCATTAATGCAGTTTATAAGCAATCTTGGTACTTGATACATGCAATGCTCCTATTCTACTTTATGTTGTGCCTTTTATTCTAAATATGGGCCATATTCAAACTAATTACTACCCCTTGCGTGGTGTTATCAGTCTTCAGCATCTTTCTTACCGTCAATCATCAACCCGCCCCAGCTTGAACTGAAACCATTGCTTGAGAATTTGAAATATCAATTTTTAGGACCTCAGAAGATGCTCCCACTGATTATCAGTGCTAAATTAACAAAGGAGAAAGAGATTAAATTGATCAAGGTCCTGAAGGAACACAAGGAGGCAATTGCTTGGACCATTCATGACTTTAGGGGGATTGAGTCATCTTACTGCAATCATAGAATATTCTTGGAAGATGGATCTCGCCCTTCTCGCCAGATGTAGAGGTGATTAAATCCAAATATGCGAGAAGTGGTCAAAAAGGAAATCATTAAGAAGCTCAATGCAGGAATTATTTATCTCTGATAGTCCTTGGGTAAGTCCCATATAGATTGTTCCTAAGAAAGTCGGGATTACCGTTGTGACTAACGAGAGAGGAGAATCTATCACAACTCGTTCAGCTTCCTTTTGGAGGTTTTGTATTGATTACAGGAAGCTGAACACGGCCACGAAAAATGATCATTTTCCCCTGCCTTTCATTGATCAATTCTTGGAAAGACTAGCCGGGCAGAAGTTCTTCTATTTTCTTGATGGCTACTCGGGATACAACCAAGTTCCTATCCATCCCGAGGATCAGGAAAAAACTACTTTCACCTATCTCTATGAAACCTTTGCTTTCCGTATGATGCCTTTCGATTTATGCAATGCACCTGTGACTTTTCAAAGCTGTATGTTAGCCATATTCTCTGACATGGTGGGAGAGTTTATGGAAGTCTTCATGGACGATTTCTCTATTTTTGGAGAATCGTTTGACTCTTGTTTGGCTAATCTGGAAATGATTCTTAAGCGATGTATCAAAACACGATTGGTCCTTAGGTGGGAAAAGAGTCATTTCATGACATAAGAAGGCATCGTCTTGGGTCATGTAATCTCTGAACGGGGAATTGAAGTGGATAAAGATAAGGTTGATGCTATTGCTAAACTTCCTCTTCCCACATCTGTTAAACAAATCTGATCATTTCTTAGTCATGTGGGATTCTATAGAAGATTCATCAAGGATTTCTCGAAGGTTGCTCATCCCCTGAGCAATCTTCTTGCCAAAGAAACGCCATTTGTTTTCGACGAATCATGCTATATGGCATTTGATTTCTTGAAAATGGCAGTCACTTGTGCTCTAGTGTTGTAACCACTGATTTGGACAACCCCTTTTGAGATCATGATTGATGCTTCTGATTACGCGGTCGGGGCTGTCTTGGGTCAGAAAATAGATAGGGAGCCTTCTGTCATCTACTATGCTAGTAAAACTCTGAATGAAGCCCAGAGGAATTACACTGTTATTGAAAAGGAATTACTAGCTGTAGCATTTGCTTTGGAAAAATTTAGGGCTTATCTCTTAGGGTCTCATGTTATCATCTATACCGACCACTCGGCCTTGAGACATCTCTTGGCCAAAAAGGGTGCCAAACCCTGGTTTATTCGTTGGATTCTTCTACTTCATGAATTTGATCTTGAAGTCAAGGATAAAACCAGGGTACAAAATGTGGTGGCGAATCATTTGTCGAGACTTCTAAGTGATTCTTCTCGTCTGGACATCCCAATTGCTGACACTTTTCCGGATGAAGCTATCCTTGCAGTTTCAGGTGTCCAATCCTCGTGGTTTGCTGACATTGTTAACTATTTGGCCGTTAGTCAAATCCCCCAGGATTGGACCAAGCAACAACGGGATAGACTTAAATCTGAGACCAAATACTACTTTTGGGAGGACCCTGAACTGTACCGCATCGGCTCTGATCAGATTATTTGCTGATGTATTCTGGAGAATGAATTCAACAGTATACTCGAGTTCTGCCTTGCATCTGCGTGTGGTGGACATTTCTCCGGGAAAAAGATGGTAGCAAAAATTTTGCAATTTGGCTTCTAGTGGTCGTCTTTATTTAAGGATGCCCAGGATTTCTCAAGCTCATGTTCTCGATGTCAGGCACTCGGGAGCATGACTAAGAGAGATATGATGCCCCTAAACCTAATTCTTCCTGTCGAAATCTTCGATGTTTGGGGCATCGATTTCATGGGACCCTTTCTCCCTTCATTTCGACATCAGTACATTCTTGTTGCTATTGATTATGTGTCCAAATGGATTGAGGCTATTCCCACCCGAACCAATGATCATAAGGTTGTCATCGATTTTGTCAAGAAAAATATCTTCAGTAGGTTCGGAATTCCGAGGGCCATCATCAGTGACGGTGGCACTCATTTTACTAGTGACCAATTTCAGAATTTGTTGGCCAAATACGATGTTAATCACCGAATTTCCACACCTTACCATGCCTAGACGAATGGACAAGCTGAGATCTCCAATTGTGAGATCAAGAATATTCTGCAGAAAATGGTTAGGCCTGATCGCAAGGACTGGACTCAAAATCTTGAGGACACTCTTTGGGCCTACTGTACGACGTATAAAATGCCCATTGGCATGTCTCTGTTTTGTTTGGTGTATGGAAAGGTGTGCTATCTACCCGTAGAGATTGAACATAGGGCATTCTGGGTGATCAAACAATGCAATTTAGATCTGAATTTAGCTGGGAAGACCAGGAAACTCCAACTATCTGAGTTGGAAGAGCTTAGAAATGACGCATATGAGAATGCTAAGATCTACAAGGCTCGGACCAAAGCTTTACATGATCAATTGATTTCCTGCAAGTGCTTTGAGTCGAACCAGAAGGTCTGGTTATTCGATTCTCAACTTAAGCTCTTTCCTGGCAAACTTAGATCTAAATGGAATGGCCCATTCATTATTGACCAGATTTTTCCAAATGGAGCCATTCAAATCTCTGACCCAAAGACGGGTAACACATTTAAAGTAAACAGTCAATGCCTGAAGCCTGTTATTGACCGTACTCTTCCTGAACCCGTCTCAGACACGGTTGCTCTAGCCATAGTGTGGCTTCTTTGGCTGGACTTCGCCTAGTTGACGACATTAAACTCAGCAGTTGTACATATGACACAAAGCTGACCCGAGCTTCATATTCAGTTGATATCTTTCATACTCTACCCTTTCTTTCATGTCTCTTTCTCAATGTGGACATGGCATCAGCTAGGCATGGGGGGGTGGATTCATTTTTGAATCATTTTGTTAGCTTTATGAAATTCTTGTAAATTGTATTTCTCTTCTTACTTATACATAAAAAAAAAATTTGAATTAGGAAGGAATATTTGGACATTAGGACTTTTCAATCTTAGGAAATATTACATTAGGATTTGAACACAAAGACCCTTCAGGTCTTTGGACTTAATCGGCCCGTGTATCCACTAAAATGTGGAATTTTGAATTACGAAGGAATATTTGGACATTAGGACTTTTCAATCTTAGGAAATATTACATTAGGATCTGAACACAAAGACCCTTCAGGTCTTTGGACTTGATCGGCCTGTGTATCCACTAAAATGTGGATTTGTTTTTCGAGTCCTCGCCATCTTAATTCTATTGTAATTTGAGTAAATAAATTTGGGTGATAAGTACATGACTTATCAACCCACCCTCTGATTTGAGGGAATTTTGAGTCTTAAGTATCTACACACTTTCTTTTCACTGACTTGTTGATCGGTGGTTTTAACGGAAATTGGGTAGCTAATGAATCTTCTAGGGTGATATGGCTGGCAAGTTATCGTGGGTAATAGCCCATAGGTAGGTTGTCCAGCGATCTTACGCGGTTTGTAAATCAAGTCGTTGTAACGCGTAAAATCGATCAACTCTTAAATTTATATTCCTAGATAGGGGAGTATCTAGGGTCGTCCAAGGAGGCCAAATGTTTGCAATAGTGATTCTCTTGCTTGGAATAAATCTCAACTTTCTTTTTGGTATTTTTTCAATATATCATTTTTTTTTTAATTTTTTAATTAAGACAACATGCGAAATGGTGGCGGGAAGGTGATTTACACTTCAATTTAAAATACTACTTCTAAGTGGCAAGTAGCGCCTCTCCCTAAGCTCACTCTAGGAAAGTGGAGGCCTAGAATAATTAGGGAGAGGGAGTGAAGAATTGCTAAAAACAAAGCAAGTAGAAATGCAAAATAGAGAATTGCAAAGAAGGCAACTAGATTGATGGAAGGTGTTTTACAAAAAAGCCTAGTAGAGGAATGCTTCTACTACTAGAAAAATTAAAATAAAGAAAAGCAAACACAAATCCTCTAGATAGATGGTGAAGAAGTGGGCTTCTTGCTCCAAGGTTGTTGGCTCCCATGCTTGAAAAGAATCCTTCAACTCCTTCCTTACTGTGCTCCGCCAAGGTGATGTCCTCCAAGGCAAGCCCTAAGGGGGTGTGCCCTAAGCTTCTCTCCAAGGGTGGACATCCACCCTAGGTCTTTCTCCCTTGCCTGGCCATCCTCCTTGAAGTGGAAGAGTCCTCCTCCTTGGCGTGGCCCAAGTTGAAGAGAGTGGGGAGAAGAAGGCACCGAAAGGGCTGGTGATGTGCCCTTTTAATGTCCTTCTCTACTTCTTCTTGGCCGTAGGTATAGGTGGTTTAGGTAGCAAAATATACTAAGGGAGGATGCCCCAAAATGGTGGTAGGTAGTGGGTTTTTATAGAATATGAAGGGGGCTAAGGTGACCCTTGAAATGGAGGGCTAGGATGGAAGGATGGAGGTGGTTGGTGATCCTATGGCCAAGGGTGTTTTGCGCCACCTTAAGGGATGCCTAAGGGGTGGTTATGGTGGTTGACACCCCTTGATGTTGGCACTAGAAAGGATTCTAGAAGGTGGTCTAAGTTGGCGCCAAGAAGGGTTCTAGAAGGAGGGGTAGGTGGATGGCTAGGATGGATTATGTGGGTAGGTGTAGGGTGGATTAAGGGCTGAAAGTTGGCGCCAATATAGAGGTGGTTAGGGGTAGTTTTTGGCGCCAACTTATGGTATCTTTTGGTGGTGATAATGGGGTGAAGGGATGGCTAGGAGGTGGCGCCAACTTGAGTAGGGTAGCTAGCTTAGGTAGGCTTAAGTTGGTGGAGCTAGCTAGGGTTGAATTTGAAGGTGGTGGATGGCCAATGAGCTAGTTGCTATCTAAGCTAGCTTAGCTAAAGGTGGAGTAGAGGAGAAGGTGTTGGAGCTAGGGTTTGGAGGGAGGAGCTGAGGAGGAGAAGTCTGGAGCTGGAGCTGGCTGCTGCTGAAGATGCTGTCTTGGGGCTACTCTAGCTGGCATAGCTTGCTAGTTCTTTGCTAGTTGCTAAGCGAAGCTAAAGTAAGCTAGCTTCTACCATAATGAGCTGAGGTGAGCTAGGTCTGGTGCTCCCGGGGAGAATCAAGCTGGTTGAGGTAGCTAAGGTAGCTTAGCTCAACTGGGTTGAGCTAAGCTGAGTCCCCAGGAGCTGGACTTGAGCTTCCTGAGTTGGGATGAGTTCTTCTTCAGCTGGCTGGAGTTGAGTGGAGTTGGATGTAGTTGGATCTGAGCTGGGGTGAACTCCTGTCAACTCAGCTGAGCTAGCTAGAGCTCCCTATGGACTAGTGGGAGCTGAGACGAGCTAAACTCAGCTAAGTTGAGTTGTATCTGAGCTGACTTGAGCTAGGGTGAGTTAAGATGAACTCTCTCGAGCTACCATTCAGTTGAGATTGGCTGAATGGAGCTGGGATGAGCTAACCCTAGTTCAAGTGAGCTAGGTTCCAGCTGTGGTGAGCTGGATCAAGCTGAGTTCCAGCTAGTCTGGGCTTCTCCTTCACCATTTGCCTTCTTGAGTGCTAGGATTTTAGGGATCTGTATATCTGTACATCCCTAATACTCACAAAAACATATTAAAAAGACAACAAAAAATGCAATGCATGCCTAACCTAATTTATGCCTAAATGCAGCCTAAAAACCCATTTACGGAGTAAAATCCTAAGAGCTAGGTTTGTTTTAATGCATAATAATGATGATAAACTGGCGTTTATCACACCCTCATGCTTATTTTTTTGCTAGTCTCTTAGCAAAACTTTAATTTTTTGGAAAATGGAATTTTTTGGGAAATCTAATTTTTTTGACTTTTGAGGAGAATAAGGGACCTTGGTAGATTAGAACACAAGAGGTACGGGATTTGTTAAAGATAAACATTGGGATTTGTTTTTGGATTCAATCATTAGACAAAACAGGATCAATATATCCTCCAGAAAATTCACAAATTAGCCCCTTATTAATTTAGATGACTTGAAATGTTTGTTTTTAGGATTTTTCTGGCTCAGGAATCTGATTCGCAACTTGCAACATCCTTTAAAACCTTGTGTCCGTGCTTGTGAAAAGCCAACTTTTATAAGGGCGTGTTAATTTATTTATTACTTTTTTTTTTCCCCCATGTTTATTTTTAGCTTAGTCTTACAACAGATGTGTCGGGATCATCATTCCCGTTACCATTCCTCGAGGGGGCTCTGGCACTAATACTTCGGGATAGCACTGTCCATGACACCACCCAGGAGCTCACAACCCCAAAACACGATGCGGTGAAAGGGGGCGCTCCAAGCAAACTCAAGCTCTTGCTCCGACACTATAGGTAGAGCATCATCCAAGACACTTGAGCTGCTAAAATGTTCTTTAATGCTCCATCTAAAGATATGAAATATAGATATGGAGCAGTGCCGAGATGGTAACATGTTGACATCACGTCCTCAAAGGAGGTATTTTTCTCCTCGGTGGTGGGAACTCAAACCAATGATCTGCTTCAGACTTTTACTAAATCCAAACAAGGGAGTTTTTCAAAATTTTTAATTATTTTAAAGTGTTGGCTTGTGTGTGAAAATAAACACAAGAAGTTTCTCAAGACACGCAAGTTTTTGAATCAGAAACTAAGTCAAATACTTTCCGTATTACAAAAATAGGATCAAGTCACCTGAACTATCATGAGTTCAGGTGGAATTTTAGAGAAGGATATCTAATTTAGTCTAAAATAGACCCTGAAATTCTAATGATCAGATCCATGTCCTCATCCTTAGTTTGTTAAAGATTAAATCCCATTGTACCAAAAGTGAATTTTTCGACCTTAATCCCGATTTCAAAATTTTTCCTCAAAAAGTTTTCAACATTTTTATTTTTTTTTGGGTATGCAAGCAGGAAATAAATTAAAGAAAATTGCATGTTTTTAGGTTTTGAAAATCCTAAATCGATCATCAAATTTAAAAACACCCACCCATGCTTAGGATATGCCATGTCCTCATGCATTATGAGGGAAAAGGGATCACCTTAGTGTAGAATGGTCGGGTTTAGGAGGAACAAAACCTGGAAAAGGAAGAAAAAAGGGAAAGCAAGAAAAAATGATGGGTTACCTCCCATCTAGTGCTATCTTTTACGCCATTCAGCCGGGCGTGAAGGTATGCACGGAAGACGTAAAATCATGTAAATAATTGGACACTTGGATGCCCGCAAAAAGGTGTCTTCTTCTAGATCCCTAGAAAATTGATTAGAAATAATATTGGGATCAAAGTTGTATGGAAAATGATAAGTGTAGCCCGAGTCTGGCCATGGTTTTAAATCAGGTTGGATACCAAACTCGGGCGGGGTTGGTGGCAGGTCTGTAAGAAAGGAGTCGGGGAAGGAATGGTGAGGATTGGAGGAAGTTAGTGTGGAAAAATTAGGTGCGTGAATAGTGGGTGGGTTAGGGGGGGTATCAAGAATAAATTTGGGGTCAAGACAAGTTTCCGGATCATAGATTTCGCCGACCACTGATTCTGATTCAGAGTCCTCAAAAAAATTATGGTCGGTAAGGGTATCTATTAACATTGTCTCCTCCACCATATTGGAAATTTCAGTATCTGAGTCCTCAAAGAAGTTATCATCATGGAATCTCCTGGAGGATTTGAAAAGGTGAGAGTTTGGCCTGCACAAGTGATATCCATTTTTCCTGTGTGGCAATTGATATTTGCCTATGTAGTGGCCAAAAAAGGGCGTCCAAGGATTATTGGGGAGTCCAGTAATGATTCAGGTGCCTCAATGTCAAGAACCAGAAAATCTGTAGGGAAGACACAATTATGGACCTTGACTAAAACATCCTCGATAATCCCACAAGGTTTGATTGTAGATCGGTCAACTAATTCCAGGGTAACCTCGACGAGTTTTAATTCACCGATCTGAAATTTTTCGAATAAACTCGTGGGAATAATATTAACTGAGGCACCAAGATTAAGGAGGGCGTGATTAAATGTAGTGTCATCAATAATTATAGAAATTAAAGGTGCCCCCGGATCTTTCATCTTAGGAGGCAGCTTACTCTGTATGACAGAGCTTACTGTCTCCGAAAGATGCACTTGTCCTATATTTTTGGCCTGCCTTTTAGGAGTACAAATCTCCTTCAAAAATTTAGCATAGGAAGGTATATATTTGATGGCATCTAGGAGAGGAATATTGATATGAAGTTGCCCAAAAAGATCCATGAGTTCTTCTGTAGTGGGCTCAGATTTCTTTTTTTTGTTGGGGGTGGGGAGGAGAGCTTGTGGAAAAGGGATAGGAATCTTGTCTTGAGATTTTGGTATTTCTTTTTCTTCCTGATGGGGAGGTAGGGAGTCAATTTGCACAGGTATTTCGCCAGGTTTGTGTGAGGGCCCAGGGTCAGTGGTGGTTTTCCCACTCCTCAAAGTAACTGCATGTGCAGTCGGATTATTATTTCAAGGAGGTGGGGGGGCCTGTGATTGCAGAAACCTAGGCGGCTGCTGAAAGTTGGCGCCAATATAGAGGTGGTTAGGGTGAGTTTTTGGCGCCAACTTATGGTGTCTTTTGGTGTTGATAATGGGGTGAAGGGATAGCTAGGAGGTGGCGCCAACTTGAGTAGGGTAGCTAGCTTAGGTAGGCTTAAGTTGGTGGAGTTAGCTTGGGTTGAATTTGAAGGTGGTGGATGGCCAAGGAGCTGGTTGCTAGCTAAGCTAAGCTAAGCTAAGCTAGCTTAGCTAAAGGTGGAGTAGAGGATAAGGTGTTGGAGCTAGGGTTTGGAGGGAGGAGCTGAGGAGGAGAAGTCTGGAGCTGGAGCAGGCTGCTGCTGAAGATGCTGGCATGGGGCTACTCTAGCTGGCTTAGCTTGCTAGTTCTTTGCTAGTTGCTAAGCGAAGCTAAAGTAAGCTAGCTTCTACCATAATGAGCTGAGGTGAGCTAGGTCTGGTGCTCCCGGGGAGAATCAAGTTGGTTGAGGCAGCTAAGGTAGCTTAGCTCAACTGGGTTGAGCTAAGCTGAGTCCCCGGGAGCTGGACTTGAGCTTCCTGAGCTGGGATGAGTTCTTCTTCAGCTGGCTGGAGTTGAGTGGAGCTGGATGTAGCTGGATCTGAGTTGGGGTGAACTCCTGTCAACTCAGCTGAGCTAGTTAGAGCTCCCTGTGGATTAGTGGGAGCTGAGATGAGCTAGACTCAGCTAAGTTGAGTTGTATCTGAGCTGACTTGAGCTAGGGTGAGTTAAGATGAACTCTCTCGAGCTGCCATTCAGTTGAGATTGGCTGAATGGAGCTGGGATGAGCTAACCCTAGTTCAAGTGAGCTAGGTTCCAGCTGTGGTGAGCTGGATCAAGCTGAGTTCCAGTTAGTCTGGGCTTCTCCTTCACCATTTGCCTTCTTGAGTGCTAGGATTTTAGGGATCTGTATATCTGTACATCCCTAATACTCACAAAAACTTATTAAAAAGACAACAAAAAATGCAATGCATGCCTAACCTAATTTATGCCTAAATGCATCCTAAAATCCCATTTACGGAGTAAAATCCTAAGAGCTAGGTTTGTTTTAATGCATAATAATGATGATAAACTGGCATTTATCAGCTCGTGTATCCACTAAAATGTGGATTTATTTTTCGAGTCCTCACCATCTTAATTCTATTGTAATTTGAGTAAATAAATTTGGGTGATAAGTACACGTCTTATCAACCCACCCTCTGATTTGAGGGAATATTGAGTCTTAAGCATCTACACACTTTCTTTTCACTGACTTGTTGATCGGTGGTTTTAATAGAAATTGGGTAGCTAATGAATCTTCTAGGGTGATATGGCTGGCAAGTTATCGTGGGTAATAGCCCATAGGTAGGTTGTCTAGAGCCCTGTCACTAGACCATTCTCTTCTTGCTGCCTTTAGGTAAATTTTAAACCAGGGAAGCCACCTACTAAAAATAAAAATGAAAAAGAAAGTTAAAAAGAAAAGAGAAAAAAAAGGGAGAAAAGAAAACAAAAGAAATAAGCCACACTTCCCCGCACGAGTATGGCTGGTAAGTTGTCGGTGGTAACAGCTCATCGACCGGTTGTCCAGAACCCAGCTAATGAAATGCACTTAAAATTCCCAAAACACTTAGGAAGAAGCAGAGAAGTAGAATAAATCAGGGAGATATACAATGGATTAACCCTTGTGTTGACCCCATAAAAATAAATGTAGGGAGAAAGCTACCAGTTGTAAAGATACACTTTTACGCAGAACTCTCTTTTTAAGGTCACCTAGAGGCGTAGAAGCCCGAAGTCCTTTCTAATTGCCGATCAACGAGTCTATCACATTCACAATAAGATGCTTAGAACTTAGGGTTCTCATCAAATCTTGGGTGAGTTGAATGGCTGTAGAAAGCCACTCTTAAACCCTAAACTCAAAAATCCAAAAAATTAGAAAAGAAGAAAAAGAAAAAAAGAAATTTTTCTTTAAATAAGGCGAGGGCTTGAGGCAGTCTGCATTTTGGCAAATACCCGGGCACTGTTGTGTCTTTGAAAGTTCAGATCCTAAGTAAACATTTTCCTAATGATTGAAAATAACTTATGCCTAAATAATCCAACCTAATTCTTTTATAAATAGCATATAGTTTTTGCTAAGGACAAGAAAAAGATAAGCATGGGGGTGTGATGTAAACATGTTTATATTACATACAATGTCTATTTATGCATGTTCTTATGCATAGAATTGCATTACATACTATAAATATTGCATAGTATGCATCATCTTACATTTAGATTAGTTGAATAAAATGGAGGTTAATTGTCTCCTTTTATGATCAGGGACAGGGCAACTCTTTATCGGGGCCTCGGATCAAAGATCCAACTGTACAGATCTGATTAGGGCGACGATTGGAGTTTAACGACTCCAAGATCGTCCTAATCAGACATCTGTAGCATCAGATAGAGACTGAGGAACCTTAGAAGATCAATGGCTAAGATGGTGTGAATCCACACTTCAGATGATAAATCCAATTGCACGGATGGATTCGGATCGATGATCGTAGCCTAACAGCATGAAAATCGACTCAATCCGACACCCGTGGCACCATCTACATCATCCAGAAGATGGACGGCCAAGATGGCACCACGTGGCACCATCTCGACCACCCAACTGGTCGCCCTCAACCTCTGAAGCCTCTAACGCCCTTGCCTCTCCGCCGTTGGATCATGATCCAACGACTGAAAGTGGATCCCAGCCGGCGCTTGAAGACTCTGGAGGACCACTTGAAGACACAGCTTGACCATTAGATCTCATTGCAACGGTCCAGATCGTGTGATTAAGAGACACTCCACCCGCCCATCCACGGACGTAGCGCAGTGGATAGAGCATTCGCTCGCGGATGGATGCGGGTTCGAGTCGCGAGGAGCAGGAGCTGAGGTGCGAGCGAGCGAGCACGCTTGACCAGCCGATGAGGATCAGATGGCCACGCACGCTCAATCCAGATCACGCGCTATCGCATGCCCCCGCGTAACCTGGGATCGCATGCGCTAGGCGTGCGTTGAGGTGCTGCGATTATTAATCCTCAACCATTCGATATCATGATCGAACGATTGAGATTTACTGAACATGGGTGGTGTGGGAGGTGAGAGGGCGGCAGGCATGATGCATGTTGCCCATGACCTGGGATTTAGTGACGCTTAATTCCGTCACTAAAGGCCCTTATTTAATATTTTGAAATTGTAAAGACCAAATTGCTCTCACTACTTGCAACTATAAAAGGAGACCCCCTCCATACGAAGTTCTCATCCCTTCCTTCTCTTCTCTCCCTCTCCAAAGCTCAAGAGAAGCTTGTCCCACACCCGGGATGCTCCTCGAGAGATAAATTCAAATTTTCTCCCTCATTTCGGAAGCGGATCTCGCAACGACGACGATGTGCTACCCCATTCTCGTTCCTCTTGCCTCGACCTCCTTCTTCCCGCTCCGTCCTTTGTCTTCCAGGCGGCGTCTCGTCCGGCTTGTCCTCCAAGCCATCGTCGAGGAGGATAACTTCTCTCTCCCATTCCTCTTTTCAGCTTTCTAGAGTAGAATTTTCCTGCTTTCTAGTGTAATAGATTTCCTACTTTCTAGTGTAATTTTTCTCTGGTTTTATTGTATAAACATTTTGAAATATTAAGTGCTTGTTTTCTCTCTCTCTCTCATTTATTCTGATTGTTAATATTGCTTCATTGTAATTACGTCGCTTCGTTTTTCAACAAAAACCTTAAAAAAATATAATTGCGAATATAGATCGACGTAGCCTCGCTGAGTTCGACCTGGGATTTCTATTCTGGTACAAATTTTATTTGTTGAACACGAGTTCTTCACTTTCAAACTACGCCGACAGGTTTTCAAAACCAAATACGATAATGTAGTAACCCGTAGCTTCAACACACTCTGCAGAAGTCGAGTCAATTCGTCCACCTTCTTCTCGATGATGGAGACCTTATCCAGGCGATTGGGCACCAACTCTAGGTCGATGGATGCGGATAGGTCTCGTGTTTCATGTGCCCCACATGTGCCTGTCAATGCTCGGGTAGTTGTCCAATCAAACATACCCATGGATTCATTAATCACGAAGTTCTAGCATATGTTCTCAAGAATATCCCAAATGTAGTCTTCATGCTGGCCCATGATGTTGCCTCAGGTTGCATTGACAAGTAATCTAATGTCTTCACGGAGTCCTTGGTAAAAAGACTGGACTTGTTCCCATTTAGGAACTCTGTTATGAGGGCATTTCCGCATGAGATCCAGAAAGCGATCCCATGCCTCATGAAGTGGTTCTCTCACATTCTATATGAAATCATGATCTGGTGACTCAAGGCATTAGTGCAACCAATCGGGAAGAATTTCTTCAAGAATTCAGTTTGGTTGATTGGTTGAATCAGGATTTGATACCAATGCCTAACCTTGTCCATAAGAGAGAACGAGAACATCTTCATGAGAAGGATGTCTTGATTTTGAACAGATGGTCCAAAAGACTAGGCCATATGTTTTAGTTATTTGATGTGCTGGAAAGGGTCCTCGAAGTTTGAGCCATGAAATTTGGGGATTATGCAGATTAGATTTCGCTTTAATTCAATATTAGGTCTTCCAGTTGGGATTTGCACCTCAGGTTCGATAGCTACGACTACGGGATTATAATGATCTCACATCTACGGGCACGGTGTGGGATTGATGAATGAATGAAATAGATCAGTGAGGCACTGTAATTGATTTTGAAAGTTGGGTACTTGGCCTTCTCCTTCAAGATCCTGATTCTCCATGGTAGCAGAGGATGGAGAACTGGGCTCAGATGTGGAATGATCAGAAGTGATTTTGATCTGATTGGATGGAAACCCAAACAATTGAGCCGGGGCTTGACCTCGATGAGAGTGAGCTGCTAATGGAGGTCTCAAGACTGGTCTTAAGGACCTCCTCCCATACATGCACCATGGAATCAGATGAGGGAGAGAATGTGTTCTAGACCCAATCGAGGCACCCAATAAGGTTGGGTGACTATGGCAGTTCGAGACAGATGGACCTTTGGATCAGAAACCCACCTACCCGAGGATTACTTGGGCAACCAGGAAGGGAGAGTCCCACAAAGACACCTACACGGTAGAGCATCCCCACGGGTTATGAGAATACCATCATGAGCCCTAACTAGCTCATTTTGACCCATAAAAGAGAATAAAAACACCTACATAATCAATTGAAGGTCCTAACTCCATGAATAACCATTCTGAGAGAAAATTAAGAAACAAAGGGTAAAACTGTAATTTTACCATTGCAGTAAAACAACAGGTTTTCTCATGGGCTAAACACAAGTCAAATGGTCTTAATAAGATAAAAGTGGGTTGGTTCAAATAGAAAAGGGTTCATGTGAATTCTAGGAATTAAATGACTTCTTGTAACCCTAAAATAGACCAACTTGATTTAGCAAGGTTATGGTCAGGATAAAATTTACCTAAACCCTCTAAAAATCATGAAAAAATATTCTCTAGGGTTTAGAAGCTTCAATTTGGCCCTTGAAACCTCTTTTGACCTAAATTGGGGTCTAAGTCAAATATTTGCCGTAAATTGAGCTTTTGCATAAATTACCCAACCAAACATGGTCAAACCTAAAATCCAACTTCACCATTGGATTCCTTATGTCCAAATTAGGTTTATACCAAAATTTAGACCTAAGGGGAATTCACCTTAACGTACTTTGCAAATAGGTCCAGCCTAATTACGTTTCTACCCCTATCTTTTGAAAACTTCTGTAGAGAGCCTCTATCTTTGTCATCGTTCTTTACAATTAGGTCCCTCCACCATTATAGAGGAGGGAATCCTACTCCGGCGAGGTTTTGAGGGAAAGATCTCTCTAATTCTCAGAGAATCCCCTTCAAAATTGAAAGGGAGATTCTCTGAGAAATCTCCTCCAATTTGAACACAATCAGAGGCTCGATTTGGTACCCAATATCTCATGCGAATGCATGAGAGATTTGGGTCTCCTGCAACCTTCCATCTCTGGCGAGCCTGCCGTGCTTGGAAGCTTGGCTTCCAAGCACAAATCCTCCCTCCAAGGCTTATAAAAGCATGCCCAGATCACCCCGCATCCGGGAAGCTTGAAATTGGCCTGAGAATCCCTCTATTTCATCTCTTCCCCCTTTGGCTAGAGGCTCAGCAAGCTCCGATGACCCCCCTCTCTTTCCCTTGTAGCTTTGCCACAATACCAGTGGCTGGTTTCTCTTCCTCCTGTTCGTCTACGTAACGCGGCACCTGCCGACACCTCTGCAGCCCCTTCATCATCATTGTCCTCCCCCCACTGAGTGCTTCATCTCCGACGAAGGCAATATGAGTTGGCCACCATCTCTGCCTTCCCCTTCATCTCTCTATATCTAGCTAAGTCCTCTCTATTTTCTAATCATTTTTCTCTATTTTATTCTTGCAAACGCCCCTCGATGCATGCTATCACCCATACCTTCATCTCCAGCCAGACCTCCAGTGAGGTGTCCCGCACTCCATGCCTCCATCTGCCTTTCCGAATACCCCATAAGCACCGCAACACTCCACTGATCATAAACCCTCGCTCCACTCACCGTGCCACACCCCCAAAACACCCCTCGAACACACCCACTCTCACGCACACAGGGTGCCCTAGGGACGCACACTCCGGCCACCCCATGCCACGCCGACCCCTGCACTACATTCGCAGTGTCTTGACGAAGCTGTCTGAGCTTTTTGACGAGGCCGCAAGGTCATTTTCGTGTTGACAGGTGTAGGTGTCTCCATTCCATTAACAAGCGCGAGGATCTTGCTTGCAAGCCTCCTCCAGGTCTCCTCACTCTAGGCTATGAGTCCCAGGTTGTGCGGACTCCTCTTGTGCACAACTCTAGATGAGCGATTGGCTTTGAAGATCCAGTAGCTGCTGTAATCAAGGAAGCATTCTGCTGCAGACGCACATCATATGTGCGATTTAGCTTCAACATCATATGTGCGATTTCAATAGCAACCACCTATTTTTCCAACCCAAAACCAAAACCTGGTAGGACTAAACTCTGTAACAACCCGTAGTGGCAAAGCAACACAAGACCCACCTTATCCAAGCCACTTTCAGCCTGGTAGCAACCCAAGCCCTAGGATAGTTATCTAGGACACCCTTGTCCCAGATCAAGAACCTAGACCTATTCTAGAGGAACCATCCAAGGTTCCATTTCCCAGGGCCTTGACTAAGGGAAAGAAGACAAACAAACCCGTGGCTCTTGAGGAGGATCTGGTCAAGCTCTTTGAATAGGTCCATATAAACATCCCCTTGATGGATGCAATCCGCCACATACCGGCTTACGTACGATTTCTGAAGGATGTGTGTACACCCAAGTGTAAGTCGTGAACCAAAAGTGGGAGTCCAATTGTACTGTCAGAGTAAGTCAGCTCTATAATCTTGAGCAAACTCCCACCTAAGGTAAAAGACCCAGGTACTCCCTTGATTTCCTATACCATTGGTGATACCCAATTTGACAGAGCTTTATTAGATTTAGGAGCCTTCATAAACCTAATACCTACATCCCCCCTTGACCACCTTGAAGAATTTGAGCTTAAATCGACAGAGGTGACATTACAGTTGGCTGACCGATCTATTAAGTCACCGAAAGGAGTTCTTGAGGATGTCATTGTTAGGGTGCGGGATTTCTATTTCCTAGTCGATTTTGTAGTCTTGGATATGGATGCTCCAAAAAACCCAAGGGATACACCAATTATACTAGGGAGACCCTTTCTAGCCACTACTAGGGCCAATATAAATTGTGAGGAGGGCCAAATTGAATTGAAATTCAGGAACCAAACACTGAAGATTGACATCTTTAAGGCCCAACAAGGGATTAATTGCGGAGTTATAGAACAAATATGTGATATCAAGCCGTGGTTGATGAACCATATATTGAGGACAACCTGATTACTTCCGATCAACCACAAGAGGATCAAAACCCGCAATCAGAGGTGTCCGACCCTGATCTAGATACACCCATAACTCCTTCCCTTGCTCCTGCCACACACCCTGAACCACCCGCTGCTATTGATAACCCCGTTCTGGAACAAGCCTCTTCCCGACCATCTGAAGTACATCTTTTTGGGTTCCAATCAGGCGTTTCCTGTGATTATCAACTCTAGACTCACACCTGACCAAGAATCCCGTTTGATTACTATTCTCCAGCAACATCGTAGAGCCATTGGATGGACTCTCGATGATTTGACTTGTATCAACCCCTCTTACTGCACACACCATATCTACATCGAAGAGGGCACACGATCTTCCCGTGAAATGTAGAGACGTCTGAATCCTAATCTGCAGGAGGTCGTGAAAAAGGAGATCATCAAGTGGTTAGATGCAGGGATCATCTACCCGATCTTCGACAGTCGGTGGGTGAGTCCAATCCAGGTTGTGCCTAAAAAGGCAGGACTCACCGTGATCACGACTGAAGTCGGAGAAGTCATACCGACTCGTGTAGCAAACTCATGGAGAGTCTGCATTGATTACAGAAGACTCAATTCCTCCACGAAGAAGGATCATTTCCCACTACCGTTTATTGATCAGATCCTCGAGAAACTAACGGGAAATAGGTTCTTCTGCTTTTTGGACGGGTAGTCCAGTTATAACTAGGTGTCAATTCATCCTGAGGACCAAGAAAAGATCACTTTCACCTGCCCTTTAGGGACGTATGCATTCCGAAGGATGCCATTCGATCTTTGCAATGCACCTACTACTTTTTAGCGGTGCATGCTTGCCATATTCTCAGATATGGTAGGTGATTATCTGGAAGTCTTCATGGACGACTTTTCAGTATTCGGAGAATCATTTGACGATTGTCTCCTGCACTTGGTCCAAATCCTTAGGCAGTGCATTGACGTGAATCTGGTTCTTTCCTGGGAAAAGAGCCATTTCATGGTGCCTGAAGGAATTGTCCTGGGACATCTCATTTTGGAAAAGGGCATCCAAGTCGATCGAGCCAAGGTGAACTTGATTTCCAAACTCCCTATGCCTAGCTCAATAAAGGACATCTGATCTTTTCTGGGGCACGTCGATTTTTACCATCGATTCATTCTCAATTTCTCGAAGATCATGCGTCCCCTGACCACTCTACTATCTAAGGATGTACCTTTCGAAATCTCCAAGGAATGCACTCAAGCATTTGAAATCCTCCGCGATCGAGGTACCCAAGCCTCGATCCTACAGTCCCCTGATTGGTCTCAACCCTTTGAGATCATGTGCGATGCATCTGATTTCGCTGTAGGAGCGGTGCTTAGGTAGAAAATTGATGGGAAACCCATGGTCATCTACTACGCTAGCAAGACACTTGATGAGGCTCAACGTAACAACACAGTTACTGAGAAAGTGTTGCTAGCCGTAGTATTTGCCCTAGAAAAATTCAGATCTTATCTCCTGGGTTCCCACATTATCATTTACTTGGATCACAGAGCTGTAAGGCATCTCCTTGAGAAGAAGGATGTGAAACCTCGATTAATCCACTAGATCTTGCTGTTGCAAGAGTTTGACCTCGAGATTCGCGACAAAGTGGGAAAATAGAATGTGGTAGCTGATTACTTATCCCACCTTCCTTCTGAGATCATTGACCCTTCCGGACCCATCATGGAACATTTCCCTGATGAGCACCTCTTAACTATTAATACAGGGCTTCCATGGTTTGCTGATATAGTAAAGTACCTGACATCACATCAGATCCCATCCGATTGGCCGAAGGCCAAGAAGGACAAATTGCTTTCCGATGCCAAGTATTACTTTTGGGAAGACCCATATCTTTTTCGTAGCGGTGCTGATCAGATCATTCGACGATGTATCACGGAAGTTGAAATTCAAGACATATTATCTTTCTGCCATGACCAGGCATGCGGTGGAGATGACCAGGTTACTGTTCGACCTGACAGGAAGGACTGGTCATCCCGACTTCTGGAAGCTTTGTGGGCTTATAGGACCGCCCACAAAACCCAATTAGGTATGTCTCCCTTTAGATTGGTGTATGGGAAGGCATGTCACCTCCCCGTAGAATTAGAGCACAAAGCCTATTGGGCAGTACAGAACTGCAACCTAGATCATTCTAAGGCAGGAACCCATAGAAAGCTTCAAATGAGCGAGATCGATGAATTACGCCATGATGCGTATGAGAACTCGTGAATTTACAAAGAGCGGGTTTAGGCCTTTCATGACAAGCACATATCCAGAAAGATCTTCCACCCTGGTTAAAAAGTCTTACTCTTTGATGCCAAGCTTAAACTGTTCCCAGGAAAACTATGATCAAAATGGATCGGACCCTACCTCGTCCGATGAATCTTTGGAAATGGAGCCATTGAGATCAGTCCACTCAGCCATGATTCAGAACCTTTTGTCATGAACGGTCAGAGACTCAAACCGTTCATTGACTTGACCGATACAAATTTGGCTGAGATATCCTTTACACTCCATTCTCCCTGAGCTCATTGTGCCCAGCTGATGGCGTAAAACTTAGCACTTAACGGGAGGCAACCCGTCATTTTTGAAAACCTGAAACCTTTCTTGACATTCCTATGCTGAATTCATATTGCACTTTAGGGTTATCCATTAGAACAGCCGACCCTACCTTAGGTACCCATACCCGAGTTTAGAAATCATTCGCAACAGTCACCTTGACCCGTTCACCCACCCAAAACTTGTTCTAATGGATGATCTAAGATGAACTCGAACTTACCTAATTCACAATGGGGACATTGAAAATCATAGGCATGGGGGCTATGAAAGTGCAAAACACCATGAAAACTCATCTCATAAGAAAAGGTTTCAATAAAAAAATCACATATCACAAAAACACCAAAAAAATGAAAAAATCCTGAAAAAGAACAAAAAAAATTTTGGGTTGAGAGAAAATTTTAAGGCCATACAAATCATGAGGAGAAAATGGGGAAAAGTGAAAAATGTGAAAAAGGAGCACAAAATGAAAAGAAAAAAAGAAGAGATAGTCATTAGTAAGAAATTAAGGGATTAACTAAGTTCTAGACCATATCAAGATAAAGAAAAGGAAAAAGTGCTAATGAGACGAAAAAGAGGTTAGTAGGAATGCTGATCTTAGGCCTCTTGGGCTAGACTCTTAGGTTTAAGAATTCAAGTATCCGCTAAGATCTGGATAGTCCTCAAGAGATTGGGGAAAATGCGAAGCTTGAGTATTACGTCTAAGGCTTAGGGAGTATTTGGCCTCGTTAACTGACCTTTGGCTTGCAGGACTCAGTAACTTAAGCACCCCACTCCACACATAGTTTGGTTCAGTGCACATAATTATCAAAATCACGCAAAAGCATTTAAGTGTTCTGAAAAAGTTGCCTAGATTAGGAGCGGCTGATCAACACAAGTTGATTTAGATGAGTTCTCGGCGTGGAGAGGTGGGAAATTCCCCTTGAAGATGCGCAATAACATATCATCGCCTCGGTGCTTGTCTCCTATGATATCTACATACCCTACCGAGGGCACGTAAGCACCCTATGCTATTTCAGATGCCATGGGCGACATTATCATGAAATGTCGATTGCTAGGGTTTGGATTTAGCTATAGAATGCAATGGGTGGGATTATCTCGAGATCTCGAAAGCCAGGGTTTTGGGGGTTGCCATAGGTGGTGCTATCACGAAGCATCAATTGCTAGGGACCCTTCGAGGATTGATGATGGGGACAAGGAATCTGATACCGACCGTGTTGAGAAGCCAATCCGAAGCAGAAATAAAAAGAAAAGAGAGAGAAAACTCTCCAAACAAAGAAAATCCTATGTCTCTCTCTTACAAAAAATGCACTGCAAACTGAACAGAGGCTAAAATACGTTACAAGCATGGGTGCTTTAACTGTGGAGTGTAATGAACCTTAGGATAGTTCCTGTGGGCCTTAAAAACCTTCGCGGAGGATTGAGGCTGGAGCTAGTCAGGTCCATATCTTGGTTGGTACTTGAGTACCTCTGGGCCTACTATCGGCATTCTTACCTAATCAGAAAGAAAAAAAAGCACTCATCGTAATTTATGAACATCAAGGAACTCATGGTCTAGAATAGAAGTTAAAACCTTAAAATTTTGTTATGGGACTAGCAAAAGCTAGGCATGGGGGTATGATGGGAACACCATCATTAGCCCTAACTAGCTCATTTTGACCCATAAAAGAGAACAAAAACTCCTACATAATCAACTGGAAGTCTTAACTCCATGAATAACCATTCTGAGGGAAACGTAAGAAATAAGGAGTAAAGTTGCAATTTTACCATTGCAGTACAACAACGAGTTTTCTCATGGGCTAAACACAGGTCAAATGGTCTTAACAAGATAAAAAGTGGGTTGGTTCAAACAGAAAAGGGTTCATGTGAATGCTAGGAATTAAATAACTTCTTATAACCCTAAAATAGACCCACTTGATTTAACAAGGTTCTGGTCGGGATAAAATTCACCTAAACCCTTTAAAAATCATGTAAAAATATTCTCTAGAGTTTAGAACCTTCAATTTGGCCCTTGGAACCTATTTTGTCCTAAATTGGGGTCTCAATCAAATATTTACCCTAAATTGGGTTTTTGCATAAATTACCTAGTCAAACGTGGTCAAACCTAAAATCCAACTTCACCATTGGATTCCTTAGGCCCAAATTATGTTTATACCAAAATTTGGACCTAAGGGAAATTCACCTTGACTTACTTTGCAAATAGGTCCAGGCCAATTACATTTCTACCCCTATCTTTTGAAAACTTCTATAGATACCCCTATCTTTGTCGTCATTCTTTGCAATTAGGTCCCTCCACCATTATAGAGGAGGGAATCCTACCCTGGCGAGGTTTCGAGGGAAAGATCTCTTGGATTTCTTAGAGAATTCCCTTCAAAATTGAAAGGGAGATTCTCTGAGAAATCTCCTCCAGTTTGAACACAATCAGAGGCTCGATTTGGTACCCAATCTCTCATGCTAATGCATGAGAGATTTGGGTCTCCTACAACCTTCCATCTTCGATGAGCTTTTCATGCTTGGAAGCTTGGCTTCCAAGCACAAATCCTTCCTCTAGGGCCTATAAAAGCATGCCCAGATCACCCCTCATTCGAGAAGCTTGAAATTGGCCTAAGAATCCCTATATTTTGTCTCTTTCCACTCTGGTCAGAGGTTTAGCAAGCTTTGGTGACCCCCCTCTCTTTCCCTCATCACTCTGCCACAATACGAGTGGTAGGGTTCTCTTCCTCCTATTCGTCCGCGTCGCATCGGACCCGCCGATGCCTCTACAGCCCCTTCATCGTCGCTGTCCTCCCCCACTGAGTGCTTCATCTCCGGCGATGGAAATACGAGCCAGCCACCTGTTAATATGGTGAAATTATCATTGAAGTGAGTATAGTGCTTAACTTAAATCTAGTCTAACATCTTTCACAAAATTTTTTTACCTGGACTACTTAATTTTATCTTGGTCACTTTTAGGCCCAGGGTCGATCTCAGGGAGGCGGGGATTAAAGGTGAAGAAGTTTCTACGCCTTTCCTAAAATGTATCTCTTCCGTACGTTTATCATGTTTTTGGTTTTTCTCTATTTAAGATTTTTTTTGTTGATAATATTGTCCTTGAGGCACGCCCTCAAAATTAGGTCCTTAGCTTTGAGCCAAATTGTTCTTAGCTTTGAGCCAACTTGGAGTTTCCAAAAGAACTGGCCCTGCTATTTACAAGACCGAGTACCTGCAAGACAAGGATTA
This sequence comes from Thalassia testudinum, assembly GCA_037157565.1. Taxonomy (NCBI): domain Eukaryota; kingdom Viridiplantae; phylum Streptophyta; class Magnoliopsida; order Alismatales; family Hydrocharitaceae; genus Thalassia; species Thalassia testudinum. The sequence goes on from JAZHRO010000056.1 coordinate 5,691,780, forward strand.
TCTTTTCTCTTTTACTCTTTTTTTTTATCTTTTTAATAGCTGGAGACAAAAGAGAAATAAAAACAAGGTAGGTTGCTTGCAGATAAATAAATACAGTCTCTATATATATATAGATATATATATTATATATATAGGGGTGGGGGTGGAAGTGGAGATGGAGTGTAGCACAGGATCGAGTTGGTCCACGTCTAGTAAGACGCAACCAACAAGGCGAAGTGCTGCGTAGAGTGTGGGACGGATGTGTGGGAGTGTGTGCGGAGGCACTTGCTTTGCGCGGGTATCGGGGAATATCAGCAACTGGTGCAGATATTCCCGCGATATAATGCGTAGTGGAGTGACTAGTGCAAGAGCGTATGGATATGGGTAGGTGATGTGTATGTAAATATATATATATATATATGTACATATATATATATAGGGTTATAACTATATAGGTATATATGTAGTTATGCATATATATAGATATGTAAATATATATGGATATATGTATATATATATTTATAAATAGGTATATATATATATTTATAACTATATATATATATGTAGTAATATATGTATATAGATATATGTGTATATATATATATATATAAATATATATATATATGTAGATATATATATTTATGTATATACGTGAGTGGATATATAAATATATGTGTGTGTACGTGAGTTTATAAGGGTGTGAGTGTGTGTACAAGTGTGTGTGAGAGAGTACACGTGAGTGTGTACAAGTGAGTGTGTGTGTGCGTGTACTGGCGGGTGGCTGTGAGAGAGAGTGGAGGAGTTTAAGTCGTCTGTGGAAGTGGACGTCATTTGATGGCCAGGGCACACGCAGGTGCACAAGGGCTGCGCGCGGGCACTGGAGGGGGCGCGCACGCTGTTGTCGTGCGCAGGCGGGTACAGGAGTGTGAGAGAGAGGGCAACGCAGTGCACTACGTAGCGCATCGCACTGCGCTGCTGGCGGGAACGGGTGCGGGCGCAGACGCGGGCATGGGAGCAAATGCGAGCGACAGGCTGGAGTCGGTCATGAGGAGGAGAGAGAGGGCATGGTGATTGGATAAGTGAGAAACAAACCGATCACCGCACTGTAGCCGCGTGAGGTCGCGGTTACAGTGCAAGGGCAAAAAGGTGACTGGCTGATTCGCGAGAAACCGGCTGGGCTACGGGCGGAGGTTTGGGATAGGGCACGCGGAGAGGGGCGAGGGCGATCGGCTGGTGTGCGCAGAGCATGCGGAACAGGCGCCTGAGGTGCACGCGGTGGCCTGCGCTGCTTCAGGCTATCGTTGCTGGAGCTTCTGAGCTTGAAGCTCTGATAATGGCGGCGAGGGTATTCAGCGGTGAAAATAGAGGGTGAAACCACCACGCCCACCTACTCTTGAAGGAGCTGGGCGGTGGTGGAACTCACAGTGGTGGTCGTGGGACCACTGTGAGCTTGCTCTTGCCCGCAGTGTGTCTCTTCAGTGAGAAGAGATACTGCGTATGGAGGGGAAGAGGGGACGAGATTGGCCTGGAGGAAGGTGTCTGCGGGTGGTTCTCTCTTCAGGCCCCCCTTGCAAGGAAGAGGACAAGGCTTTTTAAAGACGAAGGTGCCTGCCAGAACCATGCTGTAGGTGTTGGAGCTTCTATGCTTGAAGCTCTGATAATGGTGGCGAGGGTGTTCAGCGGTGAAAACAGAGGGTGAAACCACCATGCCCACCTGCTCTCGAAGGAGCTGGGTGGTGGTGGAACTCACAGTGGTGGTCGTGGGACCACTGTGAGCTTGATCCTGCCCACAGTGTGTCTCTTTATTGAGAAGAGATACTGCATATGGAGGGGAAGAGGGGAGGAGATTGGCCTGGAGGAAGGTGTATACGGGTGGTTCTCTCTTTAGGCCCCCCTCGCAAGGAAGAGGACAAGGCTTTTTAAAGACGAAGGAACCTACCATAGCCATGCTGCTGGTGTTGCATGTCCAGCCATGCTGCCGGCCAGAGGAATTGCGTGAAGAGGTGCATGCCCCATGCCTGCAGCCGCGTGGAGAAGAATTCAAAGTAAAAAAATAATAAAAATGAAGATGGAAAATTTGCAATGCAGCCCTTGACGAAGATGTTAATTAGATGGCCAATTATTTGCATCCTCCTCCCCTCTCAATGCATGCATGTGTTAATTTACAAATGCCACTATTGCTACATAAGATGCAATGGTAGTGTTGGGAAATAACACAAGATGGCATATTTATTGGTGTATTTTTCCTGTGCAATCATACCCCCATGCCTATGTTTTGGTAGTCCCTAGCAAAACATTATTTTTTTGTTTTGTATTTAGAGATGATCTTAAGCTGAAGCTTGAAGTGACATGGGTGTGTTTATTTGTTGGATATTGTGAGAACCAATTGCAGAGAAGACTACCAGTACTTTAAGTCTTATATGACATAGACTATCTCTCGACTAACCTGGACTCTTGGTATTTAAACCTTAAGTACGATTTTCAGGACTCAGAAGGTTTTTGCCATACTCGAGAGCTCAAGAGATTATGGTTTGTGCATAGTGAAGGATCAAGACTGACCAGATGAACATTAAGACTCAAGCCCAGGGTTTCACGAATTTTTAAGTGCAGGCTAGTCCCAGTTTCAGCTCATGTCTTCGGATTGACCCTTAAAAGGATGACGGAAAACTCAACCCTCTTTTTCTTTTGTGGCTCAAAGAATATATGGTAGAAACAGGGTATTTGTAACTTGCCCTAAAACACTTTGAGGGAGAAGAATTTACAGATATTTGTGAGATATACTGACTTATTTGCACAGTTTTTTTTTTTTGAAACAAGTGTTAGTATATCTCTTACAACTTTATTTGGAGGAGCACACTTTTTTGGTGGGAGAGTTTCTTTTTGGTGGAAAGAGTTTCTCCTAGACAAAAGACTAAAGCCTAGGATAAAAAGTCTACCTGCGTGCACAGGTAAGGACTCCACCTTCCCTAATGAACACTAGGGTTGGATCTTATGTTCACCTAGTCTTTCTTGATATGTGTAGTGTGAACCAAGATTACTTAGGCTCTCGAGTAGAAGCGAACCAACGGATCCTGTATTGATGTCTCAGGTACAAGAATACGTCCTTAGTTAGGAGAGATTCTGATCTATCTCATCAATGCTCAAGTGAATTAAGTTGAGCCTGAGCGAATCAAGCTTCTGTGGCCTGGAAAGTCTTCAAAACAGTGGTTGAATATCCATAAACACTTATTGTATTTTTGCTTCAACCTTCAGATCATTACTAAACACCCCCCCTTTTTTTTTTGCTATGTACATATTTATAGATGGATGGAAGCTGCATGATACCATATAATACCCAGATCCTATGGATGCCTATCCACCCCCCCATGCCAAATGATGCTATGTCCTCATATGCATGCAGGGTAGTGTAGAGGAAGGTCCAAAGATCGGGAGACGAGAGCTGACGTGCAAGGTATATGGTAGGGTGGTAGGGTGGGTGGATGGTGGGTGGTGAAGTGAAGTGTACGTGACAGTGGAGGAGTGTTACTGGGGTGCCTCCCAACGAGCGCTGAATTTAACATCCCCAGCTGCACTCAAAATGAGGCACGAAATTAGTTACCCTCCAGCAGGGTAACAGTTTCTCCAACGGGGGCAGGTTCATGAGTAAGATAAGGTTTTAAACGCTGCCCATTGACTGTAAATTTATGCCCAGATTTGGGATCTTCAATTTCAATGGCCTCGTTAGGAAATGGTCTCGAGACTAGGAAGGGACCAGTCCATTTGAACTTCAATTTCCCTGGAAAGAATTTGAGCCGGGCATTGTAAAGCCAAACTTGCTGAGATGGTTCAAATTCCTTCCGCCGAATTCGACTATCGTGAAAAGCCTTAGTGCGTTGCTTGAAAGTTAAAGCAGAATCATAGGCTTCACGACGGAGCTCTTCCAGCTCTTGGAGTTGGAGTTTCCTTTCTCGACCACACAGGTCTGGGTCGAGGTTACATTAGCGAACCGCCCAATAAGCACGGTGCTCCAACTCCATGGGCAAATGACAGGGCTTCCCGTAAACGATTCTATAAGGAGACATACCTAAGGGAGCCTTGAAGGCGGTCCGGTATGCCCAAAGTGCGTCAATCAGCTTGTCGGACCAATCCTTACAGTCAGGCCGAATCATTTTCTGGAGAATTTACTTGATTTGTCGGTTCGACACCTCAGCCTGGTCGTTCGTTTGAGGATGATATGGAGATGCGATACGATGGTGGACTCCATATTTCCTCAGAAGTGGCCGAAAAGAAGCATGGGTAAAATGGCTTCCTCTATCCGAGATAATGGCTCGAGGGATCCCAAAGTGTGCAAAAATGCGATCTTTGACAAATCGAGTGGATATGACATGGTCAGCATGGCGCATGGGAATAGCCTCGATCCATTTCGAAACATAATCAATAGCAACGAGGATGTACTCGAAGCTGTTGGAAGGAGGAAAGGGACCCATGAAATCAATTCCCCAAATGTCGAAGATTTCAGTAGCTAGGATGGGTTACAAGGGCATCATGTCACGACGTGACATTGACCTTAATGACTGACACCTAGTGCAATGTTTGGTATAATTGTGTGCATCCGGGTGAAGGGAGGGCCAAAAGAAATTTCACTGCAACACCTTGGTTGCAGTTTTCCTCCCAGAGAAATGACCTCCGCAGGCTTGATCGCGACAGAAGGACAGCACACTGGGGAATTCGCTGTCAGGAATACAGCGACAGATGATCTGGTCAGCACCTATTCAAAAAAATAGTGGATTATCCCAGAAATAATACTTTGCTTCTGCAATAAGACGCTCACACTGGTTTTTAGGCCAGCCACGTGGAAGAGAACCATAAGCAAGGTAATTGGCAATGTCGGCATACCAAGGTCCACTTGCCACATTAATTGCTAATAGGTGCTCATCAGGAAAAACCTCATTGATCAACAGGGTAAGTCCAATGTGTTCAGGGTCCAGTCTTGAGAGATGATCAGCCACAACATTCTGGGCTCCGACCTTATCGCGAATCTCAATGTCAAATTCTTGGAGCAGAAGGATCCAACGAATTAGTCTAGGCTTGGCATCCTTCTTGTGCATGAGATGGTGAATGGCCGCATGGTTAGTGAGTACAATAACATGTGAGCCCAGAAGGTAAGAGCGGAATTTCTCCAGCCCAAAGATGACCGCCAGTAGTTCTTTCTCAGTGGTAGTATAATTACGCTGGGCCTCATCCAACGTCTTACGGCGTAGTACACCACGAAGGGGTGTCTATTGCGTCTTTGTCCCAGGATGGCTCCGACTGCAAGGTCGGAAGCATCACACATGAGTTCAAAGTCGAGGGACCAATCAGGTGGCTGGAGAACAGGGGCCTTGGTGACGGCATCACGTAGCTACATGAATGCTTGTATGCAGTCGGGGCCCATATCAAAGGGTACATCGGTCGATAGGAGATGAGTTAAAGGTCTAGAAATCTTGGAGAAGTCTTTGATGAATCTCCTATAGAAATCGACATGTCCCAAGAAGGAGCAGACTTGTTTGACAGAGCCAGGCACAGGTAAATCAACAATTACATCAAGCTTAGCTCTGTCAACCTCGATACCCCTGCCAGAGATGATATGCCCGAGAACAATTCCCTCATGTACCATAAAATGACTTTTTTTCCAGGAAAGCACGAGGTTCACATCAATACATCTCCGAAGGATACGGGTCAGGTTGGCAAGACAGTCATCAAAAGAGGGTCCAAAGATTGAAAAGTCATCCATGAAAACCTCGAGAAAGTCACCCACCATGTCATGGAATACTGCCAGCATACATCTATGGAAAGTTGCTGGCACATTACAAAGTCCGAACGGCATCCTTCTAAATGCAAAGGTGCCAAACGGTAAAGGTGGTTTTCTCTTGGTCCCTGGGGTCAATTACCACCTAGTTATATCCTGAGAATCCATCTAGGGAACAGAAAAATTTATTTCCCGTTAACCGCTCCAGGATTTGATCAATAAAAGGTAGTGGAAAGTGATCTTTCTTAGTTGCCGCATTCAGTTTCCTATAATCTACACACACTCTCCAAGATGTAGGAGTGCGTGTAGGGATGGATTCGCCCCTGTCATTGACACGGATGGTGAGTCCCACCGTTTTAGGCACGGCGTGAATCGGACTCACCCAGGGGCTATCGTTGATCGGGTAGATTATACTCACATCTAGACACTTAATAATTTCCTTTTTAATGACCTCCCGCATGTTGGGGTTGAGACGTTGCTGCATCTCGTAGGAAGGTCGAGCCTCCTCCTCCGTATATATACGGTGAGTGTAGTAGGAGGGGCTAATGCCAGTTAAGTCTGATAAGGACCATCCAATGGTTGCCTTGTGTTCCATAAGGACCTTTGTTAGTTTGCACTTTTGCTCCCTGGTCAATTTTGAACTAATGATTACGGGGAGAGTTTCATTTGGTCCCAAGAAAACATACTTAAATGTATTAGGCAGCTCTTTCAGCTCGGTAGTGGATGGTGAAAGATCTGGCATTTCTTGGGACGAGAGTGTCCCAAGCAGATCAGAAGGAAATAAGGCAAGAGAAAGAAGTTGGCCCTCAGATTGGCCAAGAAGAGAGGCATCTTGGATTGATGGATCCAAAAAGGGATAGCCACAGTGAGCAGCATGTGGGCTCAAGGTCCCAGTGTGGAGTTGCAATTTCGCCTGATTTGGCGGGAAAGAAAGGGCATTCCAGTCTTCAAGAGTGTGGACCGGTGGTGAGTAGACCGAATATGACTCAAACCATGAGCTATGGGAAGCAGAGAAAACCTCTTTAGAAGTATGGTCAGGAGAAGGTACAGGAAAAGGGAGGGATGGGGGAATGTCACAATATGTGTCAGTCAGGCAATTGTCTGAGTTTAATGGCAATCCGCAATAGTCAGAATAGGTCCCAATTAGTCCGATACACGTGCTGACGGCCATGTCCTCGTCAGACGTGTCATCCTCGATGCAATCGCAATCAAAGTTCTTGGCTGCCTTGAAGATGTTAAGCTTGAGCTTCTCAGATCCAACGGCAATCTCAATACAGCCTGACTCGCAGTCGATATGGGCGCGGGCTGTGGCCAAGAAAGGTCGACCAAGGATGATCGGACAATCAGAAAGTGAGCTAGGAACTTCCATATCCAAAACAAGAAAGTCAATTGGAAAACAGAGACTGTTGACCCTAACCACCACGTCTTCCACTACACCCTTTGGTATTTTGACAGAACGATCTGCCAACTGTAACGTGACAGGGGTGGGTTTCAGATTTCCTAAGGCAAATTTCTTGAGCATGATGGTTGGTATAAGATTGATGGAAGATCCTAGATCAAGCAGAGCACGGTTAAAATTGCAGCCTTGGATGCTACAAGAAATAAGCGGTGTGCCCGAATCTTTCTACTTCGGTGGTAGATTTGACAGCATAGCACAACTCGCATGAGGCGAGAGAACCATCGGATTCTTTGTTTCTTTGACCGTCGCCTAGGTGTAGTGTAGTCTTTGAAAAATCGAATGACAGTAAGTATGTGGTCGATAGCCTCTAACAGGGGTACCTTGATTTCAACATCTTTGAATAAATTACACAGGTTATCAAAGGCCTGTGTATCCCTTTTCTTGACTTTTGGCTCCCTCAGTAGAGCCTCAGGGAATGGGATCGATTCTGGCACTAGTTTGGGTGTATCGTCCTCTCGCAAATGCGATGCACATCCTGAATGAGAGGGCGATGGAAAAGATGGGCCAGGATCAGGTCGAGGTGGATCGATGGTCTGCTTACCGCTCCTTGTAGTAATTGCATTGGATGTTACAGGTCCAGTGGGATCATAAGGCGGAGGAGGGTTCACAATAGGGACATAAGGGTGAGGTGTAGTTGCTGCGAGATTAGCCTGAAATCCTGGAGGAATGCTCAGTGCTTGCAGAATCTGATGCACCTACCCCTGAGAAGGTCGTACCTATGGTTGACCACGGGGTACGAAATTTCGTGGGTTGGGACAGGTTGGGCTGTTAGAGTGCCCTGAGATTGAGTCTCCATACGTAGTTGACTGATCTCAGCATTCTGCTGCGCCAATTGGTGCTGAAGAGAGGTCATGTTCTCTTCATGGCGCTTAGACATTTTCATCATCATTCGCATCAATTTATCAAGAGGACTTGATGTGTGTTCTGTTTGCGGTATGCAAGGACCCAATGGCGGATTCGCCACAGGATTAGACTGGGCCCTTGGGATGACGGGTGCGGACGGTCGCATTGGCCCACCCATGGGGTTTTAGCACTGTTGGTTACTGGACCATGCGAAGTTCGGATGATTTCACCATCCTGGGTTATAAGTGGCAGAGAACGGGTTGTTCCCCAGGGCGCAAGCGTCTTCTAAGCTAGAAGACGAGTCCGCATGTAAATATGCTTCCGAGCACACGGAGGCTTGGTCCTTCGCGTCAAAATACTGGCTTGCAGAAGCCAGATCCACATGACTTACCGAATTGCTCTGCGTGACGCTCGGTAAGGAAGATCTCACAAGGTTTTTGGGGATAAGCCTGGCATTGGAAGGATTAGGATTGTGACGAAGTGGTGAGGTGTGGGCGTTTGCCATAGAACGGGCGGGGTTGGCTAGAAGCTCATCCAGCTTCTTGTGCATGAAAAAGACTTCATCCAATTTTTGTGCGACAAGGCTAAGATCTGTGGATGAATGGGAGGGTCTCATGTCAACTTCATGAACATTACGGGGCAGGCTGGTACGATTAAAGGCGACAATGGAGTCATTGTTCATTGAGTTTTTGCTCATGTTTTCAAATAATTCGAATGCTCCACTCTCGTCTTTATTCATGAAATTCCCTCCACAGGAAGCGTCTACAATCTGCTTCAAAGTCTCATTTAGCCCATAATAGAAAATTTGGGCTATATGCCACTTAGGCAGACTTTGGTGCGGACACTTCCGGAGGAGGTCATTATACCTTTCCCAAGCCTCATGAAACTGTTCACTGTTTTGTTGCGTAAAGGAAGTTATAGCATGGCGAAGCACATTGGTTCGCCCGATTGGGAAGAATTTCTTGAGAAATGCTGTTCGCATCTCTTCCCAAGAATGGATGGTTCTCCCAAGGGTGCGTAACCATTGCGACACTTTATCCCACAACGAAAATGGGAATATTTTCATGAGGACAATTGATAACCCGATGTTTCTTGGTCTAACTATTTCAGCCAATCTGGTTATGTCTTCCAAATGGAGAAAAGGATCTTCACTTGCAAGACCATGGAAGTGAAAGTTAATCAGGCTAATTACATTGGGTTTTAGTTCAAAATCGTCTCTGCCCATGGGGACCCGAATTTGTCCTATGGTCTCTGTAGCAGCTGGATTTTGATAAGAGCTAAGAGACCTAGTCTCCTCCTGTTCGGGAGGGTTCTGCATTTCCTCCAAGGTTTTCCTAATGGCTTCAATTTGTTCATTATACATTTCCATTTGGGCTTGGAGGTGGGTTATGGGATCCATGGCTACACCACCTGGTGGGATTTTAGGGGGGCAGTTTCCTCCCTCTGGATTTGGGGGTGGGCATGCAGCCATGTTTGTGGAGGAGGATGACGATTCGGATTCTTTCCTTCTAAAATTATCAGACAATTCAAACAATTCAGGGTTTTGTGACCTCCCAAACATGCACTACCGCAGGAAGAATTGGGGAGATAAGAAGGGAAAAGGGGATGAGAGAAATGACACCGCAAAGGTACACTTGATGACAAATCAAGGCAATCAAAGTCCTAACCTCTACAATGTGCCCTTAGATCTAAAGATCTAAGTTACCTACTATCACAACCTACGAAACCAAATGCGAGCACCGCGGAACCACTGGGCCAGATTGAAAGGCTGTTTGCCCCAATCTTAGACACCTGATAGCACGCGAGAACCCGCACCAGCACATAGGCGCTACACGCAGGTAGTTAGACCTCCAATCCTTAATAAGGGTCAAGTTGCTACCAGTTTTAATTACAGGCTTAGGATCAAGTGCTTCAGGAATGTGAAGGGCGTTGTATACAGGTAATGCCCAAGTGCGTTGATTTTAGAAAGTGTGTAAACCAAGCATGCAACGGGGAAATCTCCCCGAGTTGAAGTTTTAGATGGTGAATGGTTTTTAGAATTTTAGCCTTAAGTAGTATGGATTTTAAGATTTTGCTGAGTTACCAATTCAACCAATCTCCGGGTTTTGAGAAAATACAAGTTCTTCAATGCCCAACAAACCCTTCTTCAATGTGAGTTGGTTAATGCATGCTAAAAATGCACTGGGCTTCCCTAGGTGGAAATTTCTATGTGTGGATGCACGAGTCAATTTTAGGTTAGTGTGAAAGGGAGCCAAAGCACTTCAATTCAAGTGCTCCTAATCACCAAAATGATGTTCCACACACACAAGGCTCAACCACATAATAATGTAAAGAAAATCAAAGTGTTGGGGTTGAAATATTCGGGATCAAATCTAAGGCACGTGAAAGGTCGTGGTGGGGTTGGAATCATCTCAATTCCAAGTCTCCCTACCAAAAAATATGATCCCAAATTGCGGATAAATGAGGCAAGGAGGGATGGCAATCAATCTATTTAATCTTGCCTCAAAGAATACTTCACACGATGAAAGATTCAAGAATCAAGATTCTTGGATCTTTGCTATGCGAAGTTTGGTGGGAAATCTCGCGGTGGTGGGGGTGATAGCAGACAATCAAACAAATGATTTTTAATCCACTTGCCCCAAGAGATCCCAATAAGTGTTTTTAGGTTTTTTTTTTATTATTTATTTAGGTGACAAGTTAACCTAAGTTGCTAAGAGAGAGAGACCTACCTTTTCAGCAACGTGGGCGAAGCTCCAGTGCGGCGCCGGCGACTTCATGCTCTCGTTCCCACCTTGGATCTGCCTACATCTCTGACTTCCTCTGCTTGCCTCCTCTTCGCAACTGGTTTTCCTACACACCAACAAACAAAAACACCCATGAAGAGAAGGGTGTGAGAAGAGAAAATCAAAGGAGTGGAGTAGAAACTTACCTCAATGCGCACCTCCCTGGCAACGGCGCCAGAAAAAGAGTGGTCGAACTCGGATAGGTTGTGTTAATATGGTGAAATTATCGTTGAAGTGAGTATAGTGGTTAACCTAAATCGAGTCTAACCATCTTTCACAAAACTTTTTTACCTGGCCTACTTAATTTTATCTTGGTCACTTTTAGGCCCAGGGTTGATCTCGGGGAGGCAGGGATTAAAGGTGAAGAAGTTTCTACGCCTTTCCTTAAATGTATCTCTTCCGTGTGTTTATTATGTTTTTGGTTTTTTTCTATTTAAGATTTTTTTTGTTGATAATATTGTCCTGGAGGCACACCCTCAAAATCAGGTCCTTAGCTTTGAGCCAAATTGTTCTTGACTTTAAGCCAACTTAGGGTTTCCAAAAGAACTGGCCCTGCTATTTGCAAGATCGAGTACTTGCAAGACAAGGATTATCTTTTCTCTTTTACTCTTTTTTTTTATCTTTTTAATAGTAGGAGACAAAAGAGAAATAAAAACAAGGTAGGTTGCTTGTAGAGAAATAAATACAGTCTCTATATATATAGCTATATATATTATATATATATAGGGGTGGGGGTGGAAGTGGAGATGGAGTGTAGCACAGTGTCGAGTTGGTCTACGCCTAGTAAGATGCAACCAACAAGACGAAGTGCTGTGTAGAGTGTGGGACGGATGTGTGGGAGTGCGTGCGGAGGCGCTTGCTTTGCGCGGGTATCGGGGAATATCAGCAACTGGTGCAGATATTCCCGTGATGTAATGCGCGGTGGAGTGACTAGTGGAAGAGCGTATGGATATAGGTAGGTGATGTATATGTAAATATATATATATATACATATATATAGATAGGGTTATGATTATATAGGTATATATGTAGTTATGTATATATATGGATATGTAAACATATATGGATATACGTATATATATATATATAAATATATATATTTATGTATATATGTGAGTGGATATATAAATATATGTGTGTGTACGTGAGTTTATAAGGGTGTGAGTGTGTGGACAAGTGTGTGTGAGAGAGTACACGTGAGTGTGTGTGCGTGTATTGGCGGGTGGCTGTGAGAGAGAGCGGAGGAGTTTAAGTTGTCTGCGGAAGTGGGCATCGTCTGATGGCCGGGGCACGTACAGGTGCACAAGGGCTGTGCGCAGGCACTGGAGGGGGCACGCACGCTGTCGTTGCGCGTAGGCGGGTGCGGGAGTGTGAGAGAGAGGGCAATGCAGTGCACTGCGCTGCAGGTTGGAACAGGTGCAGGCATAGACGCGGGCGTGGGCGCAGACGCGGGCGACCGGCTGGAGGCGGTCGCGAGGAGGAGAGAGAGGGCAAGGTGACCGGATAAGTGAGAAACAAACCGATCACCGCACTGTAGTCGCGTGAGGTTGCAGCTACAGTGCAAGGGCAAAAAGGTGACTGGCTGATTTGCGAGAAACCGGCTGGGCCGTGGGCAGGGGTTCGCGACACGGCGTGTGGAGAGGGGCGAGGGCAACTGGCTGGCGTGCGCAGAGCACGCGGAATAGGCACCTGAGGTGCACGCGGTGGCCTGCGTTGCTTCATGCGGTCGCTGCTGCTGTTGGAGCTTCTATGCTTGAAGCTCTGATAATGGTGGCGAGGGTGTTCAGTGGTGAAAACAGAGGGTGAAACCACCATGCCCACCTGCTCTCGAAGGAGCTGGGTGGTGGTGGAACTCACAGTGGTGGTCGTGGGACCACTGTGAGCTTGATCCTGCCCACAGTGTGTCTCTTTAGTGAGAAGAGATACTGCATATGGAGGGAAGAGGGGAGGAGATTGGCCTGGAGGAAGGTGTCTACGGGTGGTTCTCTCTTCAGGCCCCCCTCGCAAGGAAGAGGACAAGGCTTTTTAAAGATGAAGGAACCTACCATAGCCATGCTGCTGGTGTTGCATGTCCAGCCATGCTGCCGGCCAGAGGAATTGCGTGAAGACGTGCATGCCCCATGCCTGCAGCCGCGTGGAGAAGAATTCAAAGTAAAAAAATAATAAAAATGAAGATGGAAAATTTGCAATGCAGCCCTTGACGAAGATGTTAATTAGATGGCCAATTATTTGCATCCTCCTCCCCTCTCAATGCATGCATGTGTTAATTTACAAATGCCACTATTGCTACATAAGATGCAATGGTAGTTCTGGGAAATAACACAAGATGGCATATTTATTGGTGTATTTTTGATGTGCAATCACCACCATCTTCGCCTCCCCCTTCATCTCTCTATATCCAGCTAAGTCCTCTCTCTTTTCTAATCATTTTTCTCTCTTTTATTCTTGCAAATGCCCCTCGATGCATGCTATCACCCTTACCTTCTTCATCTCTGGCCAGACCTCCGGTGAGGTGTCCCCGCTGCTCCACGCCTCCATCTGCCTCACCGACTACCCCATAAGCACCATAACACTCCACTGATCATAAACCCTCGCTCCACTCACCACGCCATGCCCCCAAAACATCCCCTGAACACACCCACTCTCACGCACATAGGGTGCCCTAGGCACACACACTCTGGCCACCGCATGCCATGCCGACCCTTGCACTACGTTCGCCGTGTCTCGGCAAAGTTGTCTGAGCTTTTTGACGAGGCCGCGAGGCTGTTTTCATGTTTACAGGTGTAGGCATCTCCACCACCATTAACGACTGTGAGGAGCTTTCTTGCAAGACTCCTCCAGGTCTCCTCGCTCCAGGCTACAAGTCCCAGGTTTTGTGGAATCCTCTCACGCACAACTCCAAACGAGCGATTGGCTTTGAAGATCCAGTAGCTATTGCAATCAAGGAAGCCTCCTGCTGTGGACACGCGCGAAGGAAGGTGGGACGTTTAGTCCCACCTCGGAAACAGTCGAGTAGGTGCAGTGAAATAAATTGAAAAAGTGAAGTAGCCTCTTCGCCTCCTAACCACGGGGTGAGGTCCCACTCACCTCTCATTGCCTCGTCCATGACCCGATCCCCGTGAACCTGGCTTGACCCGTATACCCGACCTGCACTCCTCGCCCACCATCGCATGTGGGTCGGCCTAGTCCTTGGTGCATACCCGACTCGATTACCTGAGAAGTGGCTTTGTGAGAGCGAGCCTAAGAGAGAATGAGGAAGAGAGATCATGGGGGCGGGTAGGGGTAGGTTTTGTTCTCGCAGGAAAGGAGAAGAAGAAGCCAAGGAAGAAGAGGGCGGAAGCTAGAGAAGCTAAGGGAGGAGAAGGCAAGGACTGAAGAGGAAGAAGCTGAAGGCTGAAGGGCTGAAGAAAGAGAAAGTGAAGGAGCTGAAGGCAGAAAAAAGAGGAGCCATAGAGAAAGAAGAAGAAGCCAAAGGCAAAGGTCAAAGTAGCTAAAGGCAGGAAGGCAAAGGCACAGGCACAAGAACAGAAGAAAGAAGAGAAACAAGAAGGAAGGAAATGGCTAGAGACAGATCAGAGAAGAGAAATAACACTGTAGCAATCACAAGTTTAAGACGTCTGATTCACAAAATCAGACGTCCATTTTTTGTGCTCTCTTTATATACATTGACATTCTGTGTTTTTGCACTATAACTCTGACTTTCATTGCATATTATATTCGATTTTAAAGTTGTGCTCTTGATTTTTAAACCCCAATTTGCTCCCTGTGTTCAACCTCGGACTTAAAACTTCGAGTAATAAAAAATTCTATTTGTTTTCGAGCGATTTCAACTATACTATGATGCATCGATTTTAAAACAATGATCTCGCCCGTTAATCAACGGGTTACAGGGTTTCCCCTACCTGACCTTCCTTGTCACTGCGATTTTAAGTAGACTGGAATGTGTGAGCTTGAATCCTATGTCTACCCGTTTTAATCCTGCTTGTGCCTTGAATTTCACTTGAATTTGAAGTTAATTTGATTTGTAACCTAATTTGAATGTTGGTTGATTCACAAAGTGAAGCAACTTCACCTGACCTGTCTTAAAGTTAAGGATGAGGGCGAAGGACCCAAATCACTGTGAATTAGTTCTCAAACAGGTTATTAGGTCCCAAATTTTAATGATCCAAGTGATTATAGAGTCTTGCTTATAGGGGCCACTTGATTAGATCAAGTCAAATAAGGGCTTTGGTAGCACACAATGCCGGAATGTATTCCTTTTTAAGCAAGCAAGTGTGTACTAGTCCTTGAAACTCTATTGTGGAAACCCTAAATTAGCTTTATTTCCAAGTCCAATTCTTCCAAAGATGGTACCTTGGGCTGAATCAAGAAGGTGAATAGCCTAAGGGACCTTATATCCCTAATTGGTGCAAGTATCAGGATGGGGATCTCTAATCAATCAGTCAAATCAAACCAGGAAACTTGAATGATGATTACTAAATGAAAAAGGCAAGTTGATCCTAATTGATTTCTCTTTCAATCTTTCCAAGAGATGAGGGGCTTAAAGAAGAAGGGAATGTGGTTACCTGCCCCTAGTGTGGTTGCTTGTGCGGTCAATCTTCAGGTTCACATTGAGCAACACAACAAAGCAGCTATAGCAAGTTAGAATCAAATCAAAAAGTGCGATTAGGGACTGAAATGTGCGTTGCTCCCCGGCAATGATGCCAAAATAATGGTTCGGAAAATCATTGTAGTTTAAGGGAGAACATGTCGTAGTATACTGACAAAAATTGAATTAACATTTAAATTTATAAAGCTCAAAAAATGTGAGTTTCGAGGTCATTTGCAAGGAGCAAGTATTGGAATTCAATCACCAATCAAATAATATGACAATGAGTACAATAATCAATAAAAACTCAATAAAATATATTCAATGTATGCCAGGATTTATAGAACAGTAATAATATAGATAGTGAGAAAAATAAAAAGAATGGTGGTTGAAACCACCAATATTTCATTTCATAATCAAACTATCCTCTCAACTCAAGTTAGATATCAGCCCAACCTCAATTACATGGTCAATTTAAACCACATAGATGAATTAATTGATTAATTCCAAAGCCTACAGATGTCTCAATCAAAGTCACATGAGGCTTAAGTGCCTAGGCTAAAGCCTCCAAAATTTCAAGCCAAAATTCCCCCCTCCCACACAAGCATGAAACTCGAGGTCCAAAATCATGCCTAGGCTTGCACCCTGACATGCGCTCACGTGCATGCAAGCGTGTGTGTGTGAGTGTGTATGGGGAGGTTAAGAGACCTGACCCCCTATGTTCATGGGCAAAGGGCCCATCCACACAATTCCATATATCAAAATCCAAATTATCTTTTCTCAATGTAGCACCAAATGTGTGCCTTCTTCTTCATTTTCTTCTTTTTGTCCTTCAGCTGCAGCAATGAGGATGGCTACTTGATTAGAGGGTTAATTGGACCTCAATTATCCATGGATGGCCGTGTGAATGGCCTTGATTGATTTAGTGTGAGAGGTGATGATTTCCTTGTCAATGGCTCACCGGAGAAGGAGCTCGATGTCAGAGAAGATAGAGATCACGATGAACACCTACAATCCCAAATACGGGCTCGTGGCCCCAATTAAAACATTTCAAAGCACCGCTGTGAGGTGGTGAAGATGGCGGCAGTGTTATTTTGATGTTTGGTGGCTTGTGGTGGTCAGACGGTGACGGCGGAGGTGGCAGTGAGGTGGCTTATCTGATCGGTGATTTGGGTAAGCAAAAGCCCAAATTTCTTAAGGGCTTTTGCTCCCCAAGACATTGTGAAGCTTGTGGGCTGAATGGATGGTGGTTTGGAGGCATGTGGAGGTGGCATGAGCTCGCTGGAGCTCTTGTTGGCCATGAGGAAGAAGAAGAGGGAACAACGAGTAGAGGGTTTGAAACCTAAGTCTAAGTAGCCTTAACTAACCTAGGGGAAGAGAGGGAGATAAGGGACTACTTGTTTGGACGAAAGGAAGAGGATTCACATCTAGCTTCCCTCATCGGATGTGGAGGAAATGAATTCTTCAGTGGGGGAAAACGGCGAGGAAGGAGGAGGTAGGGGCTTCTTCTTTGACCGGCAAGAAGTGGACAAAGGTGGTGAAGGTGTTGGGCCTCTCAATGTGACTGTTGGGAAGTCGGAGGAAGAAGGAGGAGAAGCTCACTGGAGCTCAGGTCAGAGAAGGAGGAGAAGAGTGGATTTGGCCTGGAACCTAGATGGAATTGATCATGGAACATGGGAGAACTTATATAGAGCTCAATTGCGAGCACAAATTGGAAGATTTCATGAATGGGATTTGTTATTTTTCTCAATTACAGTTCAAGAATCTCGGAGCTCACCTGAGCTCGTAGGTCCATAGTAGGACTTGTGACCAAGTTCAATTGATTGGGAATCCTCGAGGGATTAATCCCTCCAAATTTTGGAGGGATTTGGGTCGAAATTGGAGAAGAATCAAGCGGTCAAAGGCTAGTCTTCATGGGTTTGACTTGCAGTTAGGAAACCCTGAGTTAAAGGCAGAAGGGATCTATTCATGAATAAGAAGAGAAAGCTAGGGGCCTATATGTAATAAAACATGGAACCTAGGGGTTTAGACGTGAGAAATAGAGATTTAAAGTGCTAAAATGCAAACTAGGTCAAGATGGACTATGATTGGGCCCAAATTTTGGTCTTAACCTAATTTGGATTCAAGAAATATAGTAGTGAACTTGTATTTGATTTTTATCACATTTGAATGGGTAAATTGCACATAAGCCCAAATTAGGGTAAATTACTGTCGAAATCTCTTATTTTGGTCAAAATGGGTTCAGATGATCAAAGTAATGGTACCAAACCTCTTAGAATATTTTTCAATGAACTTTAGGAGGTTTAAAATAAATTTATATTGATCAGAACCCCTTCAATTTGAGTGAGGCAGATAATTATGATTTTTAGTAATATTTTAATCCTTGAAATGCTTAAAACCCTGATTTAGTTAATATGAGCCCACTCCTTAGATATTTAAGTTCATTTGACCTTTGATTAACACCTGATTAACCCCTTGGTTAAATTACATTTGTGATGAGGTGGTAAAATAACAAAATTAACTCTATTTTCCTATTTTCTTCTCATGTCAAAATCCTCAGATGATCATTTAGGAGAATTTGTCACTTGTATCTGACTAATTTAAGTTAGTTATGATGAATGATAGTGTTACCATCAATAGGCCCTATAAATACATGTAACAAGGATGGCCTAGAGAAGAGGTAATAAAAAATGTTGGCGAGTTGATGGTGTAGAGTGATGGTAAATGCTTGCCAGACACAGGTAGGAGTGGGGTTTTCTTGGGCCACCTTTGGAGGTCCCTTGTGATATGCGTGAATAACAAACTCTGAGAGTACAAGGGGAGGATGCAAAGGTTCCTCCAAGGAGTGCAGGTGAAGCTGGGGGGTTTCTAAAGGGTGCACCCATGGGGTAATAGAATGACCTGTACAAGCATCAATCCATACCTGCCACTCTACTACAGGATGTATTGGTATAATATTATCCCCAAATAGAATGAACATGGGTAGAGATTTGAGCCAAGTGTTGGTTAGGGAGTCTAGGTCTTTAAGTTGTGGGATATTCACTAGATCCAAGGAAGGCTTGGTTTGCTCAAAATCTATTCCTAATAGCCTTTCTAATTCCTTAAGATCCTTCCTAGTAGACCTGGTGAAAGAACCCAAATCAACCTGCTTATCACTAGTGATCATGTCAGAGAATGGAGTCAAATTTTTGCCTTTAGGCTTAAGCGAATTAGTGGTTGACTCCCAATCACATGCATTTGATGGTAGGTTGGAAGCAACAAGATAAAAAATAATATTAATTTGGTCCTTGGGTTCTTTTTCTTCATTTAAATCCTCTCCAAGGAATTTTTGTGATTCTGCATCAATCATAGTGGTTGCTTCTTCATTATCCTTTATTATTTCATGTGGAGGATCATTCTCAAAGCTAGAAGCAAAGAGGAAGCTTGCATATCTCAATTCTTTGATCTCACTGGGAAGTAAATCCTCAAATGACACGTATTGTCCCCGTGAGTCACTCTAGATTGTTAACGTAGGTTCCTCTATTATTTCTTCATCCTCCTCAGAATTAGACTCCTCAAGTTCAATGTTCACATCCTTAGATAGATGTGTTGAGGGTGTAGATTCCCTAAGGATGGGCTTAGTTTCCACCTTGACATTAGTAGGGGGAGTAGGGTTGAAAACTTAACTACGACCCTGGTCATCAATGGTGAAGAAAACTCTATCATTGTGGTCGAGTTCTTCCAATGGGACCATCTTCCACTTTTTTTGGCTCCAATATAGCTCAGGTGGTAATTCTATGTAATCGTCATCATCCTCGGGTGGCCCCATTTCTTGATAGGAGTCTAAAGTGTAGCTACTCCTCAAAAATGGGTCCAGTGGGAATAAAGGGGGAGGAACCAAGATCAAACTTATGAGAGTTGCTAAGGTGGCCTTGTTTGTTTTCCCAACTATGATCATTCCTCAGTAGCTCTCCCATATGATCATAAATTTCATTTTGATATTTTTGGAACTCAAAAATAAAGGGAGAGGGGCTATAATCAAATCTTGGAGGATAATTAGATTGTGGTTTGCATTTGCTAGGAGTGTTTGTCCAACCTTGGGAGGTAAAATCATGAAAGGAGGGTGGGTTGGGTGTTTCCTTTCTAACCAGGACTTCAAGAGTAGGGTGTCCCGCTCTTAGGCTCTGCTCATAACTTTGGGGGCGTATTAGACCAATATTCCTATAGTGGGTGTATAAAGGATCCCATATATTGTCATTGTATCCATCAAAGGATGGATCATTTTAGCGTATGGGATTAGGATTGATTGAGTGGGAATGTTGGTATGGCTGGGGGGTCAGGTTATACGGATAGGAGTTATCCATTTCTTACCACGCACTAATACAAACACAAAAGAAGGGACTTACTTTGAATTTATTTAGGTCCTTAATTGGATTTGCAGTTGGTGGTGAAATAAGTTAAGCATGCATTACGTGCCTTAGGCCAACTTATGGCAGTGCTTAAGGATCTACTGCCAAGATGAGTTAGTTGACAGTCGAGATTGTCTCCATTGGCACCCTGGGGATCTAATAGAAGACAACCTAGTGGCTCATGGGCTAATCACCATGTGGTGCGAGGAGGAGAGATAGAAGACAATATCTAGTGTGCCTTAAGTGAGGTGCTCAAGTGTAATGTGTACAACTTAAGCACGGATTGTTATTTTCAAATTCTATAATCAAGTTTAAGCAAACACTTTTAGCCATTGGTTTTAAGTCCGATCCTCTTTGAACGGTCCAATTTATTTTGGAAGATGACCACTTTTTAGGTAGATTCATGCAATTTGGTGGTCTTTTCTTTAATTCAAGGGATGAATATGCATGTCAGGTATTCGATGCACATGATTAGAAATTCATACCTTTCTCTAGCACTCTACATGTAATATGCAATGCAATACAAGGAATTTAAATCTAATAGTTAAGCCTTGTATGCACGCTCCTAGCAGGTACTCCTAGCATCAATTTTTTTTTAGTTGGTTTAGTCTTGAGTCACAAAAGTAATTAACTACCCACTTAGGCATGCAACACCACATCACCACTAAGAAATAATGGCAGAGGAAGAAGAAGAGTCCTAATGTCTCAAGAAAGTGGGGACACTCCCCCAAAACTAGCCCCAATTTTTACAAGAGTGAGAAAACAATAATAAAATGAACTAAAGTTCTCCTCCCTAAAATCAAATCTCAGTCTAATTATTAGGAAATCAACTAGGGCATGGATTGCTTTTTCTTAAGGCTGTGGGTGATGGCCTTCATTCTCCTTGGATTATTTTTTCATAAGGCTGTGGGTGATGGCCTTCCTTCTCCTTAGTGTGAATGGAGGGGCTCCTCCTCCTTTTGCTTGCTCCCAAGCACTCCAACACCCTTGCAGTAGCAATAATCACAAAGAAAGTCACTCCAAGTTCAAACATGATCTAATGTTAACCAAACTTGGAAGAAAGATGACATATTCAATTCATAACAATAATAGATTTTTTAATTTTTTTTGAGTCAAAAAATATTTTTAAAAAAATTCTAAATAAGGAAGGTCAATTTTCCTGAATTGACCTCTCGACAGTAAAACGTGTGGACCCTACTCTTAATCAATTCTAGATTTATTGATAATTTTTCATAAGACTATAAATCAAATAAGGAACAATCTAGAAAAAAATTTATTCAAATCTGACTTGTGTGAAATTTTTAAAAATTCAAACAAGCTGCAAAATAGTACCGGAAATCTAGATCGACCCCCTTCAGTATTTGATTTTATCTTTTTTTATATTTTGAGTTAGGCAACGTAATTATATCACTGGAAATCTTGTTTGATGAACAATCTTCACAAAAAAATTTCATGATTTTTCAAGTTTTCTTTTATCCAGAATGAAAAATTTAAATTCACCCCGTAAATCAAGGCTACGAATCCGTGCATGAGCTCAAAGAAAAAATGCAATCCTAACCTATGAACTACACCAAAATGCAAATGCAACACCAAGAAAACCCTATATGCTATTTATAAGATCAAATGAAATCTAGATGTGCACCAAGCCTCCTCGACAATGGTGCCATCTAATGGATTCACTAACAAAGAGAAAAATAAACAAGTAAATCATTGTCATCGTTGAGTGGTTCATAGCGAAACAAAATAGAAATATTAAAAAGGTTAATCACATATAGAGCAAGAAAAGTCATCCACAAGGAGGCTAAAAAACACAAATCTAAGGTCTTATTCAATCAAGAAACATTCGAGCACATGTTCACAATAAATAGACAAAAATAAGAAAACAAAGAAAGTGAGAAGAAAGGGTGAAGAAGGGCCCTAGCGTGGTGGAGGTGGACAATGATCCTGGGCATCTCCTTGTGCTGTCACCACAAGGAAGAATGTCCAAGGTGAAGCTCCTAGGTGCAGAGCTAGTGGCTCCTCTCAACTATGACGGGT
The DNA here is from genome assembly GCA_037157565.1 of Thalassia testudinum. Taxonomy (NCBI): domain Eukaryota; kingdom Viridiplantae; phylum Streptophyta; class Magnoliopsida; order Alismatales; family Hydrocharitaceae; genus Thalassia; species Thalassia testudinum. The sequence continues at coordinate 5,713,624 of JAZHRO010000056.1, forward strand.
GAGGTGATGGCATGGCGCAACCTCGTTGGATCTCATGAGGAGATCACCTCTCCAAGGGGTGGTGATGGAGGCTCCTATCCTTAGGGGAGATGGAGATAGAGGAGAGTGACCTTGTCCTCAAGGGTTGCCATACGTTGATGTGGAGGTTTGGCACCCCATGTCCATGGAGATGGAGAAGGTGGATGGTGGAGGAGGATGGAGAAGAATCCAATCCTTGGTGAATGTGCAATGATGATTAAGTAGGCTCCTCTCTTTCAAATCTAGATCCACTTTTTGTGGATCTTAACGTGGATCTCAATCTCTAAATTTGGAAAATCTTTCAAAAGGCATAAAGCCCTTTCCATCCATATCTCATGACCATTCAAAATTGAAGATGCACAAAAAATGTAGCATGCTCCTCTACCAATTGATGTAATGATGAGGTGGCATGGACTTTTTGCAAGCAAGGACAAGCATCCAAGTGATTTCTTTGGAGTTGTCTTGCCTAATTTGGCTTCTTCAAATTTCCTACAAGAGAAGAAAGAGAATAAATAACATAGCTAGGTGCATAATGCATCAATAATGTAATGATTTATAATGCAAGATCCTAAGATGTTTTCCTACTAAAATACATGGTCTAATTGCATTATGCAAGCAGGAACTTAGCTCCTTAGTCATAAATGTTGTCCACTGAGGTGTACCTACCAATATCCTTGTTGTGATAATTAATTACGTAGCACTTATAGGTTTTAATATGATGGCGAGAGAGAGAGAGAGAGAGAGTGGCGACTGGCGACGGAAGAAGAAGGTGAGGGTGCGGCAAGGGTTGGGGATGAGGGTGATTGGAAGATATGGGGATCGAGAAATTGGAGGAGGGAGAGGAGATGGCAGTCTTATGAGGGTAGGGCATCCAGATTTGCTTCGAGAGAGGGCTGGAGGAGGATGAATGGAGAGGTTCTGTGTTATAGGCGCAGATGAAGAGGGCATATGGCTGCGGTGTGTAGAAATCCCCTTGTCTACTTGGTGTGTGGGGGAGATGGTCACAAACGTGATTCGTGCATAAGGGTGAGGCTGCAATGCATGAAGATGAACAATCCGCACCCAAAATAGGAGGCTTTGAAGGAGCCCTGGCTGCCCTCGCCACCGATGCTAGTTGGACATACGATCGATGTGGAGATCCCACTCTCAGAGGATATTCTTTCTGTGGAGACAGTGTTGAGGGGTGCTCTGATCGGCGAAGTTATAACTGGCAATCCTTCTATTGAAAGGTTCCATCAACTGGTGAGTTCCCTATCCCTTGTTTCATCGGGCTGGAAGGTTGTTGTGCTATCCCAGACCCATTTTCTTATTTTCGGTCTGGGGATGATTGATGTGGAAAGGCTACGCTTTCGCTCGAGTACCTTCGAGAACATCAGTGTGCTGTGGAGGTTGGTCTCTCCCTTTGATGGGGTACTTCCTGATCGGCCCCCTTAGAGATTGGGTACCAGGAGGGTGACTCTTGCGATCAAAGGATTGCCTCTACATTTGAGATCTATAGGGGTGGTCTCCAAGATGATTGCTGGCTTTGCATTTATTAGTGATGATACTGAGATTACAATTGTGGAAGGTGAAGATGATGCCCATCTGCTACAATTCAAGGTTGAAGTTTTTAGAAATTGGTCACTGCTAGATAAAATCATCCTCAGGTGTGGGGGCTTGTCATGGCTTATTTACGGGTTAGGATAAGATGTCTGTTGATAGATCTGGAGAGGTACAACAAGATGAACAGGAGGGTTGTATGCCCTCAGATGATGCGCCTGAGCCAAAAAAGAGGAAAGATTGCTACAAGGATGTCTTAGAGTTGGATCAGATGACTATGGATGATGACACTGTCATGGGGAGTGCTAATCAAATGCTTGTGGACCCTAGCAAATCAACCAATTGTAAGGAGGTGAAGTCGGGGGAGGAAATAGAAAACAACAGTGGAAGAAGTGTCTTTAGGGATGTGAATCATAGCCTTTTCCTACACCTGATGAAATTCAGGAAAGGGACCAGCCAAAAGAGGGCAGTTGGACGCTCTCCTTACATGCTTAGGAGGTGAAAGAAGGAGAACTTGAGTCCCATAGAAGAGGAAACTATTGCAAAGTCCATCATGGTTGAATACGTGGAGAATTTGGCTCTAGGGGATCAGCCATGCAAGGGAAGAGAATCTTAACGTGGAATGTGCGTGGGTTGCACAATAAAGTGAGGAGGGCGTCTCTTATCAGATATCTTGTGGAGTGGGAGACTGATTGTGCTCTTATTCAAGAGACACATTTGGAGGATGAAAATGGCCTTGTCTGGTACTCTCTGAGACAATCTGGGAGAGCAGATTGTGTGGGGATGGCTGCAAATGGTAGATCTGGTGGAATGGCAATATGGTGGAAAAAATCCATCATTAAAGTGTCTGAAATCCACCGTGACAGACATGTGCTTACTTGTAGATGTCAGAACCTTCAAGGTGATCTGGATTGGTTCATCTCATGTGTATATGGACCTTGTGCAGCAGCTAGTTAGGTGTAGTTGTGGAAGGACCTGTCAATAGTGCATCAGAAAGTCCAAGAGGTGCCATGGCTTGTTGGTGGTGACTTCAATTGTTCCTTATCAAGTGGGGATAGACCTGGTGGCAGTACTAATGGTGCAATGGCTGGGTTTCAACTAACTGTGCAGAGCTTGGGCATCACTGAATACCCTGTCAGTGGGGTTGAATTCACCCAGAGAAATGGCAGTGAGCTTGTATCAAGGTTGGACAGGTTCTTTGGCAACCCCAGCCACTTAGAGAGGTTCCATTTATCTTCTGCTATGAGCCTTGACAGACCATTCTCTAATCACACACCAATTGTGTGGGATTGTGGGGTGAGTGCGGATGTTCGTTCATACTTCAAGCTCAAAATGTCTTGGTTCAGAGAAGAGGGGTTTGCAGGCATGTTGTCCTGTTGGTGGCAAAATAAGATTGTAATAGGCTCGGCTACACAGTAGCTTGCACTAAAGTTGGCAGATATGCGTACAATGTTGAAGGAATATGGGCAAACAGTGGTAGCTATCAGAGAGCAGAAGAGAGCTGAGGCACTGGCTGAGGTCCAAAGGTTTGACTTGAAGGAATGCAGGGTTGTTTTGAGTGCCCAGGAGTAGGAGCAAAGGAAATGTTTGCAGCAGGTCATTGGGGAGGAGGACTTAAACAAAATGATGGATTGGCATTAGAGGTCTTGACAACTATGGCTCAAGGAAGGTGATGCCAACACGAAATTCTTTCATCTTGCTGCAGTGCTAGAAAAAGATTCAATCTCATCTCCTCTATTAAAGTGGGTGAGAGAACCATTACCTCCACTCGTGAGATAAGATTTGAAACTGGCCGTTAATTTAAAGAAGCAGCCATGGTTGTGCCAAGAGGCTCCTGGAGGATGGCTTTGGATGCTTTCTCATGTGTTAGTAGTGAACAAGCTGCTATGTTGGTTGCCTCTTTTACTGAACATGAAACAATGGAAACTATCAAAGGTTTGAATATTGAGGGAGCTCCAGGACCAGATAGGGTACAAGTCTTCTTCTACAAGGAAATGTGGAATGTTCTTAAGAACGATGTGATGGAAGTTATACATGAGTTTGAAAAGGGCAACTTTGGATTTGAAAGACTGAACAAGTCTTATTTTTTCTTGTTACCAAAGAAGTCGGGTGAGGAGCAATTTTCAAATTATAAGCCTATTGCTTTGTCGAATTCCATTTATCTTAGCATCAGTAAGATTCTAGCTAACAGAATTCATGATATATAGCAAGATTTGATTATGCCTGTCCAATCTGCATTCTTACCTGGGAGGTCATTGCAGGAATCATTCATCATGGCTCAAGAAATGGTGATGGGATGGCATAGGCGAAAATCCAAGGCCTTCCAATGGAAGGTAGACTTCTCTAGAGCTTATGACTCAATTTCTTGGCCGTATCTATGGGAAATTCTTAAAAGGAGAAAATTCCCCCCTCTTTGCATACAATGGGTAAAACGGTACATCACGACTGCCTCCTATTCTCCTTTGATAAATGGGAAGCCATGTTGATCCTGGATCCAACCTTAGTGTGGGGTGAGGCAAGGTTGCCCCTTGGCCCCATTGATCTTCAACTTTGCAGTGGATACCTTGGCAAGATATGCTTGCAAGTTGCAGTAGATGTGATGATAAGGGGATATTCGATGACAAACAAAAGGGCTTTGGCCCCCATTCTTCAGTATGTGGATGACACTATTTTTTTTGTGGATGGTGGGAAGAGGGAAGCACAGACGCTATATTATATGGTCAACAGTGAAATTTCTGGATTGAAATTAAATGGAAGTAAGTCCTCCTTGGTTTGCTTTGGTTTGAATGGTACAGACCAAAGTGACATCTCCACCATCCTGGGCACGCCTGTGATATCACTGCCAATCAAATACCCGGGGTTGCCACTGAAGTGCACAAAAATGAAGAAAACTAATTAGACTTTTCTCTTTGAGAAGGCGGCTATGAAGCTAGAAGGCTGGAGCAGCTGTTACTTGTCGAAAGGGGGGAGGTATATCTTATTAAATTCAGTTATCACATCCATTCCAGTCTTCTCTGTTCTCTGAGCTCCAAAGTCAGTTTGGAAAAAACTTGACTTTATGTGCAAAAGGTTCTTCTTGAAAGGGGTTTCTCACCAAGGTGCCTTCTTCCAACCTGTTAAATTGGATTCAATTTGTTCACCTAAGAAGTATGGTGGCATGGGAATCAAATCTCTCAAAGAGTTTAATGATGCCCTATTGTTGAAATGGGTAGTTCGATTGTTGTAAGGGGAACAAAAGCCTTGGACAGAAATCATTCATGATAGTTATGGGGTGGCAAATGATGAGAAGAGCCGCTTGAATCCTCACAAGCCGTCTCCCTTCTGGACCTCTGTGGTGCGTGCCTTGGCTGATAACTGGAATTTATTCAAATCTGTCTTGAGTGATAGGAGAAGCTTTAAATTCTGGTTGGAAAAATGGTTGCCTGGTGGGGTGATAAAGGACAAGTATCCTCTTGCATTTTCGACTGCCATTGATAAAAATGCTTTGGTGGGTGACTATTGGGACACAGCTTCTGAGATTTGGATGTTAAATAATGAGGTAGGGAACGGCCATGGAACAAGAACATGGGTAGAAAATGAACGTCTCCTGCAGGAACTTGCTACTTTCAGACCTACACCAGAGGAGTGTGATACATAAAAATGGGATGGGGTCTTCTTGTCAGTTGCTACCTATGTGAAACTCATCCTTTCTTCTAGGTCGGCAGAGGTGGATGAGGTTGGGAAGAATTTATGGAAATTGAAAGTACCATTGAAGGTACAAATCTTTTTATGGTTGTGCAGAAGAGATGGTTTGATAACAGGAGATATGAGGCATAGAGAATGGGCACCCATACTCAATTCTGCCATTTGTGTGGGATGCACAATGATTCCAGTCTTCATATTTTCTCCACATGCATGATAACATATTGCATTTGGAGGAAGGTCTGTAGGGATACTATTCCCACGTGGGATGATCTGTGGAGTTCCTTTTTGAGGTTGAATAAGCCTTATGTGCCCATGGTGGCTGTGCTATGGCTGGTGTGGAGAGCTAGAAATGAGAATTTGTTTCAAGAGAGACCAGTGAATGTGGATAATATTGTAAACAATTGCTAGAATCTCATACATAAGTGGGGTTCACTCATGTAATCCATTTCTTTCATATAATCAATAAATGCTCTCCTGGAATGCTATTGGCGATTCAATAGCACTCCTCTTCTTTTCAAAAAAATTATAGGTTTTAATATGCCTAATTTATGTTAGTTACTTAGATTACATCACAATGATATATATATTTCATACATTTCATGCATCATGCATATCATCTATGCATTACATAATAAAGGAATTTTTGGGCTTGTTATATTATCATGTGTCTTATTTCTATGTTGTAGGTCCATAGTAGGATAAAATGGGAGTTTGACCACAATTCTAGGATCATAGGTGGAGATGGGTGGACCTGAGCAAAATGCAAATGTAAGAAGACCTGTATCATTCAACGATTACCTAAGAGCTTCTCGCAATAGAACAAGGACATGAGATGGAGCTCACCGTCAGGCATGAGCCCACACCAAACCCATTTGGATCCCAACCACACTAAACCCTACCTAAATAGCTAATAAATCTACATTTATTCATAATAAAATGCCTATTTATGTGGGTTCCTAGGTTCATAATTGCATTTAACATTATGAATAGTGCATAACATTCATCATATTGCATTTAGGGTAACTTATACAAATTGTGTATTGATTCACCTCTCTTTATGGCCAAGGGACAAGGCAACATATTTTAGGACTTTAGATGAAGAATCAAACTATATGGATGGATTCAGATTGACGATCGTAGCCCAACAGTGTGAAAATCGGTCCAATTGGACATTTGTAGTATCCTCTATGAGCATTGGAAGATGGATGGCCCAAATGATGCCATGTGGCATCATCTCGATCGCCTAAGGACCATAGTTGCTCTCCCTCTCTAGTCACCCATTAGATGTGACATGTTGGATCGAGATCCAACACCATGGAGCTCCACGTCGCTAGAGCAAGAAAAGTAAGTTTTTGACACAAAGAGGGGAATAGTGTGGTGGTGGAGGATCTTATCTCCAAGAGGGGTCGTGGGTTCGAGCCCTGCAAACCCTCCAAATTGACCTCCATAGTGGCGTGTCTGATTTGAATGAGGACCGCACGATCGATCTTGATCGTGCGACCCTGATGAAGCCAGCCGGTGCATGATGATCAACGTACAGAGATGCAAGTGTAGCCATCTCGTGTGAAGACCGCAACGACACCAAAATGTGATGCGAAAAATTGGCGTGATTTGAAATTAGGGTTTTAAATTGTCGTAACACATCAAATCACAATCGCTTCTAAAATTTATAACCTAGATAGTGGTGGTATCTAGGGTAGTCCAAGGAGGCAACTTTATGCAAAAATCAATCTCTTATTTCAACATGAAAATCAACTTTCTTTTTGGTATTTTTGAATATATAATTTTTATGTTTTCGAATAACAAGGCAATGCGGTTTTGATGGCGGGAAATACTAACACCTAATAGCTAATATCTAAGTGGAAAAAATGATTTCTTTCTAAGCTCACCCTGGGCACGTGGGGCCTAGTGCAATTAGAAAGAAAGAGTGAGAGTGCACTAGAGATAAAGCAACAAGAATTGCGACAAAAACTAATTAAGAAAAAGGCAACTTTGATTGATGAAAAAGTGTTTTACAGAAACCCTAGTAGAGGAATGCTTTTCCTACAAAAACTAAAGGTACAAAAATGAAAACACTAATTGTCCAGATGATGTTGGTGAAGAAGAGAGGTTCTTGGTCCAACTACGGCTTCTCCCATAGTTGAAAGGAACTTCTCCTTCTCCTTGATTTGCTCCCCCAAGATGTGTCCTTCCAGGCAAGCCCTAGATGGGGCGTGCCCTTGCTCCTCCAATGGTGGACGTCCACCCTAGAATCTCCTCCAATGCTTGGCTGTGCTCCTTGATTAGAACTTGCCCCTCCTCTTGGCATGGCACAAGGAGAAGAATGGAGAGGAAGAAGGCACCAAGGAGGCAAGGGATAGCCTCCTTAATCTTCTTCCTTCCTTCTTCTTCTTGGCCGTGGGTTATAGGTGGGCTTAGGGTGGAATTAAATTAAGGGAGGATGAGTTTTTGGTGGTGGTTAGGAGGGTTTTTATAGAGGTGGAGAAGGATGGTTGGTGTGGGGATTATGTGTAGGGCTAGGATGGGTTTACAAGGTGGTTAGTGGTGGTTATGCGGATCTTAAGGTGTAGGATGGGTGGCACCACCTTAAAGGATGTGATGGTGGTGGTTATGGTGGTGGAGAGGCATCAAAGGTTGGCACCAACCATGGAGAGGTGCCATGGTTTGCGCCAACTATGGGGCTTCTAGAAGGGAGTAGGTGGATGGTGGAGATGGCTTGGGAGGTTGGTTGTATGGTGGAGATGAAAGGGGATGTCGGCACCAACTTTAAGGGCAGTTGAGGGGGGTTTTGGCTCCAACATGGTGGTGTCTCTTAGAGGTGGTGGTGGTGTGAAGGGTTGTAGTTGAGTTGGTGCCAAGTAGGGTAGCTTAGGTGGAGCTTAGGTGTAGGAAGTTAGCTTGATAGGTGGACAGTTAGATGGTGAGGTGGAGTTAGGTTGTAGGTGAGTAGAAGGAGCTAGGGTTTTGAGCAGAGGAGTTGAAGGAGAATTGTCTAGAGTTGCATAGGAGTTGGTGGCTACTGAAGAGAATAGAAAGGAGATTCTTTAGTTGGCTTAGCTTGCTAGCTCTTTGCTAGCTGCTAGGCCAAGCTAAAGTAAGCTAGCTTCTTCTAAGATATGCTGAGGTGAGCTGGGTCTGATCTTCCCAAGGAGGACCAAGCTAGTTGGAGTAGCTAAGGTAGCTTAGCTCATCTAAGTTGAGCTAAGTGGAGTACCCGGGAGTTGGACTTGAGCTGGCCTGAGCTAGGGTGAAGTCATCTTCAGCTGGCTTGAGTTGAGTAGAGCTGGAGGTAGTTGGACCTAAGCTGAGATGGACTCCAGTCAACTAAGTTGAGGTTGCTAGAGCTCCCAATGAACTAATGGGAGGTGAGATGAGCTAGACTCAACTAAGTTGAGCTAGATTTGAGCTGACTTGAGCTAGGGTGAGCTAAGATGAGCTATCATGAGCTACCATTCAGTTGAGATGAGCTGAATGGAGCTAGGATGAGCTAATCCTAGTTCAAGTGAACTGGTATCCAGCTATGATGAGCTGGATTAGGCTGAGTCCCAGCTGGTTTGAGCTTCTCCTTCACTAGTTGCCTTCCTGAGTGCTAGGGTTCTGGGGATCTGACTATCTGTTTAACCTTAACACTCAAACAAACACATCAAAAAGACAACAAAATGTGTAATGCATGCCTAACCTAATTTATGGCTAATGCAACACAAAAACCCGCTCACGGAGTTAAAAATCCTAATGGCTAGATTTGTTTTAAGGCATAAGAATGATGATAAACTAGTGTTTATCAAGGAACCACCCTAACTTCTCCTAGAAAGATCAGAGGCAACAGACCCAGATGCGACCCAACAACTATGCACCTCAAAGATCTATGGGTTAAGGTCAAGTATACACCTAGTTGCCCTCGAGACAAGTTAATCAACCATCTTGGAATGCCCAACAACCCACAGGGCAGGCTGATTTAAATCAGTAGATGGTGGAAATGCAAGGATCCATGCTCCAGCTTATGCAGCAAATGAAAACATCACTGGACAACTTATAATCTAGGCTTATTGCTAACACCCTATAGTCCAGATCTCTACCATCTCAACCCGTACCCAAGGGCCACCATCAGGAACATGACATTGGGAATTCCTGGGCATCTTTGAATAAGACAACCAATAAAACCCAGATTGAAGAATTTTTGTAGACATCTTCTTCCCAGAAAAATGTCCACCACACGCAGATGCATGGCAAAACTCAAGTATATTCTGGAACTCATTTTTCGAGACACATTGACAAATAATCTCGTCAGTGCTAATGTGGTACAGCACATGATCATTCCAAAAATAGTATTTGGCCACAAATATAAGTGTATCTTGTTGTCGTGTGACTAGTCTTGGGGGACTTGATCAACGACCAAATAATTGATGAGGTCTACAAACCAAGGGGTTCAGACACCCAAGACTGTAAGGATAGTCTCATCTAGAAAACTATCAGCAATTGGGATATCTAAATGAGGAGAATTAATTAGGATTCTCGAGAGATGATCTGCCACTACATTTCGTGCCCTGAATTTATCCTTAATTTCAAGATCAAATTCTTGAAGTAAAAGAATCCTTCAAATGAGCTGGAGCTTGGCATCTTTTTTAGCCAAGAGATGTTTCAAGGCTGAGTGGTCAGTATAGATAATGACACGAGAACCTAACGGATAAGCCCTAAACTTTTCCAAAGCAAAAACTACAGCTACCAATTCCTTTTCTATGATAGTATAATTCCTTTAATCCTCATCCAGAGTCTTGCTAGTGTAGTAGATGACAGAGGGCTTTCTATCTTTCTTTTGACCCAAGATAGCCCTAATCGCATATCAAAAGCATAGTTCATAATCTCAAATGGGGTTGTCCAGATCGGTAGTTGCAACATCAAGGCACAGGTGACTATCATTTTTAATAAATCAATTGTCTTGCAGCATGATTCATCGAACTCAAACAGCTTACCTTTGGCCAGAAGATTGCTCAGGGATCGAGCAACCTTTGAGAAGTCCTTAATGAACCTCTAATAGAAACCCACATGACCAAGGCATGATCGGATTTATTTAACAGATGTGAGTAGGAGAAGTTTAGGGATAGTAGTCACCTTAGCCATATCAACTTCAATGCCTCGATTAGAGACCACATAACCCAAGACAACGCCTTCTTGTGTCATAAAGTGGTTCTTTTCCCAGCTAGGGACCAACCATGTTTTGATGCATCTCTTGAGGATTAATTCCAAGTTATCTAAGCAAGACTCAAAAGAATCTCCAAACACAAAGAAATCATCCATGAATACCTCAAGACAATCTCCCACCATGTCAAAGAAGATGGCTAGCATGCACCTTTGAAAAGTCACCAGTGCATTGCAAAGCCGAAAAGGCATCCTACGGAATGCAAAGGTTCTGTAGGGACAGGTGAAAGTTGTCTTTTCTTGGTCTTCTGGATGGATAGTGATGAGTTCATTTTAATGGACTATTGTTACGCCTAAGTTAACTTTATTCTTACATTTTATGTTTGTTAATAACTACATTAGGTCATAGAATGATTGCATACATCATTACTTAAGTTTACATAAATTTTATTGCATTTTATAACTTATTGTATATAAATAATTATTTTATAAAATAAAACCTCCTCTCGCGCATGCGCGCGGCCAGCCGCTGCCCCCCTCCTCACGCACCGCCTTACCCTCGCAGCAATTCCCATCCCTTATCCTAATGCACCGCCCACTCCACGCCAATCTTTTCTCCAACTGCAAAACAACCCTTAGGAGACATCTTCTCTCTCTCACCGAGGGGATGGCCATGGATTTTGATTCTGAAGGAGGCGAGCACCATGGATCCTGGGTGCACTGTGGACTCAACGTACACCATGGTTTAGGCATACTGCACCTCTGCTCCTCCTTCTCACCGGTCGCATGGTGACAGCGTGTGGCCTCCTTCCACATCACGAAACCACCCCCCCCCCCCCCCCCCCCCACTGCCAGCCATCTCCACCCACAGAGCAAACCCACTTCACCACCTTCCCCAACACAACCCAACACCACCACCGTCCTCCCTTCCCCTTCACAGCAGACCTCTCCCAAGCCACCCACCATAGCTTCCTGATCTTCTTCTGCTTCTTCTTCTTCAAACTCCCTCCTATGTTTCACCATCACAAGAACCAACACCCAACCTTAACCCACCGCATCCTCGCTCCTCATCTCTCAGATGCGGGCAACCGCACCCGCAGGTAGCAACTACCCTCGCGTGTGCGCACCCCTTCACGCGCGTGCACGCCCACGCACCACAGCAGCCCACAGCCGCCTGCAATCTTCAAAAAGAACCCAAAGCACGCCGCACACCCACCGTCGATAGGGGAGCTTCTTGGCTGCCAAACTCTCCATCAACCTTGCCGTTGTCTTCACCTCGCACGTGCAAGCCTGCGTGCCTACTAGCTGCCCTCCAAAATGCCCGCAAGCGCCACCTGCCATCGCCGTCACCGACATTCTCCTCCTCCATCCAGCCACCTTCAGCTGCACCATCACCGCCATTGCGACCATCTCCCTCCCATGCATCGCCACCGGGCTTCAGTCGGTCGGCCGCCACGCCTCCACGCACGCAAAGATAGAAGGGAATTCCTCTGTTTCCCTTCGAATTAAAATTTATGAACACTACCATTGTCAAACCTTTATTTTTATAATTTTCTTAATTAATTAAATTGAGGTGAAATTGCAGCCTTATGCTTATTCTTCGACATAATTATTCAGTCCTTGTAATCCATCTCAATATACATCATATTTGAATTCTGATTTACACTTTAATCTACATGCAAGTAAAAAGTACACATATACCCCTACACATGAACTATTTTCTTATGTGAAATTTACATCAATAGCTCTTGAATTCTCCTTAAATTTGGGGTTTACATTCAGAGCAGCATATGAATTGTTTGATTTGACGAATACTCCTACGAACTCAATTTCTACATAGTTGTGATTTTGTTATGCGGATTCCTCCTTGTGGAGATGACCTAACTCTTTGTGATTAGTTTTGAATTATTAAATATTTTTGTAAAGCGATTTTCTACCACACAATGAACTATAACGACACGTCATTTTATGTTTAAGTTTTCAACGAAAATGAAGATCGCTCTTTCAAATGGCACCATTGTCGGGGGGGAAACACGCCTATTAATTTTTTTGGGAATTTTATGTTATTTTTATGCTATTTTGAAATATTTTCTGAATTACTGACTGTGGATCATTTTCTGCGCAAAAACAACAAACGAATGCAGTAGGTACGCACGATGGAAGCTATATTTTTGGTGGACCTTGACGCCACCTGGAGGCCAGCAATGGGTGCTTATGGGCCTTGATCCCAAGCATGAAGGTGTATAGAGGAGCCTTTGTCTGATTTAGTCATTAGATCTTAGTTTAGATAGACATTAGAACTTAATTTCTATCTTTTAGACCCTTGTCGGGCATTTTTGGGAACGTGTTCCCAATGTTTCTTTATTTCTTATCACTCTTGTATGCTAGAGCGTATTTTCGAGAGCCTGTTCCCATTTTATTTAGATTATAGGATTATTCAAATTGTTTGAACTGCATGTTGGTTAGTTAGTTAGATTACGTTTGTTTACTTATTATTATTAAATATATATATATTTGAACTGCCTGCTAGAAGCTACATATCTATAGGGCGACAATCTAGGACTGAATGAGCAGCATCTAGTTTATCTTAATTGCATTATAGACATCCCTACATTGAAGAAAGCTGGAGTAAGGTACGTCTTTCTCTTGAGCATCAATTACCTATCATGCATCTGCATTGAACCTAAATCTAACACCATTAAAGTACTTGAATCGAATTAATTCAATGGTTACTTTAAAAATTGGGACTGCTAAGAGGTTTCACCTTAAAATCTGTGACTTAAATTTATGTACAAAAGGATCTTATTTGCGAAATTTCAAAACTCAAAACACGAACATATGATTGCACACCTGAGACACTGTGCACCTCACACATAAGGTCACTAGATAAATTTCTACCTCTCCTCTTTGCACCACAAGAGAAGTTAGTCAGAAATCAATAAGCCCATCCACCAAGTTACTCCAGTTCCTCGTGCGTGGGCTCGATTTGAGACTTTCATCCCTTGCGAGTAGGTTGCAGGCACCAATGAAGGTCTGGCTAGGAAGCGCAATTCTTGCAAAACTTGTTTGGCCACCAACTGAACATGTAAGACCTATAATCTACTAAAAATAGATCCCACTGTATTTGCGTTTGTTTTGACAGTGGTAGAACTCTCTAGGAAGCTTCTGATTTCTTTTAAATCCTAAGAGAGTTTAACCTGTTTAATTGAAAGAAATGGACTATCCTTACTCCTATCATTTTAACCAGGATCCCATGCCCTGAGCGTATCCATCCTTTGATGGGTACATTGACAATTCATTGGATCATTCATATTCCTATCCAGGGAGTACTGGTCCAACATCTCCCACTTTTGAGCAGAGCCTAGGAGAGGGATTTTCCAACCCTGGAATCCCTACTACTATGCAAACACCCAACCCTCCCACCCTTCATGATTTTTTGTATCGAGGTTGGACCGATACCCCTAAGCAACCAAAGCCTGAGATTGACTATCCTCCCCAATCTGATAGTACTAGTCTCTCCTCTTTTATCATAGAAATACAAAATCAACAAAAGGAAATGATGGAATCTAGGGGAGAGATGTTGAGGAATAGTCAATAATTGAACAAAGAAATTAGAGAGCTTAGCTGCACTCTTCCTAGTAATTTTGATCCCTACCCATACGACCGTGATCATGAAAATAATTTTGAGGAAACCAATGACAATAGGGATCTTGCTTTACGTAGCTATCACTTAGACACTATCAATGAGACACGACCACTAGAGGAGAACGATCATAGTAATTATCCACCCGAGCTATATTGGAGTCAAAAGAAAGGGAAGATGGTACCTCTTGAGGACCTTGACCCCAATGACAGTATTTTCCTTACCCTGATAACCTGGGTCAAGGTCGTATTGTTCATATCACTTCCCCTATTAATTATCTGGTGGAATCCCATTTTACCCTTAGTGAGCCTAATCTTGACCCTCCACTTAGAGAATCAACACCTACCATTCAGCATCCTGAGGATTTAAATGCACCCAATGAAGGTGACCCTAAGGGAATGGAGGATGAATTAGATCAATTTTGGTCTCAGGGATATAAAGAGTCTATCTCAGAGGACAAGGATGACCCAAGGGAGGAACCCAGACTGAAAATCTGGAGTGAATCATAGGGGGATTATTTGTTATTCGAGGACTTACCCCTGGAGGATATAAATAATCTGGTGAAATTCGGATTCCTCCCTTCTTTTGAGAGTCATCCTCCACCAAACCAGGAGTTGATATTAGAGGAGACAAACACAATAGTGAGAAGCCTAGGGGAGGCTCTCGGGGACAAAACATGTCAATTGGGGATTTATGCCCCAAGAAGAACAAAGAATTGAGTGATATAGGCTTACTCCAAAACATTAAGATGGATCCTCCATTAAAAATAATTGATGATATTGAAGCAACTCCTTTCTTTACTAAGGAATCTGGTCGGGCGTGTTTCGCGTGTTAGAAATTAGGGTTACAAGTAACCTGTCGTCGTAGTTGCAAAATACATCAATCAGATGAAATTTATACCGAAACTCCAAGGGAGTCCTAGGTCAAACACAGGAAGGCAACGTTTACTTTGGTTGAAAACCACGCTTCGATTCATTTCTTTTTGGTATTTTAGAGTTTTGATATTTTTTTTGTGTTTTTGAAATAAAAGACAAGCAGAATGAATCACAAGATAGAAATGGAACAAATATGATATATATATCAATTCAATTTTGATTACAATGAACTATGAAAGCATAAAAAGAGAGGAAGGTGAGAGGAAATCTCCCGAATCGACTGTTCGGCGAGACGACAGCGCCTAGCGGAGGCTCGGATAAAGGAGGTGAGGAGCGGGATGACGGAGGTGAGATGCAGGAGGGTGTCGTGTTAAGGAAAGCTTCGGCATGGCTCTGGAATGGAGGTGATCTGCTACCAGAATGGAGGTGGGAGGACGGCTCCAAGGCAACCTATGAAGGGGGATGGGAAGTAGGAGTAGTATTTGGTGGGGCAGAGGTTTGCTACACTAATAGGAGCCTTGGGAGCTTGAGAACAAGCTCTAATGGAGCATTGGTAGATTTGCTACTTGGGAGTAGGTGGGAGTTGAGTAGGTAGAGATTGCTTGGAAGGGAGGGGGTATAGGTCCTTTTATAGTGGAGAAGAGGCAAAAATAAGTATGGGACCATTAGTGACATCCAGGCCGTCGTTGGAAATGTCACTGTAGGCAGCTCATGGCCGCTAGCACCCACAACTGGCTTTGCTGGCATGCGATGAATTACCGACGGTTGTAAGCATCGCTGTAAGTCCAGCTCATGCATCGCTGTAGGTCCAGCATACGCATAACTGGCGCTGCACTCCTGCCTTGCCGCACGCGTGCGCGCCCACGCACTGGCGCTGCGCTATGCTCATGCACGCCTGCACGCGTGCAGTGTCACGTGTGTGTGTTGGGCGGCCTGGGCTGCGCCACATGGCGCAATCTGGGCCGTCCATCTTCTTCTTATTGTAGGGGCTGCTACAGAAGTCGGATTGAGTCAATTTTCACTCCGTTAGGTTGCGATCGTCGACTCGAATCCATCCACATGGTAAGATTTGTCATTTGAAGCTCCAAATTATGTGTCCTAGTCCCTTGGCCATTGATCTTCCTCGGACTACATATGATGCTACGGGACTTCGATCGAGGCGATTTCAGAGGCGTTGGAGTCCGATCGTCGTCTTGATTAGATCTACACGGTCGGATCGTCAATCCAAGGCTCTGAAATAAGTATCCTTCTCTCCTAACCACAAAAAGGATGCAATTAACCTAAATTATATACAACTACTTTAAATGCAGAATGATGCATGCTATGCAATATTTATAACATGAAATGCAAATCTAAGCCTATGAATATGCATGAATAGGCATTTTACCCTCAATAAATGTGTTTACATCATACCCCCATGCTTATCTTTTGCTAGTTCCTAGCAAAATTAAACTATATGCAATGTATACAAGTAGAATTAGGATTAGATCGCCTAAGCCTAAGTCATTTATTAACAATAGAAAATTTCAACTAAGGTCCTAAATTAAGAAAACTCAACAATACCCAGGTGCCTGTTAGAATGCAGATCGCCCAAGTCCTTGACATATTTGAAAAGGCAAGATACATTTTTTTATTATTTTTCTTCTTTTCTAATTTTTTGTACTTTTGGAGTTTGAGAGTTCCGGGATAACTTTTTACAGCTACCCGACCCGCCCAAGACTCAAAAAGGACTCTAAGTACTAAGCATCTTTGTGAAAAAGTGATAGACTCACAAAATGGCCATTAAGACGGACTTCAGGTTTCTACGACCCTAGGTGGCCTTGCTTAAAGGTTTATCTTTACGATCAGTAGCTTTCTCCCTACTTTTATTAATGGGGTCAACACAAGGGTGAACCTAGTGTATATCTCCCCAGTTTAATCTACTTTCCCACTTCTTCCCTAAGTGTTTTGGGAATTATTGTGCATTTTTTTTTTGTGAGCTGGGTTCTGGACAACCAGCTGATGAGCTGTTACCACCACCAACTAGCTAGCCATACTCGTGTGGTGAAGTGTGGTTTTATTATTTTCTTTTTTTACTTTCTCCTTTTTCTATTTTTTTTTCTTTTCTTTTTGAGTGTTTCTTTTTTTTTTTTTAAGTAGGTGGCCTCCTTGATTTAAGATTTACTTTAAGGCAGTACAACGAAAATGGTCTTGTGGCTGGGCTCTGGACAACCGGTCGATGGGCTATTACCACCGACAACTTGCCAGCCATACCACTCAAGTCGATCCATTAGCTACCCAATTTTCATAAAAATCACTGGAAAGTGAGTCAGTGCAAAAATGTGTGTAGATGCTTAGGCTTAAAGTCCCCCTAAATCAGAGGGCGGGTCGATAAGTCACATACTTATCGTCCCAAATTATTTACCAAATAAAATAAATTTTAATTGGCGAGGACTCGAGACTAAGTCCACATTCGAGTGGACACCCGGGCTAATTAAGCCCAAAGACCTGAAGAGTCTAAGTGTTTAGGTCCTCTCGTATCATTTCCTAAAGTTAATAATTTCCAAATGCCTAAGTTCCCTTTTCCTAATTTCTTTCTTTTGTTTATCTTTTCTCAAATTTTCAAAATTTTTTTTTTTATTTTATAAGAAACTAAAAGAAATTCGATGGAGTTAACATAATGATTTCAGGAATCGATTATCCAACCCCCCATGCCTAAATGATGCAATATCCTCATTGTAAAAATAAAGACATGAAAAGGGCAGAGTAAATAGAATATCACCTGAACATCATGAGAAATCCGGTCAGCTCTGCAGAGAATGTGAAATATAAACACTTGCTAAATTTAATGCCTTCAGCTAGGCATAAAATACATACAAGGAAGAAATTGAGAATTCACAAGTGCGGGTCAAAATTAAAATAAAAATATTGATTCTGAAACCCGCCAACAGAATATGTTCATAGATGTGGACCAGATTATGGTGTAGACCCATGCCCCAGGGTCGAGTGGTTCTCAAGTTCTGGATGAAAATCACCTAGAACCGAAGGTTTTTGTGTTTGCGAGGCCAGGCCTGTGGTTTAGTGGTGTGCAACCCAAGACCAAAGTGTCGGACAACAAGTAAAGATGGTTCAATAGGTGTGGTTGTCCACTTAACATCAAGCTCAGAAAAATAATCAATTATTTCAAGATTGGGTTGCACGTGAAAGATATCATAAGGGTTCGCATAGAAGATAGGTGGTTTCAGGTCAATAGGTACCCTTATATCCAACCTTGTTTTTCCCTCAAAATTAACCTCCCAAATTTTCATTTCAACATTCCTACCCTCCAACATCAGGTGCTCAGGTTTCAGGACCTCTAGCATATCATTCACCCCATAAGATTCTCCCAAGTCCAGAAATCGTGGCTGACTCAAGATTGACTTGGGTACAATGATTTCCAAATCAAAATCAATCCCTTTGGGGTGTGGTTGAGGAATGGGGCTATTGATTGAATCTTCTAGTAAATGAGGATTCGAATCCTCCAAGTTAGCCCCAACCGAATCCAAATCTTCAATAATTGGGCTATCAACTGGTTCGTCAGATTCCTCAAGCCCATTTGTCTCACTAAAATCCTCTTCCTTATGTTCAAGTGAGACTTCACCAAAAGATTCTTCACCCTCAAAGTCAAAGAATCGATGATCCTCATTTATATATGTCTCAAAATCATATGTCATTTCATGGTCCGTGGAGATATTTTTCCTCGCTCTCTAGCTCGGGGATCTTGGGTGAATCAATTGGTTCATCCTCAAATGGTTGCTCTAGCCCAACCTGGTCATCCCCAATCTCAGAAAATGTATCCCCCCCGACAGGTGCCTGAGCGGGTTCAGAAATTGGCTCTCCTAAAGGGGGTTCATCTTGAGAATCATCCCAAGATTTGACTAGTGCAACCACAAATTTCATCCTCAACCTTGACAACTTCCCAAGTAGAAACTCACCCAGGACCCTATCCCTAACACTTTGGAGCAAATCCAATAGAGAACTATTAAGTTCATCAATCATTTTGATCATAGGCTCCAGTGCTTCAGTGTATGGTGTTGGCTAGGCTTCTAAAGATTGTATGGTGTTCCTTAAATTAGCCAACACTCTATCTTGGATCTGGTTCACCTGAACTGACTAGTTCAATTCAGGTTTGGGTGGGTTTGGGTTGAATCTAGGGGAGTCAAGATGTTGAGGTTCTCGAGTCCGTCATTGAAAGCAGGTCATTCTAGGATGTTCAAAGGATGGCGGTGACCTATATTCAGTGGAATACTGGTGAGGGTAGGTGTTATAATCATGATATCCTTCCTGATTGTAGATTGGGTTGGTTTGGTAATCAAAGGATGGAGATCCATAATCATTATAGCTATGGGAATGATAATAATCATAGTCTTGTTGTCCAGGGCTAGGCCCTAAACACTGAGGTCCGGATTCATATCCCCAATCAAAGTCATCCCGGCTAATGGATGGGTAATTACAAGTCAAGTTGGGATAGTAATCATCTTAGGGATAAGTGGTGGTAGGAGGATAGGATGTGAAAAGTGTGTTGGATGTGGAAGGGTACATGGTGATGTAAGGAGGGAAATCAGAAGAGAAAGGAGCCCTGCAATACAAAAATACAAGCTGTCCTTAGTTTGGGTAGCCTAAAGGTTTACAGACTCTTAGAGTCCATCCTAAGATTATAGACGATTTACTCTACTTATGTCCATGCAATCCAACCAGTTAGGAGGGACTGTGGAGAAGGTTCTTCCTTTGGCTTGCGCCTCCGGTTCCTAGTGTACCCTCCAGCTACGATCGTTTGACGCTACTCCCCTAGCTAGACATCAGATTGACTAGTATAAGCAGGTTAATCGTGAACAATCTCAATCTGGATCCCGACCAGTGAACCAATCCTTAGGGCCAACGTCTAATCAATTTTAGTTAGGCTTGGGACAATGGTGCTTCAGGAATGTGATGGGCCCTTTAGATGGGTTGTGCCCTTAATGATCAGTTAAAATGTGTGTGCGTGCACAACCAGGATTCTCAAACAAGGTTATTTGATGATGTGTCTTTTAAGATTTAACCTTGTTTAGTAGCTTTTAGGTTTAATTCTTAGGTTGGTTCAATCAAGGTTTAGTAGAACACTCCAAGTTTTAAAAGCATGGGTGATGATATGTTCCTTTAAAAATCAAAAATAATTTGGAGTGCCTGGTTCAGCCCTAAGAATCAACCCTAAGTGGCAAGCTACTTGATGGATTAGCTTTAGATTGAGTAGTGCAGCCCAAATAGCTCAATCAATTGGCCTATTGCACCACTTAGTTAAGGCACACAAGAATGCTTAACCTATTCAAATTTCTACTCACTTATGTGTATTTAGCTGAAGTGTACCGAGTCCACAGGTCAGATCCCGGTTAAGTGGTAGAATCAAAGTGATTGTGTGCCTTAGGATAAGAAGTTGTGGGTGTTAAGTGTGTAGCTTTTAGAAAATCCCACAATTAGATTACATTTTTTTTTTTAATTTATGTGGATGGCGAGGTGAGTGGAGGTGGCAAACAAATAACCAAATCTATCCTAGGGTTTATAAAATGCACCTAAGTTGATTTAGGTTTGAGTTATTCCGTTATGGAATGAAAACTAAGGTGGGGGTGGTGCGGGGGACACTTACAAAACACTCTACCCGCTCTTTACTCCAGTCTACCACACTTGGATCTCCATGCTAGGGTACTCGCAAGACAGTAGATCAAAGACAAGTAGGGTTAGTGCTATGTAAATGCAAAGAAATGCAATAAACAATAAAGTAAATTTCGTTGCCTTCTCGACAACGGTGCTAAAATGGTCGAGCATGTTTCACGTATTAGAAATCGGGGTTAGAAGTAACCCGTCGTCGTAGTTGCAAAACATGTCGATCAGATAAAATTTATACCGAAACTCCAAGGAAGTCCCAGGTCGAACACAGAGAGGTGACGTTTACTTTGGTTGAAAACTGTGCTTCGATTCGTTTCTTTTTGGTATTTTTGGGTTTTGATTTTTTTTTATGTTTTTGAAGTAAAAGACAAGCAGAATGAATCACAAGATAGAAATGGAACAAATATGATATATATATCAATTCAATTTCGATTACAATGAACTATAAAAGCATAAAAAGAGAGGGAGGTGAGAGGAAATCTCTCGAAACGGCTGTTCGGCGAGACGACGGTGCCTGGTGGAAGGTCGGATGAAGCAAGTGACAAGTGGGATGACGGAGGTGAGATGAAGGACGTTGTGTTGAGGAAAGCTTCGGTGTGGCTCTGGAATGGAGGTGAGAAGATGGAGGTGATCTGCTACCAGAATGGAGGTGGGAGGATGGCTCCAAGGCGACCTATGAAGGGGGATGGGAAGTAGGAGTATTTGGTGGGGCAGAAGTTTGCTACACTAATAGGAGCCTTGGGAGCTTGAGAACAAGCTCTAATGGAGCATTGGTAGGCTTGCTAGAGCTTGGGAGTAGGTGGAAGTAGAGTAGGTAGAGATGGCTTGGAACATAGGGGGTGTAGGTCCTTTTATAATGGAGAAGAGACAAAATAGGTATGGGACCATTAGTGACATCCAGGCCGTTGCTGGAAACGTCGCTGTAGGCAGCTCATGCTCGCTGGCACCCACAACTGGCTTTGTTGGCATGCGATGAATTACCGACTGTAAGCGTCATTGTAAGTCCAGCTCATTCGTCACTGTAGGTCCAACTCACATATAGTTGACGCTGTGCTCCTGCCTTGCCGCACGTGCGCATGTGCCCACACGTTGGCGCTGCGCTATGTGCACGCCTACGCACGTGCGCGCACCTGCGCTGCTGCACGCGTGCGGTGCCGCATCCATACGCTAGGCGGCCTAGGGTGCACCACGTGGCGTAATCTGGGCCATCCATCTTCTTCTTGTTGTAGGGGCTGCTACAGAAGTCGGATTGAGTCGATTTTCACGTCGTTAGGCTGTGATCGTCCACCCGAATCCATCCACGCAATCAGATTTGTCATTTGAAGCTCCAAATTATGTCTCCTAGTCCCTTGGCCATTGATCTTCATCGGAGTACATATGGTGCTACAGGACTCCGATCGAGGCGATTTCAGAGGCGTTGGACTCCGATCATCGTCTTGATCAGATCAATACGATCGGATTGTCAATCTGAGGCTCCAAAATAAATATCCTTCTCTCCTAACCACAAAAAGGATGTAATTAACCTAAATTATATATAACTACTCTAAATGCAGAATGATGCATGCTATGCAATATTTATAACATAAAATGCAAATCTAAGCCTAAGACCCTCAATAAATGTGTTTACATCAGAATCACATATACACCCTGACAAAAATTTGAGTGAACAAAAAGAATTCGGGGATGAGATTAATGATAATTATTCAGTTGCTTCGACCCTACCATCAAAGAAATTTAATTTGGAGTCCACCATTGATTCACATATACTGGAAGGTGAAAATATGACTCCGATCATTAATGATAGGTAGGGCGACATGAATTTTTCTGCAATAATTGTTAGGGAGAATACACAATCTAAATCATTGTTTGAATTGGACTTGACACCGACTAAGCCCTCCTTGGACTTAACCATTACAACCCAACAAAACAAACAACCCTTCCACTCCCTAACCGATCCTTGGCTCACGTCTCTGCTCACTTACATTCTTTCTGGGGAGAATATCAGGCCAGTACATCCTCGGGTAGATTGGCGAGTTTGGATTGATGCTTGTACGTTTAGTCTCGCCATTCAAAGGTTTGAAACAATTATGTTTATATCTTTCAAAACCCTTCCTGCTTTGGAGGATCCTTGTTATCCTCCACTTATTTCATTTCGGGAGGTCCCTTTTCATATTTATTTTGTTACTCCTTGACCTCCCCAGGTAGCCTACGAGGTTATTTGCTTTCATGTCTTTTGGCGAGCATTTGGGATAACGTTGCATCATCAGCTTACCAACATCTGTGACTACCTGTTTTCTAGGCCCGTGCTATTACGCATATTTTTAGGGCCTAGCTTTTTCTGTCTGGAACCAGACTTACAGGTTCCCTATAAGTCTGGCTGCTGATAGAAAATGCAACGCTTGTTGGGAGGCAACCCAACGTTCTGAATAGCACCATCATTAGGTGATTTCCTTGCTTTCTCCCCCTATTTTAATTTTACAATGAGGACATTGTAGGATTTAGGCAAGGGGGGTGCATTTTGCATTTTAGGAAGTACTCATGCATTTAGGTTAGCATATAAAAAAAAAATTCTTTTCTTAAGCTGAATTGGTTAGTCCCTAGCAAAATGTCTTTGTCATGGAGGTGTCATTAAAGATTTTTCTTCTTAAATTGTTTATTAAGTTTAGAATCCAGTACATTTACTTCACTTGCACGTAGACTGGGTAATGGATCTTTGAAGAGAACTAATAAGCATTTTTAGTCTACTGAACCCTTGGACAGTTAATAGGGAGTCAGGCATATCATCTTCTAATAGATCCACCTCATATTTGTGAGAAGTAGAGAGACTACTGGAGCGCTAAGTCTAGTGCAAGGACTCTTAAGTTCTGGATAATTAGATGAGGATACCTCAAAGTTAGGTATAGTTTTCACTCTTTGTTTTTGTGTGCGTACATTGTGTGAAATCCTGAGAGTCACCAAATAAGGCAGATACACAGAGATTGAGTCTTAATAAAGCTATTACTATGGTGGATAGTTACGACCGTCCTTCATAGAGTCCTCGGCTGAAGGAGGGTAATAGTGTCAAAGGTCAGAAATACACTTGTCCTATCCATTCCTTCCCGATGTCGAGAGTAGGCACTTCCACCAAATAAGCCACACAATATCCTCTTGACCATCATCATCCCTAATAATGCTTCATAAATAAAAGTCTCCGTCGTGTTATGTTGATTTATAAAGAAAGAAAAAGAAGAAAAAAAGAAACAATTATATTTAGAAAGAAAAAAAGTAAAATAAAAAAAAAAGAAAAGAGAGAGAGAAAAGAAAAAGAAAAGACTCCAAGTTTATAATTTTATCTTCGTGACATTGTTTCCGAGGTAACAAAAACACCCATCGCGATCCACCAAATATGACCCATACATAGCTTTCAGTATTTCTAATCGCTCAAATACTGGCTGAGGACTCTTAACTTAGTTGTAGAGTTATTAGAACTTTGGTTGAAGTGCGAATGCCACGTGAGGCCACCAAATAGTGAGTACATTTACTAAATTTGGTGAGATTTGTGATCTCGGAAAAAAAAGAAGGAAAACAGTGAGTACAAAGGAATATCAAGAGAGCACAGTTATTTAGCCTCTCTCCGAGTTAACTTGTTTAATAATCTAGAGATCTAGAGTCTATAGTACTAGATTACATGTAGTACCAGATGAGTGTGTGCCATTAAATACAAATCCATTCAACTCGATATCTCCTACCTAAGCCAAAATGCCAGGGTCAAATTATAGATTATCTTCTCCTTTATCCCCGAAGGAAGTAGTTGCCTATCCGATAGAATTTTATCAAGGGTTAAGTGCGAACTTCAAATGTAAGTTAGCTTTTCACTTGAATCCATTACTTAGGCTTCTATCACTTCACATGAGTCTAAATCTCTAAATTTTTGAAATAAGAAAAGAAGAAATCTTCTGATTACTTCTATTATTCTTCACTTTTGCTAGGGACTAGCAAACCTTAGGCATGGGGGTATTTGATGGGTCCATTTTAATGGACTATTGTTACACCTAAGTTAATTTTATTCTTACATTTTATGTTTGTTAATAACTACATTAGGTCATAAAATGATTATGCACAACATTACTTAAGTTTACATAAAATTTATTGCATTTTATAACTTATTGTATACAAATAATTATTTTATAAAATAAAACCTCCTCTTGTGCACATGCATGGCTAGCCACTGCCACCCCTCCTCACTCACCGCCTTCACCCTCACAACAATTCCCATCCCTTATCCTAACGCACCACCCACTCCACATCGATCTTTTCTCCAACTGCAGAACAACCCTTAGGAGATATCTTCTCTCTCTTGGCTGGAGAATGGCCTCGGATTCTGATTCTCCACCGTGAAGGAGGCAAGCACTGTGGATCCTACGTGCACTGTGGACTCGGCGTACACCATGGTTTAGGCATACTGCACCTCTACTCCTTCTCCTTCTCGTCGGACGCATGGTGATAGCGTACGGCCTCCTTCCACATCACCAAACCACCTCCCCAACCACCATCCATCTCCACCCACAGAGCAAACCCACTTCACCACCTTCCCCAACACAACCCAACACCACCACCATCCTCCCTTCCCCCGCACAGTAGACCTCTCCCAAGCCACCCACCACCGCTCCCTCTTCTTTTTCCTCTTCTTCTTCTTCAAACTCTCTCTTATGTTTCACCATCACAACAACCAATACCCAACCTTAACCCACTGCATCCTCACTCCTCATCTCTCAGACGCAAGCAGTCGCACCCGCAGGCAGCAACTACAATCGCGCACGCACACCCCTTCATGTGCGTGCACGCCCGCGCGCCATAGTAGCCCATAGCTTCCTGCAACCTTCAAAAAGAACCCAAAGCACATCGCACACCCACAGTCGGTAGGGGAGCTTCCCAGCCGCCAAACTCACCGTCAACCTCGCCGTTGTCTTCACCTCGCTCGTGCACACCCGCGTGCCCACCAACTACCCTCCACAATGCCCACAAGTGCCACCTGTCGTCGCCGTCGCCAATGTTCTCCTCTACCTTCCGGCCACGTCCGGCCACCTTCAGCCACCCCGTCACCGTCATCACAACTGTCTCTTTCCCACACACCGCCACTGGGCTTCAGTCAGCCGGCCGCCACACCTCCCTGCACGTGAAGAGGAGAGAAGGGAATTCCTCTGTTTCCCTTCGAATTAAAATTTACGAACATTGCCATTGTCAAACCTTTATTTTTCCGATTTGTTTAATTAATTAAATTGAGGTGAAATTGCAACCCTATGCTTATTCTTCCACATAATTGTTCAGCCCATGCAATCCATCTCTATATACATCATATTTAAATTCTGATTTACACTTTAGTCTGCATGCAAGTAAAAAGTACACATATACCCTTACACATGAACTATTTTCTTATGTGAAATTTACGTCAATAGCCCTTGAATTCTCCTTAAATTTAGGGTTTACATTCAGAGCAGCATATGCATTATTTGATTTGGCGAATACTCCTGTGAACTCAATTTCTACATAGTTGTGATTTTATTAGGAGGATTCCTTCCTGTGGAGATGACCTAACTCTTCATGGTTAGTTTTGAATTATTAAATATTTTTGAAAAGCAATTTTCTACCACACAACAAACTATAACGATACGTCATTTTATGTTTAAGTTTTCAACGAAAATGAAGATCGCTCTTTCAAATGGCGCCGATGTCGGGAAGGAAGCATGCCTATTAATTTTTTCAGGAATTTTATGTTATTTTTATGCTATTTTGAAAGCTTTTCTAAATTACTGACTATGGATCTCTTTCTATGCAAAAACAACAAACGCGGCAGGCGTGCACGACGGAGGCAATATTCTTGGTGGACCTTGACGCTAGCTGGAGGCCAACAATGGGTGCTTGTGCGCCTTGATCCCACGCACGTAGGCGTACAGAGGAGCCTTTTTCGAATTTAGTCATTAGATCTTAGTTTAGATTTAGTTTAGATAGACATTAGAACTTAATTTCTGTCTTTTGGACCCTTGTCGGGCATTTTTGGGAACGTGTTCCCAATGTTTCTTTATTTCTTATCGCTCTGTTATGTGGGAGCGTATTTTCAGGAGCGTGTTCCCATTTTATTTAGATTATAGGATTATTAAAATTGTTTGAACTGCATGTTGGTTAGTTAGTTAGATTAGGTTTGTTTGCTTATTATATATATATATATATTCGAACTACCTGCTAGAAGCTACATATCTATAGGGTGACCATATAGGACTGCACGAGCAACATCTAGTTTATCTTAATTGCATTGCAGACATCCCTACATTGAAGAAAGTTGGAGTAAGGTACGTCTTTTTCTTGAGCATCAATTACCTGTCATGCATCTGCATTAAACCTAAATCTAAGACCACTAAAGTACTTGAATCGAATTAATTCAGTGATCACTTTAAAAATTGGGACTGCTAAGAGGTTTGACCTTAAAATCTGTGACTTAAAATTGTGTGCAAAAGGATCTTGTTTGCAAGATTTCAAAACTCAGAACACGAATGTATGATTGCACACCTGAGACACTGTGCACCTCACACATACGGTCACTAGATAAATTTCTACCTCTCCTCTTTGCATCACAAGGGAAGTTAGTTGGAAATCAACAAGCCTATCCACCAAGTTACTTCGGTTCCTTATGCGTGGGCTTGATTCAAGACATTCATCCCTTGCGAGTAGGTTGTAGGCACCAACAAAGGTCGGCCTAGGAAGCATAATTCTTGCAAAACTTGTTTGGCCACCAACTGAACACCTAAGACCTATAATCTACTAAAAATAGATCCCACTATATTTGCGTTTGTTTTGATAGTGGTAGAACTCCCTAGGAAGTTTCTAATTTCTTTTAAATCCGAAGAGAGTTTAACCTATTTAACTGAAAGAAATGGACTATCCTTATTCCTATCATTTTAACCAGGATCCCATGCCCCAAGCATATCCATCCTTTGATGAGTACATTGACAATTCATGGGATCATTCATATTCCTATCCAGGGAGTACTGGCCCGATAGCTCCCACTTTTGAGTAGAGCCTAGGAGAGGGATTTTCCAACCCTGGAATCCCTACTACTATGCAAACACCCAACCCTCTAACCCTGCATGATTTTTCGTATCGAGGTTGGATCGATACCCCTAGGCAACTAGAGCCTGAGATTGACTATCCTCCCTAATCTGATAGTACTAGCCTCTCCTCTTTTATCATAGAAATGCAAAAACAACAAAAGGAAATGATGGAATCTATGGGAGAGATGTTGAGGAATAGTCAACAATTGAACAAAGAAATTAGAGAGCTTAGTTGCGCTCTTCCTAGTACTTCTGATCCCTACCCATACGACCGTGATCATGAAAATAATTCAGAGGAAACCAATGACAATAGGGATCCCAGTTTACGTAGCTATCACTTAGACTCTCTCAAAGAGACACGGCCACTACAGGAGAACGATCCTAGTAATTATCTGTCCGAGCTATTTTGGAGTGAAAAGAAAGGGAAGACGGTACCTTTTGAGGACCTTGACCCCAATGACAGTATTTTCCTTACCCCTGATAACCTGGGCCAAGGTCGTATTGTTCATATCACTTCCCCTATTAATTATCTGGTGGAATCCCATTCTACCCTTAGTGAGCCTAATCCTGACCCTCCACTTAGGGAATCAACACCTACCATTCAACAACTTGAGGATTTAAATGCACCTAATGAAGGTGACCCTAAGGGAATGGAGGATGAATTAGATCAATTTTGGTCTCAGGGATATAAAGAGTCTATCTCAAAGGACGAGGATGACCCAATGGAGGAACCCAGACTGAAAATCTGGAGTGAATCACAGGGGGATTATTTGTTATTCGAGGACTTGCCCCTGGAGGATATAAATAATCTGGTGAAATTTGGATTCCTCCCTTCCTTTGAGAGTCATCCTCCACCAAACCAGGAGTTGATATTAGAGGAGGACAAACACAATAGTGAGAAGCCTAGGGGAGACTCTTAGGGACAACACACGTCAATTGAGGATTTATGCCCCGAGAAGAACAAAGAATTGAGTGATATAGGCTTACTCCAAAACATAAGACAGATCCTCCTTCAAAAATAATTGATGATACTGAAGCAACTCCTTTTTTTGCTAAGGAATCACATACACACCCTGACAAAAATTTTAGTGAACCAAAAGAATTCGGGGATGAGATTAATGTTAATGATTCAATTGCTTCGACCTTGCCATCAAAGAAATTTAATTTGGAGTCCACCATTGATTCACATATACTGGATGGTGAAAATATGACTCCGATCATTAATGATTGGAAGGGTGGCTTGAATTTTTCTGCAATAATTGTTAGGGAGAATATACAATCTGAATCGTTGTTGGAATTGGACTTGACATCGACTAAGCCCTGCTTGGACTTAACAATTTTTGCCCAACAAAACAAACAACCCTTCCTCTCCCTAACCGATCCTTGGCTCAGGTCTCTGCTCACTTACATTCTTTCTGGGGAGAATATCAGGCCAGTACATCCTCAGGTAGATTGGCGAGTTTGGATTGATGCATGTACGTTTACTCTCGCCATTCAACTATTTGAAATTATTACGTTTATATCTTTTAAAACCCTTCCTGCTTTGGAGGATCCTTGTTATCCTCCACTTATTCCATTTTAGGAGGTCCCTTTTCATATTCCTTGACCTCCCCAGGTAACCTACGAGGTTATTTGCTTTCATGTCTTCTGGCGAGCATTTGGGATAACGTTGCATCATCAGCTCTCCAACATCTGTGGCTACCTGTTTTCTTGGCCAGCGCTATTACGCATTTTTTTAGGGCCTAGCTTTTTCTGTCTGGAACCAGACTTACAGGTTCCTTGTAAGTCTGGCTGCTGACAGAAAATGCAGCGCTTGTTGGGAGGCAACCTAATGTTCTGAATAACACCATCATTAGGTGATTTCCTTCCTTTCTCCCCCTATTTTAATTTTACAATGAAGACATTGTAGAATTTAGGCATGGGGGGGTGCATTTTGCATTTTAGGAAGTATTCATGCATTTAGGTTAGCATATAAAAAAAAATTCTTTTCTTGAGCTGAATTGGTTAGTCCCTAGCAAAACATCTTTGTCATGGAGGTGTCATTAAAGATTTTTCTTCTTAAATTGTTTTTTAAGTTTAGAATCTAGTACATTTACTTCACTTAAACGTAGACTAGGTAATGGATCTTTGAAGAGAACCAATCAGCATTTTTAGTCTACTAAACCCTTGGACAGTTAATTGGGAGTCAGGCATACTATCTTCTAGTAGATGCACCTCATATTTGTGAGAAGTAGAGAGACTACTGGTGCGCTAAGTCTAGTGCAAGGACTCTTAAGTTCTGGATAATTAGATGAGGATACCTCAGAGTTAGGTATAGTTTTCTCTCTCTGTTCCTATGTGAGTACATTGTGTGAATTCCTGAGAGTCATCAAATAAGGTATATACACAGAGATTGAGTCTTAATAAAGCTATGACTATGGTGGATGGTTACGACCGTCCTTCATAAAGTCCTCAGCTGAAGGGGGTAATAGTATCAAAGGTCAGAAATAGGCTTGTCTTATCCACTCCTTCTCAGTGCCGAGAGTAGGCACTTCTACCAAATAAGCCACACAATATCCTCTTGACCATCATCATTCCTAATAATGCCTCATAAATAAAAGTCTCCGTCATGTTATGTTGATTTATAAAGAAAGAAAAAGAAGAAAAAAAAGAAACAATTACATTTAGAAAGAAAAAAAACAAAATAAAAGAAGAAAGAAAAAAGAAAAGGGGGAGAGAAAAGAAAAAGAAAAGACTCCAAGTTTATAATTTTATCTTCATGATGTTGCTGAGGCAACAAAAACACCCATCGCGATCCACCAAATATAACCCATACCTACCTTTCAGTATTTCTGATCGCCCGAATACTGCTTGAGGACTCTAACTTAGTTGTAGAGTTATTAGAACTTTGGTTGATGTGTGAATGCCATGTGAGGCCACCAAAAAGTGAGTACATTTACCAAATTTGGTGAGATTTGTGATCTCAGAAAGAAAAGAAGGAAAAGAGTGAGCACAAAGGAATATCAAGAGAGCACAGTTATTTAGTCTCTCTCTGAGTTGACTTGTTTAATAGTCTAGAGATCTAGAGTCTGTAGTACTAGATTACATGTAGCACCAAATGAGTGTGTGCCATCAAATACAAATCCATTCAACTCCATATCTCCTACCTAAGCCAAAAAGCCGGGGTCAAATTACAGATTATCTTCTGCTTTATCCTCGAAGGAAGTAGTTGCCTATCCCGATAGAATTTTATCAAGGGTTAAGTGCGAACTTCAAATGTAAGTTGGCTTTTCACTTGAATCCGTTACTTAGGCTACTATCACTTCACATGAGTCTAGATCTCTAAATTTTTGAAATAAGGAAAGAAGAAATCTTCTGATTACTTCTATTGTTCTTCACTTTTGCTAGGGATTAGCAAATCTTAGGCATGGGGCTATTTGATGAGTCCATTTTACTAGACTATTGTTACACCTAAGTTAACTTTATTCTTACATTTTATGTTTGTTAATAACTACATTAGGTCATAGAATGATTGCATACATCATTACTTAAATTTACATAAATTTTATTGCATTTTATAACTTATTGTATACAAATAATTATTTTATAAAATAAAACCTCCACCCGCGCACGCGTGTGGCCAATCGCCACCCCCCTTCCTCATGCACTGCCTTCACCCTCACAATAATTCCCATCCCTTTTCCTAACGCACTGCCCACTCCACGCCGATCTTTTCTCCAACTGTAGAACAACCCTTAGGAGATATCTTCTCTCTCTCTCGGTGGGGGGATGGCCTCGGATTCTGATTCTCCACCCTAAAGGAGGCGAGTACCATGGATCCTGCGTGCACTGTTGACTTGGTGTACACCATGGTTTAGGCATATTGCACCACTACTCCTCCTTCTCGCTTGTTGCATGGTGACAGCGTGCGGCCTCCTTCTACATCACCAAACCACCCCCTAACCACCAGCCATCTCCATCCACAGAGCAAACCCACTTCACCACCTTCCCCAACACAACCCAACACCACCACCGTTCTCCCTTCCCCCTCACAGCAGACCTCTCCCAAGCCACCCACCATCACTCCCTCTTCTTCTTCAAACTCCCTCCTATGTTTCACCATCACAACAACCAACACCCAACCTTAACCCACCGCGTCCTTGCTCCTCATCTCTCAGACGCGGGCAGCCGTGCCCACAGGCAGCAACTACCCTCGCGCACACGCACCCCTTCACGTGTGTGCACGCCCGCGTGCCACAGCAGCCTACAGCCACTTGCAACATTCAAAAAGAACCCAAAGCATGACGCACACCCACCTTCAGTAGGGGAGCTTCCTGGACGCCAAACTCACTGTCAACCTTGCTGTTGTCTTCACCTCGCGTGTGCACGCCCTCGCACCCACCAGCTGCCCTCCATGATGCCCGCAAGCGCCACTGCTGCTCTCCCTCTCTAGCCGCTCGTCAGATCTGGGATGTTAAGTCAAGTTGCAATGGCTATTTCGCATTGCTAGAGGAAGAAATGGAAGTTTTTGACACAAAGAGGGGTGTAGAATGGTGGTGGAGGATCTTATCTCCAAGAGGGGTCATAGGTTTGGGCCCCACAAACCCTCCAAATTGACCTCCACAGTGGCATGCCCAATTCGAATGAGGACCACACGATCTTGATCGTGTGGCCCTGATGAAGCCAGTAAGGGCGTGATGATCAACATTCGAAGATTGACATGCAGGCATCTCGTGTGAGGACCACACTTGGGTGCTAGCGGGCACGTGATTGAAGGCTAGCACATGACCAGCCACTCAATCACCTTCTAGCATATGCACGTGGGCACTAGCACTTAAGTGTCAACACGGAAACGCAATTAGCGTATGGGAATTGAGTGCCAGTGCATGCTAAATGCTCATCAGCACACGTTCCAATGAGCCCTTTGGTAGAATAAACTCCATTTCTCCACCTATAAATACGCTACACACCCCCCATTAAGGCTCAAATCATCTCTACTTAGCTACCTCCCACCTACTCAAGAGCTCTAAGAAGCAATCTAAGCTCCCAAGAGTGCTACTCCCAAGCGCTAGGGCCTCCTATTAGTATAGTAATTCCCTACCTCACCAAATATTCAATTCCTCACCAACTTCATAGGAGACCATAGAGTCATCCCCTCACCTCAATTTAGGTAGAAGATCACCTCCACCTGTTCATCCCCATTCCTATTAGCTTGGCAAAGCTTTCCTCTACCAGATATTTTCCTACGCCTCATCCGCATCGTCCTGCATTTCACCTCCCTCCAAGCCACCACCAATTGTCGTCGTCTCGCCGAACAGCCACCTCGAGAGATTATTCTCATCTCTCTCTTCTTTTATATTGCTTATTGTATTTCTACTAGTTGTAATAGAATTCTATTTTGCAATATATCATTCTTGTTCTCTTAGTTATTCTCTTTCTTTTATCTGTTTAGCTAGATTAGCATGATATTCTGCTTGTACTAATAAAACAAAAAAAAATCACAAAACCTAAAATACAAAACAAATGTGGATTTCAAACAAACAAATGTCACCTCCTTGTGCTCAACCCGAGACTCACCTGAGTCTTGGTTAAATTATTTGATAGTGGATTCTTTTTGCAACTTGATCATGAGGGTTTCTATTTCTGGACACCCTAACTTATTTTCCTGCATGAAAATCTGCTCATCAATAGCCTATGCCATCACCTAATTACCTAACCAACCACATCCCTAATCTAAATGAGACAGCCCAACACATTACACACTTAATACTTGCCATGTCACATTCCTAGGTGGCGTCTGTTAACATCTTAATTATGTTCCCAATATGCTTAATCTTGGGTTAGTTTCTTAGTAAGAATTTACACTTAGGTTGCAAATACTATAGCCTAAGCTAACATGAATCATTAAGGCTTGTGCACATTTTATGCTTAATAAGATATAATTGTTCTTCTTATGAATAATGTAGGTATCAAGAGGGGTAGAGAATAAGTTAAAAAGCCGAGGATGCTATTTTCAGAGATGAAGCACTTAGCTAGAAGCCAAATAATGGTGAATAAATGAAGCTCAGAACAAGAAGATTGATGAAGAAAAGACAAGCAAGGAGGAGACATGTGATAGTGAAAATACACGGTTTATAAAGAGGGTTTTTAAATCATTGCAATGTGTAAAATCGATCAACTTTTAAATTTATATTCCTAGTTAAGATGAAGTATCTAGGGTCATCTAAGGAGGCCAAATTTTTAGTTCTCAAAATATGTTCTCTCTCTCACTAACTAAAATCACCACTTTACATTTTTGGTTTTGCAATTTTTAGTGTTTTTAGGAATAATCAGGATAGCAACATGAAGTAAAACTATGCCTAAGTGAAATAATGAAATCTACACCTCTAAGGTCACCCTAGGAAGGTGTACCTAGGGTAATTAGAGGGTAGGAGTGGGTGCAAAAAGAATCTAACTACTATGAAAGCACATGAAATGGCAAAGTGAATAAGAAAGGCACTTGAATTTGTATTGCTATTTAAAAATGTCAAATGTAAAGAAATGCTTGTAGAGGAAAGCTTCCTAAAAACAAAATAGCTAATACAAAATAAGATGAAGTAGAGAAATGGAAAACTCCTACTGAAGCTTTGGATGGTCCTTACTCCAAATGTGGCTGTTCCTGCACTTGAAAAGGGCTTCTCCATAGCTTCTTTCTTCATATGCTTCTCCTATGGTTCTCTCCTCAAGGTGGATGTCCACCCTAGCTCCTCCTCCTTTGCCTGGCCATCCCATTTGGTGAAGAATACCTTGGCTTGGTCCAAGGTAGAAGAGAGAAGAAGAAGGCACCAAGGAAACATGGGATGGCTTCCTTAATCTTTTGCTCTCCACTCCTCCTTTGGACGTTTATGTAGGGATTATAGGTAGGAATATTAATGTAGCTAAGGGTGATTTGTTTGGTGGTAGAAAGGAGGTTTATATAGGAATGAAAGGAAGGGTGGTTAGCGTGGAGATTGGATGGCTAAGATTAGGTTAGAAATGTGGTTAATGGATCCTATGGTGGAGGAATGTTGTCCCCACCAAAGGGGTGTAATTGGTGATGGTTATGGGTGTAAGGGTGTGTATTTGTGGCACCAAAATGGGGGTCTTCTAGAAGGGATTCTTGGTGCCAGAAAGCAAGGACTAGGATGGCTTAGGTGATGATGTGTAAGGTGGAGATGTAGGGGATTTTTAGAGGGAAAGTTGAGGGGTAGTTATAGGTGGTTTTTGGTGCCAACTCTTGGTGGGTTTTGGTGGTGGTGATGGGGTGAAGAGGCACCTCTTTTTGGCACCAAGGTGAAGGGAAGCAAGGGAGGTGGTGTTAACACTAAAAGTAGGAGGGTGTAGGTGGTTGTCTTAGGTGGTGTTTAGGGTTAGGTGGATGGCCATGAGTAGGGAGTTTAGGTAGAGCTAAGCTAAGCTAGCATTGCTAGTAGTTGATTATAGGATGAGGTAGGGTTTTTCTTGAGGAGCTTCTCTAAGTCTTTATGGGGCTTCCTAAAGCTGACTGTTGCTGAAAGAGAGATGCCAGTGAACTCAATAGGTAGCTTAACTCTGCTAGTAGCTAAGCTAAGCTAAATTGGGCTGACTTGTTCTATTCTGGAGCTGAGATGAGTTGGAGTTGATCTTTCTGATGACTTGCTAGCTAGCTAAGTTAGCTAGCTTAGGTTTAGTAACTAAGCTCAACTGAGTTGAGGTAGGTTAAATCTTTGGGAGTTGGAATTGAGTTGACCCATGCTGAATGAGGACTCTTTAGCCAACCAAGCTTAGCTAATTCATGAGTAATAGCTAGGCTTGATCAAGTAGAGCTACCATGAGCTAAGTGGAGCTAGAATGAGCTAGAACTAGCTACAATGAGTTGAGTTGAGCTGGAATCTAGTCGAGGTGAGCTGGAATGAGCTGAGATCCAACTGGAATGAGCTCTATCTTCATTGCTAGGGTTTATGTGATTTCCACTATGTGATCATCCCTCACAATGATAGGAAGCATATTAAAATAAAAACTAATGGAAAAGTAATGCAATGCATGTCTAAACTATATGAATGCCTAAATGTAGTTCCTAAACAAAATTGCAATGTGCAAAACCTAATAGCTAGATGTGTTTTAAGGCATAAAAGTGATTATAAATTGGTGTTTATCACACCCCATGCTTATCTTTTTTTTAGTCTCTTAGCCAAACTGAATTTTGCAAAAATAATTTTGGGAAAAAGTAATTTTTTTTTACTTTTGGGGAAAACATTATTATGGGACTTTGGTTGATTGAGAATAAGGAAGGTATGAGATTTGTTAAGGATAAAATAATATCGGGATTCATCTTTGGATCCAAGGGTGAGATTAATCAAGACCAATGTATCCTTCAAGAATTCACTAATTAACCCTTTTCTAATTCAAATAACCTAAAATTTTTATTGCAGTTAGGACCTTCTTGGCTCATGAACTTGATCCGCAACTCACATAATTATGAAGAATCAAGTGTCTGTGCTTGTGATTTGCCAAAATTTTTGGGATAACGTATTTATACGTTGTGTTTTTGAAACTTTTTCTACCTTTTTTTTTTTGCTCCCCCATGCTTAGCCTCAGATAAATTCTAATACAGATGTGTTGGGATTATCATTCTCGTTACCAATCCTCAAGGGGGCTCTGGCATTGGTACTTCGAGATAATACCGTGCAAGACACTCCCTAGGAGCTCACAGGCCCAAAACACAAAGCGGAGTAAAGGGGTACTCTAGGAAAACTCAGGCTCTTGGTTTGATGCTATGGGTAGAGTATTGTATAATGCATTTGAGTCATCTCTTAACAAATGTATTTCGTTGTAGTATAGTTGACAAAAATGCGACAAACACTTAAATTTATAAAACCTAAAAATGATGTAAGTCTGAGGTCGTTTGCAGGGAGCAAATATGGAATTCCCAACACTAATTATTTAGCATAATTAATTCACTACTAGAAAAATGTGATATGCCATTGGTTTCTTTCCGTTGGTTAATAAAACTGACGGCAATATTATTTTTACCATCGCTTATTAAAATAAGCGATGGTGAAGGCCTGTACTTGACCAACCATCGGTTGAAGAAAAGCGATTGGGCATGCGGTTGTCATTAATATTTGTCATTGTTGTAGTAAGGGATGACAAATATTTTTTTATCGTCAGTTGGTAGAATACGCGATGACAACTATATTTTTATTATTGGTTAGAGTAGTAAGCGACAGCAAAGGAGTACTGTACAATTACATACCCCTCCCCTCCTCACTAACTCCTCGAAGAGCGATGGAGTTTTAATTGTGTTTTCATCGTTGTTTGTTTAGAGAAGTGACGGTGAATGTATTTTTGTCTTCCCAGACGTATGGACATATTGTCAGATGCCCGGCCTATCATTTGGGCAACGTATCCTAGAACCCTATTTCGATCTTGTGAAAATAGGAAGGAAAGCATCTTAGGATTAGACGTCTGACATTTATCTCGGACGTCTTATAATTGAAGCTTTGTCGTCATTTAGAGGAACAAGCGACGGCGAAATGTCGGTTAAAATTTTCAGCCAAAATTTGGGCACGAAGGAGGGATTTAATTGATCCTTTGTTGTCGATTTCTGACATAACTGACAATAAAAATATGTTCATCATACTTATGTGCAGAGTCCTCTCCTCCCTACACAACTCACAAAACCCTCACCGCTCCTCTCCTTATCCTCCTCGGCGACTGCGCTTCGTCGTCTGCGCATTGCTCCTCACTC
This sequence comes from Thalassia testudinum, assembly GCA_037157565.1. Lineage (NCBI taxonomy): Eukaryota > Viridiplantae > Streptophyta > Magnoliopsida > Alismatales > Hydrocharitaceae > Thalassia > Thalassia testudinum. The sequence goes on from JAZHRO010000056.1 coordinate 5,750,989, forward strand.
TTCGTCAGCTGTCAGCTCTCCTACTCCTCCTCAGGTAGCTCCTCGCTGCCCTACCCTCCTCATCCTCCTCCTCCTTCTCCTTCTGCTGACATCGTCCTCTCTGCTCTAACCCCTCATGCCGCCCCTCCTCTTCCTCTCTAACCCCTCTTGCTGGCCTCCTCCTCCACCTCGACCCCCTCCTACCGACCTCCTCCTCCACCCTGACCCCCTCCTACTGCCCCCTCCTGCTGCCCCTCCTCCTCCTCCTCCCCCTCCTACCATCCTCTTCCTCCTCCCTAACCCCTCCTGTCACCCTCCTCCTCCTTCCTGACCTCCTCCTGCCGCCCCCTCCTCCTCCTCGACTCCTCATCCCCGACCCCCTCATCCTCCTCCTCCTTCAGCCCGAGCCCCTTCTGTCGACCTCCTCCTCCTCCCCCTCCTTCCATCCTCCTCCTCCTCCTTGCCACCCTCCTCATCTTGTAGGGAATGCCCCCACCCTCCCTCCTCCTCCTCTTGCCATCCCCCTCCCCCTCCTCCTCCTGCTACTGTGCCTTCCCCCATCCTCCTCTCCTCTTACCGCCACCCTCCTCTTCATCCCCTTCTCATCTTACTTTCCTTATATCAAATTAATATGTTAAGTTATTAATAACATAATGATTTATTATTTAATTTATTGTGTGTTATTGAATTTACAGATTGTTGATGACAATCTCATTCGGTCACGCTTAGAGGCTATAGTATATCGGAGGTATAATTTCATTTCTTTAAATTTATTTTTATGATATGTTAGGACTATGTTAGATGTGGGGTGTGGCCACATAATGTCATTTGTGTAAATGTATGGTGGGGTGTGCCACATAATGTCGTTTGTTTGAATGTATGGTGGGGTGTGCCCACTTTTATGCACTTTATGTTTTTATGTGATGTAGTATTATTGTAGGGTGTGCCCACTTTTATTATGTCTGTTATTTTGATATGGAGGTTTATGAAAAAACTTAAAATTTAAGGGGAAACTCTGTCAAAATTTTTAAAATTCTTTAATGTTAAATGTATTGGTTAGTTGAGGATTTAAGGTTAGGTTATGTGCATAGCCTCCGATTGCCACTACGTCGTGCACCCCCCGCACCACCATCCTTATTGTCGCGAAGGGGATCTCTTCCGCCATTGCCAACTCGTGAGTTATTGTTGAGGTGGATGGTGGGGTGGAAGGCATAGAGGCAGATGTCATCGTCGTGTGGGGAGGGGAAGGGAAGGGGGGAAAGGGAGGGAGAGGAATTGGAGCTTGGTGGAGATGTCGATGGGGAAGGAGGGCGAGTTAAAAAGGGAGAGACGTCAATGAGGGAGAGATGTGAACATGTTAACGTTATGATGTCGAGGATCTTATGTTGAGGAGAGATGCCCGTCAGAGCCTCCTCTCCAGTTGCTTCCCTTCTTTACTGCAAGTCATTTTACTTTATCAGCTATGCTCTCAAGTGCCGCAATCTACCAGCCAAAGCCATCTTGGTGGGGGTGGTGGAGTGGTCACCCTCAAACTTGTAGAGGAGAGTGGTAGAGTCGATGGTGGAGAAAGGATGTGCTCTAAGAGGGAGACGACGATAGTGATGTGGATGGTGAGGAGGCAGTCGGGTCGGAGGAGGGGTGGTGCTAGTGGGAGGAGTCGCCGCTACTGGGGGCATGGGGAGGGGTCCGAGGGTGGAGGTGTCCCTGTTAGGGCTCTGGTGAAGGGGTGGGTGGGAGGGGTGGAGGAGGGAGGTCTAAGGGGGGATGGGGGTGAAGGGGAGGTGGTGGAAGTTTCCCTCGTAGCTGTCAATCTAGGTGGTGCTTTCTTCCATTTTTCTTCGACTAGGTCCTTAAGGCTCGATTCTGTAAGCCACGATTTTTCAAATTTGATGTAAATGGACACCTACAAGCATTTGAGATGTTAATCTACAAAAAACTAAGCTCAGAAAATCCATTTCATGTGTATGATTAATCAAAACCAGTTACAATCTCCAATCAAATTAATTCAAAGTCCATTTAGAAACTCTATCTGAGCTTCTAAACCATTTTTGAACCTTAATCAACACCTTAACCAATTAAATAAATGCTTGAAATCCATAAATCACCTCAGATCTAGGTGATGAAAATGTTCATCCCAGATCTGATTCAAAGCAATAAATTTCCATTCTAACTTGTCGCAAATAATCTGTGATATATCTAGAATTCAATCTAGCTTATATTAGGAATCTTTATATCCTAGAAATCCTAATTGATCCCCTTCCTTACGCTATAGACAACATGAAGGAGGAAAATCACATTAGGTATTAAAATCAAGTCAAAACCAATCATAGACCTTCATTCAAATCTCTCAAGCATTGTTCAAACTCTAATAGACAAGTTAAAACAACTTTCAATTGCTCAAGTTGTCGCCTAGGAAGGCATTTGATCTTATGTTCATATAATTTATTGTTCTGAAGCTACGTCATCCACTTTGTAGTTCTATTTGATTTATTGTACATTTCTTTTTAGCATTTAATAAAAATAATTTATTTCTTATCAGATGATTGCTTATGTTTATGTTAATTTCTTTACAATTATAAGTATTATTTTAGATGCACACACTTGCTAAAGAAGATATATGCACGTAAGGCCAAACATTAGGTATTATAACCCCTTGGGTAAAAGTCCTATGAGTCAAATTGTGTCCAAATTACTCGCCTATCGAGATATGATCAAGTTATACAGACAATGCAGGAAGTGTATGTATACCTCACTTACATGCATGATGTGTTGTCTTTGTAGCTTGTCATAAGACTCGATTGACTTTAGTTCAGTGAAGTATCGAACTAAAGAAGGTCCTTAAATATTTGATCACAACTTAGTTTTGCTTGTTACATGTAACCTTGTGCAGTGAAATTTTGGTTGCTTCTTCCGGCTCTTCTCTAGTATACCAACTAATCTTATCTAGTTTCCTGCGGTGCCCTTAATTGGGTGTTAAAAAAAATCTAGCTATGGTTAGTATTGGGGGGTATACTGGAATACTGCAGGGAGATGCTGTTGAAATTTCACCGCACTAAGGTTACATGTAAGGAGCAAAGCTAAGTTGTGATCAAATCTTTGAGGATGGGCTATAAAGTGAAAATCTTAATCAAGATACACATCATTCAGTCCTTTTCCTTCCTAATAAGTGATTTGTTTACATTAAATTTTAGGTTACAATGGATAAATCTTGGATTATATTGCGGGGTTCAGATTACACCAGATATAAGGATGGAGTAATTTCATTCATGGATTGGGCCTTTGATGACGATATGACGATAAGAAGATATTTAGGCGAGGAGGTCAATTTGAGAATATCTTTTGCCTATGCAGAAGATGTTTGAATGGTTCCTTGCATGATCATAATACTGTGCTCAAGCACTTATTTGTAATGGGTGGTGGCAGCATTACACTACTTGGATAGCTCATGGAGAGGAGTTGACTGAGAAAGTCATAAATAATGAGAACACTGTTGACGAAGAGATTGACGAGGAAATTGGTGATAGCGGAGGTGAGGAAATACAGGACATGTTGAATGAGATGAGAGCATGAGAGGATATAAATATAGATGAGGAAGATCTGTTCAGTTGTGATTCGTTCTATGATACTGTTAAGGCAGTTGACGATCCTATTGCTCCCGGTGTTACGAAAATGTCAAAGTTGTCGTTTTTGTTGAAGATGTTTCAACTGAAGGTTATGAATAGAGCTAGTGCTAAATTCATGTCAAAAATACTTTAGATTATTGTTAAGTTGTTGAATAATCCTAATGATTTTCCAACTTCATGGTATAAGGCAAGGAAATCGATTCGTAAGCTTGGTTTGGACTATCAAAAGATTGATGCATGTCCGAATGGCTGCATTTTTTTGGACATGAATTCGCAAACTTGAGTAACTGTCTTGAATGTGGATTTGAGAGATATAAGGAAGGTCAAAATGAAAATAAGAGAAAACATCCTCAGAAGGTTCTTCGTTACTTCCCACTGACACTTAGGCTTCAACGCCTTTTTATATCAAGTAAAACTGCACGGTTGATGACATGGCACCAGGATTCTAAATCTCAAGATGGAAGAATACGTCATCCTACCGATTTAGAGGAGTGGAAGAGATTTGACGAAAGAAACAATTCATTTATTTTAGAAGCAAGGAACATACAGTTGGGTCTTGTAAGCGATGGATTCAATCCATTTAAGAGTATGTACCTGTCATACTCTATATGGTCAGTGGTAATGGTCACTTATAACTTACCTCCCTGGTTGTGTATGAGATCGTCATTCATGATGCTGACCCTATTAATTCTTAGTCCAAAACAACCAGGAAATGCAATAGGTGTTTATCTCCAGTCATTAATCGATGAACTAAAACAGTTGTGGTTCACCGACGTGAAGATGCATGATGCAGAAACGAAAGAATTTTACAATATGCATGCAGCATTGTTGTCGACCATAAACGACTTCTCGGCGTATGCAAATTTGTCAGGTTGGAGCACTAAAGGAAAGCTTGCTTGCCTAGTTTGTATGGAAGACACTCATCACCTACAACTGCCAAAAAGTAAGAAATTTTGTTACTTAAGGCATCGTAGAGTTCTACCTATTGAACATAGATGGCGAATGTCACAGTTCAAGAGTAAATTTGATGGTAGGACATGTCTGTATTCGAAGAAAAATCCAAAAAATAAACTTAGTACAGACTCTATCAGGTTGCTGGGTTAGGTTATAATGGAGACATTACAAGAAATGAGTGAGATACGGTTGGGTCGACCATTCAAATAAGACCAGACGACCTCGAGGAATTTTGGATTTCAAAAGAAAAGTATTTTCTTTATGGAGCTACCATACTGGAAAGATCTTACAACACGTCATAATTTAGATATTATGCACATCGAAAAGAATGTGATGGATAACATCTTCAACATATTAAATCTGACCGATGATCCAAAGGACACAGTGAAAATAAGAAAAGAAATGAAGAGTTTGGGGATACGTCCAGAGTTGCATATTCATGTGGATGATGGTTTCTTCCCAAAAGGGAGGCGAAGAATTACTCAAGCTTTATCAGTCGAGTGGGCACAATTGTTAAGACCATTGTGCCCATTTCCTACTTCGATCGGAGGAAGGTGCCTGCAGAGCTGAAGATGCAGTTCATTCGTCAGTTGGAGGTAATTTCATTTACAAAAGTTATTTCTTTTATAACTTTATCTTAAAATTATTTTAAAGTAGCATTGACATATATTTTTTTAAAACTACTGTAGCAAAATTACAATTGGGGTGACGACCCCAATGCCTCCTGATATATCCTCAAGCATGCTACCAAAATCCATAGGGATTGGAAGATAGAGACCAAGAGAAATGTAAGAATTTTTAAACATTTACTTTTTTATTATATACATAATTTATTATATTATTTCTAAAAATTTATATTTGGTATTTAGTGGTTCTCGAATAGGAGTTCACTCGAGGAGGCAATGGGTGATGCTCCTCTTGATGTCATGCCTGATGATTGGAAGAAGCATGCGAGCATTGGATGAATCCAAAGATGAAGGTTAGTAAATGATTACAAATTATTCTATTAATTTCATATATCTTAAATTAATAAAAAATATTATTATGTATGTCTACAGGAGAAAGCAAAAAAAAATAAGGCTAATAGAGCTAAAGCTCCACCACAGACCCATTGTTTGGGTCGAATGAGCTTCGAGATAGTCAGGAGTCGTTATGTAAGTATTGAAATTACTTTTTAATTAAATATTACTTAATTTTAAAGTTATTTTAACCTAATTGTATCATTTTTATATTTTCAATCCGTAGCACATGATGGGATGGAAATGACTAGGATAAAAATCTACGAGGTCACCCATAGTAAGGTAGCTGCTGAGGGTGCTCGTAAGTGGATTCATGAGTCATACCAAGGGAAACATGCAAGTTTCGTAAACTCAAAAAATTTATAACTTTGTATATATATAATAATAATATTTTTTATTACATTTAGGATCAAATGGCACAATTAGTACACCCCCCGCTGACGAGACTCCGACAGTGTCCAACAGCCTTTGTATGCAGAGGAGGCATTTAGGAGAGTGATGCCACCATACCATGGTGGTTTCGTTCATAGTGCGGGTAGGGAATACTCGTTATCCACCTGGCATGGGAGGAAGGGTGTCGTCTCATCTAGTGTTGTCAATTAGCTGCATCAAAAGATCGACACACTACATAGATAAGAGGAGGAGAGGGAGAAGAGCAAGGTAGAGATGAAGAATAAGATGAATGCCATGGATGATAAGCTTCAGATGCTTATAGCCCTTATTCAGAACATGGGTCAGTTAGATCATCCGTTTTCCACAAATCCAAGCATCTACAGACGAGACGACGATGACTCCATGGGTGGTGCAAGTAGAGTCGGTGGTAATGGGGCAGCTGTATCTTGATTTATATCCATTTTCTTTTCTTATGTTTTTCATGTAACCTTTTTTATGTAAATATTTCATTTTCAAACTTTTAATGTACTAGATTTTATATTTATCAAATATAAATTTCTATTCATTTTCATTACTTATTTTACTATAAAAGCAAGACTTTTATGTAGGTTAGTAGGTAGTTTCCATCATTTGGTAATAAAAAAAACCCATACATTTGCCATTGCTTATTCAAATAAGTGACGGCATATAGGTGACGATATAAATATTTTTACCATCGTTCATATAATAACCGATGGCATAGAAGGTTCGATAAAATCACTATTCCCATTTTATGCCGCTGGTTTGATGAATAAGTGACGGCTAAATTATTTTTACCGTCACATATCTATCATCGCTTATTTGAATAAGCGACGGTAAAAATTTTTACCGTCGATTATAGAAGTGACGGTAAAGTTACTTAAGCGACGTCAAAAATAAAAAAGGATGCGTAGAGGCAGGAAAAGGTGACTTACATATGCCATTGGTTATTTAAGAACCGACGGCAAAAACAAGTGCCGTCGGTTGTGAAATGACGTCGAAATCTCCAATCCATTTGATGGTTAAACATTATTTTGACGTCGGATTAGCCCTGTAACTGATGGCGAATTAAAACAGTGACAGTAGTAACAGCATCGCTGATTGCCGTCGGTTATTTGAGAATTCTCGTCGATTTTCAACTGACGGCGAAAGGCATGTATGTTGTAGTAATTAAGCACAATAAAGGATAGTCAATGAATAAACTGCTCGAAATGATGTTTAATGATAAGCCAATTTGTATCTCAAGAAATAAAAGGGTAAAAGGAATAGAACCTCCGAAATAATGTTTATTTGAATCACCACATAAATCCCCATATTAAGCACATTTCAATATGAGCAATTAACTCAAATTTTTCCAACAGTGCCTCAACCACTTAACCTCATAATTCAACATCAGCATAGAGGCCAAATATATCCATAGTTCCAAGCACAAGGCCTCATCAGACGCTGCTAATCCTTCACAGTGGACTTAACTATCAGAACCTCAGAATAGGGCACAAGGCCTTTATCAACACAGAAGCAGCCTTAGCACAAGGCTCCTTTCTCAAGCACAACATAAGAGCACAGAGCCAACATAGGGTTTGAGGCCTTCTTCAAATTCTCATGGAGAGTAGGCATACATCTTGAGGCAACAGGAAATAGACCTTGAAGTAAAACCCACCCCACTCTTGAGAAAATTCTCCTCTTCTCTCAGAACCAGGCATTAATTGGGCCTATAGCAGGTAATTGAATTCGAGTATTGGGTCCAAGCCCATGTGCATGTGTGCACGAGTGAGGAGTGAGAGCGTGAGGAGGTGCGTGCGTAAGGGGACCTGACCCCCCATTTTACTGGGCGATAAGATGTAGACACAAAATCAATATGTACGCAGTTGGTTGGAAGAAAAGAGGCGACGAGAACGAGATGGAGATGGAGACTGGGAAGGAGGGCCATGGCGATCAAGGGGTCGATGAGGGATGGTCGACTTGGAGATCGAAGATGTGGTGAAGGAGAGAGAAGTGGGGTTATGCTCAGATGGGAAGGAATGATGTGAGAAGGGGGCGCATGATGACGGGGGAGTGGAGAAGGGCTAAGAGAGAGATTGTGTGCTTTCGATGCTGAAGGGGAGGGCACATGGCGGTGGTTTGCCGTTCCCCTCTTCTTTGCTTGGCTTGCGGTGGTCATGGGCACAAGTGAGATTCTTGTATGATGAATAGAGGGAGGTCAGGAGAGGGGGCATTCCTGCACCCTATTGGAATGAACACTGAAGGTCCACCATCGCCGCCACCACCTACCTATATGGGTCACACCATTGATGTGGAGGTTCCAATTTTTGATGATATTAGGGTTACGAACTTAGTTCTCAGAGGCACCTTGGTAAGTGATGACAGGAAACCCTTCTTTGGAGCGACTTCAACAATTGGTAAGTTCCTTATCACTATCAGTTGAAGGTTGGAAAATTGCCAGTCTCTCTCCCACGTGATTTGTGGTGTTTGGTTTGGGGATGATCGATGTTGAGCACCTTAGATTTCAATCGAGCATTCTTGAGAATGTGACGATTCTATGGAGATTGGTATCTCCATTTGATGGTGCACTGTCGGAACGACCACCTCAGAGGGCAGGTTCTCGATTTGGAAGGCTGTAAATCAAAGGTCTGCCACTGCATCTGAGATCGAAGAATGTGGTTGCGTCCATGATAGCAGGTTTTGCGAAACTAGCAGAATGTGCAGAGGTAGACTTATGGGAGGGAGATGGCTACATGCTTTGTGTCAGTGTTGATGTCTTTAGAGGTGGGTTGATACCTGAGAAAATTATCTTTTGCTGTGGTGGTAGCTCATGGTTGATACAATTGTGATTTAGGTGCGAGGAGACATTCTTCCAGGAGCAGGAAGGGAAGGAAAGTTTTGCTCAGGTTGTGAGGGAGGATCCCAATTTGGAGCAAATTGGTCGTGACACTCCAGAGGAGGCATCTGAGCCAAAAAAGAGAAAAGATCTTCATCACACAGGAGTGGAAGAAGATGAGATGGCTGACATAAAGAATGATCAACCTTTAGTAGAAGAGGAAATGTCAGTGGGGGTGCTTCAAGAGATTCAAGTTAATTCTTTGAAGCATCCTTGCTCTTTTCATGCTATAGAAGGGTTGAAGTTTGGGGCTGGTGCTAGGAATTGGGAGATCCCCATACAAACTAAGGCAAAGAAGAAACGTGAATTCAATGAGGATGGATGAAGACTCTCTTGCTCCAGCACTTAACGTTGAAAGAATTCAGCAGTCCAACAAAGGGGGATCTCAAGTGGAGAGATAGAGTCCTCTCTTGGAATGTGTGTGGGTTGTGTGACAGAGTATGAAGGGCCTCACTTGCGAGATATTTGAGGGAATGGGAGATTGATTGTGCACTCATTCAAGAAACTCATATTGAGGATGAAAATAGTCAATTGTGGAAAGAGATGAAAAGGGAAGGATGTACTGATTGTGTGGTTTTGAATGCATATGGGAGGTGTGGTGGTATAGCCTTTTGGTGGAGAAAGGCTTGTCTAGAAGTGATTGAAACTTTTAAGTCTAGGCATGCAATATCTTGTAGGTGCAAGTTGACACAAGGGGAGGAGTTGATAATTACTGGTGTATATGGGCCATGTGCAACGAATCTCAGATCTGAACTATGGGATGATCTATCCGCAATTGCATCTCATATGTAGGGGCTGCCATGGTTGACAGGTGGTGATTTGATAGGGATGGATAGATCTAGTGAATTGGTGGATACTACTTCACATGGTTTTCAGCTAACGATACAAAATCTGGGGCTAAATGAATTTCCTATTGTTGGGGTTGATTTTAGTTGGAGAAATGGAAGTGGCTTGATGTAAAAGGTAGATAGATTTTTTGGAAATGTTGAACAAATGGAGAATTTCCAACTATCTTTTGTTGTTGGTCTTCAATGACCCTTCTCAGACCATACCCCTTTAGTTTGGGATAGTGATGAGAATGCGCAAGTTGGTCATACTTCAAGTTTAGACGGTCGTGGCTCAGAGAATTGGGTTTTCATGAAATGTTTGTAGCATGGTGGCAAGCCCAGCAGGTAGAGAGTACTACTACTGTCAGATTGGCCGCCAAGCTTGCATCTATGTGGATAGTGCTAAAGGAATATGGGACTATTGTTGCAACCATGAGAGAGTAAAAATGTTATGAAGCCCTTTTGGAAGTGCAGCGGTTGGATGCTAAGGAGTCAATTTCACCATCATCTGACCATGAACAAGGAATAAGGAAAAATTGGCAGGAGGTGATAGCTGAGGAGGACTTGAAGAGGGAAATGGATTGGCGAGAATGCTCTAGATAGTTATGGCTTAAAGAGGGGGATGCTAACACTAAGTACTTTCATTTAGCAGCCTGCTTACGTAGAAGACATAACTTTATATCCTTTATTGTTGTGGATGATCAGAGAACTTCCTGTCTACAAGAAATTCATGCTGCAACTATCAGATATTTTAGGGAAGCCTCTCGAACAGTATGTAGGGGAGAGTAGAGAATGGCAGGATCTCTTTTTCCTCAAATTTCTGATGATTAGGTCGACAATCTAGTGGTTCCTATTTTTGGAAAAGAAGTGTTGGATGGTATAAGTGATCTGAACAATGAGGGTTCACCAGGTCCAGATGGAGTTCAAGTCTTTTTCTACAAAGTTTTTTGGAATATAGTGAGAGAGGAGGTGATGTAGGTAATCAGGGAGTTCGAAACGAGCAACTATCGTTTCGACAAGATAAACCAATCGTATCTCTTTTTGCTTCCAAAGAAACAAGGAGCGGATAATTTCTTGAACTTTAGACCTATTGCACTCTCGAATTCTATATATTTGGTGGTGAGTAAAGTTCTAGGTAATAGACTTCGAAGTGTCCTACAAGATCAGATTCTCCCAGTTTAGTCTGCTTTTCTTCCCAACAGATCGCTGCAAGAGTCTTTCATCATTACTTAGGAAATGGTGATGGGATGGCATTGGAGAAAGTGTAAGGCTTTTCTTTGGAAAGTATATTTCCAAAAGGTTTATGATTCGGTATCATGGCCTTATCTATAGGAGGTTTTCAAGAGAAGAGGTTTTCCATCTATAAGGCTGCAATGGATGAAAAGATGCATCACCACTGCCTCCTTTTCTCCTTTGATCAATGGTAGACCATGTGGGGCGTGGATTCAACCACAATGTGGAGTTAGGCAAGGATGTCCTCTTGCTCCACTTGTCTTTAACCTTGCAGTTGACACTTTAGCAAGATATGCATGTAGGTTGTCTGAGGTTGGTATGACTAGAGGCTATTCCATCTCTAATAGGAATGCCATAGCTCTGATACTGCAATATGCCGATGACACCATATTTTTTGTGGAAGGGAAAGAACAGGAAGATAAGTACTGCTGTATATGGTCAAGAGTTTTGGAGAGATATCCGGTCTGAAATTGAATGGGGATAAGTCATCATTGGTCTATTTTGGGTTAACTGGTGGAGAACAAATGGCCATTTCTTCTCTATTGGGTACACCTTTGGTTACACTTCTGATCAGATACTTGGGACTACCTCTGAAGTGCACCAAACTGAAGAAAAGTGATTGGAATGTTTTGTTCGATAAAATTTTAGTCAAACTAGATGGTTGGAGCAACCGATACCTATCCAAGGGTGGTAGACTTATTCTCTTGAATTTTGTGATCACCTCCATCCCTGTCTTCTTTTTTTTCTTTGTTCAAAGCACCTAAATCTATTTGGAAGTGCATTGATGTGATGCGAAAGCACTTTTTTTTGAAGGGATCGAGGCATAATGGGAGATTTTTTCGGCCCCTGAAGTGGGATCACTTGTGTATGCCAAGAGAGAATGTTGGAATGGGAATAAAATCTCTTAGAGAGTTCAATGATGCCTTGCTTCTTATGTGGGTGATCAGATCATTTAATGGTGACAATAAGATTTGGGTAGCTATGGTTGAAGATAATTATGGTAGTTCTCAGAATTCACTGAATAGACTTCACCCAATTAAATCATCTCCATTTTGGGCTTCTGTGGTGTAGGCAATGAGGACCAATTGGCAGATGTTCCAACCAGGTCTTGGTGATGGCAGTTCCTTCAAATTCTGGCAGGAGGAGTGGACGACGCTGGGTCTGCTAAAGGATGATTATCCAAGAGTGTATGCAGCTGTTGGAAATAAGTGGGATCTGGTTAACAGATACTGGTCTGATTCGGAGGAATCTTGGCAGATTAAAGGGGCTGAATCAAATAGAGATGGCACCAGAACTTGGGAGGAGAAGTTGAGGCCGTAATTGGACCTGATGGATTTTAGGCTGATGGTTGGAATAGGGGATCATTATCGGTGGGAAGGGATCTTCACCCCAGCCCAGGCATATGATAAGATCATAATTTTGTCTAATTCTATGGAGGTCGATTTGATAGAAAGGAAATTGTAGCTACTGAAAATTCCAACTAAAGTCCAAATTTTCTTGTGGTTGTGTAGGAGAGATGGATTAGTTGCAGGGGATCTTAGACATAGGAGGATGGGCATTGCATTACAGTCGTGCTTGCTTTGTGGGCAGCCCACTGACAGTTTTAGACACATTTTTCATCTTGTGTGGTGATTGATGCAGTTTGCAGAAGAGTTTATAGGGAACCACTGCCTACGTGGGACTTCCTCTGGCAAAATTTCTGATAGAGGATAAGTTGAATATACATATGGCAACAGTGATGTGGTGTATTTGGTGGGTGAGGAATGAGTTTTATTTCAAGAGAGACCAGTTTGTGTGGAACCAATTGTAAATGTATGCTGGTCCCTCATATGTATACGGGGATCTATTTTGTAAGTTCATATTTTTTAATAAATAAAATCTCTCCCGGGTGATAGCTTTCCTTTATGCTTCAAAAAAAATATGTACGTAGTTGGCAGCTCCACTCACAATGTGGCACTATAGAGTGCCCATCTCTTTGCGTGGAGCTGCAGTGAAGATCTCCTTCAATTGGTGATGTTGCTAGTGATTACTGTCTAATTGCAGCCCTAGATGGCTTCGTGATTTGATCCCGAAGCACCTGGAGGTCAATTAGCAGCTGGGGATCGACGGTGACCGATGGTCGATGACGAAGAAGGTGACAGCGTCGGAAGACGTACGACGAAACCTGAAATCCACGAGCATGGGTGTTGGTCGCTATGGAATGGGTTTTAAAATCTTCACATTATAGTATGGATCGAATCAGTGTGAAAAATAAATAAAATTTATTACTTAAATATCAGAAATGAAGTCCAAGGTCAAACATAGGGAGCAAATAGGAATTCACACTAATCTCCATAAATAATGTAAATAGCATAATTAATTATAACAATTACTTAAAACTAATATTCAATGTAGCACATGAATATATCAAGAATCTATTGAGACAAAAAGTCATCTAAGATAAAATAATGGTGATTTGAATCACCAATTATTTGCTTAGATACACATATAATAATTACTAAATAAATGAATAGTTTCAACCATGCAACTTTAGTGCACAGTGCACTTCATCAGATGACAGGGCATTTAACCAGATGGCTTAAGTGTCCACTATTATAGTGCCAATAGGGCACTGTGCTTCTTCTTCAGCCTTCTCTTCTTTCTCTGTTCTTCTTCTCTTCTTCCCTCTTTGACTTCTGTTCTTCACTCATAGAGGGAGGCAATTCCTCCAACTGCTAAGTGTCAGCAGATTCTCAAGAGAGCAAAACACCCTGCCCCCACGTTCTCTCTCCTCTTTCTTTCCCTGGGTTTCTTCTTCCTCGCCTTGCACAATACCGGGTAATCGGATTCGAATCTAAGTACACCCAGGACCAAGGTTGTGTCTGTGGATCACAATCGAGGTGTGCTGAGCTTAGGTGGGTATACGGGTCAGGCCAGGCCGACGTGAGCAGTGTCACGGGTGAGGCAGGTGAAGGGGTGCGGGGGACCTCACCCCTTATGTGTCGAGGTGATAAGGCGATGACACAAAATCAATTTATGTCACCGCATCTGGTCTTCAGCAAATGATGTGGGACTATAGTCCCACACCTTCCTTCGCGCACAGCAGGCAGCAGCTAGAGGTGGACGTCTGCTTCAATTGGTAGCGGTTGCAGCTTGAGGTCTTTAATCCAAGACTTGGAATAGATCGTGGGACGTAGCCGCATTGATTGAGAGTAGCACCAGGTTGTCTCAACATCGGAGGAGCTCAGTCGTAGTCGAGGATGATGGCGGCAGCACTGGTGAATCAGCGAAGACCTGAAACATGAATACGGGCTTGAAGGCCCCAGTTAAATGGCTCCTTAGCTTCGCCGTGGCACGGCGGAGGTGATGGTGACAGTCTTGTGGAGGATGATGGCGTGTAGAGGGTGGTCGGTGATGGAGAAGATAGCGTAAAGGTGCATTGTTTGGTGGGAAGTTTGGGAGGTGGAATCGGCGTGATAGGAGAGGGGTTTTGATGGGTGGGTCATGGTGAAGCTTATGAGGTGGTTGGCGAGGCGGATGGAGGTTTGTAGCGGCGGATACCCCAACACTCAAAAAGATGCACTCTACCTAGATTTTTGGTTTGACTTTTTGGAGTACAAATATCTTTCAGAAATTTGTCATAGGAAGGGATATGTTTAATTACATCTAGGAGAGAAATATTAATCTGTACTTGCCCAAATAATTCCATGAGTTGCTCAATTGTGGGCTCAGTCTTCTTTCTTTTGTTGGTGGTGGAGTGTAGAGCTTGGGGGAAAGGAATGAGAGATTTGTCTTTTGAATCTTTTTCTTTTTCGTGCTCTTCTTGAGTTAGGGTAGGAGGAAAGTTGACTTGCATTTGGGATGGGTGGGTTTTATGTGTGGAATAAGAGGGCCCAAGATCTTTAGTTGTTTTCCTACTTCTCAATGGACTGCATTCATAGTGTGGTTGTTCCTGGGAGGGGGATGGGGGGCCTGGTTTTGGTTGAAACCTAAGGGATGCTATGGGCTGGTTGGATAGGATGCTAGTCAGAGTAATTGGGATTTTCACCTTGGTATTGGTTCCTTTGGTTGTTAGAGTTGGGCATGGGTTGGGAAGGTAAATTCCCTGCATCTCTTTGATAAGGTGTAATCCTAATTTGATTTTACAAATTAGTAACAACATGGTTTACCTCAGCCATTTGATTCTGCATACCCTACAAGGTTTTCATAACCTGGGTATTAATATCTTCTTGAGGAATTCTAGGTTGATTTTGTTTATGAACCCAAGTTTGATTCTATGTTTGATCAGGAACTTGATTAGGAGCTTTCCAGGAGAAGTTTGGGTTATTCCCCCAATATGCATTGGAGGGATGTTTAAAGTACTCCTGAAGGGTCGAAATGTTTTCTGTAACCAAACTAGGGGTGTTATGGTGTCCATAATCAAATGTCCTAGTCTAGTTAGGTGTAGCCTCAGAAAAATGATGCAAGTTTTCTCTCTTTAGCAAGTTAGGTATGGGTGAAGGTGGAGTCAGTTTCTAGAAATTCATTCTTTCCTCAATTTTCTTCTAGTTAATATGCTTTTGATAGAGTCATTGGGCGATTAGTTGGATATCATCCTATGTAATAGGAACATATTGGCTATGGGTGCCTATCTCACAAACACCAAATTGAGGGTTAATGTTTCTACCAAAGGTGTTCATGGAAGAGTGATTGAATGAGTTTGTACTCATTTATTAAAAGAGTTGATAGGCACTTTTGGCATCTTTGTTTAAGAAGTTGCCACCACAAGAGGCATCCACAAATTGTCTCAATTGATCTTTTATTCCATGATATAAGATCTACACTAGCTGCCATAGTGGGACCTCATGGTGTGGACAACTCCTAAGCAATTCCTGAAACCTTTCCCAGGCTTCGTGAAGAGATTCACCAATTTTTTGTAGGAAGGTCATAGTAGATCTTCGTAAGGCATTTGTAAGACCTATAGGAAAGAACCCTTTTAGAAATGTGCTTTGTAGTTGAGGCCAGATATTGATGGGTCTACTGACGGTTATGAACTAGTAGTGGCCTTATCCTTAAGAGAAAGAGAGAATAGCTGCATTAGCGATAAGTCTTCTCACACATTATGAGAATAAGTAGTCTGTGTGAGGATTGTGAGCTCCTCAAGGTAGTTAGATAGGTCTTCCCTTGGAAGCCCATGGAAATGCTTAATTAGGTTCAGAATCACTTGTTTGATCATGAAATCCCCTTCTGGTATGACCACTCTTGAACTATCTTCTTAGTTTGAAGGATCATAGAACCTTAAGTGGAACAACAAGCTACTGAGAGGGTGTCTGATTGGGCCTTTGGTTGGCTAGGTTCCTGATAGTCCTAGCCAACTGTTGTTGATTAGCTTGTAGTTGAACCAGTTGCTTAACCATCATGTAGAAGGGATTAAGCAAGGAGGGGGGGCTTGATTTTGTTGATTAGGCATCTCAGCATTAGGCGACATTTCCATATTAGGAAGGTTAGGGATGGGGATATTAGCATGGAAATTAGAGTCGGGTGGGTTAGATTATGGATTAGAGTTGGGTTGTGAATGGGAAGCGAAAGCAAAAGTGGACTTGTTTTGTATGTTTTCCATTTTACAAGAGGAATGCGAAAAGAGTGACGTTTGGTGCATGGGGTGGAATCAAGTGATTCCTCTATATGCGAATTTTGGGACTATCGCCTGTGCATACACTTATGAGAAGAACAAGAGGAGAAGAGAAGGGAAAAGGAGAGAGAAAAGATGTGCAATCCAAGCAATTAAAATTCTAAACCTAATGTTAAGGTTCAATCCTTAGTCAAAACCTAAGACTTGGGAACTCGAAAAGTAAGAAACCAATAATTAAACCCCCTTCTCAAAATCAACCTGGCTAGGAAAATCACCGGGGGCTTGTGTAAACTCGTACCCGTCATTTGACTTCCCTCTTAGTCTGACACCACGTTCGATTAAGGGAATTAGGAACAATTTAGGGTAGCTTAAATTTCAGATATCAAGCATAAGAATGGATGAAATCCTTAGGGGTCAAGTTGCTACAAGATTTAATTAGGCATAGGAGACTCAAAGTAAAAAGGAAATGAAGGGCATTAATTGGAGTAATGCTCGATTATTTCAATTTTTTGTGCATGCAAATTGAGCGGGAAATGTAATGCCCAAGCCAAAACAGATAGGGTTTGCAACCAAAGATTAAAATTGAAGGATTTTAGGTTTGATAAGGTTTTAATGAATTTTAAGATTTTCTCTTATTAAGTATTCAAGCAAGTTTGAAAGTGATCACACAAATAAGGCAACCAAGTTTTGGTTGGTGAAGGTTAATTCCTTTAGTGTATGTGTGACTAAGAGAGAATTAAAAACCCTAAAATTGAAATCATAGTTATGCATCTCCTAAATGAATCTCCTTTTATAAAATCTTGTTAAGTGGTGGTCCAGACAAGAAAACAACACAACCACCTAATAGGAAATTAAACAAGGAATTCAAAAATGATTTTTTAAATACTTTTTAAAATTTTTTGATATTTTTTTGGAATTTGTTTCTTTACTAGTGTCAAATGGTAGAAAGTATAGATTTGAAAAAATAATTCTGTAGAAGCCTCAAACAATCTCTAAAATTTTTTAAAATTTTATGTGATAGAGATTTTCTCAAGGATTCTAGAAATATAAATTTTGTACAAATATGGTAAGTAAACAAATTTAGAAAATTCATGGATAGTAAGAAAATAGTAAGGAATTAGGGTTTGAATCTTATTCAATCCATGAATGTTTAATTTTTTCTAGTTATCTAAAGCTTCTTAAATTTAGAGGCAAAGTTTTTGACTCAAAGGACTTCCTTGGGTGAATTTTGGTGATTGTAGGAAGCCTCTAAATGGCCAAACCTAATTTTTGAAAATCAAGGTAGAAGTCTAGATTTTCAAAAATTAGACACCAATAAGAAAAGAGTGGTGGAAAAATGAGGCAAACATGCAACAAAATTGATTTTAGAGTTCCACCATCCTAAATTTTACCTATTTTGACATTTTAAAGATTTTTTTTGAGATTTTTGTGATTATAAAAAAAATTATCTTGGGGTACTTACCTGGAGTACACGGGAAAAAAAGAAAACTTGGAGCTTCCGCTCCAAATAACTCCTAATCCTGCTCCTGCTCCTGATTTGCACTTGAATAAAAAATAAAACAAAATAATACTAGTGAAGAATCAAGTATGAAAGGGAGAGATGAATGAAAAACTAAGCCTTTCCTCCCCAGCAATATCGCCAAAAAGTGATAGAGAACATATGTGGTTTTAAAAAGAGGGCTTTTAAATCGTTACAGCGCATAAAATCGATTAACTTTTAAATTTATATTCCTAAATAGGGTGAAGTATCTAGGGTCATCCAAGGAGGCCAAATTCTTAGTTATCCAAATATGTTCTGTCTCTCGCTAATTGAAATCACCACTTTATATTTTTGGTTTTGTAATTTTTTGGGTTTTCAGGAGTAATCAGGATAACGATATGAAGTGAAACTACTCCTAAGTGCAATAATGAAATCTACACCTCTAAGCTCACCCTAAGAAGGTGTACCTAGGGTAATTAGATAGTAGAAGTGGGTGCGACAAGAATCTAAAGTGAATAAGAAAGGCACTTGAATTTGTGTTGCTATTTAAAAATGTCAAATGTAAAGGAATGTTTGTAGAGGAAAGATTCCTAAAAGCAAAATAGCTAATACAAAATAATATGAAGTACAGAAATGGAAAACTCCAGCTGAAGCTTTGGATGGTCTTTGCTCTAAATACAGCTACTACCGCACTTGAAAAGGGCTTCTCCTTAGCTTCTTTCTTCAGATGCTCCTATGATTCTCTCCTCAGGGTGGATGTTCTCCCTAGCTCCTCCTCTCTACCTGAATATCCCCTTAGGTGAAGCACACCTTGGCTTTGTCCAAGGTAGAAGGAAGGAAGAAGATGGCACCAAGGGACCAAGGTTTGCTCCCTTAATTTTCTTCTCCTTTCTTCTCTCTTGGAAAAATATAGAGATTGATGTATCTAGGAATTATCTATAGCCAAGGGTGGTGGAATATGGTGGTTACATGGGGTATAAATAGGAAGGGAAGGAGGGATCGTTGGCATGGGATTAAGGCTAGGATTTCTTGATGGTGGGTGGTTAGGAGATGTAGGGTGGAGTATAGTTGGTGCCAACCAAAGAGGTATGGAGGGGGGTGGTTAAGGGCCCATGGTGACCCTTTGTGGTCGGCCATGAGTGGAGGGAAGCCTCCACTTTGGCTCCAAAAGAAGGGTCTTCTAGAAAGGATTATTTTGTCTCCAAGATGGAGGGTTAGGATGGGTTGGATGGTGATGGGTAGGGTGATGATTGTAGGCTAGGTTTGGCGCCAAAATAGAGGTGGTTTTTGGGGGAGTTTTGGCTCCAACTATTGGTGGCTATTGGTGGCTATTGGTGGTGGTGATGGGATGAAGAGGTGGCTTAGGATTGGAGCCAAAAGGAGAGATGTATGTGGTGGTTAAGTTGATGCCAAGTAAGGAGAAAGGGAAGGTTATTTATGGGGGGTGGTGGACGGCCATGGAGTAGTGGTGGAGCTAAGCTAAGTTAGCCAAGCTAGCTTATCTAGTAGGGTAGTGGTAGAGGAGTAAAGGAACAAGGTTTTACTAAGGAGAAGTTGAGAAGGAGCTACATTGAAGCTTCCTGGAGCTGACTGCTACTGAAGGGAGTTTCACCTGAGCTCAGTAGCTAGCATAGCTAGCTAGTTCTTTGTTACTACTAAACCAAGCTAAGTTGAGTTGGCTTCTAATATGAGTTGATTGAGAACTTCTTCATTTGACTTGGCTTAGCCAGTTCATTGTAGTAGCTAATCCTAGTCAAGTAGAGATTCCATGAGCTAGATGGACTGGGAGGAGTTGAAATGGAGCTGGGATCAACTGAGTTGAGCTGGCCTAAGGTACCATTTAGCTGAGGTGAGCTGAATGGAGCTGAGATGAGCTGGCGTAAGCTGCCAATCAGTTGAGGTGAGCTAAATGGAGCTAGGATGAGCTGATCCCAACTAGGTTGAGTTGGTATCTAGCTGAGATGAGCTTCTCCTCCATCTTCCACCTTTCTCGGTGCCAGGGTTTGCGGGGTTTGACTGTCTATTCATCCCTGAAACTTAAGTAAAGATGTCAAAATAACAAAAACAATGCAATGCATGCCTATCCTAAGAGAATGCCTAAATGTAGCCCAAAAACTTGATTGTAAAGTTAAAATCCTAAGAGCCAGGTGTGTTTTAAGGCATAAGAACGATGATAAACTTGCGTTTATTAGCATGACATGAGGAACACATTGCTCCACATAAGCCCCTCCTACCCTTAGACTTTAGGACAACCTATTTCTTTATGCAACCATGTCCTAAACCCAATATAGAAGAATCATCCCAACCCTTGATTACTTATCCTAAGGCCACCTAGTATCTACCTAATTTTAGTAACCTAAACCTAACACACTCATCCACCATCCAAGGGCCACCAATTAAGCCTATATTTAGACTATCATGGCATGCCACCTAGCATCCAAGGATCACCACCTTGTCTAGCCATTGACCTTTCTAATCCACGCTCAAATCACCATTTAATGGTCCTCTTTAAACCTCTTATGGACAATCTCAACCTTTTCCATCATTCTCTCAACCTACAAGACCTAAACTGCACCATTGATCATTAATCCTAAGTCTCCACCTAAACCACCTTGGTTGGCCATTCTAGTGGACTCTAGAAGGTTCTTATGGCCAGCCAATCAAGCTTAAATGTCCACCACTGGATGCCCATCTAAGTGCTTAGTTTGAAAGAGAATTGATGGGTGCATCTTGGCCATTCATATGAAACACAAGGACCCCCCACCTTTCCATTATCTCCTCTTCTATCTCTTCTACCTAGCTGTGCCTCAACATTCCAATAATGCATGCCCATAATCCCTAGCTCCATCTCCCTTTATCTCCATGGTTGACAACGTACTTAGGTTACCCTCTTCCTTCATGCCACCAACAGCTTCCCTCCACCTTTGTTAAAAGCCTCCCTTATGGTAACACCATCATTCATTATAACTAACTTGAATTAGTTTAAATCAAGTGATAAATGCTCTTAAGTGTTTGTCTGAGGATCATGACTCTGTATCGAGCTAATCTAAGAAGACATGAAAACAGGGTTAATTATGCTATTTTACCATCCCGTCATAAATGTAAACTAACCACAGGGTTAATAAGGGGTTAATTTAGGGTCAAATGAATTGAAAAGACCAAGACATGGGCTCATACTGACTGAATCAAGGTTTCATGCATTTCTAGGATGAAAGTAGTACTGAAAACCCTAATTATTAGCCCCACATAAATTAAAGGGCTTTTAGTTAAGATAAATTCAATCTAAACCTCCTAAAATTCATTGAAAAATATTATAAGAGATTTGGTACCTTTACTTTGACCATCTGAACCCATTTTGACCAAAAATAGAGATTTAGATGGAAATTTACCTTGATTTAGTCTCCTGTGCAATTTACCTAGTCAAACATGGTCAAAATTCAAATCCAATTTACCATTAGATCCCTTGGGTCCAAATTAGGTTAACACTTGAATTTGGGCCCAATTAGAGCCTATCTTGACATAGTTTGCATGTTTGCCCTTAAAATCTTTGTTCTTCACATTTAAACCCCTAGGTTTCATATTTTCTTACATTCATGACCCTAACTTCTCATCATATTCACAAAAATGCCCCTGCTACCATTGACATCTAAATAGCATCTCGAACCCAACACCGCCGAGATTCAATCAGGGAGTTCTTCGGGGAGCAACACAATTCGTTCATGCCATTAACATTTTGTCAGCATTGCCTAGGAGCAACGTGCAATTCACCACTAGTTATATCATTATTGAGTTGATTTCTCAACTTTCCCTATCTGCTTTCTTTTATTGTTGTGAGGTGAATCATGAGGAGATCTTTTGCGTAATCAACCACACCAGGGGTAGGTAAAATTTCTTTCCTTCCCTAATCATCTCCTAATCTTGAGATGATAGAAAGGAAACAAATCAATTAAGATCCACTTGTTGTACTTTCCTAGTAGTTATCGTTTAAAGGCTAAGAGTTTCCCAATTTTTGAAATTGATTGAAATCAGATTGAAGTGGATGCGATTTGATTAGAGATTCCCCATCCTTGCTTCCTGTACCTATTAGGGATTCACGTCAAATTTCTAAACATGTTGGACAACTCACTTTCTTGCTTAAGTCCATGGTGTCATATTTGGATTCAAATTGGACTTGGAATTAGAGCCAATTAGGGTTATACATTAGGGTTTTGAAGTGTTAGTACACACTTGCCTGCCATTAAGGAAATTGATCTTCCCAGATTTGTGTGCTACCTAAGCCCTTGTTTGAATTGATCTAATCAAGTGAACCCTAAAATCAAGGCTCTAAATTCACTTGAACCTTAAAATTTGTAACCTATTAACTTGTGGAGAACCAATTTAGGGTGATTTAGGTGTTATGACCCAAATTTCTTCCTCAACTCTAGGATAGGTTAGGTGAAGTTGGTTCACTTTGTAAATCAATCAACCTACAAATTCGATTACAATTTGAAATAATTTCTAAATCAAGTGAAATTCAAGACACAATTAAGGCTAAAATTGGTAGACTTAGGTCTCAATTCGCACATTCCGATCTACTTGGAACCACAGTGACAAGGAAGGTCGGGTGATGGAAACCCTATAACCTATTGGGACACTCTACTGTGTAGGGGTCTTTGTAGGACTCTCCCTTCTTGCCTGCCCAAGTAATTCTTGGGTGTGTGGATTTTTGATCAAGTGGTTCATTTCCCTCAATCAACCTTAGTCATCCAAAATTTTTGGGTGCCTTTATTGGGTCTAATACACGTCCGATGCCTCATCTATTCTTTAGTGCACAAACATAGGAAGAGGTCCCTAGGTCTGACCTAGAGGCCTCCATTAGAGTTGATTTGCAGGCGATCTAATATGATCAGATCAATCTGGACCTGAATTTGATTCCTCATCCTAATCCACCGCCTGATTTGGAGATTCAACCTGACAACATAGGAAAGGTGTTCAACAAACTTGAGTCCCATATGAGCGTAAAAAAGAAAATGATCGAGGCTACTCTTAGGCATAGGGAAGAATTTGACAGAACCTCAGATCCCCTTAGTAGCATTTAGGTTAATGTACTAGAAAGAACAATCCTCATTATGAACTACGTCAAGATGATGATAACACAAATGATATATGGTTCAACTTGGGATACCCTCATATCAGAGTATAGTGAATTGTGGAGATTGCATAGCACTGAGCGTTTACAATGTTTGATAAATCCACCACTTTAGGAAATACACCAGGATGTCAGTGAAAAATGTGCAAATGTGCTAAATATGCATCTTGGAGCAAGTTTCAAGATCAATACAATTTCCCAGAGCCTAGGTATGAGTATCGAGGTTATTATGGATCCCCAACCAAAATGGAATCAAATTTTGATTTTGTGCAGAATGAAATACCTGGTCAAGATATGGGTTGGGTAGATCTAGTTATAGGTGTTCCCGATTATGAGCCAACCATAGGAAGCTATGAAGTTGGTCCATCATGCCTAGATTTTCAAAACGTGATAAGTGTGACTTAGAATCTCTCGAGGATGTAACACCCACACCTTATCCTGTTAAGGTATTTCTCGAGAGTAATTTTGACTTCCCAACAGAACCAAGTCCATATTCTAGTGACCCAATCCCTACACCTAACCTAGAATCCAGATTTGAGCCTAGTTGGGATGATCATGAGGCTCAATGCGATAAGAATAAGATTTTAGATTTGAACTATGATCTTGGGCCTATATTTGATGATCACACCTCTCCAGACTCCTCAGAAGAACGAATTGATTTGTCAAAAGTCAAACCAATTTATGATACAGAATTAGAGGAGTTGGAAGAGTTGGGATTTGATTGGATCCACCCTAGATGCCTTGACCCGAGCCTATGCCTAATAAGAATATCCTAGTAAGCTTGGAATCTGAGACTACGTTAGACCAAAGTCAGGTTGACAACGCCATGCATCTTGATTTATTTTGTGGTGGAAATCCTGATCTTGAATTAGTTTCAGAAGATGATTTTCGCAAATTCCTCGATGATTTTGAATCATACTCAGATTTAGGATAATCATGTTAATGGCACAAGAAGGGGGGGTTGAATTATGCAAACAAAAATTTGAAACAATCGCAACAACACACAAGTATTTAGAGAGGAAACCCTTGCGGGAAAAACCTCTACCTAGATCTCTCAATATAGGTTTTTGCCCCTACCCAAGAAGGAATTACTAACAACAAGTAATATTACAAATCCCCTCTTCCTAGACAAACCCCAAGAAGAGTTTTGCCCCTCTACTAAGAGGAAATGGGAAACTCACAAACTAGGTACCCAAATAAACTATCAAAAAGCAATATATAACTATAAGCCTTGAAAAAAGAATAAGAATACTCCCTTATCAAACCTATAAGCAGTTGGGAGATTTGCTCTCAATTTAACAGCAATATAAAAAAAAGCAAGAGAGTAAAAAGAGCACAACAAGATCAAGAGCTTTGCAATGATATTTATTTTCTTTGTATGAGTGTGTGTTGAAACATAAGGCAAACTATATGAGAGTATATATAAGTGTAGGAGCTCAGATATAATCGTTGGAGTTTGAATTGGATTAAAATGAATTGAGCAAGAATGGCTATAAAGCATTAACTCAAATTCTATTCATATCATACATCTAAGAAACATGATAGACATTTGAAAAGACTATTTCAAATGTTTGAGAATAAAAAAGGACATCTATCAAGTCTCCAAAAAAAATCAAGTGGTTATTGGACTAAATACAGGGACGTCTAAAAATGAAATAGACATCTGATCATAAAGGTTGAGACGTCTGATTATTAAATGAGACATTTAAAAAGATAACAGGAAAAGAATGCTCGTTACTAGAATGAGATTAGACCCAAATAGGGATCTAGACAAATGTGGTCTAATGTCTTAAAAGAGACCAGAAGACATTTGAAACAAGTTAAGGACGTCTAAAGGCCTTCAATGTTCAAAACATTAATGTGAAACAGAATCACTTTAATTGGGGTCAAAGTGAACGTTGGGAGAAAAATGAATGTTGGAGGGATATGGATGTTTGGAGACAAAGTTAGACGTCTGAATGACTTTAAAAAATGATTGTTGCTCAAAAACACAAGATGGCTTCTGAAAATCAAGGAGGCATCCGAAACACTAAAATAGACATTTGAGATTAGTAGATGTCTGAAAAAATAAAATGACAAAAGGTTCAAGATCCAGTGAAGTGAATAAGTTCTAGATGAGGTCTTGGATGTCTGGAAGGATAATTAGACGTCTTAAAAATCATCTTCAGGCGTCTGAGAGAAAAGAAAGACGTCTGAAAAATCTGATAGAATTGGAAGAAAAAACTAGAGGCATCATACGGTTATCTAAGGATAATTAAAGGCTTTTACACTCTGATAAAATAAACTAAATAAGAAATAAAATGAAGCTTTTTCCCTTCCTTTTCTTTGATCCTTTTTGTTAAACCCTTCCTACATCATGTTAGTCTCTTCCAAGCTTTGCCATTATCAAAAAATACAATAATATCAATAAATCATTGTTTCCATATGATTACAAGTCGATTTACGACCTTAGTATCCATGATCCATTCTTTGATCCTGATTTTGAGGCTAATGATTTGAAACTCGAAGCAACTCTACCTCCTACAGAGCCTTTTAGAAACAGATCCCAACCCCAACCCGCCACTGGAATCAATTTCTATTCTAACTCACCTCTTTCCGATCAAGTTGCATATGGTTCACCACCATGTTTCATCAGTGAATGGGACATTGATTAGACCGACAGTCACCTTTTGTCTGCCTCTAATTCCACTAGTAGGGTTCCTACAATCATCATGGATCCATTATCTTTTGAGGATCCCTACTTTGATCCTGTTGAATTGATACAGCCAAACCCTCGATTCACATTTCCACACCTATTTGAGTGATAAAGAATTTGGTGGGCTCCACACCTATTGATTCACATTCCTCAACCCACCAGACTAATTGGGTTTGGTTTACATCATCAAGCAATTGATCTGAATAAGCACCTGGTTGAACCAACCAGGCTACTCATCAAGGAGATTGTTTTACAAAATTCCTCCAATCTGCCTACCCCTTCTCCTTGACCACCTTTTGCTTTGATAAAAGCATCGAATTTAGAGCTTAACGGGAGGAAATCCGTCATTCCAAAAAACCCGAGACCCTTCTGATTCTTTTTTAGCTGCATTCCTATTGCACTTTAAGGATCAAACTTTAGAACAGCCGACTCCACTTCCGATACTTGTATCAAAGCTTGAAATTGTTTGCAACAGTGATCCCAACCCATTAACCCACCCTTTTAACCCTGTTCTAAACTTGAACTAAGTTGATTTCGGACCCACCTAGTTTACAATGAGAACACTACAAAACTTAGGCATGGGGGGTATTAAAGTGCAAAACAAATGGGAAAATCAATTCTTTGAGGGGTTCTCACAATATATATATATATATATTGGAGAAAAGGGGAATAAAATTTTGTTAACTGAGTGAAAAATCTTTTGTTGAGAAGGAAAACGAGGAGGAAATACAAAGAATGACAAAGGAGCAAAATTATAAAAAAAATTGATAGTCCTAGCAATTGATTATGAATTCTGCTTAAGTTTTAGACCAAATCAAAACAAGGATTAAGTCATGAAGTTCTAGAGATGAGATAAGTAAAGAGTACCGACCTTAGGCCTTTTGGGCCTATTCTAGGTCGTAAACACTTACATATTTGTTAAGATCTAGATTATTCCTCAAGAGGTTGAGGAAAGTGTGACACTGATGTATTAAGTTTAAGCCTTAGGGATTATTTGGCACGTTGCCTACCCTTTGGTTTGCAGGACTTGGTAACCTAAGCACCCAAAAATCACACACAAGTCTAGTTCACTGTGCTTAATGAAGTATAATGCCAAAAGTGTTTGTTCTGAACATGTTTTCCCGAAGATCGGACTTAGGAGCGGCTCAAATACACAAGTTTGAACGAGTTCCTGGTGCGAAGAGGTGAAATGAAAAATACTCCCCTCGAAGATGCGGTATAACATATCGTCTCCTCGGTGCTTGTCTCCTAGGATATCTAAATATCCTACCGGGTGCACATAAGCACCTTGTGCTGGTTTAGGTGCCATGGGCAGGATTATCCTGAAATGTCGATTGCTAGGGCCTGAATTTAGCCACAGAACACCATGGGTGGCACTATCTCAATGTTTCAAAAGCTAGGAGTTTTGGGCGTTGCCATGGGAGGTGCTATCCCAAAGCATCGAAAGCTAGGGATCCTTTGAGGATTGATGGCAGGGTCAAGGAATCTGATACAGACCATGTTTAGGGCCAATCCGATGTTTGATTTAGAGGAATGTAAAAAGAAATGAGAGAAAACTCACAAAATAAATATCCCTTTCTATCTCTCTTATAAAAAATACATTGGCAAATTGAACCTGGACTTGCTACGTATATGCACGGGTGCTTTAACTGCTGGGGTCAACGAACCTCTAGGTAGTTTTTGTGGGCCTTAGAAACCTTTATGGCAGACCTAAGGTTGAGGCTGGTCAAGTAGGGATCTTGGTTGATACTTAAGCAACTTTAGGCCTATTATTGGTATTCTAATCTAATTTCTATAGAAGAGGCACAAATAGTCATCTAAACATCAGAAATGTGGTCTGGAGATCTAGTTCCTTCCATAGGATTGTGCTAGGGACTAGTAAAAGTTAGGCATGGGGGTATGATGGTAACACCATCATTTGTTATAACTAACTTGAATTAGTTGAAATCGACTGATAAATACTCCTAAATGATCACCTGATGATTATAATTTTGTATCGAGCTGATCTGAGAAGAAACAAAAATATGGTTATTTCTACTATTTTACCATCCCATCATAAATGCAGACTAACCACAGGTTTAATCAGGGGTTAATTCAAGGTCAAATGAACTAAAAAGACCAAGAAGTGGGCTTATACTGATTGAATCAGGGTTTTACGCATTTTAAGGATGAAAATAGTATTGAAAACACTAATTATTAGCCCTACTTAAATTGAAGGGGTTTTGGTCAAGATAAATTCAATACAAACCTCCTAAATTTCATTTAAAAATATTCTAAGAGGATTGGTATCTTCACTTTAACCATCTGAACCCATTTTGACCAAAAATAGATATTCAGTCGGGAATTTGCCCTAATTTGGGCTCCTATGCAATTTACCTAGTCAAACATGGTCAAAACTCAAATTCAAGTTCTCCATTAGGTTCCGTGTGTTCAAATTAGGTTAACACCAAAATTTGGGTGCAATCAAAGTCCATCTTGACCTAGTTTTCATTTCTACCTTTAAAATCTCTTTTCTTCACATTTGAATCCCTAGGTTTCACATTTTCTTACATTCATGCCCCTAACTTCTCATCATCTTCACAAAAATGCCCTTTTCGCCATTCACATCTGAACAACATCTCAAACCCAACACCGTTGAGATTCAATCACGGAGTTCTCCTTGATTTGTCAATCAAATCCCTCCAAACTTGGTGGGATTGATTGCCAAGAAATCCCCTTCCATTTGAGAAAGATCTTAGATCCTAACTCGAAGAGAAGAGCACCAACCCGCTTGTGGAATTTTAGGAGTTTGAAGATTCCAATTTTGCAAGCAAGTTAGCGAATTTTCTTAGTTTGAAATCAAGCCTGAGCTCTATATAAGCTTTAGGAAGTCCCACGATCAAAACTAGCTAGGTTTAGGCTAAAGTCAACTCTTCTCCAACTCCGGCTGCCTCTGACATTCTCTCTAGCATCACTCCTCATCCTCTGTCCTTCGACCATCAAACAATCAAATTGGATGGCCTAAGCTCTTCCTTTCTCTCTTTCGCTTCTCGCTAGTCAGAGCAGAAGCTTCCAACCCCTTTATCTGCATCATTCTTCCCCACCAGAGGAGTTCATCTCCCTCACATCCGGCAAGCCTTGCCGACGTGAGTCTCCCCCTCTTTTTGACCAATAGCTTAGGTCTTCCTCGCCCCCTACTTCTTTAGCTTAGGTTTAGGACCTTGGAACCTAGTTTAGACCCTACATTATCTCAATCATTCTTCGTCTTCTCCATCTCCGGTACAAGCTCCAGCGAGCTCGTGCCTTGTCCACAGTCCACCAAACACGACACCATCATCTCCCACACCTTCCTCTCATCCTAGAGATCAAAAACCCTAAGTTTATTGGAGCTTTTGACCTCTAGAGACCTCCATCCACCAAACCCATCCAATGCCTATTACTCCTACATTGCTCGACCTCCAAACACTACCAAACACCTCAACTCTACCACCACCACATTCCTTGAGACATAGGGAAGCTCTTGAGCTTTCTAACTTGGGCTTACAACCTATATTTTGACTTCTAGGTACCCGTCGGAGCTCCGCCTATCGCAGTTGTCATCCACCGCCATTCATCGATCTCAAGCATCATTTCCACCTCCGAGCACTGCGGATCCACTCCACGAAGCCACCTACTACGCCAATTGAAGAAGCAACAACGTCAGTAGTTGTAATTGAAGAAGACATCTGCTGCCAGCATATGTGAAGAAATCCTAGGCTTTTAGTCCCACATTGGGAACTTTTAAACTTGATCTGCGTATTTAACGCTTTATGTGATAAGGGTTGCTACCTTCGATACACAGGGGTCAGGTCCCTCTCTTACGCCCCACGCACACCTCACCTGTGCCCACTCGTACGTGGGCTTGGTCCCAAGTTCGGATCCGATTACTCGATTACCCAACTACCAAGAGAGAGAAAGAAAGGTTTTTTGAAAGGAGTTGAGGGGGCTTTACTCTTAGGAAACATGCCTAGGCACTTACGTAATTTCAGAGGTGTTGTGGCTTGATATTTAAATTGTTTGAGGCTCTATTGAGATGCCTGAAGGAATTAATCGATTATGATTGTCTGTTGGCTTGAAGTAACTGTTTAATTAAGATGCTTGTGACTTGAAAAGAGAACTCTGACCTTGA
The DNA here is from genome assembly GCA_037157565.1 of Thalassia testudinum. Lineage (NCBI taxonomy): Eukaryota > Viridiplantae > Streptophyta > Magnoliopsida > Alismatales > Hydrocharitaceae > Thalassia > Thalassia testudinum. Next base: position 5,780,953 of record JAZHRO010000056.1, read on the forward strand.
ATTGTGCTAAGTGTTAAATGTTGGTGCTAGAGCACCACGATCATTTGTTTTGATGATAACAAAACACGTGTCATTTAATATTTGCGCTTTGAGTCCTAGATTTCAGGTCAATCGCAAATGGATACGTGATTAGACGGAGTTCGAGCTCGCATCCAGGATGGATTGGACGAGCTTAATGGAAAATAGAAGAGATTCGCGTGGAGCTATATATTAAAGATGGAAGGAAATGAAGAATAGGATAGATTTCCTTCTTTTGTACTTGTTGTATTTTTCGTTTCTTTTGTTGCTCTTTATTTCCTTAGATATTTTATGTTAAAGAGCCTCAAAGTACCCTAACAGTAGTCCTAGGAACACCCGCACAACCCTAGGATACATAGGTTTTCTGCAGAGAACTTAGAAAACCAATATAGGGTTCAAACATAGTTTCCAGACGTCTAATTCCCAAATCAGACGTCTGATAAAGTATTTTAAGACGTCTGACTGTTGTTTCAGACGTTTGATAATTGTTAGGCTGGACATAGCTAGTTCTGTCTGATGAAATCAGACGTCCATATCTTAGACCAGACATCTTAGGAGACGTCTGATGGATTTGCTAGACGTCCAATTAGTGGACCGTTGGCTGGCTTAGCAAACACTCAAGATTATGACCGTTAGAGCCTTATCAGACGTCCTTAGGCCTTTCCAGACGTCTGATAAATGACCGTTTTGCCTCGGCTGACCCAAAATCTCTTCTCAGAGATTTTCTAGCCGTTGCAACGTTTGGAAAACCCATTCCCACAGTAAAAGTAGGTTTCCAAACGTCCAGACATAGTGCCAGACGTCCTATATGTCGTCTGATGGACTTCCACTAGAACCCTGTTTAGATTTGATCCAAGTTAGGAAGAGACCCGCCCAAAATCAGACGTCTGACCTTGAAATCAGACGTCTTAAAGTGCACTTCCAGACGTCTGATGCTAGAATTAGACGTCTGATAAGCCTGTCAGAACAGTGATTATTCCTGATTTCGGGCTGATTCTCTTGGGCTTTATTCCCAACGGCTATAGAACCTTTCCTAAGCCTTCCAAAGCCTTCCTAAGGCCTCTATAAATAAAGGGGAACCTTTACAACACCAATACACACTAAGAAACACCTAGAAACACCAAGACACACCTTGCAATATACTTTCAAACCTTTTTGTGTCTCTCTTGCTCTCTAAGCTCAAGTTCTACATCTTGAGAGCATCAAGCTATTGCGCACCCACTCTCCCGCCGTAGTCCACGAGAGCGAAGTTGCGCCGTCGCGTGGCTCACGCACCGCGTCATCAACTCGACGCACTCCTTGCAAAGGGGACTTTCCTAATTCCTATAGAAGCTAGGTTCATAATTACTTTGTTGGCTCTATAGGACTTGTTGTTTCTTTTATCTTTGTTATTTGGTTGGGTATTCGCTTTGCGAATTCTCGTCTCCTTCGTGAGACAAAATCCTTCTCGTGGAGAGAAGGGGTTGAGGTACTCTACCCTCGTTTAAGTAGCGTGGTTGTATTGAGGTTGAATCACCCTCGTTTAAAGTGATTCGGTTTAGTGGATTTTGATCAACTTGGTTGATCGGAAAATCCTAACTCGAGAGGGTTAGGTGGTGGTTTTCACCCGGTTTGGGTTTCCACCTAAAAATACTGTGTACTTTGTGTGATTGCTTATTTGTGAGATTATTTATATTTCAATTTCGCATTTTTTACGTTACGCTAATCTCACCCCCTCCAAGTAGGAACCTTCATTAAAGGCTTAATTGGTGGTCTCAAATACCACATTATTAGGCTTTTCACTATGTTTTTTATCATTAATCTTGAGATACAATTTGAGTACTTATTGAATACACTTGTGATTGATTATTCATTGCATATCATTATTCTTTTGATTGATTATTGTGCTCATTTCTACTATTTTGATTAGTGGATTGAATTCCAATTTTTCTCCTTGCAAACAACCTCAAAACTCACAATTTTTCGAGCACTATAACCTTAAATGTTGATTCGATTTTCATCACTATACTATGACGTGTTTGTCTAAACTACGACGATCACAGTTCAACAGGAAGGCACTAAGGAGATAGGGTTGTCTCCTTAATCTTCTTCTTTTCTTGGCTATTGGGTAGATAGGAATATAGGTGGATATAAGCACTAGAAAATATGTAGCCAAGCGCACCCTTTTCGTGGTGATTAGATGGGGTATATGTAGGAAGGGTGAAGGGGGTTTGGTGGCGTGAATGATGGATGGGTAAGATGGATTCTAGATGGGTGGTTAGGGATCTAGGGTTAGGATGGGTTGGCACCACTTGTAGGGGTGTGTTGAGTGGCTGTTAAGGTTAAGTTAGGTAGGGTTGGCGCCATTTTTAGGTTGGGTTAGGGGTTAGGTTTGGCATGGAGTGTTGTAGGGCTAGGATGGAGTTATAAGGTGGTGGTTATGTGGATTTAGTAATTCTTGACGGAGGGGGGTGGGATCGAGTGCGATACAAAGATAATGCGAAAATAAAATATACAATCACACAAAAATGCAATCTCAATGACACAATGATTTTTAGGTGGAAACCCAAACCCAGGTAAAAACCACCACCTAAACCTCTCAATTTAGGATTTCTCGATCAACTGAGTCAATCAAATGCACTATCCGAGTCACTTAAACAAGGGTGAGTCAGCCTCAATACAACCATGCTACTTTGAATGAGGGTAGCGTACCTCAACCCCCTTCCTCTTCATGAGGAATATTTTGTCTCTCGAAAGAGATGAGAATTTGCAAAGCAATACTCATCCACAAAAGAAAAGGAAAAACAAATACCTATAAAGCCACAAGTAAATATTAGGCTATGCTACTTTAGGCAAGGGCTTCTCTAATTCGGAAGATAGTAGGCATGAATGTAACAGAGTTTCGATGCTCTCAAATTTAAAGTGTGGATCTTGGAGGGTTACAACTTCTCTTGATGATTTCTCTCTTCTCTTGGACATAATGAGTGCAAGTAGTATGTCAAGATGTGTGTTGCTTAGGAAGGGTGCTTCTCTATTTATAGAGGTCCTAAGCATGTTCAAGAAGGCCTTGGAGAGGTCTTATAAACGTTGGGAATAAATCACAAAAGATCAAGCTAAAATCCCAATGAAATTAGGGTCATTTATGATTCTACAAGGTTATCAGATGTCTGGTTCTTCGTTTGATCTAAAGGTCGATCGTCTGATCTAGAATGGTTGATCATCTGGACGGTGTTGGATCAAGACGAATGTCTAAGAAGGTGTTTTAAGTCATTTTATTCTATGATAGGTTAGTTCCTATTTTGACAAGATCGAAATAGGGTTCTAGGTAATTTTAGGTAAGACGATAGGCTGAATGATATAGACACATCTATTTAGGTTAAAATGCCTATTCATGCATGTTCCTAGGCTTAGATTTGCATTTTATGTTATAAATATTGCATAACATGCATCGTTCTGCATTTAGAGTAGTTGTATATATTTTAGGTTAATTAAGTCCATTTTATGGTCAAGAGAGAAGAAGATTTATTTCAAGGCCTCGGATGGACGATCGGACCGTATGGATCTAATCAGGACGACGATCGGAGTCTAACGCCTCCAAAATTGTCTATATCGGAATCCTATAGCATCATACGAAGTCCAAGGAAGATCAATGGCCAGGGGGGCAATGCAACATCCATATGGGTTTCGAATGGAAAATCCGACCGTACGGATGGATCCGGAGCGACAATCGCAATCCAAAAATGTGGGAATCATCTCGATTTGAGCACTGTGGCACCCTTTGCAATAGGAAGAAGATGCAGTCCTAGCACCGCCTCCTCATCATCGCTGATCTCGCACCACAACCGTTGGATCAAGATCTAATGGTTGAGGATTCATCTCCACCGCGTGTGTTAAGACGTCCGTGCAATGACCTGGATGTCTCGGCGCATCGGGTGGAGAGAGGCACTCCCAAAGGAGGGGCGCAGGTTTGAATCCTCGCAGCCCCCCCAATTCCTCAATTCGGCCGACACCCAATGCAGCCAGCACATGCACGTGCATGCAGCAGCAGCGCACACCGCAGTGCCCGCAAGTAGTGGCCGCACAGTGCCTGTGCGCACAACGCAGTGCCAACGCGTGAGTGTGCGTGCACGACAAGGAGAGTGTGATGCACGCACCAGTGGAGCATGAGCAGCGGGTGGTTCTTCTGCGATAGCCTGGCAGATCTTTAGTGACGCTTACAGCCGTCACTAATTGCTCATAGGTGCAAGGCCAGCTGTAGGCATGAGTGGTGCAGGCGTGATCTTCAGCGACAGCTATGTGGGGTCTTTAGTGACGCTTGTAGCTGTCACTACAACCCTCTACACGAATTTCTTCTTCCCTCTACTATATAAACACCCCTATACCCCCCATTCCTCTTCATCTCTGCCTACTATACTCCCACCTACTCCTAAGCTCCAGCAAACCTACCAACGCTCTGTTAGAGCTTACTCTCAAGCTCTGAAGGCACCTATTAGTGTAGTGAACCTCTGCCTCACCAAATATCCCTCCCACTTCCCATCACCATTCATAGGTTGCCTTGGAGCTGTCCTCTCACCTTCATTCCAGTAGCATATCATCTCTACCTCCTCACATCCACTTCGGAGCTATGCTGAAGCTTTCCTCTACCCAACGTCCTCCTACATCTCAACTTTGTTGTCTTTCTCCTCACCTCATTCGTTCGAGCTTCTGCCAGGAGCCGTTGTCTCACCGAACAGCCACTTCGGGAGATTGCTTCTCACCTCCCTCTCTTTTATGCTTTCATAGTTTATTGTAATTGACATTGGAGTGATATATATTATATTTTTTCGATATCTCTTGTGATTTATTCTACTTGTCTTCTTCTTTCAAAAATATAAAGAAAATAACAAAACTTTTAAACACCAAAAACAAGCAAAATGAAGCATGGTTTTCATACAAAGTAAACATCACCTCCCTGTGTTCGACCCAGGACTCCCTTGGAGTTTCGATATAAATTTTATTTGATCACTAGTTTGCAACTACGACGACAGGTTACTTTTAACCCTGATTTCGAACGTGTAAAGCCTGTGCGTTCATTTTGGCGATGTTGCCATGGAGGCAACGAAATTTACTTTATTGTTTTCTGTGCTTCTTTGCATTTACATAGCACTAACCCCGCTTGTCTTTGATCTACTATCTTGTGGGTACCCTAGCATGGAGATCCAAGTGTAGTAGGCTGGAGTAAAGTGTGGGTAGAGTACTTTGTAAGTGTCCCCCACATTTCCCCCCCACTAGTTTCATGTCGCCACACTCATAACCAAGACCAAATCTACTTAGGTGCTTGCATAAACCCTAGGATAGAATTGTTTGTCATGTTTGCCACCTCCACTCATTTCATCCCCGCATTTTATAGAAATAAAAATAAAAAGATACTTTCTGTGGGACAAATCAATATACACACTTTATACACCCACATTTGAGGCACATAACCTAACTTGATTTTCATCTACTCAACCGGGATTCCAACCTATGGAACTGGTACACCAATTCAACACATAAAGGAGTAGAAATCATATTAGGTTAATCTCCTTTTTTGTCTGCCTTAATTGGTGGTGCACTTGAGCCGATTGATTGAATTGTTTGGGTCACATCACCTAATTTAAAAGAAATTCATTTTGTAGCTGCCTCATAGGATTCAATATTTAGGTCAAGCCAAGCACTCCATATTCTTTTGATTTATAAAGGAAAAACACTTGAACTCGTGCTTTTAAAACTTGGTTTGCCTCACAAAACTTTGTTGAATACACATAATATTTGAATCCTGAAAGCTACTAAGCAAGATTCGAACCCTAAAACTCACCTCATCATTAATAATCTTGCTTAAAAACTTCTTGGTTGCGTACATTCACACATTATCAAACAAATCATTAAGGGCACAACCCCTTAAGGGCCTATTACATTCCTGAAGCACCATTGTCCCAAGCCTAACTAAAATTGATTAGGCGTTGGCCCTAAGGACTAGTTTGCTCATCGAGATTCAGATTGAGATTGTTCATGATTAACCTACTTATACTAGTCAATCTGATGTCTAGCTAGGGGAGTAGCGTCAAATGACTGCGGTTGGGGGGTACACTAGGAACCGAAGGTGCAAGCCAAAGGAAGAACCTTCTCCCCAGTCTCTCCTTCTAACTGGTTGGATTACCTGGACATAAGTAGAGTAAATCGTCCATAATCTTAGGATGGATTCTGAGAGTCTGTAGACCTTTAGGCAACCTAACCTAAGGGCAGGCTTGTATTTTTGTATTGCAGGGCTCCTTTCTCTTCTAATTTCCCTCCTTACTTCAGCATGTATCCTTCCACTTCTTACACACATTTCCAATCCTACCCTCCTACCACCACTTATCCCCAAGATGATTGCTATCCCAACTTGACTTGTAATTACTCATACACTAGCCAGGATGACTTTGATTGGGGATATGATTACCGACCTCAGTGTTCAGGGCCTAACCCTGGACAAGAAGACTATGATTACCATCCTTACTAGAGTTGCACTGATAATAGATCTTCATCCTTTGATCACTAAACCAACCCGAACTACAATCAGGAAGGATATAATGATTATAACACCTATCCTTCCCAGTATTCCACTGAATATAAGTCGCCACCATCCTTTGAATAACCTGAGATGACCTACTATCAGGGGGGGACTCGAGAACCTCGATATCCTGACTCCCCTAGATTTAACCCGAACCCACCCAACCTTGAACCAAACCAGTCGGTTCAGGTAAACCAGATCTAGGATAGGGTGTTGGCTAATTTGAGGAACACTATACAATCTTTAGAAGCTCAACCAACACCATACACTGAAGAATTGGAGCCTATGATAAAAATGATTGATGAGCTGAATAGCTCTTTATTGGATCTACTCCAAAGTGTTAGGGACAGAGACCTGGGTGAACTTCTACTTGGGAAGTTGTCGAGGTTGAAGATGAAATTTGTGGTTGCACTAGTCAAATCTTGGCATGATTCTCAAGATGAACCCTCTTCAGGAGAGCCAATGTCTGAACCCGCTCAGGCACCTATCGGGGGGATACATATTCTGAGACTGTAGGATGACCATATTGGTCTAGAGCAACCATTTGAGGATGAACCGATTGATTCACTCGAGATCCCCAAGTCAGGTAATGAAGAAAATTATGTCTCCTTGGATCATGAAATGATTTATGATTTTGAGACATATATAAATGAGGATCATCAATTCTTTGACTCTGAGGGTGAAGAATCTTTAGGTGAAGTCTTACTTGAGCATAAGGAAAATGATTTTAGTGAGACAAACGGGAATGAGGAATCTGACGAACCATTTGACATCCTGATAATAGAGGAATTCGATTTGGTTGGGGTTAACTTGGAGGATCTGAATCTTGATGATTCAATCAGTGACCCCATTCCTCATTCGCACCCCAAAGAGCTGACTTCTGAGATCATTATGCCCAAGTCAATCTTGATTCAGCCACGATTTCTGGACTTGGGTAAATCATACGGGTGAATGATATGCTAGAGGCCCCGGAGCCTGAGTTCTTGATGTTTGAGGATAGAATTGTTGAAATGAAAATTTGGGAGGCTAAGTCTAAGGGGACATTGATTTTGGATCTAAGGGTACCTATTGACCTGAAACCACCTACTTTCTACCAGGACCCTTACGATATCGTTCACTTGCAACCCAAGCTCGAAATAACTGATTATTTTTCTGAGCTGAATGTTAAGAAGACATTAGAACCTATTGAACCATCTTTACTAGTTGTCTGACACTTTGGTCTTGGGTTGCGCACCACAAAACCATAGGCCCGACCCCGCAAGCTTAACAACCTTCGATTCTAGGTGATTTTCATCTAGAACCTTAAAACCACTTGACCCTAGGGCATGGGTTACACCATAATCTTGTCCACGTTTGTGGACATCTTCTGCTGGTGGGTCTGAGGATCAATATTTTTATTTTGATTCTGACTCGCAGTTGTGAATTCTCAATTTCTTCTTTGTATGTATGTTATGCCTAGTTGAAGGCATTAAACTTAGAGCCTGTGTATACACTCCTCTCTACGGAGCTGACCAGATTTTCACGATACTCAGGTGATATTCTGTTTACTCTACCCTTTTCATGTCTATATTTTACAATGAGGACATTGCATCATTTAGGCGTGGGGGGGTGGATACTTAATCTTGAAATCATTTTGCTAACTCCATAGAATTTCTTTTAGTTTCTTTAAAAAAAATTAAAAATTCAAAAAGATAAAAAAAAGAAGAATTAGGAGAAGAGAACTTAGGCATTTGGGAGTTATTTACTTTAGGAAATGATATGATAGGACCTGAATACTTAGACTCTTCAGGTTTTCGGGCTTAATTAACCAGGGTGTCAGCTCAAATGTGGACTTAGTTTCGAGTCCTCGCAAAGTCAATCTTATTTTAATTTAGTAAATAATTTGGGATGATAAGTATCCGACTTATTAACCTGCCTTCTGATTTGAGGGGACTTTAAGCCTAAGCATCTACACACTTTTTGCACTGACTCACCTTTCAGCAGTTTCTTCGAAAATTAGGCAGCTAATGAACTATCTAGGGTGGTTTGGCTGGCAAGTTGTCGGTGGTAACAGCTCATTGGCTAGTTGTCCAGAGCCTAAATACATGATCATTTTCTTTGTATTGCCTTTAGGTAAATCTTAGATCAGGGAAACCACCTACTTAGAAAGAAAAGAGAAAAAAAACACCCAAAAAGAAAAAGAAAAAAAAATAATAAAGAAAATAATAAAGCCACACTTCACCGCACGAGTATGGCTGGCAAGTGGTCGTGGGTAACAATCTATTGGCCGATTGTCTAGAGTCCAACTCAAAAAAATACACAATAATTCTCAAAACACATAGGGAAGAAGTGGGAAAGTAGAATAAATCGGGGAGATATACACTAGGTTCACCCTTGTGCTGACCCCATAAATAAGAGTAGGGAGAACTACCAATCGAAAACATACACCTTTAGGCAAGGTCACCTTGGGTCGTAGAAACCCAAAGTCTGTCTTAATGGCCACCTAGTAAGTCTTTCACTCTTTTCACTAGATGCTTAGTGCTTAGCATCCTTTTCGAGTCTTGGTGGGTCGGGTAGCCATAAAAAGTTATCCCAGAACTCTCAAACTCCAAAAGTACAAAAAAATTAGAAAAGTAGAAAAACAAAAAAAAATGTATCTTCCCTTTTCAAATAAGGCGAAGACTTGGGCGGTATGCATTCTGGCAGACACCCAGGTACTGTTGACTCTTCGTAGTTTAGGACCTTAGTTGAAATTTTCTATTGTTATTAAACAATTTAGGCCTAAGTGATCGAGTCCTAATTCTATGTTTATATAGCATGTAGTGTAATTTTGCTAGGGACTAGCAAAAGATAGGAATGGGGGTGTGATATAGACACATCTATTTAGGTTAAAATGCCTATTCATGCATGTTCTTAGGCTTAGATTTGCATTTCATGTTGTAAATATTGCATAGCATGCATCATTCTACATTTAGAGTAGTTGTATATATTTTAGGTTAATTAGGTCCTTTTTATGGTCAGGAGAGAAGAAGATTTATTTCAGTGCCTCAGATGGAAGATCGGATCATACGGATCTAATCAAGATGACAATCGGAGTTTAACACCTCCAAAATCATCTAGATCGAAGTCCCGTAGCATCATACAAAGTATGAGGAAGATCAACGGCTAGGGGGGAATGCGACGTCCATACAGGTTTCTAATGGAAAATCTGATTGTACGGATGGATCCAGAGCAACAATTGTAGTCTGGCAATGCGAGAATCATTTCGATCTGAGCGCTGTGGCACCCTCTGCAACAGGAAGAAGATGGATGGCTCAGATGGTGCTTCGTGATGCCATCCAGGCCACCCAACACCAGCCAATAGTCCCAGTACCTCCTCCTCATCATCACTGATCTTGCACCACAGCTGTTGGATCTTGATCCAACGGCTAAGGATTCATCTCCACCGCATGCGTTAAGACATCCACGCGATGATTTGGACATCTTGGCTCATTTGTTGGAGAGAGGCACTCCCAAAGGAGGGGCACGGGTTCAAATCCCCGCACCCCCCAATTCCTCAATTCAGCCGACGCCCAATGCAGCTAGCTCATGCAGTAGCAGCACACAGCACAGCGCCAGCCGTGAGCATGCGCGCGCGACATGGAGAGCGCGATGCGCACACCCGTAGAGCATGAGCACTGGGTGGATCTTTAACGACAGCTTGGCAGATCTTTAGTGATGCTTACAGCCGTCACTAATTTCTCATAGGCGTAAGGCCAGTTGCGGGAGTGAGCAGTGGGGGCACGATCTTCGGCGATAGCTACATGGGGTCTTTAATGACACTTGTAGCTATCACTATAGCCCTCTACACGAATTTCTTCTTCTTCCCTTTACTATATAATCACCCCTACACACCCCATTCCTCTTCATCTCTACCTACACTACTCCCACCTACTCCTAAGCTTTAGCAAGCCTACCAACGCTCTATTAGAGCTTACTCTCAAGCTCTCAAGGTACCTATTAATGTAGCGAACCTCTACCTCACCAAATATTCCTCCCTCTTCCCATCACCATTCATAGGTTGCCTTGGAGCTATCCTCTCACCTCCATTCTGGTAGCAGATCATCTCTGCCTCCTTACCTCCATTTCGGAGCTACGCTGAGGCTTTCCTCTACCCGACGTCCTCCTGCATCTCACCTCCATCATCCTGCTCCTCACCTCCTTCATCCAAGCTTCCACCAGGTGTCGTCGTCTCATCGAACAACCACTTCGGGAGATTCCTTCTCACCTCCCTCTCTTTTATTCTTTCATAGTTTATTGTAATTGACATTGGCGTGATATATATCATATTTGTTCCATATCTCTTGTGATTTATTCTACTTGTCTTCTTCTTTCAAAAATACAAAAAAAAACAAATCTTTAAAATACCAAAAACAAATAAAGCGAAGCGTAGTTTTCATACAAAGTAAATGTCGCCTCCCTGTGTTCGACCCAGGACTCCCTTGGAGTTTTGGTATAAATTTTATTTGATCACAAGATTTGCAACTATGATGACAGGTTACTCTTAACCCCGATTTCAAATGTGAAAAACTCGTGCGATCACTGAATGTCTGGCAAAGTGTCTGGACATCTGGAAAGAGAATTGTCTGCGAGAATGAATTTCCCGATTGCCTAACGGCCATAATTATCTGACAAAAGGATTTGGGTTAGATCTTAGCGTAACATTTATTTATCAAACGTTTGGGAGGATCTATAGATGTCTGAAAGTGTTATAAATATAATTAAAAGTTAATCCTAGAAGATTATGTTACGCTAGTCCAATAGCCCTATTGTTGGATGTCTGTCAAGGTCATTAGACGTCTGGACGGTGGGCTGGTCATCTGAAAGTGATGAACAGAGTACTAAGTCCAGCCTAAGTGTTTGGACATTTGGACAAAAGGTCAGATGTCTTAAAGTTCAAGATCAGACATCTGTAGTCCAGATTGGACATCTAATCAGGCTGTCTGATTATAGTTTTGATTTTTTCAGTGACTTCCAAGAGTGTCTAAGATTGTCTAAATATCCTACGGAAGTGTAAGTATTCCTAGGACTATAGGTATGTTACTTTGGGTTCTTTAACATTTATCTAAGAAAATAAAGAGCAAAGAACATAAACAACTACAAAAAAGACATCTATCCTATTCTTCTTGTCTTCACACTCTCGCTCCATGCGAAGCTCCATCTCTACTTCTTCCTCCATCAAGCTCTTCCAATCCTCCATGGATGCGAGCTTGAGCTCCTTCACACTTGATTCCATTTGCAATATTCCTGAAACTATAACTCAAATGCAAATATTAAATAACAAGTGTTTTGTTATCATCAAAATCAACAATCGAGGTGCTCTTGCACCAACAATCTCCCCCTTTTTGATGATGACAAAACTACACATAATAATAAAAAATTTCTCCCCCTTTTTGATATTATAAAAAAGGTTTAATTATTTTTTAATTATGTATCCTATACTCCCCCTTAATACATACTCTTCTAATTTGGGTTAATTCTTTTTGGCAAAATAAAGCATGAATAACATTCTCCCCCTTTTGTCATAACAAGATAGTTATTCATTTTATCCATTAACTCCCCCTTTCTAATGGAAATGTAGTTATGTATATCTTTTAAGATCTCCCCCTCTCTAATTGAAGGAAATCTTTCTCCCCCTAATTAAAAGAGTCCAAACATATAGAAAATGTATATGTTTCTCCCCCTTAAAGATTCATAAATAGCATACAAACTTTTAAAACTCCTCCTATCTAAATGCTATTAAAAAAATAGGGTAAAGGGTTTACCTCACTTACCATGGCCAATAAAATGGCCCTTGAGGTGGATGCCAAAATTGATGGGGTTCCCATCTAAAGCTTGGAGGTCTGGGTATCAGTGCTAGTCTCCAACCGAATGGTCGATGCATGGCAGTTCGACCACCCGCTGGTCATCTTGTCGGTCTTCCTGTCTTCTTCCTTGGTCTACCCTTTGGTTCTCTCAATTTGAGTTGACCATTCTTGAGCTTGTAGGTCCAATCCTTGACATAGAAATCTTCATTTAAACCTACAAAACAAGATTCAAGTTCTCTCTTTGGTATCCAAGTCAATTTGGACCTGGATTTGTTAGCGGGTCTCCTTAAAGGAGAGACTTTCTCAACTTTTTGTCTAATTCTAACTTTTTCATTAGAAAATCTATTTAATTTACTCATGAAATTATTAGAGTTATCCATAAGGCATGCAAGCTCATTTTCCATAAATCTCATTTTGATTTTCAAGCTAGAGATTTCATATTTGAGCAATGTATTCTCTTCAATCAAATTTGTTTCCTTTAAGATTAGTTCATTATTATCTAAAGAAAGACTATTCCTTTCACATTTGATTGAATCGAAAGAGGCATTTAGATCTAAATCTTTACCAACAAGATTATTTAATTCATTTTTTAAGACACTAGTTTCCTTTTTCAAATTTGTATTCTCTATCTTTAGTGATTTACTAAGTTCATACAGTTCTTCAAATGCTTCTTGCAACTCATTAAATGAATTTACCTCATTGTTGTCATCTTCGTCCTTGCTATCACTAGCAATGGTCATGAAACCCATGCAAGTGATTTCGTTACTAGGATCCTCCTCTTCTTCCTCCTCCAAGGTTGAATCATACTAAGTAGCTTGGAATGCTTTCTTCTTGTATCTCTTCTCCTTCCCTTTCTTCTTCTCCTTCTTTAGAAGAGGGCATTCGGCTTGAAGATGCCCCTTTTCATTACAATGAGAGCAACTACCGGGCTATCTGCCTCCTTCTCCTTTGAATCCCTGGAAAACTTAGTGAATTTTTTAAATAAAATCCTAAGTCTTCGTCATTAGAACTTACATCGCTGTTCGACGCAGCTTTGAAGGCAAGGGTCTTCCTCAACTTTGGCTCCCATGTCTCCATCTTTCTTTGCTTCAACTTCGTCTCATAGGCCATAGGGTTGCCTAAGAGGTCTTCCATGTTGAGCTCCTCTCTTTGGTTGGACTCCTTAATGGCCATGACCTTTTGCTCCCACTTCGGACCAAGGGAGCATAAGAGATTTGATTGAAGCTCTCCGTCTATAAAGGTCTTCCCTAGAGACTTAAGATTGTTCACTATAAGAGTGAACCTAATGTACGTCTCACTCAAAGATTCATTAGTTTTCATATAAAAGGATTCAAATTCTTGAGAAAGAATATTAATCTGAGAAGATTTTACCTTGGAGGTACCTTTATGAGTTACCTCAAGCATGTGCCATATCTTGTATGTGGTGGTGCACTACGATATACGGTTGAACTCCTCTGAGCTTTACATGTTGTACAATGCATTAATTGCTTTCGTGTTGAGGGATAGCTCCTTGATTTGATTCTTGGAGTACCCTCTCGTAGGCTTCTCCGGGATGTCATAGGCAGTTTCGCATCTCTCTTAAATTGCAAACTCGGTGGCTTGAAACGACATCTTCATCCGTAATTTCCAGTACCTGTAATTTGTTCCTTCGAAATAGGGAGGATGGGTAGTGGATTGTCCCTTGGTGTGACTTGTCATTGTGATGCTTTCCTCCATTGGATCCTTGCCAGGTTGTGATGCTGTAAAGCAAGACCTACTCTGATACCAATTGTAATTCCTGATGGAGGGGGGTGAAATTGAGTGTGATACAAATATAATGTGGAAATAAAATAAACAATCACAAAGAAATGCAATCTCACAATGACATAATGATTTTTAGGTGGAAACCCAAACCCAAGTAAAAACCACTACCTAAACCTCTTGGTTTAGGATTTCCCAATCAACTAAGTCAATCAAAAGCATTATCTAAGTCACTTAAATGAGGGTGACTCAACCTCAATACAACCACGCTACATTGAATGAGGGTAGCGTATCTCAAATCTCCTACTCTTCATGAGAAGTATTTTGTCTCTCGAAGGAGATGGGAATTTGCAGAGCAAATACCCAACCACAAAAGAAAAGTAAAAACAACTACCTATAGAGCCACAAGTAAATATTAGGCCATGCTACTATAGGTAAGGACTTCCCTACTTTGGCAGATAGTAAATGTGATGTAGCAGAGTTTTGGTGATCTTAGATTTGAAGTGTGGATCTTGGAGAGAAACAACTTCTCTTGATGATTCCTCTACTCTCTTGGACACAATATGAGTGGAAGTAGTATGTCAAGGTGTGTGTTGCATAGGAAGGGTGCTCCTCTATTTATAGAGGTCCTCTGAATGTTCAAGAAGTCCTTGTAGAGGGCTTATAGCCATTGGGAATAAATAACAAAAGATTAAGCTAAAATCCCAACGAAATTAGGGTCATTTATAATTCTGACAGGGTTATCAAATGTCTGGATTTAAGGTTAGACATCTGGGTGTTCATCTGATCTAAAGGTCAGTCGTCTGATCTAGAAGAGTTGATCATCTGGACGGTGTTGGATCAAGACGAACATCTAAGAAAGTGTTTTAAGTTACCTGGGAATTTAATCAAATGTCTAATTCTAAGATGGGTTAGTTTCTGTTTTGACAAGAACGAATTAATATTCTAGGCAATTTTAGGTTAAATGACTGGTCAGTCGTTTGGCAAAGTGTCTGGATGTCTGGAAAGAGAATTCTCTACGAGAATGGATTTCCCGAGAGGCTTAGGGCCATAATTATCTGACAAAAGGATTTGGGTCAGATCTTAGCCTAATGTCTATTTATCAGACATCTGGGAGACTCTACGGACATCTGGAAGTGTTATAAATATAATTAAAAGTTAATCCTTGAAGATTATGTTGTGATAATTCAACGGTTCTATTGTTGGATGTCTGTCAAGGTCATCAGACATCTTCTAAGATGTTTGGACTATGGGTTGGTATTCTGAAAGTGATGAATGGAGTACTAAGTCCAGCCTAAGTGTTTGGACATCTGGACAAAAGGTCAGAAATCTTAAAGTTCAAGATTAGACATCTGAAGTCCAGATTGGATGCCTGATCAGGTTGTCTGATTACAGTTTTGTTTTTGTAAGTGATTTCCAAGAGTGTCTATGTATCATAGGGTAGTGTAAGTGTTCCTATGACTGCAGGTATGTTACTTTGGGCTCTTTAACATTTAATCTAAGAAAATAAAGGGCAAAGAACATAAACAACAAGTACAAAGAAGACATCTATCCTCTTCTTTTTGTCTCCCTGCTTTCGCTCCACGCAAAGCTCCATCTCTACTACTTCTTCCTCCATCAAGCTCCTCCAATCTGCCATGGATGCAAGCTTGAGCTCGTTCACACATGATTCCATTTGCATTATTCTTGAAACTATAATTCAAATGCAAATATTAAATAAGTGTTTTAATATGATCAAAATCAATGATCGAGGTGCTCTTGCACCAACAGATCTTGGGTAGAGGTTAAATGGTGCCATGTGGAAGGGTGTAGGAAGTGGAGTTAAAGTGTGGTTAGGCCCCCTTTGGTGCCAACTATGGGTTCTACAAGTTGGCACTAAAAGGGAAGTCTAGTATTAGGATCTAGGGTTTGGTGTAGGGTGGTGATTGAGTCTCATTTTGGCGCCAAGGTAGAAAGGTGTATGGTGGTGGTGTCCTTTTATTTTGGCTCCAAAAAGGGGTAGTTAATAGGTGTTGGTTGTGGTGGAGAGGTGCCTTAAGTTGGCACCACATGAAGGGACACCAAGGGAAGGTGGTAGTTGGGTGGTTTTGGTGCCAAGGAGAGGTGATGTTGGTGGAGTTAATAGCTAGGTTGGACCACCATGGAGTTGAGGTAGTGATGAGCTTAGCTTAGCTAGGTTAGCTACTAGGGTAGTAGTGGAGGAGTTATGGTTGAGCAGGTAGGAGGTCACTAAGAGCTGACTGGAGCTAAGGTGATTCGTCTTGGAGCTGATGATGGCTGAAGAGGTCTTCTTCGGAGCTTAGCTACTCAGCTTAGCTAGCTAATTCTTCTGCTAGCAGCTAAGCTTGAGTAGTAGAGCTAAGTTGAGTTGGTCTCAACTTATCTAAAGTTGGGTTGAGCTAGACCTATTTCTATTGGGAACTCCTAAGCTAGCTTAGCTACTAAGTTGACAGGTAATAACTAAACTAAAGGGAGTTTAGCTGCCATGAGCTGAGTGGAACTAGGGAGAGCTGGACTAGAGCTAAAATGAACTCAAGTCAACTAAGTCAAGCTATCTTGAGCTCCTAGTGAACTGATTGGAGCTAGGATAAGCTAGCCTCAACTAAGTTGAGCTAGATCTGAGCTGAGCTAAGTTAAGCTATCCTAAGTTAGCATCCAACTAAGATGCTGAATGGAGCTAGAGAGAGCTAAACCCAACCTAGTTGAGCTGGAATCCAGTTAAGATGAGCTGGTTTCAGCTAAAGTTTAGCTAGAATGAGCTTCTCTTTCATTTGCTGCCTTCCTGAGTGCTATGGTTTTATAGATGTGGCTATCTGTTCATCCCTAACACTTATGCAAACATGTCAAAAATACAAAAATTATGCAATGCATGCCTAACCTAAGTGAATGCTTGAATGCAACCCAAAAACCAATTTACGGAGTTAAAAACCTAGGAGCTAAATCTGTTTTAAGGCATAAAAATGATGATAAACTGGTGTTTATCAACTACGTAAAGACGTGAAAGGCGATTAGCCACTACATTATGAGCTTCACTCTTATTGCAGATCTTAATATCAAATTCTTACAATAGAAGGATCCATCAAATAAGGTGTGATTTGGCACCCATCTTTGCCAATAATTGCCGGAGGGCTAAGTAATCAATATTGATAATGTCCTTTGATTGTAACAGATAAGAATAGAACTTCTCCAACTCGAATACTACGGCTAGCAGCTCTTTTTCAGTGACCATGTAGTTATGCTAAGCCTCATTCAGCATCTTTCTAGCATAGTAAATCACAAAAGGGTGGCACTCTTGATGCTGGCCTAGAATGACTTCAACTACGAAGTCGGAGGCATCACACATCATCTCAAAATCAAGCCACCAGTCGGGTGGCTGGAGAATAGGAGAATTGAACATAGCATTTCATAGAGTCTCGAAAGCATTGTGACATGAAGAATCAAATGAAATGGGACATCAACAACTAGGAGATTTGTCAGAGGATGAGCAATTTTTGAAAAATCTTTGATAAATCTGTTGTAAAATCCAACATGCCCCAAGAAGGACCTAATCTACTTGAATGAGCTAGGAGGAGGTAAATGAGAAATAATATCAGACTTCTCTTGGTCAACTTCCAATCCAATCTCAGAGATCCTGTGACCTCATACTATGCCATCCCACACGATGAAATGGCTCTTTTCCCAAGATAATACTAAGCTAACCTCAATGCATCTTTTTAGGATGTTGCTGAGGTTATCAAGACAAAACTCAAAATTATCTCTAAAAGTGGAGAAGTCATCCATAAAAACCTCTACTAAGTCCCCTATTATATCGGAGAAAATGACCATCATGCAACACTGAAAACTTGTTGGTGAATTGCATAGGCCGAAAGGTATCCGCTTAAATGCAAATGTACCAAAGGGACAAGTAAAAGTCATCTTGTCCTGATCTTCTGGGCTATTAGAAACTTGGTTATACCCAGAGTATCCATCCAAAAAGCAAAAGTAGCTTTGTCCAACTCACATTTCCAAAATCTGATCAATGAAAGGCAAGGGAAAGCGATCCTTCTTCGTAGCTAAATTAAGTTTTCGATAATCAATGCAGACCTGCCAAGAAATCATGGTACTGGTTCGGATGGATTCACCTTTTGCGTTTCTAATCATAGTAAGTCCCACCTTTTTAGTCACAATCTGTATGGGACTCACCCACTGGCTATCATAGATAAGGTAAATTATGTCAACATCCATCCATTTGATGATTTCCTTCTCGGTAACCTCCAGTATATTCTAATTTAGGCATCTTTGAGGTTGTTGAGCCGGTTTCACCCCCTCATCTGTGTATATGTGATGAGTATAATAGGAAGGGAAAATACCATGAAGATAAAAAATGCTCCACCCAACAACAACCCTATGCTCATGAAGCACAAAAACCAACTTAAGTTCTTGCTCTTTGGTTAAGAGCTAATAATAACTGGGTATGTCTCACTATTGCCCAAGAACACATATTTTAATGAATAATCTAAGGGTTTCAATTCGATCGTGGGTGGAGAAGATACAGAATCGACTGCAAGAGAATGTTCCTACAAGGAGGTGTGATAAGAAGGGAAAAAGGAACCAGTAGAGTATATCTGATGAGCTTGAAGTTCATAAACACCGTCTGATCCAATCTCGGTTGGGAGGTTGGTAGTGGTTGCAATGGTAGGAAGGTAGAGTTCAATTCCTGCACCATTTTGATCTAGGGTTCCAAATGAGTATGAGCTTGACCAAGGGTTGTTGCCCAAGTATCTTAGTGGAAATCCTACGTACTCCTCTTGCATGGAGGCAGCAAAAACTGATTTGCTACCATCTACACTATGGTCTGGAAATGCTAAAGAGGGCAACCATGGATCAAGGTCCCGTCTGTGTGTCTCTCAAGCGGACCAAAACCATCTATAGCAACCATAACATCCTGGACCAGCAGTGGTAGGTAAGAAACATGAAGTGCCTCAGAAGAATTAGAACATACTCCATCTAGGGTGTCAAAGTTAAAGGTACACCCCACGTAATTAGAATCAAGGGATGGTGATATGTGTAGTACATCAGGCATAATCTCATGTGGATCATGGTCTAAAATCCATGATAGTGAAGATGAGTGAGACATTGGGTCACTATAGAGAAGCCCAATGTTTCCACAGTATGCCAAATCCTCATCTTTGCAACCCTCAATCAAAACATAGTCAAAATTCTTAGATTCCCTAAAGA
Source organism: Thalassia testudinum (assembly GCA_037157565.1). Classification (NCBI taxonomy): domain Eukaryota; kingdom Viridiplantae; phylum Streptophyta; class Magnoliopsida; order Alismatales; family Hydrocharitaceae; genus Thalassia; species Thalassia testudinum. The sequence continues at coordinate 5,800,303 of JAZHRO010000056.1, forward strand.
TATCCAGTCTATGTCGTTCCTCACCAAGGGCAATCTCCATACACTCTCATGCACAGTCAATGTTGGCCCGAGCGGTTGCCAAAAATGGGCAACCCAAAATGATAGGTGCATTACAAAGATTAGGAAGAACCTCCATGTCCAAAATGAAAAAGTCCACTGGGAAGCAAAATCCCCAAACTTTTACAATTACATTCTCAACCACCCCCTTCGGTGTCTTCACAGATCGATACGAAAATTGAATCATAATCGAGGTGGGCTCTAACTCCCTGATGACTCTACAATTTGTAATGTTAATTGTATAAATTAGAGTCAATTTCGAGGGCTCATGCACGTAAATATCATAATATAGTGGGTCAGGGAGCAATGATGCATATAATATAATCTTTACATTAAGAATGCTTGAAATTAACGTTTAATGGCCATGTTGTACAAGCACATATTTAGGTAGGTCTCAGATGAGAAATCTAGCCACACGGATGGATTCAGAACGAAAATCGAAGTCCAACAGCTCTGAAATTGCGCCAATCTGGCCTTTGTAGCTCCTACAATGAGCCTAGGAAGTTCTGACCATTGATTTGATGATCAACGGCTCACAACGCACCACGTGGCAGTTGCTTCGTCATCGATCCATGCCCAGTAGCACCCGCTCCCTCTCTCTTCATCATGTAGGCACACGCATCTCATCCATCTGATTGACATTGAACGACCCACGATGTACCACTCCATCGCTCTCCCTCAACCGCACAATCGGTGATCAATAACTGAGATGAACCCATCCATGGCTGTAGCTCAGTGGAAGAGAACACGCCTTTGAGCGCGAGGGATGCGGGATCGAATCATGATCCACGAGCTTCCCTCTTACAAATCTTGTGCTATTACCACCACTAGATCCCCATCTGACAACGTGCGAGGTGGCCACGTCATCGAGCACGATCTACAGGATCCAATCGTCCATCCATGTGCAGATCTCCACCGCTGGTTCGTGGTCGGTGAGAAATCCAGTGTGGAAAATACATGTCATTGTATATGTCAAAATTTATCTACCAAATAAAATTTACAATTGAAGTTTGAGGTGTGGCTCGGGTCGAACATGAGGAGGCGAACGTTTGGTTTTGTAAATCCGCACTTGCTTTTCTTTGTTTTAGTGTTTTCATATTTTTCTATTTTTTTGGTCTTTTTATAAGGAAATAGATTAGGTCGACAATATCTTTGTCTAACTAATATACTTGCAAAATAAGAGAGAGGGAGAGAAATAGAGAGAGTAAGAGAGAGAGAATAATTCTAGCTAAATGATTAAGCCAATGTCTGATTACAGAATATAATGCAAGAAGATAGATCTAACCATGAAGGCAGTAAAAGATAGAGAGAGGTGAGAAAATCCCCCTCAATGGCTGCTTAGGGGATGACTCGCTTTAACGATGCCTGGATGAAGGTGGTAAGAGGCTGGATGAAGAAGAACGGAACTAGAGGATGGTGGATGGGACAGGACGGCGTCGTGGAAAGGATCTGCTTCCTAAATGTGGTGAGTGGATGGCCATGGGATGCTCCATGAAGGGGGGTGAGAAGTAGGAAAATATTTTTAGTTTTCTACTCTAAGGAGCATCCCGGGCATGGGACCAGCTCCTTAGAGCTTTTGGAGGAGGTAAGGGAAGAAAAAGAAGAGATGAAGTGGAAGGGAGGGGTGTAGGGAGGTATTTATAGGGTGGAGAAGGGCTTTGCCAAATCATTTGGCCGTAACCTACACTCAATGCACATGCAGGACAAGACCCACGCACGCCAAGCTCGGCCATAATGTGCACATCGTGCATATGATTCATGCACAGTAGTTGATGCCCACGAATCCTAGTGAGGAGCTCCCACAGCCATTGGATCACACTTGGGGGGCCCTGATCACGTCCAACGAGGACTTGAGAACATGCTCTCCTCACACATGCAATGGCACGTTCATCCACACGTGGTCTCGTGCATCCATGCTGATGGTCATTCGTGCAGCCACATGGCCGTGCTTGCGTTGTCCATCACTGATCGAGCGGCTCAATTTAGGCGTGCCTCACTGTTGCTACGAATTGGAGGTACTTGCAAGTTTCGAACCCACGCCCCTCCTTTGAGAGTTGCATGCGAAACCACCACTCCAAGGCTCCCTTTGTGTTGTGTGGGGGCTTTTGCTACTGAGGGCACGGAAGCTTCCCAACCGTTGGATGAGGCATGCCACATAGAACCCTAGCCATTGGATGATGATCCAACGACTAGGGTTCGATGTGGAGGCCTCTTTAGAGTATGAAGAGGGAGCTGCTTCATCCATGGAGGTTGGATCTCAGCCGTTGGATCTTGATTCAACAGTAAAGGTGTAAGAGTGTAGATGATGGGGGCACTTCTAGTAGGCCATGGGTAGTTCAGATGATGCCATGTGGCATCATTTAGACCGTCCATCTTCAAATGCTCGTAGAGGGTGCTACGGATATTAGATTGGACCAATTCTTTCATCGTTGGGCTGCGATCATTGATTTAGATCCATTTGTATGGTTGGATTCTTCATCTGAAGTGCCAAAATATGTCTCCCTATCCCCTAGCCATAGAAATATGTGAATTAATATACAATTTATGCAAGTCAACCTAAATGCAATATGATGAATGTTATGAAATATTCATAATGTCACATCCAATTATAAACCTAAGAACCCACAAAAAGAGTCATTTTAACATGAATAAATGTAAATTTATCACACCCTCATACCTATCATTTTCTAGTCCCTAGTAAGGTTAACTTATATGATATGTATAAAAACAAAATTAGGACTTGATCGCTTAAGCATAAGTTGTTTATTAACAAAAAGAAATTTCAACTAAGGACCTAATTACAAAGACTCAACAGTGCATAGGTACCTGCCAAAATGCAAACTACCCAACTCCTCACATTATTTTGAAGAGGGAAGATACATTTTTTTTCTACTTTTTCTTCTTTTCTTTTCTTTTTTTTGAATTTTTGAGTTAAGAGTTTCGACGAAGCTTTCTACAGCTACTCAACCCACCCAAGACTCGAAAAGAACTTCAAGTTCTAAGCCTCTTAATGTGAAAAAGTGATAGACTCACTAGGCAGTAATTAAAATGGACTTCAAGTTTCTACAACCCTGGGTGACCTAAAAGTTTCTACCTAAAGGTTTATCTTTCTGATTGGTAGCTTTCTCCCTACTTTATTTTTTATAGGGTCAACACAAGGGCGAACCTAGTGTATATCTCCTTGATTTATTCTACTTCCCCACATCTTCCCTAATTATTTGGGAATTATTTGTGCATTTTTGTGAGCTGGCCTCTAGACAATCGGCCAGTGGGGTGTCAAACCCACGATAACTTGCTAGCTATACTTGTGCGATGAACTGTGGCTTATTTATTTTTTTTCTTTCTCCTTTTTCTTTCTTTATTTTTTGTCTTTTTGAGTATTATTCATTTTTTCTTTCTCTGAGTAGGTGGCTTCCCTGATTTAAGATTTACCTACAGGTAGTAGAAAGAGTATGACCAAGTAGCTAGGCTCTAGACAACCGACCAATGAGCTATTACCCATGACAACTTGCCAGCCACACTACCCTAGAAAGTTCATTAGCTACCTAATTTATGTAAAAATCGTCGAGAAGTGAGTCAATGCAAATAGTGTGTGGATCCTTTAGACTTAAAGTCCCCTCAAATCAGAGGGAGGGTTGATAAGTCGTGTACTTATCACCCTAATTTATTAGCCAAATTAAAATAAAATTAACATGTCGAAGACTCAAGAAACAAGTCCACATTTTACTGGACACTTAGGCTAATTAAGCCCGAAGATCTGAAGAGTCTAAGTGTTCAGGTCCTATCGTATCATTTCCTAAAGTTAACAACTCATAATGCCTAAGTTCTCTTGTCCTAATTCTATAATATTTTTTTTTGCTTTTTGGATTTTTAATTTTTTTCTTTATTTTTTTTAAAGAAAATAAAAGCAATTCTATGGAGCTAACAAAATAATTTCGAGATTAAGTATCCACCCCCCATTCCTAGCTGATGGAATGTCCTCTTTGTAAAATTAAAGATATGAAAAGGGTGGAACAAATAGAATATCACCTGAATTTCATGATAGATCCGGTCAGCTCTACAAAGAGAATGGAATATACACACGAGCTAAGCTTAGTGCCTTCAGCTAGGCATAATATATAAACAAAGAAGATGTTAAGAATTCACAGGTGTTGGTCAAGATTAGAATAGAAAGCTTGACTTTCAAACCCGCAAAAAGATGTCCATAGATGTGGACAAGATTATGATGTAGAACTAAGCCCCAAGGTCATGTGGTTCTAAGGTTCTGGATAAAAATTACCCAGAATTGAAGCTATTTTTGCTTGTGAGGCTGAGTTTGTGGTTTAAGAGAGTGCAACCCAAATCTAAATGTGTGGACAAAAGAGAGATCAAAGCAAATAGGAATGTTTTCCTGCTTGGAATTCAGCTCAGGAAGATGTCCATTATTTGATATTTGGGTTTCACATCCTCAGAATCAAAAATATCATAAGGATCCTAATAGAAGGTTAGTAGTTTCCAGTCAACAGGAACCCTTAGATAAAAAATTTCATTTCCCTCGGAATTAACTTCCCATAATTTAACTTTGAAACTGCTCTCCTCTAAAATCAAAGTTTCCAAGACCTCCAGGTTGTTATACACCACATCCAAGTCTAACAAGTGTGGATGAATCATAATTGACTTGGGTTTGGTAATCTCAATAATAGAATCATCATTATGCTCAATGCAGTGTGGTTGAGGAATGGGGCTATTGATTGAATCATCCAATAACTCGGAATCCTCCATGTCAGCCCCAATAGGATCAAAATCTTCAATTATCGAGCAATCAAATGGTTCATCATATTACTCAAGCCTGCTTATCTCACTAAAATCATTTTCCTTAACTTCAAGTGAGACTTCACTAAGAGATTCCTCACCCTTAGAATCAAAGAATTCTTTATCCTCATTTATATTTGTCTCAAAATCATTTGTCATTTCCTGGTCCATGGAGACATATTTTTCCTCTTTCCCTGGCTCAGGGATCTTGGGTGAGAAAATTGGTTCATCATTAATGGGTTGTTCTAGACCAACCTAGTCATCCCTGGTCTCATAAAAATTGTCCCCCCTACAGGTGCTTGAGCAGGTTCTTACATTGGCTCTCCTAAAGGGGGTTCATCCTGAGAATCATCCCAGGATTGAACTAGGCAACCACAAACTTCATCCTCAATCTTGACAACTTCCCAAGTAAAAACTCACTCGGGCCCTTATCCTCAATATCTTGGAGCTAATCCAATAAATAACTATTCAATTCATCAATCATCTAAATCAAAGGCTCCGATGTTTCCATGCAGGGTGTTGGCTGAGTTTCCAAAGATTGTATGGTGTTCCTCAAGTTAGCCAACACACTATCTTAGGCTTGGTTCACCTGAACTGAAAGGTTCAGTTTAGGATTGGGTAGGTTTGGGTTTAATCTAGGGGAGTCAAGGAATTAAAGTTCCTGGGGCCCTCCCTGATAATAGGTCATTTCAGGTTATTCAAAGAAGGGTGGTGACCTATATTCAGTATAATCCTAGGGAGGGTAGGTGTTATGATCATCATATCCTTCTTGATTGTAAACTGGGTTGGTTTGTTCATAAGAGGGCAGTGATCTATAATCGATGTACCTCTAAGAAGGATAATAATCATAATCATGATGTCTAGGGTTAGACCTTGGAGATTGAGGTCTGGAATTGCATCCTCAATCTGGGTTATCCCAACTAGTAGATGGTTGAGTACAGGTTGAGTCAGGATAATAATCATCATATTGGGGATAAGAAATGGATGGAGAGTAGGAGTGGAAGTGCGGGTATGGTGTAGAGGAATACATGGTAAAGTAGGAGAGAAAATAGAGGAGAGAAAGGTGCCCTGCAGTAAAATCAAACCAAGCTTATCCTTAGGTGGGTAGCCTAAAGACCTATAGACTCTCAGAACCTGTCTTGAGATGAAAAAAATAATTTGATCTACTTCTATCCTGTCAGTCCAAATAGTTGGAGGGAGGGAGGGATTGGGAAGAAAGTTCTTCCTTTGTCTTACGCCTCCGGTTACTTTGATACCACCTAACCGTGGTCGTTTGACACTACTCGCCTAGCTAAAGATCAGATGGACTGGTAGAAGTAGATTAGTTGGAAAAAATCTCAGTTGGAGTCCTAAAGAGCGAGTTAATACTTAAGGCCAACGTCTACTCAATTTTAATTAGGCTTGAGCTGATTGTGCTCCTAGAATGTGATGGGCCCTTTAGATAGGTTATGCCCTTAATGATCAATTTAATATGTATGTGAGTGCACAACCAGGGTTTTCAGACAAGGTTATTATATTATGTGTCTTTTAGGGTTTAACCTTGTTTAGTTGCTTTTAGGGTTCAATTATTAGGTGTATTCAATCAAGGTTTAGTGGAACACTCCAAGTTTTGAAAGCACCGATGATGATATATTCCTTTAAAATAAAAAATAATGTGGAGTACTTGGTTCAACCCTAAAAATTGAATCCTATAGGGCAAGCTACTGATGAATTACTTTTATCTTAAGTGGTGTGACCCAAACAGCTCAATCAAGGCCTATTCGCACCACAGATTAAGGCACACAAAATGTCTTAACCTAATCATATTTATACTCACTTAAGTGGTAGAATCAAAGTGACTGTATGCCTTAGGATGAGAATTTGTGGGTGTTTAAGGTGTGTCACTTTTAGCTTAATCAAGCAAGAAGAGAAGAGTAAATTCTTTTTTTGTATTTTTAATTTATGTGGGTGGGTCAGGTGAGTGGAGTGACAATCAAACAACCATGACTAACCTAGGGTTCACGCAAACTCCTAGGTTAATCAGGGTTTGAGTTATTTGGTGGCAGAATGAAATTTAAGGGGTGGGTGGCAGGGATACACTTACAGAACCTTCTAACTGCACTTTACTCCAATCTATTTTGCTTCGGCTCGCCTTGGAAGGGTACTTGTAATCACAAAAAGAAAGGGGCAAAGTTAACTAAAAAGTTAAGGCGAAAAACATGGGAAAAACCAAAGAGCGTTGCCTCCCTAGGAACGACGCCAAAATGATGGGTGATGAGAGGATGAGATCACTCAAAGAACAGCATCCTAGATCACACGTGTGTGATCGAGCATGTGTTAGCACGTGATCGCGCATGTGCGTACATCGCGTGAATCGAGCACACGAGACTCATCCACGTGGAAGCATGGTGCTCACTCGATGAAGATCTAAAGGCTGAATTTTGATTTCAGCGCATGCTTGTGGATTAAGAGGTGTTGAACGTTAGAATGGCTACGCTAATGTGTTTGGTTTTGGAAAACCTGTCGTTGTAGCTTGAAAGCGAAGAATTCGTGTTCAACAAATAAAATTTATACCGAAATGAAAATTTCGGGTCGAACACAGGGAGGCAGACGTTTGATTTAAAAACTACGCGTTTCTTTTTATTTGTCACGAAGTAATTCAATTTAAAACTATCTAATTATTTACAATAAATAGAAGAGAGAGAGGGTAAGAGAGAGAAAGAGAATATTACACATAGAAATCAAAATGAGATGTAGAATAAACAGAGAATTTATCATTAGGGGGATTTGTTCATTACAACTAGAAAGCATAAAACAATTGCACTAGAAAGCGATAAATTTACTCTAGAAGGCATTAAAAGAATGGAGGGAGAAATGTCCTCCTCGACGGTCGCTTGGAGGACGAGCAAAACTACACTAGAAAGCAGTAAATCTATACTAGAAAGCAGTAAAAAGAATAGGGAGAGAGAAATCCTCCTCGACAATCGCTTGGAGGACGAGCCGGACGGGACGACGCCTGGACGAAGGAGAATGAAGCAGGACAAAGGAGGACGAAGCAGAAGAACGGGAACGGAGTAGCACGCCGTCGTCGTCGTGGGATCCACTTCCGAAGGGGGATGAAAATTTGGACTTTATCTCGCTAGAAGCATCCCGAGTGTGGGACAAGCTTCTCTTGAGCTTTGGAGGGGTAGAGAAGAGAAGGAAGGGATGAGAATTTCATATGGAGGGGGTCTCCTTTTATAGTTGCAAGGAGTGGGGGCAAAATGGACATTACAACTTTAAAATAATAAATAAGGGGTCTTTAGTGACGGATAAATCCGTCACTAAAGCCTTCTTTGTGGGCGTCATGGGCGGCTCGCGCGCGCAACGCCCGTGCACATCTACTGAGTCTCAGCGATTGAATGGCTTAAGTCACGCCTTCACCCGCTGCGCTGTGCGCCCGCCCGCGCGCGATCGCGCATCCATGCCGCGTGTTCAATCACGCGTGAACGCTATCGGGCACGCGCGGCCGTCCGATCGCGATCCAACGCCCGCCCGTGCTCAATAGCCCGCGCCTTCCAGCCCTTCGCTGCGGCTCGAACCCGCGCCCGCCGCTCGCGTAAGTGCGCTCGACTGCTGCGCTACGGGGTGCTGATGGTCGAGCGGACGCTTTTAGGAGCGGCTGACCACAGCCGTTGGATCAAGATCCAACAGCAGAGAGCGAGCGGGTGTGGGGTCTTCAGAGGTTGCATGCGGCCATTTGGGTGGTCGAGATGGCTCCACGTGGCGCCATCTTGGCCGTCCATCTTCTAGAAGTTGTAGATGGTGCCACAGATGTCGGATTGACTCGATTTTTGTGTCGTTGGGCTGCGATCGTCGATCCGAATTCATCCATGTGGTCGGATTTGTCATCTGAAGTGCAGATTTACACCATCCTGACCCTTGATCTTCTAGGGTTCCCCGATCACTATCTGATGCTACGGATGCCCGATTAGGGCGATCTTGGAGTCGTTGAACTCCAATCGTCGCCCTGATCACATCCATATGGTTGGACCTTTGATCCGAGGCCTCGATAAATGTTTGCCCTGTCCAAGCACATAAAAGGAGACAATTAACCTCCATTTTATTCAAACTACTCTAAATGCACGATGATGCATGTTATGCAATATTTATATCATAAAATGCAATCCTATGCTTAAGAACATGCATAAATAGACATTTTAAGTAGTGTAAATGTGTTTACATCAAGAGGGTCGGCAGGTTTTGAACTTGTGCCCTCTTGATGCGAGAGTCTCTTCGGATCACTGTGCAACCACTCGAGTGTGTTGAGTTTTTGCATTTTTGAGGCATCCAATGTCTTTGGCTTGTAGGTGACACCACGGACGTCAAATTGGGTCTATTTTCATGTCGTTGGGCTGCAATCGTCGATTTGGATCCATCCATGCAGTCAAATTTTTCATCTAGAGCCTTGAACTATGTCACCCTCTCCCCTAGCCATAGAAATATGTGAATTAATATACAATTTATACAAGTCAGATAAATGCAATATGATGAATGTTATGCAATATTAATAATGTCGCATGCAATTATATACCTAAGAACCCACCAAAATGGGCATTTTAACATGAAAAATGTAGACTTATCTGTGCGTGATCCTCGAGGCTTCATTGCGCCATGCGACCAGCGTGGATGGGCACGATCCTAATCGAGCAATGAAAGGTGTGATTGAAGGCATGATCTCGAGCGCTCCATGGCTATTGGATTCAAAGATCGATGGCTCTCAAGTGTCCATGACAATTGTACGTGCTAGAGTGCATGCACGTGCGTGGGTGCTGGTTCAAGCTAGAACAGCAATCCAACAAGGTTCAAGGTTGGTCAAGGCATGAATTTGGGGTAGTTCAAGGCTAAATCTTTGTGTTTCTTCACCTATAAAAGGTCCTTAAGACCCCCATTACAAACCATCTTCTCCATAATAATTTCTCCACCTCCATAGAGCCCAAAGCAAGTCCCCAGAGTTGCCATGCCACCAACAGAGCTTCCTCCACTACCGTGGCTGCCTCGACTCGCTCCTTTTAGCGATAATTTCTAGTTCTTTACTTTGCATTTCATATTTTATTTAAGAATTCTTCTAGCTTTCATGCTCATGTTGGCAAGATGATTCTGATGATTTATAGAAGTAATCTTTGTTACTATTTTTGTGCCATCTTCATGCCTAGTTATATTTCTACTTGCTTAGTCATGTTAATGTGTAGTTAGCACTCATATTCTACCTCAAAATTCTACACTTGTTCCCTCTCTCTCTCCTCTCTTTCGCACAAGCAAACCAAATTAAATATCATGTGGCAATGAACATAAGGGACTAAACAATTTGATTTCTCACCTCCTGATCTCACGTGTTTCGCGAGTTTGAAATAAGGGTTATGAGTAACCCCACATCATAGTTGCAAAATGAGTGGTCAAATAAAATTTATAGCCGAAACTTGAAAAGTGAGTCTCGGGTCGAACATGGGGAGGTGAACATTTGGTTTTATGAAATCTGCGTTTCTCTTTTTATTTGTTTATTTCATTTTTGTCTTTTCTAATTTTTTTGGTATTTTAATAGGGCAAGTGATTAGGTCGATGAAAACATTATCTAGATAATCTACTTGCAAATATAAAAGAGAGAGAAAGAAAGAGAGAGAGAAACAATCATCTATTTATCAACAAATGTTTATTACACTATGAAACTGGGAAATATCTACACTACAAAAGCATAAAAAGATAGAAAGAGGTGAGATAAATCCTCCTCGACGGTTGCTCGGATGACGACTCACTCTGACGTCGCCTAGAGGAAGGTGGTGAGGAGCGGGACGATGGAGGACAGAGCCGGAGGACAGAGGATGTGGTAGAACAGCATCGCAGCGAGGATCTTCTTCCCGAACGGCGGTGAGAGGACAACCACGGCATGCTCCACGAATGGGGATGATGGGAGGGAAAACTATTCAATTTTGTACTCTAGACGAGCGTCCCAGGCTTGGGACAAGCTCTCTCTAGAGCCTTGGAGGTGGTGAAAGGAAGAAAGGAAGAGATGGTTTGGAATGGTGGTGGGTAGGTCCTTTATAGTGGAGGAAGAACAAATTCGCATCTAGGTCATTATTGACATCCATAAACGTCGCTGCAACTGTCGCTGAAGATTCGCCCTTGAATTGCTCTTGCTGGTACACGGAGACCATTAGTGATAGCTGCAAGCGTCACCAAAGGCACGTGTCGCTGAAGACCCACTCTGCTAGCTCGTGCATAACACGCCCATGCTCCCCGTGCCGTGTGTGCGTGCTGGCATGCATTGGGCTGTGCTGGCATGCACTGGGCTGTTGCTGCAAAATTAAGCCACATGCTATGTATAAAATCAAAATTAGGATTAGATTACTTAGGCCTAAGTAGTTTATTAACAATAGAAAATTTCAACTAAGATCCAAAATAATGAAAACTCAATAGTACCCGGATGCCTGCTAGAATGCAGACCACCCAAGTCCTCGCCTTATTTGAAAAGGGAAGATTCATTCTTTTTTATTTTTCTTTTCTAATCTTTTTTTATACTTTTGGAGTTTGAGAGTTACAGGATAACTTTTTACGGCTACCCAGCCCACCCAAGACTCGAAAAGGACTCTAAGTGCTAAACATCTTGTGAAAATAGTGAAAGACTCACTAGGCGGCCATTGAAATGGACTTCAGGTTTCTACGACCCTATGTGACCTTGCCTAAAGGTTTATCTTTTCGATTGGTAGCTTTCTCCCTACTTTTATTTATGGGGTCAACACAAGGGCGATGCCAGTATATATCTCCCCAGTTTATTCTACTTCCCTGCTTCTTCCTTAATTATTTTGGGAATTATTTTTTTTTTTTGTGAGCTGGGTTCTGGATAACCGGCTAATGGGCTGTTACCCATGACAACTTGTCAGCCATACTCGTGCAGTGAAGTGTGGTTTTGTTTATTTTTTATTTTTTTCTCCTATTTCTATTTTTTTTCTTTTTCTTTTTGTTTGTTTTTTTTTCCTTTAAGTAGGTGGCTTCCTTGATCTAAGAATTACTTGAAGGCAGTACAATGAAAATGGTCTATGACTAGGCTCTGGACAATCGACCGATGAGCTGTTACCACCGACAACTTGCCAGTCATACCATCCTAGATAGTTCATTAGCTATCCAATTTCCAAAGAAACCGCCGAAAAGTAAGTCAGTGCAAAAAGCGTGTAGATGCTTAGGCTTAAAGTCCCCCCAAATCAGAGGGCAGGTTGATAAGTCACATACTTATCATCCCAATTTATTTACCAACTTAAAATGAATTTTAATTGGCGAGGACTCGAGACTAAGTCCACATTCGAGTAGACACCCAGGCTAATTAAGCCCGAAGACCTGAAGAGTGTAAGTGTTTAGGTCCTCTCGTATCATTTCCTAAAGTTAATAACTTCCAAATGCCTAAGTTCTCTTTTCCTAATTTCTTTCTTTTTTTATCTTTTTCAAATTTTCAAGATTTTTTTTATAAGAAACTAAAAGAAATTCTATGGAGTTAACAAAATGATTTCAGGAATTGATTATCAACCCCCCCATGCCTAAATGATGCAATGTCCTCATTGTAAAAACAAAGACATGAAAAGGGCAGAGTAAACAGAATATCACCTGAACATCGTGAGGAATCCAATCAGCTCTGCAGAGAACATGAAATATAAACACGTGCTAAATTTAATGCCTTCAGCTAGGCATAAAATACATACAAGGAAGAAATTGAGAATTCATAAGTGCAGGTTAGAATCAAAATAACAATATTGATTCTCAGACTCGCCAACAGAAGATGTCCACAGATGTGGACCAAATTATGGTGCAGACCCATGCCCTAGGGTCGAGTGGTTCTCAGGTTCTAGATGAAATCACCCAAAATCGAAGGTTGTTAAGCTTGTGGGGCTGGGACTGCAGTTTTGTGGTGTGCAACCGAAGACCAAAGTGTTAGACAACGAGTAAAGATGGTTCAATAGGTTTGAATGTCCACTTGATGTTCAGCTCAGAAAAATAATCAGTTTTTTGAGCTTAGGTTGCACGTGAAAGATATCGTAAGGGTCCTAGTAGAATGTGAGTGGTTTCAGGTCCATAGGTACCCTTAGATCCAAAATCAAAGTTCCCTTAGAATTAGCCTCCCAAATTTTTATTTCAACAATTCTATCATCCAACATCAAGAACTTAGGCTCTGGGACCTCTAGCATAGCATTCACCCCTTATGATTTACCCAAGTCCAGAAATTGTGGCTGAATCAAGATTGACTTTGGCACAATGATCTCAGAAGTTAGCTCTTTGGGGTGCAGATGAGGAATGGGGTCACTGATTGAATCATCAAGATTTGGATCCTCCAAGTTAACCCCAACCGAATCCAAATCTTCAATGAACGGGTTATCAAATGGTTCATCAGATTCCTCATGCCTGTTTGTCTCACAAAAATCATTTTCCTTATGCTCAAGTGAGACTTCACCTAAAGATTCTTCACCCTCAGAGTCAAAGAATTGATGATCCTCATTTATATGTCTCAAAATCATAAATCATTTCATGATCCAAGGAGACATAATTTTCTTCATTTCCTCACTTGAGGATCTTTGGTGAATCAATCGGTTCATCCTCAAATGGTTACTCTAGACCAATCTAGTCATGTCTAGTCTCAGAATATGTATCCCCCTTGACAGGCGCCTGAGCGAGTTCAAACATTGGCTCTCCTGAAGAGGGTTCATCTTGAGAATCATCCCAAGATTTGACTAGGACAACCACAAATTTCATCCTCAACCTCGACAATTTCCCAAGAAGAAACTCACCCAAGTCCCTATCCCTAACACTTTGGAGCAAATCCAATAGAGAACTATTAAGTTCATCAATCATTTTGATCATAGGCTTTAGTGCTTCAGTTCATGGTGTTGGCTGAGCTTCTAAAGGTTGTATAGTGTTCCGCAAATTAGCCAACACCGTATCCTGGATCTGGTTCACCTGAACCGACTGGTTCAGTTCAGGTTTGGGTGGTTTTGGGTTAAATCTAGGGGAGTTAAGATGTCGAGGTTCTCGGGTTCCTCCCTGATAGTAGGTCATCTCGGATTGTTCAAAGAATGGTGATGACCTATTTTCAATGGAATACTGGGGAGGGTAGGTTTTATAATCAGCATATCCTTCCTAATTGTAGATCGGGTTGGTTTTGTCATCAAAGGATAGAGATCCATAATCATTGTAGGTTTGGGAAGGATAATAATCATAGTCTTGTTGTCCAATGTTAGGCCCTAGATATTGAGGTCCAGATTTGTATCCCCAATCAAAGTTATCCTAGCTAGTGCATGGGTAATTACAAGTCAAGTTGGGATAGTAATCATCTTGGGGATATGTGGTGGTAGGAGGGTGGGATGGGAAATGTGTGTATGATGTGGAAGGGTACATGGTAGAAAAGGGGGGAAAATGGAGAAGAGAAGAGGTGCCCTGCAATACAATCAACCAAACCTATCCTGATATGGGTAGCCTAAAGACCTACAAACTCCCAGGACTCGTCTTGAGATTATAAACGATTTGGTCTACTTTTATCTAGTCAATCCAACCAGTTAGAAGGAGGGACTGGGGACAAGGTTCTTCCTTTGGCTTACACCTCCGGTTCCTAGTGTACCCCCCAACCGCGGTCCTTTGACGCTACTCGCCTAGCTAGACATCAGATGGACCAACAAAAGTAGATTAATCGAAAAGAAATCTCAATCTGAGCCCCGAAGAGTGAATCAATCCTTAAGGCCAACGTCTACTCAATTTTAGTTAGGCTTGGGATGATCGTGCTCTTGGAATGTGATGGGCCCTTAAGATGGGTTATGCCCTTAATGATCAGTTGAAATGTGTGTGCGTGCACAACCAGGGTTTGCAAACAAGGTTATTTGATGATGTGTCTTTTAGGGTTTAACCTTGTTTAGTAGCTTTTAGGGTTTAATTCTTACGTTGGTTCAATCAAGGTTTAGTAGAGCACTCCAAGTCTTGAAAACATGGGTGATGATATGTTCCTTTAAAAATCAAAAATAATGTGGAGTGCCTGGTTTCACCCTAAGAATTAACCCTAAGTGGCAAGCTATTGATGGATCGCTTTTAATTTGAGTGGTGCGGCCCAAAAAAATTAATCAATTGGCCTATTCGCACCACAGATTAAGGCACACAATGTCTTAGCCTAATCAAATTTCTACTCACTTATGTGTTTTGAGTTGAAGTGTACCGGGTGCACAGGTTAGATCCCGATTAAGTTGTAGAATCAAAGTGGAGTGGTGCACCTTAAGTCAAGAGTTGTGGGTGTTAAGGTGTGTCTCTTTCAGAAAATCCCACAATCAGATAACACTTTTTTTATTTTTTATTTATTTATGTGAATGGCGAGGTGAGTGGAGGTGCAAACAAACAAGCAAATCTATCTTAGGGTTTATAAAAGCACCTAAGTTGATATGGGTTTGAGTTATTAGGTTATGGAATAAAAACTAAGGTGGGGGTGGTGTAGCTAAACTTACAAAACATTCATCCGCACGTTTGTCCAATCTAACTGCTTTGGTCCGCCTCAGATAAGTACCTGCAATCATAGTAAGATCAAAGAAAAAGTGAGATAAAAGTTAGGTA
Organism: Thalassia testudinum; assembly: GCA_037157565.1. Taxonomy (NCBI): domain Eukaryota; kingdom Viridiplantae; phylum Streptophyta; class Magnoliopsida; order Alismatales; family Hydrocharitaceae; genus Thalassia; species Thalassia testudinum. The sequence goes on from JAZHRO010000056.1 coordinate 5,815,738, forward strand.
AGGCGGAAAAACATGAAAAAAAGACCAAAGAGCGTTGCCTCCCTGGCAACGGCACCAAAATGATTGCATGTGTTTCGTGAGTTTGAAATAAGGGTTACGAGTAATCCGTCATCGTAGTTGCAAAATGCATGGTCAAATAAAATTTATAACCGAAACCCAAAAAATAAGTCCCGGGTCGAACATGGGGAGGCGAATGTTGGCTTTATGAAATCCATGTTTCTCTTTTTATTTGTTTATTTCATTTTTGTCTTTTCTAATTTTTTTGGTATTTTAATAGGGCAAGAGATTAGGTTGATGAAAACATTATCTAGCTAATCTACTTGTAAATATAAAAGAGAGAGAAAGAGAGAGAGAAACAATCATCTATTTATCAACGAATGTTTGTTACACTACAAAAGCAGGAAAAATCTACACTACGAAAGAGTAAAATGATAGAAAGAGATGAGAGAAATCCCCCTTGATTGTTGCTCGGAGGACGACTCGCTCTGATGTTGCTTAGAGGAAGGTGGTGAGGAGCGAGACAAAAGAGGATGAAGTTGGAGGATGGAGGATGGGGCAGGATGGCATCGCGGCGAGGATCTTCTTCCCGAAGGGCAGTGAGAGGACGACCATGGGATGTTCCATGAATGGGGATGAGTGGAGGGAAAACTATTTGATTTTCTACTCTAGACGAGCATCCTAGGCTTGGGACAAGCTCTCTCTAGAGCCTTGGAGTTGGTGAGAGGAAGAAAGCAAGAGATGGTTGGGAATGGTGGTGGGTAGGTCCTTTTATAGTGGAGGAGGAAGAACAAATTCGCATCTGGGTCATTACTAACGTCCATAACGTCGCTGCAGTTGTCGCTGAAGAGCCTCCCTTCAATTCCTCTTGCTAGCGCACTCATACCATTAGTGACAGCTGCAAGCCTCACTAAAGGCACGCGTCGCTGAAGATCTACTCTGCTGGCACGAGCTCCACTGGCACGCACATCACGCATTGCATGCTTCATGCGTCCATGCTCCCCGCGCCATGCGCGCTCGCGTGCTACCATACGCTGGGCTGCTGCTGCGCGCGGCTATGGCTGTGCGCATGCACTGCTGCTGGTTGGCATTAGGCTACTTGGATAGTACCACATGGCACCATTTGGGCCATCCATTCTTTCTTTTGTAGAGGGTGCCACGGTGCTTAGATCGTGATGATTCTCGTGCTACCCGACTGCTATCGTCGCTCCAGATCCATCCGTATGGTTGGATTTTCCATCGGAAACCTGTTTGAATGTTGCATTGCTCCCTGTTCGTTGATCTTCCTCAGACTTCATACAATGCTACGGTTCTCCGATCTAGACGATTTCAGAGGTGTTAGACTCCGATCGTTGTCCTAATCCGATCCGTATGGTCTGATCATCCATCTGAGGTTATGAAATAAGTCTTCATCTCTCCTGACCATAAAAAGGACCTAATTAACCTAAAATATATACTACTCTAAATGCAGAATGATGCATGCTATGCAATATTTATAACATGAAATGCAAATCCTAGCCTAGGAACATGCATGAATAGGCATTTTAACCTAAATAGATGTGTCTATATCACCTCCCTGTGTTCGACACTCAGACTCACCGTTCGATTATTCTTTTTAAAATTGATGTCGTAAGCACATGCTACAATGAATGAATTATCTCAATGCATTTTTCATTGTCAATCCCCAAATCTAAAATGATCATATACGATTGTAAGGGCTAGGTTGATGGAGGAGCCCAAGTCTAGAAGGGCCCTGTTGAACGGAGAGTCTTGTAGGTAGCAAGAGATGAGTGGTGTACCAAGGTCTTTCTTCTTAGGTAGTAAGTCAGCCAGAATCATTGCGTTGGCCTCTTTTAACAAAATTGCATGGACTTTCAATCCCTTCTTTTGTTGTCGCCTTGGAGTATAATAGTCCTTGAAGAACCTAGTGACGACAGAGGGGATATGATCTATCGCATCGAGGAGGGGGATCTGAATGTGTACTTCCTTTAACATTGATCTAAGGTCCTCATAATTTTTTTATCCCTTGTTTTTCTTGATGTATCTCTTATCAAAACTCTAGGGAAAGGGAGGGGAATATCAGGGTCAATAGTCACAAATCTTTTACCTTTATCTTCCTTAGGTGGCTCCCTATCGAAGTAAGAGTGGGAAGAAAAGCCCTTTTGAGGAAGTGGTCATGATGTGTCATAACTCACGTACTTATATGGTGAGTACTGTATGGTGGTTTCGCTCCTCAAGGTGACAACTTTTGCATCAACAAACTATATATGAAGTTGGGGAGGAACAAAAGGAGCAATCTAAGCAAGAATAGGTAGTAGAGTAGGCTGAGCATAACCAGGAGGTACAGGAGTGCTTGAAGAACTACGTGTACCTATCCCTATGGTGCTTGGAACCTAGGTGGGGAACCCTGGTTTTGCACATGTCTCGAGTTCAAGAGAGGCTGGGAGGGAAAAGTTCCTTGTAATCTAGTCTCCTGTAGCAGTAATAGCTGGTTTTGTGTGTTCTACATGTTTAGCATCTGGCTTGCTAGCTGTAACTGACAGTTTTCCAATAACTTAAAGGTTTTTCTCCATTCATCCACCTTGTTCAATCGTAGTGGATGGTCAAGGGCAGCATCAAACAGACTGTTAAATAGGCTAAGACTATTGTTGATACAGGACTGGTTGCTGCTTGGGGTATGTGTGTGCCACATTCCCATATTGCCTATGCTGGTGCAGTGGAGTAGGAGTAGGTCTCTATGTGTTTCTAGCCCAGAAGAGGTTTGGATGTTGGTGCCAACTAGGGCTATACATTTTATGAGTAAGGGTTGTTATGCCAATATCCTTGAAAAGCATTAACATCCTCATAAGCCAAAGATGCCTGAGACATATAGTCATCATATGAGTCAAGACTCACATCATCTTTGTAGGTGTAGCCCTAGTCAATTAGAGCTAGCTCCTTGTTGTTCGCAGGTTCCCTGTATGAAGCGGTCCATGAAGGAATAGAAGGAGGGGGAACAGAAGCATGACAAATGAGCAGACGAGGTCTAGAAAGAGGAGCTTGGGATGAAAAGGAATAGGCAGATGTAGCACTTGATCCTACTGTACAAGAACAACTGAACTCGTCAAACTTCTTGTGCAACAAATCCACACATCTAGTTTCTTCATGATAATGTCCATGTCAGCCTAGGCTATCTTTGCCTTGGCTTCGTGGACAAATACCTTTTGCTGGGTGGGGCATGTAAACTGGCCCCTAGAGGTTGCATTCAATGAGTTCTTCGCCAAGGATTCTAACAAATCAAATGCATCTGCCTCATCCTTAGCAAGGAAGCTCCCATCACTAGATGCATAGGCTAAACATTGATGTGACTCATCTAGCCCATGATAGAAGATCTGAGCAAGGTGCCATAGAGGCACCCCATGGTGAGGACATTTCCTGAGAAGGTCATTGAAACACTCCCAGGCCTTATGCAACTTTTCTCCCTACTCTTGGGCAAAAGTTGTGATGGCCCACCTCATTACATTGGTTTGACCAATCGGAAAAAACTTTTGAATGAATTCTCTATGTAATTCCACCTAGGTAAAGGCCTTCCGATGGTCTTGAACCAATAATAAGCTTTATCCCTTAGTGAGAAAGGGAAAAACTTCATGAAAATAATCCCAATATCAACATTTCTAGGTCGAACTGTTTCTGTAATCCGACTTAGGTCTTCCAAGTCTTGGAATGCATCTTCATTTGAGTTCCCATGAAAGTAAGTCTGAATCAAAATTATCACATTTGGCTTCAACTCAAATCCAACTCCACCCATGGGCATCTGAGCCTGAGGTAGCACATTATGTGTGGCCGAACCATAGAAATCTTGTAGTTCTTCTCATGGGGGGTGCTACATTCTATCCAAGTTGTTGTGGATGGCATCAAAATGCACACTCTTATGCTGATCTGAAGTAGCCATTCTGGCCTCAACCCTTGCCATAATACCATCTTTGTTCCCCTTAAGGGGAGGAAGAGGAGGATCTTACCCAACCATTAGAGTTGAGGAAGAAAGAAGAGTGGAAGAGGCAGAGGAGGAAGTAGGCGAAAAGAGTCACCTATGAGTAGTAGATAGTTGCTTTGGGGCAGGTTCTGAAGGACCAACTAATTTAGGTCTAGGTGACCTTCTGTCATTTATACACCTGCTACAAGGGTTGGTGACTCAACAAATGGGTTGAACCTAAAATAGTTGCTTAGGTTTAATGATAAATCAATTTTTAATTAGGTAGGTGAGGAGGTCAAGCAAGCAAACAACCCCACCTACTAGGCAACTGTAGTTAGGTTAGATTCAATTAGGTCTTATGAATGGCTCTAGTAAATATGTAAACCCTAAAGTGTAAACCTAGGGTTTATGCTTTAATACTCAAATTAGGCCAACAGACCCTGATCTTAGTTTGAATGATTCTACAGAATAGAAATAATATCAGAATAGAATGAAATTGGTAGGCAACTTTATTTTTCAAATAGATTTAAACATAATATTTTTTTAAGATTTTTACTAATCCAGACAATTTGCCATGATTTTTTCAGTGACAGGGGGTCAATCAGGCAAAATAGACCCCCTAAGACTATCTCAGATTGATACAATATCAAAGATATTCGAAAAAATCTTCAAAAATTGTTAAATAATCTTAGTTTCATTGGATTTCAAACCCCACAAATTTCCATTAATTTGGCCTTCTACAGAGGTTATAATAAATTTTCAAAGTCAGATAAGAGTCAACTCTGGGTAGTACTAACCCCTATGTACTATTTGAATTTTAAAAATTGGTACAGTATGAATTTTTCCAAATAAAAGGTGTGTTTGAAAACCAACTTGATTATCCAAGTTCAAACCAAATTTTAAAATTTTTGGGTGTCTGGATTGATGGTCACAAATTTTTAAAAATAAAAAATTTTTGTTGGCCAAATTTTAGAAATCAATAAGGGTGTTTAAATTGAGTTTCAATTCAAATGACACCCTTTTGAATAAAAATCCCAAATATATATTTTCAATAAACCCAAATTCAAAAATTGGAATTTATTTTTTATTTTTGAAACTTCTTTTTTCAAAACAAACTTTCAAGACCAGCCTAACTAAATCTAAAGGACAAGATCCTAACTAATTTTTTTCTTAATTTTTTTAAAAAAATCCAAATCCTAAGATTGAAAAGAAACCTAATCTATAAATGCGAGAAAAATAGGTGCGTACCTGGATTTTCTTGTACCATGGATCGACGTGTGTGCAGATTGCACTTGTTGGTCATGCACATGCAAGAAAACAGAATCAATCAGAAATCCAAATCAAAAATCGCATTGCCCTCTGACAACGACACCTTTTGTTCGGGGTTAAATTCATGGAAAACAAATTTTTACGCCGTAGTATAGGTGCATAATTAATCCTAAACAAAACTAAATAACTAAATTCAAGAAGAATCCCGATAGAACTCTGGGAGGTGTGATAATGTGAATTTTGAAAATGATTTTTTATTAATTACTAATCTAAATCTAAATCTTAAATACTAACTAGTCTAATACCTATTGATGGTGGCAGATTTCTTGCACAATAAATTCACTAGTAGCAATCTCGAAGCAAACAATCATGGTATAGTTGCAAATAAATGTAACAAGTGTACGTATAACGCTCGTTGTGGAATTCTCTAAGCAGATAACGCTATCGAGAGAGTTTTGATAAATCATCGCATCAGTTACTAGTGTAGGAGCAGCCATGCAACATATATATATATATATTCTTTCTTTCTTTCTTTTTCATATTTTTTTGTGATTTTTGATTTTCGTAAACGGAAAGTTAACAAAACTAATCCACTGGTTGAAGAAGTACCTCAGGCCAGCTCAACTCCAGCTCTCAGAGACTCAACTCAGCTCAACTTGGTTGACCTTACCACCTGACCTAAGCTAGCTACTCTAGCTAGCTAGGAAGTCTTAGAGAAGAGTAGATTTAGCTCACCTCAGCTCATATCCGCAGAAGCCAGCTAATCTTAGCTTGGTTTAGCAGCTAGCAAAGAACAACCTAGCTAAGCTAGCTAATAAGCTCTGATGCAGCCCTCTTCAACTTCAGCCAGCTTTAGTGTAGCTTAATGTAGTTCCTTCCAGCCACTCATCAACAAACCCTAGCTCCGTTCACCTCCTACTCCACTCATCTACTAGAGGTTAGCTAGTCCACCTCCATGGCATCCAACCCTAGCTTGAAACCCAACCTAACTAGCTCTACCAAATAGGCCTACCTAAAGTTCACATAAGCTACTGATGAGAGGGTTTTTGCGAAGAAAAGTTAGGGTTTTGGGAAACCCATTGTCGCAGTCACAAAATTCACTAACCAAATAAAATTTATATCGAAACTCAAAAGGGAGTCCCGGTCAAACACGGGGAGGAGACATTTGTTTCTTTGAAATCCGTGTTTCACTTTGTTTCCTTTTGGTGTTTGGTATTTGCTTTTTTTTTTCCATTTTAAGATAGTGTGGAAAAAGTAGGAATATTATCTATACTAAGCTATTCTAGAAAGTAGGAAAGAACTATTCTACATGCTAAGTATGAAGGAAGAGGGAGAGAATAAAAAACTACTAGATAAATGCTTGACAAATGTTTATTACAATTGCTTCTACACTATGAAAGCAGTAAAAGGGAAAGGGGTGAGAGAAATCCTCTTTAACGACTACTCGGAGGATGAGGTTGCGTTGACATAGCCCAGACGAAGGTGTTGAGGAGTTGGACGAAGGAGAACGACATCGAAAGATGAGGGGAGGATGGGTGGCGTTGCGGCAAGATCTGCTTCCTAGAAAGCGGTTGAGAAGACGGCCGATGAGAGCTCCACAAATGGTGATGAGACGGTGGAGAATAATTTTTCTTTTTCTCTAGTGGAGCACCCCAAAGGCTTGGGACACAAGCTCAAGGTATGTTTTGAGCTCTAAAGTAGGTGAGGAGAGCATAGGAAGGGATGAAGAGAAATGGGGGAGGTGTAGGGCTTTATACAGTGGTGGAGACAGGTGTATTTGCAGGTATAGGCCTACAACAACATTTAAAACATTGCTAAAGACCCACCTTGGACGTCGCTAAAGGCATCACTCACCACTGCTGTCATCAGTGCATGCAAGCTAGATCAAGCGAGGATGCATCCCAATCGTCGGATCGCCAATGGATGCTCCAGATTTTGCGCACATCGTGCACTTGAGATCGTGCCCACCTGCGCGTACAATAGCACGTCCGTCTGCACGTCAGATATCATGTGTGCAAATCGCGCGCATCAAGTAGTGCCACGTGGTGAAGCCTCCGCTTCTTGATGACATCCAATGGACACAAACGAATCACACCCGTGCTCGCAAAATTAGGCGCAACGGGTGGGCTTCGAACAACTTTTCGCGTGTTGTGAATCGAAGCCTTAACCACTGTGTTGTGGGCAGGTTTAAGTCTTACTTAGGAATTAACTGCCATGTGCCCACGACTGCTGGAGTTTGATCCAACGACCTAGATTGAGTAAAGCTCTTCTCTGCTTGGCTTGAGGTGGGCGATGTGGCCTCTTGAGGACCGTTGGATTCGAATCCATTGGTCGAGATTTCACAAGTGTGGCTTGGGAGGAGCAGTTGCGGTTAGGCTGGAGGGCTGTGATGGTGCCACGTGGTGCCATCGTGGCTGTCCAGCCTAACCGCAACTACTCCTCCCAAGCCACACTTGTGAAATCTCGACCATTGGATTTGAATCCAACGATCCTTAAGAGGCCACATCGCCCTGGCGCCATCATGGCCGTCTAACTTCTTCTTGTAGAGGGTGCTACAGATCTCTGGTTGAAGTTGTTTTTGCACTGATGGACTATGATCGTCATTCCAGATCCATTCGTATGGTCAGATTTTTTGTCTGAAGCCTACAAAGAGGTCACATTGGCCCCTAGCCATATAAAATGTGGGTATTAATATACAAATTACACAAATTATCCTAAATGCAATGTAATGAATGTTATGCATTATTCACATTGCTATATGCAATGTTAAGCTTAGGAACTATCATAAGTCGGCATTTTATCATGAATAAATGAGTGTTTGTCATACCCCCATGCCTATCTTTTACTAATCCCTAGCAAAATGAACCTAAATGCTTTGTATAAAAATATAATCAAGATTTGATTACTTAGGCAAGATTTATTGATTACATTAGTAAATCTCAACTAAGGACCTAATTATAATAACTCAACAGTGCCCGGGTGTTTGCCAAAATGCAAACCGCCTAAGTCATCACCTTATTTGAAAAGGGAAGATACATTTTTTTTGCTTTTTCTTCTTTTTCAATTCTTTTGAAAATTTGAGTTTAACGTTTTGCACCAGCTTTCTTTAGCTACCCAACCCACCTAAGACTCGAAAAGAACTTCATGTTCTAAGCATCTTCTAAAAGGTGATAGACTCACTAGGCGGCCATTAAAATGGACTTTAGGTTTCTACAACCTTAGGTGACCTTAAGAGTTGTTGCCTAAAGGATTTTCTTTCCGATCAGTAGCTTTCTCTCTAGTTTTTTTATTTTCTATGGGGTCAACACAATGGTGCACCTAGTGTATATCTCGATTTATTCTACTTCCCTGCTTCTTCCCTAAGTGTTTTGGGAATTATATGTGCATTTTTGTGAGTTGGTTTCTGGACAACTGGCCAATGGGCTGTTACCCACGATAACTTGCTAGCCATACTCATGCGGTGAAGTGTGGTTTATTTTTCTCCTTTTTCTATTTTTCTATTTTTCTTTTTGTTTATTTTTTAGTATCATTTTTTTCTTTTCATAAGTAGGTGGCTTTCCTAATCAAAGATGTACCTAAAAGCAGTAGAATGAGTTTGGTCATGTAGCTGGGCTCTGGACAACTGGCCAATGAGCAGTTACCCATGACAACTTACCAGCCATACTACCCTAAAAAGTTTATTAGCTACCTAATTTCCATAAAAATCGCTGAAAAGTGAGTCAGTGCAAATAATGTGTAGATGCTTAAACTTAACGTCCCCTCAAATCAGAGGGCGGGTTGATAAGTCGTGTACTTATCACCCAAATTTATTTACCAAATTAAAATAAAATTAACTTAGCGAGGACTAAAGACCAAGTCCACATTTTAGTGGACACCAGAGCCAATTAAGCCCTGAAGAGTCTAAGTGTTCAGGTCCTAAAGTATCATTTCCTAAAGTTCGCAACTCCTAATGCCTAAGTTTTCTTCTCCTAATTTTTTTTTTATGACTAACAGGAGATTACTGCTAGAGGCTAACAACATGATTAAATCACAAAGTATCCAACCCCCCATTCCTAGCTAATACAATGTCCTCATTATAAAATAAAAGCGTACAGGAGGGTAGAATAGGATGAATATCACTTGAATTCCGTGAAACTTTGGTTAGCTCTAAATAATCTATACACATGCTAAGTTTAGTGCCTTCAGCTAGGCAATGTCCGGTCAACAGAGATTAGGGCAAGGTGAGAGCAACCTTGATTGAGATAGGTTCAGGGAGCACATGGTCAACATAGGGTTTGAGACATTGCCCGTTGAGCTTGAAGGAATTACTCATCTTTGGGTCAGATATTTCGACAGCCTCGTTAGAAAAAATTCGCTCCATAATGAACAAGTTGTTCCACTTAGACCGGAGCTTGCCAGGGAAGAGCTTAAGTTGAGAATCAAAAAGACAGACCCTCGGGTTCGGCTCAAAGCTCTTACAGGAAATCATCTGGTCATGAAGAGCTTTGGTCCTTTCCTTATAGATTTTGGTATTCTCGTAGGAATCATTTCTAAGCTCCTACAACTCAGATAGTTGGAGTTTCCTGGTGTCTTCCTAGCTAACTCTAGGTCAAGATTTCATTTCTTGATGGCCCAAAATGCTCAGTGTTCTAATTTTACGGGTAAGTGACACGGCTTACCAAACACCAGATGGAATGGAGACATACCGATAGGCATTTTGTATGATGTACGGTAAGCCCAAAGAGCATCATCCAGCTTTTGTGTCCAATCCTTCCTATCATGCCAAACATTTTACGCAAAATGTTCTTGATCTCAAGATTGGAAACTCGGCTTGTCCGTTTGTCTGGGGGTGGTAGGGTATGTAAATCCGATGATTCACCCCATATTTGGCTAGTAAATTCCTAACTTGGGCATGAGTGAAATGCATGCCACCATCACTGATAATGGCCTGAGGAATTTCGAACCGACTGAAGATATTTTTCTTCACAAAATCGATGACCACCTTGTGGTCATTGGTCCGGGTGGGAATTGCCTCAATCCATTTGGACACGTAATCCATAGCAACCAGAATATAGTAGTGTCCAAATGAAGGATGAATGGGTCCCATGAAATTGATGCCCCAAATGTCTAGTGCCTGCATTTCCCAAGTGTCTCTCTTGGCCATGTTCTCAAGTTTCTGGCATCGGGTGCACAACCTTGAGAATTCGTGGGCATCGTTAAATAACGATGGCCAATAGAATCTGGATTGTAAAATTTTTACCGCCATCTTTTTTTTGGAAAAGTGTCCGCCACACGCACCTACTTGGTAGAACTCAAGTATACTATGGAACTCATTTTCCAAGATGCATCAGTGAATAATCTAGTTGGTGCTGATGCGGTACAGGTCGGGATCATCCCAAAAATAACATTTGGCCTTGGACATAAGTCTATCCCGCTGTTGCTTGGTACAATCCTAGGGGATCTAACCAATAGCCAAATAATTAACAATATCCACAAACCAGGGTGTTCGGATACCCGAGACTATAAGGATAGCCTCATCCAGAAAAGTGTCAGAGATAGGGATATTCAGATGAGGAGAATCAATCGGGATTCTCAAAAGGTGATCCGTCACTATGTTTTGTGCCCTGGATTTGTCTTTGATTTCAAGATCAAATTCTTGAACTAAAAGAATATAGTGAATAAGTTGGGGCTTGGAATCCTTTTTGGCCAAGAGATGTTTCAAAGTTGAGTGGTCGGTGTAGATGATAGCACAAGAACCTAAATGATAAGCCCTAAATTTTTCCAAAGCAAAGACTACAACTAGTAGGCAATAAGTAGATCTGGAGATGGATCTGGAGCAGGATCTGGAATAACGGGAGCTGTAGCAGAGCTGGAGCAGAAGGCTTAGTTTAGATATAGGAACAATAATGTAAGGGGGTTAAAAGTTTGCTACTCTATTAAGTAGAAATAAAGCAATAAAATGTGAAGAGCATAGGTCCATCCTAGCCTTAGGATGGCCTAGAGACTTCCCCAAGCCTTAGCCACCCTTAGATTAGGTCACAACACCTTAGGAAGCCCTAAAACCCAAGTTCCAACCCTTATCTGGATGTCTAGATAAGTTATAGGATGTCCAGGACCCTTAGCCATCTCCCGCACACCTCAAACCCACTTCTACAGTGTTATTGTGCGTGCAGACACTTTGTCAGACGTCCAATTTCTGCAGAGGACCCAAAACAGAACCTTGATTTCCCCCTGACTCAAATTGGACGACCAGAACTGAAGTCTGGACTTCTGATTTTTTAGTATAAGTCGTCTAATCCTATTATTGGACGTCTGATACTGGTCTCTAGTCCCAATTTTGAGATTCAAGTCTTGATCTTGGATCTCTAGCTCCCTAGACCTAATCCCAACCCCATAGGAACCTAAATTAAGGTGTCCTAACCCTAGTACATCACCTCTAGACCTACCTATGGACCTAATTAGGTCCTCACCAAACCCAATTGACTTAGATCAAGTCAATTACCTTCACCTAAGTCAATTGGACTCATTGAGAGCTTAGATCTCAACCCACACAAGTTCGATTGGACTTAGTGAGAGTCCAATTGACCTAAACCCAACCTGATTGAGTTATGTCACTCTCAATTAGGCTCACACTCATTCAATTAAACTTAGGTTAAGTTTAATTGCATTTTCACCTTAGCAATTAGGGTTTGTAATCCTAAAATCATGACCTACACCTACACAAACCCCTTAGGACCTACCTTAAGCCACCTAGTGATGTAGAGCACGACCACATACACACACACACACCCATTCATGCACACACTTCTCTAGAGTTCTCTAGAGTTCTCTTGAGATGGCACCACCTCTTGGTTGCCAAATTTTGCAACCAAGAGGCATTCAAATTCAGATCCACAATTTTTGGATCTCAAAGACCACCTCCACCCCCATGTGGCCAGCCACTCTTGGACACTCTCTAGAGAGTTCCACACCTCTCTAGAGAGAAGCCATTGGGTCTATAAAAAGATCCCATGGGCGGCCAAACACACCCATTCACATCCTTGGCTTCCATTGGCACCACTCACTTCATTAGCTCCATACACGCCCACCTTCACTTAGCTAGCTACTCCACCTCCACGAGCTCACCACCATCATGGAGGACATCATGACGGGATGCTGGATCAACCCTACCTCTCTCCAAGGGTCGGCCTAAGCTACATTTGCCGCCCCTCATTCTTCTCCCGACCACTCCAAGGCCATCAAGGACCACCCCTGAATGCCCTTTTATTCTTCTAGATTTAATTCATGCTCTTTATAATTTTATTGCTTTTATTTACTGCTTAGTAGTGTAGTCTTACTTCTCCCCCAATGATGCATGCGAAACCCCCCCATCAATTCTTGTATGCGATCATTTTCTGGTAGCTAGGTTTAACTTTCAAGCATTTATGTACAAGCTTTCTTCTAGATTCCTTGTGCAAACAACTCTCCAATGAATGAATGAAAATGCATTGTTATATATATATATATATATATATATCTTTATGTGTTTGAAATCACCACGAGCTTAATAATTATTGTATTTGGGTGATTTAAGTGACTACTCTTTAACTGTCTATCCATTACGCACCAGCATGTCATTTTCCGAGGATATTGAAAATCTAACAATAGATGCCTTCTCCATAACTACCCACCACCTCACTAGAATCGTGCACACAGAAACTCACACGTTCACTTTCGTAATTTACTTGACGCATGCGCATGTGATCTGAGTTAATAACAGAAGTGGTGAAGTTTTAGTTAGGAGATTGGAAACCGACGTGTGTCTTTAAAGAAAGTACAGTAATAAAAAGATCGATTTCAAATGTGAAAGCAATGCCTCCCAGAGATGAACGATCGGGACTCAAGTCTCGTAATTTGTGTAAAACAATATCTTTGTTGGATCGTACTTCGCGACTATACTACGACACTTTTTTTTCTATCAAATATGCGATCTACGATTCCCCAACAAATGGCGCCGTTGCTGGGGAGGCAGCATCACTTTCTTTGATTTCGATCTTTTAGACTATCACTATCAAATTTCAGTCTACTTTGTTTTTGATGTGCAGGAAAAAAGGAAGAAGAACGGGATCTGCGCACCCAACGAGCGCAGAAAAGAAATCAGTGCACATCACATTCTTTTAGATTAGGTTTATTTTCTAAACTTTAGGACTAGATCTACTTCCTACAATCTCTTTTGTGAAAAAAAAAGAAGATTTTACTCATTTTCGTGAAAAAGGAAAAAATAAAAAAAAGAAAAATTTTGAAAAAACTCTACACTAGGTTTCCTTTCAAATCTAGGTTAGTTGGAAAAAGAAAAAAAAAGATATTTTCGTTGAATCTTTTGAAAAATTCTTTTTGAAAAAAAGTAAACGTGCAAGAGTTTTGAAAAAAAAAAGAATTTTTGGTGGAAAGCTTAGATTTCAAATTCAAACCTCCTTAAAAGGCATTTCCACCATCTCCTAATTTTCAGCCAGATTTCAAGCTTGATTTAAAAATTCGGTTGCCGAAAAAATAGTAAGCAAAAAATTCTAAAATTTAGGCTAAACTTTCATTTTTAAACCATCTTTCAAACGCCGCTGCTATTTTAAAAAATTCTAAGTATACAATTTTTAAAAATTCACAAAGTGCATGGGGCTCAAACTAACCCAGATTCAAAATTTTTCAAATTTCAAAAAGCGATTTTGAGCAATCCGAAAATCTGTTTTGACTAAAAATGATGGGGTTTGAAAGCTGATCTCATTGGCTTTACTTTCAATATTTTTCTCGAATTTTTGAAGTCATTTGATACTGTTTCAAAGCTAAAAACTGACCAAGGGTCAAAATTCCAGATCTGACCCCCTGATATTCAAAATTCCCTAAAAATTCGATTGAAACAGTAAAAATTCCAAAAAAAATATTCCCTAAAAAACTAATTAAAAAAGGAATCTACTCGCAAAATTTCAAATTAATTTGATTCCAATTATTATTAAAGAACCAACATTACTTTTGTGGTCTGCTGAAATAGAAAAAAAAAACCTAGAAGTGCATGCAACTTAGGTTGAATCTTTAGGGTTACAACTAGAGACCACGCCTTGGGCTAGCCTAGACTTAATTAAGTCTAGTTAGCCGGTGAGCTTGGTCACCTTGTGGGCCACTCACCACAGACCCCACTGAAGAAAACGGGTTAAAAATTAATTTTAAAACATGAAATCAATCCGAGTTCGTTGTCGTATTACTGGGTGTTTTTAATCTCTCTTGTCAAACCTGGTAACTAAGTCTGCGGGGTAGTGTCAAACGACCACGGCTCGGGGGTCAACGGAACCAAAGGCGTAAGCTAAAGGAAGAACCTTCCCCTTAGTCCCCCTGTAACTAGACTGGCTGGGTTAGCTTGAGATGCGGGAATTACCTTCAGTCGGTTGAATGACGAACTTATCTTCAGGAATTCAAATTTCTAACAAAAAATCTGGTCACCTGATCTATAAGGACCATTTGATTGACAGAGCCTTAGCCTTGTCCTGCATGGCTACACCAACCTAGGGGTTGGGTGGTGTAGGCACGGAGGGAGGTCACTTCGACCTCGCTTGGTTGGACCTTGGGAGCCACTCCCAAGGAGGCGAGTTACCTCGCCCGGACCATCTTATCCCCCTATTTCTTCTACTCCAAGAGCCACCATGGCAAATCCTAGACCTGGACCTAGACCAGGTCAGGACATCAAGAATCTAGACTTGATGGCTCGTCTGGAATCCCAGGTCGCCGAATCTGAGGAACGGCATCAGCAGAGCATGGATCGCATTCTGATGGCACTTGGCAGGATGCAGCACCCGCCGCGAGGAGAACAACTGCGGGATTTCTACGACCCAGCCGCACAAATCATCGCACCTCTTGTCAGAATTCCCGCAGGCAGAGACGCGTTTGAACTCAAGCCCAATGTAATTGGGTTGATCATCACTCATTTCTACAGGAACTCAAGTGAAGATCCATTCCAGCACATGGAGGACCTGAGTCGACTCGCTGAAATGATTCACCCCAGGAATGTCGATCTCGGAATTGTTCTGATGAAGCTTTTCCCGTTCTCATTGAGGGACAAAGCTTCATACTAGTTCAAGGCTATTGGGAAGCCATTGGAACCTGGCCGGAATTACGACGTGAATTCCTGCAAAAGTTCTTCCCAATCGGTCGAACAAACGCAATGCGACGCACAATCACAACTTTCCCCCAGGGAGCTGGGGAGAAATTACACGAAGCATGGGACAGATTTCACGACCTTCTCCAAAAATGCCTGCATCATGGTATACTTAGATGGCACTTAGCTCAGATTTTTTACCATGGGCTGGATGACACACATCGGTATCTGGCCGATGCATCTAGCGGTGGGAATTTTCTCGTAAAATTCAAGAACAGTGCAATTGAGTTGTTTGAATCATGAGCGGAGAACTCGATGAATGCCGCATCTATGAACTAGTTCTAGCAGCCTGGTCAGCAGTGAGTTGGTGTCCACGAGGATCACACTGAGTCTATTCGAGTCGACATGGATATCATCATCAAGCAGCCGGATAGAATAAACTTAATCGAGAAGAAGATTGACCAGATTAGTCAAGGTCAATCCGACTTGATCTCTGCTACCTCATGACCCTCCTATGCACCCCGAGCCCCACCTACTCGAGTTAATCTACTCACTCGGGATGCATTTTCTTTGTATTACGAGTTCCCGCATATCAGGATCCCATAAATAATCCAGATCTAGCACCTTACGACTAGGGTTATGCACCACTCGCAGATTATAATGCATATCCCCTTGACGGATATATGTTTCAGACATCTTCGGCCTACGAGGATGTCAGCACTATCCAGGGATATGGGCGTAATAACCCATACTCAGAGACGTATAACCCTGGTTGGCGCCAGCATCCGAACTTCTCCTGGTCTGGTAATTCACAGAGACCACATCAAGATCCACACTACTAGACCAGGCAATACGAGAATGCGCAAAACACGTACCCTAGGCAGCAGCCATTCCCGCCTCAGCAGCAGCAACCCCACTCGTTATACCAGCCGCTGCACCAAGCTGCCAACCACTCTCCAAAGCGAGCTGACCCTTTGGAGGCACTGAAAGAGGAGCTGCAAGGATCGATGAGGAAGTCTACACAAGATAGCTTGCAGATTATGAAGGCGATGGCTGATCAAATTCAGACCATACAGAACACGTAGAACCAGCTATTGTAGGAGCATAGGACTCAGGAAGCCTTGCCCTCCCAACCCATCCCGAATCCTCGATATGTGCAGAACTAGGGTGCCCCGCCTAAGTTTTAGGCACCGCAGGGATAGGCACATGCCGTACTACAGGCGCCTCCTGCACCACCCAGTTATGCACAAGGCTAGCTGCCTTTGCAGAATCCCACGTATTCTGCCCCTTCCACTCCCCCACCACCTCATGGACAACAAGCCGATGCACATGTTGTTTCTTTGCATAGCGGAACGAAGACATTCGACCCACCACCTAGGCAGGCAGGTTCTGATTTTTCCTACCCGTTTACCGCAGGTGGATTCGACTCCATCATCTCAGGAGCCACTTGCGGTAGATGAGGGTAAGAGGCCATTTAACCCTGAGATTCCCGTCCCTTTTCCTGAGGCTCTGACACGAAATGTAGTACAGAAAAAGGACACGCGGAATTTTGAGGACCTGAAATCGATGTTTAAGGAAGTACATATTCAGGTCCCCCTCCTCGAGGCTATCGATCACATTCCCGCTGTCACTAGGTTCTTCAAGGACTATTGTACCCTGAAGCAACAGCCGAGAATTGGACGACAAGCGGTACTGTCGAAAGAAGCTAGCACCGTGATTCTAGCTAACTTACTGTCGAAGAAGAAAGACCTTGGTACCCCACTCATATCCTGCTTCTTGTAAGATTCTCCATTTGATTGGGCCCTTCTAAATTTGGGTTCGTCCATCAATTTAACTCCCACCACCATATTTGATCGATTTCGATTTGGGGAGTTGAAACCCACCTCAGTTATGATTCAGCTGGCTAACAGATCAGTCAAAACACCAAGGGGGTGGTTGAGAACGTGATCGTGAAAGTCCGCGAGTTCTGCTTTCCCGTAGATTTTTTCGTTCTCGATATGGAAGTTCCTCCTAATCTCCAAGATGCACCAATTATTTTGGGTTGCCCATTTCTGCCGAAAGCCCGAGTGAACATCGATTGTGCATCTGGGTGTATGGAAATTGCCCTAGGCAATGAGCAACTTCGACTAGACATATTCAGGGCAGCAAAGAACTTCGACTGTGATCGAATAGAGGATGGTGAAGATGAAGATTCGGCTTACTGTGGTAACATTGGGCTCCTTTGTGATGACCCAATGTCTCATTCGTCTACACTATCAGGGTTCTCGGACCTTGATCCACACGGGACTAAAACCACTGCATTACACATATCTCCCCGAGGATCTAACTATTTAGGGTGTGCTTCTAACCACACCACCCTTGAATCCAGCTATCCTGATCCATATATTACTGAATTGCCCCTGTTATTGCAGAAAGACGTGACTACAGCTAACGGGTTTCCCGTTAACACAGTCACAACCGATTTTACAGGGAGCGACTCAGCGGGAATTCACGTGCACATGGATCAGCAGATTCCCACCCTCGATTCTGCTCCTCCCACTCTCATATTTGATTCTGACCCACCCGTTATTGAATTGAAGCCCTTACCTGACTCACTTAAGTATGTGTTCTTAGGTGAAAGTGAGACATATCCAGTCATTATCAATGCCCACTTAACCCAAGAATAAGAACATCAATTGATTTCTACACTTCAAGATCATAGGGCTGCTATCGGGTGGAGTATTGCTGATCTCCAAGGTATTTCCCCTCGTATTGCACTCATCACATTTACATGGATAAGGGGGTGAAACCTTCGAGACAACCTCAAAGACGGCTTAACCCGAATATGCTAGAGGTTGTTAAGAAGGAGATCATCAAATGGTTGGATGCAGGCATTGTATATCCAATCTCAGACAGCCAGTGGGTGAGTCCAATTCAAATAGTGCCCAAGAAAGCAGGACTCACTGTCATGAAAAATGATAAGGGAGAATCCATCCCGACCACACTGCGACATCTTGGCGAGTCTGCATTGACTGCAGGAAACTGAACACCGCTACCCAGAAGGATCACTTTCCTTTGCCGTTCATTGACCAGATCTTGGAACGGTTAGCCGGATGCAGTTTCTTTTACTTTCTGGATGGATACTCCGGGTATAATCAGGTAGCGATTAGCCCGCAAGATCAAGACAAGACCACATTCACATGCTCCTTTGGAACATTCGCCTTCAAGTGGATGCCCTTTGGCCTCTGCAACGCACCAGCGACATTTCAACGTTGTATGATGGCCATCTTCTCTGACATGATTGGGGATTATGTGGAGGTATTCATGGATGACTTCTCTATTTTCGAAGATCATTTTGCATCTTGTCTTGATAACCTCACCAAGATCCTGAAACGGTGTATTGAAGTAAACCTAGTACTATCCTTGGAGAAAAGCCATTTCATGGTGAGGGATGGCATGGTACTAGGACACAGGATCTCTAAAAATGGACTCGAGGTCGATCGAGCTAAATCTGAGATTATTTCCCACTTACCACCGCCTAGCTCGGTCAAGCAGATTAGATCATTCTTGGGTCACATCGGCTTCTATCGGAGATTTATACGCAATTTTTCAAAAATTGCGCGGCCTTTGACGAATCTCCTGGTTACTGATGTCCCATTTGAATTTGATACCTCATGTCTCAGCGCCTTCGAGACTTTATGAAGCACTGTTTCTGACTCCCCGATTCTCCAACCACCCGACTGGTTGCTTGACTTCGAAATGATGTGCGATGCTTCTGATTTTACCGTCGGTGCTATTTTAGGCCAGCGTCGGGAGAAAGAACCCTTTGTCATATACTATGCTAGCAAGACGCTGAATGAGGCTCAACGCAATTACACTGTCACCGAAAAAGAACTGTTAGCAGTAGTATTCGGGTTGGAGAAATTCAGATCATATTTATTAGGGTCCAAGGTCATCATCTTCACTGACCACTCCGCCCTCCGGCATTTGTTGGCAAAGAAGGATGCCAAACCACGGCTCATTAGATGGATCCTTCTATTGCAGGAATTTGATATCGAAATCTGCAACAAAGCTGAAAAACAAAATGTTGTGGCAGATCACCTATCCAGATTAAACCCAGACCACATTCCTTATTCCCTACCTATCCATGAACAATTTTCAGATGAATCTCTTTTGGAAATTCATTCTATTGAGTTCCCCTGGTATGCGGATTTCGCGAACGACCTTGCTGCAGGAAAAATTCCTACGAACCTATCCAAGGACCAGAAACTCAAATTCATTGCAGAGGCCAAATACTACCTCTGGGATGACCCACTACTCTTCCGCATTGGGGCAGATTAGATTATTCATAGATGCATCCCAGACTCTGAGATCCTCAGTGTGTTATCTTTCTGCCATAATGATGCGTGTGGTGGCCATTTCTCAAGATGGAAAACTGCTGCAAAAATTTTGCAGTCGGGATTTTTCTGGCCAACCATCTTCAGAGATACACACGATTATGCCCAACACTGCAAACGATGTCAGTCCGTTAGCTCTATGACCAGGAGAGACATGATGCCACTCCAATCCATCATGGTAGTAGAAGTGTTTGTTGTCTGGGGTATCAATTTTATGGGTCCTTTTCCAAACTCGCATGGCTTCAAGTACACATTGCTAGCCGTTGATTATGTCTCAAAGTGGGTCGAGGCCATCCCGGCGAGATGGGCTGACCATAAGGCCATCATTTCTTTCGTATGGCAAAATATTTTTGTGAGATTCAGAATACCCCACGCTCTGATTAGCGACAGGGGAAGCCACTTCATCCACGCCCATTTTAGGTCGTTATTAAAGAAATACGGGGTACATCATCGCATAGCCACCCCGTATCACCTGCAGACCAATGGGCAGGCTGAAGTGTCTAACCGTCAAATCAAGCTGATTCTCCAGAAGACGGTTAGACCAGACAGGAAGGATTGGTCCGACAAATTAGTCGATGCACTCTGGGCATATCGGACCACATACAAGGCCCCACTCAGAATGTCACCATATCACATGGTATATGGCAAGGCCTGTCACCTTCCTGTAGAGCTGGAACACCGCATCTTTTGGGCGGTGCGAAAATGCAACTTTGACCTCGATGCAGGAGGTCGAGAACGGAAACTCCAACTCAGCGAATTAGAAGAGATCCGGTGGGAGGCCTATGAGAATGAATTAATATACAAGGACAAGACCAATGCCTTTCATGACCACCACATTCGGAGGAAAGTATTCACGCCCAACCAGTGAGTATGGTTGTTTGATTCACGACTGAAACTGTTCACGGGGAAGCTCAAGTCCAAGTGGACTGGCCCGTATGTTGTGATGCATCCATATCCTAATGGGGCAGTCCAGATCAAGGACCTAAATTCTAGGCATATATTCACAGTAAATGGCCAGCGCCTCAAGCCATTTTTGGCCCAGGAACCTCCTCCACCTGACGAGACTGTTCATCTTAGTGAGGACATGTGATTGAGTGCTCACCCAGCTGGAGGCGTTAAACTCAGCAAGTATAGATACCATTCACTCCACATTCCACCATCATTTATATATAACCATTTTTATACATAGCATATTTTTGTTTTAGCATATGTCCCTTTTGTATAGTGCATGTTAACAGGTTGGCCAGGGCTGAATATAATTTCAGGAGCAATTACAGGTGATTTCTACCCATTCTCCCCCTGTAGTATTTATTTTCTTTGATATTCATGCATGAGGACATGCAAGAACTTAGGCATAGGGGGGTAGATATAGAAAAACTGAAAAAAAAATTTTTGCCAACACTTAGGAAAACCTCGAAGCTGCATGTAAAATGTACTTTAGGACATTAAATAAAAGAACAACCAACTCCACCTCCAATGCTCACATTAGAGCTAGAAATCGTTCGCAACAACCACTTCTGACTCACCTGCTCACCTTTTGTTCTAAATTTAGGGTCAAGCTGATTGTAACCTAATACGGGAAACTCACGAAGTACAAATTATATGAGGTTACATGTTTATAGCATATATACATACTGTATTCATGAATAAGATTATTTTATTAAAAGAATGCATTAAGGATTTTATCCTCTAGTTGATTCCTGTAATCTGGAATCCAGTACAACTTTTCACACACACGTAGAATTTGCAATGGATTCATGGTGAAGGCTGATAAACATCTTCAATCTGTCGAGAAGAAGCAGTGCTTCTTTTCTTGAACCCCTGGACAGTGTTTTGGGAGTCAAGTAGATTTTCCTCCAAAAAAATCCACCAAATAGTGTGAGAGAGTAGAGTGTATTGGTGCTCTAATATTAGTACAAGGAATCTGGAATCCTAGATAATTAGGTTATGGTACTCTGAGATTAGACATAGTTTTCGCACTCGGCTCCTACGTATACATTTTGTGCGAAATATTGAGAGCCACTAAATAAGGCAAATACGCGGAGAGCGAGTTTTCATAAAACTAGGGCTAAGGTGGATGGTTACGACCATTCTCTACGGAATCCTTAGCTGAAGGAGGGTATTGATGTCAAGATCAGAAATACACCGTCCTATCCATCTCTCCCGGTGCCGTGAGTAGGCACTTGCACCAAATAAGCCACCCAATGTCTCTTGAGTACCACCAATCCCTAATAATGCCTCCTCAATAAAGTTCATGGATGTATGCTAGTTGTGTTATGTTGAAAAAGAAAAGAAAAAAAAAGGAAAAAAATAATAAATAAATAATAAATAAATAGAAAAAGAAGAAAAAGCAAAGAAAAGAATGAATATTTAGTGTTTATTTCATCGAGGCAATGCCACAAAATACAATTGAGATCCACCAAATATGGCCCTAACCTATTTTTCTTGTGTTTTTGATCGCTCAAATACTGGCTGAGGAATTTCGACTTCGTGTTAGGGTTATGAGAACTCAATTAAAGTGTTAATGCCTAGTGAGACCACCAGATACAAGTCATATATGTGAATCTGGTGAGGTTGTGAGCTCTAAGAAAAAAAGAAAGAAAAAAGAGAGAGAGAATGAATACAAAGGAATCAAAAGAGAGCGTAGTTTTTCTTGTCTTTCTCTCAGTTGAGTTACTTAGTAATCTGGGAATCTAGGTTCTGCAGTACTAGTCTTTATGTAGCACCAAGTGAGAATGAGCCACCAAATATATAATCATTTCCCTCAGAGATTCTCTACCTAAGTCTAAGGCTGGGGTGAAATTCATAGAGTATTTTGAATACCTCGAGGGAAGAAGTTCGCCTATCCAGCTAGAATTTTTAGTAGGGGTCAAGTATTGACTTTAGAGGTGTATTAGTTTTCACTCGAATCCGTTGCAAAAGCTACATAGCCGCACTTTCACGATTGTCTGGATTTCTAGAGCATAGGATGAAAACAAAAAGGAGAAAAATCTCTACGCATACACTTGATAAAATAATCAGTTCCTTAGGGACCTTTGTTGTAAATAATTTAGCCTTGCATTTGCTAGGGACTAGCAAGATTTAGGCATGGGGGTATGATTGCGCAGCAATCATCGGTTTTAATTGACCTAAATTAAGCTAGGACTTAGCATAAGTTAGGGTTATTCATGCATACATACAAATTATCTGCACCTTTATTGCTTTACTTTAGCTATGCATAAAATAATGCTATAATGTGCTGATCAAGTGCATTATGTCGATTGCAGGCAATAAGTAGATCTAGAGCTGGATCTGGAGCAGGATCTAAAGCTAGATCAAGAATAACGGGAGTTGTAGCAGAGCTGGCGCAGAAGGCTTAGTTTAGATATAGGAACAATAATGTAAGGTGGTTAAAAGTTTGCTATTCTATTAAGTAGAAATAAAGCAGTAAAATGTGAAGAGCATAGGTCCATCCTAGCCCTAGGATAGCCAAGAGACTTCCCCAAGCCTTAGCCACCCTTAGATTAGGTCACAACACCCTAGGAAGCCCTAAAACCCTAGTTCCAACCCTTATTTGGACGTCCAAATAAGTTATAGGACGTCCAAGACCCTTAGCCATCTCCCGCACACCTCAAACCCACTTTTGCAGTGTTATTGGACGTCCAGACACTTTGTCAAACGTCCAATTTCTACAGAGGACCCAAAACATAACCTTGATTTTCCCCTGACTCAAATTAGATGTCCAGAACTGAAGTCTGGACTTCTGATTTTTGATTATAAGTCATCTGATCCTATTATTGGACGTCTGATACTGGTCTCTAGTCCCTGTTTTGAGATTCAAGTCATGATCTTGGATCTCTAGCTCCCTAGACCTAATCCCAACCCCATAGGAACCTAAATTAAGGTGTCCTAACCCTAGTACATCACCTCTAGACCTACCTAAGGACCTAATTAGGTCCTCACCAAACCCAATTGACTTAGATCAAGTCAATTACCTTCACCTAAGTCAATTGGACTCATTGAGTCCAATTGAGCTTAGATCTCAACCCACACAAGTTCAATTGGACTTAGTGAGAGTCCAATTGACCTAAACCCAACCTGATTGAGTTATGTCACCCTCAATTAGGCTCACACTCATTCAATTAAACTTAGGTTAAGTTTAATTACATTTTCACCTTAGCAATTAGGGTTTGTAACCCTAAAATCAAGACCTACACCTACACAAACCCCTTAGGACCTACCCTAAGCCACCTAGCCATGAGGAGCACGACCACATACACACACACACATCCATTCATGCATACACTTCTCTAGAGTTCTCTTGAGATGGCGCCACCTCTTGGTTGCCAAATTTAACAACCAAGAGACATTCAAATTGAGATCCACAATTTTTGGATCTCAAAGACCACCTCCACCCCCATGTGGCCGGCCACTCTTGAACTCTCTCTAGAGAGTTCCACACCTCTCTAGAGAGAAGCCATTGGGTCTATAAAAAGACCCCATGGGCGGCCAAACACACCCATTCACATCCTTGGCTTCCATTGGCACCACTCACTTCATTAGCTCCATACACGCCCACCTTCACTTAGCTAGCTACTCCACCTCCACGAGCTCACCACCATCATGGAGGAAATCATGACGGGATGCTGGATCAACCCTACCTCTCTCCAAGGGTCAACCTAAGCTACATTGGCCGCCCCTCATTCTTCTCCTGACCACTCCAAGGCCATCGGGGACCACCCTTGAATGCCCTTTTATTCTTCTAGATTTAATTCATGCTCTTTATAATTTTATTGCTTTTATTTACTGCTTAGTAGTGTAGTCTTACTTCTCCCCCAATGATGCATGCGAAATCCCCCCATCGATTCTTGTATGCGATCATTTTCTGGTAGCTAGGTTTAACTTTCAAGCATTTATGTACAAGCTTTCTTCTAGATTCCTTGTGCAAACAACTCCCCAATGAATGAATGAAAATGCATTGTTATATATATATCTCTTTATGTGTTTGAAATCACCATGAGCTTAATAATTATCGTATTTGGGTGATTTAAGTGCCTACTCTTTAACTGTCTATCCATTACGCACCAGCATGTCGTTTCCCAAGGATATTGAAAATCTAACAATAGATGCCTTCTCCATAACTAGTCACCACCTCACTAGAATCGTGCGCACAGAAACTCACACATTCACTTTCGTAATTTACTTGACACACGTGCATGTGATCTGAGTTAATAATAGAAGTGGTGAAGTTTTAGTTAGGAGATTGGAAACTGGCGTGCGTCTTTGAATGAAGTAAAGTAGTAAAAAGATTGATTTCAAAAGTGAAAGCAACGCCTCCCAGAGACGAACGACCGGGACTCAAGTCTTGTAATTTTTGTAAAATAATATCTTTGTTGGATCGTACTTCGCGACTATACTACGACACTTTTTTTTCTATCAAATATGCGATCTATGATTCCCTAACATAATCACAGGGAGCATATTGTTAGGTCCTAAGAACTCGTATTTTAAATTCTCAGGCAATGGTTTCATTTCTAGCTGAGGTGGGTTCAACATAAAGGGTAAGGAGGATGCTGGTGAAGATTCATCAGGATGGTTCAGTGGAAGAGGTTGGGAGTGAACAAAATCAATAACCTCTTCAAGGTGTGGCGAGTCTACCACGGAGGGTTGTGGGTTAGGTTCACTAGTGCTAGTAGAGTCCTCGAGTACATTGATCGACATACACGTCTCAACATTGAAATCATGATCCTCAAGCTCCTCACCAAATCCACAATCCTCAAATCCCTTTATCGCCATGAAAATATCAAGTGTCAATTTCCTATCTCCAAAGGTGATCTCCATACTACCGCTCTCACAATTGATGTTGGCCTTGGTGGTAGCTAGGAATGGGCACCCCAGAATGATGGCTATGTTCCTCAAATCTCCAGGTACATCCATGTCAAGGACTAAGAAATCTATGAGAAAATAGAAGTCCCTGACCTTGGCAATAACATCCTTAATAACGCCTTTCAGTGTGGTGATCGAACGGTTTGCTAACTGTAGTGTTACTGAGGTTGGCCTGAGTTCACCTAACCCAAACCTTTCATAAAGAGAGGTAGGGATTAGGTTGATGGATGCATCTAGATCCAATAATGCCCTATCAAAAGTGTAATCCCCAATGACACATGAAATCAAGGGGGCACCTGGATCTTTCTTCTTTTGAGGAAGGTGATGCAAGATAATAGAACTCGCTTTCTCAGAGAGAATCACCTTCCTCGAGGTGGGTTCTTTTGGCTTACACTTTTGGGTAAATAGATCTTTCAGGAATTTAGAGAAAGCCAGGATGTGCTTAATAGCATTGAGGAGTGGGATATTGATCTCTACACTCTTGAATAAATTCAGGAGCTCCTCGTTGTTATCTAGGGTTTTCTTCTTCCTAGTTTTCAATAAGACCTCTAGGAACGGGATGTGCGTGGTGTCCTCAATTTTGGGTCCCTGGTTCTTGTTTTCTTCTTCAACCTCCTCTCTTCTTCCTTGGGCTCCCCAGGGTTTTGGTTGCTAGAAGGTAGTTCAGGGTCCTAGGTTTGTTTCTCGCTCCTTAAGGTGACAGAGTTTGCAGACGCATATGGGTTCAGGTCTTGGGGAGGGTTAGGAAAGATAGGAGGGCATTGGTTAACCAGATAACCAGGCTTAGAAGATGAAGAAGAAGAACCTTGCTCAACCACCTAAGCATGTGCGTGTGGGTCCCTTTGATTCTCGTACCCTTGGGCTCTATTGCCCTGATTTTGTACATTGCGAGGGTTGGGTACAGGTTGGGATGGTAGAGATCCGGGTTGTTGGGTGTTAGTAATAAGCCCAGATTGCAAATTATCTAATGATGTCTTCAATTGCTACATAAGCTGGAGAATGGATCCTTGCATTTCTACCATTTGCCGGTTTAAGTTAACTTGCCTTGCGGATTGTTGGGCATTCCAAGATGGCTGAGTAATCGGTCTCAAGGGCAACTGGGTGTATACTTAACCCTGACCCATAGGTCTTCGAGGTGCATAGTTGGTGGGTTGTGTTTGGGTCTGTTGCCCCTGACTTTTCTAGAAGTTAGGGTGGTTCCTCCAACCCTTATTATAAGTGTTGGAATACGAGTTGGACCTAGCATTCTCCTATATCGCATATGCATCGTCATAGGGCAAGAATGGAGAGAAGGAAGAATCAGAAAAACTGGGATCAAAGGCCCCAGTTTGGAACCCATAAGGTTCTGAGAAATTTTATCTCATAGGTTGAGTTTACTCTAGTTGGTTCACGAACTCCCGCCCCATGGATGCTCCTAAGGGATGGAAATTCAAATTCTAGGATTGAGTAGGTGTAGAAGTGTTTCCTGAGTTTCCAGCCATCCACTCTTCCATCCCTTTTGCAACCAAGTCCACCTTATCCAATTTGTTGTAAATCAATTCCATGTCAAATGAATGAGAGTTCTGAATCTCATTAGCATTTGACCTATGTTGTTGGGACCAGTTGAAAGTATCCATGGAGGCATGATTTATCGAATTCTTGCTCATTTCCTCAAACAAGTCATATGTGCTATCTACATCCCTATTGAGGAAATTACCTCCACAAGAGGCGTCCACATGATTACGGAGTTGTTCGACCAACCTGTGATAAAATATCTGCATGAGTTGCATTTTGACACCTCGTGGTGTGGACACTTCCTCAAAATATCCTAAAATCACTCCTAGGCACCATGAAATAGTTCACCCGGCCACTGGGCGAAAGTGGTAATCACTTGTCGCAAAGCATTGGTCCATCCAATTGGGGGGAATTTCTTCAAAAAAGCTGACTTATGAGTAGCGCATGTTTCTATTGGCCTTCCAATGGTCCAGTACCAATGTGCAGCCTTATCCCTGAGAGAATAGGGGAAAAGCCTCATGATCATTTACTCTTCATTCACATTCCTAGCTCTGGTGGTCTGAACCAAAGTTGTCAGATCCTCTAAGTGTTGGAATGGGTCCTCCGAGCGAAGCCCATGGAAATGTTTAATCAAACATAAAACCTGGGGCTTGATTTCTCTGTCTTCGGCGAGAATCATGACGTCGGGATGTTCCCTGTAATTTGAAGGATCATAAAAATCCTTCAAGGGCTGAGCACCCTTACCATTCATTCTTTGGAACCATTATTGCATCTACTGCAATTCTTCCAATTGCCTCCGAATCAGTTTCTACTGGTTCGGGGGCAGGGGAGGTGATTGTTGATCAGCCATGGGATCTGCTTCACTATAACTCAACCTCTGCCTCCGGGAATAGTCTAAAGTTCCTTCCAAGCAAGGGTTCAATGACCTCCTTCCAAGCATGCACTAGAAGGAAGTCAGAAGGACGGGGAAAAAAAATGGAACCCTGCAGCACAAAAATGCAAGCCTGTCCTTAAATTGGGTAGCCTAAGGACCTATGCCTCAGAAATAAACTCCAACCGCACCACAAATTTGGTGTTGTCCTTTCTCTCAAAGATGGTAAAGTTGGGCCAACGAAGTAGGGGGTGTGTGTCCCAAAGGCTGCTAACTATTCTAAACCCCTACTTAAGTCATTTGACAATTGGGCCCCCTAACTTAGCACCTTTTGAAGCAACCAGACATCACTAATTCAAAGTGCGTTCAAGAGAGGACCCTAAAATGGACTTTGTGAATCCTAGGGCCAATGTCTACTCAATTTTACTTACGCTTGGGATAGTAGTGCTTTTGGAAGGTGATGGGCCCTGTTAATGGGTTGTGCCCTTAATAGTTCATCTGAAAATGTGTAAATGTGCAGAACCAAGAGTTTTCAAGTAAGATTATTGAGGATGAAGTGAGGTTTGGGATTCAAATCTTGCTTCGTAGCTTTATATAGTGGTGAGGAGAGCATAGGAAGGGATGAAGAGAAATGGGAGAGGTGTAGGGCCTTATATAGTGGTGCAGAGGGATGTATTTGTGAGTATAGGTCAACAGTGACATTTAAAATGTCACTGAAGACCCACCTTGGATGTTGCGGAAGGCATCACTCACCACCGCTGTCATCTACGCATGTAGGCTAGATCAGGTGAGGATGCATCTTAACCGTTGGATCGCCAATGGACTCTCCAGATTTCACATGCATCGCGTGCTTGAGATTGCACCCACCCACGTGAACGATAGCATGCCCATCTACGTGTCAGATATTGCATGTGCAAATCACGCACATCAAGCAATGGCACGTGGTGTAGCCAACATCGCTTGATGGCATCCAATGAGCACAATCAAATCATGCCAGCACTCTCAAAATTAGACACAGCGGGTGAGCTTGGAACGCGCATTCGTGTGTTGTGAGTCGAAGCCTTAACCACTGTGCTGAGGACTGGTTTAAGTCTCACTTAGGAATTAATTCCCATGTGCCCATGACTGTTGGATTTTGATCCAACAGCCTAGATTGCGTGAAGCTCTTCTCTGCTTGGGTTGAGGCAGGCGATGTGGCCTCTTGACGACCATTGGATTCGAATCCAACGGTTGAGATTTAACAAGTACGGCTTGGGAGGAGCAGTTGCAGCCAGGCTGGAGGGATGCAATGGCGCCACGTGGTGCCATCGTGGTCATCCAACTTCTTCTTGTAGAGGGTGCTATGGAGCTCTGATTGAAGTGGTTTTTGCACTGATGGATTGCAATCGTCTTTCTAGATCCATCCGTACGATTGGATTTTTCATCCGAAACCCGTAAAGATGTTGCATTGCCCCCTGGCCATATAAAATGTGGATATTAATATACAAATTACACAAATTATCCTCAATGCTATGTAATGAATGTCATGCTTTATTCACAATGCTATATGCAATGTTAAGCTTAGGAACTATCATAAGTCGGCATTTTATCTTGAATAAATGCATATTTGCCAGCTACCACCTACTCGTACTCCTTTTGGCGCCAACCTAAACACCACCCTTCAGCCCACCACCACCACCAAGGGGCACCACAAAAGTGGCACCAAAAAATCTCCATAACCAACCCCTGCTTGGCGCCACTTTTCCCTCCCAAACCCCACCACATCACCACCATCTAATCATCTCTTAAGGCCATCTCCACCCTCCAAATCAGTGCCAAAGAGAACCCTTCTGGAAGCCCATTCTTGGTGTCAAAATTTAGGTGGTAACCACCACCTTGTATGACCCCTGTTTACCCATTAACTACCCTTTGCATCCATTGAGTTGGCACCACCAATTCTTCACCTTAAGATCTCCATAACCACCCCATCAACCAATCCAAGCCATCCACTAGAACCCCACGCCAACCTATCCCTTCCACTCTATAACAATACCATTAACTACCCACCTTCACATCATCCTCCATTAGTTTATTCTATGCACATCCACCTACACCTAAGGCCAAGGAAGAAGAAGAAGAGAAGAAGATTGAGGGGACTTGCCCCCTTGGTGCCTTCTTCCTCTCTCTTCTCCCTTGTGCCATGCCAAGGAGGAGAATCATTCATCTAGAGGGATGGCCAAGTAAGGAGGAGATCTTCATCAAGGTGGTGGACATCCACCTTGGAGGAGCATCTTGGAGGACAAACTTGGACGAGCATCACTTGAGAGTTCTTCTCAAGCATAGGAGCTGTTGTGCTTGGAGCAAGGACCACTCCTTCATAATCTTTGGAGAACTTTTCTTCTTCCTTATTTTGTTTGTATTAGCTAGTGTAGTTTGTCATTTTCTTGTAAGAAGCATTCAACTACCTGTTGTTAACTTTACTAGTAATACAAAGCTTTTTGACTTCTAATTTCTTGTTCTACTTAGTGTGATTTTCTTGTAGTTGTAGTGCACCACAACTCTTCTAATTACCCTAGGTGCACTTGCTTAGGGTGAGCTTAGAAGAGAGGACATTCTTATCACTTTAGAGTAGTTGATAGGCGTAGCTTTAGCATAATCACTTTTGCTTTCAAGTGCCTATTATTTCAAAACCTTAAAAATAATAAAATCAAAAATACAAAAATACAAAGTGTTGATTTGAGAGGTGAGAGAGAGAATCATTGATGTGACTAACAATTTGGCCTCCTTGGATGACCCTAGATACCCCACTATCTAGGTTATAAATTTTAAGAGTTGATTGCAGATTTACACGTTACAACGACACAATTATATCAATTTACAAAATGCGTATTTTCTCGCATCACTTCTCGATGCTGTTGCTAGGGAAGCACAGCTTAGTCACATTTAATCTCTCTTACTTTATTAGATCTTCACAAAATTTTATTTATTTTGATTTAGGGTGCAAATGAGGAGCGAGAGCAGTATTCAGAATTGCTTGTAGTGAAGGTTTCAAGTGAACTTGTCTTCCCGTGTACTTTATGTTAGTATCCCCAGTCATTTCTTTCATCATCACAAAAATCTCTTAAAAAATTCTTTAAATTATCAAAATCTCAAAAGCAAGAAAAATTGAGGGTGGTGGAACCCTAAAAATTACTTTGTTGCTTGTTTGCTTCATTTTTCCACCACCCTATCTTATTGGTGTCTGATTTTTTAAAATCCAGACTTATGTTGTGATTTTCAAAAATTAGGTTAAGACACTTTGGAGTATCCTAAACTCACCAAATTTCACCTAGGGAAGCCCCTTTACGTTAGGAACCTTAAGTCTAATTTTCAAGTAATTGTACCAAATAGAAAAATTTTTTAAATTCACAGACTGAACAAGGGTCAAACCTTGTTTCCTTACTGTTTTCTTTCTGTCTGTGAATTTTATAAATTTTTCTACTCATCAGGGAAAACTTTATATTTCTGGAAATCTTGAGAAATTATCTACTTATAAAATTCTCAACTTTTTGAGGCCATTTGAGGTTTCTCTAGAATCAATTTCTCAAATTTATCAATTTTGACTCTTGACACCAGTAAGAAGAAAAATTCCAAAAAAATATCAAACAATTTCCTAAAATCTCAAAAAAATCATTTTTGGATTTCTTGTTTGATCTTTTATCAGATGGTGGTGTTTTTTTGTCTTGTTTGGACCACCGCCTAAAAAGATTTTGAAAAGAGATTCATTTTTTAGGAACTACATACATATGATTTCCACATTAGGATTTTTAATTTTCTCTATAGTACCACATCAACTTTAAAGGAATTGACTTCCACCAACAAAAACTTGTTTGATATAATTGTGTGAAACTTCAAAAGCTTGTTTGAATCTTTAACAAGGGAGAATCTTAAAAGGCCTTATTCTTGATCAAAACCCTAAAACACTTCAACAAAAAAATCCTTGTTTGTAAAACCTTTTCATTTTGGCTTGGGCATCACTTCCTACCCAATTCACACACACCATATATAAAAGGAAATAATCGGGCATTGCCTAAATCAATGCCCATCACATTCCTTGTGCACTTAACTTCCTAGACCTAATTAAAACTTGTAGCAACTTGACTCCTAAGGTTTCATCAAACTTAACCTTGCTATCTAGTTCTTAAGATTTCTTAAGTTGATTTCAATTGTTTCATCTATATCTAGTGCTAGACTGAGGGGTAGAGTCAAACGACCATGCATGGGTTCATACAAGCCCCTAATGATTTTCTTGGGACATGCTTGGGCCCAACCCTCCCCATATTTAGTCTAGCAAGATTTGTTGAGGGAACAATTATCCACTTTTGATCTCTTATTTCCTAAGTAGACCAAGTCTTAGGTAAATTTTTAGGGAGTCAAGAGCTCCCTGTGGACTAATGGGAGCTGAGAT
Organism: Thalassia testudinum; assembly: GCA_037157565.1. Lineage (NCBI taxonomy): Eukaryota > Viridiplantae > Streptophyta > Magnoliopsida > Alismatales > Hydrocharitaceae > Thalassia > Thalassia testudinum. Next base: position 5,848,087 of record JAZHRO010000056.1, read on the forward strand.
GAGCTAGACTCAGCTAAGTTGAGCTGGATCTGACCTGACATGAGCTAAGGTGATCTAAGATGAGCTCTCTTAAGCTGCCATTCAGCTGAGATAAGTTACATGGAGCTAGGATGAGCTAGCCTTAATTTAGGTGAGCTGAATTCCAACTATGGTGAGCTGAATTAAGTTGAGTTCCAGCTGGGGAGAGCTTCTCCTTCACCAGTTGCCTTCCTGAGTGCTAGGGTTCTCAGGATCTGGCAATCTGTTATATCCCTAACACTCACAAAAACATCATCAAAAACACAATAAAAATGCAAAGCATGCCTAACCTAATTTATGCCTAAATGCAACCCAAAAACCCATTTCCGGAGCAAAATCCTAAGAGCTAGGTTTGTTTTAATGCATAAAAATAATGATAAACTGGCGTTTATCACACCCCCATGCTTATCTTTTGCTAGTCTCTTAGCAAAACTTTAATTTTTACAAAACAAAATCTTTGGGAAATTTAATTTTTTCAACTTTTGAGGAAAAAGAGACTATTGGACCTTGGTTGGTTTAAACACAGGAGGTATGGGATTTGTTAAAGATAAACATCGGGTTTTATTTTTGGATCCAAAAATTAGACAAAACGAGATCAATATATCCTTCAAAAAATTTACAGATTAACTCCTTATTAATTTAGATGACTTGAAATTTTTGTTTTTAGGATTTTTCTGGCTCTTGAATCTTATTCGCAACTTGCAATAACCTTTAAAACCTTGTGTTCGTGCTTGTGGAAAGCCAACATTTATAAGGGCATGTTTTTGGTTTAAAACTCTTTTTTTTTGTCCCCCATGCTTATTTCTAGCTTAGTCTTACAATAAATGTGTCGGGATCATCATTCCCGTTACCAATCCTCGAGGGGGCTCTAGCACCAGTACTTTGGGATATCACTGTCCATGACACCACCCAGGAGCTCACAACCCCAAAACACAATGCAGTGTAAAGGGGCGCTCCAAGCAAACTCAAGCTCTTGCTCCGACACTATAGGTAGAGCACCATCCAAGACACTTGAGCTACTAAAATGCACTTTAATGCTCCATCTAAAGATATGAAATATAGATATGGAGCAGCACCGAGGCGGCAACATGTTGACATCATGTCCTCAAAGGAGGCATTTTCCTCCTTCTCAGAGGTGGGAACTCAAACCAATGATCAGATTTAGACTTTTACTAAGTCCAAACAAGGGACTTTTTCTAAATTTTAGTTGCTTTTAAGTGTTGGCTTGTGTGTGAAATTTGACACAAGAAGTTCCACAAGAAATCCAAGTTTTTGAGTTAGAAACTAAGCCAGATACTTTCCATATTACAAAAGAGGATCAAGTCACCGAACTATCACGAGTTCAGGCAAAATTTTAGAGAAGGATATCTGATCTAGTCTAAAAATAGACTCTTAAATTCTAATGATCAGATCCATATCCTAATCCCTAGTTTGTTAAAGATTAAATCCCATTGTACCAAAAGTGAGTTTTTCAACCTTAGTCCTGATTTGAAATTTTTCCTCAAGGTTTTCAACATTTTTATTTTTTTGGTTATGCAAGCAGGAAAATAAAATGACTAAAGAAAAATGCATGTTTTTAGGTTTTGAAAATCCTAAATCGATCGTAAAAATGTTTAAAAACACCCCGCCATGCTTAAGATATGCAATGTCCTCATGCATTAGGAGGGAAAAGGGGTCACCTTAGTGAAGAGCGGTCGGGTTTAGGATGGTCAAAACCTGAAAAAGGAAAAGAAAAAGGCAAGCAGGAAAAATGATGGGTTACCACCCATGCAGTGCTATCTTTTACGCCATTCAACTAGGCGTAGTTTGCATAGTGATCAAAGGTGGTTGGCTCAGTGAAATCGAAGGATTCAAACAGAAGATTCGGGGTATGATCAAAATAGGGCTTTAAACATTGGCCGTTGACTTGAAATGTTGTATTAGTTTTAGGATCAAAAAGATCAATAGCGCCGTATGGATAGGTTTTGAGGACAATAAAGGGGCCAGTCCATTTGGATTTTAATTTTCCAGGAAAAATACGTAATCTCGCATCAAAAAGCCAAATGCATTGATTAACGTTAAAGTGTTTCCGAACAATATATTTATCATGAAATTTCTTGGTTCAATCTTTATAAATCCGTGCATTTTCATATGAAAAATTACATAATTCTTCCAATTCAGTTAATTGCAGTTTTCTATGGATACCAGCGTCAGAGAAATCCATGTTCAATTGTTGTTTTATTGCCCAAAAAGCCCTATGTTCTAGTTCTACCGGGAGATGGCATGCCTTCCCAAAAATCGTACGGAAGGGAGACATGCCGAGCGGGGTTTTAAAAGCAGTACAGTAAACCCATAAAGCATCATCCAATTTGGTGGACCAATCTTTACGGTTGGGCCTAACCGTCTTTTGTAAAATATTTTTGATTTCCCAGTTAGAAACTTTTGCCTGGCCAATTGTTTGGGGGTGATAAGGTGTGAAAATTTTGCGATTAACCCCATATTTAGAAAGAAGGTAACAGAATTGTGAATGAGTGAAATGTGAGCCTCCGTCACTGATAATGGCTTTTGGAATGCTGAATCTTGAGAAAATATTTTTCTTAAGAAATTTGAAAACCACACGGTGATCACTAGTGCGAGTGGGTATTGCTTCTATCCACTTTGAAACATAGTCGACTGCAACTAGTATATATAAATATCCACCAGAGTTGATGAATGGTCCCATGAAGTCGATTCCCCATACATCAAAAATTTCAACCTCTAAAATAGGATTAAGGGGTGTCATATCCTTCTGAGTCATGTTGCTGATGCTCTGGTAATGCACACAGGACTGAACAAAATTATGAGCATCTATGTGCAAGCTGGGCCATTGAATGACAATGTGTCAGAATATCATGGATTTCAGAATCAGGGACATATCGTCGAATGACCTGATCGACACAAATGCGGAAAAGGTCGGGCTCCTCCCAAAAATAGTATTTAATGTCAGCAAAGAACTTATCCCATTTTGTTTTTGGCCAATCAACGGGTATTCGTTCTGTTGCTAAATAGTTTGCGATGGGCATAAACCAAGGGAGGGTAGTAGCAGCTAAAACACTTTCATCGGGGAATTGATCAGGTGGGGTCATTATGTCATTCATCATAAGATGAGAGAGGTGGTCGGCCACTACATTTTGCGATCCTGCCTTATGCTTGATTTCCTAGTCAAACTCCTGGACCAGCAGGATCCAACGGATAAGGCAGGGTTTCACATCTTTTTTTGTCAGCAAATATTTAAGTGCTGAGTGGTTGGTATATACAGTGACATGTGACCCCAAAAGATAAGATCTAAATTTTTCTAAGGCAAATACAATGGCAAGAAGTTCCTTTTCAGTAACCGTGTAATTTCGTTGTGCATCATCAAGAGTTTTGCTAGCATAATAGATCACAACAGACTTCTTACCAATTCTTTTCCCTAGAATGGTCCCCATAGCAAAATCTGAGCCATCTGTCTTTAATTCAAAGGGACTATTCCAATTAGGTCCTTGCAAAATTGGTGCCTCAGTGACCTCCTTCTTCAACCTCAAAAAACTCTCAAGGCATTTATCATTAAAATCGAATGCCTGGTCTTTAGTAAGCAGCTGACTTAAGGGCTTGGAGATATGGGAAAAATTTTATATGAATCTACGGTAGAAACCCACATGACCCAAAAAGGATCTGATCTGTTTGATAGTAGTGGGTGGTGGGAGCTTAGATATAGCATCTATTTTTGCTTTATCTACCTCGATTCCTTGTTTTGAAATAATATGGCCCAAGGCAATACCTTCCTAGACCATAAAATGACTTTTTTCCCAACTGAGGACCAGATTGACTTCTATGCATTTTCAGAGAGTTCTTTAAGGTTCTTGAGACAATGGTCAAAAGAATCTCCGAAAACAAAGAAGTCATCCATAAAGACTTCTAAGCATTCACCTACCAGGTCTGAAAATATTGCAAGCATACACCTTTGAAAAGTCGCAGTTGCGTTGCAAAGACCAAAGGCCATTCTTCGAAAAGCAAAGGTTTCGAAGGGACAGGTGAAAGTTATTTTTTCCTGGTCCTCAAGATGAACCACTACTTGATTATAGCCAAAATAACTGTCTAGAAAATAGTAAAAATCCCGTCTGGCTAATCACTCCAAGATTTGATCACTAAAGGGGAGTGGAAAATGGTCCTTCTTGGTGGTGGTGTTTAACTTTTTGTAATCAATACACACATGCCAAGAAGAGGCGATTCGAGTGGCTATATTCTCCCCATTGTCATTGGTGACAACTATTAGTCTAGTCTTTTTGGGCACAACTTGTGTTGGACTAACCCAGGAGCTGTCAGAAATGGGGTAGATGATATTGGCATGAAGCCACTTAATAATCTCCTTTTTTACCACCTCCTCCATATTAGGGTTCAAGCGCCTTTGTAGTTAGCAGGAGGGGCGAGAATCATCCTCTAAATGTATATGATGTGTATAATAGGATGGATGAATACCCTTAAGATCAGAAAGGGTCCAGCCAATAGCTTTTCTATATTTACTCAGAACCCAGAGAAGTTTGTGTTCTTGTGCCCCAGAAAGTCCAGAATTTATAATCAGGGGCAGGGTCTGATTTGGACCCAGGAAAACATATTTAAGGGAGTCAGGCAAAGGTTTTAATTCCAATTGTCAGCCCGGCTCCAAAAGAATTTTTGCTTTTTGTGTTAGTGGTGAAGTGAGAGTGAAAGAGTCAGCTGGAGGGTTAGCTGAATGTGTGGTTAGGGTGGAAGGGTGAGAAGAAGTGGATTGTTCAGGAATCGTGTTAATGGCAAAACAGGAACCTAATTATGAAATCTGCAAAGTTTCCTCCATGATATTTTTGATTTATGAATCTGAGTCATCAAAGAAATTAGGTTCTTGGAACCTCCTAGAAGCTTGGAAAATATCTAGGGTTACAGATTCACCGCCACACATGATCTTCATTTTACCAAAATCACAATCAATATTTGTGTGGGTGGTGGCTAAGAACGTTCTTCCAAGAATTATAGGGGCAAACTTCAATGCTTCTGGTACCTCTATCTCCAGAACTAAAAAGTCTACTGCAAATAGACCATTTTTGACCCGGAAAAGGACATCCTCAACAATTCCCCTTGGTTTAATTGTATATCGGTTGGCTAATTGAAGAGTAACCTCAATAGGCTTTAATTCACCGATCTTAAATTCCTCAAAAATAATTTTGGGGATAAGATTAATTGAGGCACTGAGATCCAACAAGGCATGATCAAAAGAAGTATCATTAATGATAACTTGAATTAAGGGGGCGCCTAGATCTGTTATCTTAAGAGGCAGTTGACTCTGCACAACTAAGCTAACTGTCTCAGGAAGGATCACCTTTCCTAAATTTCTGGGCTGCCTTTTTGGGGTACACAAATCATTTAGAAATTTTGCATAGGCAGGGATATATTTTATGGCATCTAGGAGAGGGATGTTAATTTCAACTTTCCCAAATAAATCCATTAATTCCTTATCAGTGGGCTCAGATTTCTTCTTTTTCTTATTTTGTGAAGATTGGAGGGCTTGTGAAATGGTGTAGGGTTTCCCTATTTTGCATTAGTAGGTTCCTGAACAATGTAAGAGGAAGATGGGGAAGAGTTAATCTATTTTTCATTGAAATGAATTTCTTTAATAGGCAGGGGGTCTTGAGTGGTTTTCCCATTCTTCAAAGTAACTGCATTGGCAGTTTGGTTGTTTCTAGGATGAGGATGGGAAGACTGACTATTATTGAAACTCGGGGGATGCTAAGGTGATGGTTGAATGGGTTGACTAGGATATCCACCTTGGAACTGATTCCTTCGATTATTCGGGTTGGGCATGGGTTGGGAAGGTAAATTCCCAATAGGTCGATGATCAGGAGTAACCTTAACTTGGTGTTGCAAGTTGGTAATCATGCAGGTTACTTCTGTCATTTGATTCTGCATGCCTTGTAGTGTTTTCTTGACCTGAGGTTTAATAACTTCCTGGGATGGTCCAGGTTGATATACAGGTTGCCCATAATTCCCAAAATGATTTTGTTTGGGAAAAGGAATCGAGTTTGGGTTTTTCCAGGAGTGATTCAGGTTGGTCCTCCAGTTTTGATTGAAAGTGTTGGAGGGGTTTCTAAATTGCTCCTGGAGAGCATAAATATTTTCCGTGGTGGGATCAAAAATGTTTTGATCAAAATTCCCAATCAATTCCTGTGAGAAATCAGTTGGAAACTGCTGACCAGCAGGTGTGGCATCAATATTGTGCAGATTTTCTCTTCGGAGAAGTTGTGGAGTGTTAGTGTGTGGAGAGTTAAAGTGTGGAGCTTGTTTGTTTGTGAGCTTTTCTTCCTTTTTTTTTTGGTGAATTTGCATCTGGTCCAGTCGTTGAGCTAACATATATAGATCATCCTGAGTGACTAGAACAAAGGTGGATTTGGAGTCAATTTCATGGACTCCGTGTCTGGGGTTTGTGTTCTACAAAAAGTGTCCATTGAAGTCATATTAAATGAGTTTTCACTCATTTCTTCAAAGAGGAGATAGGAACTTTCGGCATCTTTATTAATAAAATTACTGCCACATGAGGCATCAACAAATCGCTTCAATTGATCTTCTAATCCATGATAGAAGATCTGCACTAACTGCTATTGCGGAATTTCATGGTGGGGACAACTTCTTAAAAGTTCTTGGAATCTTTCCCAGGCTTCATGGAGGGGTTCACTAATTTTTTTGTTGAAAGGTCATTATGGATCTTCTTAAAGCATTAGTTCGACCGATCGAAAAAAATTTCTTTAGAAAAGCACTCTTTAATTGGGTCCAGGTGGTAATTGAGCGCCCAACCGTTCTAAACCAATGTGAAGCTTTATCTTCAAGAGAGAGAGAGGAAAAAGTCTCATTAACCACGTGTCTTCTTGCACATTGTGGGAACGAGTGGTTTGAGCGAGGACAGTTTATTCCTCAAGATGACAAAAATGGTCCTCTCTTGAAAGACCATGAAAATGCTTGATAAGATTTAGAATGGCTAGTTTGATCTCAAAATCCCCTTGTGGTATGACCACCCCAGGTCTTTCCTCATAATTGGAAGGGTCATAGAAATCCTTAAGAGGAACGACAGGTTGTTGGCAAGGTGGTGGGTTTTGCCCTTGGTTAGCTGGGTTCGTTACAGTCCTAGCTAAATCTTCTTGATTTTGGTGCAGCCGAACCAAATGGTCGACCATAAAGGCAAAGGGGTTTGTATTTTGAGTTAGGATTGGAGGGCCACCTAGCCCTGCAGGAATTTCTGGTTGCTTAAGATGAGGGAGGTGAGGGAGGGGGAAGTCGGCTTGTGGGTTGGCTAACGGGTTAGAAGTGGAGGCTGAATTTTTTTATCTGTTTCCTGGGTTTTTCATTTTTTTAGAAGAGGAAAAAGATGAAAACAAAGATTTTCTGGTGTGGGGGACAAAATCAGATGGTCCCTCAAGATGTGATTTTTTGGACCTTCGCCCGTGCATGCACTATTTTGGAAGAATTTTAGGGGAGGAGAAGAGAAAGAGATGAGAGAAAGTGTGCAATTCAAACAACAAATTCTAGACCTAACTTAAGTGTGACTCCCTAAAAAAATTAACCTAAGACTTGGTCTACTTTGGAAATAAGTAATTAATAGTAAATACCTATTTTGTCAACAAATCTAGCTAAGTTGCTTAAGAGGAGGTTTGGGCCCAAGCGTTTCCCAGGAAAATCCCCAGGTGCTTGTACAAACTCACGCCTGGTCATTTGACACGGCCCCTCAGCCTGAACACCAGATACAGATGACAAAATTGGTATTAACTATAGAAAACTTAAGACCTATATAGCAAGCCTAAGTTGATGAAAATCATAGGTGTTAAATTGATATAAATTTTAATTAGGTCTAGAATACTAGTGTGCACACGGAATGTGGAGGGCATTGTTTAGGTTGTTGCGCTACTATTTCAATTTTTTTGTGTGTGCACAGGAATTGGAAAGTGGTTCCAATTTCAAACAAGTTATCACACAATTTTTGTATTTCTATCTTTTAGGATTCAATTTAATTTAATGTATTTTAGGGTTTCTTTTTTTAAATGTTCAAACAAGTTTGAAACTTCCACAATCAAAGGAAAACAAGTTGTATTGGTGATGATGTCTTTCCTTTATGTTGTGGGACTAAAAAGCAAGAAAGAAACCCTAATTGATTTGAACCCTAATACAGAAATTTAACTATTGATGAATCTTTTTTAGGCTTCCTGAATAAGTAGTGGTCCAAACAATGCAACCAACACCACTATCTTATGTAAAATCAAACAAGGATTCCAGAAAAGATTTTTTTGAGATTTTATGAATTTTTTTGATATTTGTTTTGAATTTTTATTTATACTGGTGTCAAAATCCAGAAATGGTACTTGCAGGTATTTTGGACTTTCTGTACCACCATTGGCCTCAAAAAATTTTGAAGATTTTATGTGAGATGTATAATTTTACAAGGATTCTAGAAAGCTAAATTTCATAAAAATTGGATGAGTATAAAAATTCTAAAAATTTATCGATAGTAGAAAAATAGGAATATAAGAGGGTGTGACCCCTTAGTAGTCCATGAATTTTTAAAAATTAAATACAAAGTTAACTAATCTTAAATTTGGAACATACGTTCCTAACTTCATTTGGAATCACTATGTCAAATTTTAGGATTTTAGGAGGCCTGTGGTGTTAGGAATTGATTTTTGAAATCTGAACAGAAATCTGGACCTGAAAAATAGAACACTAACACTAGAATTGGAGTGGTGTTTAATGAAGCATACAAGCAAACAATAGATTTTTATGGGCACCACTCCACTTAATTAAAATGTTTAGGATCCTGAAAGCTAAGTTTAATATTTTTTTGGTAGTCTTTTAGCCTAAATGTGACAAGAAATGGGGGACCAACCTGAAATCATGGGAAGAAAAGGAATTTTGAGCTCTCGCTTCCAAATTCCCCCTTTCTTCTTGTAGTTCCTGCACACACGAGGGAAAAGAGAGACAAGGGGATGAGATCCACTTCAAGCAAGAGAATCAATTGAAATGCAAAGCTGTGCCTCCCCAGCAACGGTGCCAAAAAGTGGTGCGAAAAATTGTGTGATTTCTAAAGGAGGGTTTTTAAAGTCGTTGTAACACGCGAAATCGCATACGCTTTTAAATTTATAACCAAGATAGTGGGGTATCTAGGGTCATCCAAGGAGGCAATTTGGTTGCAAAAATCAATCTCTTGCTCGGAAATGGAAATCAACTTTCTTTTTGGTCTTTTTAAATATGTAGTTTTTTAGGTTTTTGAAATAACGAAACACTAATTTTGTTGACAACGGAAAACGACTAACACCTAACTCACTATACTACTACTAAAGTGACAAGTAGAGATTCTCCCTAAGCTCACTCTAGACACGTGGAGGCCTAAAGTAATTAGGGAGGAGTGAAAAGTTCTAGAAACTAGATTATAAAAAAATTGCAACAAAATGAAATAGAATTGAAGGCAACTTGATTGATGCAAAAGTGTTTTACATAAAAACCTAGTAGAGGAATGCTTTTACTACTAGAATAAATGCAATAGATAAAGTGAAACACAAATCCTCCTAAAATGATGGTGAAGAGGGGAAGCTCCTTGCACTAAGCTTAGTGGCTCCTAGGTTTGAAAAGGGATCCTCTTTCTCCTTCCTTGAGATGCTCCTCCAAGGTGGAAGCTTCCACCTTAACTTTCCTTCTCCAAGGGTGGGCATGTACCACCCTTAAGCTCTCCTCCAAGGTGGTGTGGACCACCTTTAGGACCTCCTCCAAAGGTCTTTCATGCCTAACTTCTCCTTTTGCTGGCGTGGGCACAAGAGAGAAGGGAAGTGGGGAAGGCACCAAGGGGACAGAGTATCCCCTTAATCTTCTTCTTCTTCTCTCTTGGGCGTGAGCTTTAGGTAGGATAAGACAGCTATTTTGCTAGCCAAGGATGGGTTGTAAGGTGGTGGTTGTTGGTCTTTTTATAGGGTAGGATGAGAGGGTTAAGGTGACTCTTGAGATGGATGGCTAAGATGGGAAGATGGGGTGGGTTAGGTGATCTAAGGCTAAGGGGAGTTGGCGCCACCTAAGGGATGTAAAGCGGGTAGTTATGGGTGGTAAAGGGACACCTAAAAGTGGCACCAACCATGGAGAGGTGCCATGGGTTGGTGCCAACTTCTAGGCTTCTAGAAGGGGGTTGAGGTGGATGGTGGACGTGGCTTGGAGGGGTTACGTGTAGGGTGGATATGGGGGTTGAAGTTGGTGCCAAAAAGGAGGGTGGTTAGGGTGGTTTTGGCACCACTTTGTAGTGTCTTTTGGTGGTAGTGGGTAGGCTAGGTTGGCGCCAAGGTGAAGTGGAAGTAGGGTTAGCTTATGTTGAGCTTAGGTGGAGCTAGTTGGTGGAGTTCTTAGGTAGGGTTTTTAGGTCGTAAAAGCCAAGGGAGATGGAGCATAGCTAAGCTAAGCTAAGATAAGCTAGCTTAGCTAGTAGTGGAGTAGAGGAGGCGGTATTGGAACCAGGGTTTCAAGAGAGGAGCTGAGGAGGAGAAGTCTGGAGCTTGAACTGGAGCTGGTAGTTGCTGAAGAGGGTGGCATGGTGCTACTCTAGCTGGCTTAGCTTGCTAGTTCTTTGCTAGCTGCTAAGCCAAGCTAAAGTGAGCTGGCTTCTACCATAATGAGCTGAGGTGAGCTGGGTCTGGTGTTGCTGGGGAGGATCAAGCTGGTTGAGGTAGCTAAGGTAACTTAGTTCAACTGAGTTAAGCTAAGCTGAGTCCCCAGGAGCTGGACTTGAGCTTCCTAAGCTGGAATGAAGTCGTCCTCAGTAGTCTAGAGTTGAGTGGAGCTGGATGTAGCTAGACCTGAGGTTGGGTGAACTCTAGTCAACTTAGTTAAGCTAGCTAGAGCTCCCTATGGACTAATGGGAGCTGAGATGAGCTAGACTCAGCTAAGTTGAGCTGGATTTAAGTTGACCTGAGCTAAGGTGAGCTAAGATAAGCTCTCTTGAGCTGCCTTTCAGCTGAGATAAGCTGAATGGAGCTAGGATGAGCTAACCTTAATTTAGGTGAGCTGAATTCTAGCTATGGTGAGCTGGATTAAGCTGAGTTCCAGCTGGTGAGAGCTTCTCCTTCACCAGTTACCTTCTTGAGTGCTAGGGTTCTTGGGATCTGGAATCTGTTTTATCCCTAACACTCACAAAAACATCATCAAAAACACAATAAAAATGCAATGCATGCCTAACCTAATTTATGCCTAAATGCAACCCAAAAACCTATTTGTGGATCAAAATCCTAAGAGCTAGGTTTGCTTTAATGCATAAGAATAATGATAAACTGGCATTTATCAATATCACCTGCGCATACCAAACTATCACTCTTGATATTTTTAAATCCTCCAAGAGATTCCATGATGATGATTTTTTTGACTCAGATATTGAAATTTCAAATTTGGTGGAGACAATGTTGGTAGATAACCTTCCCGACCATAAATTTTTTGAGGAATCTGACTTCGAATCAGTGGTCGGCGAATTCTTTGATTTGGAGACTCGTCTTGACCAAAAATGCATTCCTGATGAACCCCTTGATTACCCTAACCCACCCACTCTTCCCTCACCCCACCTTTCCACACTAACTTCACCCAATCCTCACCATCCCTTCCCCAACCCCTTTCCTATGGACCTGCCACCAAACCTACCTGAGTTTGGCATTCAACCCAATTTAAATCCATGGCTAGACTCAGGCCACACTTATCATTTTCCATCAAACTTTGATCCCTATCTTTATACCAATCAATTTTCTAGGGATCCGAAAGAAGACGCATTTTTTGCAGGCATCTAGGTGTCCAACTATTTACACGATTATCCGTCTTCTGTGCATACCTTCACTCCTGGCTGAATAGGCGTAAAAGATAGCACTGGATGGGAGGTAACCCATTATTTTTTTTGCTTTCTTTTTCCCTTTCTTTTTCTAGGTTTTGACCATCCTAAGCTCAATCGCCTTTCACTAAGGTGATTCCTTCTCCCTCCTAATGCATGAGGACATTACATATCATAAGCATTGGGAGGTGTTTTTAAAATTTTGATGATCGATTTAGGATTTTCAAAACCTAAAAACATGCATTTTTCTTTAGTCATTTTATTTTCTTGCTTGCATACCTAAAAAAGTAAAAATATTGAAAACTTTTTAAGAAAAATTTTGAAATTGGTACTAAGGTTGAAAACTCACTTTTGGTACAATGGGATTTAATCTTTAACAAACTAGGGATAAGGATATAGATCTGATCATTAGAATTTTAGGATCTATTTTTAGACTAGATCAGATATCCTTCTCCAAAAGTCCACTTGAACTCATGATAGTTCATGTGACTTGATCCTCTTTTGTAATATGGAAAGTATTTCATCCAAAACTTCCTGTGTCAAATTTCACATGCAAGCTAACACCTAAAAACTACTAAAAATTAGAAAACCCCCTTGTTTAGCCTTAGTAGAAGTCTGAAGCAGATCATTGGTTTGAGTTCCCACGGTTGAAGAGGAAAATGCCTCCTTTGAGGATGCGGTGTCAGCATGTTACCGCCTCGACGCTGCTTCATATCTATATTTCATATCTTTAGATGGAGCATTTGAAGCACATTTTTGCAACTCAAGTGTTTTGGACGGTGCTCTTCCTATAGTGTCTGAGCAAGAGCTTGAGTTTGCTTGGAGCGCCCCTTTACATCACATTATGTTTTGGGGTTGTGAGTTCCTAGGTGGTGTCATGGACAGTGCTATCTAGAAATACTAGCGCCAGAGCCCCCTCGAGGATTGGTAATGGGAATGATGATCCCGACACATCTGTTGTAAGACTAAGCTAAAAATAAGCATGGGGGAGAGAAAAAAAAATATTTTAAACCAAAAACATGCCCTTATATATGTTGGCTTTTCATAAGCATGGATACAAGGTTTTAAAGGTTATTGCAAGTTGTGAATTAGATTCAAGAGCCAAAAAAATCCTAAATACAAAAAAATTCAAGTCATCTGAATTAACAAGGGGTTAATATGTGAATTTTTTGGAGGATATATTGATCCCATTTTTGTCTAATTTTTGGATTTGAAAACAAATCGCAACGTTTATCTTTAAAAAATCTCATACCTCCTATGTTTGGAACAACCAAGGTCCCATAATCTCTTTCTCCTCAAAAGTAAAAAAAATTAGATTTCCCTAAAATTCCATTTTGTAAAAATTAAAGTTTTGCTAAGAACTAGCAAAAGATAAGCATGGTGGTGTGACAAACGCTAGTTTATCATCATTCTTATGCATTAAAACAAATCTAGCTCTTAGGATTTTGCTCTGCAAATGGATTTTTGGGTTACATTTAGGCATAAATTAGATTAGGCATGCATTTTACTTTTTATTGTCTTTTTGACATGTTTATGTGAGTGTTAGGGATAAACAGATTGTCAGATCCCTAGAGCCCTAGCACTCAAAAAGGCAATTGGTGAAGGAGAAGCTCAAACCAGCTGGAACTCAGCTTGATCCAGCTCACTTGAAATAGGGATAGCTCATCCCAACTCCATTCAGCTCATCTTATCTGAATGGTAGCTCAAGAGAGGTTATCTTAGCTCACCTTAGCTCAAGTCAGCTCAGATCCAGCCCAACTTAGTTGAATCTAGCTCATCTTAGCTCCCATCAGTTCACTAGGAGTTCTAGCTAGCTCAGCTGAGTTGACTGAAGTTCACCTCAGCTCATGACTAGCTACATCCAGCTCCACTCAACTCCAGCCAGCTAAAGATGATTTCATCTTAGCTTAGGAAGCTCAAGTCCAATTCTCGGGGACTCAGCTTAGCTCAAATTAGTTGAGCTAAGCTACCTTAGCTACCTCAAATAGCTAGATCATTCCAGGGAACACCAGACCCAGCTCACCTCAACTCCTTTTAGCAGAAGCCAGCTTACCTTAGCTTGGCTTAGAAGCTAGCAAATAACTAGTAAGCTAAGCCAGCTAAAGTAGCTCCATGCGACCCTCTTCAGCAGTCGCCAGCTCCAATTTAGCTCCAAACTTCTTCTGTCCAGCTCCTCTCCTCAAACCCTACCTCCCATTGCCTCCTCTACTCCATTACTAGTTAAGCTAGCTTAGCTTAGCTTAGCTAGGCTCCAGCACCCTTGGCATTTACCACCTTAAAACCCCACCTAACCAACTCCACCAATTAACTCCATCTAAACTCCACATAAGCTAACCCTACTTCCACCTCACCATGGCGCCAACCTAGCCTACCCACTACCTCCAAAAGCCACCAAAATGTGGCACCAAAACCACTTATAACTACCATTGTTTTGGTGCCAAAAAACTCCCTCCAAAAATCCCTACATCTCATCCCTACACCTACCCTTTAAACCACATCTTGCCATCCATCTAATCCCCCCTTCGAGAAGCCTTCATGGTGGTGACAAAACCAAGGCACCTCTCCATGGTTGGCACCACCTTTAGGTGCCACTCTACCACCATAACCACCACCTTCACATCCCCCCACTTGGCTCCAACCATCCTCCACCATAAGATCACCTAACCACCTCCTTAAAGCCATCCTAGCCCTACACTTCATCTCCATGCCAACAACCACCTTTCACCTCTATAAAAACCCATCACCTTACATCCTCCATTTAGCCATGGCCAAGGAGGAGGAAAGAAGAAGATTAAGGGGGCACATCACCCGCCTCCTTGGTGCCTTCTTTTCATTCCTTCACCTTGTGCCACACCAAGAAGGAGGATAAATTCTTCATCAAGGAGGATGGCCAGGAAAGGGAGAAGCACTTAGGGTGGATGTCCACCCTTGAGGAGAGGTTTAGGGCACACCCCCCCTAGGGCTTGCCTTGGAGGACACCATTCTGGCGAAGCTGTAGAAGGAAGGAGTTGGGGATCTTCTTTTTAAGTTGAGGAGCTACCAGGCTTGGAGAAAGAAGCTCCACCTCTTCTTCACCATCATCATCATCAGGACCATTAGTTTTCTTTTACTTTTGTACCTTGATAGTTGTAGGAAAAGCTTTCCTCTATTAGGGTTTTCTGTAAAACATTTTTTTGAGTTCTAATTTAAAGTTGCCTTCTTTGCAATCTTTGTCGCATTTAATTGCTTTGTTTTCTATCACTTTTCAATTCCTCTCCCTAATTGCTCTAGGACTCCATGTGCCTAGAGTGAGCTTACGGAGATGAATTAATTGTCACCTAGGTGTTAAATTAGTAATTATAGGTGTTAGTCTTTTCCGCCAACAAAATTCAAGTATTCCCGTTATTTCAAAATCATACAAATTATATAATTAAAAAGAGCAAAAAGAAAGGTGAATTCCATTTTCCAAGCAAGGGATTCGATTTGCAAACAATTTGGCCTCCTTGGATGACCCTAGATTCCCCATTATCTAAGTTATAAATTTTAAAAGAGAAAGCAGATTTACACGTTACAATGACTAAAACACAATTTTAACAAACCGCGTATTTTCGCGATCAAACCCCTCCTCTTCATGAGGAGTATTTTGACCCGCGAAGGAGACTGGAATTTGCAATGCGAATACCCAATCAAAGACAATAATACAAATATCTTATAGAGCCACAAAGTATAAATCTATCTAGCTACTATAGGCAAAGGAAACTTCTCATTAATGGAAGTGCATTGGCTAGCAATGCAGTAAGCATGATGTATGCAAGGCATGACGATGCTCTCGTATGCAACGGCGGGAGAGCAGGTGCACAATGGAGATGGTGCTCTCATGAGTGTGGACAATGGTTTGGAGAGGAACAACACTTCTAGGTGATTCCTTTCTTTTTTTGGACACAATATGAGTGGAAGTAGTTTCTCTTGGTGTGTTTGGCTTAGGAAGGGTGCTCCTCTATTTATAGAGGCCCAAAGAAGGCTTTGGAAGGCCTTGGAATCCTCTTGTAGCCATTGGGAACAAGGCTCAAGCGTGTGGTCCAAAATCTCACCGAAATCAGGGTCATTTATGATTCTGACAAGGTTATCAAATGTCTGGTTTTAAGGTCAAACATCTGGTACTACGTCTAATCTAAAGGTCGGTCGTCTAATCTAGAAGGGTTGATGATCTGAACTGAGTTGAATCAAGATGGATGCCCAAAACTCACTTTTAAGATGTCTGGGACAATAATCAGATGTCTAATTCTAGACAGTTTGCTTCCTATTTTCACTAGATTGAAACATGGTTCTAGTGTAATACGGGTTAGACAACATATAGGACATCTAGCAAGAGGTCTGGATGTCTGGAATGAGAGATATCTACGAGAATTGATTTACCGTGGCTTAAATGGCTATTAGGTCTGACAAAAGTTGATTTGGGTCAGATGTTAGCCTACGTCTATTTATCAGATGTCTGGGATCCTCTAAGGATGTCTGAAAGTAGATGTAAATTAGATTAAGAGTTAATCCTCTAATATTATGCCTGAGAAGCCAACGGTCCTCTAGTTGGACATCTGGTAAGGTCTTCAAACGTCTTGTAAGACGTCTAGACTATGGGCTGGTCGTCTAAAACTAATGGATAGAGCGTATTAAGTCCAACCTTAGTGTTTAGATGTCCGGAGAAAAGGTCAAACATCTTAAAGGTCAAGATCAGACATCTGAGGTCCATATTGGACGTCTGATTGGGCTATCTGATTACTGTTTTGGCTTTCTAAGTGATTTCTAAGATTGTTTAAGTATCCTAAGATAGTGTAAGTGTTCCTAGGACTAATGTAAGGCACTTTGGGCCCTTTACATGAATCTAAGAAAATAAAAGAGCAAAGTACAATAAGTTAGACACAAAATAGAAGAAAGATAAATATCTATCCTATTCTTCTTGTCTTCAAGCTTTCGCTCCTCGCAAAGCTCCATTTCTTCTTCCTCCATCAAGTTCCTCCAACCCACCATGGATGCGAGCTTGAACTCCACACTTGTATCCATTTGCATTTATCCTGAAACTTATAAACTCAAATGCAAATGTTAAATCACAAGTGTTTTGTTATCATCAAAATCAACGATCGTGGTGCCCTTGCACCAACATTTCCATCCTTATTTTCCCCTCGTTAACTTCTCTGTCTCTCATTCTCTCTCTCTCCCTCTCTCTCTCTCTCTTTTCCTCTCTATAATAGGCATGCAAAGATAGAAGGGAGGGACATCTTCTTCCTATGAGGAGGAGAGCCCTCTCTCCAAGCAACCCTCTCCACCATGCAATCGATGAACGTCAAAATCCACTGCAAGTTCTCCACAACTACTTGCCCACGACTATGCTCCACCTTCGACTACGTCCTTACCCTCGCCACAACACCCTCCGCCTCAGTTCCATCGACCACAATCACTGATTGCAATGATTGCCACTTCACCCTCCACTATTCGCCACTGCACCTAAGCCTCCTCTCCGCGTGGCCCTCACACGTTTCTCGCATGCCACCACAACCGCACAAGTTTCCTTAGCACCGAGCACCTACAGCAACAAATTAGGCTTCCTCCCTCATCACCATCAACAACCTAGGTACACCACCACAGCCATGCACATGCTTGCGCTTGATAACCCACCTACAACAGCATGTGACCATCAGCCACCACTACGCATAGCCACAACCACACGTGCCCTTGCGCATGGTAGCCCGCCCACAGTAATGCGTGGCTAGCCTTCTCCATGCCCTCGATGCGTACAGTAGCCCTCACACCCTCGCGCCCACAGCCACTACTGCATGCACTCACCACGCATAATAGGATGCACATTAGCCACTCTTGCGCCCAGCCTCTTCTCCTTCTTCTTCCTTCTCCACCTGTTGCACCAAAGAAGGAACCCAACACCCTTCAACACTGCCCATATTCTCAATGTCAATGACCCTCCAGAGCAAACCATCCACCACGTGTAGCTACGGGTGAGTGTAGCCACCCTCGCGCGTGGCCCACATCACCCACAGCTACTCCAAGTAGCAGCAATAGAGCACCATCGTCGTCTCCTGATGTAAACATGTTTATTACATAAAATGTTTATTTATGCATGTTCTTAAGCATAGAATTGCATTACATATTATAAATATTGCATAGCATGCATCATCTTGCATTTAGATTAATCTAAATAAAATGGAGGTTAATTGTTTCCTTTTATGGTCAGGGATAGGGTGACTTTTTATTGGGGCCTCGGATAGAAGATCCAACCATACGAATCTGATCAGGGCAACGATTGGAGTTCAATGACTCCAAGATCGCCTTAATCGGATATCCGTAGCATCAGATAGAGATCGAGGAACCCTAGAAGATCAAGGGCCAAGATGGCGTTAATCCGCACTTTAGACCACAAATCCGACCACATGAATGGATTCGGATAGACGATTGCAGCCTAACAACGTGAAAATCGACTCAATCCGATACCCGTGGCACCATCTACATCACCCAAAAGGACGACCAAGATGGCACCACGTGACGCCATCTCGGTCACCCAACCGGCGCACGCACCACTGAAGCCCTTAGTACCAACGCTTCTCCGCCGTTGGATCAAGATCCAACGGCTTTGAAGGGTGTGTGCTTCAGTTAAGTGCTCGACACAAACGCGCCCGTAGTACGTTGGTCGAGCGCCTTAACATGGCGAAGATGCGGGATCGAGCCATGGGGTGCCTCAATTGGAGTAGGCGCACGGGCAGAATCGATCGCACGATGGAGATCGAGCGGCTGTGCGTGCCCAATCGCTGAACGCGCCATCTAACGCGGTGAGGTGACATGGGATCTCACACGTTGAGGTGCACGGATTAGGCAAGGAGCACTCTCAGTCGTTCGATCTCACGATCAAACAGCCGAGATTGGAAGAACATGGATGTACATTAAGGTGGGGGGAAGCGAGCGGGCACGTGCGAGCTGCCCACGAAGGCCACGTTCAGGCCTTTAGTGATGGATTTATCCGTCACTAATGGTCCTAAATTAATGATTTTCAACATGTAATGACCAAATTGCCCTCACTCCTTGCAACTATAAAAGGAGACCCCCTCCATACAAAATTCTCATCCCTTCCTTCTCTTCTCTCCCTCTCCAAAGCTCAAGAGAAGCTTGTCCCACACCCGGGATGCTCCTCAAGAGACAAAGTCAATTTTTTGCCCCCATTTTGGAAGCAGATCCCATGACGACAACGACGTGCTGCCTCATTCCCATTCTTCCTGCCTCGACCTCCTTCTTCCCGCTCTACTCTTCGTCTTCTAGGCATTGTCCCGTTCAACTTGTCCTCTAAGCGATCGTCGAGGAGGATAACTTCTCTCTCCCATTCCTTTTTCCCACTTTTTAGAGTAGAATTTTCCTGCTTTCTAGTGTAATATTTTTCCATCTTTCTAGTGTAATTTCTCACTTACTTAATTGTATAAACATTTTGAAGTATCAAGTGAATGTTTTCTCTCTCTCTCTCTTATGCTGATTGTTTATAGTGCTTCATTGTAATTACTTTGCTTTTTAACAAAAACCCTCGAAAAATATAATTGCGAATTTAGATCAACATAGCCTCCCTGAGTTTGACCCGAGATTTCTATTCTGGTATAAATTTTATTTGTTGAACCCGAGTTCTTCGCTTTTCAAACTATAATGACAGGTTTTCAAAACCAAATTCGAAAGTGTAGTAACCCGTAGCTTCAACATTTTAGCTCCATTGCCGGGGAGGCAACGATTTTCGATCTTCTTTTCACATTTCATACATTTATTGTCTTCTAAATTGCTTTCTCTTGTGTCTATTATTTTGCAGAGACCTCCATCAAGGAATCGTCAAGCAGTAGATCGGAGTAAAGTACAGTTGAAGACGACTATAAGTGCTCCCCATTCTTCCCCCTCAGATTTCATTTGTCACATTAAATTCAAAGTCCAATTAACCTAGGTGTTTGCATAAATCCTAGGATTAGTTTGGTTGTTTGGACTTTCACTCACACTCATTTCACCCTCTCTTATATAAGAAAAAAAACAAAAAGATAATTTTGTGGGGTAATTTTCAACAGACACAACATATAGCCACATTCAAGGCACTTAACCTACTTGATTTGCTTCTACTCAACCGAGTTCTAATCTATGGAATCGGTACACACAAATCAACACATAAAAGAGTAGAAATCATTCTAGGTTAACCATTTTTGTGTGCCTAACCTAGTGGTGCAGTTGTGGCTAGTTGTTTGAGTTATTTTTTGCCGCACCACTCAACCTAAAATCAACTCATCGAGTAGGTTCTTCTTAGGGTTTTCAATCTAGGTTCATACCAGGCACTCCACTTTATTTCTTGGTTTTAAAGGAAAGCAATCTTCACTCGTGCTTGAAAACCTGGTTTGCCTCAAACTTGATTGAAATCAACCTAATTCTAAACCCTAAAAGCTAGTTAAGCAAGATTTGAACATTAAAATCTACACATCACAAATATTCTTTCTTGAGAACCCTAGTTGTGCACGCACTTACACAATACTCAATCAATCATTAAGGGCACAACCCATTTTAAGGGCCCATCACATTCCATAAGCACTACAATCCCAGGCCTTAATAAAATCGAGTAGGCATTGGCCTTAAGGACTGATTCACTCTTCGGGGCCTAGTCTGAGATTGTTCATGATTAACCTACTTGTACTAATTAATCTGATGTCTAGCTAGGGGAGTAGCGTCAAACGACCGCAGCTGGGGGGTACACTAGGAACCGAAGGCGCAAGCCGAAGGAAGATCCTTCTCGCCAGGCCATCATAACTGGTTGGATTAAGCAGATACAAGTAGAGTAAATCATTTATAATCTTAAGGTGGGTTTTGGGAGCCTGTAGATCCTTAGGCTTCCTCACTTAAGGACAGGCTTGTTTTGTTGTGCTGCAGGGTCCTTATCCCCAGTCCTTCTGACCTTTTCCTAGTTTATGATAGGAAGATGGTCATTGAATCCCTAATTGGAAGGACCACTAGAGTATTCTAGGAGATGTATACTGGATTTTGGTCAAATTGACCCCATGGCCGATCAACTGCCTCCTCTACCTCGGGATCCACAGGAGGAATTCCAAAGGCAGCTAGAACAAATGCAGAGAATGCAGGAATGGTTCCAGAGAATGCAAGGCGCTCAGCCCTTGAAGGATTTTTATGATCCTTCAAATTATGGGGAATGTCCCGGTGTCCAGATTCTGGCCGAAGACCTAGAAATCAAGCTCTAGGTGTTAATCCTGATCAAACATTACCATGGGCTTGGCTCCGAAGACCTGTTTCAGCACTCGGAGGACTTGACCACTTTCGTCTAGACCACCAAGGCACAAAATGTAAATGAGGAGAAAATGATCATGAGGCTCTTCCCCCACTCTCTTAGGGATAAAGCTGCTCATTAGTACAGGACTATAGGAAGACCAATTGCAACTTGGAATGAGTTGAAATCAGCCTTTCTAAAGAAATTCTTCCCTGTTGGTCGTACCAATGCTTTGAGACAGGTAATCACTACCTTTACCCAGCGGCCAGGGGAGTAGTTTCATGTGGCTTGGGAGTGATTCCAGGACCTATTGCAGAGGTGTCCACACCATGAGGTGCCGAAATGGCAACTTGTGCAGGTCTTCTACCACAGGTTGACTGAACAACTCAGAAATCACATGGACGCTTCTTGCGGAGGCAATTTCCTCAACAAAGATGTAGATAGTGCACACGATTTGTTTGAGGAAATGAGCAAGAATTCAATCAATCATGCCTGCATGGATACTTTTAACCTATCCTAGCAGCCCAGATCAAATGTTAATGAAGTCCATGACTCATTCATTTGATATGGAATTGATTTGTAACAAACTTGATAAGGTGGACTTGGTTGCTAAGAGAATGGATGGCTGGAAATTCTATGAACAACTCTTGATCCACTCAATCAAAGAATTTGGGATTCCATTCGTTGCGATCTCCTTCTGGACGAGAGTTCGTGAATCAACTCGATGCGGCTCAACTTGTGAGTCAACATTATTTGGAACCCCATGGGTTCCATACTGGGACCTTTGATCCCAATTTTTTTGATCCTTCCCTTTCTTTCTTTCCATCCTCACCCTATGAGGATGTCTATGCTGTACAAGAGAACGTTAGATCCAACCCTACTCTAATGCTTATAATACGAGTTGGAGAAATCACCCTAACTTCTCTGGAAAAACCTGGGGCAATAGACCCAATTCCGACCCAGCAACTATGCTCCACAATGACCAATGAGTCAGGGTCATGTGTATACTCAGTTGCCCCCAAATCAGGTCAATCAGCCAGCTTGGAATGCCCGTCAACCCGTAGGGTAGGTTAATTTGAACCGACAAATGGTAGAGATGCAAGGATCAATGCTCCAGCTTATGCAGCAAATGAAAACCTTGCTGGACAACTTGCAAACCGGGCTCATAGCTAACTCTCGTCAACCTGGATCTCTACCATCCCAACCCGTACCCAACCCGCGAAATATTCTAAATTCGAGCAACCAAGACCATGGGTACGGAAATTAGAGGGACCCACACGCACATGCTCAGGTGGTTGAGTAGGGTCCTCCCTCTTCTTCTTCACATTAACAATTCTTCGCTAATCAAGCCTCTCCAATCTTTCCTAACCTTCCCGAAGACTCAAACTCTTATGCATTTGCAAATTCTGTTACCTTGAGGAGTGGTAAACAAACTCAGGATCCACAACCACACTGTTCTGATTTACCTGATCTTGAAGAACCTGAGGAGAGAAGGAGAATTATGGAGAAGAAATCAAGGCTTGGGAACCTGGTTCCAAAGATCTGACTCATGTGCCTTTCCTTGAAGCCTTGATCAAATCAAAGAAGAAGTCTGTTTATAGCAATGAGGAGCTTCTGAATATTTTTAAGAATGTTGAGATCAATATCCCGTTCCTCGATGCTATCAAGCATATACCGGCTTACGCGAGATTTTTAAAGGATTTATGTACACAAAAGCATAAGTCGAGAGAATCTATTCCGAGGAAGGTGGTACTCTCCGAGCAGGCTAGTTCTATTATCCTGCACCACCTCCCTCAGAAAAAGAGAGATCCAGGTGCTCTGTTGATTTCTTGTGTCATCGGAGATTACACTTTTGATAGAGCACTTCTGGATCTGGGTGCATCCATCAACCTAATTTCGACTTCTCTTTACGAGAAGTTTGGATTAGGTGAACTTCGGCCGACTTCAGTAACACTGCAGTTAGCAGACCGTTCGATCACAAATCTGCAAGGCGTTATTGAAGATTTCCTTGTCCTTGACATGGATGTATTGGAAAATATGAGGAACACGCTCATCATTCTGGGGCGTTCGTTCCTGGCTACTACTAAGGCCAACATTAACTATGAAAGCGGTAGCATGGAAATCGCCTTTGGGGATCAACAAATGAAGTTGGATATTTTTAAGGAGATTAATAAATTTTAGGATTGTGGATTTATTGAGGAACTTGAGGAAAATAATGTGAACATTGAAACTTGTTTGATGGTTTCTGCAATTGAAAGTTCCTCATTTGATGATGAATTGGACTCGCAACCCTCTATGGCAGACTTGCCATCTTTTGAAGAGGTTATTGATTTTGTTCACTCTCAACCTCTTCCTCTTGATGAGTCTTCAGCATCTTCCTTACCTTCAATCATCAACCCACCCCAGCTTGAACTGAAACCATTTCCTGAGAATTTGAAATATCAATTTTGAGGACCACAGAAGACACTCCCTGTGATTATCAGTGCTGAATTAACAAAGGAGCAGGAGATTAAATTGATTAAGGTCTTGAAGGAACACAAGGAGGCAATTGGTTGGACCATTCATGACCTTAGGGGAATCGAGCCATCTTACTACAATCATAGAATATTCTTGGAAGATGAATCCAACCCTTCTCGTCAGATGTAGAGGAGATTAAATCCAAATATGTGAGAAGTGGTCAAAAAGGAAATCATTAGGTGCCTCGATGCAGGAATTATTTATCGATCTCTGATAGTCCCTGGGTAAGTCCCGTGCAGATTGTTCCCAAGAAAGCCGGGATTACCATTGTGACTAACAAGAGAGGAGAATCTATCACAACTCATTCAGCTTCCTCTGGGAGGGTTTGTATCGATTACAGGAAGCTAAACACAGCCACGAAAGAGGATCATTTCCCTCTGCCTTTCATTGATCAAATCTTGGAAAGATTAACCAGGAAAAAGTACTTCTGTTTTCTTGATGGCTACTCGGGATACAACTAAGTTCCTATCCATCCCGAGGATCAAGAAAAAACTACTTTCACCTGTCCTTACAGAACCTTTGCTTTCCGTAGGATGCCTTTCGGTTTATGCAATGCACCTACGACTTTTCAAAGGTGTATGTTAGCCATATTCTCTAACATGGTGGGAGAGTTTATGGAAGTCCTCATGGACGATATCTCTATTTTTGGAGAATCATTTGACTCTTGTCAGGCTAATCTAGAAATGATTCTTAAATGATGCATCAAAACACGATTGGTCCTTAGCTAGGAAAAGAGTCATTTCATGGCACAAGACGGCATCGTCTTGGGTCATGTAATCTCTGAACGAGGAATTGAAGTGGATAAAGCTAAGGTTGATGCCATCACTAAACTTCCTCCTTCCACATCTATTAAACAAATTTGATTATTTCTTGGTCATGTGGGATTCCACAGAAGATTCATCAAGGATTTCTCGAAGGTTGCTCATCCTCTGAGCAATCTTCTAGCTAAAGAAACGCCGTTTGTTTTAGATGAATCATGTTGTAAAGCATTTGATTTTTTGAAAACAGCAGTCAGTTGTGCTCCGGTGTTGCAACCATCGGTTTGGACAGCCCCTTTTGAGATCATGACCGATGCTTTTGATTATGCGGTCAGGGTTGTTTTAGGTCAGAAAGTTGACAGGATGCCCTCTGTCATCTACTACGCTAGTAAAACTCTAGATGAAGCCCAGAGGAATTACACTGTTACTGAAAAGGAGTTACTAGCCATAGTATTTGCTTTGGAAAAATTCAGGCTTATCTCTTAGGGTCTCATGTCATCATTTATATCGACCACTCGGCCTTGAGACATCTCTTGGCCAAAAAGGATGCCAAACCCCGGCTTATTCATTGGATTCTTCTGCTTCAAGAATTTGATCTTGAAATCAAGGATAAATCCAGGGTACAAAATGTAGTGGCGGATCATTTGTCGAGACTTCTACGTGATTCTTCTCATTTGGATGTCCCGATTGCTGATACTTTTCCCGAAAAAACCATCCTTACAGTTTCAAGTGTCCAAACCCCGTGGGTGCTGACATTGTTAATTATTTGGCCGTTGGTCAAATTCCCCAGGATTGGACCAAGCAACAACGGGATAGACTCAAATTTGAGGCCAAATACTACTTCGGGAGGACCCTGAACTGACCGCATCGACTTTGATCAGATTATTCGCCGATGTGTTCTGGAGAATGAATTCAATAGTATACTCGAGTTCTGCCATGCATCTACGTGTGGTGGACATTTCTTCGGGAAAAAGACGGCTGCAAAGATTTTGCAATCTAGCTTCTATTGGCCGTCTTTATTCAAGGATGCCTAGGATTTCTCAAGGTCGTGTTGTCGATGTCAGGCACTCAGGAGCATAACTAAGAGAGATATGATGCCCCTAAACCCAATTCTTCCTGTCGAAATCTTTGATGTTTGGGGCATCGATTTCATGGGACCCTTTCTCCCTTCATTTGGAAATCAGTATATTCTTGTCGTTGTTGATTATGTGTCCAAATGGATTGAGGCGATTCCCACCCGAACCAATGACCACAAGGTGGTCATCGATTTTGTCAAGAAAAACATCTTCAGCAGGTTCGAGATTCCGAGGGCCATCATCAGTGATGGTGGCACTCATTTTACTAATGCCTAGTTCCGTAATTTGCTGGCAAAATATAGGGTTAATCACCAAATCTCCACACCTTACCATCCCCAGATGAATGGACAGGCCGAGATCTCCAATTGGGATATCAAGAATATTCTGTAGAGAACGGTTAGGCCTGATCGCAAGGACTAGACTCAAAAGCTTGAGGATGCTCTTTGGGCCTACCGTATGGCGTATAAAATGCCCATCGACATGTCTCTGTTTCTTTTGGTGTATGGAAAGGCGTGTCATTTACCCGTAGAGATTGAACATAGGGCATTCTGGGCAATCAAGCAATGCAATTTAGATTTGAGTTTAGCTAGGAAGACCAGGTAACTCCAACTATCTGAGTTGGAAGAGCTTAGAAATGATGCATATGAGAATTCCAAGATCTACAAGGCTCGAACCAAAGCTCTACATGATCAATTGATTTCCCGAAAGAGCTTTAAGCCAAACCAGAAGGTCTGGTTATTCGATTCTCGACTTAAGCTCTTTCCCGACAAACTTAGATCAAAATGGAATGGCCCATTCATTATCGACCAGATTTTTCCAAATGGAGCCATTCAGATCTCTGACCCAAAGATGAGTAACACATTTAAAGTCAACGATCAACGTCTGAAGCCTATTATTGACCATACTCTTCCAGAACCCATATCAGACACAGTTGCTCTAGCCATATTGTGACTTCTTTGGCTGGACTTCGACTTGCTGACGACATTAAACTCAGCAGTTGTACATATGACACAAAGCTGACCCGAGCTTCATATTCAGGTGATATCTTTCATACTCTATCCTTTCTTTCATGTCTCTTTTTCTCAATGTGGACATTGCGTCAGCTAGGCATGGGAGTGGATTCATTTTTGAATCATTTTGTTAGCTTTGTGAAATTCTTATAATTTTATTTCTCTTCTTATATATACATAAAAAAAAATTTGAATTAGGAAGGAATACTTGGACATTAGGACTTTTCAATCTTAGGAAATATTACATTAGGATTTGAACACAAAGACCCTTCAGGTCTTTGGACTTAATCGACCCATGTATCTACTAAAATGTGGATTTATTTTTCGAGTCCTCGCCATCTTAATTCTATTGTAATTTGATTAAATAAGTTTGGATGATAAGTACACAACTTATCAACCCACCTTCTAATTTGAGGGAACTTTAAGTCTAAAGCATCTACACACTTTCTTTTCACTGACTTGTTAATTGACGATTTTAATGGAAATTGGGTAGCTAATGAACCTTCTAGGGTGATATGGCTGGCAAGTTATCATGGGTAATAGCCCAAAGTTAGGTTGTCTAGAGCCCATCCATTGGACCATTCTCTTCTTGCTGCCTTTAGGTAAATCTTAGACCAGGGAAGCCACCTACTTAAAAAAAAGAAAAAAAGAAAAAGAAAAGAAAAAGAAAAGGAGAAAAGAAAAAGAAAACAAAAGAAATAAGCCACTTCGCCGCATGACTATGGCTGGCAAGTTATCGATGGTAATAGCTCATCGACCGGTTGTCCAGAACCCAACTTAAGAAATGCACTGAAAATTCCCAAAACACTTAGGAAGAAGCGGAGAAGTAGAATAAACCGGGGAGATATACACTGGATTCACCCTTGTGTTGACCCCATAAAAAAAAAGTAGGGAGAAAGCTACCGGTTGTAAAGATACACCTTTAGGCAGAATTCCCTTTTTAAGGTCACCTAGAGGCATAGAAACCCGAAGTCCATTCTAATTGCCGATCAACGAGTCTATCACATTCACAATAAGATGCTTAGAACTTAGGTTTTTCACCAGATCTGGGATGAGTTGAATAGCCGTAGAAAGCCACTTTTTAACCCTAAACTCAAAAAAATCCAAAAAAATTAGAAAAGAAGAAAAAGATAAAGAAATTTTCCTTTGAATAAGGTGAGCGCTTGAGGTGGTCTGCATTTTGGCAGATACCCGGGCATTGTTGTATCTTTGAAAGTTCAAATCCTAAATAAAAATTTTCTTAATGTTGAAAATAACTTATGCCCAAATAAACCAACCTAATTCTTTTATAAATAGCATGTAGTTTTTTCTCGGGAATAGCAAAAGATAGGCATGGGGGTATGATGTAAACATGTTTATATTACATAAAATGTCTATTTATGCATGTTCTTAAGAATGGAATTGCATTACATACTATAAATATTGCATAGCATGCATCATCTTGCATTTAGATTAGTCTGAATAAAATGGAGGTTAATTGTCTCCTTTTATGGTCAGGGACAGGGTGACTTTTTATCGGGGCCTCGGATCGAAGATCCAACCATACGGATCTGATCAGGGCGATGAATGGAGTTCAACGACTCCAAGATTGCCCTAATCGGATATCCGTAGCATCAGATAGAGATCGAGGTACCCTAGAAGATCAAGGACCAAGATGGTGTTAATCTACACTTCAAATGGAAAATTTGCTGCACGGATGGATTTGGATCGATGATCACAGCCTAACAGCGTGAAAATCGACTCAATTCGATACTTGTGGCACCATCTACATCACCCAGAAGATGGACGGCCAAGATGGTGCCACATGGCGCCATCTCGGCCGCCCAACTGGCTGCACGCACCACTGAAGCCCTTAGCACCAACACTTCTCCACTGTTGGATCAAGATCCAACGACTGTGAAGTGCACACACTTTAGTTAAGCACTCGATACAAACACACCCGTAGCATGTTGGTCGATCTCCTTAACAATGCGAAGGAGATGCAGGATCGAGCCATGGGGTGCCTCAATTGGAGTAGGCACACGGGCGCAATTGACCGCAAGATGGAGATCGAGCAGCTGTGCGTGGCCAATCAGTTGAACGCACCATCTGACGCAGCGAGGTGACGCGAGATCTCACGCGTTGAGGTGTGCGGATGAGGCGGGCGAGGAGCGCTCTTAGCCGTTTGATCTCATGGTCGAACGGAGGAGATTGGAAGAACGTGGATGTGCGTTAAGGCGAGGGGAAGCGAGTGGGCACGTGCAAGCCGCCCACGAAGGCCACGTTCAGGCCTTTAATGACGAATTTATCCGTCACTAAAGGTCCTGAATTAATGATTTTCAACATGTAATGACTAAATTGCCCTCACTCCTTGCAACTATAAAAGGAGACCCCCTCCATATGAAATTCTCATCCCTTCTCTTCTCTCTCTCTCCAATGATCAAGAGAAGCTTGTCCCACACCCGGGATGCTCCTCAAGAGATAGAGTCAATTTTTCGCCCCCATTTCGGAAGTGAATCTCGCAACAACGACGACGTGTTGCCTCGTTCCTGTTCTTCCTACCTCGACCTCCTTCTTCCTGCTCCACTCTTTATCTTCCAGGCGTCGTCCCGTCCGGCTCGTCCTCCAAGCGATCGTCGAGGAGGATAACTTCTCTCTCCCATTCCTTTTTTCTGCTTTCTAGAGTAGAATTTTCTTGCTTTCTAGTGTAATTTCTCGCTTACTTATTGTATAAACATTTTGAAGTATCAAGTGAATGTTTTCTCTCTCTCTCTTATGTTGTTTGTTTATAGTGCTTCATTGTAATTACTCCGCTTTTTAGCAAAAACCCTCAAAAAATATAATTACGAATTTAGATCAATGTAGCCTCCCTAAGTTCGACCCAGGATTTCTATTCCGATATAAATTTTATTTATTGAACTTGAGTTCTTCACTTTTCAAACTACAACAACAGGTTTTCAAAACCAACTTCGAAAGCATAGTAACCTGTAGCTTCAACACTGTCCCTTCATCACCACCGACAACCCAACAAGCTCCATGCGTTGATGACCACCTCTGCAGTCGCCAACAATTGCCTATGCACGTGTCGACGACCTCCAGCCACCTCCGGTGCACCCTTGCGCACCACCACATCTTTGTGTGACTCCTCCTCGATCACACGCGACTCCAAGTAGTAGCAACAGCCTCATCTCTGCTGCATCTCCTTCTCATTTCCAGTGGCAGTTTCGAGCACTATCGACTGAGCTGCCACCACCAGAGTATTCCTCTCGTCCGGCCTTACTTCAACGAACCATACCTCCTGTTGTGCCCTCCTCAGCCTCGCGTAAGCACGATAGAGCGAGTTCTCTGTTTTGCTACAGTACAAGTCCAATTAAAAATTATGCATTCTTCCATTGCCACATGCACTATTGAAATAATTAGTTAATTTATTGCGGCACATTTGCATACGTAACCTTGATTTTTGCCTGAATTATTGGCATTACAATTAGAGTTACCTCTCCATTGATAGATGCAAAGGATTCAATGAATATTACTGCAAAATAATTTTTCATATCTGCGAATAAGAATGTTGTGTTGGTGAGCTAATTGTTCTGTACCTCCCTATGGATACGACCTAACTTTTGTTGTTAGTTTTGACTATTAAATAATTTTGATCGGGGATTTTTTGCACCATGATTTACATTACTGCAATGAAATATTTTTCTGACAAGCAAAAATTTCTTGTTCAAATGGAATCATTGCTGAGGAGGCAATAGATGCAATAGGTTCAGCTGATTTTATTTCTGATTATTCTGAGGTACACATTTATCTGACCATTCTCTATTTTTCTGTGCGATGAAAATAACGAGATGACTGGCGCAGCTGAGCGATGATGTCCACCTTGAGCGATGCCCACACACATAGAATGACTCAAAGAGAAGGAGACATGGATCTCACTTTCACAGGGGATTCTCCTTTGTAACATATTTTCTTTCATTTCAGTCCTCTTGTCCTTGTAGCATCGGGGCTAATTTTCAAGGGTTTGTCCCTGCTTTCTTTAGCAACTAGGGCTATTTCTCTGTGTGTGAGTGATTTAGTTTCTGCCTTAGGAGTTGCATACCCTTAGGTGCATGCATTTAGGGTTGATTGACTAGCATACCAAATCTCCTTCTGTGCATTGTGTACATATCTACACGAAGATTGCTGGAGTCGAGTATTTCATCCTATCTGTGCATCCAACTCCTATTCACGCATTGCATATGGATTAAATCTCAAGACCACCAAAATTGATTGAATTGACCTAATTCAATGATCACGTAATTGAAATTGGGGCAACTAATCAGATTCGACTTTTAAATCAAAATCACATTTGATCTGATCAAAAGGGACTTGTGTGTGATTCTTCTCAAAATCAAACTGATTTGCAGTGTGATGCACACTTCTAACGCGTAGCACACACACTAGGCACCACACTAGGTCTCGATCTATTAAGGCTATAGGCACTAATCTCTTTATTGGTGCAGATCATCCTACTTCACATTGTGGTGGTGGTACTATCCTATGGCCAAGTGTTTTGATACTTCAAGGACGGGGACACTGAGGGTTGGAGAATATCCTGTGGATCGCAACTAAATAATAGAGGGGAGGGGTTAATAGCATTGCTTTAAAAAAGATGAGTCAGATTAAAAAATAAGACAATAGAGATTCATGCATAGAGTACACCTGATTTATAGTGGAAACCCAATCCGGGTAAAAATGACTACCTAAGCCTCCTAGCTTAGGATTTTTTCGACTAGACAAGCTAGTCAATCCACTATTCGCACCACTTGAACGAGGGTAGCACAACCTCTTACAAACACTTCTCTTTTATCCTGAAGAGAAGCAAAAGCAACAACCACGGATCTTCCAAATAGGCTTGGGATCTGTAAATCAAAATAACAAAATAGTATAACAAGAAAATGAATTCTATGGAACCTCAATAAATGATCAAAATGATTTTTCGTAGAGGTTCAAGGCATCATGCTTTCGAAGAGCGTGAAGAATGGGTCATGAAAGCCTTTGGAAAAAAGCACGAGATGCTCTATTTTTGAATGGTGTTTCTATTTAAAAGTTGTAAAAGAATGAGCTACGTATGATCTCTATTTATACAAAAAGTTTTGCCTGAATGGGAAACAAAATTGGTCGATCAATTAAGGTTAATTGGTCGATCAAAAAGTACTTTGGTCGATCAATTAGCTTGGTTGGTTGATCAAGAGGATTTTTCTTAACTTCCTAAAATGAACTGATTTGATCAGTCAAATAAGTAGGTTGGTCAATCAAAGTGTTTTGGTCGATCAATTAATAAGTTTGGTCTATCAATAATCCTAAAATTTGGTTTTGAAAAGATACATGAAAAAATTATTTTTGAGTTTTATTTGAGGTTCCTTACAATAAAGTCCTAGACTCAAATAAATGAAAAAGATGCACATCAGCAACTATCTGAACTTGTGTCTTGAACAGAGGCTTCAATCCAAGATAGTCTTGAAATGTTAGTCTTAGCAACAAACGTAATTTTGGTGCATCAAAACAGAGGTGCTTACATTCTCCCCCTTTTTGATGACAACAAAATTATAATTATGAAAATTAAAAATAACTTTGCATAATATCTCCCTCTTTTTGTTTCAGCAAAAAGTAAATGTGCTACTGGTTATTCAATAGTTAACTCCCCCTTAAACAAGTAATATAAGCATAAATATTAGATCATACATTGAGAGATCTAGTAATCTAAAATTGAAGGAGATAATGTTCATGCAATATCATAACAAAATGTTTAGAAAAGATAACATATAAAAGAGTCGAGAATAAACTGATACATGCCAAAATGAAAGCAAATATAACAACTAATCATCTAAAGTTTCCATAAAGGCATCCATGGTGCTCTGAAGATCTGTATCTAGTTTAAGATATAGTGAGTCTGATCTCTCAGAAGATGCAGGCTGACCAAGGCAAAGGCATCGCTGAGCTGATGACAGAGGGCAATTCTCGCGTGTGTTTTGAAAATAGAGATTTCATCGCAGTATAGTGCACGAAAACACTCGTCAAAAATAATTTATAAAGATAATGAGACTTGGAGTCCCGGTCGTTCGTCTTTGGGAGGCATTTATGCAAATCTAAAATCGATCTCTTTCGCTCTACTTGCTTAAAATTGCATGTCTGTTTCTAATTGTCGGATCAATGTTTGGCCACTTTCATTATGAACCCTAATTACGTGCGCATGTATTAGGTAGATGACAAATGTGAAAGTGTGAGTTTCAGTATGCACGATTCTAGTTATGTGGTGGCTGTTTACGGAAAATGCATTGGTTAGGCGTTTCACGGTGTTATAAAAATTACGTTCGTTGCAGTATATTGCGAAAAGCTATCACCAATTTATTACAATTTATTACTCGGAATTAAAAGTTTCCCGATGTCGAACTCAGGGAGCACACTATGATTCCAGAAGCTTACAAATTCACATTTACAAAAAGTCAAGAGAGAGAGAGGATAAAATAAAGAAAACCCTTTTCTTCTTTCTTTCCCTTCTCTTCTTCTCTTCCCGGCTCTCCTACTCTTTTCCTTTCCTTCTTTTTCTGCCTTTCCCTATTTCGGATGTCTGATTCTCCGAATCAGATGCCTTATCGGCCCCATTGCTACAGTGCCTCCTTTCAGTTGTCTTTGCGGCTTTTTCTTCTTCTTTTTCTCTTCTCTTGCTGCGGCTCTTCTCCTTCTCTTTCTTTTCAGCTTCTCCTCGCAGCAGCTCCTCCTTGTCTTCTTCTTCTTTTCTTCCTTGCTGTGGCTTCTCCTTCACCTTCTTCTCTCTTCTCTGCTTTGCGGCCAAGTCCTCGCCTTCTTCTTTCTTCTTTACTTTGCAGCTAAGTTCTTGCCACTTCGCTTCCTCTTCTTCTCACCTACTCCCTGCACACACGCAACCGCAAAACCTACCCCTACCCTTCCCCGCGTCTCTCTCTCTCTCTCTGAATCTCTCTTTGGTACTCTCTCCTAGAGTCGGGTAATCGGGTCGGGTCGCATGCCCAGGTCCAGGCCCACCGGCGTGGGTGGTGCGCGAGGAGTGCACAGGCAGGATAGTCGGATCGAATCACCAGGTTCGCGTGGGCAGTGCCACGGACGAGGCATGTGAATAGGTGAGGGACCTCACCCCTGTGTGACTTGAGGCGAATAGCCTCAGTCACTTTTTCGCCTTATACTGGTGCGAGCGTGTGTCGGCTTCCAAGGTGGGACTAAAGTCCCATATGCATCTTCGTGCGTCTGCAGGAGGAAGGCCCGACCAATTCGGGTAGCGGCAAAGGCCTTCGACCCCAATTTTGAACATGAGTGCGTGCGCGAGGAGGTTCCACACCTGCTGGACTTGGGCACCTGGAGTGCTACAGCCTAGAGCAGCTTGCGAAGCAGCTTCAACCCGTTCGTCAATGGCGGCGAGCTGCGCTGTCCCTGAAACATGCACACGACCTCACGGCCTTGTCAAATATCTTGGGGGGCTTTGCCAAGGTGTGGCGAAGGTGCAAAGGTGGTCGGAGTGGTGAGAGGGCATCTGTGTGAGTGTGCCCAGGGCACACTCACACAGATGCCCTCGGCACACTGTGTGCGTCTGCGTGGGTGTGTTCGAGGATGTGTTTGGGTGAGTAGAGTGGTGGTGTGAGTGAGGGGAAATGCTAAGTGAAGCGAGGGGATGCTTATGGGCTTGTCGGCGAGGGGTGGAGTGGCCTGTGGAGGTGGAGCGGCCTCGCCAGAGTTGGTGGCCGGAGGTGGAGCTGATGGTGGTGATAGTGGCAGTCGAGGGGTTGAAACTAAAAATTGTTTAGTGGGAAATAAAGAGGGGATGAAATAGAGGAACTTTTACCTAGCTAAGCGGATGAAGGGGGGCAGGAGGCAGATGGCGCAATTCTGCCGTCACCGAAGACGTCGCCCTGTGGAGAAGATGACGACGACGAGGAAGATAGATCGGAGAGTGCCTGCTTGTACGGCAAGGCACGACGAGCAATGACGGAGCTAACCCTGCCACTGGTATGGTGGCAGGGCAACGGGAGAGGGAGCGGAGAGTCGCCGGAGCCTGCGGGCGAATGGCCGAAGGAGGAAGAGACGAAGTTTAGGGAAATTCCTTGGCCAAAACAGGCTTAAGACGACCGGAGAGTCCTGCCATCCCTTAAATAGCAGTTGGCGAGGAGAGAATCTCGAGGAGAGAGCGTGGAGGGCTTGCTGGAGAATGGCTGGAGAAGAGACCCATTCCTCTCGAGCATTCGCACGAGAGGAATGGGCAATGGCAGGACAAGGGAGGGGGTCCCTGCAGAAGAGGACGACGTAGGGAACCCCCCTTTCATTTCTAAGAGCGGCTCCTATACCCTGTGCTGTGCCATCCTTCACGCAAAGTCGCCGGAGGTATGGGCAGCTGCGCGGGGTGGCAAAGGGACCGTTCTGTAAAGAACGAAAGGGAAGCTGGGGGGCAAAATGCAAGGGTTCAAAAAGATAAGGGTCAAAAAGTAATTCATGAGGACCAATTTGTAAAGTAGGTCAAGATGGCCTTCCCTTAGGTCCAAATTTTGGTATAAACCTAATTTTGACCTAAGGAATCTAATGGTGAAGTTTAATTTTTAGTTTGACCACGTTTGATTGGTCAATTTGCACAAAAACCTAAATTAGGTCAAAAATTGGGTATGGTTCTCAATTTAGGTCAAGACAGGTTCCACTGGCCAAATTGAAGGTTCTAAACCCTAGGGGATGTTTTTCCATGAATTTTACAGGGTTTATTTCACTTTTATCTTGCCAGGAACTTTGTGAATTAAAGCAGGTTTGTTTTTAGGGTTACAGAATGTCATTTAATTCTTATAAATTGCTATAACCCTTTTCAGATCAAATCACCCCACTTTCTTTCTTGTTAAGCACATTTGACCTGTGTTTAGACCCTTAGACATCCCGTTTGTGTACTGCATTGGTAAGATTGCAGTTTTAGCCCTTGTGTGTTGCTTTATATTCAGATTTATATTTCTTTTATTTAGGCTTCCCCTTGGGTTTTGTAGGAGCTTTTGTATACTTATTTAGGTCAAAATGTGCTAGTTAGGACTCATGATGAGGCTCTCATCATGCACTAATAGTTAAATCCTTAATATTTTCTGGTACCGACGTGCTTATTGTAATAGATAATAATTAAAAGCAGGCAACTTTAATCACACAAAATATATTGCAATCAATAAGCTCATGGTGATTCTCAACACAGAGATATATATATAAATTTTTTTCATTCATTCAGGAGGGTGTTTGTAACATGGAACTAGAGGAAAGCTTATAGAGGAAAGCTTGAAAACATAAATCTAACTAACAGAAAATGATCGCATACATGATTCTATGGGGGGATTTTGCATGCATCATTGGGGGAGAATAAAGTGATACACTACTAAGCAGTAATAAAAGCATGTAACTATGAAGAACTAAGCTACTAATCTAGCAGAAATAAGGGCATTTAGAGGTGGTCTCCGATGGCCTTTGAGTGGTTGAGAGGAGGAGGGGAGACCAATGGTGCTTAGGCCAGCCCTTGGAGAGAGGTTGGAGAGGTTATCCAGCATCCTGGAGTGGAGATGGTGGTGGCCATGGTGAGGCAGCTCATGGGGGTGGAATGTAGCTAACCTAAATGGAAGTGAATAAAGCCAAGAGATGGATGGGTACAAATGGCCACCCCTTTGGTTTTTTTATAGACCTAAGGGAAGCTCTCTAGAGAATTATGGAATTCTCTAGAGAGTAATATGGTGGGAGCTCATGGGAGAGTGAGAGAGAGAGGATGGATGGTGGTTTTTAGATCCACCAAATGTGGATCTAAAAATTGAATGGCTCTTGGTTGCTAATTTTAGCAACCAAGGCAACAACACATAGTAGAAAGTTCTAGAGAACTCTAGGCTAGGTATTTTCGTGTGGATGGTGTGTGTGAGTGCGTGTGGGTGTGTGTGGGTCGAAACTTAGCTGTCTATGTTGATTAGGTTAGGTTCTAGTGGGTTTAGGTCAAGGTAGGTCTCAAATTAGGGTTGTAAACCCCAATTCACTAAGGTAAAGTGCAATTAAACCTAATATAAGTTTAATTGGGTGCATGAAAACTTAATTGAGAGTAAAATAACTCAATTAAGTCAGATCTAGGTAAATTGGACTCTCACTGAGTCTGATTGGATAGTGTGTGCTGGGATCAAGGCCCAATTGGACTCAATGAGTCCAATTGAATAGGATGATGGAATGGACTAAGATCCAAGTCAATTAGGTTTAGTGAGGACCTAATTAGGTCCTTAGGGAAGTCTAGAGGTGATATATTAGGGTTAGGGCACCTTAATTTAGGTTCCTAGGAGGTTAGAATTGGGTTTAGGGAGCTAGAGATCCAAGATCAAGGCTTGAATCTCAAAATAGGGTCTGGAGGGCAGTTCTAGATGTCTAATAATAGTTTCAAACGTCTTATAGTGAAAAATCAGAAGTCCAGAGTTGTTGTCTAGACATCCAATCAGAGTCAGGAGGGATTGTAGGTTCTGTCTTGGGTATTCTACAGAAATTGGACGTCTGACCAAGTGTCCGGGAGTCCAATAACACTGCAAAAGTGCGTTTAAGGTGTGCAAGAGTTGGCTAAGGGTTCTGGACGTCCTATAACTCATCTAGATGTCTAGATAGAGGCTAGAATTAGGGTTTTAAGGTTTCCTATGGTACGGTGACCTAATCTAAGGGTGGCTAAGGCTTGGGGAGGCTTGTAGGCTGCCCTAGGGCTAGGATGGACCTAAGTTCTTCAAAATTTATTGCTTTATTTTTACTTAATAGAATAGCATACCTTAGATCCCTTACATTATTATCTACTACATCTAATCTAGGTCTTCCGCTCCAGCTCTGCTACAACACTGGTTATTCTTTATTCTTCAGATCCAGCTTTAGATCCAACTTTAGATCTGGCTTCTGATCAGCTTATTACCTACAATTGACATAATGTACGTAATCAGCACACTATAGCATTATTTTATGCATAACTAAAAGAAAGCAGTAAAGGTGATAGTAATGCTTATGCATGCATGAATTACGCTATCTTATGTTAAGTCCTAGCCTCATTTCGGTCAATTAAGACCTATAATTACTATGCAATCAGTTGACAATCGTGGTGTTGAATGCCTAGATGTCTTGCGAGGAGGAGTAATCTGCTGGTTAGCTGGTGGTGCTGCTGATGAAGTTGATGAAGTAGGAGGAGGAGGAGGTCGGTGAAGCTGCTGCTGAATGCTATGAATAGACTCACCAAGTCTGTCCAAAAATTGACTCTAAGCATTCAGGTAATCTGATAGCTGATGCACATGCCTCATCATAACCATGTCTATCTCTCTCTGCCTATGCATCATCAAAGAAATACCACTGGTCACATCCTGAATAGTGACAAAGTCTCTGCCTAAAATCTGTCTGTCCAAGAGGCTCCAGTCCTGATCGTAGAAAGAGGGTGACGATCTCGCTGGAGGTGGACATGTCTCAGTGAAGTGCTCATAAGGTGGGAATGGAGGAGGTATTGTGGTATGCTCCTACTACTGCTGCTCCTGTGGTGCATCCTCATCACAAGCTCCCTATGCTTGATCCATCTTTGCATAAGTGAGTTTATCAAAAATGGAGACACGAATGATAAACTATTTTTTATTTATGTCCATTGAAATGAAGAAAGATATGGGATAAAAGTGTCCCAAACTAGAAGGAACTGTTGGGTGGTTTACTCATACGATAAAGAATCAAATGGTTCCAATTGAATCATTTGTTCTTCATAAATGCATAGAGTGTGATCAACATTATACTAGGGCAGTTTTCAAAAGATGTAGACTTGGATATAAAGTTCCACAAGAAAACACGATTCAGAAAGCGAGGCAAATGTCTGAAAAAGGGTGGCTTGGCAAGACGACCCAAGTCAAAATGAGAGGGAGTGAGCAGGGTTTCCCTGATAGTATCAGACTGAGTCTAATAATGTAACTCAAGAAAAGTAGGTCCAATAGAAGCACAACCAAGAATCTCTGTCAAAACGTCTGCATTGACCATAACCTCTATCCCGTAGACGTTCGAGGTCAACTCGATGTTGGAGCCTTCACCTATATCTTTGAGATTGGCATAAAATAGGTGATAGGCCATGGGATCAACACCAGGAATGCAGCTATGCTTGGACCCACATGAAAGTTCCGCTCAAATAGACGCAAAATCTGATGGTATGCAAATTTTTTGAGGATCCTAGGGAAGATAGACTCGAAATAGGTGAAGTCAACGGGTTGTTCGACGTGTGTAGAGAACTTAGCAAACAAAGAAAATTGACCATAAGCAACCTCGGTAATAAAAAAGTGATCGAAAGTATCATCATGATGACTAGAAGAGCCTCGAGCATGCTTGGGTGCCATCGTGAGGTGTTGAAAAAACACAGTTGGTCGATCAAAAATGTCGGTTGGTCAACCAAGAAAGAACCAAACAATTGGTCGATCAACCAAAGGGTTTGGTCAACCAATCGACTGGAAAAAAAAGGTGTTTGACCAAATGATAAACTCATGTATGCGATAAGATTTTGCAAGAAAAAATATGAAAATAAGATCAAACAAGTGAGAGTAAGTCAAAGTCCATTTTAAACACAAGAAGAATCAAAGGGATGGATGTATTCAAGGTTTAGAATGCACCGAGATCGAACCAAAGTTGGTCGATCAAAATGGATACCGGATGGGAGGGCATGCAAGGAGGTCGAAGTCATGCGAGCACGGTGGTGCGAGGAGGCGATGATCAGGCATCACTTGCGAGGTCCAGTGCACAAGGGATCCATGCACGGAGGAGGCCGTGTGCGAGGAGGTCGGAGCTGGCGGCGTTGGTCGATCAGAGGAGAATAGAAGTTGTGGGGTAGTGTTTGAAAGAAGTGAGACCATTTATGATGGTTAAAAAAAATAGGTTTAGGGGTAAAAATGAGGAGTTTGTAAAGAGAACGTGATTAGCAAAATTGGTAAATGCACTTAAGGCAACTAATCACATAGGTTAGAAATGGTAAATGAAGATTGTGAACAGAAAATGAGGAAACGAGATCATAATTGCAAAGGTGAACTCGCTCAGTTTTGGTCGATCAAAATAGGAAATGATCGATCAAAATAAGTATTTGGTCGATCTGAGTTTGAAAGTTTGGAGGAAAATTCCCACTCAAATAGTTTGGTCAATAAAAAATTTTAGTTGATCGATCAAAAAGAGAAAATAGTGAAGGGAAAATTCCCACCAAGCAAATTCAAGTTTTGGTCGATCAAATAATAGTTTTGATCGATCAAAGGTTGGTCGATCAATTTTTGAAAATTGATCGATCAAAACAATAAAAGAGTCATTTTTAGGCTACTTAATTAAGCTCTTTTAATCTAGATAAACCTAGTGAATGGAAATTTTGATTAAAACTATCTTTTGATAAAGGTTTTGTGAGTATATCCGCTAGCTGTTTTTCTATGTTAATAAATTCTAAGTTGATATCCCCTTTTAAGACATAATCTCTAAGAAAGTGATGTCTAATATCAATATGTTTAGTCCTAGAGTGTTGTACTAGATTCTTAGATAAGTTGATGGCACTGGTGTTGTCACACAAGATTTTGTTATTTTTAAAAGTTAATCCAAAGTCTTTTAAAGTCTATTTCATCCACAATAGTTGTGAACATGCTAAGGATGTTGCTGCATATTCTACTTTAGTTGTGGATAGAGATACAGTGTTTTGTTTTCTAGAGAACCAAGAGACTAGGGAATTTTTGAGAAATTGACAAGTTCCACTAGTACTCTTTCAGTCTGTGAAGCTACTCGCATAGTCAGCATCCCAAAAGGAATATAATTCCAATGTGTCTGACTTCGAATAGAAGAGTCCTAAGTCTTATGTGTTGTTTAGATACCTAAGGATTCTTTTAACAGTGTTTAGATGTGATTCCTTAGGGTTTACTTGAAAACGAGCACATAAACAAGTGCAAAATAGAATGTCAGGTCTACTTGCAGTTAAGTATAATAGAGTTCCTATCATGCTCGTCTAAATTTTTGATCTACTTACCTATGTCATCAGTTTTTAATTGGGTAGAAGCTGCCATCGGTGTTTCTTTACCTTTGACTTTGTCCATTGAGAATTTCTTCAATATCTCTGCTGTGTATTTTGTTTGAGATGTGAAGATTCTGGAGGATAGTTGATCAATTTGAAGACCTAAGAAGAACTTAAGTTCTCTCATCATACTCATCTCAAATTGATCCCGCATAACCTTTGCAAATTCTCGGCAAAGTAGATCATTAGTAGCACCGAAAATAATATCATCTACATATATTTGAATTATTAGGAGGTCATTTTGTTTTCTTTTTGTAAATAAAGTTGGATCGATTTGACCAATTTTAAACTCATTGTCAATTAAGTATGTTTTTAATCTTTCATACCAGGCTCGTGGAGCTTGTTTTAATCCATATAATGCTTTGTTTAATTTGTATTCGTGTTTTGGATGATTTGGATCTTCAAATCATGGAGGTTGTTTAACAAAGACTTCCTCTCTAATGAATCCATTTAAAAAGGCACTTTTGACATCCATTTGGAAAAGCTTGAATTCCATATGGGCTGTAAAAGCTAGCAACATTCTAATAGATTCAAGTCGAGCAACAGGTGCATATGTTTCATCAAAATCTATTCCTTACTCTTGATTATATCCTTGAGTCACAAGTCTAGCTTTATTTCTAACTACATGTCCTAATTCATCAAGTTTGTTCCTTAAAATCAACTTGGTTCCAATAATAGTTTGTTGCTCAGGTTTTGGAACAAGTTCCCATATTTGATTTTTCCTGAATTGATTTAGCTCATCTTCCATAGAAATAATCCAATAATTATCCAAGAAGGCTTCCTTAATGTTTTTAGGTTCTAATTGAGATACAAAAGCTGTTAATGCTAATGTGTTAAGGGAAAATCTAGTTTGAACTCCTTTTGATAATTCTCCTATTACTAGTTCTTTAGGATGATCTTTTACAAAAGAGATATCTTTGGGTAGTTCATTAGAAATAATATCTTCTAGAATGTTTGAAGGATCATCTATTGTATCATCAACATCAATCGTGGAAGATTGGGGTTGAACTAATGCTTCATCAAATGATACATGCATGGTTTCTTCAACAATAGAATTCTTCTTATTAGAGACCCTATAGGCTTTACTTCTGGTTGAATAACCTAGGAAAATCCCTTCTAATCTTTTTGTTTTAAACTTATCAAGATTATCTTTAGTGTTAAGTATAAAACATCGACATCAAAAAATCTTGAAGTAGGAAATTCTAAGTGTTCTTCCATGATAGAGTTCAAAGGGTGTGTTCTTTAGAATTGCTCTGATCAGGGTTCTATTTTGGATATAACAAGAAGTGTTTACAGCCTCAACCCAAAAATATCGAGGCAACATTGACTCGCACAGCTTTGTGTGGGCACACTCTTGTAAGGTCCTATTTTTTCTCTCAAATACACCATTCTGTGGTGCAGCTCTAGGGAAGGAAAACTCATGTTTAATTCCATATTGATCACAAAAATTCAAGAAAGATTCATTTTCAAATTCTCCACCATGATCACTTCTGATTCTAATTACTTCAAATCCTTTTTCATTTTGTAATCTTCTAACTAGTTTGCCAAAGGCATCTAAGGTTAAATCCTTGCTCTTTAAGAAAGATACCCAGGTAAATCTAGAGAAGTCGTCAATTATGACTAAACAATATATGCACCCACTTAGGCTTTCAGATTTGGTTGGTTCGAATAAGTCTAAGTGAAGTAGCTCTAGGGGTTGAGAAGTGCTAACCATCCGTTTTGGTTTAAAAGGGTTTTTGGTTTGTTTGGTGACTTGATAAGAATCGCAGACTTTGCTTTTAAAGTCGATCCTTGGCAGACCTTTGATAAATTCTTGTTTCACAAGTTTACTAATGTTTCCCATGTGAACATGACCTAGTCTTTTATGCCAAAGAGTTGCTTTTTTGTCAGATACGATTAGACATTCAAGACTGTCGTATTTACCAAAGCTTATGGTGTAAATATCTTTGTGTCTATTTCCTTTAAGAATAACTTGATTTGTTTCTTCATTACAAATTTTAAAACCTTTTGATGTAAACATAATTCTATTCCCCTTATCACATATTTGGCTTACACTTAATAGATTATGTTTTAAACCTTTAACTAAGTGCACATTTTCAATAGAGGTAGAAGAATTACCAATTTGGCCAGTACCAATAATATAGCCCTTGTGGTTGTTCCTAAACGTGATCGTACCACCTTCCTGAAGGTTGAGTTGTAGGAATGGGTCTTCCTCGCCGGTCATGTTCTTGGAACAGCCGTTGTCCATAATCCATCTTCTTTCTTCTCTTTCCTATCATTGATTTGCGATTGTGAGGCTTCGTTTGGTATAGTGGCTTCAATGTTCCATTGATTTGTTGGAAAGTCCACTTCTTATAATCTACTGAGCCTACAAAACAAGATTGCAAAATGCTTTTTGGTACCCATTTTTGCATGGGTCCACGGTGGTTAGTTTTCATTGCCTGTTTTGGCAAGCTACCTTTCTTTTTGTTTTGATTGGAACTAGATGCTTCATGGCTATTCTTTGGTATATAGCCTAACCCAAACATTGTGGTGCTTTCAGTTTGTGTTCCTAACAATTTGTGCAGATTTCTACTTTCGTTTGTGAATTTATTCAGGTCATTTAGTAGAATAGCAGAGTTTTCTTTCAATTTATCTATGCCTATTTCTAAGTGGTTTATTTGAGATTTTGTAATTTCAACAGATAGTTCTTTGTTTTGATTGTCAAGTGCTTCTTTTTGTGCTTTCTCTTTGTCTAGTATCTTTACTAGGTTTTTGTTTTCTAATTTTAATGATGTAGCTATATCATGCAATTCAAAGAATGCTTCTAATAGTTCATCTTGAGTAAAGGAGGTTACCTCATCTTCTAGCGCCATCAAACTGAGAAGAGCTTCTTCTCCTGATGTTTCATCTTCTTCTAAACTTGAGTCTGACTCATCCCAAGTTGTAGTAAAGGCTTTCTTCTTACCATCTTTACTGAAGTGTTTCTTCTTCTTTTCAGATTCCTTCGTGAGAAGTGGACAAT
Organism: Thalassia testudinum; assembly: GCA_037157565.1. Lineage (NCBI taxonomy): Eukaryota > Viridiplantae > Streptophyta > Magnoliopsida > Alismatales > Hydrocharitaceae > Thalassia > Thalassia testudinum. Next base: position 5,891,654 of record JAZHRO010000056.1, read on the forward strand.
CCTTCTTGATGTGTCCCTTTCTCTTGCAGTTGTAACAGACGACTGTGTTGTTGTTTCTTCCTTCGTTCTTCTTCCTCCAATTCTTCTTGTCCTTAAGAAACTTTCTGAATTTTCTGGATAGGAGTGCTATGTCTTCCTCTTCTTCTCCACTTGAAGTTTCTTCAAATTCTTGAGTGGCTTCAAGGGCTAAGGCTTTCTTCTTTACTCCTTCGCCTTCATGATCCTTCATGTGTTGAAGTTGAACTTCATAGGCCATCAAGCTTTCGATAAGATCGTCTAATTTGAGGGTAGATAGATCTTTCGACTCCTGTATGGCTGTGGTCTTGGTTTCCCAATCGCTGGTGAGAGATCGGAATATCTTTCTCACCAGTGCTTCATTCTTGATCTCCTGATCTAGGTTCCTTAGAGAGTTATGATGTCCATAAACCTCGTGAACATTTCCTTGATTGACTCTCCTTTCTTCAACCTGAAAAGCTCGTAATTTTGCGTTAGGAAATTCACTCTAGCTTCCTTTACCTTCGTTGTGCCTTCATGGGTCACTTCGAGGATGTTCCAGATCTCATAAGCTGTCTTGCAAGCAAAAACATAGTTGAATTCTGCTCTTAAAAGCCCACAGAAGATTGCATTCATAGCTTTTGCATTGTGGGTTGCCATCTTCTTTTGATCCGGTGTCACAGCCACTCTCTCCTTGATCTCAGGACGAGTGTACTTGAAGGTGATGACATCCCACACCTCAAAATTCATGGACTCCAGGAAGATTTGCATCCTTGTCTTCCAATATCTGTAGTTTGTCCTGTCAAAGAGAGGAGGATGAACAGGAGATTGCCCCTTAGCGTATGTGTCAACAAATGATTTTAACATCGTCTGGACAACTAGGCTCTAATACCAAATGAGGGTTGGAGAATATCCTGTGGATCGCAACTAAATACTAGAGGGGATGGGTGAATAGTATTGCTTTAAAAAATATGAGTCAGATTAAAAAATAAGACAGCAGAGATTCATGCACAGAGTACACCTGATTTATAGTGGAAACTCAATCTAGGTAAAACCATTACCTAAGCCTCCCATCTTAGGATTTTTCCGACTAGTATAAGCTAGTCAATCCACTATTCGCACCACTTGAACGAGGGTGGCACAACCTCTTACAAACCTTTCTCTTTTATCCTAAAGAGAAGAAAAAACAACCACGTATCTTCCAAACAAGCTTGGGATCCGTAAAACAAAACAACAAAATAGTATAACAAGAAAATGAATTCTATGGAATCTTAATAAATGAATAAACCAATTTTTCACAGAGGTTTGAGGCATCGTGCTTTCGAAGGGCATGAAGAATGGGGCGTGAAAGCCTTTGGAAATAAGCACGAGATGCTCTATTTTTTAATGGTGTTTCTATTTAAAAGTTGTAAAGGAATGGGCTACGTGTGACCTCTATTTATACAAAAGGTTTTGCCTGAATAAGAAACAAAATTGGTCGATTAATTAAGGTTAATTGGTCGATCAAAAAGTACTTTTGTTGATCAATTAAGAATGTTGGTTGATCACTTGTTGGTCAATCAATTAGCTTGGTTGGTCAATCAAGAGGATTTTTCTCAACTTCCTAAAATGAACTGATTTGATCGGTCAAAAAGTAGGTTGGTCGATCAAAGTGTTTTGGTTGATCAATTAATAAGCTTGGTCGATCAATAACCCTAAAATTTGGTTTTGAAAAGATACACGAAAAAATCATTTTTGAGTTTTATTTGAGGTTCCTTACAATAAAGTCCTAGACTCAAATAAATGAAAAAGACACACATCAGCAACTATCTGAACTTGTGTCTTGAACAGAGGCTTCAATCCAAGATAGTCCTGAAATGACAGTCTTAGCAATAAACATAATTTTAGTACATCAAAACAGAGGTGCTTACAGACACCCCTTAAAGGAAGAAAAGGGTAGTTAAGAGGCACTGCATTCACATCGCCTCAAAGGAAGGGTTCATCCTGATAAATGCCAATTTATCATCAATCTTATGCCCTAAAGCAAACCCAACTCTTAGGATTTTAACTCCGCAAATGGGTTTTTGGGATGCATTTAGGTTTCAATTAGGTTAGGCATGCATTGCATAATTTGTTGTGTTTTTGACATGTTTATTTGAGTGTTAGGGATGAACAGATAATTAGATCCCTAAAACCCTAGCAATCAGGAAGGCAGAAGATGAAGAAGAAGCTCCTTCCATCCGGATTCTAGCTAGACCCAGCTCATCCCAGTTGGCTCCCAACTCATTCTAGTTGGATCAACTCATCCCTAGCTCCATTCAACTCATCTCAGCTGAATGGTAGCTCTAGCTAGTTCACCTTAGCTTCATTTAACTCACCTTAGATGGATGGCAACTCAAACTAGCTCAAGTCAGTTGATGCGAGCACCATTCCAGCTCCACCAACTCAGAAGAGTTCTCTGGAAGTTCAACTTGAAGAGGTCTAGCTACTAGCTAGACTTAATCAGCTGAAGATGACATTTACCAACTCAGGCCAGCTCAAGTCCAACTCCCGGAGGCTCGACTCAGCTCAACTTAGTTGAGCTAAGCTAGTTGACCTAAGCTAGCTACTCTAGCTAGCTCAGTAATCTCCGGGAAGATCAGACCTAGCTTACCTCAGCTCACAACAGTAGAAGCCAACTCATCTTAGCTTGGCTTAGCAGCTAGCAAAGAACTAGCAAGCAAAGCTAGCTAAGGTAGCTCCTTGCAGCTCTCCTCAGTAGCCACCAACTCCAGTGCAGCTCAAGATAACTACCTCCAGCTCTTCTCCCTAAAAACCCTAACTCTCTATGCCTCCAACCCTACTCCCTACTAGCTAAGCTATCTTAGCTTAGCTAGGAAACTCCTTGGCAACACAACCTAACCCTAAAACCTACCTAGCCAAGCTCCACCAAATAGCCCTAAACCTAATCCACGTAAGCCCCTTGTCCTAAACCCATTTTGGAACGAACTCCTATACACCCCTTCACCCCACTACCACCACCAAGGGACACCGCAAAAGTGGCGCCACTTTTCCCTCCAAAAATCCTCCTCATCGCCTCCATACACCGACCCCTAAAAGCCATCCCTACCCTACACATAACCCCCTTCTAGAACCCTCCTTGGTGGTGCCAAAATGGAGGCTTCTCTTCATTTTTGGCACCACCTTTTTGGTGTCCTTCCACCCATAACTACCTCCCTTTTCATCCCTAAGAATGGCGCCAACCATCCTACACCCTAGGATTCCTATAACCACCCTTAAGCACCTCCTAAAGCCCATCCTATCCCTACAACTAATCTCCACGTGAACCACCACTCTCCACTTCTATAAATACCCTCCTAACTACCACCAAAAATATCATCTCCTCTCCATTAGATAGGTTCCACCCATACCATTAGTTAGATTCTTACATCGACACCAAGGAAGAAGAAGGAGATAAGAAGATCAAGGGGGCAACCTACTCGCCCCCTTGGTGCCTTCTTCCTCTGTCTCTTCCCCTTCAGCCATGCCAAGGAGGAGGTCATCTTCAACCTAGAGGGGACGGCTAGGCAAGGAGGATCTTCATCAAGGTGATCAACACCCACCTTGGAGGAAGAGCTTGAAGGAAGACCAATGGAAGAAGGAAGAGAAGGAGAGCTCTTTTCAAGTGTGGGGCAACCACACTTGGAGCAAGGGCCACCTGGATCTTCTACCAGAATCACCCCTTCTTCTTATCTTTTACTCTACCTTTTGTGTTAACTAGTAGTTTAATGTTCTTGTAGTTCATTGCCTTCCAAGTTCATGCTTGAAATTAGTGTGTTTTTCTTTTCTTATTAGAGGGGAAGACTTCATTATTGTCACTAAATGTTAGTTGTAGTGCAATTCATCTTCTCACAAAACTCGATTGTTTCTGAAAACTCTAAAAACAACAAAATAAAAAATACAAAAAGCTATGTGCTGATTTAAGAGGCGAGAGAGAGAACCCATTCTTTGTGACTAACAAATTAGCCTCCTTCGACGACCTTAGATACTCCACTATCTAGGTATTATAAATGTAAAAGTTTAATTGCGGATTTACGCGTTGCAATGACATTAATTACGTCATTTAACAAACCACGTATTTGACACATCACTTTTTGGCGTCATTGCCAGGGAGGCACGGCTTAGTCACATATTTAATCTCTTTCTTGCTTGCTTGATCTTCACAAAATTTTATTTGTTTTGATTTTAGGTGAGAATCAGGAGTGAGAGTGGGATTTGGAGCACTTGAAGCAGAAGCTTCAAGTTTTTTTTCTTCCTGTGTACTTCAGGTTAGTATCCCAGGTCTTTTCCTATCAAAAACAAAAGTAAAATCTCTTAAAAAAATCTTTAAATTATCAGAAAAATCGAAGAAAATAAAATTAAGGGTGGTGGAACCCTAAAATTCATTTTGTTACTTGTTTGCCTCATTTTTCTACCACCTTTGCCTTATTGGTGTCTAATTTTTTAAAATCTAAACTTCTATCTTGATTTTTGAAAATAAGGTTTAGACACTTAGGAGCTTCTTAAAATCATCAAATTTCATCCAGGGAAGTTCCTTTGAGTCGAGAACCTTGAGTCCAATTTTCAAGTAATTTTATGGAATAGAAAAAATTAAAAAATTCACGGACAGGGGTTAAACCTTGTTATCTTACTGTCCGAGAATTTTATAAATTTTCCTACTCATCAAATTTTGGCAAACTTTATATTTTTGGAAATCGTTAGAAATTATCTAAATCATATAAAATTCTCAAAAATTTTTGAGATCATTTTAGGTTTATACTGAGTCAATTCCCCGAATCTATCATTTCTAGCTCTTGACAACAGTAAGAAGAAAAATTCTAAAAAATATCAAACAAATTCCTAAAATCACAAAAAAATAATTTTTCGATTCCTTGTTTGATTTTACATCAGGTGGTGGTGTCTTTTGTCTTGTTTGGACCACCACCTAAAAATATTTTAAAAAGAGATTTATCTTTAGAAGTTTCATAACTAGAAATTCCAACTTTAGGATTTTTAATTTTCTCTCTTAGTCACATCAAATTTCAAAGGAATTGATCTCCACCAACGACAACTTGTTTGCCATTATTTTGTGGAACATCAAAACCTTGTTTGAACATTTAATAAGAGAGATCCTAAAAGACTTTAAATCTTTATTAAAACCCTAAAATCCTTCAACCAAAAATACTTTTTTGCAAACCTCTTTTGATTTGGCTTGGGCACCACTTCCTACCCAATTCGCACACAATAAAAAAGAAATAACCGGCCATTACCCCAACTAACACCCATCACATTCCTTATGCACTTTAAGCTCCTAGATTTAATTAAAATTTTGTAGTAATTTGACCCCTAAGGTTTCATCAAACTTAGGCTTGCTGCCTAGGTTTTAAGTTTTCTTTAGTTGGTATCAATTCTTTCATCTATATTTGGTGCCAAACCAAGGGGCTACGTCAAATGACCAGTTGCAGGTTTACACAGCTCCCAGTGATTTTCTTGGGACATGCTTGGACCCAACCCTCCCCTTATTCAGCCTAACCAGATTTGTTGATAGAACGGATATCCACTACTAATTTCTTATTTCCTAGATAGACCAAGTCTTAGGTTAACTTTTAGGGAGTCGCATTTAAGTTAGGTCTAGAATTTTGTTGCTTGATTGCACACTTTCTCTCATCTCTCCCTCCTCTCCTCGTTTCTTCCATTTTTTGCATGGGCGACAATCCCAAACTACGCATTGGGAGGGACCACTCGATTTTACCCCCTGCACCAAAGACCTCTTTTCTTGCATTCTTCCTCTTCTTTGCATTTTAAAAAAATGAAAAAACAAAATAGGTCCACTAACCCACATGTTCTAAAAATTTGTTTCGCTAAGAGACTAGCAAGAGATAAGAATGGGGGTGTGATAAATGCCAGTTTATCATCATTCTTATGCCCTAAAACAAACCTAGCTCTTAGGGTTTTAACTCTACAAATGGGATTTTGGGCTTCATTTAGGCATCAATTAGGTTAGGCATGCATTGCATAATTTATTGTGTTCTTGACACGTTTATTTGAGTGTTAGGGATGAACAGATAGTCAGATCTGTAAAACGCTAGCACTCAGGAAAGCAGAAGATGAAAAGGAAGCTCCTTTCAACTGGATTCCAGCTAAATCTAGCTCATCCCAGCTGGTTCCCAGCTCATTCTAGCCGAATCAACTCATCCCTAACTTCATTCAGCTCATCTCAGCGGAATGGTAGCTCTAGATAGTTCACCTTGGCTTCATTAAGATCACCTTAGCTAGATAGTAGCTCAAACTAGCTAAAGTCAATTGATCCCCACTCCATTCCAGCTCCTCCAATTGAGAAGAGTTCACTGGAAGTTCAACAAGGCTAGGTCTAGCTACTAGCTAGACCTGGTCAGCTGAAGATGACCTCTACCAACTCAAGCCAACTCAAGTCCAGCTCTCGGAGGATCAACTCAGCTCAACTTAGTTGAGCTGAGCTCTTGACCTAAGCTAGCTACTCTAGCTAGCTCAATAATCTTTGAGAAGATCTGACCTAGCTTACCTTAACTCACATTAGAAGAAGCCAGCTCATCTTAGCTTGGCTTAGTAGCTAGCAAAGAACAAGCAAGCTAAGCCAGCTAAGGTAGTTCCTTGCAGCCCACTTCAGTAGCCACCAGCTCCAACGCAGCTCAAGATAACTACCTGCAGCTCCTCTCCCTAAAAACCATAACTCTCTATGCCTTCAACCCTACTCCCTACTAGCTAAGCTAGCTTAGCTTAGCTAGGCACCTCCTTGGAAACACAACCTAACCCTAAAACCTACCTAGTCAAACTCCACCAAATAGCCCTAGACCTTATCCACCTAAGCCCCTAGTCCTAAACCCATTTTGGCGCAAACTCCTATACTCACCTTCACCCCACTACCACCACCAAGGGACACCACAAAAGTGGCACCAATTTTCCCTCCAAAAATCCTCCTCATCACCTCCATACACCTACCCTTACAAGCCATCCCTACCTTACACATAACCCCCTTCTAGAACCCTCCTTGGTGGTGCCAAAATGGAGGCTTCTCTTCATTTTTGGCACCACCTTTTAGGTGTCCTTCCACCCATAACTACCTCCCTTTTCATCCCTAAGAATGGCGCCAACCATCCTACACCCTAGGATTCCCATAACCACCCTTAATCACCTCCTAAAGCCCATCCTAGCCCTACAACTAATCTCCACACGAACCACCACTCTCCACTTCTATAAATACCCTCCTAACTACCACCAAAAATATCAAATTCTCTCCACTAGATAGGTTCCACCCATACCATTAGTTAGGTTATTACATTGACGCCAAGGAAGAAGGAGAGAAGAAGATCAAGGGGGCAACCTACCTACCCCTTTGGTGTCTTCTTCCTCTGTCTCTTCTCCTTCAGTCACACCAAGGAGGAGGTCATCTTCAACCTAGAGGGGACGGCTAGGCAAGGAGGATCCTCATCAAGGTGGTCGACACCCACCTTGGAGGAAGAGCTTGAAGGAAGACCAATTAAAGATGGAAGAGAAGGAGAGCTCTTTTCAAGTGTGGGGCAACCACACTTGGAGCAAGGGCCACCTGGATCTTCTACCAGAGTCACCCCTTCTTCTTTATCTTTTACTCTACCTTTTGTGTTAGCTAGTAGTTTAATGTTCTTGTAGAAGCATTCCTCTACCTGTATTTTACTCTGCTAGTAATACAAATTTTCATTGCCTTCCAAGTTCATGTTTGAAATTGGTGTGTTTTTCTTCTCTTATTAATGTAGTGCACATCACACTCTTCTCTTCTAATTACCCTAGGCACACTTGCCTTGGGTGAGCTTAGAGAAGAAGACTTCATTATCGTCACTTAATGGTAGTTGTAGTGCAATTCATCTTCGCACAAAACCCGATTGTTTCTGAAAACCCTAAAAACAACAAAATCAAAAATACAAAAAGTTGTGTTGATTTGAGAGGAGAGAGAGAGAACCCATTCTTTGTGACTAACAAATTGGCCTCCTTTGATGTCCCTAGATACTCCACTATCTAGGTATAAAAAATATAAAAGTTTGATTGAGGATTTACACGTTGCAACGACACTAATTACATCATTTAACAAACCGCGTATTTCCCACATCACTTTTTGGCACCGTTGCCGGGGAAGCACGGCTTAGTCACATATTTAATCTCTTTCATGCTTTCCTGATCTTCACAAAATTTTATTTATTTTGATTTTAGGTGTGAATTAGGAGCAGGAGCGGGATTTGGAGCACTTGGCGAGGAATCTTCAAGTTTCTTTTCTTCCTACGTACTTTAGGTTAGTACCCAAGGTCTTTTCTTACCAAAAACAAAAGTAAAATCTCTTAAAAAAACTTTAAATTATCGAAACAATCAAAAAAAATAAAATTAAGGGTGGTGGAACCCTAAAATTCATTTTGTTGCTTGTTTGCTTTATTTTTCCACCACCTTTGCCTTATTGGTGTCTGACTTTTTAAAATCTAAAGTTCTGTCTTGATTTTTGAAAATAAGGTTTGGGCACTTAGGAGCTTCCTAAAATCATCAAATTTCATCCAGGAAGTCCCTTTGAGTCAAGAACCTTGAGTCCAATTTTCAAGTTGTTTTATTGAATACAAAAAATTTAAAAATTCACCGATAAGGGTCGGACCTTGTTTTCTTACTATCTGAGAATTTTATAAATTTTCCTACTCATCAGATTTTGGCAAACTTTATATTTCTGGAAACCTTTAGACATTATCTACATCATATGAAATTCTCAAAAATTTTTGAGATCATTTTAGGTTTATATTGAGCCAATTTCCCAAATATATCATTTCTAACTCTTGACACCAGTAAGAAGAAAAATTATAAAAAATATCAAACAAATTCCTAAAATCACAAAAAAATAATTTTTGGATTCCTTGTTTGATTTTACATCAGGTGGTGGTGTCTTTTGTCTTGTTTGGACCACCACCTAAAAATATTTTAAAAAGAGATTTATCTTTAGAAGTTTCATAACTAGAAATTCCAACTTTAGGATTTTTAATTTTCTCTCTTAGTCACATCAAATTTCAAAGGAATTGATCTCCACCAACGACAACTTGTTTGCCATTATTTTGTGGAACATCAAAACCTTGTTTGAACATTTAATAAGAGAGATCCTAAAAGGCTTTAAATCTTTATTAAAACCCTAAAATCCTTCAACCAAAAATACTTTTTTGCAAACCTCTTTTGATTTGGCTTGGGCACCACTTCCTACCCAATTCGCACACAATAAAAAAGAAATAACCGGCCATTACCCCAACTAACACCCATCACATTCCTTATGCACTTTAATCTCCTAGATTTAATTAAAATTTTGTAGCAATTTGACCCCTAAGGTTTCATCAAACTTAGGCTTGCTACCTAGGTTTTACGTTTTCTTTAGTTGGTATCAATTCTTTCATCTATATTTGGTGCCAGGCCGAGGGACTACGTCAAATGACCAGTTGCGGGTTTACATAAGCTCCTAGTGATTTTCTTGGGACATACTTGGACCCAACCCTCCCCTTATTTAGCCTAACCAGATTTGTTGATAGAACGGATATCCACTACTAATTTCTTATTTCCTAGATAGACCAAGTCTTAGGTTAACTTTTAGGGAGTCACATTTAAGTTAGGTCTAGAATTTTGTTGCTTGATTGCACACTTTCTCTCATCTCTCCCTCCTCTCCTCGTTTCTTCCATTTTTTGCACGGGCGACGGTCCCAAACTTCGCACTGGGAGGGACAACTTGATTTTGCCCCCTGCACCAAAGACCTCTTTTCTTGCATTCTTCCTCTTCTTTGCATTTTAAAAAAATTGAAAAACAAAATAGGTCCTCTAACCCACATGTTGATTTTTCTATGCCCCATCTCTCCACCCTAGAGCTACCTAATCAAGCCCCCCCACCTCATTTCTACTCCATGATGGCTTAGCTACAAGCTGATCAACAACAATTGACTAAGGATATAACAAACCTAGCCAACCAAGAGTGACCTGCCAAACTTACCCAAGCTCCATGAGTTCCACATCTAACCCCATCTAATACCCCAAAGAGTGAAAATTTGCATAATCTAATTACTACCCTTGCTGAGTATAATCAATATTCCAAGGCTTTTTATGGTTCAACAGGAAAATACACATATCCAAAATACACATCCCCTACTCAAAATAACTCCACCCTCCAGGCGCAATTTAAAAATTCCTCTAATTGGAGGAATTATCTGACTCACTCCTGGACCAATTCGGTTCCTCACCAACAACAAAACCCATTTGGAGGGTATGGTTCAAATCAGACTTGTTATCAATCTGGGCCATCTCAAGAAGACATCAATGCCCAAATGATGAAAAGCCTGCAGGAAATGAAAATGAAAATGATAGAAATAACCCATGTTATTAACAATCTCCATAATCAAGTTGTGGTTACTCTGACCCAAAGACTTGTAGGACATTCACCATCCCAGCCCACACCAAACCCTGTTAATCAAAGGAACCAACACCTGGGTGGAAATCAAAATCAAAACCACACTAATCAGCCTTCCATTAACCTGATACCTCAGCACCAACCAAGTTTCTATCAACAACAGGCACCCCACCTCCTCCTAGTGATAACCAAACTACATATGCAAATACATTGAGTGGGAAAACCACCATTGATTTAGGGCCTTGGAATCAAATTAATGAAACCCACTCTCAACCTATGCAAATTGACTCTCCTAACCACAATCAGGAAAAAGAAAAAGAAACACCAAAAATACAAGATTCATATCCTATTTGCTACCCTTAAGCACTACAATCCAATCCTTCTAAAAAGAAATCAGAGCCTTCTCACCAAGATCTTTTGGACTTATTTAGGCAAGTCGAGACTAACATCCCCCTCCTAGATGCCACCCTGCCTATGCAAGATTTATGAAAGAAAGGTGTACTCCAGAGTGGCAGGACAAAAATCTAGGATGGGTGGTCCTTTCTAAGACAGTGAGCTCAATTGTACAGAGCAAGTTGCCTCTCACGAAAAAGTTCCTGGGTGCACCACTCATTTTGGTTGTCATAAATGACACCACCTTTCATCATGCTCCTCTCAACTTAGGTGCCTCTATTAATCTCACTCCCCCGATTTTATTCAAGAAATTTTGATTCAGTGATTTAAAACCTATTAAGGTTCAATTTCAATTGACAGACCAATCTACCATTCAACTGTAGGGAGTTGTTGAGGATAGTATTGTCAAGGTTTAGAATTGTCAATTTTCATTTGATTTTTTGTTCCTTGACATAGAGGCATCTGAGGCTCTCAAAACTACCCCTATCATCCTTGGAAGAATTTTTTTGGCTACCGCAAAAGCTAATATCAATTGTCATTTCAGAAAAATGGATATAAGTTTCGGTAACCAGCCTATCTCATTAGATCTTTTCCAAGCTTCCAAGAAGTCCATTGATCATGAATTTTTTGAGGACCTTGATTATAAAATAGAAGCAGTAATTGAGAAATCTATCAATTCCTACTCTGCTTTGACCACCATTGATATTGATTCATATTCCAAATATGATTTTGTGGTCCAAGATACTTCAGATCAACTAGGGTTTGACTTTTACTCTTTTAAACTTCCTAATTTATCACCAAAAACATCCACACTAACTTCACCCACCCTACATCACATTGACTTCTCTCCCCCTCCCTTTCCATTGGACCTACCACCTAACCCATCCAAGTTTGGCTTTCATCATAAATTCAAACCATGACCAGACTTGGGTCATTCTTCCAATTTTCCATTTCATTTTGATCCCTATATCTTTACAAATCATCTTTTAAGGGATCTTGAGGAAGACACCTTTCTTGAGGGCATTCAAGTGCCTAATTATTTACATGATTGTCCGTCTTCCGTGCAATGCAATTCACGCCCGGCTGAATGGCATGAAAGATAGCACTAGATGGGATGTAACCCATCATTTTTCCCGCTTTCGCTTTTCTAATTTTTTTTTTAGTGGTTTTTCTTATCCTAATTTTCACCGCCTTCACCAAGGTAATCCTTTTTCCCTTCCAAATGCATGTGAACATGCCATATCTTAAGCAATGGGGGATGTTTTTAAATTTTGACAATCAAATCAGGATTGTCAAAATCCTTAAGCATGCAATTTTCTTATTTTATTTTTTGCTTGCATACCCAAAAAAATAAAAAATGTTAAAAACTTTTTGAGGAAATTTTGAAATCAGGACTAAGGTTAAACATTCACTTTTGGTACAATGGGATTTAATCTTTAACAAACAAGGGATAAGGATATGGATCTAATTATTAGAATTTTAGGGTCTACCTTTAGAGTAGATCAAATATCCTTCTCTAAAATTCCACCTGAAGTCATGATAGTTTAGGTGACCTGATTCCCCTTTGTAACATGGAAAGTATCTGCCTTAGTCTCCAATTCAAAAACTTGCATCTCATGCAAAATTTCTTCTATCAAATTTCACATACAAGCCAACATCTAAAAGACAATTAGAAATTAGAAAAACCTTTTATTTGGCCATAGTAAAAGTCCGAAACAGATCACTGGTTTGAGTTCTCACTGTCTAGAAGGAAGAAAATGCCTCCTTTGAGGAAGTGATGTCAACATGTTACCGCCTCGGCACTACTCTATATTTATACTTCATATCTTTAGAGAGTGCATTAAGGTGCATTTTTTGCAACTTAAGTGTCTTGGACGGTGCTCTACCCATAGCGTCGAAGCAAGAGCTTGAGTCTGCTTGGAGCGCCCCTTTACACCGCATTATGTTTTGGGGTTATGAGCTCCTGGATTGTGTCATGGACAATACTATCTCAAAGTACTGGTGTCAGAACCCCCTTGAGGATTGGTAACGGGAATGATGATCCCGACACATCTATTATAAGATTAAGCTAAGAATAAGCATGGGGGAGACAAAAGAAAAAGGTTTTAAACCAAAAGCACGACCTTACAAATGTTGGCTTTTCATAAGAACAGACACAAGGCTTCTTAAAAGATATTGCAAGTTGCAAATCGGATTCAAGAGCCGGAAAAATCCTAACTACAAAAATTTTGGGTCTTTTGAATTAACAAGGGGTTAATTTGTAAATTTTTGGAGGATATATTGATCCTGATTCGTCTAATTTTTTTGATTCGAAAATGAATCTCGATGTTTATCTATAACAAATCTCGTACCTCCCGTGTTTTAACCAACCAAGGTCCCATGATCTCCTTCTTAAGAAAGATGAAAAAAGCTAGTTTTCCCAAAAATTCAATTTTGTAAAAATTTGTTTTGCTAAAAGACTAGAAAGAGATAAGCATTGGGGGTGTGATAAACGTTAGTTTATCATCATTCTTATGCCCTAAAACAAACCTAGCTCTTAGGATTTTAACACTGCAAATGATTTTTTGGGCTTCATTTAGGCATCAATTAGGTTAGGCTTGCATTGCATAATTTATTGTATTTTTGACATGTTTATTTGAGTGTTAGGGATGAACAGGTAGTCAGATCCCTAAAACCCTAGCACTCAGGAAGGCAAAAGAAGAGAAAGAGGCTCCTTTTAGCTGGATTCCAGCTAAATCCAGCTCATCCTAGCTAGTTCCTAGCTCATTCTAGCTAGATCAACTCATCCCTAGCTCCATTTAGCTCATCTTAGCTGAATGGTAGCTCTAGCTAGATCACCTTAGCTTCATTTTGCTCACCTTAGCTGGATAGTAGCTCAAACTAGCTAAAATCAGTTGATCCCCACTACATTCCAGCTCCTCCAACTTAGAAGAGTTCACTGGAAGTTCAACCTAACTAGGTCTAGCTACTAGCTAGACCTGGTCAGCTGAAGATGACATTTACCAGCTTAGGACAACTCAAGTCCAACTCCCGGAGGCCCAACTCAGCTCAACTTAGTTGAGCTGAGCTACTTGACCTAAGCTAGCTACTCTAGCTAGCTCAGTAATCTTCGAGAAGACCACCTAGCTTACCTTAGCTCACATCAGCAGAAGCCAGCTCATCTTAGCTTGGCTTAGTAGCTAGCAAAGAACTAGCAAGCTAAGCCAGCCAAGGCAGCTCCTTGCAACTTTCTTCAGTAGCAACTAGCTCCAGTGTAGCTCAAGATAACTACCTGCAGCTCTTCTCCCTAAAAACCCTAACTCTCTATGCCTCCAACCCTACTCCCAACTAGCTAAGCTAGCTTAGCTTAGCTATGCACCTCCTTGGCAACACAACCTAACCCTAAAACCTACCTAGCCAAGCCCCACCAAATGGCCCTAATCCTAGTCCACCTAAGCTCCTAGCCCTAAACCCATTTTGGCACCAACTCCTATACACCCCTCCACCCCACTACCGCCACCAAGGGACATCACAAAAGTGGTGTCACTTTTCAATCCAAAAATCCTCCTCATCACCACCATACACTGACCCCTACTAGCCATCCGTACCCAACAATAACCCCCCTTCTAGAACCCTCCTTGGTGGTGCCAAAATGGAGGCTTCTCTTCATTTTTGGCACCACCTTTTAGGTGTCCTTCCACCCATAACTACCTCCCTTTTCATCCCTAAGAATGGCGCCAACCATCCTACACCCTAGGATTCCCATAACCACCCTTAATCACCTCCTAAAGCCCATCCTAGCCCTACAACTAATCTCCACGCGAACCACCACTCTCCACTTCTATAAATACCCTCCTAACTACCACCAAAAATATCAACTTCTCTCCACTAGATAGGTTCCACCCATACCATTAGTTAGGTTCTTACATCCATCCAAAGGAAGAAGAAGGAGAGAAGAAGATCAAGGGGGCAACCTACCCGCCCCCTTGGTGCCTTCTTCCTCTCTCTCTTCTCCTTTAGCCATGACAAGGAGGAGGTCATCTTCAACCTAGAGGGGATGGCTAGGCAAGGAGGATCTTCATCAAGGTGATCGACACCCACCTTGGAGGAAGAGCTTGAAAGAAGACCAATTGAAGAAGGAAGAGAAGGAGAGCTCTTTTCAAGTGTGGGGCAACCACACTTGGAGCAAGGGCCACCTGGATCTTCTACCAGAATGACCCCTTCTTTATCTTTTACTCTACCTTTTGTGTTAGCTGGTAGTTTAATGTTCTTGTAGAAGCATTCCTCTACTTGTATTTTACTCTGCTAGTAATACAAATTTTCATTGCCTTCCAAGTTCATGTTTGAAATTAGTGTGTTTTTCTTCTCTTATTAATGTAGTGCACATCACACTCTTCTCTTCTAATTACCCTAGGTGCACTTTCCTAGGGTGAGCTTAGAGGAGAAGACTTCGTTATTGTCACTTAAGGTTAGTTGTTGTGCAATTCATCTTCGCACAAAACCCGATTGTTTCTAAAAACCCTAAAAGCAACAAAATCAATAAATACAAAAAGTTATGTGTTGATTTGAGAGGCGAGAGAGAGAACCCATTCTTTGTAACTAACAAATTGGCCTCCTTTGATGTCCCTAGATACTCCACTATCTAGTATTATAAATGTAAAAGTTTGATTGAGGATTTACGCATTGCAACGACACTAATTACATCATTTAATAAACCATGTATTTCCCACATCATGCCCTGCTTGCATCCCTTAGTTTCATCCTTGGAGTAACTTCTCACTAGATCACATGAGAGTATCATTGAAGCGAGGTATAGGTCCTAAGGCACTCAAAGGTTGGCTTAGGCCATGTAACAGCATTGAATAACTTGTTTGGCCATCTATATCAACCAATTCTACCTCAGCCCCTCAAAATAGAGTTGGTCAGGATCTCAAGTCATCACTTTCCTCTTGTACCACTTACGTGGGAATGGAGGAATCGCCTTGACCCTTTTCGACCGATCTGTTGAGTGGAGGTTTCACTTAATCTATTGGCAAGAACTTGAATTATGGTTGGTAGATATTGTATGCCTGGTAGATGCTCTCTTGAGGGTAGTTTAGTGTTTGATCCTGAGACTGAGAGAATCCTTAGGAGAGCCCACCAAAGAGAAAAGAGGGAAGAAATGAATGATCAAGCAGTAAATCAACAAAATTCCCTGAGGGACTACTTCATTCCAACTAACCAACCCACTCAAGTACTGAGACAACCAGCAAGGGATAATCCATATAAGATCAAGACTAGTACCATATCCATGTTTCCCTCCTTTTATGGTACTACTAGGGAGGACCCCTACTGACATTTAAAGGAATTCATCGAGGTCTACTACACGGTGAAACTTCAAAACTTTACTGAGGAAGCTCTGATGAGGACCCTCTTTCCCTTCTCCCTTAAAGACAAAGCAAAACACTGGTATCACACCTTGGATGAAAAGGTGTATGATTGGAATGCCCTTAAGGGAGTATTGTTGAAGAAATACTTCCTAATGAGCAAAACCAACCACTTCAAGAGGGAGATCATGAGTTTTACTCAAGTAGATGGGGAGAAATTCCATGGGACTTGGGAGCGCTTCAATGATCTGATTCAATTATGCCACCATCATCAAGTGCCTAAATGACAACTAGTAGAGAGGTTTTATACTGGACTATCTTATAGGCATAAGCAAACAGTGGATGCCGCTTGTGTTGGAACCTTTCTTACCAAAATAGAGGATGAAACCTGGACATTATTTGAGTCACTAAGTGACAATTCTATCCACTTGACCTTAACTTATCAGGATAGAAAACCATCCATCCTCCAAAAGAAAGTGGAAGCTAGTGAAGCAGGGGCTACTCAAAATTTAGCCTTCTAAATCCAATTATTGAACAAGAACTTTGAAAGACTCATGATAAACCCTAGCACATTCTCGCAATCAGCTTCCTAAGTCCAGGGTCATTCTGAATGCTCCATTCACCAAAGCACTCTTTACACCACTATTATTGCCATTTGGCTAATTAATTTCCGAAATTAGTGCAAGCAGACCTGAATGCTACCCAGGGATTTTGTCCACCTCCCAGGAACAACCCTTTTGGAAACACCTACAATCCTGGGTGGAGAAACCATCCCAATTTATCATGAAAGCAAGGTGATGCTTCCAACTCGAAGAATTCAAGAGCTCAACCCACCCAACCCTTTCAGGCACAACAATTCCAGCCTCCTCCTCAGCCCAACAATTCTAAGATGGATGACCTTAAAGCTATGATGAAGGCCATGCAATAAAACCAGAGCATGATCATTCAATCTCAGAATAAGGCAATCCAAGAAATGCAATTTCAAATTGGCCATCTTGTTGAGGTAGTTAAACAACGTGATCTTAGAAAGTTGCCCAGCTCATCTGAGGAGAATTCTAAGGGTAAAGGGCCCTTTATAAGGGAGCATGCTAAGGCTGTGACTATTCTGAGGAGTGGCAAACAACTCTCTAAACCTAAACTCACTCCTATGGTCACCCCTCCTACCAACCCAACGATCACTTATACATCCACCGAGGAAGAGCCACTCAACCCCTCCTTGCTTAAAATCACCCATTTGGAGGAAGTTGTCCCCATTCTACCCATGTCTTGCCATAACAACCCCTCCACCTAAAGGCCAGGAGTGCCCTTCCCTGAGCACTTATCCGCCCCTGAGGCATCTTTTTCTAGCTCATCTTGAGCCAAAGATAGGATGGAAGAAATAATGGAGACATTTAAGCAAGTTCACATTAACTTGCTTATATTGGATGCTATCAAGCAAATCCCATCCTATGCTAAATTTCTGAAGGACTTGTGCACGCAGAAGAGAAAATCAAGGAAACAGATCCAGGCTAAGGTCGTCCTACCCAACCTAGTCAGCTCTGTCCTACAAGGTACACCCCCCAGAATGAAGGACTCAAGAGCCCCATATATTTCTGTGGTCATTAGAGACCAACGCATCGATGCCGCTCTCGTCAATCTAGGCACGGGGGTTAATATATTACCGAGCTCGGTCTATGAGCCATTAGGAGGAGGTGAATTGAAGCCTAGTCCTATTATCCTCCAAGTAGCTGATAGATCACTGAAGACACCATGCAAGCTTTTAGAAGATGTCCTGGTGAAAGTAAAGGACTTCTTCTTTCCTGTCGACTTTTTGAAATTGGACACTGACCCATCCAACATGCCCACCAGACCTTCGATTACCTTAGGGCATCACTTTTTGGCTATGACCAATGCGTCCATCAATTGCAAATCAAGGATGCTTAAGATGGGCTTCAAGAATTGAAAAATCTAGCTAAATGTGTTCAATGCCTATAAACAACCTGGATTGGAAGATTGTTCCCAAATCGACGTGATCGATGAAATTGCAGAGAATATGACACCAACTCTTTTGTGTGATGATCCCCTCCTGATGCGAAGAAAAGCATGATTTGTAACTAGCATTTTTAAATCTTTGTAACAAGCCAATTCGCAATCACTTTTACAATTTATAAACCTAGATAGTGGTGGTATCTAAGGTCGTCCAAGGAGGCAGAAATGCACTTTAAAGCTCTTGCTCAACAATAAGGAAATCAACTTTCTTTTTTTTAATTGTTGAATATAAGATTTTTTTTTGGATTTTCAAGTAACGGGCAATTACGCAATTGTGAGTGGGAAAACGACTACACCTAAATTGCTAATGCTAACACTAAAGTGACAAGATAATCCTCTCTCTAAGCTCACCCTAAGTATGTGGAGACCTAGGGTAATTAGAGAGAGGGAGTGAGAAGTGCTAGAATAAATAACTAATAAAGATGCAATAAGAATTGAAGAGAAGGCAACTTTAATTAAGTAGAAATTTGTTTTACAAAAAGACAAGTAGAGGAATGCTTCTACTCTAAAATGAAAAGAGAAAAAGATAAAACACAATTCCTCTTGGTGATATTAGTGAAGAAGAGAGGCTTCTTGCTCTAATCTCAGCTGCTCCTCGGCATGAAAAGAAGTTCTCCTTATCCTTCCTTGAAAAGCACCTCCAAGTTGGTGTCCTCCTTGGCAAGCCCTAGATGGGCGTACCCATGCTCCTCCAAGCGTGGAAGGTTTCCACCCACAAGACCTCCTCCTAAGGTCCTCCTTTCCTAGCTGGTCCTCTGGCTGGTGGGGGCACAAGAGAGAAGGGAAGCGGGGAAGGCACCAAGGGGACAGAGTGTCCCCTTAATCTTCTCCTTCTCCTTCTCCTCTTGGCCGACTATGAAGGTGGATAAATGGTAGAATATAATGAAGCCAAAGGTGGTGGTTATAGGTCTTTTTATAGAGTAGAGGGGGTGGAGGTTGGTGTTGACTAGGGTTAAGGGAAGAGTGGTGTTGTGGATGGCTAGGATATGGAAGTTGGTGGATGGATGGTAGATTAGGGTTGGTGTGGAGGTAGAAGGATGCATTAGGTGGTGGTTATGGTCGGTGGAGTAGAGTTGGCACCAACTCTATGTGGGTTAGGGTTAAGGGGTTGGTTGATGTGTTGTATGGCTAGGATTAGGTTATAAGGTTGTGGTTAGGAGATGAGTGATGAGCGTGAATTTCGTATGCAAAAAGATTTGAGCTAGAAAACCCATCGTCGTAGTGCATAGAAATCCACTACCAGATAAAATTTATAACTGAAACTTGAGGTGAGTCTCGGGTTGAACATGGGGAGGTGAACGTTTGGTTTTGAAATCTATACTTCGATTTTATTTGTTTTTGTTGTTTTTGTCTTTTATGATTTTTTGGTATTTTTATAAAGTAAGAGATCAGATGAATTGTTATCTATTCTACTCTACACTAAAAAAATAAGAGAGCGAGAGAGAGAAAGAGAGGGAGAGGGAGAGGGAGAGAGAAACATTTAATAAAATCGAACAATGTATATCACAACTAATTGAAATTACACTAGAAAGCAATAAAAGATAGAATGGGTTGAGAAGAATCCCCCTCAATGGTTGCTTGGAGGACGGCTTGCTCTGAGGGTGCTTGGATGTAAGTGGTGGGAAGCTGGAGGAAGGAGAACGGTGTCAGAGGAACGAGGATGGGGAGGGATGGCATCACGGCGAGGATCTATTTCCCGATGTCGTGAGAGGACGACCACAGGATGCTCCAGGAATGGGGATGAGAGGCAGGAAAAATATTTGGTTTTCTACTCTAAAGGAGCATCCCGAGCTTGGGACAAGCTCTCTCTAGAGCCTTAGAGGTGGTGAGAGAGAAAGGAAGAGATCAAGAAGAATGGGAGAAGTAGGGGTCCTTTTATAGTGGAGGAAAGGAAGCATTTCATGCATGGACAACTAGTGATGTCCATAAACATCGCTGAAGGTCCAACTCACGCGCGGTCCACGTGCCCGTGTCCCACGCACCTGCTGGCGCTTACGCATGCACTTCGCACGCCCGTGTCCTACACGTGCTGCTGCTTGCCTCCGCGTGCTACGTGCTGCTGTTCGCCCACGTTGTTGCGTGCGCCTGTGCATTGCGCACGCTCGTGTTGCTGCACGTGTGCGGTACTGCATGACTACTCATGGGTGGCTTGGATAGCACCACTTGGCGCTATCTGTGTCTTCTATCTTCTTTGCTTTGTAGGGGCAGCTACAAAAATCGGATTGAGTCAATTTTCATGTCATTGGGCTACGATCATCGATCCAAATCCATCTGTGCGGTCGGATTTCTCGTTTGAAGCTCCTAATTGTGTCACCTTGCCTCTTGGCCATTGATCTTCCTCAAATTGCATAAGGTGCTACAAAACTCCGATCAAGGCGATTTCGGAGGTGTTGGACTCCGATCGTCATCCTGATCAAATCTGTATAGTCAGATCGTCAATTTGAGGCCCCGAAATAGATCTCCTTCTCTCATGACCACAAAAGGACACAAATTAACCTATAATTTATTCAAACAACTCTAAATGTAGAATGATGTTTGCTATGCAATATTTTTAATATGGAATGCATATCTATGCTTTGGAACATGCATAAATAGGCATTTTATCCTAAATAAATGTGTCTACATCATACCCCATGCCTATCTTTTGCTAGTCCCTAGCAAAATAAAATGAAATGCTATGTATAAGAATAGAATTAGGATTCAATTACTTATGCTTAAGTTGTTTATTAATAATAGAAATTTTCAACTAAGGTCCTAAACTAGGAAAAATCAACAATGCCCAGGTGCCTGCCAAAGTGCAGACCACCCAAGTCCTTGCCTTATTTGAAAAGGGAAGATACACAATTTTTTTTTGTTTTTCTTCTTTTCTAATTTTTGTTGGATTTTTGAGTTTAGGGTTTCAGGGCAGCTTTCTACTGTTACCCAACCCACCTAGGACTCAAAAAGAACTTCAAGTTCTAAGCATCTTAATGTGAAAATGCGATAAACTCACTAGGTGCTCGTTAAAATAGACTTCAGGTTTCTGCGACCTTAGATGACCTTAAAAGTTTTTGCCTAAAGGTTTACTTTTCTGATTGGTAGCTGATAAACGCCAGTTCATCATCATTCTTATGCATTAAAACAAACCTAGCTCTTAGGATTTTGCTCTGCAAACGGGTTTCTGGGCTGCATTTAGGCATAAATTAAGGTAGTGATAGTCTCTCTTTCCCATCAACAAAATCCACTTTGTCCCCTTATTTCAAAACTCATAAAAATTATATAATTAGAAAGAGCAAAAAGAAAGGTGAATTTCATTTCCAAGCAAGAGATGTATTTTGCAAACAAATTGCCTCCTTGGATGACCCTAGATACCCCACTATCTAGGCTATAAAAATTTAAAAGCAAAAGCGGATTTACGTGTTAAAATGACTAAAACACAATTTTAACAAACTGCGTATTTTTGCTATCAACGTGCTCACGAACATGCCCACGATTTTGCTTGCAGGTCAGTGCTATATCCTAATTATCGACTTGGTTCTAAATAAAGGAATTCTGAGGAAGAGGCAAGAGGGTTTTGCACCTCGAGTATCGTGCCTCCTATCCCGCACTTGCAAGGCCCTTGTGCCTTGTGCTTACAAGACCCTTGTGTCTCTCTCTGCTATTGTTGTGCCTTAGCATTGCTAAGACTATTGAGGTTAAGGCATCTAAGCCTTTAACCCGTCATCTAAGGCCTTGTTAGTTACTGTGGTTACATTTGATTGCGGTTACTGTTATATTTGAAATTTAATTGAGAGCTTAAACATTAGGGTTAAATTGGTGGTTCAAACCATCATTTTAACCCAATCTTTTTACATTCTGATTCCTGATTATTCTTGAGATATTATTCTAATATACATTGAGCATTGTTTTCATTCTAATTGCATGTTATTCTTAATATTGTGATTATTGGATTGAATTGTTCTAATTGCTCCCTGCGAACGACCACAGACTCACTTCTATTCCCCGAGTTTATAAATTTTAGTGTTGTTGCGATTTTTGTCCTGTACTACAACTCTATACATTCCTAAAATGATGATTTTTGAGACAACATTTTGGCACCGTTGCCCGAGAGCAACGCACATTTCATTCACTAATTACAATTCTGATTTGATACTAACTTGATTTCTCTGATCTGTTGTGATTTTGTAAGGTAAATTGGAAGAGCGACCGCATGAGAAACCACTCTGACAGGTAATATCTTTCCCTTCTTCCTAAGGCCCTCATTTCTAGAAAGGATTAAAAACAAGAATCAATTAGGAGCAACTTGCATTATTTCATAGAATTAATCATCTAAGTTGCCTGATTTGGTTTGATTTCATTAGAAATCCCCATCCTGATACTGGTAACTATTAGGGACTTAAGTTCCCTTGGGCTACATACCTTCTTGATTGAGCCCTAGGTGCCAATTTTGAGAATTGGACTTGGAAAATAGAGCCAAATTAGGGTTTCCATTTTAGGTTTTTAGGAAAACACACTTGCCTGATTTAAAGAAAACAGATTTGCCGCATCATGTGTTGCCTACACCTTGGTTGAATTGACCTAATCAAGTGAACCCTAAAAGTAGGCACTAACAATCACTTGAATCACTAAAATTTGGGATCTAATAACCTGGTTGCAAGCCACTTAGGGTGATTTTGGGTTCTTTACCTAACTTATCCTAAACTTTAGGGCAGGTAAGGTGAAGTTGACCCACCTTGTGGGTTAACCAACCTCCAAATTAGGTCATAAATCAAAATCAACTCTAAAATTTGAGTGAAATTCAAGGCACATACTCAGGATTAAAACTGGTACACTTAGGAGTCAAGCTTGCTCATTCCATTCTACTTGGATTCTCAATGACAAGAAAGGTCGAGTGGGGGAAACCCTATAACCCATGGGGATGCCCTACCATGTAGGGGTCTTTGCGAGACTCTCCCTTCCTGACTACCCAAGTAATTCTCAGGTGAGTGACTTTCTAATCCAGAGGTATCATCCACCTCGAACCTCCTTAGTCATCCAAAAAATTTTGGGTGCCTCGATTGGGTCCATCACACATTCTGTCCCTCATCTAACTCTTTGTGCATGTTCGGGAGGAGGTCCTTAAGACCACCCTTGAGGTCTCCACTAGCTGTTCATTCTCATCAAGGCCAAGCCTAGACCCATTGGTTTGTGTTACTGCCCGACCAGATTGACATCTCTTCCGACTCTTCCATTTCTGAGCCCAGATCGACATCATCTGCATCCATGGAAAACCAAGAAGAACCCAATGTCCAAAATTAGGTACAATGTTTCGCAGATCTAATCCTACTGCAATGGTGATAGAACCCACGGTGCAAATCCCGGCTGGAGGACCTGACACTGAGCTAAAGCCAACTATGATCAGTACAATTCCCAAATTCCATGGCTCAAACTCCAAAGATCCCTTCCAGCACATCAAGCAACCAAAACATCTAGCCTAGACCTTCGGGTCTCCTATTCAGAATCAGGACATCTTGCTCATGAAGATGTTCTCCTTCTCCCTTATAAATAAGGCTGCCCACTGGTATCAGACTCTGACTCATCCGATCGACACATGGGAGGAACTCCAATCTGAATTCTTGAAGAAATTCTTCCTAGTTGATTAGACAAGCGCTTTGAGGCATCAGATCACACACTTCACACAAAATGCAGGAGAACCACTTCATAAGGCATGGGAACACTTTTTGGATCTCATGCGAAAATGCCCCCATACGGAGTTCCTAAATGGGAATAAGTTCAGTCTTCCTACCAGGGACTCCGTAAGGGTATCAGACTCTTTGTCAATGCAACCTATGGTGGAAACATCATGGGTCAGCATGAAGATACAGTTTGGGAGATTCTCAAGAACATGTGTGAGAACTCCATAAATAATGAATCTATGGGTGTGTTTGACCGGACGACCGCCCACACATTGACAAACATGCGAGGGGTGCACGAGACTCAAGGTCTCTATCATTGAAAAAAAGGTGGATGAATTGGCTCGACATCTACAGAGATTCATTGCCACACAGAAGAAGACGTATGCGCAACCACCCTTAGGTAGGGAGGCTGTGCATAACATTTGCCACCACACTCACCATGGGATGGACCCATATCCACCCCTGTCTAATCCTGATTTTGGATGAAACTCTGGATCTGCCCTCTCTAGTTGGGGGAACTCTGAACCCTCATATTCTAACTTCTCTTGAGTTCCTTAGACCTGTGAGGATCTCCATGCCATCTAGAATGATCCATTCTCTAACACCTATAACCCTAGATGGCATAATCATCCTAACTTTGAGACCTCAATTCCAACCCCGACCACAAGCTCTACACCCATATCAGCCCACTCAGCCTAGGCCCAATCCGAATTACCAATCCAGTCCATCAAGGGAAGATCAAATGAATCTGATTCTACAAACCCTGGCTGACATTCAAAAGACAAATGTGGCTATGAGAAGTAGCACAAAGATGAGATCACAAAGGTTCGAAACCAGCTCGCATAGATGGTTGGGTCTCGCCAACTTGGTGCACTTCCTTCTCAACCTCTGTCGAATCCAAATAACGTGACGAACCAAAGGCACGTTATGAACCTGAATCAGGGCCAAGTTCAGTATGTTTATCAGGCCCATTCTACCCCATCACCCGATAGGATGGAGGCTTTGACATCGCATTCGGGATATCAGCAGCAACCACCTCTTTTGCCGACTCCAAACCAAAATCAAGCAGACAATAATTTTGTTACCACCCATAGTGGCAAATCAAGTTAGGATCCACCTTATCCCAACCACTCTAGACCTGGTAGTTCAGAGCCTAACCCTAGGATGATTATCCAGGACACCCCCATCCCAGATCTAGAGCCTGAACAAATTTTAGAGGAACCTACGGAGGTTCCATTTCCTAAGGCTTGACCAAAGGAAAGAAAAAACCCAAACCCGTGGCGCTTAAGGAAGACCTGGTCAAGCTCTTCGAGCAAGTCTAGATAAACATCCCCATGATGGATGCGATCCGCCACATACCGGCTCACGCATAATTTATGAAGGATTTATGTACACTGAAGTGTAAGCCGTGAAACAAAGACAGGAGTCCGATCGTATTGTCTAAGCAAGTCAACCCAATCATTTTGAGCAAACTCCCATAGAAAGTAAAAGATCCTGGCACCCCTTTGATCTCCTATAAGATCAGCAACCTAGAATTTGATCGAGCTTTATTGGATCTAGAGGCCTCCATAAACCTTATAGCTACATCCCCGCTAGATCATTTTGAGGAAATTAAGCTCAAACTGACTGAGGTGACCTTGTAGTTAGCAGACAAATCAATCAAGTCACCTAGAGGAGTTCTCGAGGATGTTCTAGTTAGGATTCAAGATTTCTACTTCCCGGTGGACTTTGTTGTATTAGATATGGATACTCTTGAGAACTTGAGAAACACACTGATCATCTTAAGGAGATCGTTCCTAGCCACAACTAGGGCAAATATCAATTGTGAAGAGGGAAACATTGAATTAAAATTAGGGAACAAGACATTACGAATTAATATCTTCAAGGCCTAGAAAGGAATAAACTGTAGGGTGATAGAAGAAGGCTCGGAAAGGAATAAACCCGATTATCCCTGATCCTCAACCTCAAGAAGATCTCAACCCATAGATAGAGAAGCCCAGAGCTGATCTAGACCTACCCATAGCTTCCACCTTATCTTCTAAGGCCCATCCCGACCCCCTACCTACTGTTGATAGCCCGGTATAGGAATTAAGGCCCCTCCCAGATCATCTAAAGTATGTCTTTTTCGATTCCAATCAAATGTTTCCTATGATCATCAATTCCTAACTCACATCAAATCAGGAAACCAAGCTAATTTTTGCTCTCCAGCAGCATCGAAGTGCCATTGGATGGACTCTCAAAGATCTGACTAGGATAAGTCCCTCGTATTGCACACATCATATCTACACTAAAGAGGGCTTACGACCATCTCGAGAAATGTAGAGACGACTCAATCCGAATCTTCAAGAGGTCATGAAGAAAGAGATCATCAAGTGGTTAGATGTTGGTATCATCTATCCAATCTCTGATAGCCACTGGGTGAGCCCCATCCAAGTTGTGCCTAAGAAAGCAGGGCTCAGCGTGATTACGACGGAATCTGGAGAGACCATCCCAACTCGTATTGCGAAGTCATGGAGAGTCTGCATAGACTATCGGAAACTGAATGCCTCCACAAAGAAAGATCATTTCCTGCTCTCGTTCATTGATCAAATTCTCGAGAAACTAGCGGGAAATCGATTTTTCTATTTCCCTGATGGATACTCTGAATATAATCAGGTGGCAATTCATCCCGTAGATGAAGAAAAGACTACCTTTACCTACCCCTACGGTATGTACGCATTCCGTAGGATGCCATTTGGGCTATGCAATACACCCGCCACCTTTCAACAGTGCATGCTAGTCATATTCTCCGATATGGTAGGTAATTACCTTGAGGTCTTTGATCGTGCGGCTTACTCAACCCAGTAATTAAGTTAATTTCACTTAATTAAGAGTAGAAAAAGCCACTTAGGTTAACTCGAAGTTGTGTCGGTTGTGTAGTATAGGGTCGAATTAACCTAAGATTTTAGAAATTTTTACTAGTTGAGTCCAGGTCATTCACTGGGAGGTATAATAATTTTTTCCAAATTAACCAATTATCTTTTATTTCTTTATAAGTTTAGGAGGTATAACTAGGTTGATTTTAAGAGCATGAATTTTGCCAAAATATTTAAACTATAAAGAATATATAAAATTCCATATGAAAAACATATTTACTCAAAATGATACACTTTATTAACAAGTAAACATGTTAGATTTCCAATTTTATTTCAAAAGAAATTAAGGCAATAAGAATTGCTCTATTAAAACATGCCATTTTACAATTAAAACAAATTCAAAAAGAAATTAAAACTTCATTTCTTCAGCCTCTCTCTTCTTCTTTTCTATTCCTTCTCTTCTTTTCCTTTATTTTTATTCTATCTCAAACTCTCTTTCTTACCTCTCTTCTTCTGTTCCTACCTTTTCCTTCTCTTCCTATCTCTTATTCTCTTTCCCTTAGTCTTTTCCTTCCTTAGTGCCTTAGTAGTGCCTGTGCTCCTTTGTTTAGCTACTGCCTTCTCAATACTTAACTTCAGCTTTTAGCTCTTTCTTTCCCTTGAACCATCAGTTGAACCGGGTTTTTTTTTACTTTTAAACCAAAAGTTAATTTATTTGCGGTGAGGTCTTTTCGAGGATACACAGTACCCTGAGATTAGGGTGGGACCAGACTCTACTCAGTCCTCGCCTAATCTCGATTAGGTTTAATTTTGATTTATTTCGTTCGGTTCATAGTTTCGAGCCAATTCGGCTCAACCTAGCCACCCAAGCCTCGCCCTCCCAGGGCACACTCGCTCACGCCCACTCCAGCGCACGCCCGCAGGCACACAAGCCCTCACACACACATGCACATGCTCAGATAGGTTAAGGATGATTAGGTCAGTAATCGGTGCACCGAGCGTTGACGACTGATCGTCCTATACAACAAAATCGTTTTATCCCCATGCGCGCACTCAAAAACTGATGATGTGGGACTATCATAACCCCTTCCAGACCCAACTTCAATCAATCATATCTCCTAGCTTAAAGCTCAGTTTCAAGTGATTTAAAGTTTGTTAGAAATCTCTAAGATAGATCTACATAATTGCAGGGTCAATTTAAGGTTTAGATGATATTTTCCTCTTCAATTTGAAAGGTAAAATCAGGGGTTCCTACGAGTTATTTATTGCCTGGAAATGATTTTAACTTTATAGAGTCCTCATATGGACTTTTCTCTCTCATTTAAAGGTCTGTACAGGTTATACAAATTATTCCGCATCTGTTAGAGTAGTCTTGAAGCTTTCAAAACCTTCAAGACCAACAGAAAAGCTTTTCACTTCTCTGAAAGCTTCAGAGTTCGAATTTTCAAATTGAAATAGGTACAACAAACACTTAAGAATGTTTCTAATTGATTTAAACTAATTCTAAGGGTTCTAATAGACTTATCTGGGTAGGATTTAGAATTAAAACTCAACGAAATATCACTGCTGTTTGTTTGGGTTTGAAAGTAACCCAAATTGACAGGGTTTAAATTTTCACTAAATTATTCACCTGAGCTCAGTTTAATCACTCTAAGACCATCAAACAAGATCCCAGAAATAAGTTAAACTCATCCATTCCTCAGATTGAGCTCAGAACTGCATAATCAAACTCAGTTTGACTGTGAAGGCACAAAAGTTTGACTTTCTGTTCAAAGCCTTCTCCCAAGAAATTAAGCCTCGAATAGGATCTTCTTAACCTCAGAAACTCATTCAGATTCTCAGATTGATGCTCTGACCAAGAATGCTACAGGCTCATCGCCTGAGGTTCAAAATGTGTTTGTTCGACACAGCAATTGGAAGGTTGTTACAGTATTGTAAGGGTTTAAACAGCTTCAGCGCATTGCACTGAAGCTTCTAGGTTCCTTAAATTCTTCTCAGATCTCTTCTATCAGACTTCTCCAACTCCGCTAGAGTTGGAGAAGACAAATTTCATTCTACAGCTCCAGTCATTAAATCCTCAAATAAACATCCTTAAAACAATTAGTGATCCACATTTTATCATTCTGGAGCTTCTCAACAAGTTTTAGAGGCTGAAGTACAGATTTAGCTCGCCGGAGCTCGTCGGAGCTTCGGTGAGTCTAGAAAATATGTAATTTGTGTACAGATTGATTAAACTTACCATTTTTAATCTAAAAAGGATCCTAAGGTTGCAAGGAACCTCAAAATCACATTTAATTCTTCATTTGTCCATTAGAATTAAGATTTAACAGTGAATTCGTTTCTTTAAAAATCTGATATGAAATAAGCTCAGGACTTGTTTAACCACTCAATTGAGAGGTTACAACAAGTCAACAGATAATAGCAGTCATAATTATATAGTTAATTAATAGTTTGAACTGCTCCTGAGCCGCCATTGACAGTAAGCTCAGGAGCTCAATTAAGATTTGGGCGTTTAATTTATATGTGGTATTTATAGGTATTATAGTGTCGATTAGGGTCCTAAAGTGGTGAATAGATGATGAAGAACCCAGTGGAAATGAAATTAAGCCCACTACTGTCACCATGGACAGTGATAGTAGTCGGTGGAGGTGAAATGTGAATTAGGCGATTAGATGATCAATTAAATGATTAAATGTGCTAGAAGTGATTGTGAGGGTTAAAGGAAGGCGGACAACGATTTCAAAAGATGAAATTAAAGCTCCAGCGAGCTCAAGGAGTTCGCCAGAGTCGGAGAAGATGACACTGAAATTCTAAAATTACTCTAATCTAACTACCTAAACTAACTAACTAAGCTAACCTACTCCTACTCCTACTCCTAATCTACTGTTACCTGGACGAAGGGGTCAATAGGGTTCCGCCGAAGTCTCATGGCAAACGACGAAATCAGAGGGTGAAAAGAAGAATCTCCGGTGGGCGGAAGTGAGGTGAAGCAGAGGATTCCTTAGGTCGGTGCCTGTGTTAGAGACGTGGCAGACCATGGTGGATCTCCTCGGCTGATTAAGATGGACAGAGGAAGTCGGAAAGTGAAATGAAAAGTCACCGGAGTTGCTGACAAATAGCCTATTGCGTCGGCTCAGTGTTAGAAGAGGGAAGGGAGCCAACTTGAGTAAAATCCGAGGGTTGAGGGGGTATTTATAGTAGTTGGCGGTGAAGAGAATGGCAGGGTCTGGTCGAAGAAGGAGCTTGAGGAGCTTAACCTCCGGCGTTGTATCCGACGATGGTGAGGTTATCTCCCACTGAAAATTAGGATTCCCAGTTAATCCAGACTGATGGATGAAGTGAAGGTGGTGAACACAAGCTGCAAGAGCTTGGACAAAGAAGAGTGATGTCGGCAGGGCGGTAATCGCGCGGTGGTGTGACTCTCTGCAGCCAGTCGTTCATTCGGCTAAAGAAGAATAAGAAGAAGAGGGAAAGGGACTTAAATGAAATAAAACTTAAGGACCTGTGTGAGAAATAAGGACCCAATTGTAATGAAGTTTAAAGACCAAATTGTAAACTCAGGTTTTGAAGGTTTATTTTAATTTAGATCTTTTTCAACTTTTTCTATATGTTAGTAAACAAGGTAAATATTATATTTTCACCTTGAATTTACATTTTTGACCTTTTTATATTAATTTATTAGATTAAGTAAAATTACTTAAGTTATTATATACTTAGGTATACATTATATTTAAGTTACTTAACTTATTAATTGAGGAAATGATTAATAGGATTTTGAGTCCAATTATTAACTAAATTATTAATAATGTTAATTGAACGATAAAATGCCATTTTTAACTTATTTTAAGATCCTTTACTAAATATCCCTTATTCTATAATTAACCCTTATATGTTCATAACCTTAGCTAATTAACTAGGAAGACTAGTTAATTAAGGGTAATTAGAGATCATGATGAGTGTCTCATCATAGCCCCAAGCCAAAGTTTTGCTAGTCCCTAGCAAAATTAACTAAGACTATGATGATTTAAAGCACTTGGGTTTAAATTATTATAAATAGTAACTATGTAGAGGAAAGGTTAGGTCACAAATTTTAAGTTTATATAAATGATTAATGTATAGAGCATGTGTGAAATTTTTCTTACTTAGACTTATACTTATAACATTTTCAAAACACACTTAAAATAATTTGTAAACAAGAATTTTACTTAGAATTAGAATTCTTCAAAAATTTCTTAATCTTTGTAACTATTCTTAACTCAAATTAGAATACAAAGTGTCTTAAGAAAACAAAACTTAAGAATTGAGAATTAAATTTTAACTCAAAAACTCAATAGATTTAAGTCAATCCTTTGTTTATGATATTTAACTTTTATCAATATAAGTTTAAGCAAATTAACCAGATACTCATTATTAATCAAACTTAGAGTAGTAAAACTCTAATTTACTAACCTACAACACTAAAGAATAACTTCTAGACCTAGGATTCTGTCAATTCTTCTCCTTTAGGTCTCAACTTAAAATCTTCAAAACCCAATTTCTTAGGCTTCATTGCCCAATACCAAGGTTCAGTAGCTATGATTTTAAAACATATGTGCTTAGTGAAGAGAACTGTCCTAAAGGCATCTAAAGTTGCAAAAATCCAGATCTTAAGACATCATTTTCCAATCACAATTATTCCAATTCAAGCCTTTCGCTTGGCCTTACTCAGGTTTGGTTGCTTTCTCCTCACCAGTTTTCTATCCCGAGGTCAACACTTTTTATGTATATCTCCCTGGTGGACCACTGGGTCTCTTATTCCTAATATTTTTTTCTCCATATTTTTTTATCACTTTTTCTATAGGTTAGAACACCCATTTGTAGCGAGGTGTTCTTTTTATTTGATGGAAGGAAGGGTAGCATCCATTTGTAACGAGATGCTTTTATTTATTATGGAAAAAATTGCATAAGCACCCATTTTTAACAAGGCACTTAACTGCAGGGTGTTTTATTTACTTTTTCTTTTCTTTTTCTTTTCCCCCCTTCTCATTTTTCTTACTAACTTTATTCTCCAAATCCTTTCTCTAGTTGAATGGCACACCCTTCATCCTTTCAAGAACCGCCCCACAGAAATCCTTGGACTAAAGAGGATTCAAAACTGATCTCTTAACCTCTGTGTTTTCATGGTCTCAGATGCCAACAAGACAATTCTGTGTGAATTTAGATGTTTAGGTTACTTAGCTCTCAAACCAGAGCTTGGACAACAAAGCTCTTCACTCTCAGGTTCTTCAAATTCTTAGTTTCCGCCTATAGGATCTGTCAAGACAAAATTCATCAAGTCTAGTTATTTATCTTTAGCCTATAAGTTTTGTAAACTAAACTTCTACCAACTCTCTATTTAATTAACTCTGAATATCTGGCATTTTACTTAACTTTATGATAAAATCAAATTTTCAAAAAGCAAAAGGATTACTTAATCTAATTGATTAAAAAGTTATAATTCAATTCCAAAACTTAAGTTTAAATCTTAACACACTTAGCTTCTTAATTCAAGGTAAGAATAGAAAAACAAATCCTTAAAACATTTAAAAGATTCCTAATTCAAATAAAATCTTATTTTAAAAATTTTAAACACAAAAGTGTGTTTTTACAAAATGTTTAAGTAAAATCTAATTAAGAATTGCATGCTCTTAAATATTCTATATATATTCTATATACATTTTAATTTCTGACCTAAAAGAAAATTAAGCTCTTAATTGTAGTAAATATATATATTTCTTATTTTCTTCTTTAGTAAAATGAATATACCCCTCTTATTATTTTTATGAATTTTCTTTTCAAATTTTTGTATTTATATATTTTTATTTTTATGTATATAAAATTTTTCCAATTTTTATGATTTTTTTTCAAAAAATTTTCAAATTTTTATGAAATTTTTTATTTTTTAAATTTTTATCATTTTTGGAATTTTTATTTTTTTAAAATTTCGTGGATATTTAATTTTTATGTATTTTTATTTTTTAACCCACACTTAAAGTGAAAATTTCACTTCAACACCCCCTCAAGCCAAAATTTTACAATGCCCTCATTGTATGAAGGGTGAAAATATATTACACTTCATTTAGTATAGGGTGATGGAAGGAGTCAAAGAGAGGAGATTAAAAATCTCTATGCGGAGGATTTCAATTCTGACCGAAGGTCAGAGTGGTCAATCGGACTAAATGAAGGTAATCAATATGATATGAAGTGAAATTTTAAAATAAGTGTATAAGAAAATAAAAAATGTAAATAGTTATGTACAAGTGCTAAGTTTTACGCCTTCAGCTAGGCGTAAACCCTAGTAAAGAACTCCTAAAAAGAATAGGTATATGGTAAAAACAGAGGAGTTATGAAAGAATTGATTCAAAAATAGAAAAATAGATTAAACCACCCAATCAAAACTCATCCTGAAATTGCTTAGAATAGATCTCACAGATCCCAAAATCAGATTCTTGTGAAAATCTTAGAAAGATCAGAGTGAATCTTATGAAGAATAGATCTGATTTAGGTTGAGATGTAAAATGTTCAAGATTGAGGAAATTTAAGAAATGTTTCCACCAAGTTCAGAAGATCAGCAAAATCAGTTTTGATTCTCAATAATAGGTGGATCATTTTGACACAAAATAGGTTGCTAATGCGGGTTTGGTGGGTTATTTCTAGGTAATACAGAGGACGGGTTATGATTAGAATTAAAGGCCTGATTAATGAAGTGGACTTGGCCTTGATTTTGCCTAGGATTTGGCAGATTCCTAGGATTCGAAATTGGCTGAGATGGAACAGTACCTGGCTGTCGAGATTCAGCCAAAAGCGTGATCTAATTTCGTAAATCAGCCAATTCTACCTTACATTGCCTATGGATCTCAGCGAGAGCTTCAGCATTTTGTCACTGACTCTCTGACACAGCTCTTAAAATTTGATCTAGTTGTGTATCTCTAATAGGCCAAGAGTAATTCTGCATACTCATCAGGTTAGGCCTTAAATCTGATTGCTAAGGAGGCAATGGAGGTGGGTTAAAATGGGTCTGATTTGGATAATTTGGTCTTTGATTTTGATTTTGATCAGCCCAAGAAAATTTTGGGTGGCTTCTCCATCCAGGATTATAGGAATTTGAATATGGGTTTGGTCTTGGAGTATTTTTCCTGGATAGCGTGTAATCCTAAAAGATACGGCGTGTTTTCTGCAACAGAAAAGGGTGGGTAAGATTGTGGGACAAAGGTCCCTCCTTAGGTTGGTGGAGTAGATAGAAAACCTAAGGAAGATGGATCTCTATAATCCAGATTATTCACAAATTCCCTCCCCGTGGGAATTTGCAAAACAGGTGAATACGCGGGATTCATAACAAGTAGAGGTGTAAGAGTCTTCATTGTGTTTTTAACCTCATCAAGATGCTTTGCTACGATATCGACTTTGTCCAGTTTTTCTACAATAATCTCTAAATCCTTTGAACTGAACGGATTACCGATCTCATGAATGCCCTTATGCGGATTTTGGTGATTCGTATTCGCGCCCCGCGTAAATTGTGACATTGATGCATTATTGATCGAGTTTTTCGCCATCCCTTCAAATAATTCTGAAGCAGATTCTGCATCACGATTTAGAAAATTCCCTCCACAAGAGGCATCGACTAGATTGCGAATGCCCTCTTGTAAACCATAATAAAAGATATGCATGAGTTGCCAACGAGGGATGTCATGATGTGGGCATTTCCTTTGCAATTCATGAAAACGTTCCCACGCTTCATGAATTGGTTCTCCTTGGTTTTGATTGAAAGTAGTAATAGCTCGCCTTAAAGCATTAGTTTAACCAATAGGAAAGAATTTCTTCAAAAATGCGGATACAAGTTCAGCCCAAGTTGAGATTGGTCATGCTATAGTTCTATACCAATATGCTGCTTTATCTTTAAGGCTAAAAGAGAACATCTTCCTTAGTAGGATTTCCCTATTTTGATTTCGAGGACCAAGAGTTTGAGATAAATTTTTAAGATCTTCAATATGTTGAAATGGATCCTCGGACGCAAATCCATGAAAGTGGGGGATTAAACCTATAATATTTGGCTTTAATTCTGGATCATTTTCCCCAATAGGTATCCTAACATTAGGCTCTACTTGTGCATTAGATGGGTTATAATAATCTCTAAGTAGAGGCCTTGGATGATGGATCGGTAAATTAGGGCGTTCAAAACCCACCTCAAGTCGAGGTGAAGGACGGGTTTGAAGAGTTTGTAAATTATTCTAGGCTGCTGTTAATAGATTGATTTGTCTTGTTTGCTCTAGCATCCTAAGATTCTGGTTCAGGAACACCTCATGAACATCAAAATGTGGCATCTCCCCCTGACCAGAAGAAGAAGGGATCTCGGGATTAAGATTCTGCATTGGATCCATGGAAGTAGATGAATCAGACGGGAAAACCATTAGTTGCTTATCTGCAACCAGCCTAGGATCACCTGTCAACGGTGGTGCAAGAGGCGGATGCAAGGATCGCCTCCCGTCCATAAATGGAAAATAATGTGCAAGTGCACACACACACCACCAATAAAATAGCGGCACAAAAACCCGCAAAACAGCGCAAAAGATGCAGGTTTTGCTCTTCTTTCAAAGGAAAGAAGAGATTCCTAAGATACGCAAAGTAATTTGATGCAAACAAATAGAGTAACAGTATCAAAATATGCATCCAAATCCGTGTCTACACAGGTGCATACCTTAAAGCTCAAAGGTCTAAGGTCTAGGATCGAGACCGCTCACTACTGGCTCCCCGGGGCTCTTGTAGTGAGACAGACTTATTGATCTTCAACCAAAGCCCTAACAGGTGCAATGAGGAGAGATAGAGAAATAGACTCGTGTGACTCTAGTGATCGCGCTGTGTGCGCGATAGCATCAACAAACGATAGCGATTGAAAAACCCGCATGCATTCTGCAAACAGATTTAAGTCACAAATTTTACTTCCTCTTTTTAGTTAATCTTTTTCAAAAATATATCAATTAAACTACAATGGCTGCTTTCTTAATTCTTTTCAAACAAAAATATATGGTCTTTTTAAATCTCCAAGGACAGGGATCTACGCAGATTTTCTTATGTTTTCCTACTGATGAGAGAAAAATAATTTAAAAATTTCTGAGTCAAATCGTATTAATACTAGCAGGAAATATGCACTCCTAAGAGTGTATGCCTATGTTATGCTACTGCTAGTCAGGAAAAGATGTATTTTTTTGTATTTTTTTTACTTTTTAAATGCAACAATACAAAAGATTAAGAAATACTCATAAAAACAAAAATAGCAAAACAATTTCCTGCCTTCTCCTGAGATTACCTGCGAAGGAAATCCTAAAAAGAAGATAGAAAATAAAAATATAAATAAAAATAAAATAAAAACAAAATAAAATACAACAAATTAGAACAAAAGTTAAAAACAAAGATATATTTACAAAATACCTCCTAATGATACAATTAAGCCAACTTAATTCTAGTGAAACAAAATATTACCTCCCCGGCAACGGCGCCATTAAAATGATGTTTAGACGAAACAATGCCAGGGAATATTTTGATGAGTGAAATGAGGCAAAATATTTCCTCCCCGGCAATGGTGCCATTAAAATGATCGCGTGTCTTTCACTCAACTCAGTAATTAAGTTAATTTCACTTAATTAAGAGTAGAAAAAGTCACTTAGGTTAACTCGAAGTTGTGTCGATTGTGTAGTATAGGGTCGAATTAACCAAACATTTTAGAAATTTTTACTAGTTGCGTCTAGGTTGTTCACTGGGAGGTATAATAATTTTTTCCAAATTCACCAATTATCTTTTATTTCTTTATAAGTTTAGGAGGTATAACTAGGTTGATTTTAAGAGCATGAATTTTGCCAAAATATTTAAACTATAAAGAATATACAAAATTCCATATGAAAAACATATTTACTCAAAATGATATACTTTATTAACAAGTAAACATGTTAGATTTCGAATTTTATTTCAAAAGAAATTATGGCAATAAGAATTGCTTTATTAACACATGCCTTTTTACAATTAAAACAAATTCAAAAAGAAATTAAAACTTCATTTCTTCAGCCTCTCTCTTCTTCTTTTCTATTCCTTCTCTTCTTTTCCTTTATTTTTATTCTATCTCGAACTCTCTTTCTTACCTCTCTTCTTCTGTTCCTGCCTTTTCCTTCTCTTCCTGTCTCTTATTCTCTTTCCCTTAGTCTTTTCCTTCCCTAGTGCCTTAGTAGTGCCTGTGCTCCTTTGTTTAGTTGCTGCCTTCTCAACACTTAACTTCAGCTTTCAGCTCTTTCTTTCCCTTGAACCATCAGTTGAACTAGGTTTTTTTTTACTTTTAAACCAAAAGTTAATTTATTTGCGACGAGGTCCTTTCGAGGATACACAGCACCCTGAGATCAGGGTGGGACTAGACTCTACTCGGTCCTCGCCTAATCTCGATTAGGTTCGATTTTGATTTATTTCGTTCGGTTCATAGTTTCGAGCCAATTCGGCTCAACCCAGCCTCCCAGGGCACACTCACTCACGCCCACTCCGGTGCACGCCCGCAGGCACACAAGCCCGCACACACACATGCACATGCTCAGATAGGTTCAGGATGATCAGGTCCATAATCGATGTGCCGAGCACTGACGACTGATCGTCCTATACAACAAAATCGTTTTATCCCCATGCGTGGGCTCAAAAACTAACGATGTGGGACTATCATAACCCCTTCCAGACCCAACTTCAATTAATCATATCTCCTAGCTTAGAGCTCTGTTTCAAGTGATTTAAAGTTTGTTAGAAAGCTCGAAGATAGATCTACATAATTGCAGCGTCAATTTAAGGTTTAGATGATATTTTCCTCTTCAATTTGAAAGGTAAAATCAGGGGTTCCTACGGGTTATTTATTGCCTGGAAATGATTTTAACTTTACAGAGTCCTCATATGGACTTTTCTCTTATTTAAAGGTCTGTAC
Source organism: Thalassia testudinum (assembly GCA_037157565.1). NCBI lineage: Eukaryota > Viridiplantae > Streptophyta > Magnoliopsida > Alismatales > Hydrocharitaceae > Thalassia > Thalassia testudinum. Next base: position 5,929,306 of record JAZHRO010000056.1, read on the forward strand.
AGGTTATACAAATTATTCCACATCTGTTAGAGTAGTCTTGAAGCTCTCAAAACCTTCAGGACCAACAGAAAATCTTTTCACTTCTCTGAAAGCTTCAGAGTTTGAATTTTCAAATTGAAATAGGTGCAACAGACACTTAAGAATGTTTCTAATTGATTTAAACTAATTCTAAGGGTTGTAATAGACTTATCTGGGCAGGATTTAGAATTAAAACTCAACGAAATATCACTACTGTTTGTTTGGGTTTGAAAGTAACCCAAATTGACATGGTTCAAATTTTCACTAAATTATTCACCTGAGCCCAGTTTAATCACTCTAAGACCATCAAACAAGATCCTAGAAACAACTTAAACTCATCCATTCTTCAGATTGAGCTCAGAACTCCATAATCCAACTCAGTTTGACTGTGAAGGCACAAAAGTTTGACTTTCTATTCAAAGCCTTCTCCCAAGAAATTTAAGCCTCGAATAGGATCTTCTTAACCTCAGAAACTCATTCAGATTCTCAGATTGATGCTCTGACCAAGAATGCTACAGGCTCATCGCCTAAGGTTCAAAATGTGTTTGTTCGATAGAGCAATTGGAAGGTTGTTATAGTATTCTAAGGGTTTAAACAGCTTCAATGCATTGCATTGAAGCTTCTAGGTTCCTTAAATTCTTCTCATATCTCTTCTATCAGACTTCTCCAACTCCACCGGAGTTGGAGAAGACAAACTTCATTCTATAGCTCCAGTCATTAAATCCTCAAATAAACATCCTTAAAACAATTAGTGATCCACATTTTATCATTCTAGAGCTTCTCAACAAGTTCTAGAGGCTGAAGTACAGATTTGGCTCGCCGGAGCTCGTCGGAGCTTCGGTGAGTCCAGAAAATATGTAATTTGTGTACAGATTGATTAAACTTACCATTTTTAATCTAAAAAGGATCCTGAGGTTGCAAGGAACCTCAAAATCACATTTAATTCTTCATTTGTCCATTAGAATTAAGATTTGAGAGTGAATTCGTTTATTTAAAAATATGATATGAAATAAGCTCAGGACTTGTTTAACCACTCAATTGAGAGGTTACAACAAGTCAATAGATAATAGCAGTCATAATTATATAGTTAATTAATAGTTTGAACTGCTCCTGAGCCGCCACTGACAACGAGCTCAGGAGCTTAATTAAGATTTGGGCGTTTAATTTATATGTGGTATTTATAGGTATTATAGTGTCGATTAGGGTCCTAAAGTGGTGAATAGATGATGAAGAACCTAGTGGAGGTGAAATTAAGCCCACTACTGTCACCATGGACAGTGATAGTAGTCGGTGGAGGTGAAATGTGAATTAGGCGATTAGATGATCAATTAAATGATTAAATGTGCTAAAAGTGATTGTGAGGGTTAAAGGAAGGTGGACAACGATTTCAAAAGATGAAATTAAAGCTCCAGTGAGCTCAAGGAGTTCGTTGGAGTCGGAGAAGATGACACTGAAATTCTAAAATGACTCTAATCTAACTACCTAAACTAACTAAGCTAACCTACTCCTACTCCTACTCCTAATCTACTGTTACCTGGACGAAGGGGTCAATAGGGTTCCGCCAAAGTCTCATGGCAGACGACGAAATCAGAGGGTGAAAAGAAGAATCTTCGGTGGGCAGAAGTGAGGTGAAGCAAAGGATTCCTTAGGTCGGCGCCTATGTCAGAGATGCAGCAGACCATGGTGGATCTCCTCGACTGATTAAGATGGACGGAGGAAGTCGAAAAGTGAAATGGAAAGTCGCCGGAGTTGCTAACGAATAGCCTATTGGGTCGGCTCAGTGTTAGAAGAGGGAAGGGAGTCAACTTGAGTAAAATCCGTGGGGTGAGGGGGTATTTATAGTAGTTGGCGGCGAAGAGAATGGCGAGGTCTGGTCGAAGAAGGAGCTTGAGGAGCTTAACCTCCGACGTTGTCTCCGACGAGGGTGAGGTTATCTCCCACTGAAAATTAGGATTCCCGGTTAATCCAAACCGGTGGATGAAGTGGAGGTGGTGAGCCCAAGCTGCAAGAGCTTGGACAAAGAAGAGTGATGTCGGCAGGGCGGTAATCGCGTGGTGGCATGACTCTCTGCCGCCAGCCGTTCATTTGGCTGAAGAAGAAGAAGAAAAGGGAAAGGGACTTAAATGAAATAAAACTTAAGGACCTGTGTGAGAAATAAGGACCCGATTGTAATGAATTTTAAGGACCAAATTATAAACTCAGATTTTGAAGGTTTATTTTAATTTAGATCTTTTTCAACTTTTTATATATGTTAGTAAACAAGGTAAATATTATATTTTCACCTTGAATTTACATTTTTGACCTTTTTAGATTAATTTATTAGATTAAGTAAAATTACTTAAGTTATTATATACTTAGGTATACATTATATTTAAGTTACTTAACTTATTAATTAAGGAAATGATTAATAGGATTTCGAGTCCAATTATTAACTAAATTATTAATAATGTTAATTGAATGATAAAATGCCATTTTAAACTTATTTTAAGGTCCTTTACTAAATATCTCTTATTCTATAATTAACCCTTATATGTTCATAACCTTAGCTAATTAACTAGGAAGGCTAGTTAATTAGGGGTAATTAGAGATCATGATGAGTGTCTCATCAGTCTTCATGGATGACTTCTCGGTATTCGGTGAATTTTTCAATGATTGCCTTCTGCATTTGGTCTATCCTTAAAAGATGCATCGAAGTGAACCTGGTTCTCTCCTGGGAAAAGAGCCACTTCATGGTTCCTGAGGGCATCATACTTTGAAACCTTGGCTTTGAGAGAGGTATCCAAGTCAATTGAGCTAAGGTGAATCTAATCTCCAAATTACCTGTACCTAACTCGATCAAAGACATCAAATCATTCTTGGGGCATGTTGGTTTTTACCGCCAATTCATATTTGATTTCTTCAAACTAGCATGCCCCTTAATGAATCTCCTCTCGAATGACATGCCTTTTGAGATGATGAGTGAGTGCATTGATGAGAGACTCATCATGATCTCTAATTACCCCTAATTAACTAGTCTTCCTAGTTAATTAGCTAAGGTTATGAACATATAAGGGTTAATTATAGAATAAGGGATATTTAGTAAAGGACCTTAAAATAAGTTAAAAATGACATTTTATCATTCAATTAACATTATTAATAATCTATATAATAATTGGACTCGAAATCTTATTAATCATCCCCTTAATTAATAAGTTAAGTAACTTAAATATAATGTATACCTAAGTATATAATAACTTAAGTAATTTTACTTAATCTAATAAATTAATATAAGAAGGTCAAAAATGTAAATTCAAGGTGAAAACATAATATTTGCCATATTTACTAACATATATAAAAAGTTGAAAAATATCTAAGTTAAAATAAACTTTCAAAACCTAGGTTTACATTTTGGTCCTTAATATTTGTTGCAATCGGGTCCTTATTTCTCACACAAGTCCTTAAGTTTCATTACATTTAAGTCCCTTTTCGTCTTCTTCTTCTTCAGCTGAATGGACGACTGGCGATGGAGAGTCAAGCCACCGCACGATCACTGCCCTGCCGACATCACCCTTGTTTGTCCAAACTCTTGCAACTTGGGCTCACCACCCCATCTTCATCCACCAGTCTGGATTTCTCAAAAATCTTAATTTTTGATGGGAGATAACCTCACCGTCGTCGGAGAAAACACCGGAGGTTAAGCTCCTCAAGCTCCTTCTTCGGCCAGACCTCGCCACTCTCTTCGCCGCCAACCACTATAAATACCCCCTTACCCCTCCGATTTCTCTCAAGTTGGCTCCCTTCCCTCTTCTAACACTGAGCCGACCCAATAGGCTATTCGTCTACAACTCTGGCGACCTTCCATCTCACTCTCTGACTTCCTCCATCCATCCTGATCAGCTGAGGAGATCCGCCAAGGTCAGCCGCATATCTGGACACAGGTGCCGACCAAAGGAATCATCTGCTTCACCTCACATCTACTCGTTGGAGATTCTTCTTTTCACCCTCTGATTTTGTCATCTGCCATGAACCTTCGGCGGAACCGTATTGACCCCTTCGTCCAGGTAACAGTAGATTAGGAGTAGGAGTAGGAGTAGGATAGCTTAGTTAGATTAAAGTTAATGTCAGAATTTTAGTTGTCATCTTCTCCGACTCCAGCGAGCTCCTTGAGCTCTCCAGAGCCTTAATCTTGTCTTTTTAACTCACTGTCCACCTTCCTTTATCTTTCACGATCACTTCTAATCCATTTAAACACTTAATCGATCATTTAATTGCTTAATTCACTTTCACCTCCACCGACTACTGTCGATGTCCATGGTGACAATAGCGGGCTTAGATTCACCTTCATAGGGTCCTCCATCACCTATTCATAACCTAAGGACCCTAATTAGCACTCTAATATGTAGAATTACCACATATAACTTAAACGTCCAATTTTTAATTAAGCTCCTGAGCTCGCTGTCAATGGCGGCTCATGAGCAATTCAAATCCTCAATTATATATATATTTATGATTGCAAGTATTTGTTGACTTGTTTTGACCACTCAATTGAGTGGTAAAGTAGGTCCTGAGCTTAATCCAACACAGATCCTTTGAAAAATGAAATTTACTGTCAAAACTTAATTCCAATGAGATAATGAAGAATTAATTGAGTCCCTGAGGTTCCTTGCAACCTCAGGAACCTTCTCAGATTAAAAATGACAGGTTTTACCAATCTGTGCATAGTCTGCATCTTTTTCTGGACTCACCGGAACTCCGGTGAGCTCCAGTGAGCCAAATCTGTGCTTCAGCCTACAAAACCTAGTGAAAAGCTCTAGAATGATATAAGTGCCATCACTGATTAATTTGAGGTCATTTGGTTGGAATTTTGACCACTGGAGCTGCAGATTGAGGTTCATCTTCTCCAACTCCGGCGGAGTCGTTGAAGTTTGACAGATAGATCTAAGAAGCATTTAAAGTGTTTAGAAGCTTCAGTGCAGTGCACTGAAGCTGTTCATCACCTCAGCATAGTATAGAAACCTCTCAAGTACTCTGACGAACAAACACCATTAGGAGCTCAGGCGGTGAGCCTGGAACCCTAATTTCTAGGGTTTAACCATCTATTTTAAAGGTTGGATGAGTTCCTGAGATTGAAGAGATGCTATTTTAGGCATTAATTCCCTGTGGAGAGGTTTAAATCATAAAGGCACATTTTTAAGCCTATCAGTAAAACTTGAGGAGGAAACTTTATTTCTGAGCTCGATTTAAGGAATTGATGAGATAGAGTTGATTCTGAGATGTCTGTGAATAGTGTTAGAGTGATCAAACTGAGCTCAGATGAGTTATTGTGTTGGAACTCACAACCTGTCAGCTTGGGTTATTTTCGAACCCAAACTGATGACAGTGGTATTTTGTTGAATTTTGATCTTAAAACCTACCCAGTTGAATCAATTTTAACCCTTAGAATCTGTTTTAATCAGTAAGATTTGTTCTTAAGTGTCTGTTGCACATTTCTAAGTCTGAAATTTTGTTCTCTGAAGCTTTCAAAGAAGCTTGAGGTATCTTTGCTATTCTTGAAGATCTTAAGAGCTCAGAACCTACACCTGCAACTGCGGAATTAACCTTAGAACCTATTCAGAGCCTCAGCTAAGAGAGAAAAGTCCATCTGAGGACTCTGTGAACATAATTACCATTTCCAAGCAATAAAAACCCATAGGAACCCCCTTGTTTCACTCTTCAAATTGAAGAGGAAAACATCCTCTTATCTTAAAATTGACCCTGCAACTATGTAGATCTACCTTAGAGCTTTCCAACAAGCCTTGAATCACTTGATTTGGAGCTCTGAGTAGGAAGATATGATTGATTGAAATCAGGTCTGGAGGGGGGAACATAGTCCCACATCGGTTAGCTCTGAGCGTGCGCATGGGAACAAAAGGAATTTATCGCATAGCCAATTCAGTCATCAAGCGCTGGGCACGAACTGAGCATCTAAACCTTCTGAGCATATGTGTGTGTGTGCGCGGGCATGTGTGCCTGCGGGTGTGCGCCCGAGTAGGCATGAGCGAGTGTGGCCCTGGGAGAGCAAGGCTTGGGAGGCCAGTTGAGCTAGGCTGGCTTGAAACTATGAATCTAAAAATAAACCAAAATCGAACCTAATTGAAATCAGGCAAGGACCAAGTAGGGTCTGGTCCCACCCTGATCTCAGGGTGCTGTGTATCCTCAAGAGGACCTCACCGCCAATAAAAATATTTTTTGGTTAAAAAGGAAAATAAACCCAGTTCAGTTGGCTTATGGAAAAGAAGAGCTGATGGCTAAGTGCTGAAGGCTGAATACTGAGGAAGAAATGCTAAGGCTCAGTAGCTAAGGAAGAAGGAAGAGAACAGGCACTAAGGGGACTAAGAAGAAAGCTAAGGGAAGATAAGAAGGCAGAAACAGAATAGGAGAAAGAGAGAAAAGAGTCGAGAATAAAAAGAAGAGAAAGAAGAATAAGTAAAGAGAGAGATAGAGGCTGAAGAAGTAAAGAAAAGAATTTATTTTTCTTACATCATTTTAATTTCTTTTTGTTCTTAAATGTTGTAATAAGGCATGTTTTAATAGAACAATCCTTATTGCCTTATTTCTTTTGAAATAAAATAGAAAATTAACATGTTTACTTGTTAATAAAGTACATCATTTGATTAAATGTGTTTTTCATATGGAATTTTGTATATTCTTTATAGTTTAAATCATTTGGCAAAATTCATGCTTTATAATTAACTTAATTATGCCTCCTAAACTTATAAAGAAAATAAAAGATAATTAGTGAATTTAGAATGAATTATACCTCCCAGCGAACGACCTGGACTCAACTAGTAAAAATTTCTAAAATGTTAGGTTAATTCGACCCTATACTACACAACCGACACAATTTCAAGTTAACTTAAGTGACTTTTCTCTACTCTAAATTAAATGAAATTAACTTAATTACTGAGTTGAGTACAGTGACATATCTTGCATCCACACATTTGATATCCTATGTGACCGAGTCACCCAAGCACCAATCCTGCGATCTCCTGATTGGCTCATCCCTTCAAGATCATGTGCAATGCATCTGACTATGCAGTAGGAGTGGTGTTGGGTCAAAAAATCAATGGGAAACCAGAGGTGATGTATTACGGTAGCAAGACACTGGACAAGGCTTAGCGTAATTATACGATTACGAAAAAGGAGCTACTAGTTGTAGTATTTGGTCTAGAAATTCAAATCATACCTCCTGGGTTCCCACGTCATCATTTACTCGGATCACACAATAGTGAGACGCTTACTCATGAAGAAGGACGCAAAGCCTAGATTAATTTGCTGGATTTTGCTATTACAAGAATTCGATCCTGAGATTTGTGACAAGGTAGAGAAGCAAAATGTGGTAGCGGCCCATTTGTCTCGCCTTCCTTCTTCGGTCATTAACCCATCCGGACCTATCACCAAGCACTTTCCGAATGAGCATCTCTTGGCCATTAATGGACTTCCCTAGTTTGCCAACATCGTGAACTACTTGGTTACGGGAAAAGTCCTACCAAATTGAGCGAACTCCCAATGGGACAAGTTGATTTCCAATGCCAAGTATTATGTCTAGGAATATCTGTATCTGTTCCACAACGGTAATGACCAAGTGATCCAGAGATGCATTCCCAAAGATGAGGTCAACGATGTCATCTCATTCTTTCATGACCAGTCCTGTGGTGGCCATTACTTTGGGTGCAAAACCGCAGCGAAGATCCTCCAATGTGGGTTCTTTTGGCCTACAATGTTCAAAGATGCACAATCCTATTGTAGGGCATGTGCTTGTTGTCAGACCCTCGGCAACATGGGCCCGCGCAACATGATGCCCTTGAATCCGATCATTGTGTGCGAAATCTTTGACATCTGGGGAATTCCAGGATCGAACGACTTCGAATACATCTTAGTCATTGTTGATTATGTCTTAAATTGGATCGAAGCTATCCCCACCAGAGTAAATGATCATAAAGTTATTCTTCGATTCATTCAGGAAAACATATTTTCCATATTTGGGGTTCCGAAAGCCATCATCATCGATGACATGTCTCATTTCGCAAATGTGCACTTTTAGTCCCTGATGAAAAAGTATGGGGTGTCGCATCACATTTCGCCTCCTTATCACCCCCAAACCAATGGATTGGTTGAGCTATCTAGCCGAGAGATCAAGAAGATCCTTCAAGTCACTGCTCGTCCTGATAGGAAAGATTGGTCCACCTACCTTTCGGAAGCCTTCTGGGCCTATAGGACCACCCATAAGACCTAGTTAAAAATGTCTCCCTTTAGACTCATGTATGGGAAGGCATGTCACCTCCCCATAGAAATGGAGCACAAAGCCTACTGGGTAGTACGAAAGTGCAATCTAGATCTCATAAAGGCTCAAATCCACCGTCGATTAAAAATAAGCGAGATCGAGCAACACGCAATGACTCGTACGAGAACTCACGAATCAATAAAGAGTAGGTTAGCCTTCCATGATAGGCACATTTCATGGAAATCTTTCCATCCTGGTCAAAAAGTGTTACTCTTTGATGCCAAACTCAAGCTCTTCCCAGGAAAACTCAGATCAAAGTGGATTGGACCATTCCTTGTGAGACAAGTCTTTGGAAATGGAGCTGTCGAAATTAGAGAACTCAGCCACGACTCAGAACCATTTGTCATGAACGATCAGAGACTCAAACCATTCTTCAAACTCACTGACTCGAATCTAGCTGCAATATCTTTTGATCTCCATTCTCCCTGAGCTTCATTGTGCCCAACTGATGGCGTTAAACTTAGAGCTTAATGGGAGGTAACCCGTCATTTTGAAAAACCCAAGACCCTTCTAACGTATCTTTTCACTAAAATCACATTGCACTTTAAGGTTCATCCATTAGAACAGCTGACTCCACCTTTGATACTTGTATCAGAGCTAGAAATCATCCACAATAGTCATTCCGACCCGTTCACCACCCACCTGTTCTAATGTATGATCTGAACTGAACTCGAACCCACCTAATTTACAATAGGAACATTGCAAATCTTAGGCATGGGGGGTATTAAAGTGCAAAACACTATGAAAATCAATTCATGGAGGGGTTTCATGCCAAAAAAAAAAAGTGGAGGAAGGAGGAAAGGAAAGGTCAATTTGAGCTAAATTGGATAGATTAAGGAGGAGAAAAGAAAAGAAAGGAGCAATCAAAAAGAAAGAAAAAGAGATAGTTCCTTGTGATTGAGTATGGAACTCACCTAAGTTCTAGGCTAGATCGGAAGATGAATTAAGACCTGGAAGGCTAAAACTTGGGAGATTAGTGTCGAGTACCGATCTTAGGCCACTTGGGTCTATTTATAACTTAAACACTCACGTATTCGTTAAGATCCAGATTAGTCCTCAAGAGGTTAAGGAAATTGTGAGGCTGATGTATTAAGTTTAAGGCTTAAGGAGTATTCAGCCCCGTTGCCTGCCCTTTAGTTTATGGGACTTGGTAACCTAAGCACCCAAAATCCACACCAGAGTCTGGTTTAGTGCACTTAATGAAGAAATAATGCCAAAAGTGTTCTATTATGTTCTTAAAAGGTTTTTCCGAAGATCTAGCTTAGGAGTAGCTCGAAGGGACAAGTTGATTGGATGAGTTCCCGGCGTGGAGAGGTAGAATGAAAAATACTCCCCTCGAAGATACGTAATAACATATCATCCCTTGGTGCTTGTCTCCTAAGATATATAAATATCCTACTGGGGGCATGTAAGCACCTTGTGCTAGTTCTAGTGACATGGGCAGGATTATCCCGAAATGTCGATTGCCAAGGCTTGAATTTAGCTATAGAATGCCATGGGCAGCACTATCTCGAAGTGTCAATAGCCAAGGTTCTAGGGGATCCCATGGGCGATGCTATCTCAAAGCATCGAAAGCCAGGGACCCTTCGAGGATTGATGGTGGGGATAAGAAATCCGATACAAACCGTGTTTAGGGCCAATCCAAGGTTGGATTCAGGGAAATATAAAAAGGAAAGAGAGAAAACTCTAAAAATGAAAAATCCTTCTCTATCTCTCTTTTATCAAAATGTACTAGCAAACTGAACCTGGATTCAATACATCCATGAAAGAGCAATCTTCATTTACGATAAAATTTGTAACTTAAAATGTTGCATCGTTGTATTCAGTTGCGTAGAAGAAAATCACTTTTCAAAACATTTAATTCTCAAAATCTAACCACGAAAATAGTTAGGTCATCTCCACAGGGAGGAATTAGCCTATTTAAACTAGTGAATTATGTCTTGTTTATTCAGGAATCTTAATGCATTTGCATACTAACTAGTGCATGTGTTTTCAACATAACTTCTTGATTTAAAGAATTAATCAATAATGTAAGGGTGCACATGCAAAATCACCACCAATGAAATACCTGAATTGCAATCTTAATACTGACAAGCATCATCAAATTTAATTAAATCAGAATTTGTTCCCTATAACAAATATATATGCTTGCTTATTCATGAGATGAATTTGACTGTATGCAATTCAATTAGAATTGAGAGACATGCATGCAAATTTACTACAATATATTAAATAGATAAATAAATGGATAGGAGAAGCTGAAATAGCATAAGTGGTAAATTTTAATACCCCTTGCACTGTTGCAAAACAGGGGAGATGGAAGGAGGGCTCGCACACGATGGAGAGGGCACGGCCGAAGGCTCGAAGCTCCGAGGAGGTCGAGGAAGGCGAGGTCGCTCCAACGAAGGTCACGGTGACGGGAATGGTAGTCGGAGCTCTCGTTGTCGACGAGGAGGGGCAGCAGTGGTGGCTGCGGCTTGCCAGCACATGGGTTGTCGACAGCGGCAGTCATGGACATGAGTGGCCTCGTGAGGGTGAGGAGAGTTCAACGGTGTCAATGGAGTAGAGATTGGAGGCCTTTGGACGTGTCTAAGTGGAGGTGGTTGGACACTGCTTTGGGTTCCTTTCTATTGGTCGAGAAGAAGAGATGAAGACCCGGCTATGCTCATGGTGACTAGTGTGCGCTCGGGCGTGCGGAAGGTGTTGTGCATGCGCAGTGGCAGGTATGCGCATGGGCGAGTGCAAGGCTGCTGCATGTGCGCAGAGGTGGTGACAGTGCATAGAGAAGATACTGTTGCTGCGTGTGCGTGGGAAGCGCACAGTCGCTGCATGGTGGGTGTGCTGTTGGTGGTGTGCACGGCTACGCGTGGGTGTAAAGGAGTCGATGGTGGTGTTGGTGAAGAGAACAATGGCCAGTGAGGAGGCAACGACGAAGGTGGTGTTGAGGGTCGTACGAGGTGGCTACGGTGAGGGGGTGAAGCATGGGTTCTCTGAAGGTTGAAGAAGATGAGGGAAATGAAGAAGAAGCTTAGGCGTGAGAGAGGGCATGGAATGTGGTTTGGCTATGGGTTTTTGTGGTCGGGTGAGGACGGTTGATGGTGGTGCATGCTATCACCATGCGCCACGGCAAACGAGTGAAGCGTGGGTTCTTTGCAGGTCACGGTGCACGTGGATCTCCACAGTGCTCGCTGGTTCCACAATGCGCACCTCCTTCATGGTGGAGAAGATCGAGAGATAGTCCCCGCTAGGGGGAGAAGATATCGCGTATGGGTTGTTTTGCAGTTGTAGAAAGGAGCGGCGTTGAGTGGGTGGTAAGTTAGGATAAGGGATGGGAGTTGTTCCCAGGGGGAAGGCGGTGCGTGAGGAGGGGGCGCGTTGCTGGTCTGTGTGTGTGTGGCCACGTGCGTGCGTGAGAGGTGGTTTGGTTTATTCAAAATATAAAATAATTATTTATGTACAATAAATTATAAAGTGCATTAGATATATGCAAACTTATGTAATGGTGCATGCAATTATTTTATGACCTAATGTAGTTATTAATGAATATCAAATACAAGAATAAAGTTAACTTAGGCGTAACAATAGTCCATTAAAGTGGATTCATCAAATACCCCCATGCTTAAGATTTGCTAGTCCCTAGCAAAAGTGAAAAATAATAGAAGTAATTAGAAGATTTCTTCTTTCCTTATTCCAAAAATTTAGAGATCCAGACTCATGTGAAGTGATAGTAGCATAAGTAACGGATTCAAGTGAAAAGCCAACTTACATTTGAAGTTTTCACTTAACCCTTGATAAAATTCTATCGAAATAGGAAACTACTTCCCTCAGGGATAAAGCATAAGATAATCTATAATTTGACCCCGGCTTTTTGGCTTAGGTAGGAGATATCGAGTTGAATAGCTTTGTATTTAGTGGCACACACTCATCTGGTGCTACATGTAATCTAGTACTACAAACTCTAGATCTCTAAACTATTAAATAAGTCAACTCGGAGAGAGGCTAAATAACTGTGCTCTCTTGATATTCCTTTATGCTCACTCTTTTCCTTCTTTTCTTTCTGAGATCACAAATCTCACCAGATTTAGTAAATGTACTCACTGTTTAGTGGCCTCACATGGCATTCACACTTCAACTAAAGTCCTAATAACTCTACAACTAAGTTAGAGTCCTTAGCCAGTATTTGGGCAATCAAAAATACTAAAAGTTTGATATGGGTCATATTTGGTGGATCGCGATGGGTGTTTTTGTTGCCTCAGAAACATCGTCATGAAGATAAAACTATAAACTTGGACTCTTTTCTTTTTCTTTTCTTTCTCTCTTTTCTCTTTTTTTATATATATAATTGTTTCTTCTTTTTTTTCTTCTTTTTCTTTCTTTATAAATCAACAAAACACAACGCAGACTTTTATTTATGACCCAATATTAGGGATGATGATGGTCAAGAGGATATTGTGTGCCTTATTTGGTGGAAGTGCTTATTCTCGGCACCGAGAAGGAAAGGATAGGACAAGCGTATTTCTAACCTTTGACATTACTACCCTCCTTCAGCCGAGGACTCTATGAAAGACAGTCACAACCACCCACCATAGTCATAGTTTTATTAAGACTCAATCTCTGTGTATCTGCCTTATTTGGTGACTCTTAGAAATTCACACAATGTACGCACACAGGAACAGAGAGTGAAAACTATGCCTAACTCTGAGGTATCATCATCTAATTATCTAGAACTTGAGTCCTTACAGTAGACTTAGTGCACCAGTAATCTCTCTACTTTCTTCTCACAAGTATGAGGTGGATCTGATAGAAGATAGTATGCCTGACTCCCTTTAAACTGTCTAAGGGTTCAATAGACTAAAAATGCTTATTGGTTTTCTTCAAAGATCCATTACCCAGTCAACATGCAAGTGAAGTAAATGTACTGGATTCTAAACTTAAGAAATAATTTAAGAACAAAAATCTTTAATGACACCTCCATGACAAAGATGTTTTTCTAGGGATTAACCAATTCAGCTCAAGAAATTTATATATATAGATATATGCTACCCTAAATGCATGAATAGTTCCTAAAATGAAAAATGCACCCCTAAATGCCTTAATCCTACAATGTCCTCATTATAAAATTAAAATAGGGTGAGAAAGGAAGGAAATCACCTGATGATGGTGTTATTTAGAATGCTGGGTTGCCTCCCAACAAGCGCTGCATTTTCTGTCAACAGCCAGTCTTTTAGGGAACCTGTAAGTCTGGTTCCAGACAGAAAAAGCTAAGCCCTAAAAATATGCATAATAGCGTGGCCTAGAAAATAGGTAGCAATAGATGTTGCCGAGCTAATGATGCAACGTTATCCCAAATGCTCGCCAGAAGACATGAAAGCAAATAACCTCGTAGGCTACCTGGGGAGGTCTAGGAATAATAAAAGGAATATGAAAAGGGACCTCCAGAAATGGAATAAGTGGTGGATAACAAAGATCCTCCAAAGCAAGAAGGGTTTTAAAAGATATAAACATAATTATTTCAAACCCTTGAATGGTGAGACTAAACGTACAAGCATCAATCCAAACTCGCCATTCTACCCAAGGATGTACTAGCCTGATATTCTCCCCAGAAAGAATGTAAGTGAGCAAAGACCTAAGCCAAGCTTTGGTTAGGGAGTGGAAGGGTTGTTTGTGGTGTTGGGCAGTAGTGGTTAAGTCCAAGGAGGGCTTAGTCGGTGTCAAGTCCAATTCCAACAATGATTCAGATTATGTATTCTCCCTAACAATTATTGCAAACAAATTCAAGTCACCCTACCTATCATTAATGATCGGAGTCATATTTTCACCTTCCAGTATATGTGAATCAATGGTGGACTCCAAATTAAATTTCTTTGATGGTAGGGTTGAAGCAACTAAATCATTATCATTAATCTCATCCCCGAATTTTTTTCGTTCACTCAAATTTTTATCGAGGTGTATATGTGATTCATTAGTAAAGAAAGAAGTTGCTTCAGTATCATCAATTATTTCCGACGAAGGATCCATCTTATTATTTTAGAGTAAGCCTATATCACTCAATTCTTTGTTCTTCTCAGGGCATAAATCCTCAATTGATGTGCTTTGTCCCTGAGAGTCTCCCCTAGGCTTCTCACTATTGTGTTTATCCTCCTCTAATATCAACTCCTGGTTTGGTGGAGGATGACTCTCAAAAGAAGGGAGGAATCCGAATTTCACTAGATTATTTATATCCTCCAAGGGTAGGTCCTCGAATAACAAAGAATCCCCCTGTGATTCACTCCAGATTTTCAGTCCAGGTTCCTCCATTGGATCATCCTCATCCTCTGAAATAGACTCTTTATATCCCTGAGACCAAAATTGATCTAATTCATCCTCCATTCCCTTAGGGTCACCTTCATTGGGTGCATTTAAATCCTCAGGATGTTGAATGGTAGGTGTTGATTCCCTAAGTGGAGGGTCAAGATTAGGCTCACTAAGGGTAGAATGGGATTCTACCAAATAATTAATAGGGGAAGTGATATGAACAATACAACCTTGACCGTGGTTATCAGGGGTAAGGAAAATACTATCATTGGGGTCAAGGTCCTCAAGAAGTACCATCTTCCCTTTCTTTTGACTCCAATATAGCTCGGGTGGATAATTACTAGGATCGTTCTCCTCTAGTGGCCGTGTCTCATGGGGAGAGTCTAAGTGATAGCTACGTAAAATGGGATCCCTATTGTCATTGGTTTCCTCAGAATTACTTTCATGATCACGGTCGTATGGGTAGGGATTAGAATTACTAGGAAGAGCATAGCTAAGCTATCTAATTTCTTTGTTCAATTGTTGACTATTCCTCAACATCTCCCCAATAGATTCCATCATTTCCTTTTGTTGTTTTTGCATTTCTATCATAAAAGAGGAGAGGCTACTACTATTAGATTGGGGAGGATAGTCAATCTCAGGCTCTAGTTGCCTAGGGGTATCGGTCCAACCTCAAAACGAAAAGTCATGAAGGGTGGGAGGGTTGGGTGTTTACATAGTAGTAGGGATTCCAGGGTTGGAAAATCCCGCTCTTAGGCTCTACTCAAAAGTGGGATCTATCGAGCTAATACTCCCAGGATAGGAATATGAATGATCCCATGAATTGCCAATGTACCCATCAAAGGATGGATACACTCGAGGCATGGGATCCTGGTTAAAATGATAGGGGTAAGAATAGTCCATTTCTTTCAATTAAACAGGTTAAACTCTCTTAGGATTTAAAAGAAATCAGAAACTTCTTAGAGAGTTCTACCACTGTCAAAATAAACACAAATACATTGGGATCTATTTTTAGTAGATTCTAGGTCTTAGGTGTTCAGTTGGTGGCCAAACAAGTTTTGCAAGAATTATGCTTCCTAGGCCGACCTTTGCTGGTGCCTACAAACTATTCGGAAGGGATGGAAGTCTTGAATCGAGCCCACACATGAGGAACCGAAGTAACTTGGTGGATAGGCTTGTTGATTTCCGACTAACTTCCCTTGTGGTGCAAAGAGGAGAGGTAAAAATTTATCTAGTGACCTTATGTGTGAGGTGCACAGTGTCTCAGGTGTGCAATCATATGTTCATGTTTTGAGTTTTGAAATCCCGCAAACAAGATCCTTTTGCACACAATTTTAAGTCACAAATTTTAAGGTCCAACCTCTTAGTAGTCCCAATTTTTAAAGTGACCACTGAATTAATTCAATTCAAGCACTTTAGTGGTATTAGATTTAGGTTCAATGCAGACGCATGACAGGTAATTGATGCTCAAGAAAAAGACGTACCTTACTCCAACTTTCTTCAATGTAGGGATGTCTGCAATGCAATTAAGATAAACTAGATGCTGCTCATTCAGTCCTAGATGATTGCCCTATTGATATGCAGCTTCTAGTAAGCAATTCGATTTTTTTTTTAAATCATAATAAGCAAACAAACCTAATCTAACTAACTAACCAACATGTAGTTCAAACAATTCGAATAATCCTATAATCTAAATAAAATGGGAACACACTCCCGAAAATACACTCCCGCATACAAGAGTGATAAGAAATAAAAAAACACCGGGAACATGTTCCCAAAAATACCCAACATGGGTCCACAAGAAAAAAATTAAATGTCTAAGGTCTACCTCAACTAAATCTAAACTAAGACCTAATGACTAAATCAGAAAAAGGCTCCTTTGTATGCCTACGTGAGTGGGATCAAGGCCCACAAGCACCCGTTGCTAGCCTCTAGGTGGAGTCAAGGTCCACAAAAAATATTGCCTCCGTCGTGCACGCCCGCTGCGTTCATCTGCTGTTTTTGCACAGAAAATGATCCACAGTCAGTAATTCAGAAAAGCATTAAAAATAGCATAAAAATAATATGAAATTCCCAAAAAAATTAATAGGCATGTTTCCTCCCCGACAACAATGAAATTTAAAAGAGCGATCTTCGTTTTTGACAAAATTTGTAACATAAAATGTTGCGTCGTTTTATTCAGTTGCGTGGTAGAAAATCGCTTTTCAAAACATTTAATTCTCAAAATCTAACCACAAAAATAGTTAGGTCGTCTCCACAGGGAGAAATTAGCCTATTTAAACTAGTGAATCATGTCTTGTTTATTCAAGAATCTCAATGCATATGCATACTAACTGGTGCACATGTTTTCAACATAATTTCTTGATTTAAAGAATTAATTAATAATGTAAGGGTGCACATGCAAAATCACCACCAATGAAATACCTGAATTGCGATCTTAATACTGACAAGCATCATCAAATTTAATTAAATCAGAATTTGTTCCCTATAACAAATATACATGCTTGCTTATTAATGAGATGAATTTGATTGTATGCAATTCAATTAGAATTGAGGGACATGCATGTAAATTTACTGCAATATATTAAATAGATAAATAAATGAATAGGAGAAGCTGCAATGGCATAAGTGGTAAATTTTAATACCCCTTGCACTGTTGCAAAACAGGGGAGATGGAAGGAGGGCTCACACACGATGGAGAGGGCACGGCTGAAGGCGCGAAGCTCCGAGGAGGTCGAGGATGGTGAGGTCGTTCCAACAAAGGTCGCAGCGACAGGAACGGTAGCCAGAGCTTTCGCCAGTGACAAGGAGGGGCGGCAGCGGTGACTGCAGCTCACCAGCACATGGGTTGTCGACGATAACAGTCGTGGACGTGAGTGGCCTCGTAAGGGTGAGGAGAGTTCAACGGTGTCGATGGAGTGGAGATTGGAGGCCTTTAGACGTGGCTGCGTGGAGGTGGTTGGATGCCGCTTTGGGTTCCTTTCTGTTGGCCGAGAAGAAGAAGATGAAGACCCCATTATGCGTGTGGTGACTGGTGCACGCTCGAGTGCACGGAAGGTGCTGTGCACGCACGATGGCAAGTGCACGCGTGGGAGAGCGCAAGGCTGCTGCATGTGCACGGAGATGGTGACGGCGCACAGAGAAGATACTACTGTTGCGTGTGAGTGGGAAGCGCACGGTCGCTGCGTGGTAAGTGCACTGTTGGTGGCGTGCACGACTACGTGTGGGTGCAAAGGAGTCGACGGTGGTGTTGGTGAAGAGAACAACGGCCAGGGGGGAGGCAATGACGAAGGTGGTGTTGAGGATCATGAGAGGTGGCTACGGTGAGGGGGTGAAGCGTGGGTTCTCTGGAGGTTGAAGAAGATGAGGGAAATGAAGAAGAAGCTTAGGCATAAGAGAGGGCGTGGAATGTGGTTTGGCTATGGGTTTTTGTGGTCGGGTGAGGACGGCTAATGGTGGTGCATGCTGTCACCATGTGCCACGACAGACGAGTGAAGCGTGGGTTCTCTGCAAGTCACGATGCATGCAGATCTCCATAGTGCTTGTTGGTTCCATGGTGCGCGCCTCCTTCACAGTGGAGAAGATCAAGAGATAGTCCCTGCCAGGGGGAGAAGATATCTCGTATGGGTTGTTCTGCGGTTAGAGAAAGGAGCGGCATGGAGTGGGCGATGCGTTAGGATAAGGGATGGGAGTTGTTGCTAGGGGGAAAGCAATGCGTAAGGAGGGGGCACGCTGCTAGCCTGTGTGTGCGGCCGCACGCGTGCACGAGAGGAGGTTTGGTTTATTCAAAATATAAAATAATTATTTATATACAATAAGTTATAAAGTGCATTAGATATATGCAAACCTAAGTAATGATGCATGCAATTATTTTATGACCTAATGTAGTTATTAACGAATATAAAATACAAGAATAAAGTTAACTTAGGCATAACAATAGTCCATTAAACTGGACTCATCAATCCACTCATGGATGCTTTAACTGCTAGGGTCAACGAACCTCTGGGCAATTTTTGTAAGCCTTAGAACCTTTACGATAGACCTAGGCTAAAGCTGGTCAGGTCTAGATCTTGGTTGATACTTGAGTACCTCTAAGCCTATTGTTGGTATTTTGATCTGATTTCTAGAGATGCGGCTTAGTAGGGCATCTTGACGGTTACATCTGGCTTAAAGGTCTGGTTTGATTCATAGGATTTTGCTAGGGACTAGTAATCGACTTTCTGCGACATGTAATCAAACAATCACAATAAAGCGCTATTGTTGGGTTTTTGTCCCCGGCAACGGTGCTAAAAATATGAACGTCTGGCTACTGGTTTGTATAAAAAGGGATCGTTATTGTAGTATATGTCATAAATACAAACTGTTGTCGCGTCAATTTTATTTATTTACTTAATTTTTACTGGTTTATTCTAAGTCATTCACTGGGAGGCAGTTATTGATATACATCACTCTCTGGTCTAATATTATTCTTTAATTCCAAAAATATTGATTTTATGTATAATAATGAATGAATGAAATAATCAAAGAATGAATCAATTGTATATACAAAAATGAATTACAAATCATTACAATGTTTGAAAATAACTATGTACAAACAAGCATAAAAAAAAATTATAATTACATACAATATATTATCTATTTGTAACTTCTAATACTAATACTTACATATCTCTACAATAATATGTTATAAAATATATAATACTAACTTAACTTAATATATTAACATCTATAGTAACATATATAATATGTACAGCAACATATATAATCGTCGCTAGACCTTAGGAAAAACTATATACCTAAGCTAAGGTAAAAACTTGAGTCTATACTGACATTTATTACTATTTACAGTGACATCTATATCTGTCACTAAAGCTATAGCTTATTTATAAACATAATAGCTTAAACAATACTACCATGCTCTTATACATTCTACGTACACTATTTACATATATATCTTATTTACATATATACATATATTTACTCTATACTTACACATATATACAGACACACAGAACACTTAACACACACACAGGCACTAACACTTAGCCGATTCAGCTCTTCTTTTCTTCTTCTATAGACCAGTTCATTAGCCGGTTCAGGCTAGCTCTTAACCCCAAAAATGGTTTAATTGGCGAGCAGCCTTTTCAAGGGATACACAGCACCATCAACGGGTGGGACCAGACCTCTACTAAGAACCGCCCTAATTCGTTAATTAGGCCTTTTAATTCCGATTTATGCTCGTTAATGGGCTCAATTAGGCCCACGCACAATGACAGGCCCTCGGTCTACACTGCACACTCAAATCTAAAGCCAGACTCATTCATGCTCAAAGGGGATAAGGGGAGATAGATTTCGGGTGCCCGGTGCCGGTGACGACTAAAGAAGGGAGAAGACAAAAATAACTTATACCAATTCAAGTGCTCCACATCCCACAATGTGGGACTAAGGCGCCTCTAAGCGTTGCTGCTCCAACACGCATGTTCTGATTTGGTAGATTTGGCCCTCGATTTTAGGACCCAAATTAGGTTCAATTTCAAAATAAATTATATATTTGTAAAGCCCTTATATGGGGCTACATAATTATTTAGTTTATTTACAAAATTAATTGTATTTACTATATAAATAAATTAGCTAAAGATTGTGATTTATGCACACTGATTTTTGAGTTTTTTTCTTAATTACAGTATAAATTAATTAGATAATCTTCTAATTAACTTAATACAGAGTTAATACATATAATAAAGTATTTAATACATATTTTATTATATTTTACACAGTTTATTTTAATTTATTTACACTTAAATAAGTGTATTCAGGGAGTTATTCATATAAATTAAGTATAAATAATATAATACATTATAAATATAATTAAGTTAGTTTAATTTACTTAAAATACTATAATACAACTATATAGTATAAATTATTTCAGTTATAACTTAATTTACTAATTTATTTTAATTTAACTTAATAACTTATCTAGTAACTTAATAAATTAATTATTTATCATATATACATAATTAAATTATGATACAGGGTTTATAATATACATAATACATATATAAATCTGTATATATAGTATCATTAATAAATATAGTTATTTACAGGGTTTTATATATTTACTTAAGTTATAGTGCTTATAAGTTAATATAAGTAATAAATAATTATACAATTAAATTATATGCAGTTTAAATAATCTCAAATATTTAATTTACATTATACAATATATATACAAGTTATTTATACATATTATACACCTATTTTACAATATATATACGTATAGCTTACCATATAGCCTATATTTACAAGTATATACATAATATACATGGTATTTTTGTGTATTTTTGGAGTTTTTCTTCTTTTTTTGGTTTTTATGAGTTTTATAGAGGTAGGAGATGAGAGAGAGAGAAAGAGATGAGGAGAATAGAGTATTTTTGGGATTTTTAAGATTTGAAGTCTTTTATTAAGTTTTAAGGTAAATTGAACTGTCAGCTAGTATGTTCTATCAAGCCAAGGGTTCAGATGACCTTGAAACTCAGTGTACACCTAGAAATATACCTGATCTTCACCAAGACAGATTTATTTTATTTTTTTGGAATTTTTAAAAGTATTTTTATTTATAAACAAGTTAACTCCAAAAGAGGCCTAAATGGGTGTTTGAATATGAAACCTAAGGCCTAAGAATTTAGTTAAAGAGTTGGAAAGCGTGTTTAAACATCTGAGAACATCCAACAAGCATGTTACAACATTTATGAACATAAAAACATGATTTTATCTTTTAATTCTACTAAAATCTCATTTTGGACAGATTTAAGTATGAGAAAGCTGACAATGAATCCAATGAGCTTAAACTAGCATTTCAAGCTCAATTAAAATTCATTTTCAAGTACAGGAATGCTTGTTCATGAATTATTGCACACATTACAAACATGTCATCCATTCAAAAATCCTAACTCTAGCCCATTGCCCCAACAGTTCAGACCATTCAGCAGCTTTAATGGCTGCAGTAGCAACAGCTATTGAACAGTAGCTTAATCAATAGCTTTTGGCCTGAACAATAATAAAATGAGCTTCTCCAGACATTCTAAACATAATTTCAAAGGCTGTTGTTGCAGCCATAACTCAATTCCAGCAGATCTGATGGGAAATTCAGTATATGAATCATCCAAGATCAGACTTGGTAAAGTCTAATCTTGGATCTTTAACATACTGAATCCTATGTCATTTCTCATCTTAAAATCACTTTTAAATCAGAAAAGAAGATCTAAAAATCATATGTATAAAATGGAATTTCAATCTCCCTTTTGCAAAACATTTCAAATCTTCTTCCAAAAACCCTTTAAAATTTCAATCTGAAACCTCCAACATTGGATCATAAAATTGGTTATATGGAGGGTAAAATGTCACCCTAAATTAGGCTTTTACTTTGGATCTTTTACTAATCTAATCACTCAATCTTCTTAAACACCATTGATGGGTGATCAAGGTGATTTTGTGATATGATCAAGATCCGTTGGGTCCTTGTTCTATCTCAAATTAGAGCTAACTAATTTTCCTTGATAGAACTCTCCAACATAGGGCTTAAATTAGATGTATGCTCATCCATATAATCAAAACCAAATCCACAAACCTTGGATTCATCGCATACACCTAATCAAGCCTATCCAATCTCAAGAAGCTTGATTAAATCTGATAAAATCCAAATGAATTCCAGATCATTGATTTGAACATTAAAAACCATTTTCAACAAGATCGAGCAATTCGAGTTGAGGGAAGAAGATTGGGGGGTCTTTGTGGCTTTACGAAATGAGTGGGAGATCCCCCAAGATGGTTTATAGCACTAATTTCAGTTCTGAGATTCAAAGCCCTCAGATCTAAAATTAGGTCTAATGAAGGGGTGATTTATGGATTTAATTGCGAGGAAAAACAAAGAACATGAATTATTGCTATGAAGGGGGAGGTTAATGATCAATGGAAAGGAATGAGCTCTTCTCCTCTAATCTGAATTGATCAAAGGAGGCAAGGACAATTACTAATCTAATACTACTCCTAACTACACTAAACAATCATCATAGAAATCTCTAATTACTCCTACTCCTAGAAAGCATGTAAATCTAATCTAGGAAAGCATTAAAAATCTAATCAAAAGGAAGAATGGGATGCCTGGGCTACAGCTGGTCACTACAGTGACGAATGGGGATGAGGAGGACTCTAGCAAGGAATGGGATCCCTAGCCTGCAGCTAGTCACTGCAGCAACGAAGTTGAGGAGGGAAGCTACTTCTATCACCAGTAGTCGATGAATGGGGGAGGGAACTAGAGGTAGATGAAAGGATCACTCAGAGTAGAGGGAGCGATCCTTTGCGCATGAGGCAAGGGAGGTGCTTAAGTAGAGTGATCAGCGAATCTCCTCACCACGCGATGGGATTAGATAAAGAGGGCTTGGGCGGTAAGGATGAGAGGAGAGTAGCTGATGGGAACACCATCATGAGCCATAACTAGCTCATTTTGATCTAATTAAGTCAGTAAATGCTCCTACATAACTGCCAGAGAGCCATATTTTATTGCAAAGTCATTCTGAGGGAAAGACAAGAAAATAGGGTTAAAACTGTAGTTTTACCATCATATCATGAATTTAGTACAATCATGGGTTTTTCTAGGAGTTAATTAAGGGTCAATTGGTCTTTAACAGACAACAAGTGGATTAGAACAAACAGAAAAAGGTTTTCGCGTGTTTTAAGAATTAAATGACTTTTGAAACACTAAAAACTAACCTGCTTAATTAATTGAGGTTTTGGTCAGGATAAAATTCACTTAAACCCTCTAAAATTCATAGAAAAATATTCTCTAGGGTTTAGAACCTTCAAATTGACCATCAAAACCCGTTTTGACCCAAAATAGAGTCTCAGATAGCCATTTACCCTAATTTAGATTTTTGCATAAATTACCCAATCAAATGTGGTCAAAACCAAACTCCAACTTCACCATTGGATTCCTTAGGTCCAAATTAGGTTTGTACCAAAATTTTAACCCAAGCTGAAAATGTCTTGACTTAGTTTGCAACTCGATCCTGTCTGATTACATTTATGCCCTTAACTTTCAAAATCTTTACAAAATGACCCCTAACTTTGTCATCATTTTAACAAATAGGTCCCTACCGCCATTAATCCTATTCCTACAAGCACCGGTGACCTAAAAGTGGAAAGAACTCCATTCCTTGACGAATCCCTTTCAAATTTGAAAAGGAAGTTCATCAAGGAATTCCCTTCCTTTTGAACCAAATCCCACACCCCAAAACCTTCCCAATCTCTCATGCGAACGCATGAGAGATTTGGGTATCAAAAAATTTCCAACTCCAGCGAAGCTTCCCAAGCTTGGGAAGCTTGCTTTCCAAGCCCAAAACCTCCTCTAAAGGCCTATAAAAAGACCTCTAGATCAAACTGTTCTCCTCACGCTCGAATTAGACCGAATTCCCCCTTAATTTCGTCTCTCCCCATCCGGCCGAAGCTCCTCGACATCCGGCAAGCTCCTATGACTCCATCCTTCATCCACGTGCAATACCAGCGGCGGATTTATCTCCCTCGCTCTCTTCCACATCGTGCTGTACCCACTGACACCCCGTCCTCTGTCTTCCTCGCCGATTCCTACTCACCGGAGTGCTTTCTTCCCCGACACCGACCATAACACAATCGGTGCCGCCTCAACTCTCCATCGTCTACCAACTACCTAGATATGTCCCTTACCTCCTCTACTTCATTTTCATCTCAACCGCACTCAATTTCAACCACGCTATCGCCTGTTAACCGTCATCCCTTCCGAGTCCAGCCACTCCTCCGGCGAAGTGCTCCCATCACTACACCTCTTCATATGCCTCGCCGACACTCCCTACACCTCCCCCTCGACCCCAGGAGCAAAATCCCTAACGTAGTTAGGTCGATTGCTCCTCCCAACCTTCCACTGAACACACCCACCATCGCATTCCCCCTCCAACCTCTGCAGACCACCACACACCTCCACTAACCATGAGACCATCCCCTATGCATTCGCCGTGGTCTGGCGAAGCTCGTGAACTAGTTTAATTGGGGCTACAAGCCCGTATTGTGATTTTCAGGTTATCCTCCACCATCGCCATTAACGGAGCTTCATGCAACCTCGAAGCCCGTGTTCTTGCTATTTCCATCCGAGGTTTCAGTCCTAGGATGCACGGAAGTCGCAGCTCCAGGTCTCCAAGCCATCAATTGAGTGGAGAGGTGCATCTACAACACCAATTGAACGAGGATCCCACTCTAGAGGCACGCGAAGGAAGGGAGGTTAGATAGTCCCACCTCGGAAGCTGACGAGCTCCCGCAGCTAAATAAATTGAAAAAGTGATACGAGCTATTTGCCTCAGCATGCACAGGGGATGAGGTCCCCACACGTGCCCTCATGTGCCTCATCCGCGACTCTAACCCCGTGGATCTGGCCGACCCGATAACCCACCTAACCTAAGCACTCCTCAGCTACGACCCACTCCCGCAACCCTAAACCTAGGTGTGCTCTATGTTAGAAAACCCGATAACCCTGTACTGTTGAAGGCTTTGGGAGAGTGTGATCCAAGGAGAGAAAGAGAGGATAGTGCGTGGGGGCAAGGGGGTTTTGCTCTCTAGGAAGTTGGCTGACACTTAGCCGTTTGAAGAAGGATCCCCCTCTGTTTGTAAAGAAGAGACAGAAGTCAAAGAAGAAGAAGGGGAGTAGCACAAGAAGAAAGGCAGAAGAAGAAAAGCAAAAGAGAGAAAGAAAGAAGCAGAAGAAATCAGAGCACTGTTCATCCAGACGTTTAAGACGTTTGATCATTCAATCAGACGGCTAATTTAAGTTTATTTCATACATAGTTATTGAGTTCTAATTGCTATTATTGTAGGGAGTAATTGGTGATTCAAATCACTATTTTACTCCATTCTTTTTGTAGTCTAACACTTGATACTATTGCCACATTATTCTAAATCAATTTTTTATTATAACTTCTTATCTTTATTGTTTAAAATTACAATCTTGAGAACTTAATTCCTACTTGCTCCCAGCAAACGACCTCGGACTTTTTCAAGTATAAATTTTATCTATTTTTTTAGAGATTTCGACTATACTACAACGCAACGATTTTAAAACTCAATTTCGCTCGCGAACATTTTGGCGCTGTTGCTGGGGAGCAACGCACAATTCAGATCTCTTGATTGCAATATCAGGCTGGATTCTAACTTGCTACATCTCTTTTGATTGTGATCTATTCTAAAGACTCACTAAAGGAAGATCAGTCGTGCATCAACCACTCCAGGGGTAGGTAAACTCCATCTACCTTCTTCTAAAATCCCTGAATCTGAAAAGGCTAAAAAAGGAAAAATCAATTAGGGCTACTTGCATTCTATTCTTAGACAAATCATTAAGTGCCTGATTTGATACATTCTATTTAGACAACATCCAAACCCTGATCTATGCACCCATTTGAAGCTAAGGTATCTAGGGCTATCACATTCTTGTTTGAGCCCTAAGTACCACATTTCGACAAATTAAATTGGACCAAATCAGAGCCAATTAGGGTTCCCAGTTTAAGGTTTTAGAGACACTTGCTTAATCAAGAATTGATCTTTCCAAACAATGTGTGCCTAAACCTTGATTGAATTGATCTATTCAAACAAAACCCTAAAATCAGGCTCTTAAATTCATTTGAACACTAAAAGAGGGACCTAAATTTCTCAAAAGGGCAATACAAGTAAAGTTGACCCACCTTGTTTGGGTTGCCCAATCTTCAAATTAGGTCACTTATCACAAAAACATCTTAAAAGTTCAAGTGAAATCATAAGTACCCTTGCTCTTAATTAAAACTGGTAGACTTAAGAGGTCAAGTCCCCATTCTGGTCTACCTGGATCATCAGTGACAAGAGAGGTCAGGTGAGGGAAACCCTGTAACTCGTGGGGGAGCTCTACCGTGTAGGGGTCTTTGCGGGACTCTCCCTCTCTGGCTGCCCAGGTAATTCTCAGGTGGACGACTTTCTAACTAAGGGGTATCATTCGCCTCGAACATCTATAGTCATCCAAAATTGTTTGGGTGTCTTGATTGGGTCCATCACATTCTTTCTCTCATCTAATCCATCGGTGCATGTTTGGGAGGAGGTCCTTAAGACCATCCTTGAGGCCTCCATTAGATATTCACTCTCGTCGAGGTTGAGCCTCGACTTCTGTGTTTGTGCAACAACCTGATCACATTGACATATCCTCTGACTCAGAACCCACTTCCCCTTCATCAGTTATGGATCACCAAGAAGAACAACCTAATCTTGAGCAACAATTCCATGATTTCCAAAATTGAATCAATGCCATCATCAACCCACCGCCGCATCCTCAAATGAGAGATCACTATAATCTCGCAATGGTGGAGATCGAACTTTGAATCAACATTCCCATGGGAGGACCAAGGTAGATCTCAAGCCTAGCATGCTTCATATGACTCCAAAATTTCATGGCTTGAACTTCAAGGATCCTTTCTAGCACATCAAGTACCTAAAACATCTGGCCCACACCTTTGGGGCAGATGTACAAAATCAGGACGGATTACTCTTAAAGCTCTTCTCATTCTCCTTAGCAGACAGAGCCGCTCACTAGTTTCAGACTCAACCACACACGATCAACACATGGGGAGAATTTCAAACTGCCTTCCTGCAAAAATTATACCCCATTAGTCGTACCAACACAATGCGACACCAAATCACGCAATTCTCTTAAGGAGCAAGAGAGTCTCTACACGAAGCATGGGATCGCTTTCTGGATCTTATGCATAAGTGCCCCCATTACGAAGTTCCGAAGTAGGAACAAGTCCAATCCTTTTACCACAAACTCCGTAAGGATATCAAGCTCTTTGTCAATGCAACCTATGGTGGTAGCATCATGAGTCAACATGAAGACACAATCTGGGAAGTTCTTGAAAACATGTGCGAGAACTCCCTAAACAACGAGTCATTGGGTGCGTACAACCGAACACCCACCCTCACATTGACAAATAATTGGGGGGTACACGAATCTCAAGGCCTTTCCGCATCCGTTGATCTGGTGTTGGTAGCCAGTCAATTGGACAAGGTCTCCATTATCGAGAAAAAGGTGGAAGACATCACTCGTCATCTACACAAATCCACCTCTACACCTCAAGGCACATATGTGCACCCACCTACGGGAAGGGAGGGTGCGCACAACATCTACCACTCCCCGGGGATGGATGCATATCCACCTCCATCTGATTATTGCTTCGGAGGCAACTCCGGGTCAGGCCACCTTAGTTGGGGGAACTCCGAACCCCCGTACCCTGATCATCTCGGAGCACCTCAGACCTGCAAGGATCTTCATGCCGTCCAGAATAATCCTTTCTCCAACACTTATAACTCTAGATGGCATAATCATCCTAAATTTTCGTGGTTGGGTAATAACCCGAATCTAAGACCACAATTCCAACCCCAACCACAGGCTCCGCAACCTTATCAGCCCACCCAACCAAGGCCCACTCAAAACTTCCAATCAGGACCACCTAAAGAAGATCATACATCTCTAATTCTCCAGACCTTGGTTGACATGCAAAAGCAACACAAAGAAGAGACATCTGAGTTACGAAATCAACCGGCCCAACTGGCAAGTGCTCGCCAGCCTGGTGCACTTCCCTCTCAGCCTCTTCCTAATCCAAATAGCATGCTGAACTAGAGGTGCGTTATGAACCCAAATCAGGGCCAAGATCACTTTTTTTATCAGGCAACTTCTGCCCCATCACCTGACAGGATGGATGCTTCAACTTCATACTCTGGATTTCAGCAAAAAACACCTATTTTGCCCAACCCAAACTAGAACCAGGCAGGATTGAATTCTGTAACTACCCGTAGTGGCAAAGCAACACAGGACCCACCTTATCCAAGCCACTCCCAACCTGGTAATACAAACCCTAACCCTAGATTGGTTATCCATGACACACTCGTCCCAGATCAAGAGCCTGAGCCAATTCTAGAGGAACCGTCTAAGGTTCCATTTCCCGATGCCTTGACCAAGGAAAAAAGGACAACCAAACTCGTGGCACCTGAGGAGGACCTGGTTAAGCTCTTTGAGCAGGTCCATATAAACATCCCCTTGATGGATGCGATATGCCACGTACCAGCTTACGCACAATTTCTGAAAGACGTGTGTACACCTAAGTGTAAGTCGCAAACCAAAGGTAGGAATCCAATCGTACTGTCGGAGCAAGCCAGCTCCGTCATTTTGAGAAAACTCCCGCCTAAAGCAAAATACCCAGGCACCCCTCTGATCTCCTGTGCAATCAGTGATATACAATTTGACTGAGCTTTATTGGACTTAGGAGCCTCCATAAATTTGACACCTACATCCCTACTAGACTACTTCGAGGAATTTGAGCTTAAACTGACAGAAATGACTTTACAGCTAGCCGACCGATCAATTAAGTCACCAAAAGGAATTCTCGAGGATGTCATAGTTAGGGAACATGATTTCTATTTTCTAGTGGATTTTATTGTCTTAGACATGGACGCTCCTGAGAATGTAAAGAATACACTGATCATACTAGGGAGACCCTTTTTGGCCACTACTAGGGCTAATATCAATTGTAAGGAGGGCCACATTGAATTAAAATTTGGGAGCAAGACACTAAAAATCAACATCTTCAAGGCCTAACAAGGAATTAATTGCAGAGTTATAGAATAGATTTGCGATATCGAAGCTGTGGTTGACGACTTATGTATCAAGGAAAACTCGACTATTTCTGATCAACGACAAAAGGATCAAAACCCACAATTAGAGAAGTTGAACCCAACCTAGACACGCCTATAGCTTCTTCCTTTGCCCCTGACACCCACCCTGAACCACCCGCTACTGCTGACAACCCGATTATGGAATTACAGCCTCTTCCCGATCATCTCAAATACATCTTTTTAGGTTCCAATCAAACGTTTCCTGTGATTATCAACTCCCAACTCACACCTGATCAAGAAACACGCCTGATTTATGTTCTCCAACAGCATCGAAGAGCCATTGGTTGGACTCTAGATGATCTGACTAGAATCAGCCCTTCATATTGCACACATCACATCTATACTGAAGAGGGCTCACGACCATCCCATGAAATGCAAAGACACCTAAATCCAAATCTGCAGGATGTCGTGAAAAAGGAGATCATCAAGTGGTTAGATGCAGGGATCATCTACCCGATCTCCGACAGTAAGTGGGTTAGCCCAATCCAAGTTGTGCCTAAGAAGGCAGGGCTCACCTCATCATGACTGAAATCAGAGAAACCATACCGACCCATATAGCAAACTCATGAAGAGTCTGCATTGATTACAGAAGACTCAATTCCTCCACGAAGAAGGATCATTTCCCACTACCGTTCATTGATCAAATTCTCGAGAAACTAGCGAGAAATTGATTCTTCTTCTTTTTGAATGGGTACTCTGGTTATAATTAGGTCGCAATCCATCTCGAGGACCAAGAAAAGACCACCTTCACCTGCCCCTTCGGAACGTACGCATTTCGAAGGATGCCGTTCGGTCTCTGCAATGCACCCGCCACTTTCCAACGGTGCATGCTTGCCATATTCTCATATATGGTAGGTGACTACCTTGAAGTCTTCATGGATGACTTCTCGGTATTTGGTGAATCATTTGATGATTGCCTCCTGCACTTGGTCCAAATCCTCAGGCGGTGCATCAACATGAACTTGGTTCTTTCCTGGGAAAAGAGCCACTTTATGGTACCTGAGGGAATTGTCCTAGGACATCTCATCTCTAAAAAAGGCATCCAGGTTGATCAAGCCAAGGTGAATCTGATTTACAAACTCCCTATGCCTAGCTCGGTCAAACACATCCGATCCTTCCTAGGGCACGTCGGTTTTTACCTTCGATTCATTCCCAATTTTTCAAAAATCGTGTGCCCCCTGACTAATCTTCTATCTAAGGATGTCCCTTTTGAAATCTCCAAGGAGTGCACTCAGGCATTTGATATCCTACGTGATCGAGTTACCCAAGCACCTATCCTATAGTCCCCTAATTGATCTCAATCCTTTGAGATCATGTGTGATGCGTCTGATTATGCTGTAGGGGCGGTACTTGGGCAGAAAATAGACAGGAAACCCGTGGTCATCTACTATACTAGCAAGACACTTGACGAGGCTCAACATAACTATATAGTTACTGAAAAAGAGCTGCTAGCCATAGTATTTGCCCTAGAAAAATTCAGATCATATCTTTAAGGTTCCCATGTTATCATATACTTAGATCACACTTTAGTGAGGCACATCCTTGCGAAAAAGGATGCGAAACCTCAACTAATCCAATAGATCTTACTATTGCAAGAATTTAACCTCGAGATTCGTGATAAAGAGGGAAAGTCGAACGTGGTAGCTGATTGCATAGCAATCATAGGTCTTAATTGACCTAAATTAGGCTAGGATTTAGCATAAGTTAGGGTAATTCACGCATGCATAAGCATTACTTGCATCTTTACTGCTTTCCTTTAGCTATGCAAAAAATAATGCTATAATGTACTAATTAGGTGCATTATGTCAATTATAGGTAATAAGCTAATCAGAAGGTAGATCTAAAGTTGGATCTAAAGGTAGATCGGAAGAATAGAAGAATAATTGGTGTTGCAGTAGAGCTAGAGTGGAAGACCTAGAATAAGATGTAGTAGACAATAATGTAAGGGAGTTAAGGTATGTTATTCTATTAAGTAGGAATAAAGCAGTAAAATGTGAAGAACTTAGGTCCATCCTAGCCCTAGGATAGCCTAAAAGCTTCCCCAAGCCTTAGCCACCCTTAGATTAGGTCACCACACCATAGAAAACCTTAAAACCCTAATTCCAACCTCTATCTGGACGTCCAGATGAGTTATAGGACGTCCAGAACCCTTAGCCAACTCCCGCACACCTTAAACCCACTTCTGCAGTGTTATTGGATGTCCAGACACTTGGTCAGACATCCAATTTCTGCAAAATACCTAAGACAGAACCTAGAATCCATCCTAACTCTGATTAGACATCCAGGATTGAAGTTTGGACTTCTGATTTTTGAGTATAAGTCATTTGATGCTATTATTGGATGTCTGGAACTGTTCTCCAGTTCCTGTTTTGATATTCAAGCCTTGATCTTAGATCTCTAGCACCCTAAAACCAATTCCAACCCCATAGGAACCTAAATTAAGTTGCCCTAACCTTAGTACATCACCTCTAGACCTCCCTAAGGACCTAATTAGGTCCTCACTAAACCTAATTGACTTAGATCATAGTCAATTACCATTGCCTAGTCAATTAGACTCATAGGGTCCAATTGAGCTCAGATCTCAACCCATACAAGTCCAATTGGACTCAGTGAGAGTCCAATTTACCTAAACCCAACCTAATTGAGTTATTTCACTCTCAATTAGGTTCACACCCATTCAATTAAACTTGTGTTAAGTTTAATTGCAATTCCCCTGTAGCACTTAGGGTTTGCAACCCTAATTTAAGGCCTACACCAACTTAAACCCCTTAGGACCTAACCAATATCACTTAGACACCTAGGGCATGGCCACACACACACACACACACACACACCCATTCATGCACTCCCACACAACCTAGATTATTCTACATTCTTCCAAAGGTGGCACCACTCTTGGTTGCCAAAATTAGCAACCAAGAGCCATTCAAATTGAGATCCACTTTTTGTGGATCTAAAAACCACCATGGCCGACCACTCTTGGAGTCCTCTCTAGAGAGTTCCACACTTCTCTAGAGAGCTTCCCTTAGGTCTATAAAAAGACCCAAGGGGTGGCCATTTGCACCCATCCATCTCTTGGCATTATTCACTCTTGGCTTCCATTTAGTTTAGCTACATCCACCTCCACTCCATCTCCACGAGTAGCATCACCATGGCCAACACCATCTCCATGCCAAGATGTTGGATCACCTCCTCAACCTCTCTCCAAGTGCCGGCCTAAGCACCATTGGCCGCCCCTCCTTCTCCACTCAACCACTCAAAGGCCATCGGAGTCACCTCCGAATGCCCTTATTTTTGCTAGACTAGATTATAGTTCTTCTTAGATTTACATGCTTTATTTACTACTTAGTAGTGTAGCTCTATATTCTTCCCCAATGATGCATGCATAATCCCCCCTTAGATTCATGTATGTAATCGTTTTCTGCTAGCTAGATTTGTATTTCCAAGCATTCCTCTATAAGCTTTCCATGAGCTTACTGTTGTAGCCACCATCATGAATTGAATGAATGAAAATCTTTTTCTATATATATATCTATGTGTGAAAATCACCATGAGCTTATTGAAATATATTTTGTGTGATTAGAGTTGCCTATTTTTAATTACTATCTTTTAGCAACTAGCATGTCGTACATCAATATGTAAATCACCATAAACCAACATGCGATCTTAAGCAAGTAGAGTGAAAGAGATCAATTTCAAATTTGCATAAACGCCTCCCAGAGACGAACCACTGGGACTCAAGTCTTGTTATCTTTACAAATCATTTTTGACGAGCATTTTCGTGCGCTATACTACGACGAGATTTCTGTTTTCAAAACACGCGTAAGAATCACCCATTGTCAAATGGCGCCGTTGCCGAGGAGGCAATGTCATTTTTTATTTTGATCTCTTGACTTACCACTGATAGATCTTCCTCTGCTTGTCTTTTGATGTGTAGGAAAACAGGAAAAAAATGGGATCTACGCACACGACAAGCGCAAAAAGAAATTCCAGGTGCACATCATATCTTCCCTGGTCTAGGTTTTTTTTGAACCCTAGGCTAGATTTCCTTCTAGCAATTTCATTAGAAAAAAAAGCAAAAGAAAAAAAAGCCTATTTATTTCCATGAAAAAAAAAATCTAGGTAGTTAGATTAGGTTTCTTTTTGAATCCTAGGTTAGTTTTGAAAAAAGCAAAAAAAAAAAAAAACTTTTGAAAACCCTTTGAAAAAAAAAATCCCTCTTGAAAAAAAATTTTCAAAAGTTTTTGGAAAAAAATTGTTTTGGTGGAAAGTTTGAATTTCAAATTCAAACACCCTTTCAAAAGCTTCACCACCCTCTAGTTTTCGACCAGATTTCATGTTCCGATTTAAAAATTCAATTGCCAAAAAATTAGTGAACAAAAAATTCTAAAATTTAGGCTAGATCTTCATTTCCAAACCATATTTCAAATGGCATCGTTCATTTAAAAAAATTTTAAGTACAAAATTTTTAAAAATTCGCGAAGTGCAGGGGGGTCAGACTGACCCAGATTTGAAAATTTTTAAAATTCCAAAAGCAATTCTGAGCAATCTGCGAATCTGTTTTGACTAAAAATGGTGGGGTTTGAAAGCTGATATTATTGACTTTAATTTACATATTTTTTCTAAATTTTTTAAAAACATTTGATACTGTTTCAAAATTCCAGATCTGACCCCTTGACATTTAAAAATCTCTATAAATTCGGTTGAAATAGTAAAAATTACAAAAAAAATATTCTATAAAAAGATAATTGAAAAAGGAATCTATTCGCCAAATTTCAATTTAATTGGATTCCAATTTTGTTTAGAGAACTAGTTTTATTCTTGTGGTCTGGTGAAGAACAAAACAAAAGAACAAAAAAAATCCTAGAATTGCATGAACCCTAGGTTACATCTTTAGGGTTACAATCTAGAGATCACATTTGGGCTAGACTAGACTTAATTAAGTCTAGTGCTTAGCTGGTGAGCTTGGTCACCTTGTGGGTCACTCACCAAAAACCTCAACTGAAGAAAAATGGGCTAAAAATCAATTCTAAAATACAAAATCAACCCGAATTCGTTGTAGTACTACTGGGTGCTTTCAACCTCTTGGCTGGGTTAGCTTCAGAGGCGGGAATTACTTTCAGTCGGTTGTACGATGAATTTTTCTTCTGGAATTCGAACTTAAAATGAAAAATCTGGTCACAAGATCATAAGGACCATCTGATTGACAGGGCCTTAAACTTGTCTGGCTTGGCTACACCACCCCAGGGGTTAGGTGGTGTATGCAAGGAAGGAGGTCACTCAGACCTCAACTGGTTGGACCTTGGGAGTCGCTCCCAAGGGGGCGAGTCACCTCACCAGGACCATCTTCTCCCCCCACTTCTTCTACTCCCTTAGCCGCAATGGCTATTCCTAGACCTGGACCTAGATCGAGTCAGGACGCTGGTAATCTAGACCCGATGGCTTGTCTGGAGGCCTGGGTTGTTGAATCTAAGGAGCGGCATCAGTAGAGCATGGATCATATCTTGACGATGCTTGATAGAATGCAGCATCCACCGCGAGGAGAACAACTTCGGGATTTCTATGATCCAGCCGCATCTATCGTCGCACCCTTAGTCAGGATTCCCGTAGGTGGAGATGCATTTAAGCTCAAGCCCAATGTGATCGGTTTGATCAGCACTCACTTTTATGGAAACTCAAGCGAAGATCTGTTCTAGCACTTAGAGGACCTGAGTTGACTCGCAGAAACGATTTGACCCAGGAATATTGATCTTTGGATTGTTCTGATGAAGCTTTCCCCATTTTCTCTAAGGGACAAAGCTTCATACTAGTTCAAGACCATTGGGAAGCCGATTGGAACCTGGCCGGAATTACGATGTGAATTCCTGCAAAAGTTCTTCTCAATCGGTCGAACGAATGCAATGAGGCGTGTGATCACGACTTTCTCCCAAGGAGCTGGGGAGAAGTTACATGAAGCCTAGGACCGATTTCACGACCTTCTCCGGAAATGCCCGCACCATGGTATACCCAGATGGCACCTAGCTTAGATCTTTTACCATGCGCTGGATGAGACACATCGGTATCTGGCCGATGCATCTAGTGGCGAGAATTTCCTCGCGAAAGACAAGAACAACACATTTGAGTTGCTCGAATCTTTGGTAGAGAACTCGATGAATGCCACATCCATGAACTAGTTCCAGCGGCCTGGTCAGCAGCGGGTTGGTGTCCATGAGGCTCACACCAAGTCTATTCAAGCTGACATGGATATCATTGTCAAGCAGCTGGATAGAATAAACCTGATTGAGAAAATGATTGACCAAATTAGTCAAGGTCAATCTGACCTGAACTCTACTGCTCCAAGACCCTCCTATGCACCCCGAGTTCCTCCTGCTCGAGTTAATCTACTCACTCGGGATGCATCTTCTCCTTATTTACGAGATCCTGCATATCAGGATCCCATAAATAATTCTGATCTAGCACCATATGACCAAGGTTATGCACCACCTGCAAACTATAATACGTATCCCCTTGATGGATATACGTCTCAGATGTCTTCGGCCTACGAGGACGTCAGTGCTATTCAAGGATATGGGAGTAATAAGCCGTATTCAGAGAGGTATAACCCTGGTTGGCACCAGCATCCGAACTTCTCCTGGTATGGTAACTCACAGAGACCACATCAAGATCCACACTACCAAACCAGACAATACAAGAATGCGCAAAACACATACATTTGGCAGTAGCCATTCCCGTCTCAACAGCAGCAACCCCGTTATTTATACCAGCCACTGCACCAAGCTGCCAGTCACCCTCCAAAGCAAGCTGACCCTCTGGAGGCATTAAAAGAGGAGCTGTACGAATTGATGAGGAAATCTATACAAGACAGCTTGCAGATAATGAAGGCCATGGCTGACCAGATACAAACTATACAGAACATGCAAAACCAGCTGTTGCAGGAGCATAGGACTCAAGGAGCCTTGCCCTCTCAACCTGTCCCGAACCCTTGGTATGTGCAGAACCAAGGCACCCTGCCTCAGTTTTAGGCACCACAGGGACATGCACATGCCATATTACAGGCGCCTCCTGCACCCCCTGGTTATGCTCAAGGCCAGCTGCCTTTGCAGAACCCCGCATACTCTGCCCCTTCCGCTCCCCCACCACCTCATGGACAGCAAACCGATGCAAATGCTGTCTCATTGAGGAGTGGAAGGAAGACATTCAACCCACCACATAGGCAGGCAGGTCCTGATTTTTCTCACCATTCGCCACAGACGAGTTTGACTCCTCCTTCATCTCAGGATCCACCTATGGTAGATAAGGGTAAGAGGCCACTTGACCCTAAGATTCCCATCCCTTTTCCTGAGGCTCTGACGCAAAAAGTAGTACGGAAAAAGGACATGCAGAATTTTGAGGACCTGAAGTCAATGTTCAAGGAAATACATATTCAGGTCCCCCTCCTCGAGGCAATATATCACATCCCCACTGTTACTAGGTTCTTCAAGGACTATTGTACCCTGAAGCGATAGCCTAGAATTGGACGATAGGCAGTATTGTCAAAAGAAGCTAGCACCATGATTCTAGCTGACTTGCTGCCGAAAAAGAAAGACCCCAGTACCCCACTCATATCCTGCTTCTTACAGGATTCTCCATTTGATCGGGCCCTACTAGATCTAGGTTCGTCCATCAACCTAACTCCCACTGCCGTATTTGATCGATTTCGATTTGGGGAGTTAAAGCCTACCTCTGTCATGATTTAGCTAGCTGATAGATCAGTAAAAACACCGAGGGGGGTGGTTGAGAATGTGATCGTAAAAGTCCGCAGATTCTACTTTCTTGTAGACTTTTTCATTCTCGATATGGAGGTTCCTCCTAATCTCCGAGATGCACCAATCATTTTGGGTCTCCCATTTCTAGCGATAGCCTGAGCAAACATTGATTGTGTATTCGAGTGTATGGAGATGGCCCTAGGTAATAAGCGACTTCGACTTGACATATTCAGGGCATCAAGAAATTTTGACTGTGATCGTATAGAGGAGGATGGTGAAGACGAAGATTCGGCATACTGTGGTAACATTGGGCTCCTTTGTGATGACCCAATGTCTCATTCGTCTACACTATCAAGGTTCTTGGACCTCGATCCACACGGGACTGAGACCACTGCACTGCACGTATCTCCCCGAGGATCCGACTGTTTACGATGTGTTTCTGACCACAACACCCCTGACTCTAGCTATCCTAATCTGCACACTACTGAATCTCCCCTGTTGTTGCTGGAAGACGTGACCATAGCTAATGTGTTTCCCGTTAACACAGTCACAATCGATTATCTCACAGGAAGTGAATCAGCGGGAATTCACATGCACATGGATCAGCAGATTCCCACCTTCGAGTTTGCTCCTCCTATTCCCATTTCTGACTCTGACCCACCCATAATTGAATTGAAGCCCTTACCTGACTCACTTAAGTATGTGTTCTTGGGCGAAAGTGAGACATACCCAGTCATTATTAGTGCCCACTTAACCCAAGAATAGGAGCATCAATTGATTTCTACGCTACATGACCATAGGGCTGCTATAGGGTGGAGCACTGCTGATCTCCACAGTATTCGCCCCTCGTATTGCACTCATCACATTTACATGGATGAGGGGGTGAAACCTTTGAGACAACCTCAAAGAAGGCTAAACCCAAATATGCTAGAGGTTGTTAAGAAGGAGATCATCAAATGGCTGGATGTAGGTATTGTATACCCAATCTTTGACAGCCAATGGGTGAGTCCGATCCAGATAGTGCCCAAGAAAGCAGGACTCACCGTAGTGAAAAATAATAAAGGCGAATCCATCCCGACCCACACTACGACATCTTGGCAGGTCTGCATCGACCATAGGAAACTAAACATGGCTACCCAAAAGGATCACTTTCCTTTGCCTTTCATTGATCAAATCTTGGAACGATTAGCCGGACGTAGTTTCTTTTGCTTTCTGGATGGATACTCCAGGTATAATCAAGTAGTGATTAGCCCAAAAGATCAAGACAAGACCACATTCACAGGCCCCTTTGGAACATTCGCTTTCAAGCGGATGCCCTTTGGCCTCTGCAACGCACTAGCAACATTTCAGCGTTGTATGATGGCCATCTTCTCTGACATGATTGGGGACTATGTGGAGGTGTTCATGGATGATTTCTCCATTTTCGGAGATGATTTCGCATCTTGTCTTGATAACCTCACCAAGATCATGAAATTGTGTATTAAGGTAAACCTAGTACTATCCTAGGAGAAAAGACATTTCATGGTGAGGGATGGCATGGTACTAGGACACAAGATCTCTAAAAATGGACTCGAGGTCGATCGAGCTAAATCTGAGATTATTTCCCACTTACCGCCACCTAGCTCGGTCAAGCAGATCAAATCATTCTTGGGTCACATCGGCTTCTATCGGAGATTTATACGTGATTTCTCGAAAATTGCACGACCATTGACGAATCTCCTTGTTGCCGATGCCCCATTTGAATTCGACACCTCGTGTCTCAATGCCTTCGAGACTTTACGAAGCGCTGTCGCTGATTCCTCGATTCTCCAACCACCCAACTGGTCACTTGATTTTGAGATGATGTGCAACACTTCTGATTTTTCCATGGTGTTGTTTTAGGCCAGCATCGAGAGAAACAACCTTTTTTCATATACCATGCTATCAAGACACTGAATGAGGCTCAGCGTAATTATACTGTCATCGAAAAAAACTGCTAACAATAGTATTCGGGTTGGAGAAATTTAGATCTTATTTATTAGGGTGCAAAGTCATCATCTTCACTGACCACTCCGCCCTCCACATTTGCTGGCAAAGAAGGATGCCAAGCCCCGATTCATCAGATGGATCCTTCTATTGCAAGAAATTGATATTGAAATCTGCGAAAAAGCCAGAAAGTAAAATGTTGTGGCAGATCACCTATCCAGACTGGACCCAGGCCACATTCCTTATTCCCTGCCTATCCACGAGCAATTTCTGGATGAATCCCTTTTGGCAGTTCACTCTATTGAGTTCCCCTGGTACGAGGAATCGCGAACTATCTTGCCGCAGGCAAGATTCCTGCGAACCTATCCAAGGACCAGAAACTCAAATTTACTACGGAAGCCAAATTCTACCTCTGGGATGACCCACTGCTCTTCTGCATTGGAGCGGATCAGATTATTCGAAGATGCATCCCAGATTCTGAGATCCCCAGTGTGTTATCTTTTTGCCACAATGATGCTTGTGGTGGTCATTTCTCGGGATGGAAAACCACTGCAAAAATTTTGCAGTTAGGATTTTTCTGGCCAACCATTTTCAGAGATACACACGAATATGCCCAACATTGCAAACGATGCCAATCGGTCGGTTCTATGACCAGGAGAGACATGATGCCACTCCAACCCATCATGGTTTTAGAAGTGTTTGATGTCTAGGGCATTGATTTTTTTTTTTGTGAAATAAAAAGGAAAGCTATCGTCTTACGATAGCAATCCAGGAGTGTCTATTATATAACTAAGTAAGAGGAATTGCAACCTAGATCCCCATCTATGTATGAGGGACCAGCACTTTCTTACAATTTGTTCACAACAAACCGGTCTCTCCTGAAAAAGCCTCGCATTTCTTGCCTTCCACACACACCAGACAGTGACAACCATGCGCACATGCAACCTCTCTCTCATGACAAACCCATGCCAAATGGAATCCCATGTTGGTAGTGGCTCTTGGCAAGTCCTCCTCCATACAACATCAGTGATCAAACAAGAGGAGAAAATGTGATTACTGTTGTCAGTGTGCATCCCACATAAGTGACATTCGTGAAGAGCAGCTCCCATTCTTTTGTGTCGCAGATCACCTGTTATCAAGCCCTCCATCCTACACAGCCAAAGGAAGATTTGTACTTTAAGGGGGATCTTCAAGAGCCAAATTTTCTTGTCAATGAAGTCATAGCTCCCCCCACTACCATTTTCCATGATTTTGTTGTAGCCACAATGCACAGTGTAAATACCATCCCATATGTAGTTATCATCCACTCCATGCCTTGGCCTTAAGCTTTCAAGACCTGAGATCAGGTTCCTCCTTTCATCCCACAGCCAGGTGCCCCTTTTGGTGGAGTCTTCTTCATTTAGTAGCTAGCTTCAGCTACTGCTAGACCAGAAGCAACTAACTGTCCTCTCCTTATTAGAGACTACTGCAAAAGCCCTTGGATGGATCTCCTTCAGAACACCCAGCTAAGACCATCTTTCATTCCAAAAGCTGAAGGTCCTGCCATCACCTAGAGTTAGCTGTAGCAGATGCATGTTATCAGCCAAGGCTTTAATCACTGAGTTCCAAAAGGGTGAGGGTCTGCTCGGCTACAGTCTATTGAGTACACTGCTTGAAGAACCATAGCTGTCCTTGAGTATTTCAGTCCATGGCTTCATCTCTCCTTGCAAGAATTTGATTACCCAGTTTAGCAGTAAGGCATCATTAAACTATTTTAGAGATTTAATCCCCAGCCCACCCCTGTCCTTTGGCTGACAGATCTACTCCCACTTCAAAGGCTGTAGAAATCTGCCCTCAAATTTGGAGCCCCTCCAAAAGAACCTCTTCCTTAATACATCCAGCTACTTCCACACAGATTTAGGAGCTTTAAAGATGGAGAGGTAGAAAACAGGAATTGAGGCGATCACTGAGTTGAGAAAGATGAGTCTCCCACCCTTGGATAAGAAGCTGCTATGCCACCCATCCAACTTCACTGAGATTTTATCAAAGAGACAGTTCCAATCTCTTTTCTTCATTCTAGAGCACCTCAGGGGCAGACCCAAATATTTGATAGGGAGGCTGATACGAGGAGTCCCCAAAGCAGCTGAAATGTCTCTTTGTTCAGCCTCAGATAAGCCAAAACAGACCAGACAAGATTTTTCTCTGTTCAGCCGAAGGCCTGAGATATCCCCAAAAATGTTGACCATATGACACAGAACCTGGGCTTCATCAATAGATCCTTCAACAAAAAAAATCGTATCATCTGCGTATTGAAGTATAGGGGCCAAAGCACTCCTGCAAGAAAGGGAGTATCCTCTAATTAGGCCTACTTCAGCAAGTTTGCAAGCATACCAAGTCAAGTTGTCCACTGCCAAATTGAAGACCAAAGGTGCCAAATGACATCCTTATCTAACCCCACACTGGGGTTGAATCCATGCATCACAGGGCTTCCCATTAATCAAGGGAGTGAAAGAGGCAGTTGTGATACATCTTTGCACCCATTGGATCTAAGTAGGGGGGAAACCTCTTCTTTTAAAAACTTCCCAAAGATAAGGCCAACAGATGGAATCATAAGCTTTACGGAAATCAACTTTCCACAAAAAAGCTTTACACTTCCTCTTGTGCCACCCACAAAGCATCTCCTAGGCCATGATAAAAGATTCTTGTAAAGATCTATTAGGAAGGAAAGCGGACTGAACAGGGTGAATCAATTCTTGCAAAACAGGCCGTAGCCTATTGGCCAAGATCTTACTAATCACCAAGTAAATAGAGTTTCATAGGGCTATGGGTCTGAACTCCTGAAATGATTCTGCCCCCTGTGCTTTGGCAAAAGGAATAAGGACCTATTGATTTTTTCAAAGCTGAAGTTGCCAACCTCAAACTCTTTGATCACCTCCATCACCTCAGTGCCCACAACATCCCACATCTCTTTGTAAAAGAGGATTTGAATACCATCAGGACCAGGTGAGCCTTCACTACTAAGATCCTTGATGGCATTCACAGTCTCAAGCTCAGAAATAGTTGCAATCAAGCTGGACACCTATTCTTCAGTGATTTTGGGTAGGTCACTAGCTGCCATCTTCCATCTGCCCCTTCCAGCAAATCTGGAGGAATCCTTAAAGTATCTGATAGCCTCTACTCTAATATCAAAGATGGAGGTAATTCTCTGCCCATCTTTAACAATTGAGGAGATCAGATTGAGTCTTCTATGAGAGCTGGCAGCCAAATGAAAAAACTTAGTGTTTGCATCCCCCTCTTTTAGCCACAATTGTCTCGAACGTTCCCTCCAATCCATCTCCAACTTCAGATCTTCTTCATCCACCACCCCCTGCCACCATCTTCTGGTAATGAAATCTTGCTCAGACAACAGGCCATTGGCCTCTCTAGAGACGAGTTCCTAAACCTCCTTCAAGGCTTCTTTGCATCTCTAATGTCTCATGATAGAAACAACATCTCCATATTCCTTTAACATTACTCTCATAGCTAATAGTTTGGAAGCCAGCTTGATGGTAGCAGTGCCCTCCACCTGCTTAGCCCTCCACCAACCTTCAAGCATCTCCTTAAAGCCTAGTTCCCTGAACCAAGACTTCTTGAACTTGAAATAAAATCCAGCAATCACCTGTTCACCACTATCCCAGACCAAGGGAGTGTGATCAAAGAAGGGCCGCTCAAGGCCACTGACATAGGATAACTGAAATAGATCCAGAAGCCCAACACTGCCAAAAACCTATCAATTTTGGACATAAGACCACTTCCATTCCTCCAAGTGAACTCAGGGCCAGAGGAGGGGAACTCACTCAAACCTAAGGTTTGAACCAATAATTGGAAGCCAGTGGTTGCACTATCAGCCACACCACTGGGTTTATCACTTCCCATCAACACACAGTTGAAGTCCCCTCCAACAAGCCAGGCAGCCCCATTCACAAAATCAACAGCCAAGTTCCAGTCCTCCCATAGTTCGTGTCTTCTGCCTGGATCATAGGGTCCATACACACTAGTTACAAATAATTCACAGCCTCCCTGGTCTCTTTTGAACCTGCAAGTCAATAGATGCCTAGCCAAAGAGGCCTCCTCCAACTTCAACACATGCTTCTTCCACCAGATAGCAACACCCCCAGATCTGCCAATTGAGTTGATCATCACAGTGTCACTGGTAGCTCCAGCTTTCATCTCGACCCACGCCCTGTCAACCTCACTATCAATATGTGTTTCTTGGAGGATGGCACAATCAATTTCCCATTCTCTCAAATACCTAAGTAGAGAAGCCCTTCAACTTCTATCGCGCAACCCACGCACATTCCATGTAAGGATTCTCATTTACCCACCTGATCATCCCCCTTCTTCACAGCAGAGACTTTGCTAACCTTCATCACAGCTGTAATGGTGCACTCATCAACTTTTTGTGTTGAACTATGTATTCTCAGTCTGAGCTTGCAGGGAGGTCTCCCTAGACCAGATTTGGAAGGAGTCGCAGAGTCCACCTGCAAACCCTCAACTGCAGGTGGGCTACACTGCA
Organism: Thalassia testudinum; assembly: GCA_037157565.1. Lineage (NCBI taxonomy): Eukaryota > Viridiplantae > Streptophyta > Magnoliopsida > Alismatales > Hydrocharitaceae > Thalassia > Thalassia testudinum. The sequence continues at coordinate 5,972,930 of JAZHRO010000056.1, forward strand.
AACCCTCAACTGCAGGTGGGCTACACTGCAAACCTAAGGAGTTCATAGGAATCTCCTGCAGAGCAAGACCAACAGGAGCATCGGCTCTCGGAGCCCCTACTTTCAAATCCTCAGCCACAACTTCATTCATCAATGCCATCTCCTCTCCTTCTTTCTCTTCCATAGCCAAATCACCTATAAGCAAAGGTGTAGCCCTCCCAGCCTCCAGAGTTTCCATTATCTCCTCCTCTGCCATCAACCCACCCATCCCATCTTCCAGGTCCATACCCTTATTAGGCTCAGCTGCCTTCTCCTATGTTTCACAATCCATCAATATTGAACCTGCTTTGGCTTGCAGCACCTCAGCATAAGAGGGAGGCTTTTGGTGTGATTCCTCAACCCTGTTTGCCACATGAAAGTTCAAGATCAGTAGCCAGGAGCTCCCCCCACACCAGAGGATCAGCTTATCTAGAACAGAACCAACCCTAAAGACATTCACACGCACATTCAAAACACTACCATCACCTTCAATCAGGCCAATCTCAACATCTTTTGCCACAGAAGCAAACCCAGCAATCATAGCTTCCACCACCACTCTAGACCTCAGGTGTAAAGGTAAACCTTTGATTTCAAGATTGCCTAGTCTAGAGGCCGCTCTTTGAGGTGGTCACTCAGGCAAAGAGCCATCAAAAGGGGAGACCAGATGCCACATCACCGCCAGCCCACGCAAATTACTCAATCGAAAGCATAGATGTTCGACATCCACCACCCCCAATCCAAAGAGCACAAAACGTGAAGGGCAGAGGACCGCAATCTTCCAAACATCTGTCGAGAGGGAGATAGACCTTACTAGTTGATGAGCTTTCTCCAGAGATAGAGTGCCCATCATCACTTCTCCGATCAAGGCCCCTCGCAATACCAGTTTCACCACCTTAATGTCCTTGCTCAGGGGTATCTCCACATCTAGGGTATGCCCCCCATAGGTCGGCAGGGGAGGTGGAAGGGGCGGTTGCACCTCTACCTTCCTTGTCTAAGGACTTGTGTGCATCCTACCCCCAAGGTCTCTACGAACAACCGTGCAGGAGCCACACTTATGGCCAAAGCCCCAGCAGGCCAAGCAAAGCACAGGGCATCGGTGCACACCGTCGCCATATGTCCATGATGCCAACATCTAAAATAGACAACCTCCCTACCATTCCCTGGCTACCTATCAAAAGTCCACCGCCTATCCACTGCCCTAGTTCCTTCAGCCGCCTGGACACCTTGCTCCTTCCTCCGCCAAGATCTCGACCTCCAGATCATCCAGCCACCATTGCCGGTGACGTGCTCGCCAAACCACCTAGGGTTCATCATTTCCCTCTGGGGGCATCGATTTTATGGGCCCTTTTCCGAACTCACATGGCTTTGAGTATATATTACTAGCCATTGACTATGTCTCGAAGTGGGTCGAGGTCATCCAATGAGACGAGCTGATCATAAGACCGTCATTTCTTTTGTACGGCAATACATCTTCGTGAGATTCGGAATACCCCGCTCTCTGATTAGCAATGGGGGAAGCCACTTCATTCACGCCCACTTCAGGACATTATTAAAGAAATACGACGTACATCACCGTATAGCCACCCCATATCACTCGTAGACCAATGGGCAGGCTGAAGTGTCTAACCGTCAGATCAAGCTAATTCTCCAGAAGATGGTTAGACTAGATAGGAAGGACTGATCCGATAAATTAGTTGATGCACTCTGGGCATATCGGATTGCATACAAGGCCCCACTTGGAATGACACCATATCGTATGGTATATGGCAAGGCCTGTCACCTTCCTGTAGAGCTGGAACACCGCGCCTTTTGGGCTATGAGAAAATGTAACCTTGACCTCGATGCAAGAGGTCAAGAACGGAAACTCCAGCTCAGCGAATTAGAAGAGATTCGGCAGGAGGCCTATGAGAATGCATTGATATACAAGGACAAGACCAAGGCCTTTCATGACCGCCACATCTAGAGGAAAGCATTCATGACCAACCAGCAAGTTTAGTTATTCGATTCACGATTAAAACTTTTCGCAAGGAAGCTCAAGTCCAAGTGGACTGGCCCATATGTCGTGATTCACCCATATCCTAATGGGGCAGTCTAGATCAGGGACCCAAAATCTAGGCATATATCTACGGTAAATGGCCAGCACCTCAAGCCATTTTTGGCCCAGGAATCTCCTCCAGCTGACGAGATCATTCATCTTATTGAGGACGTGTGATTGAGTTTTCTCCCAGCTGGAGGCGTTAAACTCAGCATCTACTCCACATCCATCATCCTATACATATTCATTTTTATATATAGCATATTTTTCCTTTTAGCATATTTTCTTTCTACATATTGCATACTGTCAGGTTGGCCGGTGCTGAATGTATAATTTCAGGAGTAGTTACAGGTGATTTCTACCCATCTACTCCCTGCTGTATTTATGTTCTTTTACATTCATGCATGAGGACATGCAAGAACTTAGGCATGGGGGTTAGATAAAACTGAAAAATTTTTATGCCAACATTTAGGAAAAACCTCGGAGCTACATGTCAAACGTACTTTAGGACCCTAAATAAAAGAACAACCGACTCCACCTCCAATGTTCGCATTGGAACTAGAAATCGTCCGCAACAGCCACTTCCGACTCACCCGCTCACCTTTGTTCTAAATTTAGGGTCAAGCTGAATGTAACCCGATACGGGAATTTCACGAGGTACAAATTATATGAAGTTACTTGTTTATAGCATATATACATATTGCATTCATGAATAAGATTATTTTATTAAGAGAATGCATTAGGGATTTTATCCTCTAATTGATTCCTGTAATCTGGAATCCAATACAACTTTTCACACACACGTAAAATTTGTAATGGATTCACGGTGAAGGCTGATAAACATCTGTAGTCTGTCAAGAAGATGCAGTTCTTCTTTTCCTGAACCCCTGGACAGTGTTTTGGGAGCTAGGCAGATTTTCTTCCAAAAATCCACCAAATAGTGTGAGATGAGAGTAGAGTGTATTGGTGCTCTAAGGTTAGTGCAAGGAATCTGGAATCATAGATAATTAGGTGATGATACTCAGAGATAAGGCATAGTTTTCGCTCTCGATTCCTGCGCATACATTTTGTGTGAATTTTGAGAGCCACCAAATAAGGCAAATATGTGGAGAGCGAGTTTTCATAAAACTAGGGCTAAGGTGGATGGTTACGACCATTCTTTACAGAATCCTTGGCTGAAGGAGGGTATTGATGTCAAGGTCAGAAATACACCATCCTATCCATCTCTCCTGGTACTATGAGTAGGCACTTCCACCAAATAAGTCACCCAATGTCTCTTGAGTACCACCAATCCCTAATAATGCCTCCTCAATAAAGTTCATGGATGTGTGCTAGTTGTGTATATGTTGAAAAAAAAAATGATGAAAAGAAAAGCTGAAAAAGAAAAAAAAATAGAAAAAGAAGAAAAAGCAAATAAAAAAAGAGTGAATATTTAGTGTTTATTTCAGTTGCATTGAGGCAATACCACCAAATAAATTTGAGATCCACCAAATATGGCCTTAACCTATTTTTCTGTGTTTCTTACCGCCCAAATACTAGCCGAGGAATTCTGACTTAGTGTTAGAGTTATGGGAACTCTATTAAAGTGTTAATGCCAAGTGAGACCACCAAATACAGGTCATATGTTTGAATCCGGTGAGATTGTGAGCTCTAAGAAAAAGAAAGAAAAGAAAAGAAAAAGAAAAAGAGAGAGAGAATGAATAAAAAGGAACCAGAAGAGAGCATAGTTTTTCTCATCTTTCTCTGAGTTAAGTTACTTGATAATCCGGGAATCTAGATTCTGAAATACTAATCTCTACGTAGCACCAAGTGAGAGTGAGCCACCAAATAAACATCTATACCCCTCAGAGATTCTCTACTTAATCTTAAAGCCTAGTGGAATTCATAGAATATCTTGAATACCCCAAGGGAAGAAGTCCACCTATCCCGCTAGAATTTTACTAGAGGTCAAGTATAGGCTTTAGAGGTGAATTAGTTTTTCACTCAAATCCGTTGCAAAAGCTACATAGCTACACTTTCACGATTGTCTGAATTTCTAGAGCATAGGATGAAAACAAAAAGGAGAAAAATCTCTAGGCATACAATTGATAAAATAATCAATCCCTTAGGGACCCTTATGTGAATAATTTAGTCTTGCAATTACTAGGGACTACAAGATTTAGGCAAGGGGGTATGATTGCACAGCAATCATAAATCTTAATTGACCTAAATTAAGCTAGGACGTAGCATAACTTAAGGTAATTCACGCATGCATAAGCATTACTTGCATCTTTACTGCTTTCTTTTAGCTATGCATAAAATAATGCTATAATGTACTAATTAGGTGCATTATGTCAATTACAGGTAATAAGCTTATCAGAAGGTAGATCTGAAGCTGGATCTAAAGCTGGATCAGAAGAATAGAAGAATAATTGGTGATGCAGAAGAGCTGGAGCGGAAGACCTAGAATAAGATGTAGTAGACAATAATGTAAGGGAGTTAAGGTATGCTATTATATTAAGTAGGAATAAAGCACTAAAATGTGAAGAACTTAGGTCCATCCTAGCCCTAGGATAGCCTAGAAGCTTCCCCAAGAATTAGCCACCCTTAGATTAGGTCACCACACCTTAGGAAACCTTAAAACCCTAATTCCAACCTCTATCTGGACGTCCAGATGAGTTATAGGATGTCCAAAACCCTTACCTAACTCCCGCACTCCTTAAACCCACTTCTGCAGTGTTATTGGACGTCCAAACACTTAGTTAGATGTCCAATTTCTGCAAAATACCCAAGACAGAACCTAGAAGCCATCCTGACTCTGATTAGACATCCAGGATTGAAGTCTGGACTTTTGATTTTTGAGTATAAGTCATTTGATGCCATTATTGGACATCTGGAACTGTTCTCCAGTTCCTGTTTTGAGATTCAAGCCTTGTTCTTAGATCTCTAGCTCCCTAAACCCAATTCCAAACCCATAGGAACCTAAATTAAGGTGCCTTAACCTTAGTACATCACCTCTAGACCTCTCTAAGGACCTAATTAGGTCCTCACTAAACCTAATTGACTTAGATCATAGTCAATTACCATTTCCTAGTCAATTGGACTCATAGGGTCTAATTGATCTCAGATCTCAACCCATACAAGTCCAATTGAACTCAGTGAGAGTTCAATTTACCTAAGCCCAACCTAATTGAGTTATTTCACTCTCAATTAGGTTCACACCCATTCAATTAAACTTGTGTTAAGTTTAATTGCAATTCCCCCTTAGCAATTAGTGTTTGCAACCCTAATTTATGGCCTACACCAACCTGAATCCCTTAGGACCTAACCTATATCACTTAGACACCTAGGGCACGACCACACACACACACACCCACTCACGCACTCCGACACAACCTATAGTATTCTAGGTTCTTCCAAAGGTGGCGCCACTCTTGGTTGCCAAAATTAGCAACCAAGAGCCATTCAAATTGAGATCCACTTTTTGTGGATCTAAAAACCACCATGGCTGGCCACTCTTGGAGCCCTCTCTAGAGAGTTCCACACTTCTCTAGAGAGATTCCCTTAATTCTATAAAAAAACCCAAGGGGTGGCCATTTGCACCCATCCATCTCTTGCCATTATTCACTCTTGGCTTCCATTTAGTTTAGCTACATCCACCTCCACTCCATCTCCACGAGTAGCATCACCATGGCCACCACCATCTCCATGCCAAGACATTGGATCACCTCCTCAACATTTCTCCAAGGGCTAGCCTAAGCACCATTGGCTGCCCCTCCTCCTCTCAACCACCCAAAGGCCATCGGAGCCACCTCCGAATGCTCTTATTTCTGCTAGACTTGATTATAGTTCTTCTTAGATTTACATGCTTTATTTACTGCTTAGTAGTGTAGCTCTATATTCTTCCCCAATGATGCATGCATAATCCCCCCTTTACTTTCATGTATGCGATCATTTTCTGTTAGCTAAATTTGTATTTCCAAGCATTCCTCTATAAGCTTTCCACGAGCTTAATGTTGTAGCCACCATCATGAATTGAATGAATGAAAATATTTTTCTATATATATATCTATGTGTGAAAATCACCATGAGCTTATTGCAATATATTTTGTGTGATTAAAGTTGCCTATTTTTAATTACTATCTTTTGGCAACTAGCATGTTGTACATCAATACGTAAATCACCATAAACCAACATGCGATCTTATGTAAGTAGAGTGAGAGTGATCAATTTCAAATTTGCATAAACACCTCCCAGAGACGAACCACCGGGACTCAAGTCTGGTTATCTTTACAAATCATTTTTGACAAGTGTTTTCGTGCACTATACTACAACGAGATTTCTGCTTTCAAAACACGTGTGAGAATCACGCTCTGTCAGTAGCTGACCACTTATCTAGCCTTTGTTCTGACAGTATCGACCCTTCCAGACCCATCGCAGAACATTTTCCCGATGAGCACCTCCTAACTATTAGTATGAGACTTCCTTGGTTTGCTAATTTAGTAAACTACTTAGCATCACATCAGATCTCGTCCAATTGGCTGAAGGCCAAGAAAGACAAATTGCTTTCCAATGCCAAGAACTACATGTGGGAAGATCCATACCTCTTCCACATTGGTGCTAATCAGATCATCAGACGGTGCATCCCGGAAGGAGAAATTAAGGATATTTTGTCCTTCTACCATGACTAGGCCTACGGTGGATATTTTTCCTGACATAAAATCGCAGTAAAAGTCCTCCACTGCGGCTTTTACTGGCCCACGATTTTCAATGATGCATATGATCACTGTAAGGCATGCACTCATTGCCAGACCTTGAGCAACATGAGCCACCGCAATATGATGCCTTTACAACCGATTCTCGTCTGCAAAATCTTCAACATATGGGGGATTGATTTCATGGGACCCTTCCCTGTTTCAGACATCTTCGAATACATTCTTCTTGCTATTGACTATGTGTCTAAATGGATCGAAGACATTCTGACCCAAACCAACGATCATAAGGTTATAATCAAATTCATTCATCAAAACATCTTTTCTCGGTTCGGGATTCCATGTGCCATCATCTCTTATGGAGGGACCCATTTTACAAATGCTCAATTCAAATCACTGATGACCAAATACAGGGTGTCGCACCAAATCTCTACACCTTATCACCCCCAAACCAATGGTCTAGATGAGCTATCAAATCGGGAGATCAAGAAAATCCTTCAGGTCACTATCTGACCTAACAGGAAGGATTGGTCATCCCGACTTTTGGAAGCCTTGTGGACCTATTGGACCACCCACAAAACCCAATTGGGCATGTTTCCTTTTAGATTGGTGTATGGGAAGGCATGTCACCTCCCCGTCGAGTTGGAAGACAAAACCTATTAGGCTTTACGGAAGTGTAATCTAAATCTTTCTAAGGCAGGAACCCACAGAAAGCTTCAAATGAGCGAGATCGTTGAATTACGCAATGATGCGTATGAGAACTCGCGAATTTACAAAGAGTGGGTTAAGGCCTTTCACGACAAGCACATATCCAGAAAGATCTTTCACCCAGGTCAGAAAGTTTTACTATTTGATGCCAAACTCAAACTATTCCCAGGAAAACTCATATCAAAATGGATTGGACCATTTCTTATTAGACGAATCTTTGGAAATGGAGCCGTAGAAATCAGCCAACCCAGCCTTGATTCAGAACCCTTTGTCGTGAATGGTCAGAGACTTAAGCCGTTCATTGAACTCACCGATAGGAACGTGGCTGAGGTATCTTTTGATCTCCATTCTCCCTCAGCTTATTGCACCCGGCTGATGGCATTAAACTCAGTGCTTAATGGGAGGCAACCCGTCATCTTTTTGAAAAACCCGAAACCCTTCCTGACACATGTTATGCTTAACTCATATTGTACTTTAGGGTTCATCCATTAGAATAGCCGACTCCACCTCTAGTACCTGTATGCGAGCTTGAAATCATCCGCAATAGTCACCCTAACCCATCCACCCACCCAAAACCTATTCTAATGAATGATCTAAGCTGAATTCGAGCCCACGTAATTTACAATGAGGACATTGCAAATTGTAGGCATGGGGGGTATTAAAGTGCAAAATGCTGTGAGAATCACTTCATAAGAAAGGGTTTCATCAAAAAAATCACATATTCCAAAAAACAAAAAGTAAAATAAATTGAAAAAGAACAAAAATAGGAGAAGGGAGGAAATTTTGAGTCAATTGATTGCATATTAGAAAAGGGGAAGAGATAAAAATGTCAAAAAGGAGCACAATTTGAAAAGGAAAGAAAAAAGATAGTCATTAGTAAAAGATTAAAGAATTGACTTAGTTCTAGACCAAATCAAAAGGAAAAAAAAGATGAAAGATAAAAAGTGCTAAGAGACAAAAGAGATTAGTATGAATGCTGATCTTAGGCCTCTTGGGCTACGATCCTAGGCTTAAAATTTCAAGTATCCATTAAGATCTAGATAGTCCTCAAGAGGTTGGGGAAAATGCAAAGCTTAAGTATTAAGTCTAAGGCTTAGGGATTATTCGGCCTCGTTAACTGACCTCTGGTTTGTGGGACTCGACAACCTAAGTACCCCAATCCACACACAGTGTGGTTCAGTGTGCTTAAATATCAAAATCATGCAAAGGCGTTAAATCTATTTTGAACAAGTTACCTAGATTAGGAGCAGCTGATCAACACAAGTTGATTTGGACGAGTTCCCGACGCGGAGAGGCAGGAAATTCCCCTCAAAGATGCGTAAATACATATCGTCTCCTCGGTGCCTGTCTCCTAGGATATCTAAATATCCTATTGGGGGCATGTAAGCACCTTATGCTAGTTCAGATGCCATGGGCGGCATTGTCACGAAATGTAAATTGCTAGGGTATGGATTTAGCTACAGAACTCCATGGGTGGGATTATCTCAAAATCTCAAAAGCGAGGGTTCTGGGGGTTGCCATGGGCGATGCTATCTCGAAGCATCGATTGCCAGGGACCCTACGAGGATTGATGGTGGGAACTAGGAATCTGATACAGACCGTGTTGAAAAGCTAATCCGAGTCTAGAAATAAAAAGAAAAGAGGGAAAAGACTCTTTAAAAATAAAGAAAAATTCTTCTGTCTCTCTCTTACAAAAAAAATGCACTGCAAACTAAACTTGGGCTAAAACATGTTACAAGCACGGGTGCTTTAATCGCGGAGTTCAATGAACCTTAGGTTAGTTCCTGTAGGCCTTAAAAACCTTTGCGGCGGACTAAGGCTAGAGCTGGTCAGGTCTGGATCTTGGTTGGTACTTGAGCACCTCTAGGCCTACTTTCGACATTCTGACCTAATATACAAAAAAAAAGCACACATTAGAGTTTGAGCATGAAAAGGCATATGGTATAGAATTAAAGATAATTCCATGAGATTTTGCTAGGGGACTAGCAAAAGCTAGACATGGGGGTATGATGGGAACACCATCATGAGCCATAACTAGCTCATTTTGATCCAATGAAGTCAGTAAATGCTCATACATAACTGCCAGAGAGCCATACTTCATTGCAAAGTCATTCTAAGGGAAAGATAAAAAAATAGGGTTAAAACAATAATTTTACCATCATATCATGAATGCAGTATAATCACGGGTTTTCCCAGAGGCTAATTAAGGGTCAATTGGTCTTAAAAGGACAACAAGCAGGTTAGAACAGACAGAAAAGGGTTTTCGCGTGTTCTAAGAATTAAATGACTTTTGAAACCCTAAAAATAGACCCGTTTAATTAACTAAGATTCTGGTCAAGATAAAATTCACATAAATCCTCTAAAATTCATATAAAAATATTCTCTAGGGCTTAGAACCTTCAAATTGACCATCAGAACCCATTTTGACCCAAAATAGAGTCTCAGATAGCCATTTACCCTAATTTGGGTTTTTGCATAAATTACCTAGTCAAACATGCTCAAAACCAAAATCCAACTTCACCATTGGATTCCTTAAGTCCAAATTAGGTTTGTACCAAAGTTTGAACCCAAGCTGAAAATGTCTTGACCTAGTTTGCAACTTGGTCCTGTCTGATTACATTTATGCCCTTAACTTTCAAAATCTTTACAAAATGACCCCTAACTTTGTCATCGTTTCACAAATAGGTCACTGCCGCCATTAATCTTGTTCCTACAAGTGCCAGCAACCTAAAAGAGGCAAGAACTCCTTGATTCCTTAATGAATCCCTTTCAAATTTGAAAGAGAAGTTCGTCAAGAAATTCCCTTCCTTTTGAACCAAATTCCACGCCCCAAAACCTTCCCAATCACTCATGTGAACACATGAGAGATTTGGGTATCAAAAAATCCCCAACTCTAGCGAAGCTTTCCAAGCCTGGGAAGCTTGCTTCCCAAGCCCAAAACCTCCTCTAAAGGCCTATAAAAAGACCTCTAGATCAAACTGTTCTCCTCATGCTCGAATTCGATCGAATTCCCCCTTAATTTCATCTCTCCCCATCTGGTCGAAGCTCCTCGACTTTTGGCGAGCTCCTCCAACTCCATCCTTCATCTGCATGCAATACTAGCAATGGATTTATCTCCCTCGCTCTCTTCCACGTCATGCTGTACCCACCGATGCCCCATCCTCCATCTTCCTCACCGATTCCTACTCACCGGAGCACTTTCTTCCTCGACGCTGACCATACCACAATCGACAAGGCCTCAACTCCCCATCGTCTACCAACTACCTAGATAAGTCCCTTAGCTCCTCTACTTCATTTACATCTCAACCGCACTCAATTTTGACCATGCTACCACCCGTTCATCGTCATCCCTTCCACGTCCGACCACTCCTCTGGCGAAGTACTCCCAGTGCTACACCACTCCATATGCCTCACCGACACTCCCTACACCTCCACCTCGACCCCAGGAGCAAAAGCCTTAATGTAGTTAGGTCGATTGCTCCTCCCAACCTTCCGCCGAACACACCCACCGTCGCATTCCTCCTCCGACATCCAGAAACAACCACACACCTCCACTAACCACGAGACCATCCCCTACGCATTCGCCATGGTCTGGCAAAGCTCGTGAACTAGTTTAATTGGGGCTACAAGCTCATATTGTGATTTTCAAGTTCTCCGCAATCGCCATTAACGGAGCTTCATGCAACCTCGAAGCCCATGTTCTTGCTATTTCTGTCCCAGGTTTCAGTCCTAGGACACGCTGAAGTCACAGCTTCAGGTCTCCAGGCCATCAATTGAGTGAAGAGGTGACCTGCAACACCAATTGAACGAGGATCCCACTCCAGACGCATACGAAGGAAGGGAGGTGGGATAGTCCCACCTCGGAAGCTGACGAGCACCAGCAGTCAAAGAAATTGAAAAAGTGATACGGCTGTTTGCCTCAGCACGCACAGGGGGTGAGGTCCCCGCACATGTCCTCACGTGCCTTGTCCGCGACTCTAACCCCGCGGATCTGGCCGATCCGATAACCAGCCTCACCTAGGCACTCCTCAGCTGTGACCCATGCCCGTAGCCCTGGACCCGGGTGCACTCTAGGTTCGAAAACCCGATAACCTGGTACTGTTGGAGGCCCTGGGAAAGCATGACCCAAGGAGAGAAAGCAAGGATAGTGCACGGGGGCAGGGGGTTTTGCTCTTTGGGAAGTTGGCTAACACTTAGCCATTTGAAGGGTCCCCCTCTATTTGTGAAGAAGAGACAGAAGCCAAAGAAGAAGGGGAGCTATACAGGAAGAAATGCAGAAGAAGAAAAGCAGAAGAGAGAAAGAAAGAAGAAGCAGAAGAAATTAGAGCGATGTTCATCCAGACATTTAAGACGTCTGATCATTCAATCAAATGGTTAATTTGAGTTTATTTCATACATAGTTATTGAGTTCTAATTGCTATTGTTTTAGGGAGTAAATGGTGATTCAAATCACCATTTTACTCCATTCTTTTTGCAGGCTAACACTTGATATTATTGCCACATTATTCTGAATCAATTTCTGATTATAATTTCTTATCTCTATTATTTAAAATTGCAATCTTGAGAACTGAATTCCTACTTGCTCCCAGAAAATGACCTCGGACATTTTTTAGTATAAATTTTATCTATTTTTCATGAGATTTTGACTATACTGCAACGCAACGATTTTAAAACCTGATTTCGAGTGAGCAACAGTAGCGTGTGCGAGTTTAATCCAAAAATGGGCCGTTGGATGGGATCTGGGCAAGGAGGTGAGGCTACGAGCCGAGTCGCGTGAAGCTTTGATTGAATGTGAGCCATCAGATCGTGGGAACAATGATTGAATGGCCAAGATTGCCCTTATTCTTCGCCCGAACAGTGTGCGCGAAGACCTGCAAGTGACGCTGGGTTCTATTGGTGTAATTGCGCGAAAGGCCCATCGGCGAAGAGGTAGAAAAACTGTAAGGTGACCTAAAAGTGGTCAAGAATGGTTACAGAGCAATCCTTCTGGGCTTTCAAAAGGATCCTTGCGGCCTTCAAATAGGTCCTTAGGGATTTTCTAGTGAATAAAATGTGATGTGTGAAGGACCTAAATGCAAATCCTTAAATGCAAGGCCCTAATGATGTCCAAATGCAACCAAGTTTTTAATGAAGCTTAATTAAACATATTATAAGTTAATTTTACTTTTGATTTGGAATTTTGAGCTCATTTGTGTGTTCAATTTGCACTTGGATCACCATTTAACCTTCTTCAATAAAATATCTCATTTAATGACCTAATTATGCATTTTTAACACAAAATTGATGTTTTAAGTCTTTTTATTTATTTCCCACACTTAACCCATTTTATGTGTTAATTCGATAGTGTTTAACCTAGTTTCTAGCTTAACTTGGGCATTTTAACTATGATGAGTCACAACTCAACTAGCAAAAGCTAGGCATGGGGGTATGATGGGAACACCAACATGGGCCATAACTAGTCACATTTAGTCAGGTTTGAATGTTAAAAGCTCCTACCTAATTGGTGAGCATATCTTCGCGAGGAAAAGTTAGGGTTTTGGAAAACCCGTTGTCGTAGTCGCCAAATCTGCTAACCAAATAAAATTTATACTGAAAATCAAGATGATCCCCAAGTTGAACACAAGGTGGCGACGTTTGATTCTTTGAAAATCGCATTTTACTTTGTTTCTTTTTGGTGTTTTGTATTTGATATTTTTTTGGCATTTTATGGTGGTGTGGAAACAAGCAAGAATATTATCTACACTAAGCTATTCTAGAAAGTAGGAAAGAACTATTCTACTGGCTAAGTATGAAGGAAGAGAGAGAATCAAAAACTACTTCTAGATAAATACTTAACAAATGTTTATTACAAATGCTTCTACACTATGACAGCAGTAAAAGGGAAAGGGGGTGAGAGAAATCCTCTTTGTCGGCTGCTCAGAGGATGAAGCTATGTTGATGTGGCTTAGACAAAGATGTTGAGGAGTTGGAGGAAGGAGAATGGTGTCAGAAGATGAGGGGAGGACGGCCAACGTCGCAGAGTGATCCACTTCCTAGAACAGGGTTGAGGAGATGGCCGATGAGATCTCCACGAATGGTGATGAGAGGGTGGAAAATAATTTTTCTTCTCTAGTGGAGCATCCTAAAGGCTTGGGACACAAGCTCAAGGTGTGTTTTGAGCTCTACAATAGGTAAGGAGAGCATAGGAAGGGATGAAGAATAGGAGGGGCAGGGGTCCTTTTATAGTGGAGAAGAGGCAAAATAAAGTCATGGGTCAACAGCGACATTTGCAATCATCGTTAAAGCTTCACTGCAAACGTTGTTGAAGGCCCAGCTTACACTCGCTCACGCTTGCTTGCACAGTTGTTGAGGCGTGGTCGAAGGACAACCGTCAGATTGAGATCGTGCGGCTAAGGATGCGTAAGATCACACCTCTTGATTATGGCAGATAGCGTGTGTGATAGCACATTCATCTGCATGTGTGATCTTGCATTTTCTCCTGATAGCAATCGCATGGCTCTAATCAAGCGCTCGACACATGTTGTGAATTTAGGGGGTGCATGGGGGCTCAAACACGTGTCCCTCCCTTGAGAGCCGCATGTGTGACCACCACGCCAAAGCATCCTTTGTTTCGCATGGGCATTCCTGCTGCTGAGGGTGTGGATGCTTCCCAGCCATTGCATAATGATCCAATGGCTAGGATGTGTGGGCACAGATGATGAGAAGAGCCTATGGTTGGCCTTGGGTGGTTCAGATGGTGCCACATGGCACCATCTAGACCGTTCATCTTTAGATGCTTGTTAGTGGCGCCACGGACGTTGGATTGGGTCGATTTTCACATCGTTGGGTTGCAATCGTCGATTCGAATCCATCCGTGTGGTTAGATTTGTCGTTTGAAGCTCTAAATTGTGCTACCTAGCCCCTTGGCCATTGATCTTCCTCAGGTTGCATATTGTGCTACAGGACTCTGATTAAGATAGCTTTGGAGGTGTTGGACTCTGTTCGTCATCCTGATCACATCCATACAGTTGGATCATCAATCCGAGGCCCTGAAATAGATCTCCTTCTCTCCTAGCCATAAAAGGACATGAATTAACCTAAACTTTATACAAACTATTCTAAATGCATAATCATGCCTGCTATACGATATTTACACTATGGAATGTATATCTAAGCTTAGTAACATGCATAAATAGGCATTTTAACCTAAATCGTTGTGTCTACATCATACCTTGATGCCTATCTTTTGCTAGTCCCTAGCAAAATCAAACTAAATGCTATGTATAAGAACAAAATTAGGACTTGATCGCTTAAGGCATTAGTTGTTTATTAACAAAATGAAATTTCGACTAAGGTCCTAAACTACGAAGACTCAATAGTGCCCGGGTGCCTGCCAAAATGCAGATCGCCCAAGTCCTTGCCTTATTTTGAAAAGGGAAGATATATTTTTTTATGTTTTTTCTTCTTTTCTAATTTTTTTGGATTTTTGAGTTTAGAGTTTCAGGGTAGCTTTCTACAGCTACCCAACCCACCCAAGAGTCGAACAGAACATCAAGTTCTAAGCATCTTTGTGAATGTGATAGACTCACTAGGTAGTCGTTAAAATGAAGTTCAAGTTTCTACAACCCTAAGTGACCTTAAGAGTTTCTACCTAAAGGTTTATCTTTCCGATTGGTAGCTTTCTCCCTATGTTTATTTTTTTATGGGGTCAACACAAGGGCAAACCCAGTGTATATCTCCCCGATTTATTCTACTTCCCTGCTTCTTCCCTAAATGTTTTGGAATTTTTTGTGCATTTTTGTGAGCTGAGCTCTAGAAAATCGGCCAATGGGTTGTTACCCATGACAACTTGGCAACCATACTCGTGCGGTGAAGTGTAGTAAGCTGGGCTTCGGACAACCGGCCAATGGACTGTTACCCATGATAACTTAGCAACCATACTCGTGTGGTGAAGTGTGATTTCTTTTTCTCCTTTTCCTATATACTTATTATTATTATTATTATTTCTTTTTGAGTATTTTTTTTTCCTTTTTCTGAGGAGGTGCCTTCCCTGATCTAAGATTTACCTAAAGACAGTAGAGTGACTATGGCCATGTAACTGGACTCTAGACAACCGGCCATGGGCTGTTACCCATGACAATTTGCCAGCCATACTACCTTAGAAAGTTCATTACCTACCTAATTTCCATAAAAATCATCGAAAAGTGAGTCAGTGCAAATAGTGCATGGATGCTTTAGACTTAAAGTTCCCTCAAATTAGAGGGCAAGTTGATAAGTCATATACTTATCACCCCAATTTATTAACCAAATTAAAATAAAATTAACATGGTAAGGACTCGAGAACAAGTCCACATTTTAGTTGACACTCGAGCTGATTAAGTTCGAAGACCTGAAGAGTCTAAGTGTTCAGGTCCTAAAGTATCGTCTCCTAAAGTTAACAACGCCTAATGCCTAAGTTCTCTTCTCCTAATTCTATTTTTTTTTCTTTTTGAATTTGGATTTTTTTTAAGAAAATAAAATAAATTCCATGAAGCTAACAAAATAATTTTAGGATTAAGTATCCACCCCCCGATGCCTAAATATTGCAATGTCCTCATAGAAAAAATAAAGACATGAAAAGTGCGAAATAAATAGAATATCACCTGAATTTCATGATAGATTCGGTCAGCTTCACAGAGAAAATGGAATATACACACGTGCTAAGTTTATTGCCTTTAGCTAGGCATAATTTACAAACAAAGGGAAGGTTAAGAATTCACAAGTGCGGGTTAGGATCAAAATCAAAAGATTCATCCTCAAACCCGCTAGTAGAAGATGTCCACAGATGTGAACCAGATTATAGTGCAGACCCATGCCCCAGGGTCTAGTGGTTCTAAGGTTCTGGATGATAATCACCCAAAACTAGAGGTCATTGCACTTTCAAGGTCGGGCATGCGGCTTTGGGGTATGCAACCTAAGTCTGAAATTATGGACAAAATAAAGTTCTAAACTAATAAGAGTATTTGTCCATTTGGAATTTGGCTCAAAAAGATAATCCACTATTCTAAACTTGGTTTGAAAATCCTCAGAATCAAAAATATCGTAAGAGTCCTGATAGAAAGTAGGTGGTTTGAGGCAAATAGGAACCCCTAGATCCATACTCCTATCTTCCCCAGAGTTAACTTCCCATATCTTAATTTCCAGATTCCTATCCTCCAAGACCAATGTTTCCAAGACCTTCAGATCGTTGTACACCCTATCAAAGATATCCAAGTCAAACAATTGTGGCTAAATCAGAATTGACTTGGATTCAACATTTCCAAATCAAAATCATTCATCTCTTTGGGGTGTGTTTGAAGATTAGGGCTATCGATTGGATCATCTATTATAATAGGATCAGAATCCTCCATGTCAGCCCCAATCGAATCATAATCCTCAGTTATCGAGCTATCAATTGGTTATTCATGCTCCTTGAGCCCATTTGTCTCACTAAAATCATTTTCCTTAACTTCAAGTGAGACTTCACTAAGAGATTCCTTACCCTCAGAATTAAAGAATCCTTGGTCCTCATTTATATATATCTCAAAATCATATGTTGTTCTCTTGTCTGTAGAGACATATTTTTCCTCGTTCCCTGCCTCGAGGATCTCGGATGAGAAAATCACATCATCCTCGATTGGTTGCATTAAACCAACCTGGTCATCCCCAGTTTCATAAACAAATGTCCCCCCCGACAGTTGCCTAAGTGAGTTCTGACAGTGGCTCCCCTGAAGGAGGTTCATCCTGAGAATCATCCCAAGATTGGACTAGGGAAACCACGAATTTCATCCTCAATCTTGACAACTTCCCAAGTAAAAATTCACCCTGGCCCCAATCCTTTACATCTTGGAGCCAATCCAATAAAGAACTATTAAGCTCATCAATCATTTTGATCATAGGCTCCAATGCTTCAGTGCATAGTGTTAGCTGAGCTTCTAAAGATTGTATAGTGTTCCTCAAGTTAGCCAACACCCTATCTTGGACCTAGTTCACCTAAACCGAATGGTTTGATTCAGGGTTGGGTGGGTTTGGGTTAAAACTAGGGGAATCAATAAATTGAGGTTCTAGGGCTCCTCCCTGATAGTAGGTCATTTTAGGTTGTTCAAAGAGTGGTGGTGACCTATATTCAGTATAATCCTGGAGAGGGTAGGTGTTATAATCATCATATCCTTCTTGATTGTAGATCGAGTTGATTTGATCATCAAAGGCTGGAGATCTATACTCAGTGTAGCTCTGGGAAGGATAATAATCATAATCATAATGTCCAAGGTTAGGTCCTAGACATTGAGGTCCGGAATCATATCCCCAATCAAAGTTATCCCAACTAGGGGATGGGTAATCATAAGTTGGGTCGGGATAGTAATCATTTTGGGGATAAGTGCTGGTAGGAAGGTAGGATTGGAAATGCGAGTGTGCTATGGAAGAATACATGGTGAAATAGGAGGGAAAACAAAACAGAGAAAGGTGCCCTACAATACAATCAACCAAACCTGTCCTTAAGTGGGTAGCCTAAAGACCTAAAAACTCCCAGAACCTGTCTTGAGATGACAGAAATGATTTGGTCTACTTCTATCCGGCCAATCCAACCAGTTAGAGCGAAAGGTTGAGGAGAAGGTTCTTCATTTAGTTTGTGCCCCCGATTCCTTTGATACCACCCAACCACGGTTGTTTGATGCTACTCCCCTAGCTAGACATCAGATGGACCAGTAGAAGCAGATTAATCGAAAAAAATCTCAATCTGGGTTCCGAAGAGCGAGTTAATTCTTAAGGCCAATGTCTACTCAGTTTTAATTAGGCTTGGGATGATTGTGCTCTTCGAATGTGATGGGCCCTTTAGATAGGTTGTGCCCTTAATGATCAATTAATATGTGTGTGCATGCACAACCAGGATTTGCAAATAAGGTTATTTAATGATGTGTCTTTTAGGGTTTAATCTTTAGGTTCGTTCAATTAGATTCAATAGAACACTCCAAGTTTTGAAAGCACAGGTGCAGATATATTCCTTTAAAACTCAAAAATAACGTGGAGTGCCTGGTTCAACCCTAAAAATCAACCCTATGGGGCAAGCTATTGATGAATCACTTTTAATTTGAGTGGTGCGGCCCAAACAATTCAAGCAATTAGACTGTTGCACCACTTGATTAAGGCACACAAAAATGTTTAACCTAATCAAATGTCTACTCATTTGTGTGTTGAGTTAAGGTGTACCGAATCCACAAGTCAGATTTCGGTTAAATGGTAGAATCAATGTGATTGTGTGCCTTGGGTCGAGAAATTTGTGGGTGATTGTGTCACTTTTAGTTTAATCCCACAAAAAGAGAAGCATAATTTTTTTGTATTTTTTTTAATTTATACGGATGGGTAAGGTGAGGTGAAGTGACAATCAAACAACCAAGATCTAACCTAGGGTTTATCAAGCACCTAAGTTGATTTGGGTTTGAGTTATTAGTGTGGCGAAATGAAATGCTGCAGACTTCTCCACGTGGCAGCACGGATTAGTGCGGATGCGGTCGGGTGGAAATGCATGATCGCATGCGCAGATGAATGCGCGATCGCTTGTGCTATTTGATGTGATCAAGAGGCACGATCTCCATGCATCCTCAGTCGTACGATCTCAATCCGACGGCTCTCCTTCGACCACACCTCAATAGCTATGCAAGCAAGCGTAAGCGAGCGTGAGCTAGGCCTTCAACGACATTTGCAGCAAGGCTTTAGCGACAATTGTAAATGTCACTGTTGACCCATGACTTTATTTTACCTCTTCTCCACTATAAAAGGATCCCTACCCCTCCTATTCTTCTTCATCCCTTCTTATGCTCTCCTCACCTACTCTGGAACTCAAAACACACCTTGAGCTTGTGTCCCAAGCCTTTGGGATGCTCCACTAAAGAAAAGGAAAATTACCTCTCATTACCATTCGTGGAGCTCTCATCGGCCGTCTCCTCAACCCCATTCCGGGAAGCGGATCACGTCGTGACGTCGCCCGTCCTCCCCTCATCTTTTGACATCGTTCTCCTTCCTCCAACTCCTCAACATCTTCATCCGAGCCACAACAACGTAGCTTTGTCCTCTGAGCAGTCGACAAAGCGGATTTCTCTCACCCCCTTTCCCTTTTACTACTTTCATAGTGTAGAAGTATTTGCAATAAACATTTATAAAGCATTTAACTAGAAGTAGTTTTTAATTCTCTCTCTTCTTTCATGCTTAGCAAGTAGAATAGTTCTTTCCTACTTTCTAGAATAGCTTAGTGTAGATAATATTCCAGCTTGTTTCCACACTATCATAAAACACCAAAAAAAATGGCAAATACAAAATACCGAAAAGAAACAAAGTAAAACACAATTTTCAAAGAATCAAACGTTGCCTCCCTATGTTCGACCCGTGCCTCATCTTGAGTTTGGGTATAAATTTTATTTGGTTAACGGATTTTTTGACTACGACGATAGGTTTTCCAAAACCCTAACTTTTCCTCATGAAAATACACTCACTTTTCCAAAATGGTGAGTGTACTTTTTGAGATGGAAATTAGGGTTTCTGAGAATTCGTCATCATAGTTGCAAAATATCACTACCAAATAAAATTTATTCCGAAACTCAATGTGAGTCCTGGATCAAACACAGGGAGGTGAACGTTTGGTCTTGAAATCCGCACTTTTGATTTTAATTATTTTTGTTGTTTTTATGTTTTGATATTTTTATGGTGCTTTATAAGATAGAATATCAGGTGAATTGTTATCTATTCTACTCTGCACTAACAAAATAAGAGAGAGAGAGTGAGTGAGAGAAACATTTCATAAAATTGATCAATGTATATTACAACTAATTGAAACTACACTAGAAAGCGATAAAAGATAGAATGGGTTGAGAAAAATCCCCCTCGACGATCGCATGGAAGATGGCTCGCTCTGACGTCGCCTAGATGAAGGTGGTGGGAAGTTGGAGGAAAGAGAACGATAACAGAGGAAGGACGGGGTAGGACGGCGTCACGGTGAGGATCTACTTCTTGAAGTGGTGAGAGGACAGCAACAGGATGCTCCACGAATGGGGGTGAGAGGCGGCAAAAAATGTTTGATTTCTACACAAGAGGAGCATCCTGTGCTTAGGACAAGCTTAAGGTGTGTTTTGAGATTAAAGTAGGTGAGGAGAGCATAGGAAGGGATGAAGAAGAATAGGAGGGGTAGGGGTCCTTTTATAGAAGAGGAGAAGAGGCAAAATAAAGTCATGGGTCCACAGTGACATTTACAATCGTCGCTAAAGCCCGCAAATGTCGCTGAAGGCCTAGCTCATGCTTGTTCACACTTGCTTGCACAGCTACTAAGGCATGGTTGAAGGAGAGCCGTTGGATTGAGATCGTGCAACTAAGGATGCACGGACATCCTGCCTCTTGATCACGTCGGATAGCATGTGCGATCGTGCGTTCATCTGCACGTGCAATCATGCATTTCCACCCGACCACATCCACGCTAATCCGTGCTGCCACGTGGAGAAGACTGTGCCATTCAATATGAATCACACGACTCTAATCAAGCTCTCGGTACATGTTGTGAATTTAGGGGGTGCGCGAGGGCTCGAACACGCATCCCTCCCTTAAGAGCCGCATGTGTGACCACCACGCCAAGGTGTCCTTTGTGTTGCGTAGGCATTTTTGCTACTGAGGGAACGGATGCCTCCCAACCATTGGATATGCCTCCCAACCGTTGGATGATGATCCAACGGCTAGGATGTGAGGGTGCAGATGATGAGGAGAGCCTGCGGTTGGCCTTGGGCGGTTCAGATGGTGCCATGTGGCACCATCTGGACTGTTCACTTTTAGATGCTTGCTAATGGTGCCACGGATGTTAGATTGGGTCGATTTTGGCACCGTTGGGCTACAATCGTTGATTCGGATCCATCCATGCAATTGGATTTATTGTTTGAAGCTTTGAATTGTGCCACCTAGCCCCTTAGCCATTGATCTTCCTCGGACTGCATAATGTGCTACAAGACTCCGATCAAAATGATTTCGGAGACATTGGACTCCGTTCGTCATCCTGATCAGATCCGTACGGTCAAATTGTCAATCCAAGGCCCTGAAATAGATCTCCTTCTCTCCTAGCCATAAAAGGACATGAATTAACCTAAACTTTATACAAACTATTCTAAATGCATAATGATGCATGCTATGAGATATTTATACTATGGAATGCATATCTACACTTAGGAACATGCATAAATAGGCATTTAACCTAAATGGATGTGTCTACATCACTATTCTTCTAAGGGTCATAACTCTATATCATTCTGATTGGAGAGAAGAACAAAGAATCAAGGTTAATTCTATAATTTTAACAGCACATCACAAAATAGATTAACCATGGGGTCACTCAGGGGTTAAATGAAGGTCAAATAAGCTCAAAAGTCCAAGAAGTGGGTCAACATTAACAGAAACGTGGTTTCACACATTGCGAGAACTAAAGCAGTACACGAAACTTTAATTATCAACCTGATTAAATAGAAGAGGTTCTCGTCAGGATAAAATTCATCTAAACCTCCCAAAATTCATAGAAAAATATTCTAAGAGGTTTGGTACCCTTGGTTTGACCAGCTGAACCCTTTTTGACCTAAAATAGAGTTTCAGACATATTTCTAACTCCAATGCGAACATTGGAGGTGGAGTCGGCTATTCTTAAATTAAGAACCCTAAAGTGCAATTAGCATGATGTTCAAGAAAAAATATGAAAGGTTTTTCCTAGGTTTTGGCTGAAATTATTCAATGTAAGTGTACTACCCCCCCCCCCCCCAATGCCTACTTTCTTGCATTTCTTCATGCATGAATATAACGAAAATAAATGCAAGACAAGAGGTGTAATGGATAGAAATCACCTTGAATAGCTTCTAAATTTATCGTTCAGTTTGATGCAACACTTATGATGTGATTCACATAAATATGCTATAGACAGAAGGATATTTACATATGTATAAGTGCTGAGTTTAATGCCTCCAGTTGGGCGAAAACTCATTCACACATCCTCAAGAAGGCTAATGACTTCATCAGCAGGAGGAGGTTCCTAGGCCATAAATGTCTTGAGGCACTGGCCAATTACTATAGAAACATGCCTAGTTTTAGGGTCCATGATCTAAACGACCCCATTAGGATATGGGTGAATCATAATGAAAGGGCCAGTCCACTTGGACTTCAGCTTGCCAGCAAAGAATTTCAGCTTAGAGTCCAATAACCAGACTTGTTGGCTGGGCATGAAAGATTTTCTCCGGATGTGGTGGTCATGGAAGGTCATGGTCTTATCCTTATAGATCTTCGCATTCTCGTAGGCATCCTGCTAGATCTTTTCCAATTCACTAAGATGGAGCTTCCTTTCATAACCTCCTACATTGAGGTTAAAATTGCATTTCTGCACCACCCAAAAGGTGCGGTGCTCCAGCTCAACTGGAAGGTGACAAGCCTTTCCATACACCATGCGGTATGGTGACATTCAGAGTGGGGCCTTGTAAGCTATCTTCTAAGCCCATAATGCATCAATTAATCGGTCAAACCAACCCTTATGGTTGGGTCTAACCGTCTTTTCGAGGATGAGTTTAATATGACGGTTAGATACTTTAGCCTGCCCATTGGTCTGCAAATGATATAGGGTTGCAATTCAGTGATGCACCCCATATTTCTTTAATAATGACCCGAAGTGGGCATGGATGAAGTGACTTCCCCCGTCGCTAATTAGAGCACAAGGGATACCAAATCTTGCAAAAATGAATTCCTGAATGAAAGATATGACAATTTTATTATTTGCTCACCTCGTTGGGATGGCCTCAACCCACTTCGAGACATAATCAACTGTGCGAAGAATGTACTCGAAGCCATGCAAGTTTGGGAATGGGCCCATAAAATCGATGCTGCAGACATTGAACACTTCTACAACCAAGATAGGTTGGAGAGGCATCATATCTCTCCTCGTAATAGAATCAATCGACTGGCATCATTTACAGCATTTGCCAAATTCTTGTGTATCTTTAAAAATGGCCAGCCAGAAGAAACCTGACTGCAAAATCTTTGCAGCTATTTTTCTACGAAAAAAATGACCACAGGATCATTGTGGCAAAAAGATAACACACTCGAGATCTCAAAGTCAGGGACGCACCTCTTGATTATCTGATCAGATCCAATGCAGAAGAGTAAGGAGTAGTCCCAAAAATAGAATTTGGCTTCAGACACAAATTTGAGTTTCTAGTCTTTGGATAATCTTGCGGGTATCTTGCCTGAGACAAGATAATTCGCAATATCCATATACTAGGGAAATTGAAATGAATACACAACCAATAGAGATTTATCAAGAAAATTATCTGAAATTGTCAAGGAATACGAGATGTGGGCTGGGTCAAGCCAAGATAAGTGATCCGCCACTACATTATGTGCTCCAACTTTGTCGCAAATTTCGACATCAAATTCCTACAACAGAAGGAACCATCTAATCAGCTGAGGTTTGGCAACCTTCTTTGCCAACAAATGCTAAAGGGCGGAGTGATCAGTAAATATAATAACTTTTGACCCAATAAGATAAGAATGGAATTTCTCCAACCCAAATACTACGGCTAGCGGCTCATTTTTAGTAACCATGTATTACATCGAGCCTCATTCAACATTTTGCTAGCATAGTATATAAAGAAGGGATAGCATTCCCAGTGCTAGCCTAGAATAGCTCCAACGGTGAAATCAGAGGCATCACACATCATCTCGAAATCGAGAGACCAGTCAGGTGGCTGGAGTATCGAGGAATCAGAAACAACGCTTCGTAAGGTTTCGAAAGCACTAAGACACGAGGAATCAAAATTGAATGAGCATTAGCTACAAGAAAATTTGTCAGTGGATGAGCAATTTTCGAGAAATGTCGAATGAATCTCCTGTAAAATCCAACATGACCCAAGAAAGATCTAATCTGTTTAACCGAGCTAGGTGGAGGTAATCAGGAAAAAACTTCTGATTTAGCTCAGTCGACCTCGAGTCCATTTGCAGAGATCCTGTGACCTAGTACTGTGCCATCCCTCACCATGAAATGGCTTTTCTCCCATGAAAGTACTAGGTTGACTTCAATACACCTCCTCAGGATCTTAGTGAGGTTATCAAGACAAGATTGCAAATCGTCACCAAAAATGGAGAAGTCATCCATGAATACTTCCACGAAATCCCCAATCATATCAGAGAATATGACATCATGCAATGCTGAAAAGTCGTGAGTGTGTTGCAAAGGTCAAAGGGCATTCGCTTGAAGTCAAATGTACCAAAGGGACACGTAAAATGTCTTACCTTGATCTTCCAAGTTAATTGTGACCTAATTATACCCGAAGTATCTATCCAAGAAGTAAAAGAAGCTTCGCCCAGCTAACCTTTCCAAGATCTGGTCAATGAAAGGTAAACAAAAAGGATCCTTCTTGGTACCCGTGTTTAGCTTCCGATAATCAATGCAAACTCGCCACAAGGTCGCGATGCAGGTTGGGATGGATTCACTCTTTTTTTTTTTAATAACGGTGAGTCTTGCCTTTTTTGCTACAATCTGGATGGGATTCACCCATTGGCTATCTAATATAGGATAAACAATATCAACATCTGGCCATTTGATGATCTCCTTCTTGATAACCTCTAGCATATTCGGGTTTAGTTGTATTTGAGGCTATCAAGAAGGTTTCACCCCCTCATCCATGCATATGTGATGAGTGCAATACGAGGGGCGAATATCGTGAAGATTAGCAATACTCCACCCAATAGCAGCCCTATGTGCTTGAAGTACAGAAATCAATTGCTGCTCCTATTCTTGGGTTAAGTGAGCACTAATGATGACCGGATATGTCTTACTATCACCCAAAAACACATATTTCAATGAGTCAGGTAAGGGCTTGAATTCAATCACGGGTGGGGAGGGTACAAATTCATAAGCGGGAGGAGAAGAATCAGTAGCAAAAATCTGCTAATTCTGCACTTAAAAAGAGGTTGGTCGTAACTACATCAGTGAGGAATCTAGTTTAGTTCCTACACCATTATGACCATGGGATCCCAACGAGGGTAAGCATGACCATAAGTCAGTGCCTAAGTGTGTCATCGAGTATCCAAAGTCTTCCCCCTGTGCGGAGGCAGCGAAAACTAATCTCATGCTCCCTACGCTATGATCTGGATATGCCTTCAAGGGTAGACATGGATTGAGGATCCCATCCACGTGTCTCTCTAGCGGCTAGAATCATCTGTAGCAATCATGCCATCCTACACTAGTAGGGGTGAATCAGGAAGTGATATATCAGGAAAATTAGAATATGGGCTATTAAGGTCAAAAAGACACCCCAAACAATTAAATCCTTAGGATGAAATGCACACTATGGTAGTCTCAGCCCCGTATGGATCAACGTCCAAAAACCCTAATAGTGAAGATGAATGTGACATTGGGTCACTATAAAGAAGCCCAATGTTCCATAGTAAGCCAAGTTCCCATCTTTACCATCCTCCTCAATATGATCACAATCAAAATTTGTTGATGCCTTAAAGATATCCAATCTAAGTCTCTCATTTTCTAAGGCAATCGATATACACCCAAATGCACAATCTATGTTTTCTCGGGCTGTCGCCAAGAATGGGTGACCCAAAATGATTGGTGCATTGTAGAGGTTAGGAGGGACCTCCATGTCTAGAACAAAAAAGTCCACTGGAAAGCAAAATCCACAGACTTTAACTATAACATTTTCAACCACCCCCCTCAGCATTTTTACCGATTGGTCAGCCAACTAAATTGTAACTGAGGTGGGCTTTAACTCCCCAAATCGAAATCGATCAAACACAGCAGTGGGAGTTAGGTTGATGAATGAACCTAAATCCAAAATGGCCTGGTCAAATTGGGAATCCTGCAAAAAGTAGGAAATGAATGGTGTACCAGGGTCTTTCTTCTTCAGCAGTAAGTTAGCTAGAATAATAACGCTAGCCTCTTTTGGCAATACCACCTGTCATCCTTATTTTTGTTGTCACCTCAAGGTACAATAGTCCTTAAAGAACCTAGCGATGCAGGGATGTGATCAATTGCTTCGAGGAGTGGGACCTGAATATGAACTTCCTTGAACATGGCTTTCAAGTCCTCAAAATTCTGTGTTCCCTTTTTCTTCGCTAAATCCCTCGTAAGAGCTTTAGGAAAAGGGATGGGAATTTTAGGTTTAGAGGTCGTTTGTTGATGTAGACACATCTATTTAGGATAAAATGCCTATTTATGCATGTTCTTAAACTTATAGATGCATTCCATATTATAAATATTTCATAGCATGCATTATTCTACATTTAGAAAAGTTTGTATAAATTATATGTTAATTAGCTTATTTTGTGGCTAGGGGAGGAGATATATTTTAGGGCCTTGAATTGAAGATCTAACCGTATGGATCTGATCAAGATAATGTTTGGAGTCCAACGCCTCCAAAATCGCCTTGATTGAACCTCCATAGCATCAGATACAGTCTAAGGAAGATCAAAGGCCAAGGGGCAAGGTGGCACTAATCTAAACCTCAAATACCAAATCCGACCATATGGATGGATCCGGATCGACAATCGCAGCCCAACAGTGTGAAAATCAATCCAATCCAACATCTGTGGCATCATTTACAAAGAAAAGAAGATGGACGGCCATGATGGTGCCACGTGGTGACAATCATAGCTACCCATGGCCACCACTGCCCTCTCTTTTTCATCTTCAATGTCAATTATCGGCCATTGGATCTTCATCCAATGACTGGGAAAAGCCCAGCACTGCCTTCACACAATACAAGGGTAGATTAAGATTCAACGTGGACCGTTGGATCTTGAACCAACAGTCCCATGATCCATGTTAGACAAACGAGAGCACGCAGTGCAATGAGGTGTGTGAGTGCTCTCAAAGGCTAAGCACAGGTTCGAAACTCACCGCGGCCTTCAATTTCACAATAGCATGCTCCAGTTAATTACATCCACTAGATCTCCATCGAGTGGCATTCGAGTGACTGCACGGCCTCACGGATGAGTAGAATTTCGCACGTGTGTGATCACATGTGATCACACACGACTTTAGCACGCGATCCTGAGTGCACTCTTCCACGCAATCAAAGGCATCCATTCATGATCCGACGGTCGAGATTCACTAACCTGCGTTCATTCAAATCTTAAGAGCACGATCTGGAGGACGCGACCCCGTGCGATCTCAACCATTGTTCGGCCTACCAACGTCTCTCCTTCAACCTCACCTCAGTAGTTGTGAGCTCATGTGAGCACCAGTGAGCATGTGAGTTGGGCTACAGTGACAACCAAGGCAGGTCTTCAGCAACTTTTTTAATGTCATTATTGACCAATACCCAATTTAGCCTCCTCTCCTTCACTATAAAAAGCCCTAC
The DNA here is from genome assembly GCA_037157565.1 of Thalassia testudinum. Taxonomy (NCBI): domain Eukaryota; kingdom Viridiplantae; phylum Streptophyta; class Magnoliopsida; order Alismatales; family Hydrocharitaceae; genus Thalassia; species Thalassia testudinum. Next base: position 6,000,754 of record JAZHRO010000056.1, read on the forward strand.
ACACCTCCATTCATCTTCGTCTCTTCCTCTTCTTCCCACATCTCCTTTAAAGCTCTAAGGAGCTGGTCCCAAGCCCAAGATGCTCCTCTAGAGTAGAAAAGTAAAAATATTTTCTAGCTTCTCACCCCCTTCATGGAACATCCCATGGTTGTCTTCTCACCTCGATCCGAAAGTTGACCCTCACCGCGATGTCACCTTGCCCCATCCTCCATCCTCCAGCTCCATTCTTCTTCGTCTAGCATCCCACCACCTTCATCCAGGAACTGTCAAAGCAAGTCATCCTCCAAGCAACCGTCGAAGGGGGTTCTTCTCACTTCTCACTATCTTTTATTTGCTTTCTAGTGTAGTTTTTGGCTTTTCTATTTGTAGCAAACTCTTTTTGAATATATATTGATTATTTCTCTCTCTCTCTCATTCTGCTTGAGTAGAGTAGATTAGATAGAAGTATTTCGACTTGATATTCTATCTTATAAAAATACCAAAAAATTACAAAAGATAAAAACACCAAAATATAATAAAAGGAAATGCGGATTTCTTAAATCAAACATTCGCCTCCTTGTGTTCGACCTGGGACTCACCTTGAGTTTCGGTTATAAATTTTATTTGGTAGAACATGTCTACAACTCAATGATGTAGGTTTCTATTTCCGAAAACCCTGAACTTATTTTCTACATGAAATCTCATTCACCATTTGCTCTTATCTACCTTAGGTAGTTCCTGAGAGGAAAACGATGAGCCATCCTATGGTAGAGGACAAGAAGAATCATGACCCACTTGCTATATGGTGGGAGTCTCGTTGGTGCAAGGGCACCACAATCGTTGATTTTGATGATAACAAAATACTTGGTATTTAACATTTGCATTTGAGTTTAAGTTTTCAGGATTAATGCAAATGGAATGAAGTGTGAAGGAGCTCAAGCTCTCATCCATGGAGGATTGGAGGAGCTTGATTGAGGAGAAGAGAAGATGGAGACTCACGTGGAGTGAGAGCATGAAGAAGCAAGAAGAAGAATAGGATAGATTTTTGTTATGTCAATGTAGTTGTCATTATGTACTTTGCTCATTTATTTCCTTAAATTCATGTAAAGAGCCCAAAGTACCTTACCTTAGTCCTAGGAACTAGTTCTACACTAGGACTCTTAGACAAACACTTAGGCATTTCATAGAAAACCTAGAAAATCAAAATAGGCTTTAAACAGCCTAATCAGACGTCCAATATGGACTTCAGACGTCTGATCTTGAACTTTAATACGTCTGATAGTTTGTATAGATGTCCAAACACTTAGGCTGGATTTAGTGTTCTCTATTCATTTCTTTCAGACAACCAGCCCGTAGTCTAGACGTCTTAGAAGACGTCTGATGACCTTAATAGACGTCCAATAATAGGACCGTTGGACTGTTAGAACATAATCTTCAAGGATTATCTTATGATTATATTTATATTACTTTCCAAACATCTATAGAGCTTTCCAGACGTCTGATAAAGAACCGTTAGGCTAGATCTGACCCAAATCTACTTTTGTTAGATGATTATAGCTGTTAGCCTCTTAGGAAATCCATTCCTGTAAAGAATTCTCTTTCCAGACATTATGCCAATGTCCTATATGTCATCTAACCCTTATAACATTAGAATCCTATTTCGATCTGGTGAAAACAAGAAGAAAGCCATCTTAGAATTAGACGTCTTAAAATGACTTCTTAGACATCCATCTTGATCCAACATTGTTTAGATGATCAACTCTTCTAAATCAGATGACCGACCTTTAAATCATAAGAAGATCTAGATGTCTTACCTTAAATCCAGATGTCTGATAACCCTGTCAGAATCATAAATGACCCTGATTTTGTTGGGATTTTGGCTTGATCTTTTGTGATTTGTTCCCAACGGCTATGAAAGCCTTCCAAGGCCTTCTAAACCCTTCTTAGGGTATCTATAAATAGAGGAGGACCCTTCTTTTGTGAAACACACCTTGATAGCATACTTTCCACCATATTTGTGTCAAAGAAGAGATAGAAAAGAATTCTTTCTCTCCAAGCCCTATTCAACAAATTTGAGAGCACCAATACTCTGCCAAATTCATGTCGAATCACTTCTGATTTAGGGATGATCCTTTTGCCTATGGTAGCCAAGTTCATTTACCTATTTGTGCTCTATAGGCTTTTATTTTTCTCTTTTGTTTTGTGGTTGGGTATTCGCTTGGCGAATTCCCATCTCCTCGTGAGACAAAGCACTCTTCATGGAGAAGAGGGATTTGAGGTACGTTGCCCTTAGTTCAAAGTAGTGTGGTTGTAAGAGGTTGAGTCACCCTCATTTAAGTGACTTAGTGGATTTGATCTACTAGGTAGATCGGAAAATCCTAAACCGAGAGGTTTAGGTGGTGGTTTATACCTGGGTTTGTGTTTCCACCTAAAAATCATTGTGTTATTGTGAGATTTCTTTTGTGTGACTATTTACATATTATTTCCACATTATTTCGTACCACGTAAATCTCACCCCCTCCATCAGGAATTACAAGTCTTCCCCGGCAACAACGCTATTTGTTAAGGTTGAGTCATGCGAAATAGGACTACGTCGTAGTATAGTTGCATGATAATCCTAAGCAATAATTTTTATAATGAAACTCTGGTGAGTCCCAGTCAATCTCAAGGAGACGATTAATGGCAAAATTAATTCTGATCCTACTTTCTTTAAAAATGTAGTCCAATCTCTAAGTTGCACATATATGATTCATTGATCACATTATTAACGCGAAGAACATGTGCGTGTGTTAGAAAATAATGAATGTGAACATGTGGGTTTCAGTATGCACAATTTCAACTATGCGAAGAATACCAACGGAATTCACATCTAACGCTAAATAATTTATATGTGTCGAAATTGTTATGATTTACTTTTAATAGAGGAAAGTAGATTCAAAATAATATATCATATATAAATGGTCATCTCTAGATACATGCTTGAACTAACACTATGAATGCAGTAAAAGAATAAGAATAAAGAGAGAAAAGTAGAGAAATGTGAGCAGAGATGAGGGCGTTGATGGTGCTCCGGCACAAAGTGCTTCGGCAGCCTTGGATTACTTCAGAAAGAGCAACAAAACCAGCCCCTTTGGTGGTAAGGGGGCGGTGAGGATCTTGGAGGAGGAGAGCTCTTGAGGTAGAAATGGAGGTGAAGATGCTCGGTGGAGGTGAATGATGATATGGGGGGGTCCTTGGCCCTTTAAATAGGAAAATTGGTGGGTAAAAAAGGTATTTTAGGGCCCCCAATCATGCCATCAAGCTAGAGTGAATGAAGACTGCTGATCTGCTGACCAAGGGCTCTAATTGCATCAAGATTGGCCTCAAATCACACTCCATCACATCCTTCAACATGCGTTCACCATGTGGCTTCATCGTGGGTGTCCAATCTCCATCATGCTGTCACGATCTCGTCAAGACCACTGCTGCTAGCTCCTCATTGTGTGCTTAACGCTCACGCTCAATCAACGTTGTTCATCTGTTGATCGAACGGTCGAGATCTCGTCAACTGCACATTCCATCACGTGCAGCTTGCACGAGGCTCGAGTAAAGGCATATGTCATCACGTGCATCATGATCTCCTCTCATCCACTGCACTGCATGGTGCACTGCCCGCCACTCAATCCAAATCTGATGCTTGAATTTTGTGCACCCAACATCGAGCGTGATTTGACCCCTCCATTGTCTCGAATGGGCACTCGGTGCTCCCCTTGAGGCACTAGATCAACGTGCTATGCCCACGTTTGTGTCGAGGTCTTGACTTCGCGTGCGCGCATCCTTAGCCATTGGATGATGATCCAATGGCTGAGGTGAAGCTCCTCTTGATGAAGTGCGTTGATCCAGCTACATAGAGCATCTGTGGCCGTTGGATGACGATCCAACGACCCACAAATCTTGTGGGGTTGCCTTCAGAGAAGAGGGCACGGTGGGGAGCCGTTGGGATGGTGCCACATGGCTCCATCCTAACTGTCCATCTTCCCACCTTTGTAAATGTTGCTATAGGGATCTAATCAAAGTGACTTTTGCATCATCAAACTGCAATCATCGCTCTGAATCCATCTATACGATCAGATCATCTACAGCCCTAAAACATCTGCAACCATTATTAACTATCAATTAGAACATAAAAATAGAATTATTCTTTACATAGCTAAATAAGTCACTTATGATGTAACTATGCATCTCATGCATGCATTATTCCTAAGTTAAGCTACAATCAAACTCGATTAAGGTCAATTAAGTCCTATGATTGATGCGCAATCACCAATTCAAACATGCATCATACTAATTAAACCACGTAGGAAAAATATCGTCTCCATAGGGAGGCAAGTATGCACATAAGTTCGAGATATAATAATGATTCCAATAATCAGAGAAAAATAAATGAACTACAAAAATCAAAACAAGCGCAGTAAATCACGATGAGAATACACAGTTGTGGACGCGGTGCAATCACGATCACGAAGAGATGAGCCACATGTTGTGACCAAGTGAATCGATGGAAGTGGAAGTGTACGGTCGTCGCGATCGACGAAGAGACGTAGTGGAAGTCGGGCACGGTCGTGGTTGATGATAACGTCATCATGAGTCATAACTAGCTTCAATTAATCACAATTAAGAGACAAATGCTCTTACATAATTGTCGGAGAGTCATAACTTACTACATATCCTTTCTCAGAAGAGTGCATTAAAATAGGGTTAATTCTACAGTTTTAATAGAAGATCATAAACGCAGAGTAACCACGAGATTTTCCAGGGGTTAATCTAAGGTTAAATGTTCATTAATGACTAATAAGAGGGTCAGTACAGACAAAAATGAGTTTTTACGCACTTTGAGAGTCAAACACAACACCTGAAACCCTAATTTCAGACTCGCTTAATTAACAGAGGTTCTGGTCAAAATAAAATTCACCTAAACCTTCTAAGGTTCAAATAAAAATATTCTATAAGATTTTGTATCCTTGATTTGACCATCTAAACTTATTTTAACCTAAACAGAGCCTCAGACGAAAAGTTGACCAAATTTAGGGTTTTTGCAAAAATTACCTAGTCAAACTTGGTCACAACTGAAATCCAACTTCACCATTAGATTCTTTAGGTCTAAATTAAGTTTGTACCAAAATTTGGACCCAATCTGAGTCCATCTTGACCTAGTTTGCATTTAAGTCTAGTCGACTCTTTTTCTCTCAAACGACCCCTTAACTATTGAAATTATTATGAACAGGTCCCAAGGTTTATCGTCATCTTCACTTTCAGGTCCCTAAAGCCATAGCCGTGTGAACACAAGCTTGCTACCAACCTTCAATCGAGGAGTTCTCCCCGATTTCATGCTCAATCTCTTCCAAAATTGGAAGGGGAACTCCTGAAGAAATCCTCTACAATCTGAGCCACATCTTGGGCTTTGATTCTTGCCTAAAAGTTGATGCAAATCGTTCAAAATCAAGTGTTTTTTTTGTGCGAAAGCTCTGAGCTTCCATGCTTGGTTTCCAAGCTTGGAATAGCCCCTTGAGGCCTATAAAAGGTTGACGTGTCTTTGTGCGTGTGTGTTAAGAAGTGTCGTTATAGTCGCACTTGCAACGTCGGTTTTAAAATAAGTAAACAGAGGTGAGTCCAAGTGTCGGTCTCAGGGACGCGTGGAAATCAAATTTTTTATCACTTGTTGTCACGGAAAGTGCAGAGTTTTGCTTGCGAAAGATGCGGTTTTGAAAAGCGAGGGAGAGATAGAGAGAGAGAGGGTTTAGGGTTAGAAAGTTCTTTGGTTGATCATGCAACTTGAACAGAAATTAAAATGACAATTGAACGAAAAATAGCTTCATTAATCATGCACTTGTAGTTCATAACTTACAACAATAAATACATGCTTCAACAAAAGTAATAGAAAGCTTAAAAGAGAGAGAGAGTGTGTGTGTGTGGAGAGCGACGAGGCAGCCACGGCGGTGGAGGAGGCTCCGTCGGTGGCTCGTCGTCTCCGGCGATTACAAGAGGGCCTAAAGCTAGCTAAGAGAGGAGTGGAGTAGTTTCAAGGGGAGTGAATGCCTTGAATGAGAGGTTGGAGGGGGTTTAAATAGGGTTAAGGGCTTCCTAAAAGAAGAAGGGGCTTTAGCGATGTCCAGAGCATCGCTAAAACCACTCCCAAAAGCATCGGTGAAGCCCTCCAGCCGCTGGTTAGCCGTCCGCCTCGTTTCTTCTCCTCAAGCGATCCGCGGCTGTTGAACGAGAGCCATCCGATCGAAGATCGGACAGCTGAGAATCCTCCTCGGCTGCGCTGGGATCGCACCTCGGGCGAGCGTGTGCGCGGGCGTCATCGGCTGGAGTGCACGCCCGCGTGGACGCCCATAAGCTGCGGTTGCACCGCGTGGCAAGATCTCGGGCGCCAACTGCTGATCGGGCAGCCCAATTTCACTGCGCGTGTTTTGCGTCTTCGATTTTGACTTCGCGCGGCTCGAACCCACGTCGCGTGCATGCGGGTGTGCGTGCTAACCGTTGCGCCACACCCACACTTTGTTGCGGCGACCGCGGGCGGGCGCGCGAGTCTCGGTCGTTCAATCGGATATCAACGGCCGAGATCTGATCTTGGCTGGATGAAGGTGCAGCGTGCGGTGGAGCGGGGCCGACGTGGCATAATATGGGTTGTTGATCTCCAGATCAACGGTTAGAACTTCTTGGGCCCATTGTAGGAGCTCCGAATGTCGGATTTGGCCGATCTTGAGTCCGTTGGACTCCGTTCGTCATTCTGAATCCATCCGTGCGGTCCGATTGCTCATTTGAGGCCTACCTTGACAAATCCTTACACAAATGGCCATTAATACAGTTTTATAAGCAATCTTGGTGCATGATGCATGCAATGCTCCCATTCTACTTATGTTATGCCTTTTACTCTTAAGATGGGCCATATTCAACATAATTATCACCCCCTTGTGCAGTGTTATCATACCCCCATGCTTACTCCTTGCTAGTCCCTAGCAAGGTTTATTCTAGCCTTTATTTCCTTTCAGAATTTAAGAAGTAATTGCTTAGACACTTCGTTACTTGTCAATAAGAGGAAATATACGAAGATCTTAATCTACAAAGACTAAGCAGCGCCTGGGTGCCTGCCAAAATACGAATCGCCCGAATCCTTGCTTTAATGTATATAATTATACATGCGTATATATATATTTTTTTAGAATTTTTTTTGGAATTTGGTGTGGGTTGGTAACCTTTTACGGCTACCCAACCCACCCAAAACTCGGTCAAAACCCTAAGTGCTAAGCATCTTGGTGTGAATGTTGTGATAAACTCACTTAACGGTAATTGAGACAGACTTTGAGTTTCTACACCTCTAGGTGACCGGAAAAGGAAACAAATTTTCCTGAAGGTGTATTTGTTCGATTGGTAGCTTTCTCCCTACGTTTGTTTTAATTGGGGTCAACACAAGGATTTTTCCAATGTATATCTCCCCGGCTTGTACTACTTCCCCGCTTCTTCCTTAGGTGTTTTAGTCTTTTTTGTGCAATTATTGAGCTGGGCTCTGGACAATCGACCAATGGGCTGTTACCCACGATCACTTGCCAGCCATACTTGTGTGATGAAGTGTGGTTTATTTTCTTTTCTTCTTCCTTTTTTTTTTCGTAGGTGGCTTCCCTGATCTCAAATATACCTAGAGGCAATGAAAAAGAAATGGCCTGTGGCTGGGTTCTGGACAACCTGCCAATGGGCTGTTACCCATGACAACTTGCCAGCCATACCACCCTAGAGAGTTCATTAGCTACCCAATTTCTGTCAAAATCTCTGAGAAGTGAGTCCGTGCAAAAATGTGTGCAGATGCTTAGACTCAAAGTTTTCCTGAGTTAGAGGGTGAGTTGATAAGTCGTATACTTATTACCTTATTTAGTAGGTGGATTAGAATAGCTTAAGGTTGCAAGGATTCTCCGCTAAATCCATATTTTAAAGGACACCAGGACTGATTAAGCCTGAAGGCCTGAAAAGTCTAAGTGTTTAAGTTCTTTTTGTATTATTTACCACTATTGACAAGTTTCTAATGCCTAAGTTTTCTTCCTAAATTCAATTTTTCTTAAATTAATTTATTCATTCAGACTGATTAATTGAGCTCAGGATTATGCTATTTACCACCCCCCCATGCTTAAGTTGGACAATGTCCTCATTGGCAGATACATGGATGCAAAAGGGTTCAAAAAGATAGTACCTGAGTGACGTAAACTACCAAATCAGTCTGAATCCTCTGGGTTGCCTCTCAGGAAGCGCTGAGTTTAACGCCTCCAGCTGGGCGATGCTCGGTGTCAGCCCTCAACGAGGGTGACACTTTCCTTTGGGGGAACCTGGGCTAGGAAATGCTTCAATCTTTGACCATTAACTGTAAAAGTGTGCCCAGTGTTAAGATCAGCAATTTCAACCGCCCCATTAAAATAGGGCTTAACCACCCAAAATGGTCCTATCCATTTGGACCTGAGTTTCCCTAGGAAGAGTTTTAGGCATGCATCAAACAGCCAAACTTGTTGGTTAGGTTGAAAGGTTTTTCTATGAATGAGTCGGTCGTGGACGGCTTTCATTTTCTCCTTATACAGTCGACTATTGTCAAAGGCGTCCCGACGAATTTCTTCGAGCTCAGATAATTGGTGCGTCCTCTACGCACCGGCTAACTGGGGATCCATGTTACATTGCTTGACAGCCCAGTAAGCCCGGTGTTCTAATTCGACAGGAAGATGGAAAGCCTTGCAAAAGACCAGGCGATAAGGCGACATGCCTATCGGGGTCTTGAAAGCAGTCCTGTATGCCCACAGGGCATCATCAAGTCTTGTGGACCAGTCTTTCCTGTCAGGTCTCACAGTCTTCTGTAAAATGTTCTTGATTTGTCTATTTGAGACCTCAGTCTGCCCATTTGTTTGTGGATGATATGGGGTGGCAATGCGGTGGTTTACCCCATATTTTCTAAGTAGGCCATGGAATTGGGAATGGATAAAATGGCTTCCACCATCACTAATCATGGCCTTGGGTATCAAAATCGGGAAAAGATGTTCTTCTTCACAAAGTCCATGACAGTCCTGTGATCGCATCGTCAGGTGGCGATGGCTTCAATCCATTTGGAAACATAGTCTACCAAGACCAGGATGTACTCAAAGCCGTTGGATGGTGGAAAGGGGCCCATAAAATCGATACCCCAAACGTCGAATATTTCGACAATCAAAATGGGCTGAAGGGTCATCATATCATTCTTGGTCATGGTCCCCAGCATTCGACAGTGTGAGCAAGTCTTGGCAAAGATGTGTGCATCCTTAAATAGGGACGGCCAGTAAAATCCAGACTGCAAAACTTTTGCAGCTGTTTTCTTTCCAGAGAAGTGGCCGCCACACGCTTGGTCATGACAAAAGGAAAGCACACTCTGAACTTCGTCTTCGGGGATACACCTCCTGATGATCTGATCAGCACAGAGGCGAAATAGCATGGGATCATCCCAGAAATAGTGCTTGGCCTCAGACAAGAACATGTCCCATTGCTGTCTGGACCAGCTGTGCAGGGTTTGTCCTACAACCAGGTAATTGACGTAGTTAGCATACCATGGCATTTTCTTGTCTTGCACGGCTAGGATGTGTTCATCAGGGAAGGCATTAGATAGAGGTAGGGAGGGTCCAATGTGGTCTAGATGAAGTCTCGACAGGTGGTCAGCCACCACATTCTTCGATCCGGCCTTGTCTCGGATTTCCAGGTCAAATTCCTACAAAAGCAGGATCCATCTGATGAGCCTGGGCTTTGCACCCTTTTTGGCCAACACGTGCCGGATGGCTGAATGGTCAGTGTAAATAGTCATGTGGGATCCCAGCAAGCATGATCAGAATTTTTCAAGTCCAAAGACTATAGCGAGCAACTCTTTCTCTGTGACAATATAATTACGTTAGGCCTCATCCAAAGTTTTGCTCGCGTAGTAGATCACCACGGGCTTCTTGTCTCGCCTTTGTCCTAGGACATCGCCTATGGCAAAATCTGATGCATCACACATAATCTCAAAGTCCTGGGACCAATCTGGGGGTTGAAGTACAGGTGCAGTGGAGACTAAGTCCCGAAGGGTGTGATAAGCCTGGATGCAATCAGGAGACATGTGGAATATGGCGTCAAGGGTTTGGAAAGTTTGGAAAAGTCTTTAATGAACCTTCGATAGAAGCCAACATGTCCTAGGAAGGAGCGAATCTGCCGAACCGAACTAGGTGGAGGAAGTTTGGAAATTAAATCAACCTTTGCTCGATCTACCTCGATGCCCTTATGCAAAATGATGTGACCGAGGACAATTCCTTCTTGAACAATAAAATGGCTCTTTTCCCAACTTAACACCAGGTTAACCTCGATACATCGTTTCAGGATTTTCTCCAAGTTGCTTAAATAATGGTCGAATGAATTCCCGAATATAGAGAAATCATCCATAAAGACCTCCAAGTATTCACCCACCATTTCTGAAAAAATGGCTAGCATGCAACGCTGGAAGGTCGCAGGTGAGTTGCATAACCCGAACGGCATTCGACGGAATGCAAACGTGCCATACGGGCAAGCGAATGTGGTCTTTTCCTGATCTTCCAGAGCAATTGCGACTTGGTTATATCCTGAATATCCATCCAGGAAGCAAAAATATTTCTTCCCTGCCAATCTTTCAAGGATTTGGTCAATGAATGGAAAGGGGAAGTGGTCCTTCTTAGTGGCTTCATTAAGCTTCCTATAATCAATACACACCCGCCATGTGGTGGTGGTGCAGGTGGCGATGGATTCGCCATGATCATTGGTGACAACGGTGAGCCCAGCTTTCTTTGGAACCACTTGAGTGGGGCTCACCCAGGGGCTATCGGAGATAGGCTAGATGATGTCGGTGTCAAGCCACTTGATAATTTCTTTCTTAATGACCTCCCTCATGTTTGGGTTTAAACGTCTCTGCATCTGGCGGGAAGGTCGGGCCCCGTCTTCCAGGTAAATCTTATGGGTGCAATAGGTGGGGCTAATTCCTCTTAAATCCGAAATGGTCCAACCAATGGCAGCCCGATGTTCTGAAAGGGTTGCAGTCAACCTGAGTTCCTGATTCTTGGTTAGATGAGAATTAATAATCACTGGGAAGGTTTGGTCAGGTCCCAAGAAGACGTACTTGAGATTCTCGGGCAATGGTTTAAGTTCAGGTTCGGGTGGGACCACAGTCGATGGGAAGGGAAAGGGTGGGAGTTGATCAACATCGATCTCTTCAAAAGGTGTCATGTGATGGTACTCAGCCTTACAGAGGTCCATGGGTAATGATGGTGACTGGTCAGAACAGTCACTACGGGTTTGGTGGTCTGAGACAGAACTGTGGGTGAGGCATTCCTCGATTAGAGTTTCCACGGGATCATGTTCCTCAATGCACTCGCAATCAAAAGACTTTGTCGCCCGGAAGATATCCAATTGCATTTTCCTGTCCCCGAAGGCGATTTCCATACATCCCGTATCGCAATCAATGTTTGCTTTAGCCGTAGCTAAGAAAGGTCTGCCTAAGATTATGGGTGCATTCTGTAATTTTTTAGGGACTTCCATGTCGAGCACCAAAAAGTCGACCAAGAAATAGAAGTCCTTGACCCGTACAATCACGTCCTCGACAACCCCCTTCGGGGTTTTCACTGATCTATCAGCCAGCTGGATGGTGACAGGGGTTGGTGTCAACTCTCCAAAACCAAATTGGTGTACAGGGTGGTTGGAATCAGATTGATAGAAGCACCTAGGTCCAGGAGCGCTCTATTAAACGTCATGTCCCCGATATTGTAGGAAATCAGGGGCGCTCCTAGGTCAGTTCGTTTGAGTGGAAGGTTGCTTGATATCACAGAACTTGCCTGTTTAAAGAGTACAACCTTCCTAGGTGCTTGAGGTCTTGGCTTATGCTTGGATGTACAGGCATCCTTTAAAAACTAGGCGTAAGCAGGGATGTGTTTGACGGCTTCTAGGAGCGGAATATTAATCTGTACTTGCTTAAAAATTTCCAATAGCTCCTCAGTTTCCACAGTATTCTTCTTTTTCTTGATTGTTTCCAAGGCCTCAGGGTAGGGTGTCTGAATGTGGATTGGTTCCATGTCTGGGTCCTTGGTTGGTGCCTCTTCTGAGTCGGGTATTTCAGCGGGTGAAGTCTCAGGGAGAGTCGGCCATTTGGGATCCTACGTTTTGGTGCCGCTTCTCAAGGTTACCGCATTCGCAGAGGCATTGGGGCCATGGGTTGATCCTTGAGAAGACGAGGACGAAGAAGCACCAAACCCAGGAGGTGTTTGCGGGGCTGGCTGGACCATGTGAGCCTGCCCGGGGTTGCTTTGGAACCCTTGAGAATTGGAGCCTCTGTTAATTATGTTTCACGAGTTCGATTGTGGTTGGGAAGGTAGGGATCCTTGTTGTTTACAGTCCAAGAGTTGGCTTAACTATCCCTTTACCAAGGCCATTTCTTCCTGATGTTTCTGGTTCATGTCAGCCATCATCTTTATTAGGGTATCCATTTGGTTTTGTGGGGGAGGGGCCGCCCTATTCTAATTATATTGAGGTCTAACTGGTGGTCCTTGCTGATAGGGGGCAAGTGTGGCTGCTGGTTTGGCCTAGGCTAGTTTTGGAATTGCAGTGGTTTCTGGTTTGTCCAACCAAAGTTGGGGTGGTTACGCCAGCCAGTGTTGTAAGTGTTGGAGAAAGGGTCAGGTTTCGCATAACCTTGGACAGCTTGCACATCTTCTAAGATAGCCAATGTTGATGAAGAGGGAAGGGAGTAATCAAGGGTCAAGGGGGCAAAGGTCCCTCCCTAGAACATGGTCAGGGGTTGTTCCAGGTTCAGTTGGGTGAAGGGCTGAACTAGGTCAACATTATGTGCTCCCTTTGCTAGGGAGAAAGTCTGCAAGGGGTTCCTGGTCTGGTTCAGTAGCTCATCAATCTTTTTGTCCACCAATTCCACTCGATCCAACTTTTTGGCAATGATGTCCATGTCAACCATTCCAGAATTTGCTTGCACCTCATAAATCCCGCCATGGGGTTGACTGGACCTGTTAAACTGGTTCATGGAGGCATTATTGAGCGAATTTCGCTCATAGACTCAAAGAGCTCAAACGTGCTCTCCTCGTCTTTGTTCAGGAAGTGATGAGAACCTCATCATGAACCCTAACTAGCACAATCTAACCTAGGTATGCAAGAAAAAGGTCTTGCATAACTCAAAGAAAGGCTTAACTCAGAGAATTCTGAGTTTAAAAGAAAATAAGTCATAAGGGATAAAAATGTAATTTCACCAACACAATCTGCAAACAGGGTAACTTAGGGTCCAAACACAGGTTAAACTAACCTAATAAGAAGGAAAGTGGGATGATCTGATCCAACAAGAGCTACAGCAACTCCAGGGAATTAAATGACATTTGTAAGCCTAAAATAAATCCACTTCAATTCACGTGGTTTGAGGAAAGGTAAAAATCAACTAAATCCTCTAAAATTCATAGAAAAATAATCTCTAGGGTTTAGAACCTTCAATTTGGCCTTAGAAACCCATTTTGACCTACATTGAGAACCATGCCCAATTAATGATTTAATTTGGGTTTTTACGTAAATTGGCCAGTCAAACATGGTCTGACCTAGAAACAAAATTCACCATTAAAATCCTTAGGTCAAACTTAGTCATGTATAAAAACTTGAGCCTAAGAAGAGACCTCCTTGACCAACTTTGCAATTTGGTCCTCATCATTTACTTTTTGACCCTCAACTTTCGAAACCCTTGCATTGTGGCCCCTAATTTTATCTTCATTCTTTGCATTTTGGTCCCTCATGCAAGTCTCTGCGCAGCACCATGCTCCGGTGACTTTGCGCGGAGCATGGCGCCGTGCAGGGTGAGGGGGGCGTCCTGCCAAGAGAATGCGAAGTTCCCTGCGATTCTGCTATCGCAGGGACTCGGCCATGCCACCTGACGACGCCCACACCTTCTGTGCAAATGCGCGGAAGGTATGGGTCTCGTCTCCGACCATACTCCGGCGAGGGACGCACTTCACCAACGTACGTCCGCCCCTCCGCCACCGCCTTTATAAAGATCAGCATCGCAGCCGGTTCTGGCAGCTCGGTCTTGACGAAGAATCCCTCAACCCTTCCTCTCTCTCCACTCCGACAGGAACCCACCAGCTCTGGTGGCTCCTCCTCCTCCTTCTCGTCGCTCTGCTGCAAATCCAGCAGCAGAGTCACCTGCACCCGATCTCCCCGCATCGCGCCGCACCAAGCGCGCGCCTCCCTGCCCTCTTCCTCGCCGCCGCTCTCTCCCTCTGGGTGTTTCTTCTCTGGCGACAATCGGTACGGCTGCCCGCCTCTCCGGCCCCCTTCGTCCCTGCAAGTAGGTTACAATTACTCCCAATCTTCCCCTCTTTCTTTTCCCCACATTATTTCATTTAAATCGACCCTCGACTGACCCTGACCACCATCACCTTCCCCGTCTCCGGCCACCCTCCGACGACTTGCCCCCGTCGATCCGCAGCACCACACAACTCGCCAATCATCCCACAAGCTCCGCCTCATCACACTGAATGCCCTCTGCCCCTCCACTGCCATTCCACACCTCCACAACGACTCCCCGAACAAACCCATTTTTCCGACTACAGTCCGACCTAGGGCTGCCACCATACACCGCCTCACGCCTCGCCACCACCCGCACTGGCTTCGCTGCACTCCTGCGAAGCTCCCTGCATCTTCTGACTGTGATGAGAGGCCGTATTCCTGCTTTCAGGTCACACCCCCTTCACCGCCATTGCTGGGCAGGTGAAGCTCCTTCACCTGCAGCTACAGCTTCTATCTCACCTAGGCGCTGGTCCCAGGTCGCGCGGAGTGTCTCTGTGAAGACTCCCAGGTCAGCAGCTGAGGAAAACCCCTCGCGAGTTGCTGCAATTGCCTGCAGCCTCCTCACCTGCGGATGCCATTCGGGAGGTGGGACTTTAGTCCCACCTCGGAAGTGCGTGGCTCAGTGCCTGCACATAAATTGTAAAAGTGTTCGAGGCTATTCGCCTTCGAACACAGGGGTCAGGTCCCTCACGCACATGCGCGCCACGTGCACGCCCTCGCCCGCGCTCACGCCCTGCGGGTCTGGGCAGGATCCGAATACCCAACACTGCGCACACCTCGCCCACCACCGCATGCTGGTGGGCCTGGTCCCAAGCGCGATACCCGTACCCGAATACCTGGCTCTGGGAGAGCGATCCCATGAGAGAAATCTGAGAAAGAGAGAGACGCAGGGAAGGGTAGGAGTAGGTTTTGCTCTGACCAGTTGTGTGAGTGTGCAGGAGCAGAAGAAGAAGCGACGAAGGAAGAAAGGAAGGAGAAGAAGAGAAGCACTATAGCAGACCTGCAGTTAAGTCGTCTGACCACTACATCAGACGACGGTTGAGCAGTGGCCAGAGGAGATAAAGCAAAGAAGAAGGAAGAAGAAAAGAAGAAGACTCTGCAGCTGAAGAGAAGAGAAGAAGACAGGACGAGCAAAAGAAGAAGACTTGGCCGCCAGAGAAAAAGAAATCAAAAGAAAGAGAAAGAAAGAAATAGGAAGCAAAGAGAAGAAAGAAGAGAAGAAGACAGGACGAGCAGAAGAAGAAGACGAACAGCCAAGAAGAAGAAGAAGAAGAAGAAAGAAGAGGGAAGAAGACAGAAAGCACAAAAAGAAGAAAGAAGAAGGCACAGCCGTGAGAGAAGAAGAGAAGAAGAAGAAGCCAAGACAAAAAATTCTCTCTCTCTCTGTCTCCCCCTCTCTCTCTTATTTTTGTAATCCAATAGAGAAACATTGTACTTCTAGAATTCCAGTAGCTCCCTGAGTTCGACCTCGGGAAAACTATTTCCGAGTTAAAAAAAAAAATCTATTGGAATGACAACCGTAGCTGTCTTGTCTTATACTATAACGACTGTACTATAATAAACACAAAGCAGCACCGCGGTTCATCGTTTCCAGGAAGTTTCCCCCACATGAGGCATCGACGAAATTCCGTAGGTTGCTGTCCAGACCGTGGTAGAAGATTTGGGCCAATTGCCACCTTGGAACTTCATGGTGTGGGCATTTCCTCAAAAGTTCATTAAATCTTTCCCACGCCTCATGAAATTGTTCCCCACCCTGGAGTGTAAAGGTAGTGATAGCTCTTCTGAGGGCATTGGTCTTTCCTATGGGGAAGAATTTCTTTAAAAATGCATGCCTCAGTTCTTCCCAGGTGGTGATGGGTCTACCTAGGGTTCTAAGATAATGAGAAGCCTTGTCTCTCAATGAGAAGGGGAACATCTTGATTAGAACAATGTCAAGGCTAATGTTCCTAGGTTTCACAGTTCGTGCTATGCAGTCGAGATCCTCTAGGTGCTGAAAGGGGTCCTCATTTGAGCTTCCATGAAAATGGCTCTGGATCAGACTTAAGACATTCAGTTTTAGCTCAAAATCATCTCCCCCCTCGGGGATCCTAAGGTGTGGCTCGACCCTAATAGCAGAAGGATTATAGAAATCGTGAAGGGGCCTCGGCTGATCCTGAAATGGTGGTAAATCAAGTGGTGGTTGTCCTAGTATGTCTTGGAAAGGTGGTAGTGGTTGTTCTTGTGGGTTCTATAACCGTTGTATGGCTTGCATGATGGTGTGGATTTGTTGTTGTTGAAGCCAATGGTTAGCATTGATTTGAGCTTGGATGATGGCCATAGCATCTGGTGGGGGTTGATCCTCAGCCTCATCTACCCTAGGTTCAGCCATGTTAACAGAATTACGTCGCCTAGGTTCCTGCCCCAAAACACACAACTCGGGATGCAGTGAGCGTCTCCCGTGCATACACTAGAGAAGAACAGGAGAGGATGCAGAGGGCGACAGATGAGAGAAATGTGTTTCAATCAAGCACACAAGCCTAGTCCTTATGGTGTATTCCTTAGGAGACCTAGAAATCTCACAAAGGGTGATTAAGTCCGTAAGCACTGGACTCCCCTTCCCAAGGCTAATCTGGCCAGGTTGATTACGAGGGGATTGCAGGGAAGGTTCTTCCTTTGGCTTGCGCCTTCGGTTCCGTAGACCCCACAATCGCAGTCGTTTGACACTACCCCACAGCCTAGTCACCAGATTCTACCAAGGGAATGAAAGCCAAGTGCCTAGCGAACAAAACCTTGGCTTTTGAGACTTAACTCAGTCCTACCTAGGGCACGTCTACTCAGTTTTAAAGGGCTAGGATAGTGCTTGTGCTTAGGGTTATGTGATGAGGCATTGATTGGGGTGGTGCCTCTTAATTTTCCACTTTCAAAGTGTGTGCTTCTAGCAAAACATGATTTTCAAGCAAGGATTTGTTAAGATGTGGTGTCTTTTAATGTTTCATCCTTACTTTAGTACTTTTTAGGGTTGACGTGTCTTAATGTTTTCAACCAAGTTTCAGTGGGCACGTCAAGTTCTGCACACAATTCGGTGAAAGTAGATTTCCTTTCTATTCTGTAGAGGCTCTAAAACCCTAGTGTATTCATCCTAATGATCATGCAGCTTCTATTAGATGAGTCAGTTTTAGGGTTGACTGGTGCGGCCCAGGTCAACTCATGGTGGCTTCGCAAACACCACTCAGGAAAAAGAAAAGAACACTCTAAGAAGTTATTCAAAATGTTAGAGTGTACATTTTTTTTTTGTGGGGTGATGTGTTATGGAGGTGGGTCAAGCAATCATACACCACACCAATTTTTTTCAGTTTTTACAATTTTTTTAGTTTTTCCACGCAAGCAAACAATGAGAGAGAGATTACTCACTATCAGTCCTCGTAGCACCTACTCCCTTGCTACCGTTGTGGGATGCGTCGCTTTGCCGTCCATGCGCCGAATTCCTGCAACCATCAAGTAAAAAGGAAAATAGGGCATTAGACGATGTGAGAATGAATGTGGAATGGAGGTGATAAAACAAATCCGTTGCCTCCCAGGCAACGGCGCCAAAAACTGACGTGTCTTTTGTGTGTGTGTTAAGAAGTGTCGTTATAGTCGCACTTGCAACGTCGATTTTAAAATAAGTAAACGGAGGTGAGTCCGAGTGTCGGTCTCAGGGAGGCGTGGAAATCGGATTTTCGCTTATCACTTGTTGTCACAGAAAGTGTGGAGTTTTGCTTGCGAAAGATGCTGTTTTGAAAAGCGAGAGAGAGATAGAGAGAGAGAGGGTTTAGGGTTAGAAAGTTTTTTGGTTGATCATACAACTTGAACAGAAATTAAAATGATAATTGAATAGAAAATAACTTCACTAATCATGCACTTGTAGTTCATATCTTACAACATTAAATACATGCTTCAACAAAAGTAATAGAAAGCTTAAAAGAGAGAGAGAGAGTGTGTGTGGAGAGCGACGAGGCAGCCACGGCGGTGGAGGAGGCTCCGTCGGCAACTCGTCATCTCTAGCGATTACAAGCCTAAAACTAGCTAAGAGAGGAGTGGAGTAGTTGCAAGGGGAGTGAATGCCTTGAATGAGAGGTTGGAGGGGGTTTAAATAAGGTTAAGGGCTTCCTAAAAGTAGAAGGGGCTTTAGCGACGTCTAGAGCGTCGCTAAAAACACTCCTAAAAGCGTCGGTGAAGCCCTCCAGCCGCTGGTCAGCCGCCCGCCTCATTTCTTCTCCTCATGCGATCCACGGCTGTTGAACGAGAGCCGTCATATCAAAGATCGGACGGCTAAGAATCCTCCTCGGCTGCGCTGGGATCATGCCTCGGGCGCACGTGTGCACGGGCGTCATCACCCGGCATGCGCACGCGCGTGGATGCCCGTGAGCTGCGGTTGCGCCACGTGGCAAGATCTCGGCCGCCCACTGCTGATTGGGCGGCCCAATTTCACCGCGCGCGTTCTGCATCTTCAATTTTGACTTCGCGCGGCTCGAACCCACGTCGTGTGCGTGCGAGCGTGCGCGCTAACTATTACGCCACACCCGCACTTTGCCGCGACGACTACAGGCAGGAGCACGAGTCTCGGTCGTTCAATCGAAGATCGACGGCTGAGATTTGATCTCGGCTGGATGAAGGCGCGGCGCGCGATGGAGCGGAGCTGACATGGTGCAATATGGGTCGTTGATCTCCAAATCAACGGTCAGAACTTCTTGGGCCCATTGTAGGAGCTCCGGATGTCGGATTTGGCCGATCCTAAGTCCATTGGACTCCGTTTGTCGTTCTGAATCCATCCGTGCGGTCCGATTGCTCATCTGAGGCTTGCTTTGACAAATGCTTACACAAATGGCCATTAATATAGTTTTATAAGCAATCTTGGTACATGATGCATGCAATGCTCCCATTCTACTTATGTTATGCCTTTTATTCTTAAGATGGGCCATATTCAACATAATTATCACCCCCTTGTACAGTGTTATCAAAGGTCCACTGATACAAGGCCATCTTCCTTAGCTTGGTTTGAACCAGATTCCACCCTTCTCCTCTCTCCAGCCAAATTATCCGCAAGCTCCGGCAAGTTTCTCCAACCACCCTCTTCGTCTGTCACCACAAACCATAGTCGACCGATCCTTCTTCCCCACAATCATCCGCATCTTGCAATACCAGCAGGCACCATCTTCCTCCCTCTTCCTCGCCGATCTCCCTCAACGGAGGCTTCCCCTTCTCCAGCGCTGGCCATACCACAACTGGTGCCTTCCTCCCCTTTCATCCGATTAGATTAGGTTAGTTAGACTCCCCTCTCCCTCTACTTCCTTTTCACCTCTTTAAACCTTTGTTTCAACCACACACCACGCCGCATGCCATCATCTTCCTCTTCGACAGCAACTCTGGCGAGACCATCCGTCCACCACAGACTACCAACCTGCTCCATTCCGACTCCATAACCTCCACCTCACCTCACAGCACAAAACCCCCCACTTAATTCCGTGTTTCCACCACCAAGTAACGCCCACCGAACACACCTATCACCGCACTCTGTTCTCGACCTCATATGACCTCCACGACCACTCCCACGTCACGAAACCACCACCACCACATTCACCATCACTAGGTGATTCCTCTGAGGTATTTTAATGTGGCCCTAAGGCCGTCCATTGTGTTTCTGGTCATCACGGTTCTCCGCCGCTGCCGCCATCGTTTCCATCCACAAACGCAGTCCTCCAACTACAATAGCCCTCAAGTTCATCTCCAGGTCACGCGGAAGAGCTCCAGGCATCCCTCTAGACCCTCAACTGGAGGTCTCTCCTGCGACTTCAACCTCAATTGGAAGCACTTCATCTACGAGCCTTGCACAAGGAGCAGCAGGGCACTTTAGTCAACATCGTGGGATCTCAGACTCAATGCAGTGGATAAATTATTTTCATGCACTGAGCTTATCGCCCAGTAACATGAGGGGTCAGGTCCCTCACACCCTTTCACCCGATTACCCAACCTATTAAGCACACCTCGATCACCACCCACACTGGTGACCTTGGCCCATGCTCTCGACCCAGTTACCCGTGTATGGATCCGACTATGCTCTAGGTCTGTGAGAGAGAAGAGGACTTGTGAGAGAACGGGGGAGGGTTTTGCTCTCTTGGTCTTGTGCTCCTGTGCGACACTTAGTCACTAAGGGAGTTGGTTCCCTTGTCTGCTGTGAAGGAAAGAAGAAGCTTTGAAGAAGAAGAGAAGGTTCTGAAGAAAGGAAGCTCTGAGAAAGAGAAGAAGAAGCAAGAAGGAAGGAGAAGCCTTGTGCTGCTGAGGCTAACTGTTAAGACACTTAAGCCGTCTGAAGAAAGAAACCAAAGTCTGAGTGAGAATTATTTGAGATACTATTGCATTATTTAAGTACTATAGTTTACAATTGAAATAATTGAGTAATTGAATGCATGTTTGATTAAAGAGGATTAATGGTGATTTAAATCACCATTGTTTTGATTCTCTTCTCTTTTTTATTCCATGCAATCTTGAGATACATTGATTAATATTAATTCTATTCAATTTTATTCATTACAAATCTATTTTGTGCTCAGTTTATTATGCTCATTGACTCTGCATGAGATTAATGTTGTGAATTCCATATTTACTCCCTGTGTTCAACCTCAAACTCCTTTAATATTCCGAGTTATAAATTTTATCTATTTTCGAGTGATTAAGGCTTTACTATAACGAACGCATATTTAAAACTCCTCTCTAGCATGCTAAACATTTTGGCACCATTATCGGGGAGCAACGTGCAATTCACACATTAGTCTTATCTTTCGTAATTGTTTATCTGAGCACTAACTTGCCCTGTTTGATTTGATTGTGATTTTGCGAGGTACATGACGACCAGATCTTCCTCGCAATCAACCACTCTAGGGACAAGTAACTCTTTCTTCTTCCCTAATCAATCTCCTAATCCTTTGAAAGAGAGAAAAATGAAACAAAACTAATTAAGATTCATCTGCCTTACTTTCTAGTAAATATCACTTCTAAGGTAAGTTTCCTGATTTGCAAATTAAAATTGATATCTGATTGAAGTTTGAGGCGATTTTATTTGGAGATCCCTATCCAAATTTCCTGTACCTACTAGGGACTTACGCTTAATTTTTGATCATCTTGGACTACTCACCTTCTTGTTTGAAGTCCAAGATGTACATTTTGAGATCAAATTGGACTTGAATAGAACCACTTAGGGTTTCTACTTTAGGGTTTTGAAGTGTTAGTTCACACTTGCCTGAATTAAAGGAAATTGACTCTCTCGCATTTGTGTGCTAGCCAAACCCTTGCTTGAAAAGATCTATTTGGAAGAATCCTAAAATCAGGCTCTAAATTCACTTAAACCTTGAAATTGTGGACCTAATAACCTGAGTCAATTCAGGGTGATCTTTAGGTCTTGACCCAGATTTCATTCTTCATCTTTTAGGGCAGGTCAGATGAAGTTGGTCTACTTTGTGGACCAATCAACCTCCAAATTAGGTCACAAATTGAATTAACTTCTAATCAAGTGAAATTAAAGGTGCAAATTAGGAACAAAATTGGTAGACTTAAGGTCTCAATTCATACATTCCAGTCTTCTTGGAACTGCAGTGACAAGGAAGGTCAGGTGGGGGAAACCCTATAAACCGTGGGGACACTCTACCATGTAGAGGTCTTCGTGGGGCTCTCCATTCCTAGCTACCCAGGTAATTCTCAGGTGTACATATTTCTGATTTAGAGGATCATCCACCTCGAAACAACCTTAGTCATCCAAAAATCTTTAGGTGCCTTGATTGGGTCCAATTCACATCCAGTCCCTCATCCATAGGAAAGGTCATTAGGTTTTTAACCTAAGAGACCTCATTAGATCTATAGGGATTTCTGATCTGATCTGATTGATTCAATCTGAACCTGAGTTTGATTCTGAATCCTGATGCACCACTTGATTTGCAAATGCAACCTGGCAAGGAAGACCAATTAGGAAACTTGAACCCCAAGTGATCATAAAAGATAAAGTGATTGGAGCTACTGTTCAAGCGCTAGATTGATGTTTTAAAATTGTTGTGCTGTAGTATAGCCAAAATAGCACTCAAACAAATAAATTTATTACTCGAAAAAGTTCCAAGGTCGAACATAGGGAGCAATATGGAATTCAGTTCTCAAGAATTGCGATTTAAGACAAGAAAGCTATGAAATTGTAAATAAAAACTACTTCAAAAAAAAGCAGCACTAGGATCAAGTGTCAGAATGCAAACATAATGAGTAATATGGTGATTTAGATCACCAAATACTCCTTACAATGATAGCTAATGAACTCAATGTAAATATGAAATGAAATGCAACCAAACCAGTTGTCTGATTTGTAAATCAGATGACTTAAATTGTTTAAGCCTCTCTGTTCTTATTCTTCTTTTCTCTTTCTGTCTCTCTTCTTCAGCTACGACCCTTCCTCTTTTTGTTCTTCTCTGTCTCTTCTCTGCCTTTCTTCTTCTGCCCTTGTTCTTCCTTTCTTTCCTTCTCTATCTTTCTTACCTGTGCAACTCTTCTTCTTCCTTCAACCCTTCTTCGTTTCTTCTTTCTTTCTTTGTTCTCCTTCACATAGAGGGGGAAGGTCCTTCAAACGGCTAAGTGTCAGCCGTTTCTCTCTGTAGCAAAACCCCCCACCCACACAGACTCTCCTCTCTTTCTCTCTTTAGGATCCACTCTCCCACAACCACAGGGTAATCGGGTTATCGGACCTAGCGTACCCGGGTCCAGACTCACCGGCAGTGGGTGATGAGCGAGGAGTGAGGGTTAGGCAGGATAACGGGTTAGGCTAGGTCCGCGAGCAGAGGTCCCGAACGAGGCATGCGTGGGTGAGAGGGACCTCACCCCATGTTTGGAGGCAGTATGCCCTATTGACAAATTCAATTTATGTGTATGCTCCACTTCAGTGGCTTCTGATGTGGGACTATCTACCCCCACTTCATTCGTGTACACTGTTGCTGCTTTCTTCACCCAATTCACGCGTAAGGAGTGGTCAATGTCTCCAATTGACCGCGTGAGTATGTTCCTAGACCAACTCCGCGCTGTCTGGAATTGAGGACTTGGAGCTGCAGGTCTGGATAGAGCTTCAACCAAGCTCGAGGCATGCTGCATCAATGGCGGAGGGGGCGAGTACCTGAAATCAACAATACAGCCTTTCGGCCACGTTAGAAGGTTCAGGAAGGATCGTCGAACTAAGGCAAGTGAGACGGTGGTGGTTGTGAGGCGTTACAAAGTCCGTGCGCACGTGGCGAAATCAAACTATGTGCATGAGAGTGGGTATGTTCGAGGTGAGCTTCGATGAGCGATAGGTGGAATTAGGTAGGGCTTTTGTACGTGGAGTGATGGCGGAGCTTATGGGGGTAGTAGCGGCGAGATTCATGTAGTGGCGCGGTGGATAGATGTCGCCGGAGCTTCACCGAAGTGGAAGGAGGTGACGATGTTGAGGGCGGATTTGTGGGTGTGCATGTGTGATGAGATTGGGAAAAGAAAATATAGTGAGAGAGAGATGAACATAGGAACTTAGGGATGTGGTAAAGAGACGGAGGGCGCCAGTGTTGGTTGACCAGAGCTGGAGGAGGATGGTGCGGCGAGGCGGCAATGTCGACTAAGGGAGAGGCACGACCTCTCATTGGCAGGAGAGGTTCGTGAAGACGAGGGGAGGAGTGTCGGCCATCCAATTTGATGGTTTGACGGTTGGAGGAGGAGGGCGAAGAGGGGATGCCAGAGCTAATTCTGAAGGTGGCCGAAGATGGAGAAGAAGAGGATTCCTCAAGCAAAAAACTAGCTGAAGAGCACGATCATGCCCTAAGGTTTCTTTTATAAGGCTCAGGAAGGATCTTAAGCTTGGAAGCCAAGCTTCCAAGCTTGGAAATGTTGCCAGAGTAGGAAACCCATTTGTTCTATGAGTTCCCATTAGGATTTGTGCGAGAATTATAGCCCAAGATGCAGTTCAAAAGGAAGGAAATTCCTTGACGAACTTCCCTTTCAATTTTGAAAGGGATTCGTCAAGAAATTAAGGAGTTCTTTCCAAATTAAGGTCGTCGAAGCAAGTAGGAATAGTTTTAATGGTGGCAGGGACCTTTTTATGAGAATGATGACAAAGTTAGGGGCTTGTTTGAAAAGATTTTGAAAGTTAAGGGCAGAAATGTAATCAGACAGAACCAAGTTGCAAACTAGGTCAAGACAAACTCATCTTGGGTCTAAATTTTGGTACAAAACTAATTTGGATCTAAGGAATCCAATGATGAAGTTTGATTTTGGTTTTGACCATGTTTGACTGGGTAATTTATGTGAAAACCTAAATTAGGGCAAATGTCTGTCTGAAACTCTGTTCTGGGTCAAAACGGGTTCTGATGGTCAAGTTGATGGTTCCAAACCCTAGAGAATATTTCTCTATGAATTTTAGAAGGTTTAGGTGAATTTTATCTTGGCCAGAACCCTAGTTAATTAAGCGAGTCTATTTTTAGAATTTCAAAAGTCATTTAATTCTCAGAACACATGCAAACCCTTTTCTGATTGTTTTAACCCACTTGTTAGCTTTTTAGGACTAGTTGACCCTTAATTAACCCCTAGGAAAACCCATGGTTGTACTGCATTCATGATACACTGGTAAAATTATAGTTTTAACCCTAGTTTCTTATTTTTCCCTCAGAATGATTATGTAGTGACTTATGACTCTCTAGCAGTTATGTAGGAGCATTTATCGACTTAATTGGGTCAAAATGAGCTAGTTATGGCTCATGATGGTGTTCCCATCATACCCCCATGCCTAGCTTTTGCTAGCCCCTTAGAAAAATTTCAAGGTATTAACTTTGATTCTATACCGTATGACTTTTAATGCTTAAAACTTTGATGTGTGCTTTCTTTTGTAGATTAGGTTAGACTACCGATAGTAGGCCTAGATGTACTCAAGTACCAGCCAAGATTCGAACCTGACCAGCTCTAGCCTCAGTCCTCCGAGAAGGTTTCTAAGGCCCACAGGATTGAACTCCACAATTAAAGCACCCGTGCTTGTAACATGTTTTAGCCTAGGTTCAATTTACAGTGCGTTTTTGTAAGAGAGAGACAGAAGAACTTTTCTTTGTTTTTGGAGAGTTTTCTCTCTCTTTTCTTTTTATTTCTAGCTTCAGATTAGTCTTACAACACGGTCTATATCAGATTCCTAGTTCCCACCATCAATCCTCACAGGGTCCCTGGCAATCGATGCTTCGAGATAGCACCGTCCCATGGCAACCCCCAGAACCTTGGCTTTCGAGATTTCGAGATAATCCCACCCATGGCATTTTGTAGCCAAATCCAGACCCTAGCAATCGACATTTCGAGATAATGCTGCCCATGGCATTTGAACCAGCACAAGGTGCTTACATGCCCCCAATATGATATTTAGATATCCTAGGAGACAAGCACCGAGGAGATGATATGTTATTACATATCTTCGAGGGGAATTTCCCACCTCTCCACGTCGGGGACTCATCCAAATCAACTTGTGTTGATCAGCCGCTCCTAATCTAGGTAACTTTTTTTTCAAAACAGATTTAACGTATTTGCATGATTTTGATACTTAGGCGCACTGAACCAGACTATGTGTGGATTGGGGTGCTTAGGTTACCGAGTCCCGCAAACCAGAGGTCAGTTAATGAGGCTGAATAATCCCTAAGCCTTAAACCTAATACTTAAGCTTTGCATTTTCCCCAACCTCTTGAGGACTATCTAGATCTTAGTGGGTACTTGAATTTTTAAGCATAGGATTGCAGCCCAAGAGGCCTAATATCAACGTTCATACTAATCTCTTTTTGTTTCTTTAGCACTTTTTGTCTTTCATTTTCTTTCTTTTGATTTGATCTAGGACTAAGTCAATTCCGTAATCTTTTACTAATGACTATCTCTTTTTCTTTTCTTTTCAAATTATGCTCCTCTTTGACATTTTTATCTCCTCCCCTTTTTCTCCTCAAAAATGATATGCAATCCATTCAAAATTTCCACTCCTCTCCTATTTTTGTTCTTTTTCAATTTTTTATTTTTTTTATTTTTTGGAATATGTGATTTTTTTGATAAAACCTTGTCTTGTGAAGTGATTTTCACGGCATTTTGCACTTTAATACCCCCCATGCCTACAATTTGCAATGCCCTCATTGTAAATTAGGTGGGTTCGAGTTTAGCTTAGATCATTCATTAGATAGGTGTTGGGTGGGTGAATGGGTCAGAGTGACTGCTGTGGATGATTTCAAGCTCAGGTACGAGTACCAGAGGTGGAATCGGCTGTTCTAATGGATGAACCCTAAAGTGCAATATGAGTTCAGCATAAGATGTGTCAGGAAGGGTTTTGATTTTTTCAAAATGACGGGTTGCCTCCCGTTAAGCGTTGAGTTTAACGCCATCAGTTAAGCACAATAAGCTCAGGGAGAATGGAGATTAAAAGATACCTCAACCAAGTTTGTATCGGTGAGTTCAATGAACGATTTGAGTCTCTGACCGTTCACAACAAAAGGTTCTGAATCATGGTAGAGTTGACTGATTTCAACAGCTCCATTTCCAAAGATTCGTCAAACAAGGTATGGTCCAATCCATTTTGATCTGAGTTTTCCTAGGAACAATTTGAGTTTAGCATCAAAGAGTAGGACTTTCTAACCAGGGAAAAAGATCTTTCTGGATCTATGCTTGTCGTGAAAGGCCTTAACCCGCTCTTTGTAAATTCGCGAGTTCTCATACGCATCATGGCGTAGTTCATCAATCTCACTCATTTGAAGCTTTTTGTGGGTTCCTACCTTAGAAAGATTGAAATTGCAGTTTCGTACTGCCCAATAGGCATGGTGCTCTAATTTGACGGGTAGGTGACAAGCCTTCCCATACACTAATCTGAACGGAGACATGCCTAATTAGGTCTTGCAGGCGATCCTATAGGCCCACAACGCTTCCGGAAGGCGAGTAGACCAATCTTTTCGATCAGGCCGAACAGTGACCTGAAGGATCTTCTTGATCTCTTGATTTGCCAGTTCTGCCAGTCCATTAGTTTGGGGGTGGTAAGGAGTCGAGATATGATGTGACACCCCATACTTTTTCATCAGGGACTGGAAGTGCACATTGGTAAAATGAGACCCACCATCGCTGATAATGGCTTTAGGAACCCTAAATTTGGTAAAGATGTTCTCCTGGATAAATCAAAGGACAACTTTATGATCACTCGTTCACGTGGGGACGGCTTCGACCCATTTAGTGACATAATCAACAGCGAGTAGAATGTATTCGAAGTCGTTAGATCCGGGAAAGGGTCCCATGAAATCAATTCCCCATATGTCAAAGATTTCGCACACAATAATCGGGTTCAAGGGCATCATATCCTGCGAGCCCATGTTGCCGAGGGTCTGACAACGAGCGCATGCCCTACAATACGTCTGTGCGTCTTTAACAAAGTGGGCCAAAAGAACCCACACTAGAGAATTTTTGTTGCGGTTTTACGCCTAGAGAAATGGCCACCGCAAGCCTGGACGTGACAGAATGACATTACGTCATTGACCTCGTCGTCAGGAATGCATCTCCGGATCACCTGATCATTGCCGATGTGGAAAAGGTATGGTTCCTCCCAAATATAATACTTAGCCTTGGCAATCAATTTGTCCCTCATGGAGGTCGGCCAATCTAGCAGAACTTTCCCCGTAACCAAGTAGTTTACAATATCAGCAAACTAAGGGAGAGTGTGAATGGCTAGCAAGTGCTCGTCCGAAAAATGCTCAGTGATTGGACCCAACGGGTCAATGACAGGAGAAGGAAGACGGGACAAGTGTCAGCTACCATATTCTGTTTTCCCTCTTTGTTGCGAATCTCGAGATCGAATTCTTGCAACAGCAAGATCCAGCGGATTAGTCAAGGTTTCGTGTCCTTCGCAAGGAGGTGCCTCACTGCAGTGTGATCTGAGTATATGATAAAATGGGAACCCAAGAGATATGATCTGAATTTTTCCAGGGCAAATACTATGACTAGCGGCTCTTTCTCAGTAACTGTATGGTTACGCTGAGCCTCATCAAGTATCTTGCTAACGTAGTAGATGACCACGGGTTTCCTATCTATTTTTTGCCCAAGTACCGCCTCTACAGCATAATCAGATGCATCGCACATGATCTCAAAGGGTTGAGACCAATCAGGGGACTGCAGGATGGGTGCTTAGGTAACTCAATCACACAGGATCTCAAATGCCTGAGCGCACTCCTTGGAGATTTCAAAGGGGACATCCTTAGATATAAGATTAGTCAGGGGGCACGCGATTTTTGAGAAATCAGGAATGAATCGATGGTAGAAACTGACATGCCCTAGGAAGGATCGAATGTCTTTAACCTAGCTAGGCATAAGGAGTTTGGAAATCAAATTCACCTTGGCTCAATCAACCTGGATGCCTTTTTCAGAGATGAGATGTCCCAAGACAATTCCCTCAGGTACCATGAACTGGCTCTTTTCCCAGGAAAGAACCAAGTTCACGTCGATGCACCGCCTGAGGATTTGGGCCAAGTGCAGGAGGCAATCATCAAATGATTCACCAAATACCTTGAAGTCATCCATGAAGACTTCAAGGTACTCACCTACCATATATGAGAATATGGCAAGCATGCACCGCTGGAAAGTGGCAGGTGCATTGCAGTGACCGAACGGCATCCTTCGGAATGCGTATGTTCCGAAGGGGTAGGTGAAGGTGGTCTTCTCTTGGTCCTCGGGATGGATTGCGACCTGATTGTAATGCTGAAGAATCAATTTCCCGCTAGTTTCTCGAGAATCTAATCAATGAATGGCAGTGGGAAATGATCCTTCTTCGTGGAGGAATTGACTCTTCTGTAATCAATGCAAACTCTCCAGGAGTTTGCTATACAGGTCGATATGGTTTCTCCGATTTCAATCGTGATGATGGCGATTTCTGCCATTTTAGGCACAACTTGGATTGGGCTCACCCACCGACTATCGGAGATCGGGTAGATAATCCCTGCATCTAACCACTTGATGATCTCCTTCACGACATCCTGCAGATTTGGATTCAGGCGTCTCTGCATTTAACGAGATGGTCGTGAGCCCTCTTCAGTGTAGATGTGATGTGTGCAGTATGAAGGGCTGATACCAGTCAAATCATCGAGAGTCCATCCAATGGCTCTTCGATGTTGCTGGAGAACATAAATCAGGCGTGTTTCCTAATCAAGTGTGAGTCGGGAGTTGATAATCATAGGAAACGTCTGATTGGAACCCAAAAAGACATACTTAAGATGATCAGGAAGAGGCTTTAATTCCAAAACCAGGTTGTCAACAGTAGCGGGTAGTTCAAGATGGGTGTTAGGAGCAAAGGAAGGAGCTATGGGAGTGTCTAGGTTGAGTTTGGGCTCCTCTAATTGCGGGTTTTGGTCCTCTTGTGGTTGATCAGAAATAGTTGGTTTTTCCTCGATAAAGTCGTCAACCACAACTTCAATATCGCAAATTTATTCTGACTCCGTAATTAATTCCTTATTGAGCCTTAAAGATGTCGATCTTTAGGGTCTTCCTTCCAAATTTTAATTTAATTTGGCCCTCCTCACAATCGATATTGGCCCTAGCAGTGGCCAGAAAGGGTCTCCCTAGTATGATCTGTGTATTCTTCACATTTTCAGGAGCATCCATGTCCAAGACAATGAAATCCACTGGAAAATATAAATCATGCACCCTAACATGACATCCTTGAGAATTCCTTTTGGTGACTTAATTGATCGGTCGGCTAGTTGTAAAGTCATTTCTGTCGATTTAAGCTTAGATTCCTCGAAGTAGTCTAGTAGGGATGTGGGTATCAAATTTATGGAGGCTCCTAAGTCTAATAAGGCTCGGTCAAGTTGTATATCACTGATTTCATAAGAGATCAAAGGGGTGCCTGGGTCTTTTGCCTTAAAAGGGAGTTTGCTTAAAATGACAGAGTTGGCTTGCTCTGACAGTACGATAGGATTCCCGTCTTTGGTTCGTGGCCTATGCTTAGGTGTACATACGTCTTTCAGAAATCTTGCGTAAGCTGGTACGTGGCGTATCGCATCCATCAAGGGGATGTTTATATGAACCTGCTCAAAGAGCTTAACCCGGTCCTCCTCAGGTGCCACGATTTTGGTTATCCTTTTTCCCTTGGTTAAGGCCTCAGGAAATGGAACCTTAGATGGTTCCTCTAGAATGGGTCTAGGTTCTTGATCTGGGATAGAGGTGTCCTGGATGACTATCCTAGGGTTAGGATTTGTATTACCAGGCTAGGTTTGGCTTGGATAAGGTGGATCCTATGTTGTTTTGCCAGTGCGGGTAGTAACATAATTTAATCCTGCCTGGTTCTAGTTTGGTGTGGGTTGAAGAGGTGCTTACTACTGGTAACCCGTATATGATGTCGAAGCCTACATCCCATCAGGTGATGGAGTAGAAGGGCCTGATAAATAAAGTGAGCTTGGCTCGCCTCTGGTTCGGCACGCTATTAGGATTAGGTAGAGGTTGTGAAGGAAGTGCACCAGGTTGGCGAGGATTTGCCATCTAGGCAAGTTGATTGCAAACCTATGGAATCTCGTCTCTGTGCTATTTTTGCAGAGCTGCATTCATCTTCTGAATGTCAGCCAGAGTCTGAAGGATAAGAGTCATTTGATCTATCTGAGTAAGCCCAGATTGATAAGTTGGGTTAGGCCGAGGCTGAGGCGACTGATATGGATGAGGAGCTTGTGGTCAGGGCGGATATTGAGGTTTCTGATTTTGATTATTGCCTAACCACGTGAAATTGGGATGATTACGCCATCCAGGGTTGTAAGTGTTTGAGAATGGATCATTCTGAATGACGTTGAGGTCCTCGCAGGTCTGAGGAACCTTGAGAAAATCAGAATATAAGGGTTCAGAGTTCCCCCAACTAGAGTAGGTGGGCCTAGAGTTTCCTCCAAAACCAGAATCAGACGGGGGTGGATATGGATCCATCCCCTGAGAAGGTCGGTGATAGAGGTTGTGCACAGCCTCCCTGCCAGAGGGTGGTTGCGTGAACGGGTTTTGTGCAAAGGTGGCTTGATGTAAATGTCAAGTTAGCTCATCCACCTTCTTCCTAATAATAGAGGCCTTGTCCAGATGACTGGCCATCAGTTCCAAGTCGACGGAAGAGGACAGGCCCTGTGTCTCATGTGCTCTCTTTGGATTCGTCAATTCACGGGCATTCGTCCGGTCAAACATGCCCATGGATTCATTATTGATGGAGTTCTCACACATATTCTCGAGAATCTCCCACATGGTGTCTTCATGTTGACCCATGATGTTTCCTCCGCAAGTCACATTGACGAATAATTGAATATCATCACGGAGTCCCTAGTAAAAAGACTAGACTTGTTCCCATTTAGGAACTCTGTGATGGGGGCACTTTCGCATGAGATCCAGAAAATGATCCCATGCTTCGTGAAGTGATTCTCCTACTTGTTGTGTGAAATGTGAGATCTAGTGCCGTAAAGCATTTGTTTGACCAACAAGGAAGAACTTTCTCAAAAACTCGGATTGAAGTTCTGCCCAGGTGTTGATTGGATGCGTTTGGGTTTGGTACCAGTGAGCAGCTTTATCCATGAGAGAGGAGAATATTTTCATGAGTAGAATATCCCGATTTTGAACTTCTGACCAGAAGGTCTGGGCCAGATGCTTGAGTTGTTTGACATGCTGGAAAGGATCTTCAAAATTATGCACGTGGAATTTGGGAATGGCATGAATCATGTTGGGCTTAAGTTCAGTGTCAGGACCTCCAGTAGGGATTTGTACTCGAGGTTCGATTGCCACTGTAGTGGGATTATAGTGATCTCGCATCATTGGACGCTGCGGTGGGTTCACAAAGGCTTGGAATAGATCATTGAGGCGTTGAAGTTGATTTTCAAGATTATTTTCTTCTGCAGGTTGTGCCATGATGATGGATGAAGGAGAATCCGGTTCTGATGAATCAGAAGAAATATCAATAGGATTGTGTTGTTGCATAAACAAGGAGGTCAAGGCTTGGCCTAGACGTGAATGAGTAGCTAAAGGAGGCCTCAAGGATGGTCTTAGAGACCTCCTCCCGAACATACACCAATGGAGTAGATGAGAGGTAGAATGTGATGGACCCAATCAAGACACCCAAAAAAAAAAATTGGATGACTATAGAGGTTCGGGGCAGATGATACCCCTTAGTCAGAAAGTCGTCCACCTGAGAATCACCTGAGCAGCCAGAGAAGGAGAGTCCCGCAAAGACCCCTACACTGTAGAGTGCCCCCATAGGTTACAGGGTTTCCCCCACCCGACCTCTCTTGTCACTGATGTCCAGGTAGACCAAAATGGAGACTTGACTTCTTAAGTCTACCAATTTTAATTAAGAGCAAGGGTGCTTAGGATTTCACTTGAATTTTAAGATGTGTTGAGTGCAAAAAGTGAACTAATTTGAAGATTGGTTGACCCAACAAGGTGGGTCAACTTCACCTGTATTGACCTCTTGAGAATCTTAGTTTCCTCTTTTAGTGTTCAAATGAATTAAAGAGCCTGATTTTTAGAGTTTTACTTGAATAAATCAGTTCAATCAAGGCATATGCACACATTTGTTTGGAAAGATCAATTCTTGATTAAGCAAGTGTGTCTCTAAAAATCCTAAACTGGAATCCTTAATTGGCTCTAATTTGGTCCAATTTAATTTATCAAAATCTGGTACCTAGGGCTCAAACAAGAATGTGATAACCCAAGATAACTTAAGCTTTAGGTGAGTGCACAGATCAGGATTTATTGTCTAAATAGAATGTATCAAATCAGGCAACTTGATGAATTATCTAAAGATAGAATGCAAGTAACCCTAATTGATTTTTTTCTTTTAACCTTTTCAGAATCAGGGGCATAAGAGAGAGTGTAGTTAGAACTTACCTACCCCTAGTGGGTTTTAATGTGCGGCTAATCTTCCTTGAATGTATCCCCCCTGAAACAATCACAGCAAAAAGAGATATAGCAAGTTAGAATCTAAATCAGGAATGGCAATCAAGAGTTCTAAATTGCCCGTTGCTCCCTGGCAACGACGCCAAAATGTTCGAGCGCTAGATAGATGTTTTAAAATTGTCGCATTGTAGTAGCCAAAATAACGCTCAAACAAATAAATTTATTACTCGAAAAAGTTCCGAAGTCGAACACAGGGAGCAATATGGAATTCAATTCTCAAGAATTGTGATTTAAGACAAGAAAGCTATGAAATTATAAATAAAAACTACTTCAGAATAAAGTAGCACCAGGATCAAGTGCCAGAATGCAAAAATAATGGAGAAAAATGGTGATTTAGATCACCAAATACTCCTTACAATGACAGCTAATGAACTCAACGTATATATGAAATGAAATGCAACCAAACCAATCGTCTGATTTGTAAATTTGACAGCTTAAACTGTTTAAGCCTCTCTATTCTTGCTCTTCTTTTCTCTTTCTGTCTCTCTTCTTCTTCAGCTACGACCTTTCCTCTTTTTGTTCTTCTCTATCTCTTCTCTGCCTTTCTTCTTCTGCCCTTGTTCTTCCTTTCTTTCCTTCTCTATCTTTCTTGCCTGTGCAACTCTTCTTCTTCCTTCAGCCCTTCTTCTTTTCTTCTTTCTTTCTCTGTTCACCTTCTTCACACAAAGTGGGAAGGTCCTTCAAACGACTAAGTGTCAGCCATTTCTCTCTGTAGCAAAACACCCTCCACCCGCGTAGACTCTCCTTCTCTCTTTCTCTTTAGGATCCGCTCTCCTAGAGCCACAGGGTAATCAGGTTATTCGACCTAGCGTACCTGAGTCTAGGCTCACCGGCAATGGGTGATGAGCAAGGAGTGAGGGTTAGGAGAGTTAACGGGTTAAGCCAGGTTCGCGAGCAGAGGTCATGGATGAGACGTGCATAGGTGAGAGGGCCTCACCCCGTGTTTGGAGGTAATAAGCCCTATTGACAAATTCAATTTATGTGTATGCTCTGCTTCAGTGCTTCCAATGTGGGACTATCTGCCTCCACTTCTCTCATGTACGCTGTTGCTGCTTTCTTCACCAATTCGCGCGTAAGGAGAGGTCAATGTCTCCAATTGACCACGCGAGTATGTTCCTGGACCAACTCCGTGCTTTCTGGAGTCAAGAACCTGGAGCTACAAGTCTAGATAGAGCTTCAAGCAAGCTCGAGGTGTGCTGCATCAATGGTGGAGGGGATGAGTACTTGAAATCAACAATACAGCCTTTCAACCATGTCAGAAGGTTCAAGAAGGATCGCCATACCACGGCGAGTGCAACGGTGGTGGTTGTGAGGCATGACAAGGTCCATGCACGCATAGCGGAATCAGACTGTGTGCGTGAGAGTGGGTGTGTTCGGGGGTGAGTTTGGATGAGCGATAGGTGGAATTAGGTTAGGGATTTTGTGCATGGAGTGATGGTCGAGCTTATGGGGGTGGTAGTGGCACGATTCGTGTAGTGACGCAGTGGATAGACGTCGCCGGAGCGGAAGGAGGTGATGGTGTTGAGGGCGGATTTGTGGGTGTGCGTGTGTGGTGAGATTGGGAAAAGAAAATATAGTGAGAGAGAGAGGGACAGAGGAACTTAGGGATGTGGTAAAGAGACGGAGGGCACCGATGTTGGTTGACCGAAGCCGAAGAAGGAGGATGGAGCGATGAGGCGGCGACATCGACTGAGGGAGAGGCACGACCTCTCGTTGGCAGGCGAGGTTCGCGAAGATGAGGGGAGGAGTGTCGGCCATCCAATTTGATGGTTGGACGGCTAGAGGAGGGTGGAGAGGGGATGCTGGAGCTAATTCTGAAGGTGGCCAGAGATGGAGAAGAAGAGGGTTCCTCAGGCCAAAAACTAGATGAAGAGCACAGTCGTGCCCTAAGATTTCTTTTATAGGGCTCAAGAAGGATCTTAAGCTTGGAAGCCAAGCTTCCAAGCTTGGAAATGTCGCCGAAGTAGGAAACCCATTTGTTCCTTGAGTTCCCATTAGGATTTGTGCGAGAATTATAGCCTAAGATGTAGTTCAAAAGGAAGGGAATTCCTTAACGAATTTCCCTTTCAATTTTGAAAGGGATTCATCAAGAAATCAAGGAGTTCTTTCCAAATTAAGGTCGTCGGAGCAAGTAGGGATAGTTTTAATGGCAGCAGGGACCTTTTTGTGAGAATGATGACAAAGTTAGGGATCTATTTGAAAAGATTTTGAAAGTTAAGGGCAAAAATATAATCAGACAGAAACAAGTTGCAAACTAGGTCATGACAAACTCATCTTGGGTCCAAATTTTGGTACAAACATAATTTGAACCTAAGGAATCCAATGGTGAAGTTGGATTTTGGTTTTGATCACGTTTGACTAGGTAATTTATGCAAAAACCCAAATTAGGGCAAATATCTGTCTGAGACTCTATTCTAGGTCAAAATGGGTTCTGATGATCAAATTGAAGGTTACAAACCCTAATGAATATTTCTCTATGAATTTTAGAAGGTTTATGTGAATTTTATCTTGACCAAAACCTTAATTAATTAAGCGGGTCTATTTTTAGGATTTCAAAAGTCATTTAATTCTCAAAACACGTGCAAACCCTTTTCTTATTATTTTAACCCACTTGTTAGCTTTTTAGGACCAGTTAACCCTTAATTAACCCCTAGGAAAACCTATGGTTGTACTGCATTCATGATATGCTGGTAAAATTGTAGTTTTAACCTTAATTTCTTGTTCTTCCCTCAGAATGATTATGCAGTGACTTATGACTCTCTGCAGTTATGTAGGAGCATTTACTGACTTAATTGGGTCAAAATGAGCTAGTTATGGCTCATGATGGTGTTCCCATCAGCTGCCCTTAAATATTTTGAAGATTATCCAGCCAGCGAGATTCAGGTTAATGTTCTAGAAACAACAAAATTTGTTTTGAACCGTACTTGTCTACTGCATACTCAATTAAGAAATGGTTCAACCCAGGAGACCCTCATACCAGAATTCAATGAAGTTTGGGAATTGCATAGCATGGAGGGTTTACATTGCTTTGCAAATCCACCACTCTGGGAGATACACCAAGATATCATTGAGCAACGTGTAGATATTCTAAATCTATTGCTACACGCCATTAATGAGACATCTTGGAGTGATTCTAAAGCTTTTCCAAAGCCTAGGTTAGACACTCAGAATTGTTGTGGACCCCCAACCCAAATGGAATTAGATACAAACTATATACAGAATGACACACCTGATCTTGAGATGGGTTGGGAGGATCCGATTGCAGGTGTTCACAATTCTAAATCAGCCTTAGAAAATCATGAAGCTAGTCCATCAAGCCTAGATTTCCCCGACACCTGTGATGATGAGATTGAGTCAGAACCTCTCAAGAATGTAAATTCCGCTCCTTATTCTGATAAGGTGATTCTCGAGAATGATTCTGACACCCTATCGAGCCCAGCCTAGATTCTAGTGACCCAGTGCGTACATTTGACCTAGAATCTAGATTCAACCTATTTGGGATGATCATAGGACCCATGTTAATGAGAGTCAAATTTTCAATCTAAATTATGATTATGGGATTGTATTTGATGAATATACCTCTCCAATCTCCTCCAAGATACGAATTAATTTTTTGAAAGTCATGTCTACCTACGACACATAAACCAAGGAGTTGGATGAGCGGGGAATCGATTGGGTCTACCCTAGGAGCCAAGAGCCCGATCCTATACCAAATAAGGACACTTCTTTGAGTTCGGAATATGAGATCAGGTTAGATCCAAATTAGGTTGCTACTTCTTCACATTACTCTATGGTGGAAATCTCGATCTGGAATCAGGTTCAAAGTAGGATTCTTGCAAATTCTTTGATGATTTCGAATCTTATTCTGATTTCGGAGAGCCTTTATTTCTTGACGATTATGAACCAATTTACAACCTCAGTATCCATGATCCATTCTTTGATTCTGATGCTGAAGCCAACAATTTGGACCTCAAAGAAGCCACACCTTCTAATCCACATACAGAGCCTTCCAAAATCCAATCTCAACTCCGACCCACAACTAGAATCAACTTCTACTCT
This sequence comes from Thalassia testudinum, assembly GCA_037157565.1. Lineage (NCBI taxonomy): Eukaryota > Viridiplantae > Streptophyta > Magnoliopsida > Alismatales > Hydrocharitaceae > Thalassia > Thalassia testudinum. Next base: position 6,038,122 of record JAZHRO010000056.1, read on the forward strand.
GATTCACCTCTCTCTGATCTGGTTGCATATGATTATCCTCCATCTGTTGATCAAGTTTCAGACACTAATCAGACTGATAACCACTTCTTATCCTTTTCTGATCCTATCAGTATGGTCCCTATATCCTTTTCAGATCCATTTTCTTTTAAGGATCCCTACTTTGACCAGGCTAAATCGACTCAGCCAAACCCTAGATTCCCATTTCCATATCTGTTTGAGCTTCAAAGTATCTGGTGGGCTCCACATCTATTGATTCACATCCATCAACCCACCAGACTAATTGGGTTTGGGCTGCATCATCAGCCTATAGATCTGAATAAGCACTTGGTTGGCCCAATTGAACAAGGTGCTTGTTTTACAGAACTCATCTAATTTAACCACCCCTTCTCCTTGACCACCTTCTGCTCGACTGAAGGCATTGAATTTAGCACTTAACGGGAGTCAACTCATCATTCCAGAAACCCGAGACCCTTCTGATCATCTTTTGAGCTACACTCCTACTACACTGCTGAGTTCAACCTTAAAACAGCCAACTCCACATTTGGTACTTGTATCAAAGTAAGAAATCATCCACAACAGTCATCTCAACTCGTTAACCCACCCTTTGATCCTGTTCTAATCCTTGAACCAAACTGAATTTGTACCCTCCTCGTTTACAATGAGGACATTGCAAAACTTAGGCATGGTGGAGGGTTAAAGTGTAGACATATGGAAATTCAATTCTCTGAGGGGTTCTCACAAAAAATGATAAAAAATAAAATTGGAAAAAGAAAAAAAATGAAGGAGAGGAAATTTTGTGAACTAAATTGAAAATCTTTCTTGAGGAGGAAAAGAGAGGAGAATCCAAATGTCAAAAAGGAGCAAAAAAAAAAAAAGTGATAGTCATTAGCATTTGACTATGGGATATACTTAAGTTCTAGACGTAATCAAAAGAAAAAATATTAAGTCCTGAGAACAAACAAACAAAGAGATTAGTATGAGTGCTGATCTTAGGCCTCTTGGGCTTGTTTTAGGGCTTAAACATTCACGTATCCGTTAAGATCTGGATTAGTCCTCAAGAGGTTGAGGAAAGTGCAAGGTTGATGTATTAAGTCTAAGGCTTAGGGATTATTTGGCCCTGTTGCCAACCCTTTGGTTTGCAGGACTTGGTAACCTAAGCACCCAAAATCACACACTTGGTCTAGTTCAGTGCGCTTAATAAAGAAAAAATCTACCAAAGGTGTTTTGTTCTGAAAAGCCATCTCAAAGATCTAGCTTAGAAGCGGCTCAACAACACAAGTTGATTGGACGAGTTCCCGACAAGGAGAGGTGGGAAATCCCCCTCGAAGATGCATATTAACATATCATCTCCTCGGTGATTGTCTCCTAAGATATCTAAATATCCTACTGGGGGCATGTAAGCACCTTGTGCTGGTTCAGGTGCCATGGGCGGGATTATCCCGAAATGTCAATTGCCAGGGCCTGAATTTAGCTACAAAATGCCATGGGCGGCACTATCTCGAAGTGTTGAAAGGCAGGGTTCGGGGGGTTGCCATGGGTGGTGTTATCCTGAAACAATGAAAGCCAAAGACCCTTCGAGGATTGATGGTGGGGATAAGGAATCCGATACTGATCGTGTTTAGGGCCAATTTGAGGTTAGATTTAAGGAAAAGTAAAAAGGGAAAAGAGAGAAAAACTCTCTAAATGAAAAATCTACTTCTATCCCTCTCTCTTACAAAAAAAAATGCACTAGCAAACTGAACCTAGACATGCTACATTTTACGCATGGGTGCTTTAACCGCTAGGTTCAACGAACCTCTAGGTAGTTTTTATGGGCCTTAGAAACCTTCGCGGTAGACTCAGGCTGAAGCTGGTCAGGTCTGGATCTTGATTGATACTTGAGTACCTCTAGGCCTACTATTAGCATTCTGACCTAATTTCTAAAAAGTAATAAGAATCAGGAATCTAAACTTCAATGCATGATCTAGAACTCTAATTCTTTTCATAAGATTTTGCTAAGGGACTAGCAAAAGTTAGGCATGGGGTTATGATAATAACATCATCATGAACCATAACTAGCTTCAATTAATCACAATCAAGAGACAATGCTCCTACATAATCATTGGAGAGTCATAACTCATTACATATCCTTTCTGAGAAGAGTGCATTAAAATAGGGCTAATTCTGCAGTTTTAACAGAAGATCATAAATGCAGAGTAACCATGAGTTTTCCCAGGGGTTAATCTAAGGTTAAATGTTCATTAATGACTAATAAGAGGGTCAGTACAGACAAAAATGGGTTTTCACACACTTCAAGAGTCAAAATAGCACCCAAAACCCTAATTTCAGACCCGCTTAATTAATAGAGGTTATGGTCAGGATAAAATTCACCTAACCTTCTAAAATTCAAAGAAAAAAATTTTATAAGACTTTGTATCTTTGATTTAACCATCTGAACCTATTTTAACCTATACAGAGCCTCAAATGAAAAGTTGACCTAATTTAGGGTTTTCACACAAATTACCCAGTTAAACTTGGTCAAAACTGAAATCCAACTTCACCATCAGATTCCTTAGGTCCAAATTAGGTTTGTACCAAAATTTGGGCCTAATCTAAGTCCATCTTGACCTAGTTTGCATTTAAGTCCAGTCAGACTCTTTTTCTCTCAAACGACCCCTTAGCTTTTGAAATTATTACGAATAGGTCCCAAGGTTTATCGTAATCTTCACGTTCAGGTCCCTAAAGCCATAGTCATGTGAACACAAGCTTGCCACTAACCTTCAATCGAAGAGTTCTCCCCGATTTCACGCTCAATCTCTTCCAAAATTGGAAGAACTCCTGAAGAAATCCTCTACAATCTGACCCGCATCTTGGGCACTGATTCTTGCCCAAAAGTTGATGCAAATCGTTTAAAATCAAGGGTTTCCTTTTGTGTGAAAGCTCTAAGCTTCCAAGCTTGGTTTCCAAGCTTGGAATGCCCCCCTGAGGCCTATAAAAGGTCCCCTGATGCAAGGTCGTCTTCCTTAGCTTGGTTTGGACCGAATTCTACCCTTCTTTTCCTCTCTCCAGCCAAATTCTTTGCAAGCTTCAGCAAGTTTCTCTATACACCCTCTTCATCGGCTGCCAAAAACCACAGTCGGCTGATCCTTCTTCCCCGTTATCGTCTGCGTCTTACAATACCAGCAGGCGCCATCATCTTCCATCTTCCTCCCCTCAACGGAGGCTTCCCCTTCTTCGGTGTCGGCCATACCACAACTGACGCCTTCTTCTCCTTTCATCTGGTTAGATTAGGTTAGTTAGACTCCCTATCCCTCTACTTCCTTTTCACCTCTTTAAACCTTTGTTTCAACCACACACCACGTCGCACTCCATCATCTTCCTCTTATTTGGCAACAACTCCGGTGAGACCATCCATCCACCATAAACTACCAACCCGCTCCGTTCTGACTCCATAACCTCCACCTGACCAACTGCACAAAACCCCCCACTTAATTACATGTTTCCACCACCAAGAACGCCCACCGAACACACCTATCGTCGCACTCCATTCTTGACCTCGTCCGACCTCCACGACCACTCTCCCGTCACGAAACCACCACCACCACATTTGCCATCACTTGGTGATTCCCCTGAGGTATTTTAATGTGACCGTAAGGCCATCCTTTGTGTTTTAGGTCATTGTCGGTTCTCCGCCGCTGCCACCATCGTTTTCGTCCACGAACGCAGTCCTCCGACAACAATAGCCCTCAAGTTCATCTCCATGTCACCTGGAAGAGCTCCAGGAATCCCTCCAGACCCTCAATTGGAGGCCTCGCCTATGACTTCATCCTCAATTGGAAGCACTTCATCTACAGGCCTTGCACAAGGAGTAATAGGGCACTTTAGTCCCACATCGTGGGATCTTAGAGTCAACGCAGCGGATAAATTATTTTCATGCACTGAGCTTATTGCCCAATAACACGAGGGGTCAGGTCCCTCACACCCTTTCACCCGATTACCCAACCTATTAAGCACACCTCGGCCACCACCCACGCTGGTGACCCTGGTCCATGCTCTCGACCTGGTTACTCGTGTATAGATCCAACTATGCTCTAGGTATGTAAGAGAGAAGAGGACTTGTGTGAGAATGGGGGAGGGTTTTGCTCTCTTGGTCTTGTGCTCCTGTGTGACACTTAGTCACTGAGGGAGTTGGTTCCCTTGTGTGCTGTAAAGGAAAGAAGAGGCATTGAAGAAGAGAAGGTTCTAAAGAAAGGAAGCTCTGAGAAAGAGAAGAAGAAGAAAGAAGGAAGGAGAAGCCTTGTGTTGCTGAGGCTAAGTGTTAAGACACTTAAGCCGTCTAAAGAAAGAAACCAAAGTATGATTGAGCATTATTTGAGATACTATTGCATTATTTAAGTACTATAGTTTACAATTGAAATAATTGAGTAATTGAATGCATGTTTGATTAAAGAGGATTAATGATGATCTAAATCACCATTATTTTGATTCTCTTCTCTTTTTTATTCCATGAAATCTGGAGATACATTGATTAATATTAATTCTATTCAATTTTATTCATTGCATATCTATTTTGTGCTCTGTTTGTTGTGCTTATTGATTCTGCATGAGATTAATGTTGTGAATTCCATATTTGCTTCATGTATTCAACCTTGGACTCCTTTAAGATTCTGAGTTATAAATTTTATCTATTTTCGAGCGATTGAGACTTTACTACAAAGAATGCATATTTAAAACTCCTCTCTAGCCTGCTAAATAGTGGTGGTGCATGATCGCGATGAAGATTGCTTGTGGTGTTGAAGGTGAAGTTGTAGCACAGTTGCAGACGTGGTCCTGCCCCTACTGTTATCAAGGCCAGAATGAAAGGAGAGGTTGCTCGCAGTGAAGGTCAAGGAAGAAGCACGAGAGTTCACGGTCGAGGCTACTGTCGGGGGCGAGAGCGGTGGTGGGCGACTTGCTGTCTAATGTGAAGAAAAGCATGGTTTGTAAAAAGTAGGTTTTGAGTCATTGTAACATGCTAATTCACAATCACCTTTAAAATTTTTAAACCTAGATAGTGGTGATATCTAGGGTGGTCCAAGGAGGCAAGATTGCACTTTTTAAGATTCTTGCTCGACAAAATTGAAATCAACTTTCTTTTTAAGTTTTTGATATGAGATTTTTTGTATTTTGAAGTAACGGGCAATACGCAATTGAAAGCGAGAAAACGAACACACCTAATTGCTAAAACTAGTATCTAAGTGACAAAAATGGCCTCTCTCTAAGCTCACCCTAGGTACGTGGAGACCTAGGATAATTAGAAAGAGGGAGTGAAAAGTGCTAGAAACAACAATTAGTAAAGATGCAATAAAAATAGAAAGAAGGCAACTTTATAAATGGAGAAAATTTATTTTACAGAAATGCTTATAGAGGAATGCTTCTACTACAAAATGAAAGATAAAAGAAAATAGTAAAACAAAGATCCTCCTGGTGATGGTGCTGAAGAGGAGAGAGTCCATGCTCCAAGCTCAGTTGCTCCTGGGCTTGAAAAGGGTCTCTCCAACTCCTTCCTTGAAAAGCTCTTCCAAGATGATGTCTTCTTTGGCAAGCCCTAAGGGGGGGGTGTGCCTTTGCTCCTCCAAGGTGGATGATCTCCACCTGCAAATCTCCTTCTAGGGTGGCATGTACCAACCTCACGACCTCCTCCTAAGCTCTTCCTTGCCTGGTTGCTCCTCTGGCTGGTGGTGGCACAAGAGAAAAGGGAAGAGGGGAAGGCACCAAGGGGACAGAGTGTCCCCTTAATCTTCTTCTTCTCCTTCTTCTCTTGGAAAACTATAAGGTGAATTGAAGGTGGAAATTATGAAGCCAAAGGATGGTCATTAATGGTGGTAGGTAGGGGGTATATATAGGAATGGTGATGGGGGTGTAGGTGTAGGTGAGGTGTAGGGTTAGGATGGGCTTATGAACGTGGTTATATGATCCTAGGGCTAGGGTTATTTGGCGCCAAGGGAGGAGGTGTGTAGGTGATAGTTATGTTGATGGAGAGGCACCATTAATGGCGCCAACCATAGGAGGGTTAAGGTGTTGGTGGTTGGGTTGGAGAATGGAAGGCTAGGATGATGTTGAGAAGTGGATGGAGGGTGGATGTGTGGTTGTAAGTTGGCACCATCTTGGATGTTGGTTAGGTGGGTTTTTCGCACCAACTATAAGAGGGTTAGGATGGGGTTTGTGGGTTAAGGGTTGGCGCCAACATTTGGAGGGCTAGGATTGGGTTTGGTAGGTAGTTAAAAGTGGTTATGGGAATCCTAGGGTGTAGGATGGTTGGCACCATTCTTAGGGATGCAAAGGGGGGTAGTTATGGGTGGAAGGGCACCTAAAAGGTGGTGCCAAAATGAAGAGAAGCCTCCTTTTTGGCACCACCAAGGAGGGCTCTACAAGGGGGGTTATGTCTAGGGCAGGGATGACGTTGTAGGGTAGGTGTATGGCTAGGAAGTGGGGGTTTTGGAGGGAAAACTGGCGCCAACTTTAAGGGTGGTTGTAGGTGGTTTTGGAACCACCTTTATGGTGGCTTTTGGAGGTGGTGGTGTGAAGGGATGTGGGATTGGTGGTTGGTGCCAAAAAGGCGGGGGGGGGGGGGGAGTGGAGGTGTTCTTTTAAGTGGAGCTAGTAGTTAAGTTGAGGTGGAGCTAGGTTAGGGTTTTAGGTAGGAGGTGGACATTAGGAGCTAAGGTGTAGCTAAGCTAGCTTAGCTAGTAGTTGAGTAGAGGAGGTGGTGGGATGGAGCTAAGGTTTAAGGAAGAGGAGCTAAGAAAAGAATGTTTGGAGTTGAGCTGGAGCTGGTAGCTGCTGAAGGGAGTTGCAGGGAGCTACTTTAGCTAGCTTAGCTTGCTAGTTCTTTGCTAGCTGCTAAGACAAGCTAAAGTAAGCTGGCATCTACTGAAAAATGCTAAGGTGAGTGGGTCTGATTTTCCTGGGGTGGACCTAGCTAGCTAGAGTAGCTAAGGTAGCTTAACTCAACTAGGTTGAGCTAAGTGGAGTTCCCGGGAGCTGGACTTAAGCTGGCCTGAGCTATGTGGAGTCATCTTCAGCTGACTTGAGTTGAGTGGAATTGGAAGTAGCTGGACATGAGCTAAGGTAGACTCCAGTCAACTTAGCTGAGCTAGCTAGAGCTCCCAGTGAACTAAATGGAGCTAAGTGAGCTAGACTCAACTAAGTTGAGTAGGGTATGAGCTAACTTGAGCTAGGGTGAGCTAAGATGAGCTACCCTGAGCTACCATTCAGCTAAGATGAGCTGAATGGAGCTTAATGGAGCTAGCCTTAACTCAAGCGAGCTGGTATCTGGATATGATGAGCTGGATTTGGCTGAGTTCCAGCTGGAATGAGCTTCCTCTTCACCAGTTGCCTTCTTGAGTGCTAAAGTTTTAGGGATCTATCAATCTATTTGTCCCTAACACTCAAACAAATGTATTAAAAATATAATAAAAAATGCAATGCATGCCTAACCTAATTGATGACTAAATGCAGCCCAAAAACCCATTTGCGAAGTAAAAATCCTAAGAGCTAAGTTTGTTTTAGGGCATAAGAATGATGCTAAACTAGTGTTTATCACTGTCATGTAGGCGAGCATAGTGATGGTGTTTCACGAGGTCAAAGAGAGACGTGTGAGGTAGAGAGATGAAGATCAAGAGCGAGAGTTGATGCTGTTGTCCTATGTGAGGCAGAGATTAGCGAGTGGGCATCATGTGCGTGCAGATTGGGAGAGATGGTCAGAGATGAGGACAGGCGGGGGTGCGTCTGTCATGGGTACTTTGTGTGCATGAGGAGAAGAGAGGGAAAGGAACCAAGGGACTGTGGGGGGGGTGTAAGCACCTCTGTTTTGATGCACCAAATTTATGCTTATTGCTAGACTAACATTTTAGGACTATCTCAGATTAAAGCATCTTTCAAGCCAAGTGCAAATAGTTGCTGATGTGTGTCTTTGTATCTTTATTTGAGTATAAGACATTTTTGTAAGAAACCTCAAATAAAACTCAAAATTGGATTTTAGCATATCTTTTCAAAACCAAGTTTTTAGTGATATTGATCGACAAAATTAGTTATTTGATCGACCAAAATACTTTGATCGACCAACCAACTTTATTAACCGATCAAATTAGCCCATTTTAGGAAGTTGATAAATATCCTTTTGATTGACCAACCAAGTAAATTGATCGGTCAATTAGTGATCGACCAACCACCTTAATTGATCGACCAATTTAACTTCCTATTCAAGCAAAACTTTTAATATAAATAGAGGTCGTACGTAGCCCATCTACACACAACTTTCAAGAGAAATACCTTTCAAAAAGTAGAGCTTCTCGTGCTTATTCCAAAGGCCTCCGCACCCCGTTCTTCATGTTCTTCAAAAGCACGATGCCTCTAACCTCTGCGAAAAGTTCAGTTTGATCTTTTATTGAGGTTCCATAGAAGTTATTTCTATTATTCTATCTTGTTGCTTTGATTTACGGATCCCAAGATTGTTGGGAAGATCCATGGTTGTTGTTTTTGCTTCTCTTCAGGATAAAAAGAGAAGTGGTTGTAAGAGGTTGTGCCACCCTCATTCAAGTGGTACGGTTAGTGGATTGACTAGCTTGGACTAGTCGAAAAAATCCTAAGCTGGGAGGCTTAGGTAGTGGTTTTCACCCGGTTTGGGTTTCCGCTATAAATCAGTCGTACTCTGTACTTGAATCTCTTGTGATTTATTTTTTATCTGTGTATCTATTTTTTAAGGCGATACTATTCACCCCTCCCCTCTAGTATACGTTGCGATCCGCAGGATATCCTCCTACTCTCATTTGGTATCAGAGCCTGCATTGTCCAGGAGATGTCAAAGTCGAATGTTGACACATATGCTGAGGGTCAATTGGTGGTTCGACCTCCTCTATTTGATGGAACGAACTTCCACTATTGGAAGACCAGGATTCAGATCTTCCTGGGGTCAATGGACTACGACGTATGGGATGTCATCGCCTCGAAATACACATGCCCAAAGATCAAAGACGGCATTGCAATCACTCCAGACCAGAAGAAGATGGCTACACACAATCAGAAAGCCATGAATGCCATATTCTGTAGTCTCTCCAGAGCAGAATTTAACAGAATCTTTGCATACAAAACTGCACACGAGATATGGAGCATTCTCAAAGTTACCCACGAGAGAACTTCAAAGGTAAAAGAAACAAGGGTAAATCTACTAACCCAGAACTACGAGCTTTTTAGGACGAAGAAAGGGGAGTCGATAAAGGAGATGTTCACAAGATTCATGGTCACTATAAACTCTTTGCGGAATCTTGATCAAGACATCAAGAATGAAGCCCTTGTCAAAAAAATCCTTCGCTCACTCACCAGTAACTGGGAAACCAAGACTGCCGCCATTCAAGAGTCAAAAGATCTATCCACCCAGAAACTGGACGATCTTATTGGAAGTTTAATGGCATATGAGATTCAACTCCAACACATGAGGGATCAAGAAGGAGAAGGATCCAATAAGAAGACTATAGCTCTTAAAGATATTCAGGAATCTGAAGAAATTTCAAGCGGAGAAGAAGAGGAAGACATAGCCCTCCTCTCCAAAAATTCAAGAAGTTCCTCAAAGATAAGAAGAGCTGGAGGAAGAAGAAAGAAGAAATCAAGAACGATGCAATCACCTATTACAATTGCAAGAGAAAGGGACACATCAAGAAGGATTGTCCGCTTCTTGATGTGTCTGCTTCTCAGAAATGAGTCAAACAAGAAGAAGAAGCCCTTCAAAAAAGACGGAAAGAAGAAAGCTTTCATGGCAACTTGGGATGAGTCAAACTCAAGTTCAGAGGAAGAAGAAACCTCGAGAGAAGAAGCTCTTCTCGGTCTTATGGCTCTAGAAGATGAGGTAACCTCCTTTACTCAGGATTAATTATTAGAAGCCTTCTTTGAGATGCATGATATAGCAAAATCATTAAAACTAGAAAATAAAAACCTAGCAAAAACATTAGGTGAAGAAAAAGTACAAAAAGACGTACCTAATAATCAAAACAAAGAGTTATCTGTTGAGATCACTGCATTAAAATCACAGATAAATAACTTAAAGGTAGATATAGACAAACTAAAAGAAAACTCTGCTATTCTATTAAATGATCTAGCTAAGTTCACAAATGGAAATAAAAACCTACATAAATTATTAGGAACACAAACCCAAAGCACCACAAATTTTGGGTTAGGTTATATACCTAAAAATGATCATGAAGCACCTAGTTCTAGTAAAGGGAAAGGTAGCTTGCCAAAATAGGAAACACAAGCTAACCACCGTGAACTCGAACAAAAATGGGTACCAAAAAGTATATTGCGATCTTGTTTTGTAAGTTCTGTAGATTATAAGTAGACTTTCCAATAAACAAATGGAACACTAAAGGCACTCTATCAAACAAAGCCTCACAAACACAAACCAATGACAGGAAAAAGAAGAAAGAAGATGGATAATGGACAGCGGCTATTCCAAGCACATGATCGGCGAGGATGACCTATTCCTGCAGCTTAACCATCAAGAAGGTGGTACGATCACGTTTGGGAACAACCACAAGGGTTGTATTATTGGTACTGGCCAATTTGGTAACTCTTCCACCTCCTTTGATAATGTGCACTTAGTCAATGGCTTAAAACATAATCTGCTAAGTGTAAGTCAAATATGTAATAAATGTTATAAAATTACTTTCACATCAAAAGGTTTTAAAATTTGTAATAAAGAAACAAAACAAATTATTCTTAAAGGAAATAGACATAAAGACATTTATACTGTAAATTTCGACAAATGCGATAGTCTTGAATGTCTGGTCGTATCTGACAAAGAAGCAACACTTTGGCATAAACGACTAGGTCATGTTCACATGGAGAACATCAGTAGATTTGTGAAACATGAGCTTGTCAAAGGTCTGCCAAATATCAACTTCAAGAGAAGCAAAGTCTGTGATTCTTGTCAAGTTGGTAAGCAAACTAAAAATCCCTTCAAACCAAAAAGGATGGTTAGCACTTCACAACCTTTAGAGCTACTTCACTTAGACTTGTTCAGACCAACCAAATCCGAAAGCCTAAGCAGGTGCAGTTATTGTCTAGTCACAATTGACGACTTTTCTAGATTTACTTGGGTATCTTTCTTAAAAAGTAAGGACTTAAGGTTTGATGCTTTTAGCAAATTAGTTAAAAGACTACAAAATGAAAAAGGGTCCGAAGTAATTAAGATTAGGAGTGATCATGACATAGAATTTGAGAATGAATCCTTTACCAATTTCTATGTACAATATGGGATAAAACATGAATTTGCCTTCCCTAAAGTTGCACCTCAGAATGGTGTTGTTGAGAGGAAAAACAGGACTTTACAAAAGTGTCCCCACACAATGCTGTGCGAGTCAAAGCTGCCTCGATATTTTTGGGCCGAGGCTGTAAATACTACTTATTATATCCAAAATAGATCACTGATTAGACCTATCCTAAGCAAAACACCTTTTGAACTCTATCATGGAAGGACACCTAGAATTTCCTACCTCAAGATATTTGGTTGTTGATGTTTTATACTCAATACTATGGACAATCTTGATAAGTTTGATGCCAAAAGTTCAAAAGGAATATTCTTAGGTTACTCAACCAGAAGTAAAGCCTACAGAATTTTTAACAAGAAGAATTCAATTATTGAAGAAACTATGCATGTATCATTTGACGAAACCTTACCTCAACCTAAAGTAATCAATGATGAGGATGAACTAATAGATGACCCATCAAACATTCCAGAAAAAAATATTTCTAATGAACTTCCTAGAGATATTTCCTATGTAAAAGATCATCCAAAAGAATTGATGATAGGCGAATTGTCTAAAGGAGTTTAAACTAGATCTTCCTTTAATAGTTTAGCTTTCACTGCATTTGTTTCACATTTAGAATGAAAAATGTCAAGGAAGCCTTTTCTGACTGGATCATTGCAATGGAAGATGAATTAAATCAATTCAAAAGAAATAATGTATGGGAACTTGTTGCAAAGCCTGACTTTCAAACCATTATAGGGACTAAGTGGGTCTTTAGGAATAAACTTAATGAATCAGGAGAAGTAGATAGAAATAAAGCTAAACTTGTGGCCCAAGGGTATAATCAAGAAGAAGGAATTGATTTTGATGAAACATATGCTCCGGTAGCTCACCTAGAATCCATTAGGATGTTGCTAGCCTTTCTCGCCCATATGAAATTCAAACCTTTTCAAATAGACGTCAAAAGTGCCTTCCTAAACGGATCATCAAGGAGGAAGTCTATGTTAAACAACCTCCAGGTTTTGAAGATGTTAAATATCCAGACTATGTCTATAAACTGAACAAAGCTTTATATGGACTTAAACAAGCTCCACGAGCTTAGTACGATAGATTAAAATCCTGCCTAATTGAAAATGAATTTAAAATTGGTAATATAGATCCAACTTTATTTACTAAAAGAAAATAAGATAATCTCCTAATAATACAAATATATGTTGATGATATTATTTTCGATGCTACTAATGACCTGTTATGTCATGAATTTGCAAAGGTAATGTAGGATCAGTTTGAGATGAGCATGATGAGAGAACTCAATTTCTTCCTAAGTCTTCAGATTGATCAGCTATCCTCTAGAATCTTCATATCTCAAAACAAAATACACAGTAGAGATACTGAAGAAATTCTCGATGGACAAAGTCAAAGGTAAAGAAACACCGATGGTAGCTTCTACCCAATTGAAAACTGATGACACAGGTAAATCAGTAGATCAAAAACTATCTAGAAGCACGATAGAATCTCTATTATATTTAACTACAAGTAGACCTGATATATTGTTTTGCACTTGTTTGTGTTCTCCCTTTCAAGTAAACCCTAAAGAAACACATCTAAATGCTATTAAAAGAATACTTAGGTATCTAGACAACACACAAGACTTAGGACTTTTCTATCCGAAGCCAAATACATTGGAATTATATTTCTTTTGTGATGTTGACTATGTGGGTAGTTTCACAGACCGAAAGGGTACTAGTGGAACATGTCAATTTCTCAGAAATTCCCAAGTCTCTTGGTTCTCTAGAAAACAAAATACTATTTCACTCTCCACAACAAAAGCAGAATACATAGCTTCATCTGTAGCTTGTTCACAACTATTGTGGATGAAACAAACCTTACAAGATTTTGGCCTATCCTACAAGAACAATAAAATACTATGTGACAACACTAATGCGATCAACTTATCTAAGAATCCAGTACAACATTCTAGGACTAAACATATTGATGTGAGACATCATTTTCTTAGAGACTATGTTTTAAAAGGAGAAGTTAACATAGAATTTGTTAATACAGAACACAATTAGCTGATATATTCACAAAACCTTTGGCAAAAGAAATATTCACCAAATTTGTCATTCATTAGGATTATCAAGATTAAAAGAACTCAATTAACATATTTGTTTGGTCTATTTTTTTGGTTGATTGATCAATTTTGCAAATTGATCGACCAAAACCCTTTCATCGATCAAAATGGACTATTTGATTGACCAAAATCTTTGGTGAGAAATCTCCCTCCAAAATTTTGACTTTTGATCAATCAATCAAAATGTTTGATTGACCAATCCGGTTGGGTGGGAATCTTCCCTCCATTCTTTCAACCTCTGATCGACCAATTAATCCAATTGATCAATCACTTTTTGTTTTGATCGACCAAAAACCCTTTTTTGATCGACCAAAACTGGGCAGATTCTTTTTTCGAGATTGCGATCTTTTTCCTCGATTTATGTTCGCAATCACTTTTTACCATGTCTAATCTATGTGATTAGTTGCCTTAAGGGTACTTACCTATTTTACTAATCACGTTCTCTATAAAACACCTCGTTTTTAACCCAAATCCTATTTTTTACCCTACCCCACATATATGGTCCCCACTCCACCAAACTCAATTCCACCTAACCCCACTCCACTCCATCAGCCGTGTGATCGACCAATGATGATGCCACAGACCATCTTGCGTGCAGCACCTTTATGCGTGTGTCCTCGCACAAGTGTGCTCCTTCAACGACGACCTCGCCCCTCCATGCAACCTCCTCGCACATCCTCTGTCCGCATCTTCACTCTCTCCCTTGATCGACCATTTTTGGTTCGATCTTGGTACATTCTAAACCTTGAATACATCCAATTTCTTGGATTTTTCTTGCATTTTAATGTGCTTTGGCTTACTACTTTCATATTGATGCTTGTTTATTGTTTTATTGCAAAATCTTGAAGTAGATGTGAGCTTTGTTGGTGCTAGAGCACCACGATCATTTGTTTTGATGATAACAAAACACGTGTCATTTAATATTTGTGCTTTGAGTCCTAGATTTCAGGTCAATCGCAAATGGATACGTGATTAGACGGAGTTCGAGCTCGCATCCAGGATGGATTGGACGAGCTTAATGGAAAACAGAAGAGATTCGCGAGGAGCGATAGATTGAAGATGGAAGGACAAGAAGAATAGGATATAATTTTATTTAATCCTTTCATGTACTTTTATCTTTATTTTGCTTGCTCTTTTTATTTCCTTAGAACATTATGTTAAAGAGCCTCAAAGTACCCTAACAGTAGTCCTAGGAACACCAGCACAACCCTAGGATACTTAGGTTTCCGTAGAATACTTAGAAAACCAATATAAGGTTCAAACAGAGTTTCCAGACGTCTAATTCCAAAATAAGACGTCTGATAAAGTGTTTTAAGACGTCTGACTGTTGTTTCAGACGTCTGATAACTATTAGGCTGGACTTAGTATTCTGTCTGATGAAATCAGACGTCTAGACCTTAGTCCAGACGTCTTAGAAGACGTCTGATGGACTTGCCAGACGTCCAGATAGTGGACCGTTGGCTAGCTTAGCAGGCACTGCAGAATATGACCGTTAGAGCCTTATTAGACGTCCATAGGCCTTTCCAGACGTCTGATAATTGACTGTTTTGCCTCGACTGACCCGAAAATCTCTTCTTAGAGATTTTCTAGCCGTTGCAAATCCATTCCGTAGAAAAAGTTGGTTTCCAGACGTCCAGACATAGTGCCAGACGTCCTGTATGTCGTCTGATAGACTTGAACAAGAACCCTGTTTAGATCTGATTCAAGTCAGGAGGAAACCTGCATGAAATCAGACATCTGACCTTGAAATCAGACATCTTAAAGTGGCCTTCCAGACATCTGATGCCAGAGTTAGACGTCTGATTACCTTGTCAAGCGCAATCATTGTCCTGATTTCGGCCTGATTCTCTTGGGCTTTGCACCCAACGGCTATGGAAGCTTTTCTAAGCCTTCCAAAGCCTTCCTAAGGCCTCTATAAATAGAGGGGAGCCTTTGCAACACAAACACACACTTAGATACACAAGACACACTTGGCTACACACTTTCACACTCTCTTGTGTCTTAGCTAGCTCTTGCTCTCCAAGCTCAAGCTCCATTCTCTTGAGAGCATCAAGCTTTGCGCACCCGCTCTCTCGCCGTAGTTCACGAGAGCGACGTAGCGCCATCGTGTAGTTCACGCATCCGCGTCGTCGACGCACTCCTTTCAAAGGGAAGCATCCTAATTCCTATAGAAGCTTAGGTTAAAAATTATTTTGTTGGCTCTATAGGATTGTTGTTTATTTTATCTTTGTTATTTAGTTGGGTATTCGCTTTGCGAATTCCCGTCTCCTTCGTGGGACAAAATCCTTCTCGTGGAGAGAAGGGGTTGAGGAACGCTACCCTCATACTTGTAGCGTGGTTGTAATTGAGGTTGAATCATCCTCGTTTTAAGTGATTCGGTTAGTGGATTTGATCAACTAGGTTGATCGAAAAATCCTAACTCGAGAGGGTTAGGTGGTGGTTTTCACCCGGTTTGGGTTTCCACCTAAAAAATACTTGTGTACTTGTGTGTTTGTTTATTTTGTGAGATTATTTATATTTTAATTCCGCATTTTTTACGTTACGCTAATCTCACCCCCTCCAAGTAGGAAACTTCAAGCTTATCATCCAGTCAAACACCTATTTTTTTCGGTCTGATACACTTTTGGTACACCAAAATACCTTGGTTGATCGACCAAAAGATGATTTTTCAGTACCTCTGTCCAAGTCACTTTCGATTGACCAATCAAAAATTTTTTATCAACCAACGTGTTTTTGCGATTTCTAAATGGCTCCAAAATGCACACATACCTCTTTGTCTCATCATGATGACACCTCTGATTGTTTCTTCATCACTGAGGTTGCACGTGACCATTTTCCTTATTTGCAAAATTTTCACCACATGTTGGTAGACCCGTCGACTTTACTTACCTTGAGTCTATATTCCCTGGCATCTGAGAAAAATTTGCTTACCACCAGATATTATGTCTTTTTGAGCGAAACTTTTACACAGGTTCCACGAATAGCCGCATACCTAGTGTTGACCCCATGTCCTGTCACCTATTCTATGCTAATCTAAAAAATATAGGTCAGGGTTTCAACTTCAAGTTGACCTCGAATGTCTATGGCATAGAGGTTCTAGCCAATGCAGATGTTCTTTCTGAGATTCTCTGTTGTCCATCTGTCGTTCCCAAGTTTCTTGAGCTCCACTAGCAAACACAGACGGATAACATTAGGGAGACCCTACTCACTCCCTCTCACTTTGACTTGGGTCGTCCAGCCAACTCACCTTATTTTCATCGTCTTCCATGTTTTCTTAATCAAGTTTTTCTATGGAATTTTGTCTAAATCTACGTCATTTGAGAACTGCCCTGGTATTATGCTCATCACTTTTACACATTCCTTAAGAACAAGTGGTTCAACTGGAACCACTTGATTCTGTATCTCATGAGCAAGCCTCCCACCAACTCCTTCCAGCTTGGGATATTTCTCTCCCATATCTTCCTAAACTTCAGTGTTCCCATGGATATAGACCATAAACAATTCATCACTAGAGTCTCCATTTTTGATAAGCTCACTTATACGAAGATGGAGCAAGCACAGGGAGCCCATGGTGAGGAAGTAGCCCAGGAGCAGCAGCAACAGTAGGAACCATCAGCAGTTCCTCCTCCTTTCCCGCCTTATGAGCACTTTACAACGACATGTCCTCCTCCAGTGCAACCATCTCCATCCTTCTACAACCAGGATTGGAGCCTCTTGGATCGACAACTCTCATGCAGGGACTTTGTGAGTATTTAGGATGTGACAAATGGTATCTCATTGATAATGCATCGACAGAGGGAGATAGATTTGATGATGATGCACCATGGGCATCAGGTATCAGACTACCTAAATGCTCAGAGTCAATTCTTGGATAGACTTAGAGAGTCTGTTCATGACATTCAGCAGCAACTTCATCGACCTCCTCGACCTCGCCAATCTACTACCATGCCTCCATCCTCTGCAGCACCTCCTCCTCCACCTACTACTTCAGTAGTAGCATGTTGACGCGTGAAATCGGGTTTTAAAATACTTTGCTATAGTATAGTCGAAATCACATGAAAACAAATACAATTTATACTCGAATTTAAAAGTCCGAGGTCATCACTGGGAGCAAGTATTGTAATTAATCTCAAGATCACAATATAACCACAAAGATGAGCAATTTAAAATGAAAAATCCATGCAAGAATAATATATATATGAGAATCAATAGCAATGTGCAAAAATAATAGGGTAAAATGGTGATTTAAATCACCAATTACCCTTTACAATTATACCAAATAAATGCAAAGTATCAACCAAGTAATTCCATGCAAGATAAGTAAGCAGTATACCTCAGAAGCACAAAGTGGTGGAATCAGACGTCAGATGCTCAGGACAGACGACTTAAATAGCCCCTGCTATAGTGTGTGCACTGTTCCTCTTCTTCTTATTCTCTTCTCTGCTTTGCCCTTTCTCAAGTCATGCACAAAGGCGAAGGCCACTTCTCCTCAAGTGTTAGAGAGTTAGAAAACGAGGCAAACCCCCCCTTCCCTCTCTATTTCTTTCTTCCTCTTCCCAAACTCGACTAATCGAGTAACCGAATCTGACTAGGGGACCAGGTCCATGTGATGTGGATCGCGAACGAGGTGTGCAGAGGCAGTGAAGGGGACCCGACCCCCGTGTGCTGGGTAAACAGCCTAAAGCATAAAATCTCTTTATTTGCTGCGGTTGCATTTTCAACCTACGATGTAGGACTATCCCACTATGCTCCTTATTGCACAAAGCAGTAGCAGAGGGGGCATCTAATTAGTGATGCTCGAGACACCGGTAGCTGCAATTGGGTGCCTGGGAAGTCACCTGGGAGTCGTCTGCGTAGCCTAGGCATGGAATCGAGGGAGAGTATGGCACGAACTAGGCTCCAAAGGTTGCTTGAAGAAGCTCTGTTAATGGTGTGAACTGCGAATACCTACAAAGAGAAAAATCGCTCAATGGCCATGTCAGAGATGCTCAGGAGCTTTGATAAGTCGACTTTTGTGGACCATTATTTAGCCTAAGTACTATTTAATTATTTACTCTTAGTTGTTAATTAACTAAGAGATATATGGTAATTCACCATGGCCTGCATTTAATTTTATGCGCTAATTTTACATTTAATAACATATGATATGATAATATAATTTATTTGATGAATGCAGGCTAGGTGAAAGAGTTTAGACGTGCATTTCTACGTCTATAAGACGTCTGGAGATCAGTATGGACGTCTGGGAAATTGCCATCACAAGTTCCTATTTCTACATATTTTAAGACATCCGGAGTTAACATCAGACGTCTGATGACTAACGGACAGAACTTATCCTTCTATTTCAACCACTCGCAATCTTCGCGAGTGGTTGCAAAATTCTACCATAGAGACTTTAAAAAGAGTGAGCCAACAGAGAGGGCATCGATCTCCCTCCCCCCTACGGGGATCTTCACCCTCACCACTGGTCATCATCTTTCTCAACATACTTAATTAAGTTAATTCTGCTTAATTATATGCGGAAGAAAGTAACTTAGGTCAACTTGAATTTGTGTCGATTAAGTAGTATAGGGTCAAGTTAACCTAACATTTTAGATTTTATTTCTTTTAACTGGTTGAGTCCAGGTCATTCACTGGGAGGCATAACTTAATTAGAATTCACCATTAAATCTAGCTACCTATGGAAGGTATAATTAAATTTACTTTAAGAACATGAATTTTGCTTAATGATTTCTATTTAAAAGAATATGAAAAATTCCATAAGAAAACACATTTACACAAATGATCTTCTTTAACAAACAAGTAAACATGTTTATTTCTTTTTATTTACAAGAGATTAAGGCAATAGAAAGTATTTCTAATGAAAATATGCCTTATTACAATTTTAAGCTCAAAAGGAATGAATAATATGCAAGAAATTTAACCATTAATTTCTCTTCTTTGTCTTCAGCCTCTTTCTCTTCTTCTTCTTCTACCTTTCTCTCTTTCTTTCTCTTTTCTTTTTACTTATTTCTTAATCTTCTTCTTAATCTTTTTCCTTAATCTTTCTCGAGCTCTTTCTTTTACATGTCTTCTTTTCTTTCTTTCTTCTCTTCCTTACTCTGCCTTTTCTCTTTAGCCCTTGTTCCTGTTCAACCTTTCTTTATCTCTTTACGAGCTCTCCCTTTCTTCTTCTTCTCTTCTTTTCCTTTGCTTCTTCTCCTTCTCTTCTGAACCTTAGCATTCTTTCTTTCTAAACCGAACCGGTTTATTCCTTGAACCAAAAATTAGGCTTTTCATTGGCAACTTGGACCGGTCGGGGATACATAGCACCCCTCTCAAGGTGGGACCAGACCCTACTAGGTCTAAGCTTGGTTTTATTTAGTTTCGATTTATTTCCGATTCGCATAGTCTCGAGCCTATCCGGCTCACGGCCTCCCAGGCCCATGCACACGCCCTTACAGGCCCACACTCGCATGCCCACAGGTGCACACACACCCAAGCACGCGCAACGCACGCACCCACACACACACCCATAATGCTCAGTTCGTTTCTTACGCTGTGCGCTGTCGACTGATATGCCTATAACACAAATTCATTTTATACCCATGCGACTGCTCCAGTTCTATTAAGGTGGGACTATGTTTCCCCCTCCCAGTCTGAACTTCAGATGTCAATTCCAGCCAACTCAGAGTTCCGTTCCAAGCAAATAAAAGCTTGCTGGAAAGCTCTTAAGTTGTTTTACACAATTGGAATATCAATTTGATACTCAGGGGAGGTTAAGTTCTTCGATTTAAAGGGTGAGTGACCTGGGTTCACTACAGCTAGTTTGGCCCGCAGAGTGGAATTTTCAGCTCTAAGGTCTACAGAAAGACTTTGACTCCCAGATGGGGTATTGAAGAGGTTCAGGAGATGATTCCGTGGCTGTTGGTGAAGGAACTGAGCTCTAAGGAGCTTCAGGGAAGGTGCAGAAACTAAAAGCTTCTCCAAGGAGCTTCAAAACTGTGATTCAAGTTCTAAAAGGTCCTACAGACGGCTAAAGATCTAATGAGTCAATTCAAACAACCTCTACGGGTTGTTAAGAATTTTTCTAGGCAGATTTTCCAATTAAATCTCATCAAAAATCCACTATCATCAGTTTGGGTTCAAAAACAACTCAAACTGAACAGAAATCAAATTCTACCATAAAGTTTATCAGAGCTCATCCAAATCTCATCCGAATCATTTACAAACATCTCAGCAACAGTTTGAACTCAATTTATCTGTTTGAATCCAAAATCCAAGGATCAGACTCAAGGTTGACCATGAAGCCTTGAATTTTGACTTTCTGAATTAAACCATTTCAGAGGAAATTAAAGCCTTAAAGATCTTCTCTTTAACCACAGGAATGGATTCAGACCCTTAGAAAGATGTTTTAGCTAGGATTCCTAGGGTTTCAGGCCTGTCACCTAAGCTTGAACAGGAGTTTGTTCATCAGGACAAACCAAAGTCATTCACAGTGGTTGACTTATAGTAATGGTCTTAGGGTAAGTCTCTGAAGCTTTGAAACCTTTTGAATAAGGCTTAAACCTAACTGTCAGACATCTCCAACTCTGCTGGAGTTGGAGAAGATGAAGACCTAACAGAAACTCCAAGCACTAAAACCTCAAATAAAATGCCTCAGCATGATCAGTGAACTTCAAATCAAGGATCTGGAGCTTCACACTAAGTTCTACAGGCTGAAGAGTTTGTTTGACTCGTCGGAGATCCGGTGAGTCCAAAAAAGGCTAATGTGTATAGATGTTATGAAATTGTGCCATTAATGATTCAAAAAGCTTCCTAAGGTCACAAGGAACCTCAGGAGCACCTTAATTTCATCAATTGTTCATTAAAATGAAGATTAATCAGTGAATTCATATTGGACAAGTTCTGAGTTTGATTAGGCTCAGGACTTATTTTCCCACTCAATTGAGTGGAGAAAACAAGTCAAAATGCATTTGCGATGGTATATAGGTGAATAATTATTGATTTGAACTCCTCCTGAGCTGCCATTGACAGTGAGCTCAGGAGCTTAAATTAAATTGGGAATTTAAGTTATATAGGGTAATTACTTAAATTAGAGTAAGGATGGGGGCCCTTAAGTGATGGATAAGTGTTGGAGGACCCCAGTGGAGGTGAAGTAAACTCAACTACTGCTGCCATGGACAGCAAGAGTAGTTGGTGGAGGTGGAGGTGATTTAGGCGATAAGATGATCAATTCAGTAATTAAGGATGATAGAGATGTTCATGGAAGGTTTAAGAAGGTGAACGATGACTTAAAAAGACAAGAAATTGCTCCTGACAAGCTCAAGGGGCTCGCTGGAGCTGAGGAAGATGAATGTGAAATCTAGCATTACACTATCTAATCTACCTAACTATCCTAACTAATCTACTTACCTAACCTACTGTTACCTAGATGGAGGTAGAAGATCTCCGTCGATGGCGCATAACGGAGGACAAAATCAGAGGGTTGGAGAAAGAAGTCCGTCGGGCGATTGTGAAGTGAAGCAGAGGAGCTCCTAGTCAGCACTTCATCAGAAGACTCGGCTGACTTCGACGGAGGTCCAGAGCAATCGAAGATGGATGGAGGAAGACAGATGAAGCAGAGGAAGGTCGCCATTGTTTAGAGAGAATAGCCTATCGGTTAGCTCAGTGAAGAAGAGGGAAGGGAGCTAACTTGGTGAAAATCGAGGGTGTGGAGGGGTATTTATAGGTGGCGGCGACTAAGATGGAGGTTGAATCTGGACGGAGAAGAGGCTAGGAGTGGAGTAACCACCAACATCTTCTCCAACGCCGGTGAGGTTATCTCCAACCCTAAAATGGGATTTCAGCTTCAT
The DNA here is from genome assembly GCA_037157565.1 of Thalassia testudinum. Classification (NCBI taxonomy): domain Eukaryota; kingdom Viridiplantae; phylum Streptophyta; class Magnoliopsida; order Alismatales; family Hydrocharitaceae; genus Thalassia; species Thalassia testudinum. Next base: position 6,060,351 of record JAZHRO010000056.1, read on the forward strand.
CCATACCGGTGGATGAAAAGGAGATGGTGAGCACAAGCTCCAAGAGCTTGGAGAAGAAGGAATGACGTCGGATGAGCAGTGATCAGACGGTGGACGCACTTCCTGTCGTCAACCATCCAGAGGGCTGAAGAAGGAAAGAAGAAGAAGTTTCAGGGACTTGTTTGTAGTGAAAGTTGAGGACCTAAATGAAGAATAAGGACCCAATTGAAATAAAATATAAGGACTAAAATGTAAAGTCAGGTTTTCAAGGTTTATTTTAATTTAGATCTTTTTCAACTTTTTATATATGATTATAAATAAGACAATTATTATATTTAAAGCTTGAATTTACATTTTTGACCTTTTTAGCTTAATTTATTTAATTAAGTAATGTTACTTAAGTTATTACATACTTAGGTATATATTATATTTAAGCTAGTTAATACATTAACTAGATAAATTACTGATAATATTTTGAGTCCAATTATTAATTAAATTATTAATAATACTAATTGGATGATAATATAGCATTTTAAACTTATTTTAAGGTCCTTTACTATTTATCCCTTATTTAATAATCAACCCATATATTTGCATATTTCTAGCTAATTAACTAGGAAGACTAGTTAATTAGGGGTAATTAGAGACTATGAGGAGCTTCTCATCAACCACCACCGTGCAGCAGGCGTGCACATTGACCGGAGCTTACACCTTGGCTAGAGCATATACGGTGGCCCCTGCGTCCTCAACATCGCCTCACCTTCACCAACTCTGTGGCGTACACAGTGACAGCGTGCGTGCCTCCCTTGCCCCGTCGACATCACCACCACCACAGCAACCACACCCGGCCATCCTCTTCCTCTCAAACACCATCACCGCCACCAACACCTACTCGCCAAACCCCCCTGTGATTTCTTCTTCTTCTTCGTTCTCTTCTTCCTTCCCCTACTCCTTCATATGCAACAAAGAACCCAAAACACCATAGCTGCCACAGCAGGTGCACCTCGTGCCCACGCCTCACACCAGCCTCCCACACTTGCATACGATCTCCGTGCGCCTATGCCAACTCCACGCCTACGTGCGGCCACACACATGCATGCTGGCAGTGTGCTCCCATCAGCGGTCGATAGTGCATGGCCACATGCATCCCATCAGCGGTCGACAGCACGCGACCGTGTGCATCCCATCAGCGGCCGACAGTGCCTGACCTCGCACATCTCCAGTAGGCTAGTAGCCCCTCTACCATGCCATCACGCCCGCGTGCGCCTCCTCGCGTTGCCTGCAGCAAGCAGTAGGAAAGAGCCCACAATCACCGGCGAGCTTCATTTCCTCCGGCCGGTTGCCACCGACCTCGCGACATGTCGCTGCAACCATTGTGAAGCACTCGTCGAGGTGCACCATCCCCTCAACTCTCACAGCTATCCACACCCGTCCCTTCACGCGAGGAGTAGAGAGGAGAAATCCTCTATTTCTCCTCCAATTAATATTTACGAGCCTTGCCATTGCCGGATTCCCTATTTATTTATTTTTTGAATTAATATATTGAAAGGAATTTGCATGAATATCCCCCTATTCTAGGTGAATTACTTAAAGCCAGATTCTTCTCATGAATGCTATTAACTATGGGATGTTGATTACAATGAACAAGGTCTCTTCGTTTGGAAATTAATACTTACATTGATATCCATTGCCAAGATCACTATTTAACCGAATATTGGGTTGTGGTGATTTTACATATAAACTACATACTTGGTTAATTATTTAGAATAAGAGTTTATGTGAGAAAGAGAGTTGCGCTAAGTAATATGTGCACCCATTGAGTTTCTAAAATAATTAAGGCACCACTCACTAGTATAATAGGCTAATTCCTCCCTGTGGAGATGACCTAACTCTTCGTGGTTAGTTTTGAATTATTAAATTTTTTTTAAAAGCGATTTTCTACCACACAACAAACTATAACGACACGTCATTTTATGTTAAAATTTTTATTGAAAATGAAGATCGCTCTTTCAAGCTTCGCTGCGGCACAGCAAGGGCGATGGTGGCAGTGGCAAACTGTGAGAGGGATCGAAGAGGGCTGGCGAACGCATACTATGACGTGATGGTGGTGGTGTTCGGTAGGCAGTTAGGGCAAGCAATCCCCTCAATTTCTTGAGGGGTTTTGCTCACATGGATGAGGTGGAGCTTTTGGGACTGGCGGCAGGTGATTTGGTGGAGTAGAGCAGGCACGCGACCATGTAGAGGTATGCCAGCCGTGGGGAAGAAGATGATAGTGCAGGTTCGACGGTGGTTGAAACAACAATCTGATGATGCTGCGGAGATGAGTCGATGACGAGGAGTCGACGGAGGTAGCTAGTAGATGAAGGAGGACGGAGGATGTGTCGGTTGTGGTATGGCTGGCGCCAAAGAAGGAAGTAGCTCCAGTGGGGTAGAATGGCGACGACGAAGGGTTAAAGAGCACTTCACCAGTATTACGAGGTGCGAAAAGACGAGAGGAAGAAGAACCGGTGGCCTATTGTACGTGGCGGCCGGCGAAGAGGTCAGAGGTGGAGAGTCGCCAGAGCAAGATGGAGTAAGCTGGAGGTTGAGGAAGAAGAGGGATTTTTTGGCCTTATTTCTCGCTAAGGAGGTGAGGAATGTCATGGGAGGTCTTTTATAGGGCTTAGGAGAGCTTGGAGAACAAGAAACAAGCTTCATAGCTTGCTTGGGATTCAAGAAGAACCCCATTGATTTCGTGGGTTTGCATAAACGAACTAGGAGTTAGGAGTCGAAATTGATCCCAATAGGTTTCCCTAGGTGTGAACATTAATCCCACCAAATTTGGTGGGATTTGATTGAAGTTTGAGTAGGATTTCGACCGGTCAAAGCTCTCCTGGAGGTCAGTTGACCTCCAATGGTATCAAGGACTAAATTGCGAAGAAGATGAAGAAGTTGGGGGGCTTTTTGCAAGGAATTCAAAAGCTGAGAGGCTATTTGCAAGAAAAAGAGTCAGATCAGGATTGAAATGCAAACTGGGTCAAAATGATCTCAAATTGGGCCCAAATTTTGGTCTAAACCTAATTTGGACCCAAGAAATCTAATGGTGAAGTTGAATTTTGGTTTTAACCACGTTTGACTATGAAAATTACGTAGAAGCTCAAATTAAGGCAACTTTCTATCTGTGACTATTTCAGACCAAAATGGGTTCTGATGGTCAAATCAAAGATACAAAACCCCATAAAATATTTTTCTATGAATTTTAGAAGGTTTAGGTGAATTTTATCCTAAACAAAACCTCAGTTAATTAAGCAAGTCTATATTTAGGGTTTCAAATGTCCATTAATTCTTGAAACACATGAAAACCCGCTTCATTCTGCATGAACCCACTTATTAGACATTAATGACCATATGACCTTAATAAACCCCTGAAATAGCCTGTGGTTATTCTATATTTGTGGAATGCTCTTAATTTTGCAAAAATAATCTTGTATTCTTCTCTTCTTTTCAAAATAGGATAATATGCCCTTAGGACCTTCTGATGGATATGTAGGAGCATTTATCAACCTTTTTAGACCAAATTGAGCTAATTATGGCTCATGATGATATTTCCATCACAGCACCAACAGATCAGCAAGTTACACCACCACGCAAGACATCTAGGCAGTCGACACCCAGGTCGTCAGCTCAGCAGAATGTTATCTCTCTCAATTAAATGTTACTCTCTTGGTCAATGCATGTTTAAGTTTATCTTGCTTAAATTACATGTTTAAGGGGGAGTTAAATGTAAAATCAACAACAGCATGTTTTACTTTTTACTGAAACAAAAAAATGGGGAGATATTATGCAAAACTATTTTCAATTTCATAATTATAATTTTGTTATCATAAAAAAGGGAGAGAATGTAAGCACCTCTGTTTTGATGCACCAAAATTATGCTTATTGCTAGACTAACATTTTAGGACTATCTCGAATTAAATAGTCTTTCGATTTAAGTGAAGATAGTTGCTGATGTATGCATTTGTATCTTTATTTGAGTATAGGACATTATTGTAAGGAACCTCAAATAAAACTCAAAAATGGATTTTCGTGTATCTTTTCAAAACCAAGTTTTTAGGAATATTGATCAACCAAATTAGTTATTTGATCGACCAAAATACTTTGATCAACCAACCAACTTCATTAACTGATCAAATTAGCCCATTTTAGGAAGTTGATAAATATCCTTTTGATTGACCAACCAAGTGAATTGACCGATCAATTAGTGATCGACCAGCCACCTTAATTGATCAACCAAATTGCCTTTTGATCGCCCAATTTAAATTCTTACTTAGGCAAAAATTTTAGTATAAATAGAGGTCGTACGCAGCCCATCTACACACAACTTTCAAGAGAAATACCTTTCAAAAAGTAGAGCTTCTCGTGCTTATTCCAGAGGCCTTCGCACCCCGTTCTTCATGTTCTTCAAAAGCACGATGCCTCAAACCTTTGCGAAAAATTCGGTTTGATCTTTTATTGAGTTTCCATAGAAGTTATTTCAGTTATTCTATCTTGTTACTTTGATTTACAAATCCCAAGATTGTTGGGAAGATCTGTGGTTGTTTTTGCTTCTCTTCAGGATAAAAAGAGAAGTGGTTGTAAGAGGTTGTTCCACCCTCATTCAAGTGGTACGGTTAATGGATTGACTAGCTTGGACTAGTCAAAAAAATCCTAAGCTGGGAGGCTTAGGTAGTGGTTTTCACCTGATTTGGGTTTCCACTATAAATCAGTTGTACTCTGTACTTGAATCTCTTGTGATTTATTTTTGATCTGTGTATATATTTTTTAAGGCGATACTATTCACCCCTCCCCTCTATTATACGTTGCGATCCGCAGGATATCCTCCTACTCTCAAGGGGGGAACATGGAAGGGTGTGTCAATGTGTGTCTACAAGAGGGAGAGGGAGAGGAAAGGAGGGAATCAAAGGTTAAGGGGAGTGCATGCAGAGTGGGGACGTCTGTGGTCTCATGTTCTGTGTGCAACAATATGTGGAGGGGGTTCGGTCCTCTTTTGGGAAGGGAGAGGGAGAGAGCAATGATTGAGGGGTGGAAATTAGAGATATTGAGATGGTGGTGGTTACATATAAGGTGGCCTTTTTGGTGGTTTTTGATGGGGAGAGTTAAAAGAAGGTGGCGATGGCTAAGGGAATAACTAGAGAGGAGAATGAGTGTTGTTGCCATCTTTATCTTTCTCAAAAAAATGTCAAAATGATTTTTTTCCCCCTTTGTCTCTCAATCAAATGTCAAACACACATATAGAATAAAATCTTAGAAGTTGTCTTTCCATAATCAATTTCTAATTAAATCCTGCAAGACATGTGCATGTAATTAATATACAAAATGTGCATCAAATGAAGAATTATATACCTATCGAAGTACATTAATCATAGAAAAATGCAAGAATTATAATTTACAAGCTTAACTAATTTTCCAATGCAATGCAATGCACTAAATCTACTTTAACTCCAAATTGAATGCTCTTAAGCATAAATAGTACTATCCACTAATGTGAACCTATCAAATTCCCCTATGCCTAACTTTTGCTAGTCTCAGGCAAAATCATATGGAGAAGAACCAGATCTCTATACCAGAATTTATCGTCAGGATGCTTTATCATGTCATGCCTATGGAGACTAGTTTGAAATACTAGTCCTAGGCTTTAAGGTACTCAAGTATCAATCAAGATACAAACCTGATTGGCTTTAGCTTTGGGCCTTTGACAAAGGTTTCTTAAGCCCCATAGCCTACCCAAGGGTTTGTTGACCCTAGATATTAAAGTACCCATGCATATGTGCAAAAGGTCCAATTTTAACTTGCCAGCGCATTCTTCATAATAGAGATGGAGATATTTTTGAGATTTTTCTCTTTTTGTAATTTTTTTGTAAATCCTCTAAATTTAACCTCGGATTAGCTCTCAACACGGTATGTGTCAAATTCCTTTTTCCCATCATCAATCCTCAATGGGTCCTTGGCATACGATGCTTCAGGATAGTATCGCTCATGGCAACCCTAAGAACTCTGGCAATGGACACTTCACGATAGTGTCGCCCATGGCTAGGGAATAGCATGATATGCTTACGTGCTCCCAATAGGATATTTAAATATCCCAAGAGACAAGTGCCGAGGAGATGACATGTTATAACACATCCTCAAGGGGAGTATTTACTCCTCTCATGAAGTGGGAACCATTCTAATCAACTTGTGTTTTTGAGCCTCTCCTAAGTCAGATTTTCGAGAAGATCATTTTTCAGACAAAGGAATTTTCAAAGTTATTCTTCATTAAGCATAATGAACTAGACCAATATGTGAGATGTGGATGCTTAAGTTACTAAGACCTGCAAGCCAAAGGACCTACAAAGAGGCCAGATACTCCCTAAGCCTTAGACTTAATACATCAGCTTCTCAACCTCCTTAATCACTTGAAGAATAATCCATATCTTAACAAATACTCAAATTTTTAAGCCAAATAGGCCCTAGAGGCTTAAAGTTGGTATAGCTCACTTATCTTCTAAGGTTTGGCACTTATGGTCTCACTTCACCATTTGTTCCAATCCAGAAGTTAGGTAAATTCTTCCATAATCAAATACTAGGACTAACACAAGTTTGTTTTTTTTTCTCTCTGTCCCTCTCTTTCTTTTTCTTCTCTCTCTTTTCTTTTTTTCTCTCTTTTTTTTTGCATCAATATATATAACTATCAATGCACTAACTACATGCATGTAAAGTACGTATAAATGCTATATACAACCTCAGGTTATACCCCCTCAAGTATTACCATTACCCCCTCATGCCTAAAATGTCCAATAGCCTCATTACATGCAAAAGCATAGATAATACCTAAAGAAGAGTTGGGCTTCCTCCCAATAAACGAGATGAGCAATTCCTGCAATCAGGGTCTAGAAAAGAAGTAAAGGGAGACCCGAAAGAGATACGTAACAAAGTAGGCTTTGTGAATAGGTAACCCAAGATGTTGGCAAGCTGGTGATGGAGAGTGATGCCAAATGCTTGCCAAACACAGGTGAGAACTGGATATTCTTGGGCCACTATTAGAGGTCTCACATAATACACATGAGTAGTGACCTCTAGGAGTGCAGAGTGAGGAGGAAAAGGCTCCTTAAGCAAAGGTGTGTGGGGATGAGAGGATGATAAGAGGAATACCCTAAGGATGATGGACCGACATGGACAAGTGTCAATCCATACCTGCCACTCCTCAACACAATATATCAGTCTAGTTATACCCCCATTAAGCAGAAATGTTAGCAGAGACTTAAAGAAGCAAGTTTCTAGGGAATTCAAATCTCTAAGTTGCGGGGTGGTGAAAAGAGTCAAAGAAGGCTTGAGAAGTTCAACATTCATCCCCAACAACTATTCTAGTTTCTGAATGTCATCCCTAGCAGCCTTAGTAAATAATTGAATTTCATCCTACTTATCATTAGGGTGATCTTCCTAGAATGGGGCCAAGTGTTTGCCCTTCTAATTAGATAGATCAAGAGTGGCCCCCATTTCACTATCATGTGAAGGTAGGTTGGAAGCAATAGGAGTGGGAATGTCCTCAACAACGACATCCCCAGGTTCTTGTTCGATGCGAAGATCCTGCCCCTGGGGTGTATAGATTCCCTCATCAAGAGTACCAATTGCTTCCATTTCTTCCTAAATTTTGAGAGGATGATCCTCATAGACAAAAGTAGGTAGGAATCCATATTTTTCTAAGTCAGTAAGATCCTTAGGGGTTAAGTTCTCAAACAAAACATACTCCTCCCTAGAGTCACTCCATACTCTAAGTCCAAGACCCTCAAACTCATCATCATCCTCCTCTATGTTTCTTCCCTCTTGCCTCTAAGACTCAGGAAAATCCTCCATGATCAGATCAAGTACTTCAAGTGTGTCCTTATCTTCCTCAAAAATTAAATCTTCATGTCCCCGAGACCAAAATTGATCCAAGTCATCTAATTCACTATCAATCCCCTTAAGGGCACCTGTGTTGGTCACATGTAAATTCTCAAAATGTTGTATGGTGGGTGTTGGTTCCCTAAGTGAAGGGTTAGGGTTTTTATTATTGACTCCCAATATGATTCCTTCTGATACCCAAAAGTCATGAGATTTATTAACTTCATAATCAAAATCCTTAGGGAAATCTAACTGAGGTGCAAGGTCCTCAAAGGGGTAAGGTGTAGGTTTGGAATTGATGGTTTTGAAAGATTCATTCATTGTAGTAATAATTCCTCAAAAATAGCTTGAACAACAGATAAAATTTATAACTCGAAAGAAAGTCTGAGGTCGTTTGCTGGGAGCAAATAGGAATTCACACACTAAACTCAACAATTAATCTAAATGAGCATAATATATTACTCAAAATCTAATAGAAAATGTAGCACATGAGCATAAGATGAGTTAAAAAGAAATTTAGACAAAATAATGGTGATTTGGATCACCAATTATAAGTCTAATACATAGAATAATTACTCAAATCTTAATCAAAGGTAGGAAATTAGACATTTGATTTTGCAAGCAGACATCTTAAAAGACATTTCTATAGTACCACTTTATGATTTTTCTTCAGTTTCTTCTTTTCTGCCTTGACTTCTCTCTTTTATTCTCCGTGTACCTCTTCTACCTTCTCTCTGCTTCTTCTTTCTTTCTTTCTTTGGATTTTGTTCTTCATGCACAGTGGGAGGCAATCCCTCCAGTGGCTAAGTGTCAGCCAACTCTTAATAGAGCAAAACCCGCCTACCCCTCGTGCTCTCTCTCTTTCTCTCTCTGGGTTCCGCTCTCCCAGAGCCTTCCACAGTAACAAGTAATCGGGTCTAGAGAGCACTCCAGACCAAGGCTGCGGGCGTGGGTCGTAGTTGAGGTATGCGTGGGTTAGGCGAGTCAGGTCAGAGCCAGGCCCAAGTGGTGTGTGTCACGGGCGAGGCAGGTGTCGGGTGAGAAGGGACCTCACCCCCGTGTGTTGAGGTGGATAGCCTACAACACAAAATCAATTTATGCGATGCTGGATGCTCAATGGTTTCCGAGGTGGGACTAAATGTCCCACCTTCCTCGTGCGAGTGTCTACTGATGCCTCTCCGTCGAATTGGGGTAGTGTTTGAGCTCGGGGTCCCCAATTGAAGACCTGGTGTCAATCCTGCAGTGATTCCACAGTGCCTGGAGGGTGTGGCCTGGAGCTTCGTGGCTAGAACTCAAAGAACAAAGGCGACGATGGGCGGAGGGTGGCGGAAGTCCAGAGTGTACCTGAAAGGAGAAGCATGGCCTTTCGACCCCGTTAAAATACTTCAAGAGCTTCGTCGGAGGACGATGATCGTAGTGGTGTGTGTGATGAGGTGAGTGCGTGCATGTAGGTGTAGGGTGAAGTCGGAGATGGTGCACGATGATGGGTTTATTCGGTGGAGGGTTTGGAGGGGCAATCAACCTAACTATGTTAGGGCTTTTGCTCCTAGGGTCGAGGAGGAGGTGTAGGGAGTGTCGGTGAGGTAGATGGAGGGGTGTAGCGGCGGATATGCCTCGCCGGAGGAGTAGTTGGAGATGAAGAAGATGACGGTGAATGGGGGTGTCGAGGGTCGAATTGAGAGATAGAGAGAGGAAAACTAATCTATGATGCTAACTAAACCTAACTAGCTACTCTAATGGATGAAAGGGGTAAGGAGGACGTCGGGTATGGTATGGCCGGGACCGAGGAAGAGAACTGCTCTGGTGGATGGTAACAGCGACGACGACGAAGATTAGGAGGTGCCCGCTGGTATGGCACGATGCGGAAGAAGCTGAGGGGGAGGAATCCGCCGCTGGTATTATGGTCGGACGACAAGGAGGATCGGGAGGAGTCACCGTACGTTGAGGAGCTTCGGCTGGATTAGGAGGGAAGAATTTAGGGGTAACTTTGGTTGAAATCGAGCGTGAAGAGAACGGTTTGATCTGGGGATTCTTTTATAGGTCTCTAGAGGTCGATTCAAACTTGGGAAGCAAGCTTCCCAAGCTAGGAAAGTCACCGGAGTAGGAAAATTGAAAGATACCCGAATCTCTCATGTGTTTGCATGAGAGATTGGGAAGGTTGTAGGGTTCAAGGATAGGTGCAATGGAGAGATAACTCCTCAAGAAATCTCCCTTCCAATTTTGGAAGGGATTGAGCGAGAAAGCAAGGAGATCTTCCTATTTGAAGGTTTCCAGAGCTTTAGGATTAGGAGTTCAGGGTAGTAGGGACCTATTTGCAAAGAATACAAAGAAGTTGGGGGGCATTTTGTGAGGAATTCAAAAGTTAGGGGCATGAGTGTGAGATAAAAGAGTTAGATAGGACCAAATTGTAAACTAGGTCAATATGATCTCAGATTGGGCCCAAATTTTGGTAAAAACCTAATTTAGATATAAAAAATCAAATGGTGAAGTTAGATTTTGGTTTTGACCTAGTTTGATTGGGTAATTTATGCAAAAACCCAAATTAGGGCAAATGTCTGTCTGAGACTCTGTTTTGGGTCAAGACGGGTTATGATGGTCAAATTGAAGATACCAAATCCTAGAGAATATTTTTCTATGAATTTTAGAGGGTTTGGGTGAATTTTATTCTGACCAAGACCTCAGTTAATTAAGAGGGTCTGTTTTTAGGGTTTCAGAAGTCATTTAATTCTCAAAACACGTGAAAACCCTTTTCTGTCTGTACTAACCCACTTGTTAGACTTTTAAGACCATTTGACCTTTATTTAACCCATGAGAAAGCCTGTGATTGTACTGCAATTGAGATATGCTGTTAAAACTACAGTTTTACCCCTTTTTACTGTTATTTTCTCAGAATGGATTTGCAATGAATTATGGTCCTCTGGCGATTATGTAGGAGCATTTAATGATGGAATATGACTAAATAAAGCAAGATATGGCTGATGATGATGTTATCATCAAAGGTCCTCAGAGGGGTAAGGTGTAGATTTAGAATTCCTAGGATGGGTTGTAGATTCCACCTCAAAATCAAGGATGGGAGTTGGGTTGATTATTTAACTATAACCCTTTTCATCAAATGTAATAAAGATATTATCATTTGAGTCGAGTTCATCTAATGGGACCATCTTCCCCTTTGATTGGCTCCAATAAGGTCAGGTGGAAAGTCTAAGGGATCCTCCTCTTCTGGTTACCACCATTCTACATCACAATTCATTGAGTGGCCACTCCTTCAATTTCCAATGTATCCATGTAGCCCCCCTCCCCCTTAATGCAAGGACTTCTCAAAGAAGTATTATCGAGCATGGAGGGGTCTACATTATCCTCAAGAAGGTAGTAGCTATACTCCATGATTGAGTCCCTAATGTCCCCTTCCATCTTATGGCATGGCTCTCTTGAAGGAGATGTATCTAGCATGGAGGGGTTAGAATCAACCTTAAGGGAGTAAATCAGGTGACTAATTTCTCCCTTTAATTATTGACTTGTCTTCAATGACCCTCTTAAAGATTCCATCATTTCCATTTGTTGTTTTTGCATTTCAAACTTGAATGTGGAAAGTTTATCATTCTTTTCAGGAGGAAAGTCAAGCTCAGGGTTATAATGCCTAGGAGTTTATGTCCAACATTAGAATTAAAATCATCCAAGGAGGGTGGGTTGGATTTGTCTAAGGTGTGTGGCATATCAGGGAAGGTGTATCCTACTCCTAGGTTATGCTCATAATTACAAAGTTAGGGATTAACCAGACCAATGCTCCTATAGTAGGAGTAGAAAGGATCCCATTATTCATCAGGATATCCATCAGAGGATGGATAAGTGTGAGTCATAGGACCAGAATGAGGTGTTTGGAGGTGAAGTTTAGAAGTGACGTAGTTGTAATCCATTTAAAGAATAAGTCTTGAAAAACACTCACCCCAATCAAATACAAAGCAATGGGACTCTTCTTGTGTTTAAAGATCGATTAGGTCTTTAAGCCAACCTCCAACCTACCCATCAGAGTTGTCAAATGGGGTCAATTCGTGCCCATCCATTCCCACTTTAATGGTATAAAAGGGTGAATGTGGCTTGAGATCCTAGATAGGCTCTTTAGAGACGAAACGAGGTTGCTTACACTCTTGGTGGATAAACAAGTTATACAATCAATTATGCATCCTAGGCCAACTTTCGTTAGTGCCTTAAGACCTACTCGCAAAGAGAGTTAGCCTCTAATAGAGACTGCTCACCACAAACACCTCGGGTTGGGTGATGAAACAAACTTATTGATTATTGGCTGACTCTCTCTAGGGTGAAAGGAGATGAGATAGAAGGAAGTCTCTAGTGTCCCTTAGTGAAGTGCTCTGTGGCACTTGTGTGCATTTGATGCGGAAAATACGCAGTTTGTTAAATGATGTAATTAGTGTCATTGCAACGCGTAAATCCGCAATCAAACTTTTACATTTGTAATACCTAGTATCTAGGGTCATCCAAGGAGGCCAATTTGTTAGTCACAAAGAATGGGTTCTCTCTCTTGCCTCTCAAATCAACACATAATTTTTTGTATTTTTGATTTTGTTGTTTATAGGATTTTCATAAACAATCGGTTTTTTTGTGAAGATGAATTACACTGCAACTAACCCTAAGTGACAATAATGAAGTCTTCTCCTCTAAGCTTACACTAGGCAAGTGTGCCTAAGGTAATTAGAAGAGAAGAGTATGATGTTCACTACACTAATACAAGAAGAAAAACACACTAATTTCAAGCATGAACTTGGTAGTCAATGAAAATTTGTATTACTAACAAAGTAAAATATAGGTAGAGGAATGCTTCTATAAGAACATTAAACTACTAGCTAACACAAAAGGTAAAGTAAAAGATAAAGAAGAAGGAGTGATTCTGGTAGAAGATCCATGTGGCCCTTGCTCCAAGTGTGGTTTCCCCACACTTGAAAAGAGCTCTCCTCTTCCTTCTTCAATTGGTCTTCCTTCAAGCTCTTCCTTTAAGGTGGGTGTCAACCACCTTGATGAAGATCCTCCTTGCCTGGCCATCCCCTCTAGGTTGAAGATGACCTCCTCCTTGGTGTGGCTAAGGGAGAAGAGAGAGAGGAAGAAGGCACCAAGGGGGCGGGTAGGTTGCCCCCTTGATCTTCTTCTCTCCTTGGTGTGATGTAAGAGCCTAACTAATGGTATGGGTGGAACCTATGTAATGGAGAGGAGATGATCTTAAGGTGGTGGTTAGATGTGTTTTTATAGGAACAGAAGGTGGTGGTTGGCATGGAGATAGGTGTAGGGCTAGGATTCATTTTTAAGGTGGTTATGGGTGGTTATGTAGATCCTAGGGTTAAGACTAGTTGGCACCAAATGTAGGGTTTCCTAGGTGGGTGGTTAAGGGTTGGAGGCCACCCTTGGTGGACATCCATGGGTGTAGGGATGCCTTGAATTTGGCGCCAAGTGGGGGCTTCTAGAAGGGTTCCTATGTGGCACAAAGATGGGTGGTTGAGATGGGTTTAGGTGTTGGATGGAGGGTTGGGATGAAAAAGGTGTTTGGAGCCAAAAACCAAGGTGGTTATAGGATGGTTTTGGGGCCAAAATGGTGGAGACTTTTGGTGGTGGAGTGGGATGGAATGGTGCCTATAGTTGGCGACAAAATTGGGTAGGACTAGGTAGCTTAGGTGGACTAGGTGTAGAGCTATTTGGTGGAACTTAGCTGGGTAGGTTTTAGGGTTAGGTTAGGTTGCCAAGGAGGTACCTAGCTAAGATAAGCTAGCTTAGTTAGTAGGGGGTAGAGTTGGAGGCATAGGAAGCTAGGCTTTTGAGGGAGAAGAGCTGGAGGTAGTTATCTTGAGCTGCACTGGAGCTGGTGGCTGCTGAAGAGAGCTACGAGGAGCTACCTTAGCTGGCTTAGCTTGCTAGTTCTTTGCTAGCTGCTAAGCCAAGCTAAGATGAGCTGGCTTCTGCTAATGTAAGCTGAGGTAAGGTAGGCCTGATCTTCTCAGAGATTACTGAGCTAGCTAGAGTAGCTAACTTAGGTCAAGTAGCTCAACTCAACTAAGTTGAGATGAGTTGAGCCTTCGAGAGCTGGACTTAAGCTGGTCTGAGCTGGTAAAGGTCACGGTCTAGTTAGTAGCTAGACCTAGTCAGGTTTAACTTCCACTAAACTCTTCTGAGTTGGAGGAGCTGGAATGGAGCTGGGATCAACTGACTTGAGCTAGTTTGAGTTGCCATCCAGCTAAGGTGAGCTGAATGGAGCTATGGATGAGTTGATCCAGCTAGAATGACCTGGGAGCCAGCTGGGAAGAGCTGGATCTAGCTAGAATCCAACTAAAAGGAGCTTCTTCTTCATCTTCTGCCTTTCTGAGTGCTAGGGTTTTAGGGATTTGACTATCTGTTCATCTGTAGCACTCAAATAACTGTGTCAAAAACACAACAAAACATGCAATGCATGCCTAACCAAATTGATGCCTAAGTGCAACCCAAAAACCCATTTGCGGAGTTAAAAGCCTAAGAGCTAGGTTTGTTTTTAGTCATAAGAATGATGATAAACTGGCATTTATCAGCATTACACTGAAAATCAATTTTATTTGAAGAGAATCACACACAAGTCCTTTAATAAAAATCAAGTGTGATTTTGCTTTTAAGGTCAAATCTAATTAGTAGTCCCAATTTCTTAGAAGATGACCACTTAGTTAATAGCTTCAATCAATTTAGTGGTCTTTGAATTTAGCCCAAATGCAATGCATGAATAAGAGTTGGATGCAAAGATAGAGAAAATGTACCTGACCCCAACAATCTTCATGCAAGATGCTAAGCAATGCAATAAAATAGATCTAAATGCTACTCATTCACCCTTATCATGCACTCTCCTATGGATATGCAACTCCTAAACAAATAGTTCGAGTTCTTTTTTTTTTTGATAAAGTAAGCAATTCTAGAATTAAGTTAAGGTAGCTACTTGCATAATCCGACACAAAACTAATAGTCCTGGTCACTAAAGAATGGGAACATGCTCCCTAAAATGACCCCCAATAATCACAACAAAAATTAGGTAACAAACCCTGAAGACTAGCCCTAGGATACAAGGGTGAGAAAGTAATGAAATAAGCTAGTCTAAGAAGTCTAGAGTCAACTCTAAAGTCTAATCAGACAAATGCTCATGACGACTCTTTCTCGATGTGCAATCCAAGTCTCCTTCCTATGCCACCTACCTAGGTCTCCTCCTTGCGAGATGTGAATTTCTACCAATGTGGCTCAAGGTCCACATGGTCTCATCCAAGTACCTCGCACAGAATAGAAAAATTTGTCACCATAATATGCCTTTCAATGATCTCAAATAAATTAAAAAGTGAACCTATTACGCCTGTTGCCTCCCCGACAACGGCGCCATTTGATATGGGAATTTTTTGCTTTTGCAGTAATACTAATAATCATAATGGTAATAATAATGTGTCGTTGGAGTATAATTCATGGTAGAAAAATCCTAGATCAACAGTTATAATGAAGTATGCACGAATCTAGTTTAACCAACTCAAACATGCATCATACTAAATAAAACGCATAGGAAAAAATATCGTATCCATAGGGAGGCAAGTACACACATAGGTTCAAGATATAATAGTGATTCCAATAATCTGAGAAAAATAAATGAATTACAAAAATCAAAACAAATGCAGTAAATCACAGTGAGAATACGCAATCGCGGATGCAACGCAATCACGGTTGCGAAGAGATGAGCCATGTGTTGTCACCACGTTGATCGGTGGAAGTGGAAGTGCATGGTTGTTGCAGTCGAGGGAGAGACGTAGTGTGGTCATGGTGATGACATAGAGGAAGTCGAGCACGATGGTGATAGTGCACGGTCGCGGTCAATGTCGACGTCGTAGCGCAATGAGGCCGAGGGGAGGGAGAGCACAGTGGCGAGAACAGAGGTTGCAGTGGTGTGGTGGTGGCTGATCGTCACGAGTAAGAAGAGGGCCAAGCAGACTTGCCTCTGTTGCTACTGTCAAAGGCATCGAGAAGAAGGTCACTGATGTCAATGACGCGATGAAGGTCACATTGGGGCTTGCTATTAAGGGCGAGCGCAGTGGTGGCTGGGATGAGTGAGGACAGTGGTGGTGCTTCACGCAGTCAGAAAGGGATGTGCGAGACCGAGAGAAGGAGAACAACTAGGTGTTGCGGTCTACATGCAGAGCGGTGGGAGACGATCGAGAGGTGGCGGAGGTGTTAGCGCTAATCAATGTAGAGTGGAGGAATGAAGAGGAGGAGGGCTCGGGTGGAGTTGGTGTAGGAGCGTGGGAAGAGGGGGTGGTGCATGCATGTGTGAGTAGGGATGTAAGTTTCAATAAACCTGACCCTAACTTGACCCAACCCCACCCAAAATGAATGGGTAAAACCTAACCCGAACCCGATCAAGTTCAAGTATGGGTTTTATCCAAAAACTCGACCAAGTTTGGGTATGGGTATGAGTATAACTCTATACCCGATTACCCTACCTGAATACCCAAATAAAATCCCCATTTACCTAAGATATATAAGTCCCTCATTCCCCTAAACCTAATCTTCCTCATGATTCCCTCCATGATTTTGAAGGTTGGGAATGCTTCTGAAGCTTCCATTGAACATTTATTTTGGGGATGGGGATTTTGTTTGAAAGGCTCTTATATTTAGTGTCTTTTACATTTTTATTTTTGATGTATTCCCTTGAAGGGCTCTATTTGTAATAATTTTAGTAGAGATCAGTAAAATTAGAGTAGCCTAAGCTCTTATGTTTAGAGCTTGTTAAAAGTAAACAATTAATGAATTGTGTTATAGATTTTACTTCTTCTTTGACTCTAATTTGGTACAATTTGATTGTAAGATCAATTTATAAATGGATACCTACTTGCGTAGCAATCATAGGCCCTAATCCACCTGAATTAAGTTAGAACCTAGCTTAACTTATGCATTCTGCATGCATTCGCATCGTACTTTGCATCATAGTTGATTTATTAGATTTGTGAATAATAATGTCATATTATGCGCTAATTGAGAGGCATTAATAATTGCAGGTAATTCAAGGCTATGGATGACCTATCCAACCATACAGATCTGCTTAGAACAACGACAAAAGTCCAATGCTTCCAAGATCACATCAATCAGACTACCATAGCATCCTATGGAATGTGTAGAAGCACAAGAGCCAAGAGGTAAATAAGAGAAAATCCAGACCTCAGATGATAAATCCAACCTCAAGGATGGATCCGGATCAGCGATCACAGTCCAACGGTGTAAAAATCATCTCAATTGGAGGGCTACATCATCATTTACAAAAGAGAGAAGATGAACGGCCATGATGGGGCCACGTGGCACCATCACAATTGCCCCCCACACCGACCCCAACTCCTAAAGGCAACCCCATGCATCGTGGGTCGTTGGATCGCCATCCAATGACCATGATGAGCCCACATCACCGGCCTCGTCGTACTTCATCAAGATGATCAAGCCTCAGCTGTTGGATCTCCATCCAGCGGCTGAGGGCGGATGCACACACGATGGCAACCACAAAAACTCAGTTGCGTAGCGCACTGGCAATTGCGCTCAACCAACAACACACAACACAGGGTCGACTCACAATCTGCACTGATCCAAGGTGGTCGCAGGCACGGAGGAAATCCATCTGTTGGATGGCCATCAGGCGGTGGAGCCGCGACCACGTGGTGCACGGAGGGACATCGAATGAAGACACATGTGATGATGTGTAAGTGAACATGCGAGTGTGCGTGTTTGAATTTCAAGAGGCAGTGGATGCAGATCGGACAGCTGAGATTTGCTGAAGTGCGTAAGGCGCAATTTAAAGGAGAGCGGATGCGTAAGGAGAGAGAAACAACTACAGCAGCACACGAGGAGAGTGCAGGACCGTGTGATGAAGATCCAAGCGACAAGAAGACACCACGTGTTAGCATCTCATGCACTCCGAGCGTTTAAGGCGCAAGGAAGGTGTTTTTAAGGTGCAATTTGGTCCGTTGATCCCCCGATCAATGATCTAATCGTACCAAGGTAGTTGCACGGCTTGGAGGGCTCAAATGCCCATCTTACCCCTCATAAAAGCTATAAAAGAAGGCCCAGGGCCCCCTCAGAAGGACATCTTCCACCAGAACTTCTCCAGACCCTCTCCAACTCTTCATACCTTCTTCTCTGTCTCTCTCCATCTCCAACTATCCTCCTGAAGCGCCCACCAAACCACCTTAGCAAACCATCGTTGCTCTCCCTAGCCTCTCCAAAAGGCCACCACGGACCACCCTGTTGGTGCTAGAGCACTGCGATCGTTTATTTTGATGATAACAAAACATGTGTCATTTAACATTTGCACTTGAAGTCTTAGATTCAGGTTAATTGCAAATGGAGACGTGGTTAGACGAAGTTCAAGCTCGCATCCATGGTAGATTGGACAAGCTTGATGGAGAACAAAGGAGCTTCGCGAGGAGTGATAACTTGAAGAAGGAGATGAAGAATATGATAGATTTCCTTTCCTTTGTATTATGTATTTTTGTTTCTTTTGTTGCTCTTTATTTTTGTTTCTTAGATTCATGTTAAAGAGCCTCAAAGAACCCTAACAGTAGTCCTAGGAACACTTGCACAACCCTAGGATACTTAGGTTTTCTGTAGAGAACTTAGAAAATCAAAATAAGGTTTAGATAGCCTGAACAGACGTCTAATCTGAAAATCAGACGTTTGATAATGACTTTTAAGATGTCTGACTATTAACTCAGACGTTCGATAATATTTAGGCTGGACTTAGTTCTGTCTGATGAAATCAGACATCCAAACCTTAGTCCAGACGTCTGATGTTTTTGTCAGACGTCCAATTAGTGGAACGTTGGCTGCCCACACAGATGTTGAGGAATCTGACCGTTAGCTTATATCAGACGTCCATAAGTGATCCCAGACGTCTGATATGTGACCATTTTGCCTCAACTGACCCAAAATTGCCTTTAGCAAATCTTGTAGCTGTTACCCTTCTTGGGAATCCATTCCCGCAGAACAAATAGGTTTCCAGACGTCTCGACCTTGTGCCAGACGTCCTGTGTGTCGTCTGATGGACTTTCACTAGAACCCTGTTTCGATCTGATTCAAGTCAGGAAGGAAACCTGCCTAAAATTAGACGTCTGACTTAGTTCCCAGACATCTTAAACAGGTTTTCCAGACATCTGATACCAGGACCAGACATCTGATGACCCTATCAGAATCATGATTATTTCTGACTCCAGCCTGATTCTCTTGAGCCTTTCACCCAACAGCTATGAAACCTTCCAAGGCCTTCCAAAGCCTTCGTAGGGCCTCTATAAATAGAGGAGAACCCTTACCACTCAAATACACACCAAGCAACACTCTTTCACATCTTTTTGTGTCTTTTGATCTTAAGAAGAAAGCTCTAGCTCTCCAAGCCTAGTTCTACATCTAGAGAGCTTCCATCTAATTGCGCACCCACTCTCCCGCCGTAGTTCACGAGAGCGCCGTTGTGCCATTGCGTAGTTCACGCATTCGCATCGTCAACACACTTCTAAGCAAAGGGAAGCATCCTAACACCTATAGAAGCTAAGTTTAAGAATTATTTTGTTGGCTCTAAAGGACTATTCTTTTATTTGTTACTTTGTTATTTGGTTGGGTATTCGTATTGTGAATTCCCGTATCCTTCGTGAGACAAAATCCTTCTTGTGAAGAGAAGGGGTTTGAGGTACTCTACCCTCGTATAAAGTAGCGTGGTTGTAATTGAGGTTGTACTACCCTCGTTTAAGTAGCACATTAGTGGATTTGATTAACTTGGTTGATCAGAAAATCCTAACTCGAGAGGGTTAGGTGATGGTTTTCACCCGGGTTGGGTTTCCACTTAAAAATACTTGTGCCTAATTGTGTGATTGCTATTTTTGTAAAATTGTCTATTTTAATTCCGCATTTTATTACGTCATGCTGATCTCACCCCATCAGAGTAAGGGATAATACAATTGGTATCAAAGCAGGTTTCGCATTTTCGGCGTTACGCATTGGCGAAGATCCGATGGAGGGAAGCGTCACCGCCACCAGAATCATTGAGGGGCAGTCCACCGTCCGACCGCCTTTCTTCGATGGAAGCAACTACAGCTACTGGAAGTTACAGATGAAGATGTGGCTTCAAGCCACCGACTTCACTTTATGGGAACATTGTGAAACCCCATACGAAGTCCCGGAGAAACCAAAGAGAGGCTATTCGCAGTAGTAGACCCACGAGCTTTCCCTCAATACAAAAGCTATGAATGCGTTATATTGCGCCCTTAGCCTGGAGGAGTTCAACCGAATATCTCAGTGTGCCACTGCATATGAGGTATGACACACTCTAGAAGTTACACACGAAGGTACCTCTAAGGTAAAGACTTCTAAAATCAATTTACTTTCTCAAGAATTTGAATCTTTTTCAATGAAGTCTAACGAATCTTTAAGTGAGATGAACACTAGGTTCACTCTCATTGTAAATAATTTAAAAGTTCTAAGTAAGACCTTCAGCAAGGGAGAGCTTCATAGAAAGCTACTCCGTTCCCTTAGACCGAAATGCGAGCAGAAGGTCACCACGATTGAGGAGGCAAACAAGGTGGAGGAGCTCAACATGGAAGATCTCTTAGGCAATCTAATGGCCTATGAGACAAAGCTAAAGCAAAAGAAGGATACATCGGAGCCAAAATTGAAAAAGACCCTCGCTTTCAGAGCTGCATCAGATAGCGAGGTAAGTTTCGACGACGAGGACTTTAAGTTTTTACTTAAAAAGTTTTCCAAGTTTTGTAGGGAATCAAAGAAAGAAAAGGAGAAGAAAGAAAGCCTGAGACGTTGCTACCACTACAATGAGAAAGGGCATCTACGACCAGAATGCCCACTTCTCAAGAAGGAGAAAAAGAAGGAAAAGGAGAAGTCTAAGAAAAAAGCATTCTAAGCAACTTGGAACGACTCGAGCTCAGAGGAAGAAGAAGAGCAGAACCCTGAGGAAGAAACTACTTGCTTTGGTTTCATGGCCATAGGAGAAAGTGACAGCAACAACAGCGATAATGAGGTAAATCCCGATTTACAAGATGCTTTCAATGAATTATTTGAGCTTAGTAAATCACTTAAGGTAGAAAATAAAATTATTAAAAAGAACCTTAGTTTTCTTAAAAATGAAAATAAAAGGTTAGAACAACAATTTAAGAATCTAGAAGCTATTCCTAAGGATAATAACTTATTATTTGAAAATAAAGATTTAATCAATGAAAATACTAAATTGATTGAGGAAAATGCTAATCTAAAATTAGAAATTTCTGATTTAAAGACTAAGATGAATATTATAGAAAAAGAAATCACATGTCTTAGGAAAAATTCCAACAAATTAATCAACAAAATAGATAATTTGCATAGCCCTAAGATTGAGAAAGGATCTCCGTCAAGGAGACCCACTAACAAATCCGAATCCAAGCTCACTTGGATACTGAAGAAAAAATTGGAATCTTGTTTTATAGGTTTTAAGGGTAACTATAATACAAGAGATTGGACCTACAAGTTCAAGGCTAGTCAACTCCAGTTGGGAGAACCGAGTAGACCAAGGAGGAGAACGAGAAGATCGACGAGACGACGAACAAATGATGGACCCGCCGCACGTCGACTGTCAGACTGGAGACCGGCACCAATGCTCGAACCTCCAAGCTACAAATGGGAGCCCCATCTAATGTGGCATCCACCACCTCCATTTGGGCCATTTTATTAGCCATGGTAGGTGAGGTAAAACCCTTTACCCTATTCTTTTATCATTAGTATATAGATAGGGGGAGTTAAAATTATGAGCTTATTGTCTATCATTAAAGGGGAGATGTAAGTTAGCTATATTTCCTTTAGAAAGGGGGAGAAAAAAAATAATAGCTATCTTATTGTTACAAAAAGGGGGAGGACATTACTCTTGTTAAAAGAAATTCAATCCATTTATAAAAGAGCATGTTTTAAGGGGGAGTTATAGGAAATTTAAAATGATTAAACCTTTTTAACAATGTCAAAAAGGGGGAGGATTTTTTGCATTATTATTTGTGGTTTTATCATCATCAAAAAGGGGGAGATTGTTGGTGCTAGAGCACCACGATCATTTATTTTGATAATAACAAAACATGTGTCATTTAACATTTGCACTTGAAGTATTAAATTTCAGGTTAATTGCAAATGGAGATGTGGTTAGATGGCGTTCGAGCTCACATCCATGGCGGATTGGAGGAGCTTGATGGAGAACAAAGGAGCTTCGCGAGGAGCGATAGCTTGAAGAAGGAAGGAGATGAAGAATAGGATAGATTTCCTTTCATTTGTATTATGTATTTTTGTTTCTTTTGTTGCTCTTTATTTTTGTTTCTTAGATTCATGTTAAAGAGCCTCAAAGAACCCTAACAGTAGTCCTAGGAACACTTGCACAACCCTAGGACACTTAGGTTTTCTGTAGAGAACTTAGAAAACCAAAATAGGGTTCAGACAGCCTGAACAGACGTCTAATCTGAAAGTCAGACGTCTGATAATGACTTTTAAGACATCTGACTGTTGACTCAGACGTCCGATAATATTTAACTGGACTTAGTTAGTTCTGTCTGATGAAATTAGACGTCCAGACCTTAGTCCAGACGTCTGATGTTTTTGCCAGACGTCCAATTAGTGGAACGTTGGTTGCCCACACAGACGTTGAGGAATCTGACCGTTAGCTTATATCAAATGTCCGTAAGTGATCCCAGATGTCTGATATGTGACCGTTTTGCCTTGACTGACCAAAAATTGCCTTTGGTAGATCTTGTAGCCGTTACCCTTCTTGGGAATCCATTCCCGCAGAACAAATAGGTTTCCAGATGTCTAGACCTTGTGCCAGACGTCTTGTGTGTCGTCTGATGGACTTTCATTAGAACCCTGTTTCGATCTGATTCAAGTCAGGAAGGAAACCTGCCTAAAATCAGACATTTGACTTAGTTCCCAGACATCTTAAACAGGTTTTCCAGATGTCTGATGCCAGGACCAGACGTCTAATGACCTTGTCAAAATCATGATTATTTCTGACTCCGGCCTGATTCTCTTGGGCCTTGCACCCAACGGCTATGGAAGCCTTCCAAGGCCTTCCAAAACCTTCGTAGGGCCTCTATAAATAAAGGAGAACCCTTGCCACTCAAATACACACCAAGCAACACTCTTTCACATCTTTTTGTGTCTTTTGATCTTAAGAAGAAAGCTATAGCTCTCCAAGCCTAGTTCTACATCTAGCAAGCTTCCATCCAATTGCGCACCCACTCTCCCGCCGTAGTTCACGAGAGCGCCGTTGTGCCATTGCGTAGTTCACTCATCCGCATCGTCGATGCACTTCCAAGCAAAGGGAAACATCCTAACACCTATAGAAGCTAAGTTTAAGAATTATTTTGTTGGCTCTATAGGACTGTTCTTGTATTTGTTACTTTGTTATTTGGTTGGGTATTCGCATTGCGAATTCCTGTCTCCTTCGTGAGACAAAATCCTTCTCATGAAGAGAAGGGTTTTGAGGTACGCTACCCTCATATAAAGTAGCATGGTTGTAATTGAGGTTGTACTACTCTCGTTTAAGTAGTACGTTAGTGGATTTGATCAACTTGGTTGATCGGAAAATCCTAACTCCAAGGTTAGGTGGTGGTTTTCACCCGGGTTGGGTTTCCACCTAAAAATACTTGTGCCTAATTGTGTGATTGCTATTTTTGTGAGATTGTCTATTTTAATTCCGCATTTTATTACGTCACGCTGATCTCACCCCCTCCGAGTAAGGGATAATACATACCCGTGGTGCCCTTATTCTACCAGATTAGATAGTGATATTCTAGTTTATTTCTGCAACTCAATTACTCTTGTTCTAGCATTACATAGTCATAACTCTAGAATTATTTGATCAAACTCATGACTACATTCTCTTTATATATATTGTGATTATTATCTAGTTAGTATTTAGATCCAAATCAATTTTAAGATCGAAAACGTTTTCTGCCTCCCTGAGTTCGATCGGGACTCACCTATTCCGTTAAAATTTATTTGTCGAGACGTATTTCGCACTATACTACGATGGAATCATTTAAAAATGCAATTTACTCCACGAGAAATACCCGATGAGTAAATGGGTACCCAATGGGTAGATGGGTATGGGTATGGGTTTAGATTTTTGTACCCAATGGGTAAATGGGTACCCTACATGGTGTGTGTTTTTCCCAGCAAAATAAGAGAGGGTGGTGGTAATTAGGGAATTAACTAGTGGGCCCTTGTGATTGAAAAAGAAAATGAGCAGCTCCTTCCAAAAATGTGAGATTCAATTAATATTAATGATTGGAAGGGGATCCTTTACGATTTCTTTCTGCCTTCTTTGTATTTTTGGTGTTAATTTAACATACTAAGATGGCATCCCAAAACGAGGCTTGATATCTTCCCAAAATGACCCTGCATTAATAAATTTGTAATTAATCAAACTATGTAACAAGGTACTAAAAAAAATAATGAAATGTAGGGAATGTTAACTTCAAAGCTTAATTAAATTTATCAACGTATTGCATGCTTTAAATTAAATTCCTATTCCAACAATGATGCATTTAGGCTCTAATTTAATCTACTAAAGTGGCCTATCAGTGACCCAGCATTGCAGCATGCAATGCGTGCGCCTGCGCTACCTGCAGCTATGCACGGTCATGGCACGCACTTACGTGTTTGATGCACGGCAATTGGTGCGCTTCGTGCCAAATCATTTAGCATGACCTATAAAAGGGTCCTATGAGCCCCCATTGTAATCCATCTTCATAAAGTCCAAAGCAAGTCCCCGGAGCCATTAAGCTACCAATGGAGCCTCTCCCACCACCGTAGCTACCTTGACAAGCCTCCACATAGCATTAGCTCTTCTTCTTCTCGAAGTTTATATTGTTGTTCTTTTTAAGCTTTCCTCTAGCTTTTGTGCTCGTGTTTGCAAAACATTTTCTACATGATTCATAGAAATACTCTTTGTTACTATGTTTGATGTTATGCATTCTGAGCTAGGCTTTCACTTTGATCATCGTATGCTTGCATTTAGCACTATATGTTGTGCCTATCTTTTCTAATGCGTAGATAGCAACTTTATTCTACCACGGATTTCTAACCTTACTCTTTCTCTCTCTATCTTTTACGCAAGCAAACAAAATAAACTATCATGTGGCAATAAACTAAGTGACTGGAAAATTTGATTTCTCGCCTCCCTATGTTCGACACTCGGATTCATCACCTTATTCTTTTAAAATTGATGTTGTAATCACTTGATACAATGAACAAATTATCTTTATCGCATTTTTTGATGTTAGCCACGTGGCACCATCAGAGCTGTTAATCTTCTTTTGCTTGAAGGAGGTGCTACGGGTGTCTGATCGAGTCAATCTTCACGGTGTTGGGTTAAGATTGTCAACCTAAATCCATCCATACGGTTGGATTTCTCATTTAGTGCTTAGATTTGCATCACCCTATCCCCTAGCCGTTGATCTTCTGTGGCTTGTATCGATGCTACGAAGGTCTGATCGGGCTCATTTCTGAGGTATTGGACTACGATCGTCGCCCTGATCACATCCGTATGGTCATATTCTTCATTGAAGCCTAGAGATGTGTCATCCTATTCCCTAGCCATTAATATAAGAAAATTAATGTACAAATTGTAGAATCTACTTTAAATGCATGATGATGCATGTTATGCAGTATTTATAATATTGAATGCATCTATTACTTAGGAACATGCATAAATAGGCATTTTCATATGAAATAATATAGACTTATCAATAATCATTCTTTGCAGCCTCCTATTCGACCAACAACTCATCACCCTCCGGGTTTTAACCAACATCAGGGCCCCTGACCTCCTCCCAGAAACAATCATACTACTAATGCAGTTACCTTAAGGAGCGGGAAGACTACCTAAGACCCTGGGCCTTCTACCTCTACATAAGAAACCCACCCAAACCTATGCAAGTTGACTCTCCTCCCACCCTTATTTAGGAAGAAAAAGAAAACGAAAATTATTCAAAAGGCCAAAATCCCATTCCCTTCCCTCAAGCTTTTAACCCCACCACCACTAAAAAGAAGTCTGAGCCCACACATAAGGAACTCATGGATATATTTGGCCAAGTTGAGATTAATAGTCCTCTCTTGGATGCAATCAAATATATTCCTACCTATGCCAAATTTCTCAAAGATATTTGTACTCCTCAAAGGCAGACTAAAAACCTAGGACGTGTGATCCTTTTTGAGACAGTAAGCTCTATGGTCCAGAGTGAGCTGTCTCCCAGGGAAAAAGATCCGAGCGCTCCCTTCATTTCTGTGATCATCAACGACACAATTGTTGACCGTGCTCTACTTGATTTAGGTGCCTTTATCAATATTATCCCCACTATTCTATTTGAACAATTCTAGTTTGTTGAGTTGAAGCCAGTTGAGGTGACACTACAATTGGAAGACCGATCCTTAATTAAACCTAAGGGAATCGTGGTGGATGTAATTGTTCGGGTCCAGAATTGTTTATTTCATGTTGATTTCCTGGTCCTGGATATCAATGTACTTGAGGCCTTGAAAAATGCCCCCATCATCCTTGGAAGACCCTTCTTGGCCACCGCAAAAGCAAATATTAATTGTCATTTAGGAAAAATGGACATTACTTGCGATGGTCAAACAATCACTCTTGATATCTTTCAAACTTCCAGGAGATTCCATGATCAGGACTTCTTTCAGGACTCAAATTCTGAGACAGAAGAATTGGCGAAAGAATCAATGCTTATTGACTCTTGTTGTGCTTTGACCACTTTAGAACATGATTTCTTCAATGATTTGGAGTCTGAAATGGAATAAGTGGTCGAACACATAATAAATACTTCACATTTGGGGATTTATCTTAACTCTACTCCTCTTCCTGAATTACCACACCCCCTAATTTCACCTCACCCTCCTACCCTAACCTCATCACCTCCTTTAACCCCAAACTACTCCACCTTTCACTCCACTTTGACCTTCCACATGATTCCCTCGAGCCTAGCCTGCATCCAAAGTTAAAATCCTAGCTAGACTCGAGTTTTGTTTCCATTTATTCACCGCATACCCATCCCCTCACTTTAAATTATCATTTTAGGGACCAAGAGGGAGAAATGCTTAATAAGTCAGCCATGCTACACACTACACCTAGCATAAAAGGCATAAAAGACAACCCTTGTTGGGAGGTAACCTAACATCCTTTTTCCCGCTTTCCTTTTTCTATTTTTTTCTCAAGTTTTACCAATCCTGATTTTGACCTCTTCTCACTCAGGTGATATCTTTCTACCTCCCTTATGCATGAGAACATTGCATATCTTAATCATGGGGGGACGATTTAAATTTTGTTGATCTTTTAGGATTTTCATAGCCTAAAAACAAAAAAAAAATCATTTTTGCATGCATTTTTCAAAAACTCACAAAAAATCATATATTCAAAAACTTTTTTGAGGATTTTCAAAACACGAGAGTAAGGCTGTGATTTTGTTTCAAAAAAGGCATACTTGGGATTCAATCTTTAACAAACTTAAGGATGAATCCAAGGATATTTTGGTTACACTTTTTAGGTCTAAAAATTTATATTTGATTAGTATATCTCCCAAAGAATCCTCCTAAACCCCTGAAGAAACTGATCATTCCTGATTCAGTTTAGCAATTTGAATAGTATTTAACTTGGTTTTCAATTCAGAAATTTGAATTTCTTTTGAAACTCAAGTGTTAAACTTATTCACACACACAAAGTCAACAAAACCCAAGCCCCAAAAACATCTAAATAAATAATTTTCCTTTGTTTGGCTTAAGGTGAAACCTGAAATAGTTTTGATTGGATGAGTTCCTACCACGGAGGAGAAATTTCCTTCTCGGAAGTGATGTCAACATGTTGCCACCTCATTGCTTGATCCATATCTATATTTCATATATATATATATATACGGAGTGTATGAGCACATCTTGTAGTTCAGGTGTCTTGGATGGTACTATCCCGAAGTATCAAAGCGAGAGCTTGGATTCACTAGGAGTTCCTCTCACAGTGCCACGAGGTGTCGGGGTGTAGGGCTCCTGAGGTGCCTTGGCTGGTGCTATTATAACGTCGAGGCAAGGGGCCTCTTCAAGGATCGATGACGAGGACAGTGATTCCAACACAATTTTGTTGAGGACCAATCTGAGGCTAAGCATGGGGGAGCAAACTATTCAAAAAAAAAATGACCGTACAAAAAAAAAAAATCTTCAAAAAATGTTGGCCATTCACAAGAACTAACACTTGAATTTGCATTATTACACAAATTCTGGTTTATTTCTTAGGCCAAGGAGGTTCTTATTGCAAAAATGGTTGATGGGATAATTGGGATAAGAAGGGGGAAATTAGTCAAATTCTTGGGAAGATACACAGATCCTATTTTATGCTAACCTTTGGATTCAAGGATAAATCTTGATATTTTATCTTAAACAAATCTTGTACCTTCCTTATTTTTCAAATCAACCAAAGTCCTATAAAAATGTTCTCCTCAAAAATAAAAAAATTACTTTTCCTTAATACTATTTTGTGAAATAATTTTGCTAAGGGACTAGCAAAAAGATAAACATGGGGGTGTGATAAACATCAATTTATCATCATTTTTAGGCTATTATTATACTTAGTTCCCAAGGTTTCAGCATTTGCATTAAGGTATTAGGTTGCATTTAGGCATTCAGTTGCATTTAGGGTTTAGGCATGCATTGTAAGGATTTCTTTTTATTTTATGTACTGATGGGAGAACCATCATAGGCCCTAATTGGGCACTTTTAGCTTGAAATAAAAGATAAATGCACCTGCATATCCATATGAGGGTCATAACACAACTTCAGGGTATTTTGAGAAGAGAACAAAGAACTAGGGTTAATTATGTAATTTTAATAGAATATCATGAACACAAAATAATCACGGGGTTTCCCAAAGGTTAAACTAAGGTCAAAAGAGAATTAAATTCTAATAAGTGGGTTCATGTAGACAAAAATGGGTTTTCACACATTTCGAGAATTAATAGTAACCCAAAACACTAATTTCAGACCTGCTCAAATAATAGAAGTTCTAGTCAGGATAAATTCCATATAAACCTTATAAAAATCATATAAAAATATTTTATAAGGTTTGGTACCCTTGATTTGACCTTTGAAACCCATTTTGACCTAAAATAGAGTCTTAGACAGAAAGTTACCCTAATTGGGGTTTCTATGCAAATTAACAAGTCAAACTTAATTGAAACTAAAATCCAACTTCACCACTAGATTCCTTGAGTCTAAATTAGATTTATACCAAAATTTGGGCCCAATCAGAGATCATTTTGACCTAATTTGCATTTTGGTCCATTCAAACTCTTTCTCTCTCACATATACCCCTACCTATCGAAAATCCTTGCAAATAGCCCCCCAACTTTGTCATCTTCTTCATATTTCGGTCCTTGTTGCCATGGCAGGTGTGAACCCACGCAGCCAAGCTCTCAATCAGGGATTCCTCCCTGATTACTTGCCCAATCCCTTCCAAAATTGGAAGGGATGACCTTGAGGAGATCCCTGATTGATTAAACCTAAATTCCAACTCCAAATCTCTCCATATTGATCGTGTGAATCCAAGGATTTCAAGAATCCTTCTCCTGAAAAGTCGAGCTTCTTAAGCTTGTTTCCAAGCTCGGAAGCTCACCTAAGCTTTATAAAAAGGTCCCCCTCGCCAGACCAAACTCCTTAGCGAGTTTTTGGCCCACAAAACCCTCTTCTCCTCTACCTCCAGCCAACTCCAACTCCACTCCGACAGCTCCCTTCCTCCAGTCTCGTCACTTGCTGCCACATACTATAAGCAGTAGGTTCATCCTCCCCAAGTTCCTCCGCACCTCCCCATACCTGCGAGGGGCTCTCTACCCCTTCAAAAGCGTCGCCATTCTACCTCTAGGAGCACTTTTGTCTCTGACACCGGCCAATCATAGTCGGTGCCATCTTCGCATCTCCATCGTCAGCAACTGCCCACACTCAACTTCGCATCACCTACTAATCTACCTTACTTACTTGACACTCGCTTCAGACCGTCCAAACTCCCACGCCACCGTCATCCCCCTCGTCTCCGGTGTACCTCCGGCAACCTCAAAAACCCACTATACTACACCAATCCACCTCCCACTGGTCCAGAAACCACTGTTGCACTTCACTGACCAAAACCCCTCAAGTATTTGAGGGGATTGGTAGCTCATTCGCTCCACCCAACTCACGACCTTCCATACTGATGTCTCCAGGTCGTCAGACCTCCTCACTCACACGCACGCCACATCGCACCCACCACTACACTCGCCACTTCATGGCAAAGCTTTTGAGCATGTTTGACTTGGCCGCAAGGCCATGTTCGTGCTTTCAGGTGATTCACCGGACCTCCATTGCTGCCGTGATTCCTCCGACCTCATCTTCAGTCCTCTGGCCACATCCGCTCCAGGCTTCACTTCCAGGCTTCGCAGGTGACTCCCAAGCACCCTTCCAGACTCACAATCGACGAAGCAAGTGCCCCTTTCAATTGTAATTGGAGCTCCATCTGCAACATTTGCATGGGGAAGATTGTGGGACATTTAGTCCCACATCGTGTATGTTGCAGCTGAGTATGCGGGATATAAAGGATTTGTGACCCTCGTTCTTCGCCCAAGAACACGGGGGTCGGGTCCCCTTTACCCTCACGACCTGCTTAACTCGACTGAGCTCACTACTCGCCTGCGACCACGCCCGCAAGCCTACACACTATTCATGCCCGGTTACCCACCCAATTTACCCGGCTAAACTCAGGTTTCTGAGAGAAAGAATAGAAGGAAAGAAAGAGAGAGAAGGGGGGTTTTGCCCTCTGCTACTCTCTCTCTACACTTAGCGTATTCAGTGAGGTTTTGCCTCTGTCTGCTGTGGTGCTGTGCTTGCCTTTCTCTAAGGCACGAAGGAAGAAAGAGGAAGAAGAGGCCTTTGCCTTTATTCTGTTGAAGCTAATCCCCTTGAGCACTTAAGGCGTCTGATGCCTTGTGCCTTCGTCTGATAACTATTAGTGCCTTAGTTTTGTTGGGATATTTGATTAGCCCATATTTGTGGGCTATTTAAGTATTTAAGTGCCTAGACATTAAGTTAATTTTAACATTTAGATAGCATACATTAGGATGTAAATAAATTAATTCATATTTTTAGCTTAATTGCATAGTTCATGTGTGGCATTCATATCTAAATGCATTTAGAATTAACTTAAAATTGCATGCATTTGATTAGTTAACTAATTATGTGCATTACATACATTATTTTAATTAACATAGAAGTTGAGTTATGTATAAATAATCCTAATTCCTTTATTATTATTATTATTATTCTCTTTGGCAGGTAACCGCTCTGCCTCTGCCTCCTCCTCCTGCACTCATTCATTTTTAATAGTTGCCAGCATTCGCGAGGATTTGCTCTAGCCTCTTTTGTTTTCAAATTTATCACCTGCAGCTAGAAAGGAAGGAGGAGACGACCATGCACGAGAGGCCTCCACCCCAATTCATTACTATGCAGAGAGTGCACCACTCTCGTCCGCTCCACCACCATCGGCCTTAAATGTGGGGACAAGCCTCCACCACCGTGGGCGTGTGGTGTGACAGGCCACACCGCCATCTGGAGCTTGTTTGCATTACTGTGGGCACCTCAATGTGTAACACCCTCACCGCCATCACTAGCAACCACCACCGCAGTCACTGCAACTCCACGGCGCAACTCCACGCCCTGCACCTTCATCTCCCCCGTCAGTTAAGACGTCCGAGAAGTTTCCCAAACATCTGACACCCCTCGCTACACCTCCACACAGCAACTCAGCAGCCTTCGCCTGCAGCGCAGGCCTTCATCCCCTCTTTGTGCATACTCTCCACCATCTTCCTCTCCTCCACACGTTGTCTCCCAGCTCATGCAGTAGCTGCAACTACAACAACACGCGCACAGCCTCCGCACGCCACCCACTGCACTACCCCTCACCTCCAGACCACGTGCACATCTAGACCGCACCATGAACCCCTGCCGCGCACACTACCCAGCACCAGTGCACCACTCACGCGCAGCCAGCCTCCATCTTCTTCTTTGTCTTCCCCTCCAACAGACCGAAGGAAAC
Source organism: Thalassia testudinum (assembly GCA_037157565.1). Lineage (NCBI taxonomy): Eukaryota > Viridiplantae > Streptophyta > Magnoliopsida > Alismatales > Hydrocharitaceae > Thalassia > Thalassia testudinum. The sequence goes on from JAZHRO010000056.1 coordinate 6,092,392, forward strand.
CCAAAGTCATCGTGGTCCTCCTCCGCGCAGCCGCTATTGGAACCTTGTTCCACATCTTGTTTTGGTGTTAACAAAATTATTATGGATCAATGTTTGCAATTGAGTTCTTTCAGATTTAGGTGAAGATCAAGGCAAACAGGAAATGATGGAGGCTTGATGAAAAGGAGAAGATCATGATAAGAAGGAGGCAAGATGACAAGGAAGAATTGAGGAGGAGAAGATCATCTTCAACCTTTAGTGTTTCTAATTTAGATTTTTTATTTATAGATTGTATATGCCTCTTAACAAAGGAATATAACTTAGATCGTAAAAATAATTAGAGATAAATTAGGATTAATATTGCGATCATTTTCAAAGAACATAATTGATTAAATCACTTAAAAAAGGTGCTTGTTAGCTCACAAGTACCAGTACTAAAGTTTAGTACCGGTACATGTAAGTTACAGGTTTGGGTTTTCTCAAGAAACAAACCTGTACCCCGCAAGTATCGGTACTCATGATCAGTATCGGTACTGGAGGTAATGAGTACCGGTACTAACCATGAGTACCGGTACAAGTGGGTTGCAGATTTGTGTTAAGAGTTTGAAACCCAAATTTGGAAGCAACGAGTACCAGTACCCACACTTTAGTACCAGTACCAGGTAGTCGTTGGCTCAAAACTGAACGGCTAGAAAATTAATTTTGGCTATATGAACATTGGGATTTAAATCCCAACGTCTAGTAGACAACCCACTAAGGTCCTAACTCTATAAATAAACCCTTGGACCCTTAGTTTGCATATGAGAAATAGAGAAGAAAAATTCTAGAGCTATATTTCATATTCTCACAATATTTTGAAGAAGGAATAGTTTGTTGCTATCAATTTCTTTACTCTTTTGCAAACACTTCGATGTGATTTCTTCACGCATTGTCAAGGCATTCACGCTCATTCTAGGCTCTCAAATTGGTAACATTATATTTACATTTGTTGAGAGGCTTAGGTTCTAGTTGTAAGATCTTCTTTCTTACACCTGTATTTCATTTGTTCTTGAGCATTTACTCATTGGGTTGTAACAAATCCATTATTGTACTTGGGTTGAGGTAACCTATGAATTACCTCGGTTAGTAAATTGATTTCCTCGGGGTTGAGGGAATTGGGTTAAAAACCCTAAGCTGGGAGGCTTAGGTAGTGGAGTACTCAAGGGAGGGGAACCACTATACATATTATGCCTATTTCTGTGATTTGATTGATTGTGCAAATCATTTTGTTATTACTAACATTATGCTTAAGTATTTTTGTGCACATAGCCATATATCCTATATCTTTAGATCCTACAGCCACCTCATCTAGACTCGAAGCTTCGCACCATCAACGTCAACGAACTCACCTCGACCTCACAAGCTCAGCCACACCCTCTGAAGGCCAACAGCAGCCCGCCCGTGCCGGTAAGCCGCCACCACCATTGCTGGCCTTCCTCATCGCCGGCGAGGCCACCGGCATCCGTTCGATGCGTCGTCACCGCCCACGCATAGCCCTCGTCATGGCCAACCACCTCCGAGCTCCGCACACCCGACCGCGGCCTCCTCTCTGCACACGCACAAAGGAAGCAAATGCTCTGTATCATGTTATATTAATATTTACATTCACATGCCATTGCCAATCTTTTTATTTTGAATTTATTAATTAAATATTATGGCTAATTTTTGCAAGTGACCTCCCTCTTTCTCATAAATTCCATTTTAACATGATCTCTTGTTGTTTTCTTAATCTGAAGGCGGATTTGGCTCGATTTCTTGACGACATTAATAGTGAACATTGATTTTTGACCCTTGCGAGTTTGTAATAGCCAATGCCTCCCTATGGATACAACCCACTCCTTCGTTAGTGGTTTATTTAATTAGATTTGATTTGTGTTATTCGCCACTCTATTTCTAAACTGTAACGATCTTGATCTACATTTTTGAAAACTAAAATAATGCGATAAAAAATGGCGCCATTGCCGGGGAGGCAAGGAACCTATTAAACTTGCATTCATTTATTTATTAGTTCACACATTATTTTTTAGGCGTATTTAACTTCGATATTTTTAGTGCGAGGTACTCATATCTGCTTGACGAGTTGTTGCACCAGCCTCAGCTATATCAAGGTGGACCTTGTTTCCATTGCTCGAAGGACACTAGGAGCTCCATTTCTGAAGGTAGGAGCTCGACGCACTGTGGTGGGCCTTGTCTCTACCACCAAAGGAGGACATCTAGAATGATCATCTTCATCTTCGTCGATTTCTTTTTTTCAGTAGATAGAATTTAGGTTTTAGAACTTAATTTTCCTTGCACATTTGTTTTGAGACCCTTGTTATGGGGTACATTTTAGGGGTTTGTTCCCCGACTTTCTTTTAGGCCCCTACGTGGGTAACTTTTTGGGAGTCTATTCCCTTTTCTTTAGATCTAGGTTTTTATTTTATTTGTGGTTGTTTATCCTTTTGTTTGTTTGTGCATAAGTAGATATATATATAAATTAAAAAAAACACACACACACGAGCTGCCTGCCCATAGGTCGAACCATATAGGTGTGTATGGTAGCATCTAGATTTCATTTTGCATTGCATGCATCTTGCATTGTTGATTGCTGGAGGGAAGGTACGTCCTCTTTCTTTGCATTCTATATTGTTCATGCATGTGCATTTGGATTTAATTGCATGACCACTTAATTGAATCGAAAAGATCTAACAAGTGGTCACATATTTTTCTTGAAAAAGGACTAAGTAAAGGAGGAATACAGTAAAAACCAAGGAGTTGATTTGAGACATTGTGCTGCGGTTCGAAAATTCAAACTCAAAATTTTACAGTAAATGCACACGTGCATGACTACGCACTAAAGCATGCATTTAGACACTCCTAGGTTTTTGAGCTGTTAGTAAAGAACCCTCCTACCATTGGATTCTGAAGTGTTCAGAACTTAAGATTAAAGGTTTTGTAACTCCAAGAAGGGGGATACCCTGTCACGAATTTTTGAGGGTAATTAAGAAGCACCAAGAAAGCAAAGCTTCAAATGAAGGCTTAGGCCTACTTGCATACCTCGATCTTCTGTTTTTGGAGTTGCTTTACCATTTGAGCTTTAGGGAAGAGCACATAAGCTCCAACTAGATCTTTTTAGGCATTTCATACGTCGATAATAGGCACGTAATTGATTGGGCAACTTGCTTTGTCACCTACAAGTGGACTTAAATCTCAAAAGCCTAACTAATTAAAGACCTAAAAAGTCCTCTGATTTGTGTTTGTATTGGGAGGAATCTGATTGTGGTGTGAGTTAGAATAGACCAATTTGATCACCTCTCTTTCACCTCTTTCCCACATCCTTACCCCCACTCTGCAATCTTCAATCCCATACACCGAGATGATCCATTCTTTGATGGACATAATGACAGCAATTGGGATCCTTTTCACTCCTATTATAGGAGTATTGGCCTAGTTAAGCCCCAAATCAGTGAGCAGAACCTAGAAGCAGGATTTGCCTTGCCTAATATCCCATACAACATAGAAATGCCCAACCCACCCTCCCTGAATGATTATAATGGTTGGATAGAAACTCCTAGGAACTATAAGCCTAAGCCTGACTTCTCTCCTGATGGTAATGATGATCTCTCCTCCTTGAAGATGGAAATACAAAAAATACAAGACAAAATGATTGAATTATTAGGAGAATCTTCGAGAGTAGGCCAATAAGAAAAAGAAGAAATTAGCCACCCAATCTACCCCATTAAGGATGACGTGACCCCTCTACGCTAGATGCATCTCCCGTGGGAGACCCACACCCTAAGTTGGAGGGGAATTTTGGGGATTATGTAAGGGAGAATAGCTACTTTTCGAGGATTGATTTTGAAATCTCCCTGCTAGATGACACTTCCTTGAGAGGTCCACGCCTTAAGTGGGAGGAGGATATGTATGAAAGTAGTTATGCATTGGATGAAGAAAGGTGGCAACTCAAGGAAGATGATGATCATGTTGAGTATCCACTTGAATTATATTGGAGTTAAAAGAAGGGAATGATGGTACCATTGGAAGAGCTCGACCCCGATGATAGTATTTTCGTGACATTTGATGAAGTGGGTCGAAGTCAAGTTGTTAATCCTACCCTCCCTTCTGATCACGAGATGGAACTCAAGCACACCCTTAGGGAACCTAACCCTGAAGAAATTGACCTATATGAGGAGTTTGATGTTACTAGTGTGAACCATTTACCCCAAATAGAGTGCCCTAGGGGATCTGCTGAGATTTTAGATGATTCTAGCCTCGGGTACATGATGAATCGTATGATGAGGAGAAGGATGAATTATATGAGGAACCTACATTCAAGATTTGGAGTGACACTATGGGTGATTATGGCTTATTTGAAGAATTAGCCCCCGAGGATGTCACAAAGTTGAGCAAATTAGGTTTCCTTAGCACACCCATTGATGATATCTCTCCTCATGATGAAATAATGGAAAATTTGGAAGCAACTTCTGAGATTAATGTGGATTCACATATAGACTCCGGGGAGGATTTGAGTAAAGAACAAGAACCCGAGGATGACATTGATATGATAATCCCTAGATCTGTTGCTACCAACCTGCCTTCATTTGATTCGGAGTCACCCTCTGATTCACCTATGTCTGAAGATGAAATTTTGACTCCATACCTTGAAATGATCATTGATGAAGTGTAGGAAGATACTTGTGATAGTACAAGGGATGCTAAGGATGCAATTGAGGAATTAGGAAGGTTGTTAGGAATGGACACCAAGCCGATTAAACCCAACCTAGATCTTATGGCCATCTTGCAACCTCAAAAATTGGACACCTTAGACAATCCCTGACTTAGAGATCTGCTCATTTCTATTTTGACTGGGGGGCTTAACAGACCAATATCTCTTGTAATGGGGTACTGGGTATGGATTGATGTTTTCTATGGTCAGTCCATTACCCTGGGGGTATATCTGTGCACTATTCCTTCCCCATTCCTTTTGGAGGATCCTTGTCATCCTTCCACTACCCCTTTGGAGGTTGTTATGCCATTCTATCCTTTAGAACCTCTTATGGTGACCAGGGACAATTTCATTCCCATCCTGGTTGGGCGAGCATTTGCTATCGGGATTCATCATCAGCTCGCCAACATCCTAAGTTACTTGTTTTCTAGGCCAGTATTACTTTGATCATTTTTAGGGCCTATTTCTTTGATTTTGGAACCTGACTTGCAGGTTCTTTGGCTGCTCGGTTGCTAACAAAATAACGGCAGCCCATCTCTGACCCAGGTAATATCCTTCTATGCAATGGGAACATTGCAGATTTTAGGCATGGGGGGGTGTACTTGGGGATATACATAGCATTTATACATAGTGCATTCATGCATTTAGTTAAAACATTCTGCATTGCATACATTTGCATTGATTAAAAAAAAAAAAAGGAAAAAAAATTACATTTAGGCATATAATTAAATTGAGCTTAACTGGCTGGGCACTGCATTCTTAGGCATAAGACAAGAACTTTAAGTTAAACTAAGTTGACTCTAGGTGTCTGACTTTAGAAGCTAAGTTGAGCTATTAGCTTTAGACCCTTACGGTCCTTTGTGGACTTAAAAACTTAAGTAGGAGTTAAGTTATAGACCATTCCTCAAGAGGTTGAGGAAGGAAAGCTAGGGATTGAGTTAAAGGTTGGGTAGTATCTGATGTCTTTTTTTACCTTTTGGTCTACGGGTCCTCGTAACCTAAGCATCCACATTTCACACGCACTTGGTCTTGTGTAAATAGTGATCACCCTAATTCATTTCTTAAAGAAAATTTGGTTCTCTTAGTTCTGACTTAGGAGAAGCTTGAAAACACAATTTGATTGGAAGAGTTCCTACCGCAGGAGAGGTGGAGTATATACTCACCTTGAGGATGCGATGATAACATGTCACCTCCTCGGTGGTTGTCTCTTAGGATGTCCATCCTACTGGGGGCATGTAAGCGCATTGTGCGGTTCAGGTACTATGGGCAACCCTATCTCGAAGTGCCGATTGCCACAGGCCTGAATTCGCTTAAGAAATCCATGGGCGATACTATCTCGAAGTGTCGATTGCCAGGAGTTCTTGGGGTCGTTATGGGCGGTGCTATCTCGAAGCATCGAAAGCCAGGCACCCTTCGAGGTTCAGTAATGGGGATAATGAATCCAACACAGACCTTGTTGATAGCTGATCCAAGGTTAAACTTAGAGGAATTAAACAAAAAAAAATTATATATTACAAAAAAAAATCTTTCTTACTCTCTTTCCAGGTTGGTAATCAAACCAACATCAAATAACTCAGACTAATGCAAATGTACGGATGCTTTAATCTCTAGGATCAATAAACCCTAGGGTAGAGTTAGAAATCAAGGAAACTTGTGCTTGAAACTCGTCCTTAGCTGACCTAGTTTGTAACTTAGCAACTACTTGGGAACCTTAGATCTAAAGTCTTAACATGCTTCTAAAGGAAGACCGATTTGGTTGGCTAGTTTACTTGAAGAGTTGGGTTATTGCTTGAATTTGCTAGGGACTAGCAAAAACTAGGCATGGGGGTATTTGATTAGATAATATTTGTGGGCTATTTAAGTATTTAAGTACCTAGATATTAAGTTAATTTTAACATTTAGATAGCATACATTAGGATGTAAATAAATTAATTCATATTTTTACCTTAATTGCATAATTCATGTGTGGCATTCATATTTAAATGCATTTAGAATTAACTCAGAATTGCATGCATTTGATTAGTTAACTAATTAGGTGCATTACATACATTGTTTTAATTAACATAGAAGTTAAGGAGTTATGTATAAATAATCCTAATTATTTTATTATTATTATTATTCTCTTTGACAGGTAACCGCTCCGCCTCCTCCTCCTGCGCTCATTCATTTTTAACAGTTGCCAGCATTCACAAGGATCTGCTCTCGCCTCTTTTATTTTCAAATTCATCACCTGCAGCTACAAAGGGAGGAGGAGACGACCATGCATGGGAGGCCTCTACCTCGATTCATCACTGTGCAAAGAGTGTACTACTCTCGTCCGCTCCACCACCACCGACCTCAATCGTGGCAACAAGCCTCCACCACCGTGGGTGTGTGGCGTGACAGGCCACACCACCATCTGGAGCTTGTTTGCATTACCGTGAGGACCTTAGTGTCCAACACCCTCACAGCCATCACCAGCAACCACCACCGTAGTCACTGCAACTCCACGCCTTGCACCTTCATCTCCCCCGTTAGTTAAGACGCCCCTCGCTGCACCTCCACACAGCAACTCAGCAGCCTTTACCCACAGCGTAGGCCTTCATCCCCTCTCTATGCAGACTCTCCACCATCTTCCTCTCCTCCACGTGTCGTCGCCTAGCTCACGCAGCAGATACAACTGTAGCAACACGCACACAGCCTCTGCACGCCACCCACTACGCTGCCCCACACCTCCAGACCGCGTGCACTGCATGCACCTCTAGACCATGCCACGAATCCCTGCCGCACACACCGCCCAGCACCAGCGTGCCACTCACGCGTAGCTGGCCTCCGTCTTCTTCTTCTTCGTCTTCTCCTCCAACAGACAGAAGGAAACCCAAAGTCATTGTGGTCCTCCTCCGTGTAGCTGCCTCCTAGCCTCGAAGCTTCGTGCCATCAACGTAAACGAACTCGCCTAAACCTTACGAGCTCGGCCACACCCTCTGAAGGCCAACAGCAGCCCGCCTGCATTAGCGAGCCTCCGCCACCATTGTCGGCCTTCCTCATCACCATTGAGACCACTGGCAGCCGTTCGATGTGCCGTCACCGCCCACGCATAGCCCTCGTCATGGCCAACCACCTCCAAGCTTCGCATACCCGACCGCAGCCTCCTCTCCGCACACGCACAAAGGATGCAAATGCTCTGTTTCATGTTATATTAATATTTACATTCACATGCCATTGCCACTCTTTTTATTTTGAATTTATTAATTAAATATTATGGCTAATTTATGCAAGTGACCTCCCTCTTTCTCATAAATGCCATTTCAGTATGATCTCTTGTTGTTTTCTTAATCTGAAGGTGGATTTGGCTCGATTTCTTGACGAAATTAATATTGCGAGTTTGTAATAGCTAGTGCCTTCTTGTGGATACAACCTACTCCTTTGTGAGTGGTTTATTTAATTAGTTTTGATTTACGTTATTTGCCACTCGATTTCTAAACTGTATCGATCTTGATCAACATTTTTGAAAGCTAAAATAATGTGATCAATATTCATCTGGCTGACGTGGAATATTTGATTTACAATTGTTGTTGAGATATTTGAGCTTAATTTCAAAGGGTTAATTGGTGATTTAAATCACCATTTTAAGCCATTTTTTTTTCACTTTACTATTGGATTTTCTTTATATATCATTTTGAATTATTGTGAATAAAGTTTTGATCATAATTGCTTATATTTCTTGTGATTGGTGAGATTAAATTGCTATTAATTGCTCATTGTGTTCGACCTCAGACTCTTTCTGAATCTTAGTTACAAATTTAAATGATTTGAGCACATTTGTCCTATACTATAACGCAATTCCTTAAACAATGATGAATTCTCTTAAACATGTACTGATACACTTCATTTTGATTGTCAGGGATGAATACACCATAGAAACCAGCTAAACCCTAACAATATGAAAGGCCAAAAGGATAATAAGAAGAATATAGAAGCTCATTCCAGCTGGATCCCAGCTCATCTCAACTAGATGCAGCTCATTCTCAGCTCCTCCCAGCTCATGGCAACTCAACTCTACTAAGCTTAGCTACTAGTCTTGAACTAGCTAGCTAAGCTAGTTGAAGAGTCATCATCCCAACTCATGCCAGCTTGTCTCCAGCTCATGAAGACCAACTCAGCTCAACTCAGTTGAGCTTGGCCACTAAACCTAAGCTAGCTAGGAAGTCTTTAGGAAGATCAGCTCCTACTTGCCTCAGCTCTAGACAGGCTAAAGCCAGCTCAATTTAGCTCAACACTACTCAACTTAGAAGTTGGCAAAGAACTAGCTAGTTAAGCTAGTTGCTGAGTTCATAAGTAGCTCTTGATCAACTTTTCTCAGCTCCTTGAAGGCACATTCTTGCTCAAGTTAGCTCCTCCGACCTAATCCTAGCTCCTACTAGCTACTAATTAACCTTAGCTAGCTAAGGTAGCTCCAACATCCACCTCCTACTCTCCTTCACCTAGCTCCCTACTCTACTTGCCTCCACCAAAAAGTTGTGCCACATTTTTCCCTCTAAAAATCACATAACTACCACCAAAGGCACCTCTTCATTTCCCTCCCATTTTTCCCTCTAAAAAGATCCATGCACCCCTTCATTTCCCTCCAAAAATATACACCCCTTCCTTTCCCTCCAAAAATACCATAACTACCACCCTCCTATACTTTTATATAATATCCCCATAACCACCACCTTAGAACCATCCTTGGTTACATCAATTTCTACACCAAAAATACATATCAAGGATAAGGAAGAGGAAGGATAGGCATGTGAATTAGAAGGGTGTAACAACCCGATTCCCGAGTCCCTACGAGACACGAGAACCGGACCGACTCGACTAATCCCAAGACCTGGTCGTCCAACGAGGAAGTAACCAAAAGAGCAATAAAATAAACCACATTCAGCATGAATATAACTAACAGTAAGAAAATACAGCAGTAAGGAAAGAAACCACTACAGTATATTCCACCACAACAGTAGAATAACATTCATAACATAATATGAACTGCGGGTAAAGAAAAGTACAGCGGAAACAAGAACTACTCACTACAGTGGAACCAAAAAAAGTGGTACAAGAGAATAGTGTTAACTCTACTGGACCCCACTCGGCCCAGCGTCCTCTGCAGCCGCTGACCCTGGCTGCTCAACACCTGGTCATGAAAAGTAACGAGTATAACACGTCAGCAAAATGCTGAGTAGAGTGGCAGCTAAATTAAAGAAACAGTAAAGTGTACAGTAGCTATTTTAATTTTCTTTCTTCCTTTATTTACGTCTTTCTATTGTCTCAGAATTTATTTAATTCTCAGATCCTTCACTTGATCTCGAATGTTCCTCATGGGAACGATCTTGATTGCAGTCTTTTCCGAACAGTAGAAGTAGCACGTGGTGCTCTCCTGGCCGGGAGAGTCCCCCGTGGTGATCCTACTCTCAGTCAACCACCCCAAGGTCACGGATAGGCATAACGGTGACTACGGCACGTGCGATAAACGCACAGGTAGCTAACCCACACTGGCACGCAGTCAGTCGTTTCCGTTAACGGGTGCGCCCAAAGCACAGCACGGAACCAGTACAGGGCAGAGCACTCTCAGTAACAGGGGTCCAACCCCTCCACAGTAACCAAACAGGGGCCTTGCCCCTCCACAGTCCGCGCACCCCCACCTGACTACCCTGGTTTGCCCAGTGGGCCTAACAAGTCGGTGTAAGAGGCTAGCAGAACCACGGGGCCCGTGGGGTAGCTAGTACCTCCCTACACTAGTAGCTCTCCTCGGTACTACGTACACGAGGGCCAGCAAGTCGGTACAAAGTGGCCAGTCCTAACCCCGGGTCCCTGGGGCGGCTGGCTCCGCTCTGCACTAAACAGGGGGACAGTCGTTCTCCTTGGTACTTCGTACTCAAGGGCCAGCTCACTTCCCCAATTCTATTCCATTCACCTTCCAGGAGTTCTACTCCTAATTCCTCGTAGGGTTCCAACTCTTTTAACTCAGCACATTCAGGTTTCACCCTTTCCAGTTTCACGTTCATACAATCCATGTTCTCAATCACGTTTATTTATTCATAGCAGGCAGCTGTTAATTCAATTCACAGGCAGCTATTATTTCCTTTCCACATTTTCCAAGACTGCAGTATTCATACATTCCACTAGTTTTCCCATCCTAGGATTCATGTCATATCCTAGGATCTATCATACAATCTAGTTTTCCAGCCCTAGGATTCATGCAACACCCTAGGATCTACCATTCAATCTATTTCTCATTCCTAGGATTCATGCAATGTCGTAGGTTCTATTTATGATTCCATAATTTAACATATTATACTAGTAAACTTAAAAGCTACTCTACCGATTACAACAGGAGTATTGGGGGCATGGTCGAGAATCCCGCGTGCCTCCGCAAACCCCGAGACTGCAACGGAATGGGGTCCTATCACAAGGATCAAACACAAGGAGTTTCTCAAAATAGTATATAACTACTGTAGACGGGTAGAGGATTAAATTTCGAGAAGCACGCAACTCGAAACACGGAAAACGGACTCCGAACGGGCCCTAAACGGGTCGAAAACGACGAAACAATGCAAAATCAGACGTCTGGAACTTATTCCAGACGTCTTAAAAAGTGGATCAAGGGTTACCTTGCTCTGCGTGGTCTCTCAGACGTCCAGAAGCCTATGGGGGTGTCTGGCCTAGTTCCCAGACGTCCGATGGTCACCTCGGACGTCTGGAAGTCGCTCCAGTCGTCTGGCACTGCAGCCAGACGTCTGATTCGTGTTGGGTGGCGAATAAGAACCAGCGCGTACCCATTTCCTCTCTCTCTCAGTACGGTCAATCGAAGAAAAGGAAGGAAGACGGAAATACTCACCTTTCAGACATCTGTATAGTCTTCCAGACGTCGTCCCCGTCATCTGGCTGGAAGCCTAGACGTCTGATTCTGGAAAAATTTCCAGAATCAGAGCGTGACTCGCCTTTCGCCTGCGACGCACGGCCGCACCGCGCCTCGTCCGCCTGCTGCTCGGGCTACAGCAGGCCTCCCACGTCACCCCACGTCTGCTGCTTCCCCCGCCGACCGGCCCTAGCAGCCCCGGCGAGCTCGCCCTCACGGCCGAGTGCCTCTTCCCACGCGTAGCACCTCCTCCCACGCTCACCGCAGCTGTCGCTGCCGCCGCTCACTCGCGCTCGCTCTCGCGCACCGGCTGGAAGGAGAAGAGGAAAGGGGGCGGAGGTGATGGGAGTGAGGGGGAGGGCGTGGCCTTTTAAGGCCGCGCTAGGAGGAGAGAGAGAGCGGGACAGAGGGCGCAGGAGGGAGAGGGAAAAGTGAGAGAGAGAGACGCTCACAGGTCTGCGCGCTCAGGCACACAGACGAAACACGCGTGCCGAAAATAACCGAATCCCAGACGTCTGGTTAGACGTCTGGGACACCTCCCAGACGTCTTAAAAACGTCTGAAGCCGCGCGTTCGTAACAATATATCAAACTCAGAGGAAGTTTTGTCCCCAAAACTTGCGCTAACTAGGGTGCAGGAAAGACGTCGAAATAACCATAACAAACTCAAATAGGACCGAAGCCGGTCCGAAAAGAAGTACCCGCGAAGAGCTTCGGGTACCGCTCCCGCATTGCCACCTCAAGCTCCCAGGTAGCCTCCTCGTACCGTTGGCTCCTCCACAAAGCCTTTACCAGGGGTACTTGCTTTCGTCTCAAACTGCGGACGGCTCGGTCTAGAATCTGCACTGGCCGCTCGGGGTAGGTCAGGTCGTCGCCTACCTCGACGCTCTCGTGACTCAGTATGTGGCTGGAATCGGCTACGTACTTCCTGAGGTTGGACACGTGGAACACGTTGTGCACACCAGAAAGCTGCGGGGGGAGGGCAAGTCTGTAAGCAATGGGTCCAACTCGCTCCAGGACCTCAAAGGGCCCCACGAACCTCGGCGTGAGCTTCCCTCTCACCCAAACCGCTGTAGGCCCTTCATGGGCGAAACACGAAGGAAGACGTGGTCCCCAACCTCAAACTGCACCTCTCTGCGTCTCCGATCCGCGTAGCTCTTCTGTCTGCTCCTGACAGTGCGGAGTCGCCTGTGGATCTACTCGACTACCTCCTGACTCTGCGAGATCAACCTGGGGCCAACCTCCCACTTGGTCCCCACCTCAACCCAACTCAAGGGTGCCGTACACCTCCATCCGTACAGAGCCTCGTAGGGAGCCATGCCGATGCTCGAGTGATAACTGTTGTTGTATGCAAACTCCGCTAGGGGTAGGTGTTCCTCCCAAGAGCCCCTCCAGTCCAGTACACAGGCACGCAAAAGGTCCTCAAGTGTCTGTATCGTGCGCTCAGACTGTCTGTCTGTCTGGGGGTGGTAAGCCGTACTAAACCTCAACCGCGTCCCCAGGGCCTGCTGAAACTCAACCCAAAACTGGGACGTAAAGCGGGTATCCCGATCGGATATGATCTCCTGCGAAACTCCATGTAGTCGTACCACGTCGCTGATGTACCTCTCTGCCAACTGTGCTGGTCCCAAAGTGACTCGGATCGGCAAGAATCGCGCCGTCTTCGTCAGTCTATCCACAATTACCCAGACTGCGTCATGTCCTCATTGGGTAACAGGTAAGCCCACCACCAAGTCCATGGTGATGCTCTCCCACTTCCACTCTGGCACTAAAAGCGGCTGTAGCGGCCCTGCAGGCCTCTGATGCTCGGCTTTCACCTGCTGGCACACTAAGCACTGCTGCACGAATTCACCCACATCCCGCTTCATCCCCCTCCACCAAAACTCACGTCTCAAGTCGTGGTACATCTTCGTGTTTCCGGGATGTATGGTGAATTTGGAACCGTGTGCCTCAGTCAGGAGCTCTCTCAACAGCTCCTCGTCTCTGGGAACGCACAACCGTCCCCTCAGGTGCAGCACCTGGTCTGTGAAAGAGAAGTCCCCTGGGTCTCCTGACAGTACTCTGTCGCGCAAGGACTGCAAGTACGGATCGGCCATCTGTCCTGTGATGATGTGATCTATCAGCTCTGGCCTAGTCTGTCGTGTCACCGTCACTGCCCCACAGTGCCCCCATAACTCCAGGGGTCGCCAACTGCCCACCTCCTCCAAAAGGCTCCAACTCTGTAACTGTAAACTGGCCAAGTGTGCGGGCGCCTTACGGCTCAAGGCGTCAGCCACCACATTGGCCTTTCCCGGGTGGTAGGAGATACTGCAATCGTAGTCCTTCAGGAGCTCCAACCAACGTCTCTGTCTCATGTTGAGCTCCTTCTGATCAAAAAGATATCTGAGGCTCTTGTGATCTGTGAAAATTTTGAAGGTCTCACCGTACAGGTAGTGCCTCCAGGTCTTCAGCGCGAAGACAACAGCTTCCAACTCTAGGTCGTGGGTAGGGTAGGTATGCTCATGGGGCTTCAGTTGCCGCGAAGCGTAAGAGACAACGTGACCTTTCTGCGTGAGCACACCTCCTAACCCCTGCAAGGAGGCATCCGTGTACACAACGAACCCGCCACTACTGTCAGGGATGGTGAGCACGGGAGCCGAGGTCAACCTCTCCTTCAGCTCCAGAAAACATGCCTCACAGGCGTCTGTCCAAGCAAAGGGCACGTCCTTCCGGGTCAACTGTGTCATAGGACGTACGATCTTTGAAAAACCTCTGATGAATCGTCTGTAGTAGCCTGCCAATCCCAGGAAACTGCGAATCTCAGTGACTGAACGCGGTCTCTCCCACCTGAGTACTGCCTCGACCTTGGCTGGGTCCACCGCCAAGCCGTCTCCAGAGATCACATGACCTAAGAAGGTCACCTCCCTCAACCAGAACTCGCACTTGCTGTATTTGGCATACAGCCTACGTCTCAGTGTGTCCAAAACCATCCGCAAGTGCTGTCCGTGCTGCGTCCGATCTCGAGAATAGATGAGTACATCATCTATGAATACCACCACGAACTGGTCCAAGTACGGTCTAAACACCTGGTTCATCAGGTCCATGAAAGCAGCGGGGGCATTGGTCAGCCCAAACGGCATGACCAAAAACTCGTAGTGTCCGTACCGGGTGCGGAAAGCTGTCTTGGAGACATCGGTCTCCCTGATCCTCAACTGGTGGTATCCAGACCTCAAGTCGATCTTGGAGAACACCATGGCACGCCGCAACTGGTCAAACAAGTCGTCGATCCTCGGCAGCGGATATCTATTCTTGATGGTGACCCTATTCAGCTGTCGGTAGTCCACACAAAGGCGTAGGGTACCATCCTTCTTCTTCACAAATAGTACCGGGGCTCCCCAGGGAGACGCACTGGGCCTCACGAAACCCTTCTCCAAAAGGTCCTGCAACTGGGACTTGAGCTCTCGTAGCTCAAGCTGTGCCATCCTGTATGGCGCGGTGGAGATGGGGTTGGTCCCTGGTACTAGCGAGATCTCAAACTCGATCTCACGCTCGGGCGGTAGTCCTGGTAACTCGTCTGGGAACACGTCAGGGTACTCTCTGACCACCGGGATATTCTGGAAGTCTGCCACAGGGCCGGGCTCTGCCACCACACAAGCTAGGAAGCCCTCACACCCCTGGCTCAAAAGTCTCGCAGCCCGAAGTGCCGAAATGCACCTGAAACCTCCGTCCACTGGCTGTCCGTGAAACTCGAAAGAAGGCAACTCCGGCATGGAGAAGACAATCTTCCTCTCAAAATAGTCTACCAAGGCGTGGTAAGCGGACAACCAGTCCATCCCCAGAATCACTCCAAAGTCCTCCATCTGTATCATAATCAGGTCAGCTGGCAGGCTATGTCCCCCGACGCTGACCTCGCAATCTGTGTACACCTCCTCAGCTACAAACAGCTGACCACTCGGGCCTCTGATTACGAACGGATTCTCTAACAGTGTATAATCCTGGTCTAAACTAACTGCGAAACTAGCTACGACAAACGAGTGCGTAGCGTCGGAATCGAAAAGCGTGTAAACGAGTTTGCCGGAAACTGAAACCATACCTGCCACAACTGAGCCCGAAGCTCTGGCATCCCTGTGTGTCAGGGCGTTGATACGCCCCTCAGCTCTAGGTGCGGACGAAGCAGCCACACTCTGCGTCGGACGGGTAGGTGCTGGCCGGTACCCTCCCCGTGACTGCTGTCCTCCTCCTCATGCCTGGGAACCGCGGCCTCCTGCGCGCCCTCCAGTGCTCTGCGCGGGGAGTATCTGCTGACCTCCTGCCCTAGACGGGCAGTCCCTCTCGATGTGGCCCGGCTGGCCACACTGGTAACAGAGGGGAACCCGACTCCCGCCCTCAGTGGGTCCCTACTGTCGGCTGGGCGGGGGTCCGATGCTGGCGACTGGCCCCTGTCGGGGGCCCCCAAAGGCCACTGATGGCTCTGCAAAACGTAACGGCTCTCCTGCGGACGCCACGTGTCTCCTTTGAGTTCTCCTAACACGCCTAGTGTGACGGCGGAAATCTCGTTCCACCACCAACTCCCCTGTCGTACGCTCAGAAGGGGGAGGAGGGGGTGGCGAGATAGGTGGAAGCTGAAATTCTTCTCGAACCACCTCTCGAATCAGTTGGACGAGGTCCGGAGACGGTATGCTCAGGAGAAGAGGAGGGGTAGTATGTACTCCAAGCCCGACACATCTGTCCCTCGGGCCCCAACCTCGGCCGCACCCGCGGCCCACCCTCCTAGTTCCACGATGAGGCATCTCCTACAATGGAGACACGAAACAAAATGAAACGCGTCAATACGGAATGATACCTAACGAAAACGTCTAAGAGTTCATGTCAAAAGATATGCTGTGGTGGCTACTCTAGTTATAGACATGTGAATTGGTTATTTTGCAGTCAGTTGATTCACTTCTCGGGACGACCTTGCTCTGATACCATCTTGTAACGACCCGATTCCCGAGTCCCTACGAGACACGAGAACCGGACCGACTCGACTAATCCCAAGACCTAGTCGTCCAACGAGGAAGTAACCAAAAGAGCAGTAAAATAAACCACATTCAGCATGAATATAACTAACAGTAAGAAAATACAGCAGTAAGGAAAGAAACCAATACAGTATATTCCACCACAACAGTAGAACAACATTCATAACATAATATGAACTGCGGGTAAAGAAAAGTACAGCGGAAACAAGAACTACTCACTACAGTGGAACCAAAAAAAGTGGTACAAGAGAACAGTGGTAACTCTACTGGACCCTACTCGGCCCAGCGTCCTCTGCAGCCGCTGACCCTGGCTGCTCAACACCTGGTCCTGAAAAGTAACGAGTGTAACACGTCAGCAAAACGCTGAGTAGAGTGGCAGCTAAACTAAAGAAACAGTAAAGTGTACAGTAGCTATTTTAATTTTATTTCTTCCTTTATTTACGTCTTTCTATTGTCTCAGAATTTATTTAATTCTCAGATCCTTCACTTGATCTCGAATGTTCCTCATGGGAACGATCTTGATTGCAGTCTTTTCCGAACAGTAGAAGTAGCACGTGGTGCTCTCCTGGCCGGGAGAGTCCCCCGTGGTGATCCTACTCTCAGTCAACCACCCCAAGGTCACGGACAGGCATAACGGTGACTACGGCACGTGCGATAAACGCACAGGTAGCTAACCCACACTGGCACGCAGTCAGTCGTTTCCGTTAACGGGTGCGCCCAAAGCACAGCACGGAACCAATACAGGGCAGAGCACTCTCAGTAACAGGGGTCCAACCCCTCCACAGTAACCAAACAGGGGCCTTGCCCCTCCACAGTCCGCGCACCCCCACCTGACTACCCTGGTTTGCCCAGTGGGCCTAACAAGTCGGTGTAAGAGGCTAGCAGAACCACGGGGCCCGTGGGGTAGCTAGTACCTCCCTACACTAGTAGCTCTCCTCGGTACTACGTACACGAGGGCCAGCAAGTCGGTACAAAGTGGCCAGTCCTAACCCCGGGTCCCTGGGGCGGCTGGCTCTGCTCTGCACTAAACAGGGGGACAATCGTTCTCCTTGGTACTTCGTACTCAAGGGCCAGCTCACTTCCCCAATTCTATTCCATTCACCTTCCAGGAGTTCTACTCCTAATTCCTCGTAGGGTTCTAACTCTTTTAACTCAGCACATTCAGGTTTCACCCTTTCCAGTTTCACGTTCATACAATCCATGTTCTCAATCACGTTTATTTATTCATAGCAGGCAGCTGTTAATTCAATTCACAAGCAGCTATTATTTCCTTTCCACATTTTCCAAGACTGCAGTATTCATACATTCCACTAGTTTTCCCGTCCTAGGATTCATGTCATATCCTAGGATCTATCATACAATCTAGTTTTCCAGCCCTAGGATTCATGCAACACCCTAGGATCTACCATTCAATCTATTTCTCATTCCTAGGATTCATGCAATGTCGTAGGTTCTATTTATGATTCCATAATTTAACATATTATACTAGTAAACTTAAAAGCCACTCTACCGATTACAACAGGAGTATTGGGGGCGTGGTCGAGAATCCCGCGTGCCTCCGCAAACCCCGAGACTGCAACGGAATGGGGTCCTATCACAAGGATCAAACACAAGGAGTTTCTCAAAATAGTATATAACTATTGTAGATGGGTAGAGGATTAAATTTCGAGAAGCACGCAACTCGAAACACGGAAAACGGACTCCGAACGGGCCCTAAATGGGTCGAAAACGACGAAACAGTGCAAAATCAGACATCTGGAACTTATTCCAGACGTCTTAAAAAGTGGATGAAGGGTTACCTTGCTCTGCGTTGTCTCTCAGACGTCCAGAAGCCTGTGGGGGCGTCTGGCCTAGTTCCCAGACGTCCGATGGTCACCCCGGACGTCTGGAAGTCGCTCCAGTCGTCTGGCACTGCAGCCAGACGTCTAATTCGTGTTGGGTGGCGAATCAGAACCTGTGCATACCCATTTCCTCTCTCTCTCAGTACGGTCAGTCGAAGAAAAGGAAGGAAGACCAAAATACTCACCTTTCAGACTTCTGTACAGTCTTCCAGACGTCGTCCTCGTCGTCTGGCTGGAAGCCCAGACGTCTGATTCTGGAAAAATTTCCAGAATCAGAGCACGACTCGCCCTCCGCCCGCGACGCACGGCCGCACCGCGCCTCGTCCGCCTGCTGCTCGAGCTGCAGCAGGCCTCCCGCGTCACCCCACGTCTGCTGCTTCCCCCGCCGGCCGGCCTTAGCAGCCCCGGCGAGCTTGCCCTCACGGCCGAGCGCCTCTTCCCACGCGCAGCACCTCCTCCCATGCTCACCGCGGCTGTCGCTGCCGCCGCTTACTCGCGCTCGCTCTCGCGCACCGGCTAGAAGGAGAAGAGGAAAGGGGGCGGAGGTGACGGGAGTGAGGGGGAGGGCGTGGCCTTTTAAGGCCGCGCGAGGAGGAGAGAGAGAGAGGGACAGAGGGCGCAGGAGGGAGAGGGAAAAAGAGAGAGAGAGACGCTCGCAGGTTTACGCTCTTAGGCGCGCAGACGAAACACGCGTGCCGAAAATAACCGAATCCCAGACGTCTGGAAGGGGTTCCAGACGTCTGGGACACCTCCCAGACGTCTTAAAAATGCCTGAAGCCGCGCGTTCGTAACAAAGGGTCTCCACCATGCCCTTCTAGTATCTACATCCTATTCTCTTCTTCCTTGTGTCCAAGCCAAGGAGCACACTTTTGGAGGATGGCCAGGCAAGGGAAAAGGGTGGTGGATGTCCACTCTAGGAGGAGATAGGAGGAGCACTTCAAGGAGCAAGGAGGAATCCTCTTCAAGTCCGGGAGCAGCCATGCACACTTAGAGTGAGGATCCTCTTCTTCAATTATTTGGGAGATTCCTCTACTTCTTTTTCTTTGTATTCATTTTTTGTACTAGAAGCATTCCTCTACTTAGGGATTAGTTGTGTGGGATCCCTCCACACAATTGAGCTCTCCAAGTACCTTATAGACAATTCTTAATTAATTTCAAGTGCCTTCCATTATTTCATGTGTCTTAATTCAAACTTTCTTTAGTTACTTTAGTTCACTCACTCCTTTCCAATTACCCTAGGCGCACCAGCCTAGGGTGAGCTTAGAAAGGTAAGACTTTCTTTATTTCACTTAGACGTATCTTAAATTTCGTTGCCCTGATTTGAAAATCCTAAAAATCACAAAAATTTAAAAAGAAAGAAAGAGGATTTAAGAGAGCAAGAGAAATAGTATCATCTTGATAACTAAAAATTGGCCTTCTTAGATGACCCTAGATACTCACCCTAAGTTACAAATTTTAAAATTTGGTCGGATTTGTGCATCTCAAAGAAGAAAACCTGTATTTACAAAATCGCATAAATTTCATACTAGTGTGCAACGTGAGAAATCCGCATCCTGCAAACTCCTTTGCGAGTGGGGAGGTGACCCTCCCCTTGAAAACTACCAAAGGAGTGTCGAGAAGATCAATCCTTCTCAGCCCAATACAAGCAAGTCAACCTATTTTCTTGATTGGTTGACTTGCCACAACATGGGATAGTAATTAGGAGCAAACCCCTACCTCCATAGATTAATTCCCTTGATGCTAGTAGTAGCAAGTTGACTTGCTCCTCCCCAAGAAGACTCATTGCTACTTGTTCTTCACAAGACAAAGAGAAGGAGAGGGGGGTGGCATGAACAAGGGAGTTGACCCTTTAGTTGGCCTTCCAACCAGGGTGCAGCAAGTTGGCTTGCTTGCTTCCAAGAAGACTTGCTACTTCTTCAAGGTAGAAGAAGAAGAATTAAGAGGAATTGAAGCCAACCTTGCTGCCGGTTGCACCTCTTCTTTTATTTGTGCTTTTGCTTGGAGATCAATGCACATAATTTGGTGGATTTGATTGGAATCAAATGAGGGTTTCCCTATTAGGCTTGGGAGATATTTATAAGGTTCCAAACTCATCCTAATTTGGTGTGAACCCTTGGATCTCTAACTAGGGTTGGGATTAAATCCCATTTGATTTTGCCTGATTAGCTCATAACATTTTATAAGATGTTTAAATCAAGTATCTAAACATAAAGAAATTGTAATATAACACTTGAATTTTGTACCTAATCAAATTAGGTACAATTAATTACTAAATTGAATATGGTTTAACTCTTTAAATTGATTTAATCAAGCATTGAGAATAAGAGGAATTATGGCGCTACGCCTCCCTCAGGTATTCTAAAACCCATGAATCTCTCATACTGGAAGATATGTAATCTTTAGGATTGAATCCCAAATTTGTTGTCCATCCTATCACGGATTACATACTTTTTACATTCTCTTTGTATTATTGGGATGAGAACGAAAACCAGATCCTTTTCTAAAAGATTGTCTTATTTTTTTCATGTATGGGTCTGATCAGAACCCATACTATCATGCATGACATTTTGTACTTCCCAATATATGTAGAGCGAGCTCGAGTATTCTGATATGCTACATACACTTATGACAACAGATCTGTGTGATCCTTTTGAGAGATCATGTGTCTCTTATGCCCTCATATGCACATTAGTTTTCCAATTTCAACATCAAGGTGGGTGTATCCCCTATTGGCACACCAAATGTGTATACTTAGACACAGAGACACATACTTGTCTCAGGTCAAAGGATATGTCTTCTCAGTGACAGTGATAAGAGGACTTCCACATCTCTTTCTCATTGAGTTAACTCCTTGACTCAACTTATATGACAACCCCAAATCTCCATTTTCATGAAGAGGTCGTGCATCAAGGGCATTGGTTAAGCAACAATCTCTAAAGAACATTGCCACTCTTCTTGGACTAGAGGCTATAGTTGGATATCATGATGGTTCTTGATGACTTATCAAAATCCTCGATCCAAATCATTTGGATCCTTTGATACCTGTTATTGGTATATCTAACATGGCATAATACATTATCCCAATTGTACTAAAGGACCCATCTAACTATATTAATGTGTCTACATGATCTGGCACTCAGATCTAAATCACTAATCAAGTGGTTTGACTCAAGTTGGTTTGCTCAAGGCATATAACTCCAACACCGGTATAGGTTTTTTATCTGATTGTTGATATTTTATTTTCTAGGTTTTGAATCAATTTTCTCGAATCAAAGTTTTGAATGATCAGTTTCATGTTTCCGT
This sequence comes from Thalassia testudinum, assembly GCA_037157565.1. Lineage (NCBI taxonomy): Eukaryota > Viridiplantae > Streptophyta > Magnoliopsida > Alismatales > Hydrocharitaceae > Thalassia > Thalassia testudinum. The sequence goes on from JAZHRO010000056.1 coordinate 6,114,131, forward strand.
AATGCCCCAAGTGAATCATTTGTCTAACATTAGCAACGATGCTTTTCTTCCTTTTGCAAGAAGCCATCCAACTATTTGACTTGAGAAGTTGTTGTTCAACTTGATCCTAGGATGCTTCTTATGGACTCAAACATCAAGAAGAGGGGAAATTACTAGTTTATTAGTGCTTGTAGACTTTTAACCTTTTGTTGGATTAGTTCTCTAACCTTGCCTAGGTCTTCTGACTAGGGAAATTCATGGGTTGAGTTATTAAGTTAGCAAGGCTTAGCTCTTACTAGATGTTGTGTCTGCTTTTTCTTAGGTGGTTCCTTTAGAAGATTTGAAAAAATCTATCTTTGTCACTTCCGTTCATAGATGATCGTTTACCAAATCACTTCACTATGGCTTATCAATGTGATTTCTTTTGAAGAGCTAGCCTTCACGTCCACCACTAAGCAACATTTAGAATATGCAAGATGCCACTCTCTTATTGTTTTGTACAAAGGTTGATCCACGAGATTGGTAGTGATGGCAAGTATCTAGGGAAACAACTACCAAAGATTAAACTCTAGTAGTCTAATCTAAATGGTGACCATAGTCATCATCTAGTACTCAAAGGAGAAGCCATTTATGTAGGACCAAGAGTCTATCACCATAGGTTGATTAGAAATAGAGACAAAATCTTCAAGTACATTTACTTATTAGTATGAAAAATCTTCTTGCAAGATTTAGAAAGTCTTCCAAAGTAATAACTTTCTTGGAAAATGAAATTATTCTTATATCTCTGTGTTCAATAGATTTGTTTAGCCACAGTTAGGCTTGCTCAGCTTGTGCCAACATCAATTACGATCGTGGGAATCCGAGTTCGAGTCTTCTTTTACTTGAAGGTGATGTTGTAAGGATACTAGTCCCTCAATTGACCGTAAAAGATTCGGGTCCTCAAAAAAAAAATGTTCACCTTGATATGGTTAGGTAGCGTAAAACTTTTGTTATGCGTTGAGTTTTATGGTTGCAAAGAAATTGTATGGTATTCAATAATGAGTGGGTGTGGGTGGAAAGTGTGGTAAGAGAGGTTTGTTATTTTTCTTATTCTTGATTTCAAAATCTATAAATATATATATTTTAAAGTAATATATTTACAGAATAATTATCGGATTTAGATAAACTTCCTCTTTTCTGGAAAAAAAAAAAAATGTTGAGTAATTTTGGTGATGGGTGAAGGAGAAATTAAAAAAAGTAATTTAAAAAAGAGACTACGGGCAGGTTGAGCAACCGCGCAGCCGCGTGTTTGTGTGCGAGCTGGGAAAGGATGCGGTGGTGGTGGGGTTTCCGTGAACGAGGTTGGGAAAGCGTGTGGGGCTCTGCCTCTGTCGACCTCTCGCGTGTCAATCGTGTTTTCCAAGCACCCCTACCCTCTTTCCTTCCTCCCCCAAGCTACGCGAGCGCAGGCAATTCGATGTTTTTGTCCACCATCGTCACCCCACCCGTCTCTCTCCACGAGACTAGCGAGGTCGCTACTGGAGAGTAATAGTTCTTGGATTCCGACCTGAAGAAAAAGAGGAGGAGAGCTAAGCAGCAGCAGCAGCAGCAGCAGCTGTCGTTGAATTCCGACCAAAAAGATCAGGGATAGGGAGGAGAGGAGGAGTTGGGGGAAGAGTCGTACACATACAATAATAGCTTAGAAGCATATGATGAGGGCGAGAAATGAAAAGAAGGGCGGTGGTGCTTCTGCAAGGTGGATTCTCCTTCTCTGCGTCTTCAGCTTCCTTCTCGGCTTCCTCTTCAACAATTGGTATCTCTCTCTCTCTGGGCATTCCTTTTTTTTGTCATGATATATTCAAAAAAAGGGGAAAAAAGGGAAAAATATTGGTGATCGTCGTTGTGGTGTTCTTTGAGAGAAGGCCGTGGGTGGTCGTCCCAGAGTCGAACGTCCAGCTGATATCAAGGAGGCGGACGGAGCAGGAGGAGGCCATCCGTATCATCACCGAGGGCGACTGCTCATCCTCCAAGAAGGTTTCCTCTACTCTCTGTTCTTCATATTTAAGCCCTTCTCACTTTGTTGTGTTTGGTTTCTGGAATTTTACGTGTTATTATTGATCCTACGTTTCCAGAAGATCGATGACAAGGACAGTGAAGTAGTAGTTCGTAGCGAGGACACCAAGACTGACGAAGGAGCTGCAAAGTTCGCAACTTTGTTCCTTTCCCCATTCGCATACATTGGCGCATATTTTTATATTCATTTGTTTATGTTTGACTGAGGGGAGCCAATGTTAACTTATATATAATATCTTTTGTGGGTTTCGTGGTCTCAGGCCCCTTGGGAAGAGCAGCACATCCACACTCAAAGAAGATTTGGTCGCTGCCCGAACATCTCAGCGGGAGAGTGCGGGACGGACTGATGGATCGCAATTGCAATCTGTTATTATGACTCCTGTTGCTCATAGGAAGAAGGCATTCGTTGTGATTGGGATCAATACCGCATTTATCAGCAGGAAGAGGAGGGACTCTCTTAGAGAGACGTGGATGTCCCAAGGTCAGATTAGTCTCCCTTCCTCGTGCTTTTTATCACTTTGCTTGGTATTGAGCTATGAGATCGCATCAGCTACTTGTTTTGCAGTTTGTTTGTTATCTCACTGTGGAAATGCTGGATGATTACGTATGTTTGGATGTTGGGTAGGATTTACACCATGTAGATGGATAAGTTGTAGGTATTGCTGTATGGATTCTTGAACCTCCATTTAATGTGATATGACCGTCACATGTGATAGTAGCAACATCATTGATGACCCACCATCAAATATGAAAAAGTATGTCATTCTCATATTTTGACACAAATCACCGGTGATTTAAGAAAGAATCATAAGTGATTTGGACAAAAATCACTGGTGATTTGGGAACAAATCACTGGTTGACATTGTTGAAAAGACGTAACCATTAATGACGCTCAGGCATTGGTTGAAATAGTGAGAAGACATGATGCGGATGCACATTTCAAAAACTTCCTATTCCCATTACTATTTATCATACTATTCATCTCATCCATGACACGTCAACCATCCCACCTACTTACCCCATATCCAAACGATGCCTTGGTATTTGTGTTTATTTTGTTTTTGATGTATAGTGCATTGCTGAGTAGATGGTACGTACGCACGATAAACAGTTTTTATGTCTTTTAAAGGTCTAGAATCAATTGCAGAATTCAACAACTTAAACAAGTGGGTCACCTTTTATTTCAGTAAGCTTTTATGCTTATTGTTAATGCCTATTTATCTGGAAAACTAAATTGTGGAATGATGATTAATTGTTTGCATGCTTGATTGGTGATTTGAATTAAAAGTTGATCGAAAAGAATGCGCTCTCTTCTTTTTTTTGATGATGTGGGTGACGATTTGATAAGATGATTTCCCTATTTATCAATATGTTTTTTGCAAACAACTCTAAAAGATACTCATCTGCCATTCTCAAAGGAAAAGTTCTCTTCAGCATTTCACTATTCCAAACTAAACACGTTCACAAAATGTTATGTGAACTTTTACAAACCAATAATTAATAATTTTTCATTAAAGTGGCTGTCATAAGCATTTATGTTCGTGGTTAAATTTCATATGTTATCCATGTAACTAATACACTTTCAATCTATACAATTGGTAAAATTGGATTTGTCATTTGAAGTTCCAAGTGGTTTGGTTAAAATATGTTTTTTTGCACTGTAGGCTCATATGAGCACTTTTATATAGTGAAGCTCATCTCTGCATTTCATACCTACAAATGAAAGTGGCCTTGGCAACCATTGGTTAACTTTTCTTCTAATTGATACCTTTTACCTGAACTACTACATGAACTCATCCATCTTTTAGTCCTATTGAAGGCAATCTTCAAGTTACATTAACCATCCTGGTTTAAATGTACAACTAATAAATATGGGATCATGGTTTTGAGGCATTTGCAGATTTCATTGCCATGCATGGCCTTGTAGACCTCCTACCTAGCTTGTGTGCTCTCACTTGGAGGAGTTCACTATTGCAGAAATCTCGAATAGAGAAATTCCTGTGTAGTGTGGAGGTTGCAGAGGTTTTCTCCTCGGTAAATGTTCGACCCATGGATAGACCATTCTCGGATCATACATCGTTGATGTGGCAAACAAATGAAGATAGACAGTTTGTGGCCTACTTCATGTTTAACAAATCATAGATGCTAGAGGAAGGGTTCAGGAGTTTGTTGGAGAAGTGGAGGTCCTTTTAGCAGGAAGGCTCAGCGACAGTAAGGCTAGTATCCAAGTTGTGCGGACTACGGGCCCTTCTAAAGACATTTAAGAAAGAGGTCAGAGAAGAACAAAATAGAAGCAAGACTGAGGCATTAGCAGAGATTGTTAGGTTGGACAAAGCAGAGGATATAGGTGTACTCTTTGAGAAGAAGTAGGCAGGCAGGGTCAGACATTTACATATGGTCCACATGGAGGACAAAAGGCTGGAGGTGGATTCGAAGGTCAAGTCCAAGCGGAGATAGATGGAGGGAGGCTCAAATGCACACTATTTTCACATGTTGGTGCCAGGTAGAAGACAAAAGAACTAGATTGGCAAACTAATAGTGAATGGCATTGAGGTTTCGGGGAGGGAAGAGGTCGGTTGGGGCGACTGCAGAATATTACAAGGCTTTTACTAGCAAAAGAATAAGCAGTTGGAGATGGGCGGGGTGGAGGCCTAATCCATTAGCAACATGTAGGTGGAGGTGCTTACTATAGAGTTTTTAGAGGATGAGGTACGGAAGGTGATCTGGGGCTTGAATGTTGATAGCAATCCTAGACCTGACAGATTTTCGATGTATTTTGATAAGGAGTTATGGTTTTTCCTAAAGGAGGATGTTATGTAGGTTGTGATAGAATTTTCTGCTGACAACATCGGGTTTAATTGGCTCAAGTTCTATATCAATATGTTCCTTTTACCCTAGAAGGATAGTGTAGAGGCAATTGAAGATTTCAGTTTATTACTCTGTCCAATGTGATATCTAATTATGGCCAAGGTATTAGCAAACAAACTGTAGGGAGTTCTATATGATATTATTCCGCCCATGCAAATGGCTTTTTTCCCGTGATGAAGCATTTTGGATGGATTTTTATCTCTTTGAAAATCTTAGCTAGTCGAAGGAGGTTGAAGAAGACGGCTTTCCTGTAGAAGGTGGATTTTAGCAAGACATATAATTCGATGCAATGGTCTTTGAGCATCCTTGAGGAAGAGGGGTTTTCCCCCTCGGTGGGTTGAGTGGATGAAGCATTGTGTGACGATGATATCCTTTTCTATTATGGTGAATAGCAATCCAGTTGGAGGTTGGATCTAGCCAAGGAGGTGGGTAAGGCAGGGTGCCTTTTGCACCAATGCTCTCTGTTTTGGCAATAGATGCTTTGACAAGATCCACATATATAGCCTGCTCAAGAAACTTGTTTAAGGGTTTTGTGGCCGAGAATGACATGATGATCCTAGTGCTCGATTATGTAGATGATATTCTATTCTTTGTCGAGGGCTCTGCGATTGAGGCAAGAAGACTGCTCCAACTTTTAGAGCTATTTGGAGGGGCATCGGGGATGTAGATTAATTTCTCTATGTCCACCTTTGTATCTATTTAGATGTTACCTAAGGAGATCCACAGCTATGGGGTTGCCTTGCATACCTTAGAGAGATCTCTATCCCTCTCATACCTTGGCCTACCTTTGTTTGGCAAGCGGATCTTTGCTTAGGAGTGGCTCCCCCTCATTAAAAGGATGGAAAGGAGATTAGCTGGTTGGGCATCCAAAGTGCCATCCAATGGTGGCAGGATGATCCTCTTGAAGGAAGGCAGTATTGGCCTTAATGCCGTTATATTTTATATCCATTTTCAAATTGCCCCAAAAGGTTGAAAAGAAGATATTCAGATTATTAAGGGATTTCTTCTGGACTAACTATGACTCAATCGGAAAAGGTGCTAGGATGGTAGCTTGGGAGGACATCTGTAAACATGTGGAGGCAGGGTTGAGGGGTAGAGAGATGCACACTAAATGCTGGTTTTTTGTTCAAGTGGATCACTAGGATTTTCAAGCGTAAGCAAGACCTTCTTGGTAGGGTCATTGATGTGTGCTGTGGGCTTTTGCCGTGCTGGGAGTTGATGACTTCCCCTTCGAATGGGGCTTCTCACTTCTTTAGGGGCTTGACCTCTGTGGCCCATAAGATACAACAATTCTTCTCATATGTGGGCACATGCGACATGTTCCAATTCTGGAAGGATGATTGAATGGGCCAAGGGACTCTGCGTCACTGGCTTCCAAGGCTTTTTCGCATTGGCTGCTAGTAGGGAAGCAAAGGTGGAGGAATGTTGGGATGGCTCCTGGTGCCCTACATTTGTGAGGAACCTTTCAGATTGGAGAGTGCAGAATCTTCAATTGATGCTTAGTGCAGAATCTGTCTACAATCTCTAATAAAATCAATACCATCTATTGGCTTCATGGTTCTCAATCTGTTGTATGCTATGCTTATGCACTAAGAAATGGCCGTCATCCCAAATGGAGTCAGGCCCTCCCCCTTCCAACTGGTAGCCCTCCAGCTTCTGCATCATAGACTGTAGCTCCAAAAATCCCTGATCCAACAAACTGGTAGCAAATGTAGGGCACCACGCACCGCCAATAGCCAACCACCAAAACCTCCTTATCGCTTGCCAAAGCAAAAGGCGTCGGAAATCTATCCTTTAACTTTCCTTCGCCCATCCAGTCATCAATCTAGAATTGAAAAACATCTCCTGTGCCAATGTGCGGTGAGAACAAGCATTGCATTTTAGGAACCACATACCTCAAACCCCTAATAAAATGAGAAGCACCAAGTGCCAATGACTCCAAAAAACTGCAATCCAACCTTGTTCCAAATGATGCCTCCATGACTAGTCCCAAGAGGTCTTGACTATGCTCAAGTGGTCCTTTTATCGACTTTGCCAGAAAATTATCGTTCATGGTAGCTAAATCTCTGACCCCCAAACCACTCCAGTATCAATTGACAAACATTTGCCCAGGCCACCAATCTAGCATCCTTCCCAAGGGATCAAAATTAGTCCAGAAGAAATCCTTCATCAGTGCACTAACCTTTTTCTTTACTTCCTGCAGCACTTTGAATATAGATGCGAAATATGTCAGCATTGAGGCCGTTACCACCTTCACAAGCATTAACTTTCCCCCTCTAGACAAACTTTTTGAAGCCCAGCCAATCAATCTCCTCTTCATCTTGCCAACGAGGGGCAGCTAGTTAGGTGTTGAAATTCGCTGTCAGATAACGGGGGGCCAAGATAGGAGATTGACAAGGCTTCTTCCTAGGTACGAAGGGTAGTTTGGCAAGAGATCACTTCTTCTGGTGACATATGAAGAGGAACAAAAGTAGATTTGGAGAAGTTGATCTGTAATCCAAATGCCTCCCTAAACATTTAAGTAACAGGTGTAACCTTTTCACTTATGGTCTAGATCCTTTCACAAAGAATAGAGTATCATCTGCATATTACATCAATGGGATGGCCACCCCATTTCCTACAGAAAAACCTCTAAACAAACTCCTTGCACAAGCACATAAAGTAGATCTCACTAGAGCATCAACTACCAGGACGAAGGATGAAGACCAATGGTGCCAACGGCATCCTTGCCTCACATCCCTTTTAGGCTGGATTTAGCCCCTGCAGGATTCCCGTTCACCAAAATATAAAAGGACATTGTGATCTTGCGAAATCGCTAAGTGATAAAACGTTCGTTGTAGTGCAATTTTTCGAGACAAAAAAAATAACCGAAACCTTGGTGAGTCCTGGGTCGAACACGGAGAGGCATAGGATTGTTCTAACCTAGATGCAGGAAAGCATGAAATAAAATACTAACTAATTTTTTTTGTATTTTTTAAAATAAGGAGTGATGGTGAGAAGATGGAAATAACCCAAAGATGATATTTGAAAATAGAACGAGCATGAGAAACATGGGTTGCAATACAAAAATAATGTGAAATAAAACTTTATTGCTAATAAGTAGAGTTCAAATATTACAACTAATAGAAAGAACTACAATAAAAATAGAGAAGATGGTGAGTCGGAGCATGGTCTAGTGTTGTAGTGGAGACAAAATCGGAAACAAAGCCGAGACGGAGTTGATGCGGAGATGTAGATGTGATTCCAAGAGCCAAGTGGTGAGAGAGAGTTGAGAGGAGATGACCATTGGTAGTGTATGTGCATGGTTTTATAGAGGGGGTGATCAGCCTCTGGCGGTGATGTACGTTGAGGGGATAGGATGGTTTTAACGTGGGTTATTGTAGGGAATAGGTTACGTTTGGGATTTGGTAATTCGGTGGATGTGGGTGCGTTGGTGCATGGGATTGGCAATGGTGTACGTTGAGGGGATAGGATTAGGGTGTGCGTTGGGATGTCGGGTGTAGGTTCCGTGGAAAATGCAAAGGGTTTCGGTGGGAGGTTTTAACGTGGTGGTGGAGTTACGTGGATTGGGATTTTGCATGCATGGGATAAGGGTTCTTGCTCGGTGGTGGACGTGGATGGGTCTGGAGGGGTGTTGAGGAGAGGCAGTGGATTTTGTTATGTGGGATTGGAAAGGTTAGGTAGGTGGGGGGATTTGGTGGAGGAGGTTTTATGTGGGTGGAGCATGGGATTAACGTATGTGAGAAATGGTTGGGTGGGGATTTGTTTAGGGAATTATTTGGTTGGGTTTTATATGGTTTTGGGTTATAGGAATAGGTGAGATTTTTGGTGGGACTTAGGGTGGGTTTTTGGTGTAGGAAATTAGACTTCTAATTAGGCTGAGTCTAGGGTTCAATTGGGTTTGGCTATAGGAAATAGGTTGAGCCTCATCAGAAAATCTGAGCTCAAGTTGATTCTGCATTAATGTGGAGCTCCAATTGGATCCAGAGTTGATACCTGCATAGATATAAACAAATCTCATCAAGGCACCAGATATAAGTAGCAATAAAATTACAACTAAATCCCTACAAATGTAATATTTACACAATGCTACCATATGACTAATCTAACCTAATCTAATGCAATGTGACCTCATGTACCCTCAAACTAACAATAGTTAGGCATAAATTATGTAAATAAATATGGATATATCACGTTGTCGTCACACATTGTTTCATCCACTCCACCCAACATAGTGGGAAGCCCCTCTTCAATAATGAAGCCTACAAAAACGACTACTATATTGGATCATAGGCCTTACTGAAGTCCACCTTTCATAAGAATGTCTTTCTCTTCATTTTTCTCTAGTAGGCCAGGTTCTCGAAGGCTATGATGAACCTATCCAAAATATTCTTCTTTGGTACAAAAGTCGTCAAAACCGACAAAATAATATCCTGGAGCAATCCACGCATTATGTTGGCAAGCACCTTGGCCACAATATTCCAGACCTTATTCATTAATCACATAATGCCTTATGCTATCAATCTTTTCGCGGTCATTGTCATTTGTTTTAGGGCTTTTGGCTTCATTTCTAGTGTTGGGCATAGCGCAATCCAGAGCGTTTCGTGGGAGAATAGTCCCAAAGAGGGACTGCACACACGTGTATAGGGAGAGCAGAAGAGGGGCTGCTGCTGCAGGAGGGGCAGACCATCTCCTCAGGCTTGGCAGAGGTGGCCAACAGGATGGAGATCGGTCTGCAGTAGGCCAGTCAGTCTGCAGAGGGATGGCTGCTATGTGCAGTTGATTCTGCTGTGTAGGTTGGCAGGAGGGCTTGTTGCCTCTCGTGGTAGCCGGCTGCAGTGGAGGAGAGAGATGAGAGGAGCACTTGGTATTGGAAATATTTGTATTGCTAAAAAATTAAATACAAGGGAAGATTCTTTCATAGAGAGAACATATCTCTGCATACTTGGAAACAAATCTTCTAATAATAGGAAAAACCAAATCTCAACAAAATCTCTTAAAATAAATTTCTAAAAATAGCTAACTTGCATTCTAAGCAAAAACACCCAAAAATAGGTCCTTTTGGACTATGATTGTCGGCCCTGCTGGGCCCATTATTGGTTGTCACATGAACAGTCCACATGGCCTTTCCACATGGCTCCTCCCTCTGCCGTCCTAATACTCCCCCTCAAATTGAAGGTCGGGAGGCTGACAACTTGGTTTTCAACTTGTGAGACTATACACCCCACCATTCTTCCTCATCATCAAAATTGCCTTGTGGCTTCTCGAAGTCCGCAGCAAGATTAGTTGCAACTTTAGAGGTAGTTGCTCCTTCTTTGGCAACCTCATAGGTGGTGGCGATGGCCACGGTCTTCTTTTCTTACTTCAATGCGGCAAGGATTTTTTCAAGATTTGATACAGTGAAGGAAGTAAGGTCTTTGTCGCAAGATGAGTAGCCAAATTTAGCCCAACATGTTTTAGAATCATAATTGTTACACCCACAATGCTGGCATGGAGGAAAACTCGACCAAATTTGCATCCCTTTTCACGCTCAATTCCTCCCTTGGTAGCAACCAAGGCTGTGGTATCAGATTTACTTGTAATAGGTGTCTCGGCTGGACTTGAGATCTCCAATTTCTCGAGGCGACTGTAGATCGTCTCGAGATCTACGTCCTCCATAGAAAGAATTTAGTCACGAGCAGGTTGATATTGAGGGTGAAGCCTTTGAGAAACTTGAAGGCTTGCCATTTTGCTCGTGACATGGATTGTTTGTCACGACATGATGTTGAGTTCCTTGAATAGGCTCTCCAACTTTGCATAGTAAGCATCAAGGGACAAATTACCTTGACTTGTGTTTCAGATGCGCCAATAGATGTCTACAAGTTTGGCACTTTCAGTCTTCTTTGCAAATCGCCTCTTGATGGTATCCCAGATGTCTTTTGCCGCCTTCTTGTATAGCATGTTGGAAACAATATTAGAATCAACATAATTCATAAGCCAGTTCATTATCAAATAATTCTCCTTTTCCCACTTCTTGGCTGCATTTTTTTGTCTTTGGCGCTTCTTCAAGGAGGACGTGTAGCTTCTCCTGTCCACCAACAAGAATCTTGAATGCATGTACCTAGAGAACATAATTGGAAGAACTAACCAATTTGATTGTGGTTCTGTGCACAAACATCTTGGCCTCACCGAAAAGTTGTATTTCCAAATTCGCCATCATCCTCCAAGATAGTCTAAACCGGAAGACTTTGGTTTTGGTTGGGGGCTAGGGAAGACTTCGGCCGAGTTGGAAAAAACTTCAGCTTTTAGAGAAGGTCGGGAAAGACTTCGACCTGAGTTGAGGTTGATGCAGTTCGGTGGAGCAATGCTACATGCATGGAGAGAATAATGGCCCGAGCATTACTATTCTGATACCGTGTTGGGAATAGCGCAATCCGGAGCGTTTCGTGGGAGAACAGTCCCAATGAGGGATTGCCCACACGTGTATAGGGAGAGCAGAACAGGGGTTGCTGTTGCAGGAGGGGTATACTGTCTCCTCAGGGCCGACAGAGGTGACCGGCAGGATGGAGACCAGTCTGCAGTAGGCTGGTCGATCTGCAGAGGGCCGACTGCTATGTGCAGTCGGTTCTGCTATGTATAGGTCGACAAGAGGAGGGCCTGTTGCCTCCTGTGGTTGCCGGCTGCAGTAGAGAAGGTGCGAGAGGAGAGGAGCACTTAGTATTGGAAATATTTTTATTGCTCAAAAATTAAATACAAGGAAAGATTCTCTTTTATAGAGAGAACATATCCATACATGCTTGAAAACAAATCTCCTAATAATAAGAAAGACCAAATCTCAACAAAATCTCCTAAACAAATTTTTAAAAATAGCCAACTTGCATTCTAAGCAAAAACACCCAAAAATAGGTCCTCTTAGATCATGATCGCTGGCCCTGCTAGGCCCATTATTGGCTGCCACATGGCTCCTCCCTTTGCCGTCCTAACATCTAGAAATCTTTTTTCTTCATGGAATTTAGATATGTTATCCTTGCGGTTCTTTCAAACACATCATTCAATTTCTTATTTCTCCTCTTGTAATTAGGGGAAAAGTTGCGCCAACTGGAGAATGAAAAGGGCATCGTTGTCAGGTTCATGATTGGCCACAGGTACGTTTCAGTCATGAGGCTTTAACTATTGATGCTTCTGCTGGCATTTTGCCAACTCACCAGGTCCCTTATGGGTGACACAAGTAAGATACGGTGAAGATTAATGAACATTTGTCTATTAATTTGGGCTGAAAGTTTGAAATTTGTGTTCTATTCTGGTGCTGCTAAGGTTAACCTGCTGATTCTAGAAATAGATGTTTGTGCAAGAAAAATTCCTAAAATTTTCGCAATGCAGTAGTTCCATGCAGATAAATTCCTCAAAAATTTATAAGGGCCTTCAGCCCTTTTCCCCCCCTTCCTTTTGAGAGGAGGGCTCGTCAATCTGATGTGAGAATGTAAAATGTACGCAGGAAACAACTAATGTGTGGATAATTAGTTCCCTTCAAAGATTTGGAATCTGCAGAGATAAGCAAAAGCATAGTCCCAATTCAGTATTTCCACGATTGCAGTTGTTAACAAAGTTTTTTTTAAATTTGAGGAAAACATTACAGGACACCAATCTGGGGGAGGTTACCCATCTCTAATTTACCTACATAAAGAAATGACAGCAAACAGGCTATATGCTCAGATATGGAGTAAAAACTGCTGTGTTTTCTAGACAGGATTATCAATGCTCTTTATTCCCTTTTGAGCTGCAATGTTAAATTTATATAGGGGCCTTCTTTTGTGGCCGTTTCTTCCATTTTCTCCATTGCTTTGTTTTGATGAGGACATCAATCCACTACGCTCAAAGGCTGTTGATTTATATGTTATTTCTGAACTATTTACTGAAATCAGACCTTCTGTCTTATCAAAACAATGTTATTTTTAATTTACCTGCCATCCCTCCTTGCGATCTTAAAAGTTGTTTTTAAAGATGCAATGGCTTGACCAAACCTTGGTTCTAGAGAAATTACAACAAAAGACGATGACAACGATAACTACCACCACTATAACTACCACTACCACTACTAGGTTTAAAATCTTGAACGAGGCAACTGATGTCATCCTTTTGGGCATTTGTTTTGTCCTCTTAGCTGTAAATGCAAGATGAGGTCTATGTAAGTATTGGCAACTGAAAACATTTTTGTTGGCTGCAGTGCTTTACAGAATAGCATTTTGGATCGAGCTATTGATTCAGAAGAGGCTCTGCATCATGACTTTCTTAGGCTGGTATATCCACCTACCTACATTTTTCTTGAAATCCGCTCATCATATGTCAAACTTTTCAGCATGCATTGGATTATCTTTTGATATTCATGTCAGATGTATGGTTCAGGAGCATGTTGAGGGGTATCATGAATTATCAGCCAAAACAAAGATATTTTTTTCCACTGCTGTTTCAATATGGGATGCTGAATTCTATGTCAAAGTTGATGATGACGTGCATGTCAACTTAGGTAGGCTTTTGGATATTTTACTGCAGCATTTGCTTCCTTCTTTGTTGTGTAGCTAATGAAACTTGAAATGGCATAGGTGCACTTGTTTCAACTCTCTCTCGGCACAGATTCAGACCTAGAATTTATATTGGCTGCATGAAATCTGGCCCAGTTCTTTATCAGAAGTAGCATTCTTCCTATTTTACTTGCACAGCATTGCTCTTCAAGCAAGTTATTTATAGGCACGTTTCCTTATTTTGCATAATCTTTTCTATAGGAATGTTAAGTATCATGAGCCTGAGTACTGGAAATTCGGGGAGGAAGGGAACAAGTACTTCCGGCATGCCAGTGGTCAGATATATGCTATTTCAAAGGATCTAGCGACATATATCTTCAACAATCAGTAATACTTTCATCTATTAAGCAAAGGATCTTTGTCCCATTATTGGCAAAATTAAGCATCAGTGACACTGACACCATTGAATCGTTTTCATTACAGGCCTCTTCTGCACAAATATGCTAATGAAGATGTCTCACTTGGAGCCTGGCTGATTGGGCTCGATGTTGAGCATATAGATGAGCGAAACATGTGTTGTGGAACTCCACCAGGTGCAATATGTTCCTTTATTTCTCGCACCTTTTTCTCTCTCTTCAATGCATCATTTTTCTTAAACTCTTCGCCAACTTGTTAAACAGATTGCGAATGGAAGGTGCAGGCTGGAAATGTATGTGTAGCATCTTTTGATTGGAGTTGCAGTGGTATCTGTAAGTCCATAGAGAGGATAAAGAATGTTCACGTGAAATGTGGTGAAGGAGATGAGGCAGTTTGGGAGACTATCCTGTAACATTCTCCTGTTTCGCGCCATTGCAGTGGGAAATTCCTGTCTGGAAAATCTGCAGCTCTTGATCATGCTCTTTTAAATGCAAAAACTTGCTTCAATTAACAGTTCTGCTGAAATCAAGTTCGGAGAATGATCTCATATACCAATTTAGGGATCTTCATTCTTGTTTTTTTCTGATGATAATTTATTTTTTCTTCCTTTTTTTTCCTTCTTTTTGTTTTGTATTTACAATGGCATGCCTTTCTGAAAATTGAAAACCGGTTAGTTGCCATTGTCAATTTTGTTGTAACATTTCTTATATTCTGAATTTCATAATGAAAATAGTAGAGATATATACCATTGAAACTATCCAGTATTTTTTGAGAGAAAAATGTATTATGTGAATTTGTTGGGCGGAATCTCAACCAAAGATGTATATAATGTCTGTGGATGTATGTTTCGTTCTACGTCCCTCCATGAGAAGTGTTGCTTAAATATTTGGGCCTTTTAACGGTCTATGGAGTTTAGCAAGAAATGATGGAAAGTGATTATTTTACCATCACGAATTATGTAAAAAGTGGTCCTCTTGGAATTGATTTTATTATATGTTTCGTTGTGCTTAGAAATAGTGGAACTTAGGATTGGTACTTGAATAATAATCTTAAAGTTAAAAAGGTTCGTATTTTTATGTGGCTTTCATCATCTTAATTGCCGTCAAAATGTCTCAACACTTGGCCATAACTTGGTGATTTGAAATTGAATTCCGTTAGTCTGCGTCAATTCAATCTTTGCTTTTATTGGTGAATTGTGATGTGTTCCAGCAATAAAATGCCTATCAGACACTACGTTGACTTCCCCAAGAAAACTACTGTTCACAAAGACATTGTTGATGGTAAGGGGTGGATTTTCACTGCCACACTAAATATATATCGATGTTTATAAATATCAAGATAGGTGAGCGTAAAAGTCGAAGATAACATAATTTTCAATATTTATTTAATGTTCCAACCCGACGTAGAAAGGGGCTTTGTTGAGATTGATGACGGTCAAAGTTCAACCAATGTTGTTGAAATAACTATTAAAGTATCAACATTCAAAAGGAATAGAAAATTTTCGGAAGAGTTAAAACGTAAGCGAGGGGCCAACACCCGGGGCATTCGTGGGTGACGTGGGGGCAACACGAACCTGACGGGGGCGTCTTCTCTTTACCCTATCTTGTAAATACCCACATATGGCAAGAATTTCTTGCAAAAGTTAACGCATTTTGTATCACCATGCAGGATTGTCGATTGGAACCGGACCGACGAAGCCACTTGATAAAGAGACTCGAACCTTATAATTAAGTCAATTAAATGAATTAGATTAAACTGATTAGGTCTTAGGCAAGGATCTAGGACGCGACGCACACATTGGACCCGATAGGGATTTTAACCAACAATTCTAATTTATCAATGATATTTGATTTACAATTAAAATATCACTAGTGTAGACTAGAACTTGCTTGACCCAAAACTTGGCAAAGACCTATGTAGACCCATTACCAATGGGTCAGGTTAGGTCATGGTGAAAGATATCACGTTGAATCTTGAGTTACAAGTTATGAACTTGATGCATACACATCTATTTAAGTTAAAATACTTATTTATACATGTTCCTAAGCTTAGATATACATTTCATAGTATAAATATCACATAATATACATCATTCTGCATTTAGAATAGTTTATATAAAGTTTAGGTTAATTTGTGTTCTTTTATGACTAGGAGAGAAGAAGATCTATTTCAGGGCCTTGGATTTACAATTCGACCATATGGATCTAATCAGGACAATGAACGGAGTCCAACACCTCCGAAATCGTCCTAATCGGAGTCCCGTAGCACATCATGCAGTCTGAGGAAGATCAATGGTCAAGGGGTTAGGTGGCATAATTCAGAGCTTTAAACGACAAATCCAACCGCACAGATAGATTCGGATTGACGATCGTAGTCTAACGGTGTAAAAATCGACTCAATCCGACATCCGTGAAGCCACCTATAAGCATCGAAAGATGGATAGTCTAGATGACACCATGTGGCACCATCCAGACCATCAAAACTGGCTAACATCAACCACAACACCTCTTCATCCGCACCATCAATTCTTAGCTGTTGGATCAAGATCCAACGATTGAGAAGTCGCCTCTGAAGGTTTTGTGGCCCTATTAGGAGGGGTGACGTAATAAAATGCGGAAATAAACAATATCACAGAATAAACAAACACACAAGTACACAGGAATTTTTAGGTGGAAACCCAAACCGGGTGAAAACCACCACCTAACCCTCTCGAGTTAGGATTTTCTGATCAACCTAGTCGATCAAATCCACTAACCGAATCACTTTAAAACGAGGGTGATTCAACCTCAGTACAACCACGCTACAAGTACGAGGGTAGCGTTCCTCAACCCCTTCTCTCCACGAGAAGGATTTTGTCCCACGAAGGAGACGGGAATTCGCAAAGCGAATACCCAACCAAAAGACAAAGATAAAATAAAACAAGCAGTCCTATAGAGCCAACAAAGGAATTTAAACCTAGCTTCTATAGGAAATAGGAAACTCCCCTTTGCAAGGAGTACGTCGATGACGCGGATGTGTGAGCCACGCGACGGCGCAACTTCGCTCTCGTGAACTACGGCGGGAGAGCGGGTGCGCAACGGTTTGATGCTCTCAAGATGTAGAACTTGAGCTTTGAGAGCAAGAGCTTCTTGGACATAAGAGTGTGAGAGTGTATTACAAGGTGTCTCTTGGTGTGTATCTTGTGTCTCTAAGTGTATCTAGGTGTGTAAAGGCTCCCCTCTATTTATAGAGGCCTTAGGAAGGCTTTGGAAGGCTTAGGAAAGGTTCTATAGCCGTTGGGAACAAAGTCCAAGAGAATCAGGCCGAAATCAGGATAATGATTACATTTGACAGGGTTATCAGACGTCTAACTCTGTCATCAGACGTCTGGAAGGCCACTTTAAGACGTCTGATTCCAAGGTCAGACGTCTGATTTTGGGCGGGTCTCTCCCTGACTTGGATCAGATCTAAATAGGGTTTTTGCGCAAGTCAATCAGACGACATACAGGACGTCTGGAAACCTACTTCTACTGTGGGAATTGATTTCCAAACGTTGCAACGGCTAGAAAATCTCTGAGAAGAGATTTTGGGTCAGCCGAGGCAAAACGGTCATTTATCAGACGTCTGGAAAGGCCTAGGGACGTCTGATAAGGCTCTAACGATCATAATCTTGAGTGTTTGCAAAGCGAGCCAACGGTCCACTAATTGGACGTCTGGCAAATCCATCAGACGTCTCCTAAGATGTCTGGTCTAAGGTCTGGACGTCTGATTTCATCAGACAGAACTAACTATGTCCAGCCTAACAGTTATCAGACGTCTGAAACAACAGTCAGACATCTTAAAATACTTTATCAGACGTCTGATTTGGGAATTAGACGTCTGGAAGTGCTGTTTGAACCCTATATTGGTTTTCTAAGTATTCTACAGAAAATCTAAGTATCCTAGGGTTGTGCCGGTGTTCCTAGGACTACTGTTAGGGTTCTTTGAGGCTCTTTAACATAATTTTCTAAGGAAAATAAAAAGAGCAAGAAAATAAAGACAAGAGATACAAGAAAGGATTAAAAAGAATCTATCCTATTCTTCTTGTCTTCTATCTTCAATCTGTCGCTCCACGCGAACCTCCTCTGTTTTCCGTCAAGCTCCTCCAATCCGTCCTGGATGCGAGCTCGAACTCCGTCTAAACACGTCCACATTTGCAATTGACCTGAAATCTAGGACTCAAATTGCAAATGTTAAATAACATGTATTTTGTTATCATCAAAACAAATGATCGTGGTGCTCTAGCACCAACAATCTCCCCCTTTTTGATGATGACAAAATCGTAAATAATAATGCATAAAAATCCTCCCCCTTTTTGACATTATCAAAAAGGTTTAATTGGTTTTAAAATTCTTATAACTTCACCTTAAGACATGCTCTTCTATGAATTTATTTTAACAAAGGTGATATTCTCCCCCTTTTTGTAACAACAAGATAGCTATTATTTTTCTCCCCCTTACTAAAGGAAATTTAGCTAACTTGCATCTCCCCCTTAAAAATTGACAATTAGCTCATAAATTTTTTAACTCCCCCTATCTAAATGCTTATAAAAAGATAGGGTTAAGAATTTTTACCTCACCTGCCATTGCCAATAAAATGGCCCAAATGGTGGTGGTGGATGCCACATCGGATGGGGCTCCCATCCGTAGCTTGGAGGCCCGGGCATCGGCGCCGGTCTCCAATCTGGTAGTCGACGTGAGGCGGGTCCGTCATTTGTTCGCCGTCTCGTCGGTCTTCTTGTTCTCCTCCTTGGTCTACTCCTTGGTTCTCCCAACTTGAGTTGACCAGCCTTGAGTTTGTAGGTCCAGTCCTTTGTGTTGTAATTATCCCTGAATCCTACAAAACAAGATACTAATTCTTTCTTCGGTATCCAAGTGGGCTTGGATCCGGATCTGTTAGCGGGTCTCCTTGATGGAGATCCTTTCTCAATCTTAGGGCTATAAAACTTGTCTACTTTGTTGATTAATTTGTCAGAATTTTCCCTAAGACATGCAATTTCTTTTTCTATAGTTTGCATCTTAGTCTTTAAATTATAGATTTCTAACTTTAGACTATCATTTTCCTCAATCAATTTATTATTTTCATTGATGAGGTTATGATTTTGTAATAATAGGTTATCATTTTTAGGACTAGCTTCTATGTCCTTAAGTTGTTTTTCTAACCTATCATTTTCATTTTTAAGAAAGCTAAGATTCTTTTTCATGCTTTTGTTTTCTATTTTAAGTGATTTACTAATCTCAAATAGTTCATTAAAAGCTTCTTGTAAATCGAAATTTACCTCATTGTCGCTGTCGCTTCCGCTTTCGTTGTCGCTATTGCTTCCTCTGGCCATGAAACCAAAGCAAGTGGTTTCTTCTTTTTCTTCTTCTTCTTCCTCCGAGCTTGTCTCCTCATGAGTGCCTTCCAACCTCCTCCATATCTCATGGGCGGTGGTGCACTCTTTGATTTTCTCGAACTCCTTCAGACTCAATGCGCAATACAGGGCATTCATTGCCTTTGCGTTGAGTGAAAGCTCTTGAATCTGCAGCTGCGAGTAGCCTCCTTGGGGTTGTTTTGAGATCTCGTATGGGGTTTTGCAACATCCCCATATCTCGAATTCAGTGGCTTGGAGCCACGTCTTCATCCGTAACTTCCAGTAGGGGTAGTTTTTCCCGTCAAAGAACGGCGGACGGGTTGTGGACTGCCCCTCGGAAATCCTGCTTGTGGAATAGCTTCCCTCCATGATCTTCTTGCCGGGTGTTACTCCGAACTCGCAAGAACCTGCTCTGATACCAATTGAAGGTTTTGTGGCCCTACTAGGAGGGGTGACGTAATAAAATGCGGAAATAAACAATATCACAGAATAAACAAACACACAAGTACACAGGAATTTTTAGGTGGAAACCCAAACCGGGTGAAAACCACCACCTAACCCTCTCGAGTTAGGATTTTCCGATCAGCCTAGTTGATCAAATCCACTAACCGAATCACTTTAAAACGAGGGTGATTCAACCTCAGTACAACCACGCTACAAGTACGAGGGTAGCGTTCCTCAACCCCTTCTCTCCACGAGAAGGATTTTGTCCCACGAAGGAGACGGGAATTCGCAAAGCGAATACCCAACCAAAAGACAAAGATAAAATAAAACAAGCAGTCCTATAGAGCCAACAAAGGAATTTAAACCTAGCTTCTATAGGAAATAGGAAACTCCCCTTTGCAAGGAGTACGTCGATGACGCGGATGCGTGAGCCACGCGACGGCGCAACTTCGCTCTCGTGAACTACGGCGGGAGAGCGGGTGCGCAACGGTTTGATGCTCTCAAGATGTAGAACTTGAGCTTTGAGAGCAAGAGCTTCTTGGACACAAGAGTGTGAGAGTGTATTACAAGGTGTCTCTTGGTGTGTATCTTGTGTCTCTAAGTGTATCTAGGTGTGTAAAGGCTCCCCTCTATTTATAGAGGCCTTAGGAAGGCTTTGGAAGGCTTAGGAAAGGTTCTATAGCCGTTGGGAACAAAGTCCAAGAGAATCAGGCCGAAATCAGGATAATGATTACATTTGACAGGGTTATCAGACGTCTAACTCTGTCATCAGACGTCTGGAAGGCCACTTTAAGACGTCTGATTCCAAGGTCAGACGTCTGATTTTGGGCGGGTCTCTCCCTGACTTGGATCAGATCTAAATAGGGTTTTTGCGCAAGTCAATCAGACGACATACAGGACGTCTGGAAACCTACTTCTACTGTGGGAATTGATTTCCAAACGTTGCAACGGCTAGAAAATATCTGAGAAGAGATTTTGGGTCAGCCGAGGCAAAACGGTCATTTATCAGACGTCTGGAAAGGCCTAGGGACGTCTGATAAGGCTCTAACGATCATAATCTTGAGTGTTTGCAAAGCGAGCCAACGGTCCACTAATTGGACGTCTGGCAAATCCATCAGACGTCTCCTAAGACGTTTGGTCTAAGGTCTGGACGTCTGATTTCATCAGACAGAACTAACTATGTCCAGCCTAACAGTTATCAGACGTCTGAAACAACAGTCAGACATCTTAAAATACTTTATCAGACGTCTGATTTGGGAATTAGACGTCTGGAAGTGCTGTTTGAACCCTATATTGGTTTTCTAAGTATTCTACAGAAAACCTAAGTATCTTAGGGTTGTGCCGGTGTTCCTAGGACTACTGTTAGGGTTCTTTGAGGCTCTTTAACATAATTTTCTAAGGAAAATAAAAAGAGCAAGAAAATAAAGACAAGAGATACAAGAAAGGATTAAAAAGAATCTATCCTATTCTTCTTGTCTTCTATCTTCAATCTGTCGCTCCACGCGAACCTCCTCTGTTTTCCGTCAAGCTCCTCAATCCGTCCTGGATGCGAGCTCGAACTCCGTCTAAACACGTCCACATTTGCAATTGACCTGAAATCTAGGACTCAAATTGCAAATGTTAAATAACACGTGTTTTGTTATCATCAAAATAAATGATCGTGGTGCTCTAGCACCAACAGCCTCCACTGCGCTTCAGAAGCTTCTCTTCTTGACACTCTCGCAGGTGTAACGCAGCGGTCATGAAAGTCACTCGCAAACCTACAGCGTGGGTTCAACTCCAACTCCTCCAATCGACTGCAGTAGAGAGGCGCGCCCAAATTCGATCGCTTAATTGTGATCTAGCGGTCGAGATGTAGCCACGTGGCATCACAGATGAGCGTGGACACACCCGCTCACATGTGCGGACCAACGCTTCATCTCATATGCAATCTGAGCGTGCGATCTCTGCTCATCCTCAGCCGCCCGATCTCAATCGAATGGCTCTCCATCGACGAAGAGCGACAATTATGGGCATGTGAGTGCCAACGTGTGCAAATGGGCGTTGGCTGAGGACCTTCAACGACGTTTACGGTGAGGCTTTAGTGACGATTGTAAATGTCGCTGTTGACCCATGACTTTATTTTGCCTCTTCTCCTCCACTATAAAAGGACCACTACCCATCCCATTATTCTTCATCCCTTTCTATGCTCTCCTCACCTACTCTAGAGCTCAAAACAGACCTTGAACTTGTGTCCCAAGCCTTTCGGATGCTCCACTAGAGAAGAGATAAATTATTTTCCACCCTCTCATCACCATTCTTGTAGCTCTCATCGGCCGTCTTCTTAACCCCGTTCCGGGAAGTGGATCACGCCGTGACGTTTCCTGTCCTCCCCTCATCTTCCGACACCATTCTCTTTCCTCCAACTCCTCAACATCTTCATCTGGGCCACGTCAACGCAGTTTCGTCCTTGGAGTAGTCGACAAAGGATTTCTCTTAGCCTCTTTCCTTTTTACTTCTTTCATACTGTAAAAGCATTTGTAATAAACATTTGTCAAGCATGTATCTAGAAATAGTTTTTGATTCTCTCTCTCTTCCTTCATACTTAGCAAGTAGAATAGTTCTTTCTTGCTTCCTAGAATAGCTTAGTGTAGATAATATTCCTGCTTGTTTCCACACTATCGTAAAATGGAAAAAAAAAAAGCAATTACAAAATACCAAAAAGAAACAAAGTAAAATGCGATTTTCAAAGAATCAAACGTTGCCTCCCTGTCTTCGACCTGGGGCTCATCTTGAGTTTTGATATAAATTTTATTTCGTTAGCGGATTTTGCAACTGCGACGATGGGTTCTGTTGATCGTCGGAGGACTACGCTATTGGAGTTGGTTTTGAAAACCTGTCGTTGTAGTTCGAGTAGCGAAGAAATCCATTCAACAAATAAAATTTATATCAAAAAATCTATAAAAAAATCCTGGGTTGAACTCAGGGAGGCTACGTCGATCAAAATTCGTAATTATATTTTTTTGCGTGTTTTTGTTTAAAGGACGGAATAATCACAATGAAATGGAATCAATATAGACAATAAGAGAGAGAGAACATTCGCTTGAAATTGTAAAATGTTTTTACAACTAAGAAAGCGAGAAAAGATTACACTAGAAAGTGAGAAATTATTATAACTAGAAAGTAGGAAAATTCTACTATAGAAAGTAGGAAAAAAGAATGGGAGAGAGAAATCCTCCTCGACGATCGCTTGGAGGATGAGTCGGACGAGATAACGCCTAAAAGACGAGGAATGGTGTAAGAAGAAGAAGGTCGAAGCAGGAGGAACGGGAACGAGGCAGCATGTCATCGTCGTCATGGGATCCGCTTCCGGAACGGGGGAGAAAATTTGTTTTTAGCTCTTGAGGAGCATCCCGGGTGTGGGACAAGCTTCTCTTGAGCTTTGGAGAGGGAGAGAAGAGAAGGGATGAGAAATCCGTTTGGAGGGGGTCTCCTTTTATAGTTGCAAGGAGTGGAGGCATTTTGGACATTACAACTTGAAAAACATTAATTCAGAACCTTTAGTGATGGATTTATCTGTTACTAAAGGCTTGAACGTGGCCGACGTGCGTGTTTCTTGCACGCCCCCTTGCCTCCACGCCCTTCAATGCACGCGCACGTTCACGCTCTCTCAGTCGTTCGATCAAGAGATCGGATGGCTTAAAGTGGCTACGCTCGCTCCGCGTGCCCGCGTATGATCACGCATAAGCGCCACGCGTCTGATCGCACGTGGGCGCTATTGCTCGCTTCCCGCCACTGGATCTTCATCGCGCGGCTCTAATCGCGTGCCAGCTCGCAGCGAATGCGACCTTGAACACACGTCGTGCACTCGCATAGTATGATTGTCGAACGTTCGAATTGCTACGCTAACGTGTTTGGTTTTAAAACCTTGTCGTTGTAGCTTGAAAGCGAAGAATTCGTGTTCAACAAATAAAATTTATACCGAAAATTGAAATTCCGGGTCAAACACAGGGAGGCTACGTCGATCTATATTCGCAATTATATTTTTAGAATTTTTCTTAAAAAGCGAGGCGATGTAATTACAATGAAGTTATTAGACTAAAAGAAAGAGAGAGAGAATATGCATTCAATATTTCAAAATGTTTATACAATAAAATCAAATAAGGATTACACTAGAAAGCGGGAAATCAGCTACACTAGAAAGCAGGAAAATTCTACACTAGAAAGCTATAAAGAAGAATGGGAGAGAGAAGTTATCCTCCTCGACGATCGCTTGGAGGACGAGCCAGACGGGATGACGCCTAGACGAAGGACAGAGCAGGACGAAGGAGGACGAAGCAGAAGAACGGGAATGGAGCATCCCGTCGTTGTCGTCGCGGGATCCACTTCCTAATGGGGACGAAAATTTAGACTTTATCTCATGAGGAGCATCCCGGGTGTGCGATAAGCTTCTCTTGAGCTTTGGAGAGGTAGAGAAGGGAAGGAAGGGATGAGAATTTCATGTGGAGGGGGTCCCCTTTTATAGTTGCAAGGAGTGGGGGCAAGTTGGCCATTACATCTTTAAAACATTAAATAAGGGGTCTTTAGTGACGGATAAAACTGTCGCTAAAGCCCCATCGTGGGAGTAGTGGGTATTGGATGCGTGTGCCCGCTCGTCTGCTCGCACCTAATGCTCGCCACACGTCCAGATGATTTCGCGATCGGACGGCTTAAATCGTGCCTTCGCTCGTCTCGCTGCGCGCCCGCCTGCGTTCGATGGTGCGTCCTCGCCTCGCGTGAAATAGCGCATGGGCGCTATTGGAAGATCTGAGCCGCCCACAGCCGATCGGGCGGTCACCTTTAATCGCGTGCGCCCGCAGATCGTGAGTCGAACCCGCGTTTTGTGAATGTGCAACGCCTCGCGACCACTGTGCTACGTGAAGGAATGTGTCGATTTGAGGCACATGCGTTCACAGCCGTTGGATCGAGATCCAACGGCGGAGAGGGGTGGATGTGGGGGCTTTAGCGGTTGCGTGCAGGCGATTGGGTGGTCGAGATGGCTCCACGTGGCACCATCTTGGCCGTCCATCTTCTGGATGTTGTAGATGGTGCCACGAGTGTCGGATTGACTCGATATTTGCGTCGTTAGGCTGCGATCGTCGATCCGAATCCATCCGTGCGGTCGGATTTGTCATTTGAAGTGCGAATTTACACCATCTTGGCTCTTGATCTTCTAGGGTTCCCCGATCACTATCTGATGCTACAGATGCCTTATTAAGGCGATCTTGGAGTCGTTGATCTCCAGTCGTCGCCCTGATCACATCTGTACGGTTGGGTCTTCGATCCGAGGCCCTGATAAAAAGTTTGTCCTATCCAAGCACATAAAAGGAGATAATTAACCTCCATTTTATTCAAACTACTCTAAATGCAAGATGATGCATGTTATGCAATATTTATATGATGCAATGCAATCCTATGCTTAAGAACATGCATAAATAGACATCTTAAGTATTGTAAATGTGTTTACATCATACCCCCATGCCTATCTTTTGCTAGTTCCTAGCAAAAACTATATGCTATTTATAAAAGAATCAGGTTGGATTATTTGGGCATAAGTTATTTTCAATCATTAAGAAATTATCTACTTAAGATCTGAACTTTCAAAGACACAACAGTGCCCGAGTATCTGCCAAAATGCAGACTGCCTCAAGCCCTCGCCTTATTCAAAGAAAAATTTCTTTTTCTCTTTTTCCTCTTTTCTAATTTTTTTTGATTTTCAAGTTTTAGGGTTAGAGAATGGCTTTCTACGGCAATTCAACTCGCCCAAGATTTGATGAGAACTCTAAGTTCTAAGCATCTTATTGTGAATATGATAGACTTGTTAACCGGCAATTAAAACGGACTTCGGATTTCTACGCCTCTAGGTGACCTAAAAAGAATTATGCCTAAAGGTGTATCTTTACAACCGGTAGCTTTCTCCCTACTTTTATTTTTTTGCGGGGTCAACACAAAGATGAATCCAGTGTATATCTCCCCGATTTATTCTACTTCTCCGTTTCTTCCTAAGTGTTTTGGGAATTTTTAGTGCATTTACTAAGCTGGGTTTTGGACAACCGGTCGATGAGCTGTTACCATCGACAACTTGCCAGCCATACTCGTGTGGCGAAGTGTGGCTCATTTCATTTTTTCTTTTCTCCTTTTTTTTTTTTTAAGTAGGTGGCTTCCCTGGTCTAAGATTTACCTAAAGGCAGCAAAAAGAGAAAGGTCCAGTGACTGGGCTTTGGACAACCTACCTATGGGCTGTTACCCACGATAACTTGCCAACCATATCACCCTAGAAGGTTCATTAGCTACCCAATCTCCATTAAAATCGTTGAACAACGAGTCAGTGCAAAGAAAGTGTGTAGATGCTTAAAACTCAAAAATTCCCTCAAATCAGACGGTGGGTTGATAAGTCGTGTACTTATCACCCAAACTTATTTATTCCAATTACGATAGAATTAAAATGGTGAGGACTCGAAGACAAATCCACATTTTAGTGGATACATGGGCTAATTAAGTCCAAAGACCTGAAGAGTCTTTGTGTTTAGATCCTAATGTAAAATTTCTTAAGATTGAAAAGTCCTAATGTCCAACTAATCCTTCCTAATTTTGATTTTTTTTTATGCATAAATAAGAAGAGAAAAATAATTTACATGAATTTCACAAAGCTGACCAAATGATTAAAAAATGAATCCACCCCCTATGCCTAGCTGATGCAATGTCCTCATTGAAAAAGAGACATGAAAGAAAGGGTAGAATATCAAAGATGTCACCTGAATATGAAGCTTGTATCAACCTTGTGTCATATGTACAACTGCTGAGTTTAATGCTGTCAGCTAGGCTAAGTCCAGCCAAAGAAGTCACAGAATGGCTAGAGCAACTGAGTCTGAGATGGGTTCTGGACGAATATGGTCAACAACAGGCTTCAGACATTGACCATTGACTTTAAATGTGTTACCCATCTTTGGGTCAGAAATCTGAATGGCTTCATTTGGAAAAATCTGGTCAATTATGAATGGGCCATTCTATTTAGATCTAAGTTTGCCAAGAAAGAGCTTAAGTTTAGAATCGAATAACCAGACCTTCTGGTTCGGCTCAAAGCTCTTGGGGGAAATCATTTGATCATGTAGAGCTTTGGTTTGAGCCTTGTAGATCTTGGCATTCTCATAAGCATCATTTCTAAGCTCCTCCAACTCAGATAGTTGGAGTTCCCTGGTCTTCCCAGCTGAATTCAGATCTAAATTGCATTGTTTGATCGCCCAGAATGCCCTGTGTTTAATCTCTACGAGTAGATGGCATACCTTTCCATACACCAAATAGAATGGAGACATGCCGATGGGCGTTTTATACGTCATATGGTAGGCCCAAAGAGCATCCTCAAGCTTTTGAGTCCAATCTTTGTTATCAGGCCTAACCATTTTCTGCAAAATGTTCTTGATCTCTCAATTGGAGATCTCGGCTTGTCCATTTGTCTGGGGATGGTAAGGTGTGGAAATTCGGTGATTAACCCCGTATTTGGCCAATAAATTCTGGAATTGGGCATTAGTAAAATGAGTGCCACCATCACTGATGATAGCCCTCGGAATCCCGAACCTACTGAAGATATTTTTCTTGACAAAATTG
The DNA here is from genome assembly GCA_037157565.1 of Thalassia testudinum. Lineage (NCBI taxonomy): Eukaryota > Viridiplantae > Streptophyta > Magnoliopsida > Alismatales > Hydrocharitaceae > Thalassia > Thalassia testudinum. The sequence continues at coordinate 6,141,383 of JAZHRO010000056.1, forward strand.
ATGACCACCTTGTGGTCATTGGTTCCGGTGGGAATCGCCTCAATCCATTTGGACACATAATCAACAACAACAAGAATGTACTGATGTCCAAATGAAGGGATAAAGGGTCCCATGAAATCGATGCCCCAAACATTGAAAATTTCGACGGGAAGAATAGGATTTAGGGGCATCATGTCTCTCTTAGTTATGCTCCCGAGTGCCTGACATCGAGAACATGACCTTGAGAAATCCTGGGCATCCTTGAATAAAGATGGCTAATAGAAGCCAGATTGCAAGATTTTTGCAGCCGTCTTTTTCCCGAAGAAATGTCCACCACACCCAGATGCATGGTAGAACTCGAGTATACTGTTGAATTCATTCTCCGGTATGCATCGACGAATAATCTGATCAAAGCCGATGCGATACAGCTCGGGGTCCTCCCAGAAGTAGTATTTGTCCTCAGATTTGAGTCTATCCCATTGTTGCTTGGTCCAATCCTGGGGGATTTGACCAACAACCAAATAGTTAACGATGTCAGCAAACCATGGGGTGTGGACACCTAAAACTGTAAGAATAGTTTCATCTGGAAAAGTGCTAGCAATCGGAATGTCCGGACAAGAAGAATCACCTAGGAGTCTCGACAAATGATCCGCTACCACATTTTGTACCCTGATTTTATCCTTGATTTCAAGATCAAATTCTTGAAGAAGATGAATCCAACGAATAAGCCGGGGTTTAGCATCCTTTTTGGCCAAGAGATGACTCAAGGCTGAGTGGTCGGTATAGATGATAACATGAGACCCTAAGAGATAAGCCCTGAATTTTTCCAAAGTAAACACTACAACTAGTAATTCTTTTTCAGTAACAGTGTAATTCCTCTGGGCTTCATCCAAAGTTTTACTAGCATAGTAGATGACAGAGGGCTTATGATCAATTTTCTGACCCAGGACAGCCCCGACCGCGTAATTAGAAGCGTCAGTCATGATCTCAAAAGGGGCTGTCGAAATTGGTGGTTGCAAAACTGGAGCATAGGTGACTGCCGTTTTCAGGAAATCAAATGCCTTTCGGCATGATTCATCAAAAACAAATGGCATTTCTTTGGCAAGAAGATTGCTTAAAGGACGAGCAACCTTTGAGAATCCTTGATGAATCTTCGATAAAATCCCACATGGCCAAGAAATGATCTGATTTGTTTAACAGATGTGGGAGGTGGAAGTTTAGCGATAGCATCAACCTTAGCTTTATCCACTTTAATTCCCCGTTCAAAGATTACATGACCCAAAACGATGCCTTCTTGGGTCATGAAATGACTCTTTTCCCAGCTAAGGACCAATCGTGTTTTGATGCATCGCTTAAGAATCATTTCCAAATTAGCCAAACAAGAGTCAAATGATTCTTCGAAAATAAAGAAATCATCCATGAAGACTTCCATAAACTCTCCCACCATGTCAGAAAATATGACTAGCATACACCTTTGAAAAGTCGTAGGTGCATTGCATAACTCGAAAGGCATCCTACGAAAAGCAAAGGTTCTGTAGGGACAGGTGAAAGTAGTTTTTTCCTGATCCTCGGGATGGATAGGAACTTGGTTGTATCCCGAGTAGCCATCAAGAAAACAGAAGTACTTCTGCCCGGCTAATTTTTCCAATATTTGATCAATGAAGGGCAGGGGAAAATGATCCTTTTTAGTGGCTGTGTTCAGCTTCCTATAATCAATACAAACCCTCCAAGAGGAAGCTGAACGAGTTGTGACAGATTCTCCTCTCTTGTTAGTCACAACGGTAATCCTAGCTTTCTTTGGAACAATCTGAACGGGACTTACCCAGGGACTATCAGAGATTGGATAAATAATTCCTGCATCGAGCTACTTGATAATATCCTTTTTGACCACTTCTTGCATATTTGGATTCAATCTCCTCTGCATCTGGCCAGAAGGGCGGGATCCATCTTCCAAAAATATTCTATGATTACAGTAAGATGGCTTGATCCCCCTGAGGTCATGAATGGTCCAACCAATTGCCTCCTTATGTTCCTTCAAGACCTTGATCAATTTATTCTCTTGCTCCTTTGTCAATTTAGCACTGATAATCACAGGGAGCGTCTTCTGAGGTCCTAAAAATTGATATTTCAAATTCTCGGGCAATGGTTTCAATTCAAGCTGGGGCGGGTTGATGATTGATGGTAGGGTAGATGCTGAAGATTCAACAAGAGGAAGAGGTTGTGAGTGAACAAAATCAATAACCTCTTCTGAAGATGGCAGGTCAGCCATAGAGGGTTGCGGGTCAATTTCATCATCCAAAGAGGAGCTTTCAATTGAAGAAACCATCAAATAAGTTTCAATGTTTTCATTATCCTCATCAAATTCCTTAATAAATCCACAATACTCAAATTTGTTGATCGCCTTAAAAATATCCAATTTCATTCATTGATCCCTAAAGGAGATTTCCATGCTACCTCTTTCAATTAATGTTGGCCTTAGCGGTAGCCAGGAACGGACACCCCAGAATGATGGGCGTGTTCCTCTGATTATCAGGTACATCCATGTCAAGGACAAGGAAATCTACAGGAAAATAGAAATCCTTGACCTTAACTATAACATCTTCAATAACGCCTCGCGGGTTTGTGACTGAGTAGTCCGCTAACTGTAGCGTTACTGAAGTTGGCCGAAGTTCACCTAACCCAAACTTCTCGTAAAGAGAAGTCGGAATTAGGTTGATGGATGCACCCAGATCCAAAAGTGCTCTATCAAATGTGTAATCTCCGATAACGCAAGAAATCAATGGAGAGCACCAGGATCTCTCTTTTTCTGAGGGAGGTAGTGTAGGATAACAGAACTAGCCTGCTCGGAGAGTATCACCTTCCTCGGAACATATTCTCTCGACTTACGCTTTTGTGTACATAATTCCTTTAAAAATCTTGCGTAAGCCAGTATATGCTTGATAGCATTAAGGAGCGGGATATTGATCTCAACATTCTTAAATAGATTCAGAAGCTCCTCATTGCTATCCACAGACTTCTTCTTCTTTGATTTGGTTAAGGCTTCAGGAAAAGGAACATGAGTCAAATTTTTGGAATCAGGTTCCTGAGCCTTGATTTCTCCTCTAGAATTCTCTTCTCTCTCTTCAGGTTCTTCAGGATTCAAAAGATCAGAATATTTTGGTTGCGGATCTTGAGTTTGCTTACCACTCCTCAAAGTGACAGAATTTGTAGATGCATAAGAATGTGGGTCTTGGGGAGGGTTAGGAAAGATTGGAGGGCTTGATTAACCATGAATTGTTGATTTGCAGAAGAAGAAGAAGACGAGGAACCCTGCTCAACCACCTGAGCATGTGCATATGGGTCCCTCTAATTTTCGTACCCATGGGCTTGGTTGCCTGAATTCGTAATATTTCGCGGGTTGGGTACGGGTTGGGATGGTAGAGATCCGGGTTGACGAGAGTTAGCAATGACCCCGGATTGCAAGTTGTCCAGCAAGTTTTTCATTTGTTGCATGAGCTGGAGCATGGATCCTTGCATCTCTACCATTTGACGGTTCAAATTAGCCTGCCCTGCAGGTTGACGGGCATTCCAAGCTGGTTGATTGACCTGATTCGGAGGCAATTGAGTATATACTTGACCCTGACCCATTGGTCGTTGCGGAGCATAGTTGCCGGGTCAGAATTGGGTCTGTTGCCCCGGATTTTTCCAAGAGAAGTTAGGGTGGTTTCTCCAACCTGGATTATAGGCATTCGAGTAGGGGTTAGATCTAACATTCTCTTGTACAGCACAGACATCCTCATAGGGTGAGGATGGAGAGAAAGGGAAGGATCAGAAAAACTGGGATCAAAGGCCCCAGTTTGGAACCCGTGGGGTTCCGAAAAATGCTGACTCACGGTTGAGCCGCATCAAGTTGATTCACGAACTCCCGTCCAGAAAGAGCTGGTGAGGAATAGAATCTCGAATTTTGGGATTAAGTGGATCGAGAGTTGTTCATAGAATTGCCAGCCATCCACTCTTCCATTCTCTTAGCAACCAAGTCCACCTTATCAAGTTTGCTACAAATCAATTCCATATCAAATGAATGAGAGTCATGAACTTCATTGACATTTGATCTGGGCTGCTGGGACTGGTTAAATGTATCCATGGAGGCATGATTGATTGAATTCTCACTCATTTCCTCAAATACATCATGTGCACTATCTGCATCTTTATTGAGGAAATTGCCTCCGCAAAAAGCATCCACATGATTTCTGAGTTGCTCAGTCAACTCATGATAGAAGATCTACACGAGTTGCCATTTCGGCACCTCGTGGTGTGGACACCTCCGCAATAAGTCCAGGAATCGCTCCCAGGCCACATGAAACTGCTCCCCCGGCCGCTGGGTAAAGGTAGTGATTGCCCGTCTCAAAGCATTGGTACGTCTGACTGGGAAGAATTTCTTCAGAAAGGTCTATTTCAACTCATTCCAAGTTGTAATTGGTCTTCCTATTGTCCTATACCAGTGCGCGGCCTTATCCCTAAGAGAATGGGGGAAGAGCCTCATGATCATTTGCTCCTCGTTTACGTTTTGAGCCTTGGTGGTTTGGACCAAAGTGATCAAGTTTCCAAGTGCTGAAACGGATCTTCGAAGCCAAGCCCATGATAATGTTTAATCAGGCTTAACACCTGGGGCTTGATTTCTACGTCATCGGCTGGAATCTAGACGCTGGGATGTTCCCCGTAATTTGAAGGATCATAAAAATCCTTCAAGGGTTGAGCGCCCTGCATTCTCTGGAACCATTCCTGCATTCTCTGCATTTGTTCTAGCTACCTTCGAAATTCTTCCTGTGGATTTCCAAGCAGAGGAGACTGTTGTTCGGCCTTGGGATCAATTTGACCAAAATTCAACTTGCACCTCCTAGAATATTCTAATGGTCCTTCTAATCGAGGATTCAATGATCGTCTACCAAGCATAAACAAGGAGAAGGTCGGAAAGACTGGGGATAGGGACCTTGAAGCACAACAAAACAAGGCTGTCCTTAAGTGGGGTAGCCTAAGGATCTACTGACTCCCAAAACCCGCCTTAAGACTGTAAATGATTTACTCTACTTGCGTTTGTTTAATCCAACCAGTTAGAAGGAGGGGCTGGGGAGAAGGTTCTTCTTTCGGCTTTCGCCTCCGGTTCCTAGTGTACCCCCCAGCTGCGGTCGTTTGACGCTACTCCCCTAGCTAGACATTATATTAATCAGTTCAAGTAGGTTAATCAAAAACAATCTCAGACTAGGCCCTGAAGAGCGAATCAAACCTTAAGGCCAACGTCTACTCAATTTTATTAAGGCTTGGGATTGTGGTGCTTATGGAATGTGATGGGCCCTTAAAATGGGTTGCGCCCTTAATGATTGATTGAGATTTGTGTAAGTGCGTGCACAACCAGGGTTTTCAAGCAAGATTATTTGTCATGCGTGGATTTTAATGTTCAAATCCTGCTTAAGTAGCATTTAGGGTTTCAAATTAGGTGGATTGCAATCAAGTTTCTAGGCAAACCAAGTTGTAAAACACGGGTGAAGATTGTTTTCTTTTAAAATCAGAAAGAAAGTGGAGGGCCTGGAATAGACCTAGATTGAAAACCCTAAGGTCGAGCTACTTGGTGAGTTGATTTTAAATAGAGTGGTGCGGTCCAAACAACTCAAACAATTGGCCACAAATGCACCACTAAGTTAGGCACTCAAAGATGGTTAACCTAGAATGATTTCTACTCTTTTATGTGTTACTTTGTGTGTACCGGTTCCACAGATCAGAACCCGGTTGAGTAGAAACAAATCAATTTGATTAAGTGCCTTGAATGTGGGTGTATGTGATGTGTTTGTTGAAAATTACCCCACAAGATTATCTTTTTATTGTTTTTTTTTTATAAATGAGGGTGGAATGAATGTGAGTAAGAATCCAAACAACCAAACTATTCCTAGGATTTATGCAAACACCTAGGTTAATTGGAATTTGGATTTAATATGGCGAATGAAATCTATGGAGGGGGGAAGAATGGAGAGCACTTACAGTAATCTTCAACTGCACTTTACTCCAGTCCACTGCTTGATGATTCCCTGATGGATGTCTCTGCAAAACAATAGACACAAGAGAAAGCAAGTTAGAAAATAATAAAGTGCAAGAAATGCGAAAAGAAGATCGAAAATCGTTGCCTCCCCGGCAACGGCACCAAAATGTTGAACGTTCGAATTGCTATGCTAACGTGTTTGGTTTTAAAACCTTGTCGTTGTAGCTTGAAAGCGAAGAATTCGTGTTTAACAAATAAAATTTATACCGAAATTGAAATTCCAGGTCGAACATAGGGAGGCTATGTTGATCTATATTCACAATTATAGTTTTTTAGAATTTTTTTTAAAAAGAGAGGCGATGTAATTACAATGAAGCTATCAGACTAAAAGAAAGAGAGAGAGAGAGAAAACATGCATTAAATATTTTAAAATGTTTATACAATAAAACCAAATAAGGATTACACTAGAAAGTGGGAAATCAGCTACACTAGAAAGTAGGAAAATTCTACACTAGAAAGCTATAAAGAAGAATGGGAGAGAGAAGTTATCCTCCTCGACGATCGCTTGGAGGACGAGCTGGACGGGATGACACTTGGACGAAGGAGGACGGAGTAGGATGAAGGAGGACGAAGCAGAAGAACAGGAATGGAGCAGCACGTCATTGTCATTGCGGGATCCACTTCCGAATGGGGATGAAAATTTGGACTTTATCTTGCGAGGAGCATCCCGGGTGTGGGACAAGCTTCTCTTGAGCTTTGGAGAGGTAGAGAAGAGAAGGAAGGGATGAGAATTTCGTGTGGAGGGGGTCTCCTTTTATAGTTGCAAGGAGTGGGGGGAAATTGGTCATTACATCTTTAAAACATTAAATAAGGGGTCTTTAGTGACGGATAAAACCGTCACTAAAGCCCCATTGTGGGCGTAGTGGGTGTTGGACGCGCGCACCCGCTCGTCTGCTCATGCCTAATGCTCGCCGCATGTCCAGATGATTTCGCGATCGGACAGCTTAAATCGCGCCTTCGCCCGCCTCCCTGCGTGCCTGCCCGAGTTCGATGGCGCGTCCTTGCCTCGCGTGAAATAGCGCGTGGGTGCTATTGGAAGATTTGAGCTGCCCACAGCCGATCGGGTGGTCACCTTTAATTGCGCACGCCCGCAGATCGTGAGTCAAACCTGCGTCTTGTGAACGCGCAATGCCTGGTGACCGCTGCGCTACGCGAAGGAATGTGTCGCGTGGACGTTTTGAGGCGCATGCGTTCACAGCCATTGGATCGAGATCCAACGGCGAAGAGGGGCGGATGCGGGGGCTTCAGCGGTTGCGTGCGGGCGATTGGGCGGTCGAGATGGCGCCACATGGTGCCATCTTGGCCGTCCATCTTCTGGATGTTGTAGATGGTGCCACGGGTGTTGGATTGACTAAATTTTTGCATCGTTAGGCTGCGATCGTTGATCCAAATCCATCCGTGCGGTCAGATTTGTCATTTGAAGTGTAGATTTACACCATCTTGGCTCTTGATCTTCTAGGGTTCCCCGGTCACTATCTGATGCTACAGATGCCTAATTAGGGCGATCTTGGAGTCGTTGATCTCCAATCGTCGCCCTGATCACATCTGTGTGGTTGGATCTTCAATCCGAGGCCCTGATAAAAAGTTTGCCCTATCCAAGCACATAAAAGGAGGCAATTAACCTCCATTTTATTCAAACTACTCTAAATGCAAGATGATGCATGTTATGCAATATTTATATCATGCAATGCAATCCTATGCTTAAGAACAAGCATAAATAGACATCTTAAGTATTGTAAATGTGTTTACATCAGTGCTTGACCGCTGTACTGAGCGGGCATTTGTGTCACGCGGATGTTTTAAGGCGCGAGTGTCCGTGGTCGTTGGATGGTGATCCAACGGTTTAGATCCATCGCGCGGGTGAGGAGAGAGAGAGGGCGCAGCAGTCTTCCATATTGGCTGGGCGCGACTCAGCCATTGGATGGGCATCGAACGGCTGAGATTTTTCAAGCGGGTGAAGGAGAGCTGCAGCTGGTGTTGGGTGGCTATGATGACGCCATGTGGCGCCATCTAGGCTGTCCATCTTCTGAGTGATGTAGATGGTGCCACGGATGTCAGATTAGACCGATTTTCGCGTCGTTAGGCTATGATCATTGATTCGAACCCATCTGTACGATCGGATTTGTTGTCTGAGGTGCGGATTAACACCATCTTGTCCTTTGCTCTTTAAGGTTCCTCAATCTCTATTTGGTGCTATGGATGTCCGATTAGGGCAATGTTGGAGTCGTTAAACTCCAATCGTCGCCCTGATCAGATCCATATGGTTGGATCTTCAATCCGAGGTCCCGATAAAAAGTCGCTCTGTCCATGACCATAAAAAGGAGACACTTATTATACAATTTATACAACTTGATCTAAATACATGATTATGCATGTTATACACTATTTACAATGTGTGATGCTAATGTGACACTAAGAATATGTACTAATTGACATTTTAGGCTAATCAGATGTATGCACATCACACCCCCATGCCTATCTTTTGCTAGTCCCTAGCAAAAACTACATGCTATTTATAAAAGAATTAGGTTGGATTACTTGGGCATAAATCATTTTCAACATTAAGAAATTTTTTACTCAGGATCTAAACTTTCAAAGACACAACAGTGCCTGGGTATCTGCCAAAATACAGACCACCTCAAGCCCTCACCTTATTCAAAGAAAAATCTCTTTTTCTCTTTTTCTTTTCTTTTGTTTTTTTTTTTGGATTTTTGAGTTTAGGGTTAAAGAGTTGCTTTCTAAGGCCACTCAACCCACCCAAGATTTGATGAGAACCCTAAGTTTTAAGCATCTTATTGTGAATGTGATAGACTCATTGATCGACAATTAGAACGAACTTCAGGTTTCTATGCCTCCAGGTGACCTTAAAAAAAGAGTTTTGCCTAAAGGTGTATCTTTACGATCGGTAGCTTTCTCCCTACTTTTATTTTTATGGGGTCAACACAAGGGTGAGTCTAGTGTATATCTCCCTGGCTTATTCTACTTCTCTACTTCTTCCTAAGTATTTTGGAAATTTTTAGTGCATTTCTTGAGCTGGGTTCTGGATAATCGGTCGATGAGCTGTTACCACCGAAAACTTGCCAGCCATACTTGTGTGGCGAAGTGTGGCTTATTTATTTTCTTTTCTTTTTTTTTCTTTCCTTTCTCCTTTTTCTTTTTCTTTTTCTTTTTTTTTACGTTCTTTTTCTTTTTAAGTAGGTGGCTTTCCTGGTCTAAGATTTACCTAAAGGCAGTAAGAAGATAATGGTCCAGTGACTGGGCTCTGGACAACCTACCTATGGGCTGTTACCCACGATAACTTGCCAACCATATCACCCTAGAAGGTTCATTAGCTACCCAATTTCCGTTAAAACCGTCGAACGAGTCAGTGACAAGATAGTGTGTAGATGCTTAGACTTAAAGTTTCCTCAAATCAGAGGGCGGGTTGATAAGTTGTGTACTTATCACCTAAACTTATTTAATCAAATTAAAATAGAATTCAGGATGGCGAGGACTTAAAAAATAAATCCACATTTTAGTGGATACCCGGGCTGATTAAGCCCAAAGACCTAAAGGGTCTAAGTGTTTAGATCCTATTGTAATGTTTCCTAAGATTGAAAAATCCTAATATCCAAGTATTCCTTCCTAATTTAATTTTTCTTTTATATATAAATAAAAGAAAATAAAATGAATCTATGGAGCTAACGAAGTAATTCAGAGATGAATATCCACCCCCCATGCCTATCTAATGCAATGTCCTCATTGTATTAAAAAGACATGAAACAGAGTGGAGTAGAGTAGAAAGTACCTGAATTGCGTAAATAACGGGTCCGCTCCGAAATAAACAGAAACTGTATAAGTGCTGAATTTAGTGCCTCCAGCTAGGCACACTATACAAAGAAGAGAAATAAAGAATTCACTGGTGCAGGTCAGAATCATAATAAAAGGATGAAACCTAAGACTTGCCAGCAGATGTCCACAGATGTGGACCAGATTGTGATGCAAACCCATACCCCATGGTCGAAAATATTTAAGGTTCTGGATAAAAATTACACAAAACCTAAAATCAGTATGCAAGCGGGGTCGGGCCTACGATTTATGAGGATGCAACCCAAGACCAAAAAGTCGGGTTACAAAGAAATCAAGCTCCAAAGGATAATCAATGAATGTGTGCTTGGGTTGGTCATCCTCAGTACAAATGTCGTAAGGGTCTTGGTTTGATGGTTTCAGCTTAATTGGAACCCTTAAACTCGGTCTTCTATTTCCTCCAGAGTTTGCTTCCCAAATCAAAATTTTCTAGCTTCTATCCTCCTCATTTAGAATGTCAAATTCTGGGATCTCATGCATATAAATCACCCTGTCCAAGTCTAAAAGATGTGACTGAATCAGAATTGACTTGGGCCTAGTTATCTCAAAAATAGAATTGTCAGTAAGCTCAATGGGGCATAATTGACAATCGGGACATTCAATTGAATCCTTCAGAAAATGCGAGTCTAAATCCGTCATGTGAGCCCCAATAAGATAAATTTCTTCAGTTATTCGGCTATCAAATGACTCAACCGATTTCGCAAGCCCAATCGTCTCACAGAAATCATGTTCTGTAAACTCACGTGAGACCTCGCAATTTGATTCTTCACCCTCAGACTCAAAGAAATCTAAATCCGTATTGATGTACATCCCAAAATCATCCATCACTTTCTAGTCCATGGAGACATACGTTTCCTTGTACCTCTGCTCAGAGATCTCAGGTGAAGAAATCAGATCATCCTTAATTGGTTGCTCTAAATCAATCTGGTTAGCCTCGTAACACGTGTCCCCCCAACAGGTGCCTGAGCGGGTTCTGACATTGGCTCTCCTAAAGGGGGTTCATCCTGGGAATCATCCCATGATTAAACTAAAGCAACCACAAATCTCATTCTCAGTTTCGCTAACTTCCTAAGTAAAAATTCACCCGGGTTCTTATCCTTAATATCTTGGAGCCAATCCAACAAATACTTGTTAAGATAATCAATCATTTCAATTAGGGGCTCCAATTCTTCAGTACAAGGTATTGGCTGAACTTCTAAAGATTGATGATATTCCTCAAGTTAGCCAAAACCTTATCTTGAACCTGGTTACCCTGAACCAAATGACTTGGTTCAGGGTTGGGCGGGTTTGGGATCAGTGCAGAGGAGTTAACAAATTGAGATTCGAGATACCCTTCCTGATAATAGGTCATTTCGGATTGTTCAAAAGGTGGTGATGACCTATAGGCAGTGTATTTAGAAGATGGGTAAGGATCAGTGTATCCTTCTTGATTGTAGATTGTATTAAGTTGTCCATGAAAAGGTGGCAGTCTAAAATCGATATGGCTCGAAGAAGGATAGAAATCACAATTATGGTGTTCAAGGTTTGACCCAAAACATGGAGGTCCAGAACTGTATCCCCAATCTGAGTTATCCCAACTAACAGATGGTTGATTACAGTACAAGTCAGGATAATTGTCATGTTGAGGATAAGACATAATAGGCGGGTAAGAGCAGGAATGCGTATAAAATGTGGAAGGATTCATGATAGACGGGAGGAAGAAAGGCACCCTACAATACAAATAATCAAACCTGTCCTTAAGTGGGCTAGCCTAAAGACCTACAGACTCCCAAAACCCGTCTTGAGATAAAGAGACGATTTGATCTACTTTTGTCCGTTCAATCCAACCAGTTAGGAGGAGGGACTGGGGAGAAGGTTCTTCCTTCAGTTTGTGGCTTCGGTTCCTAGTGTACCCCCCAGCCATGATCGTTTGATTTTGCTCCCCTAGCTAGACATCAAATTGAACAGTAGAAACAGACTAACCGAAAATAATCTCGTTCTAGGCTTCGAAGAATGAGTTGAATCCTTAAGGTCAACGTCTACTTTGTTTTATTTAGGGTTAGGTTTGAATGTGCTTTGGAATGTGATGGGCCCTTTATATGGGTTGTGTCCTTAATAATTGATTGAGTATGTGTAAGTGCGTGCACAACCAGGGTTTTCAAGAAAGATTATTTGTGATGGGTAGATTTTAATGTTTAAATCATGCTTAAGTAGCATTTAGGGTTTAGAATTAGGTTGAATTCAATTAAGTTTGAGGCAAACCAGATTTTCAAGCATGGGTGAAGATTGCTTTCCTTTTAAAATTAGAAATAAAGTGGAGTGCCTAGTATGAACCTAGATTGAAAACCCTAAGAGGAAGCTACTTGATGAGTTGATTTATGTTGAGTGGTGCAGCCCAAACAACTCAAACAATTGGCCACAATTGCACCACTGAGTTAGGCACACAGAAATAATTAACCTAGAATGATTTCTACTCTTTTATGTGTTGATTTGTGTGTACTGGTTCCACAGATCAGAATCCAGTTGAGTAGAAGAAAATCAATTAGGTTAAGTGCCTTGAATGTGGGTGTATATTGTGTATATGCTAAATTACCCCACAAAATTATTTTTTTATTTTTTTATTTTATATGCGAGGGTGAAATGTGTGTGAGTGGAAATCCAAACAACCAAACTAATCCTAGGATTTATGCAAACACCTAGGTTAATTGGAATTTGAATTTAATGTGATGAAATGAAATCTATAGAGGGGGAAGAATGGGGAGCACTTACAGTCGTCTTCAACTGCACTTTACTCCGATCTATCTCTTGACGATTCCCTGATAGAGGTTGATGTAAACACATTTACACTACTTAAGATGTCTATTTATGCATGTTCTTAAGCATAGGATTGCATTTCATGATATAAATATTGCATAACATGCATCATCTTGCATTTAGAGTAGTTTGAATAAAATGGAGGTTAATTGTCTCCTTTTATGTGCTTGGATAGGGCAAACATTTTATTAGGGCCTCGGATCAAAGATCCAACCATATGGATGTGATCAGGGCGACGATTGGAATTCAACGACTCCAAGATCGCCCTAATTAGACATCCGTAGCATTAGATAGTGACCAGGGAACCCTAGAAGATCAAGGGCCAGGATGGTGCAAATCCGCACTTCAGATGACAAATCCAACCGCACGGATGAATTCGAATCGACGACCGCAGCTCAACGACACAAAAATCGAGTCAATCCGACATCCGTGGCACCATCTACAACTTCCAGAAGATGGATGGCCAAGATGGCGCCACGTGGTGCCATCCTGGCCTCCCAAACGGCCGCTTACATTCCATGAAGACCGCACACTCGCCCTCTCTCCACCGTTGGATCTTGATCCAATGGCTGTGGACGCGGCTCTTTAAAATCATCCGCGCGACCTTTTCGACCGCGTAGCGCAGCGGAGACGAAGCTGCAGGCGAAGCAGAGGTCGCGGGATCGAGTCCCGCGAGCCTCAAATCAGGCGCAAGCGAGTAGGTGCGTGGAGCGTTGGATCTTGATCGGATGGTCGCGTGCGCCCGATAGTGTTCACGCGTGATTGAACGCGCGGCGTCACGCGCGATCGCACGCGGGTGGGCGCGCAGCGCAGCAGGTGAAGGAGTGACTTAAGCCGTCCGATCTCGCGATCGGACGGCTGAGGATCGCTGGACATGGGTATACGTTGATGAAGCGGGCAGCCGAGGAGGCGCGCGTGGGCGCGGAAGCTATGCCCACGTTGGGGCTTTAGTGACGGATTTATCCGTCACTAAAGACCCCTCATTTATTATTTTGAAGTTGTAATGTCCATTTTTCCCCCACTCCTTGCAACTATAAAAGGAGACCCCCTCCATATGAAATTCTCATCCCTTCCTTCTCTTCTCTACCCCTCCAAAGCTCAAGAGAAGCTTGTCCCACATCCGGGATGCTTCTCGCGAGATAAAGTCCAAATTTTCGTCCCCCTTCGGAAGTGGATCCCGCGACGACAACGGCGTGCTGCTCCGTTCCTGTTCGTCTGCTTCGTCCTCCTTCGTCCTGCTTCGTTCTCCTTCGTCCAGGCGTCGTCCCGTCCGGCTCGTCCTCCAAGCAACCGTCGAGGAGGATTTCTCTCTCCCTATTCTTTTTATTGCTTTCTAGTATAGATTTACTGTTTTCTAGTGTAGTTTTGCTCGTCCTCCAAGCAATCGTCGAGGAGGATATTTCTCCCTCCATTCTTTTAATGCTTTCTAGAGTAATTATTTTATGTTTTGTAGTTATAAGAGTGAAATGAACAATCTCCTTAATGATAAATTCCTTGTTTATTCTACATCTCATTTTGATTTCTCTATGTAATATTCTCTTTCTCTCTTACTCTCTCTCTCTCTCTTCTATTTATTGTAAATAATTAGATAGTTTTAAATTGAATTATTCCGTGATAAATAAAAAGAAACGCGTAGTTTTAAATCAAACGTCCGCCTCCTTGTGTTCGACCCAGAATTTTAATTTCGGTATAAATTTTATTTGTTGAACACGAATTCTTCGCTTTCAAGCTACAATGACAGGTTTTCCAAAATCAAACACGTTAGCGTAGCAATTTGTAACGTTCAACATTTTGGCGCCGTTGCCGGGGAGGCAACGATCTTTGATTTCTCTTCGCATTTTGTAACTTACAAATCATTTACCTCACTTCTCTCCTTTCTTATTGTGATTGCAGGGACTCTTTTGAGGTGAGCAAAAGCGGTAGATTGGAGTAAAGTGCTGTGGAAGGTTTTGTAAGTTATCCCCCATTCTTTCCCCCTCCATAGATTTCATTCGCCACATTAAATCCAAATTTCAATTAACCTAGGTGTTTGCATAAATCCTAGGAATAGTTTGGTTGTTTGGATTTCCACTCACATTCATTCCACCCTCATTTATAAGAAAAAATTAACAAAAAGATAATCTTGTGGGGTAATTTTCAACAAACACACAACACACACCCACATTCAAGGCACTTGATCAACTTGATTTGTTTTCTACTCAACCGGGTTCTGATCTGTGGAACTGGTACACACAAAGCAACACATAACAGAGTAGAAATCATTCTAGGTTAACCATTCTTTTGAGTGCCTAACTTAGTGGTGTATTTGTGGCTAGTTGTTTGAGTTGTTTGGGCCGCACCACTTCAATTAAAATAAACTCATCAAGTAGCTGCCACTTAGGTTCAACTCTTAGGGATTTACCAGGCACTCCACATTTTTTTTAAGCTTTAAAGGAAAACATCTTCACCTGTGCTTGCAAAACCTGGTGTGCCAACTAAACCTATTTGAAAACACCTTAAGTTGAATCCTAAAAGCTACTAAGCAAGATTTGAACCTTAAAATTCACCACATCAAAAATAATCTTCCTTGAAAACCACTGGTTGTGCACGCACACACAAATCAATCAATCATTAAGGGCACAACCTATTTAAAGGGCCCATCACATTCCAAAGCACATTCAAACCTAGCCCTGAATAAAACAGAGTAGACGTTGGCCTTAAGGATTGAACTCGCTCTTCAGAACTCAGAACGAGATTATTTTCGATTAGTCTATTTCTACTGTTCAATCTGATGTCTAGCTAGGGGAGTAGAGTCAAACGATCGCGGCTAGGGGGTACACTAGGAACCGGAGGCGCAAGCCGAAGGAAGAACCTTCTCCCCAGTCCCTCCTTCTAACTGGTTGGATTGAACAGACGAAAGTAGATCAAATTGTTCCTTTATCTCAAGATGGGTTTTGAGAGTCTGTAGGTCTTTAGGCTAACCCATTTAAGGACAGGTTTGATTGTTTGTATTGCAGGGTGCCTTTCTTCCTCCCGTGTCTCATGAATCATTCCACATATTTCACGCATTCCCACTCTTTCCCTCCTGTTGTGAATTATCCTCAACATGACGATTATCCCGACTCGTATTGTAATCAACCATCAGTCAGTTGGGATACTTCAGATTGGGATACAATTCCGGACCCCCGTGTTTAGGGTCTAACCCTGAACACTTTGATTCTGATTTCTATCCTTCTCAGAGCTACATCGATTATAGATCATCTTCCTTTCATGAACAGCCTAATACGATCTACAATCAAGAAGGATACACCGATCCTTACCCATCCTCTGATTTTACTACCTTTAGGTCATCACCATCTTTTCAACAATCTGAAATGACCTATTATTAGGAAGGGTATAACGAATCTCAACTCGTTAATTCCCCTGCATTGAGCCTAAACCCGCCCAACCCTGAACCAACTCATTTGGTTCAGGTTAACCAGGTTCAAGATAAGGTTCTGGCTAACTTGAGGAATATCATTCAATCTTTAGAAGTTCAGCCAATACCTTGCATTGAGAGATTGGAGCCCCTGATTGAAATGAGTGATGATTTAAACAAGTCTTTGTTGGATTGGCTCCAGGATGTTAAGGATAAGAACCCGGGTGAGTTTCTACTTGGGAAATTAGCGAAATTGAGGATGAGATTTGTGGTTGCTTTGATTCAATCTTGGAATAATTCCCAGGATGAACCCTCTTCAGGAAAGCCAATGATAGAACCCGCTTAGGCACCTGTTGGGGGGGACATGTGTTACGAGGCTGACCAGATTGGATTAAAGCGACCAATTAAGGAAGATCTGATTTCTTCACCTGAGATTCTTGAGCCGGGTTATGAGAAAACGTATATCTCCTTGGAACAAAAAGTGACAACTGATTTTGGGACATATATTGATACGGATCCTGATTTCTTTGATGGTGAAGATTCTAGTTGCGAAGTCTCACGCGAGTTTTCTGAACATGATTTCAGTGAGACGATTGGGCCTGAGGAATCTGATAGATTATTTAATAACCCAATAACTGAGGAAACTGATCTTATTAGGGCACACATTACGGATCCAGAATCGCATTTTCTGGAGGAATCAATTCAATGCCCTGATTAACAGTTACACCCTGTTGAGCTTATTGATGATTTTAATTCTGAGATAATTAGACCCAAGTCAATTTTGATTCTGCCACATCATTTAGACTTGGAGATTTCAGACGGGGTGATGAATATACAAGAGGTCCTGGAATTTGATATGCTGAATGAGGAGGATAGGAGCTGGGAAGTTCTGATTTGGGAAGTTAATTTTGGAGGAAATGGTAGATTGAGTCGAAGGGTCCTTTTAAGCTAAAACCATCAAATTAGAACCCTTACGACAATTGTTTCGAGGATGTTCAACTCAAGCACACATTCAATGATTATCCTTTTGAACTTCAATTCTCTGTAACCCGACTTTTTGGTCTTGGGTTGCATCCTCATAAATCGCAGGCCCGACCCCACTTACATTCTGATTTTAGGTTTTGGGTAATTTTTATCCAGAACCTAAGATATTCTCGATTATGGGGTGTGGGTCTGCACCACAACGTAGTCCACATCTGTGGACCTTTATTGACAGGTCGGAGGATTCTTCTGTTTATTTTAATTCTGACCTGCACTTGTGAATTCTTCATTTCTTTTCCTTGTATTGTGTGCCTAGCTGAAGGCACTAAACTCAGCACATATACAATTCTTTTTCGTTTTCATCTCGAAGCGGACCTGACATTCACGCAATTCAGGTGCTTTCTACGCTTTTCCACTCTGTTTCATGTCTTTTTAATACAATGAGGACATTGCATTAGATAGGCATGGGGGGGTGGATATTTATCTCTGAATTCATTCGTCAGCTTCGTAGATTTGTTTTATTGTCTTTTTTCTTTTTTTTTAAAAAATCAGAATTAGGAAAGAGAATTTGGGTTTAAGAAAATTTTCAATCTTAGGAAATACTACATTAAGATCTGAACACAAAGACCCTTCAGGTCTTTGGACTTAATTAGCCTGTGTATCCACTAAAATGTGGATTTGTCTTTGAGTCCTCGCCATCTTAATTCTATTATAATTGGAATAAATAAGTTTGGGTGATAAGTACACGACTTACCAACCCACTCTCTGATTTGAGGGAATTTCTGAGTTTTAAGCATCTACACACTTTCTTTGCACTAACTCGTTGTTCGACGATTCTAACGGAATTGGGTAGCTAATGAACCTTCTAGGGTGATGTGGCTGGCAAGTTATCGTGAGTAACAATCCATAGGTAGGTTGTCTAGAGCCCAGTCACTAGACCTTTCTCTTTTTCCTGCCCTTAGGTAAATCTTAGACCAGGGAAGCCACCTGCTTTAAAAAAAAAAAAGAAAAAAATCAAAAAGAAAAGGAGAAAAGAACAAAAAGAAATAAGCCACACTTCGCCACACGAGTATGGCTGGCAAGTTGTCGGTGGTAACAGCTTATCGACCGGTTGTCCAGAACCCAGCTCAGTAAATGCACTAAAAATTTCCAAAACACTTAGGAAGAAGAGGAGAAGTAGAATAAACCGGGGAGATATACACTGGATTCACCCTTGTGTTGACCTCGTAAAAAAAATAAAAGTAGGGAGAAAGCTACCGGTTGTAAAGATACACCTCTAGGTAGAAGTCTTTTTGAGGTCACCTAGAGGCGTAGAAATCCGAAGTCCATTTTAATTGCTGGTCAATGAGTCTATCACAATCACAATAAGATGCTTAAAACTTAGGGTTCTCATCAAATCTTGGGTGAGTTGAATGGCCGTAGAAAGCCACTCTTAAACCCTAAAATTTGAAAATCCAAAAAAATTAGAAAAGAGAAAAAGAGAAAAAGAAAATTTTCTTTTAATAAGGCGAGGGTTTGAGGTGGTCTGCATTTTGGCTGATACCCGGGCACTGTTGTGTCTTTGAAAGTTCAGTTCCTAAGTAGACAATTTCTTAATGATTGAAAATAACTCAGGTCCAAATAATCCAACCTAATTCTTTTATAAATAGCATACGATTTTTGCTAGGGACTAGCAAAAGATAGGCATGGGGGTATGATGTCAACACATTTACACTACTTAAGATGTCTATTTATGCATGTTCTTAAGCATCGGATTGCATTTTATGATATAAATATTGCATAACATGCATCATCTTGCATTTAGAGTAGTTTGAATAAAATGGAGGTTAATTGTCTCCTTTTATGTGCTTGGACAGGGGAAACATTTTATCGGGGTCTCGGATCAATGATCCAACCGTATGGATGTGATCAGGGCGACGATTGGAGTGCAACGACTCCAAGATTGCCCTAATCAGACATCCGTAGCATCAGATAGTGACCGGGGAACCCTAGAAGATCAAGGTACAGGATGGTGCAAATACGCACTTCAGATGAAAAATCCAACTGCACGGATGAATTCAGATCGACAATCGCAGCTCAACGACACAAAAATCGAGTCAATCCGACATCCGTGGCACCATCTACAACTTCCAGAAGATGGACTGCCAAGATGGTGCCACATGGCGCCATCCCGGCCGCCCAAACGGTCGCTTACATTCCATGAAGACCGCACACCTGCCCCCTCTCCATCGTTGGATCTCGATCCAACGGCTGTGGGCGCGACTCTTTAAAATCATTCGCGCGACCTTTTCGACCGCGTAGCGCAGTGGAGACGAAGCTGCGGGCGAAGCAGAGGTCGTGGGATCGAGTCCCGTGAGCCTCAAATCAGGCGCAAGCGAGCAGGCGCGTGGAGCGTTGGATCTTGATCAGACGGCCGCTCGTGCCCGATAGCGTTCACACGCGATTGAACGCGCGGCGTCACGTGCGATCGCACGTGGGCGGGCGCGCAGCGCAGCGGGTGAAGGCGTGACTTAAGCCGTCTGATCTCGCGATCGAACGGCTGAGGATCGCTGGACGTGCATATACGTTGATGAAGCAGGCAGCCGAGGAGGCGCGCGTGGGTACGGAAGCTACGCCCACGTTGGGGCTTTAGTGACGGATTTATCCGTCACTAAAGACCCCTCTTTTATTATTTTGAAGTTGTAATGTCCATTTTGCCCCCACTCCTTGCAACTATAAAAGGAGACACCCTCCATACGAAATGCTCATCCCTTCCTTCTCTTCTCTACCCCTCCAAAGCTCAAGAGAAGCTTGTCCCACACCCTGGATGCTTCTCGCGAGATAAAGTCCAAATTTTCGTCCCCCTTCGGAAGTGGATCCCGCGACGACGACGGCGTGCTGCTCCGTTCCCGTTCTTCTGCTTCGTCCTCCTTCGTCCTGCTTCGTTCTCCTTCGTCTAGGCGTCGTCCCGTCCGGCTCGTCCTCCAAGCAACCGTTGAGGAGGATTTCTCTCTCCCTATTCTTTTTACTGCTTTCTAGTATAGATTTACTACTTTCTAGTGTAGTTTTGCTTGTCCTCCAAGCAATCATCGAGGAGGACATTTCTCTCTCCATTCTTTTAATGCTTTCTAGAGTAAATTTATCGCTTTCTAGAGTAATTGTTTTATGTTTTGTAGTTGTAAGAGTGAAATGAACAATCTCCTTAATGATAAATTCCTTGTTTATTCTACATCTCATTTTGATTTCTCTGTGTAATATTCTCTTTCTCTCTTACTCTCTCTCTCTCTTCTATTTATTGTAAATAATTAGATAGTTTTAAATTGAATTATTCCGTGATAAATAAAAAGAAACGCGTAGTTTTTAAATCAAACGTCCGCCTCCCTGTGTTTGACCCAGAATTTTAATTTCGATATAAATTTTATTTGTTGAACATGAATTCTTCGCTTTCAAGCTACAACGACAGGTTTTCCAAAACCAAACACGTTAGCGTAGCAATTCGTAACGTTCGACAGAGGTATCTGCAAAACAATAGACACGAGATAAAGCAAGTTAGAAGATAGTAAAGTGTGTGAATTGCGAAAAGATCGGATAATTGTTTTCTCCCCGGCAACGGTGCCAAAATGTTGATCGTCGGAGGACTACGCTATTGGAGTTGGTTTTGAAAGCCTGTCGTTGTAGTTCGAGTAGCGAAGAAATCCGTTCAACAGATAAAATTTATATCAAAAAATCTATAAAAAAATCCTAGGTTGAACTCAGGGAGGCTATGTCGATCAAAATTCGCAATTATATTTTTTACATGTTTTTGTTTAAAGGACGGAATAATCACAATGAAATGGAATCAATATAGATAATAAGAGAGAGAGAAAACATTCACTTGAAATTGCAAAATATTTTTACAACTAAGAAAGCGAGGAAAGATTACACTAGAAAGCTAGAAATTATTATAACTAGAAAGTAGGAAAATTCTACTCTAGAAAGCAGGAAAAAAGAATGGGAGAGAGAAGTTATCCTCCTTGACGATCGCTTGGAGGACGAGCTAGACGAGACAACGCTTTAAGACGAGGAATGGAGCAGGAAGAAGGAGGTTGAAGCAGGAGGAACGGGAATGAGGTAGCACGTTGTCGTCATCGTGGGATTCACTTCCGGAACGGGGGAGAAAAATTGATTTTAGCTCTTAAGAGCATCCCGGGTGTAGGACAAGCTTCTCTTGAGCTTTGGAGAGGGAGAGAAGAGAAGGAAGGGATGTGAAATCTGTATGGAGGGGGTCTCCTTTTATAGTTGCAAGGAGTGGGGGCATTTTGGACATTACAACTTGAAAAACATTAATTCAGGACCTTTGCAAGGAGTGGGGGCATTTTGGACATTACAACTTGAAAAAATTAATTCAGGACCTTTAGTAACGGATTTATCCGTCACTAAAGGCTCGAACGTGGCCGACGTGCACGTTGCTCGCGTGCCCCTTGCCTCTACACCCTTCAACGCACACGCACATTCGCGTGCTCTCAGCCGTTCGATCAAGAGATCGGACGGCTTAAAGTGGGTATGCCCGCGCCACGCGCCCACGTGCGATCACGTGTAACCACCACCTGTCTGATCTCACGTGGGCGCTATTGCTCGCTTCCTGCCGTTGGATCTTCATCGCGTGGTTCTAATCGCGCGCCCGTTCGCAGCAAATGCGGCCTTGAATGTGCATCGGTGAGGGGGCATTTTATGGCGCGAGTGTCAGTGGCCGTTGGATGGTGATCCAATGGTCTAGATCCATTGCGCAAGTGAGGAGAGAGAGAGGGCGCGGTGGTCTTCTAGATTGTCTGGGCGCGATCTCAGCTGTTGGATGGGCATTCAACGACTGAGATTTGTCGAGCGGTTGAAGGAGAGATGGGGCCGGTGTTGGGTGGCTATGATGGCGCCACGTGATACCATCTAGGCCGTCCATCTTCTGAGTGATGTAGATGGTGCCACGGGTGTCGGATTACACTGATTTTCATGCTGTTAGGTTGTGATCGTCGATCCGAACCCATCCGTGTGGTCGGATTTGTCGTCTGAGGTGTGGATTAACACCATCTTGGCCTTTTCTCTTTAAGGTTCCTCGGTCTCTATCTGGTGCTACGGATGTCCGATTAGGGCGATCTTGGAGTCAATAAACTCCAATCGTTGCCCTGATCAGATCTGTATGGTTGGATCTTCGATCTGAGGTCCCGATAAAAAGTCCCTTTGTCCCTGACCATAAAAAGGAGACACTTATTATATAATTTATACAACTTGATCTAAATGCATGATTATGCATGTTATACACTATTTACAATGTATGATGCTAATGTGACACTAAGAACATGCATTAATAGATATTTTAGGTTAATCAGATGTATGCACATCAGGTTCTCTGAAACCCTAATTTTACATCGCGAAAACATGCTCACCATTTTGGCACCGTTGCCAGGGGGACAACGGACTTTGATTCAATTTTCCGTGTTTTTCTACATTAACCTATCTTTCTTCTTCGATTCACTGTCTTGTAGGAACCCAATCGAGAAGCCGAAGGTGGTAGATTGGAGTAAAGTGTGGGTAGAGATATTTGTAAGTTTTCCCCCACTCCCCCACCCACTAGTTCATTTCGCCACCTTAATAATCAAGACTTATTCTACTTAGGCGTTTTCATGAACCCTAGGATAGGAATTACTTGTCTTATTTGTCACCTTCACCAACTTCATCCTCGCATAAAGAGAAATTAAAAAAATATATTTGATCTGATTGTGGGACAAAAGTAACACACATACTATACACACCCATACTTGAGGCACATAACATCTTTTGATTTTTATTGAACCAGGATTCTGACCTGTGGAACAGGTACATGCACAAATCAACACATAAAAGAGTAAAAATTAGATTAGGTTAATCACTTCTGTGTGCCTTAATTGGTGGTGCATCTAGGTCACTTGTTTGAGCTGTTTGGGTCACACCACCTAATCAATTTAAAACTGATTCATCTCGTAGCTGCCCTATAAGAGTCAAATAATTAGGTCAAGCTAGGAACTCCATATTTTCTTGATTTATAAAGGAAAATACTTGAATTTGTGCTTTAAAACTTGATTTGCCTTACAAAACTTGGTTGAATACACTTAATATGTGAATCCTAAAAGCTACTAAGCAAGATTCGAACCTTAAAATTCACCTCACTAAAATTTAATCTTGCTTGAAAGACCATTAGTTGTGCACGTACACCCTCACAAATTTATCATTAAGGGCATAACCCAATTAAGGGCCCATCACATTCCAGAAGCACTATTATCCCAGGCCTTAAATAAAATTGAGTAGATGTTGGCCCTAGGATTCATTGACTTTGTTTCAAGGTATTCTCTTGAACACATTTCTAATTAGTGATGTCTACTTGCTTCAAAAGGTGTTAAGTTGGGGGGCCTGATTGTCAAATGACTTAAGTAAGTAGGGGTTTGGCATAATTAGCGGCCCTCAGGACACACTCCCCCTGCTTTGTTGGCCCAACTTTACCACCTTCAGGAGTAAGGACAACACCAAATTCGTTGTGTGGTCAGAGTTTATTTTTGAAGTATAGGTCCTTAAGCTACCCAATTTAAGGACAGGCTTGTATTTTTTGTGCTGCAGGGTTCCTTTTTCCTCGTCCTTCCGACTTCCTTCCAGTGCATTCTTGGAAGGAGGTCATTGAATCCTTGCTTGGAGGGACCTTTAGACCATTCCCGGAGGCGGAGGTTGAGTTATAGCCAAGCAGATCCCATGGCTGATCAACAACCACCTCCCCCACCCCCGAACCACCAGGAGCTGATTCAAAGATAGTTGGAAGAGTTGCGGTAGATGCAACAATGGTTCCAACAGATGAATGGTCAGGGTGCTTGATGAGAGCCTCATCATGAGCCATAACTAGCTCATTTTGACCCAATAAATAAGATAAAAGCTCCTACATAACCTAGAAGAAGGCCTAAATGAAGGAATAAGTGCTCTGAGAAGAAAACATGAATTAAAGGTTAAAACTGTAATTTTACCATTGCAGTACATAAACGGGATTTCTCAGAGGAAAAACATAGGTCAAATGGTCTAAATGAGATAAAAAGTGGGTTGAGTCAATCAGAAATGGGTTCATGTGCAATCTAGGATTTAAATGACATTTGGTAACCCTAAAACAGACCTGCTTAATGCAACAAGGTTTCAGTTAGGATAAAAATCAAGTAAACCCTCTAAAAATCATGGAAAATATCCCCTAGGGTTTAGAACACTTAATTTGGCCTTTGGAACCCAGTTTGACCTAGATTAGGGTCCTAGTTCATCAATTGACCTAATTTGGGTTTTTACGCAAAATATCCAGTCAAACGAGGTTAAACCTAAAATCCAACTTTACCATTGGATTCCTTAGGTCAAAATTAGGTTTATACCAAAATTTAGACCTAATGGGAGGTCATCTTGACCTACTTTGCAATTTAGTACACCCAAATCACAATTTGGTCCATATCTTTTGAAATCATCGCAGAGAGCCCCCTAACTTCCTCGCCACCTTTGCAATCAGGTCCTTCCACCATTATTGGGGTAGAATCCTGCTCCAGCAAGGATTAGAGAGGGAATACTCTTTGATTCCTCAGAGATCCCCTCCCAGAAATGGAAGGGAGATTCTCTGAGGAATTCCCTTCCATCTAGGGCCAATCTTGATCCCTGGTGTGAACCCAATCTCTCGTGCGAATGCACGAGGGATTTGGGTATCCACCCACTTTCCTTATCCGGCTAGCCGGCGGAGGTATTGGCGTGCCCTCCACGCTCTGAAAGCACGGCCCAATGGCTATAAAAGAACCTCCAAACCCGACTGCTCATCTTCAGCTTGATTTGGCCGGGCTTCCACCTCCAATTCGTCTCTTCCTTCCCGGCCAAAGTACCCAGCGAGCTCCGGCGAGCCCCCCTCCCCTCCCTCTTCGCTCTGCCACAAAACTAGTGGCAGAGACTTCTTCCTGATTCTCCTCCGCGTCGCGCAATACCCGCGCACGCCGCCTCAGCCCCGTCGTCGCTACCGTCTTCCTCCACTGGGCAGCCTCTTCTCCGGCGACAGCAGTACCCGTCCACCTTCATCCCTGTAGTTAGGCTTAATACATTCTCCATCTTCCCCTCTCTCTGTTGCCCCTTTTATTTCATTTAATTGCCCCTCGACCATCGCTGACCACCCTCATCTTCCACGTCACTGACCGACCTCCGGCGAGCCGCCCCCACCATTCCGCCCCTCCACATGGCTCGCCAACCGTCTCATAAGCTTCGCCTCACCACAAGGAACACTCTCCGCCCATCCACCATCCCTCTACGCCTCCACCACAGCCCCCCGAACTCACCCACACCTTCGGTCACAGGACGACCTAGGCACGCATGCCTAGGCCGTCCCACGACCTGCTTCACCGTGCACGACCTTCGTCGTGCCACGGCGAAGGTCCCCAGCTGGTTTGATTGAGCCGAGAGGCTTGTTTTGTGAGTGACAGTATCAAAGCCCCTGCCGCCATTGACGATGGTTGAAGAAGCTTCAAAGCAGCTCCAGGCGTCAGCAGCTCCAGGCTTCAGGTGCAGCGGACTCGGGCGAGCAGTGCGAAGTGATCTGGCTTAGCAAGGAGCATAGCGACATCCGCAGCCTTGGCAATCGAAGAAGAATCGTCTGCGGGTGCGAGCGAAAGAAGGCGGGACTTTAGTCCCACATCGTTGAAATACGAAGTGTAGGTACGGTATAAATTATTTTTGTGTTATATGCTATTCGCCTCCGAACGCACAGGGGTGAGGTCCCTCACCTTACCCACGCTTACCTCGTCCACGGCTTCATCTCGCGGATCTGGTGGGCTCCGACCTGACCCAACCTGAGCACTCCTCGCGCATCACCCACCTGCAGGTGCGCCTGGTCCTGGGTGCGAAATCCGACCCGATTACCCGTGGCTCTGGGAGAGCGTCCTTTGAGTGAATTGCAGAGAGAGAGAGACGTGCGGGTAGAGGGAAAACGGTAGGTTTTGCTCTCTGTGCAGGCAGGCTGAACGTCAAGAAGAAAGACTTAGCCGCGAGGAAGAAGAGAAGAAGTAGAAGAAGAGGCGGAGCAAGGTAGAGAAGAGAAGGAAGAAAGAAGGACTGCAAGAAAAGAAGCAGAGGCAGAGATCTGAAGGAAGAAGGAGAGACTGCTGAAAAGAAGAAGATAGAAGAGAAAGAAGCCCTTTGCAGAAAAGAGAAGAGACCAAGGAAGAAGAAGTCTTCGCAGAAAGAGAAGACAAAGAAGAAGAAGACAGAAGAGAGAAGAAGCAAAGGCAAGGAAGAAGAAGTCTTCGCAGAAGAGAGAAAGAAGAAGAAAGGAAAGTGAAGACTGTAGAAGAAAGAAAGAAAAAGGGAAAACACTTTTAAGACGTCTGATCACAAGATCAGACGTCCAATTTTACTCTTTTGTCCTAATTACTCTTTAACCGCATACATTCATATTTGAATTAAAGTTTTGAGTAAATTAGAGTGTTCAATTACATTTGAGATTAGTAGTAAATTCCAATTGCTCCCTGTGTTCGACCTCGGATACTCCGGTTTTCGAGTAATAAAAACTTTATTTGTTTTGAATGCTTTTTTCAGCTATACTACAACGTGACATTCTTTAAACCCGATCGAGAGCGTCTGAACAGTGCTCAACCCTTGAAGGATTTTTATGATCCTTCAAATTACAAGAATCATCCCAGCATTGTGATCCCTGCTGGTGATGTTGAGATCAAGCCCCAGGTTTTGAGTTTGATTAAATATTTTCGCTGGCTTGGCTTAGAAGACCCATTCCAACATATGGAGGATCTGATCACTCTGGTTCAGACCACCAAATCACGGAATGTGGATGAAGAACAGATGCTCATGAGGCTTTTCCCCCATTCACTCAGGGATAAGGATGCACATTGGTACCGTACCATTGGAAGACCGATTGCTACCTGAACAACTTTGAAATCAGCCTTCCTAAAGAAATTCTTCCCAATTGGACGAACCAATGCTTTGCGACGGGCAATTACCACTTTCACCCAGCGACTGGGGGAACTGTTTCGTGGGGCCTAGGAGCGATTCTAGGATCTGTTGCGGAAGTGCCCACACACCGAGGTGCCTAAATGGAAACTTGTGTAGATTTTCTATCATGGGTTGAATGATCAACTCCATCATCATGTGGATGCTTCTTGCTGAGGCAATTTCCTCAACAAAGATGTAAATAGTGCATATAATTTGTTCGAGGAAATGAGTGAAAACTCCATAAACCACGCCTCCATGTAAACCTTCAACTGATCCCAACAAACTAGATCAAATGCCAATGAGGTCCAAGATTCTCATACATTTGATATGGAATTGATATGCAATACATTCATAAGGTGGATGTCCAGAAACTCAAATATTTCTAGATCCATTCATTCCCAAAGCTCAAGATTCCATTCTTCACAAGCTCCTACGGGATGGAAGTTTGTAAACCAACTCGAGTTGGCTCGACCTTTGAGCCAGCACCTCTCGGAACCTTATGGGTTCCAAACTGGGGCCTTTGATTCCAGTTTTTCTGATCCTTCTTACTCTTCATCCTCATCTTATGAGGATGTTTATGATGTACAAGAGAATGCTAGGTCCAACCCTTACTCGAACTCCTATAATTCCTATTGGAAAAATCACCCTAACTTCTCTTGGCAAGATTAGGGGCAGCTGACCCAATATAGCCCCAACAACTATGTACCACAAAAACCAATGGGTCAGGGTCATGTACATACTCAGCTACCCAAGAATCAGGTTAATCATCCCATGTGGAACACCCAACAACCTGCCGAGCAGGCTGATTTAAACCTGAAGATGGTAGAAATGCAAGGGTCAATGCTACAGCTCATGCAATAAATGAAATCTTTGTTGAACACCTTGCATTCCAGACTTAGTGCAAACAACCAACAACCGGATCTCTACCATCATAACCAGTACCAAACTCAAGGAATGTGCGGAACCGAGGTGTTGAACCTCAAGGGATTGGTAATGTTAGGGAGCCGCAGGCTCAAGCTCATGCTATCTATGAGGCTACCCCAATCTCTTTTGGAGTCAACCAAACACCCACTATAAACAAGTGGGAGGCTCTTATTTTGCCCACCCCTCCCCAAGGCATGAACCAAGAGAACTTTGCCACTGCAAACACAATTACCTGAAGGATTGGTAGTAGACACAAGGGTCCCATTCATTTACAAGTAAATTTTATTAGGACCCATAATAAGAATTTTAAACTCCCAACTAAGAATGCAATCAATAAAAAATCAGAATCTAATTCGGGAGTATGTTGTTGTAAGGGCAAATACAACAAGCCGGAGGAGAAATTGGAGGAAAGAATATCTTTGTTGTAGGCTTTCAAATTGACAACTGATTGCACCTTAAAATATGCCTGCAATAATGCCTTCTTATGCTATTTCCTAGCATTAACTATGCACATTAGGATTCCGTAGTTGCATTTGTAAAAATACATGCATTCATGCATTTAATTAAGAGAGGAGAAATAAATAAGTGGCCTTGCATTTTACATTTTCCTCAAGTGTATCCTTGCAAAATCCACATCTTTTTATTTTTTTTCCCACTTGATTTTTATTTTCCTACGACTGCTGCATTTTTTCTCCTCGCGCCGCTGCTGCAGCAGCCCGTCCCTGCAGCGCCCTCTCCCTGCACCTGCCATTCCCTGCAGCCGTATGCAAGGCCATGCCTTCTTCTTCTATATAAGGCCATGTCTTCTTCTCTTCAGAGGGGGCTGGCTGCAGCAAGAAAGAAACACCACCAGCAGGCCACCACCTTCCTCTCCTCCCTCTCCCCTCCATACGCCGGTTCTCCTCCGAGGAGAAACCCGGCGGGCAGGAGCTCACTGTGGTGCACACCACCACAGTGAGACCACCACCGCCCAGCTCTACAAGGAGCCGGTGGGCGTGGTGGCTCTCTGTTTTTGTTTTCTTTCCATTCCCGCACTTTCCGCCATTGCCGCTTCAAGGTCTGAAGCTTGAAGTAGCAGCAGCAGTTAAGCGGCGGTGGCAGTAGCGGCCCCCGCAGCCTCCGCGAGCAACTGCAGGCGCCCCAGCACCTCCGCGCGAGCCTGCAGGCCTTCCTCGCCTTCGTTCGTCTGCTCTGTCACCTGCCCTTGCGTCCGCAACCGGTAGCTGGGCGCACTGTCGCGGCCGGCCAGGCCCTCTTCCCGCCTCCCTGCCAGCACCCACAGAGCCCCGCGCGCACTGTCGCGAGCCTCCGCGCTCGCAGCAGGTCAACACGGACTCTTCATCTCCTCTGCACCCACAGAGCCCCGTGCGCCCGCGACCTCCAGACGACGACCGCCATCTGCAGACGACTTATCGTCACTCCAGGAGCTGCGGCTGCGTCTCGCTCTCTCCTGCGTTCTCTCTCTCCCGCTCTCTCTCTCTCTTTCACTCACTCATAGCACACACACACCTTCACTAACACTTACACACACCCACACACACATAAACACTATTATAAACTTATATGTATACGTATACTTATATATAGTAACATTTATATACATATATATATACATACATATATCTATATATATATATATATATATACACTTATATTTATATACGAAGTAGTATCTATATACTTATGTATTAGTATACATATATATATACATATATATATATAGATACATATATATATATATATCTATATACTTATACATATACTTATATATATATATACATACATACATACATATATATATATATCTATATAACTACATACATATATCTACATATCTAGATACATATACCCATATACATATATTATTATTATACATATATATACATATATATATACATCTATATAGTATCATATATACATACATATATATATATACTTATATACATATACATATATACATATATAGCTTTATACATATATACATACATATATATATATGCATATACACCTATATATATATATACCTATACATTTATAACTATATATATACATATAGATATATTTACTTATATACATACATATATATATTTTCACATTACTTACCATACGCTGTATCACGAGAATATCTGCACCAGTTGCTGATATTCCCAGATACACGCGTACAAAAAGCGTGGTTACGTACATCATCCACCATCCATCCCACATTCCATGTGGCACCCAGTCGTGTTGGTTGCGTCTCTCTAGACGACGATCGACTCGACATCGTGCTACACTCCATCGCCGCCTCCACCCCCACTCCTTTATATATATAATATATACATATATATATACATACTATATTTACTTTATTTCTGTTTGCTTTTCTGTTAGTAAAAAGATAAAAAATATATATATATAAAAGAGAGAAGATAATTTTTGACTTACAGGTACCCTGTCTTGCGAATAGCAAGACTCGTTTTGGAACTTTGTTTTGTTTAAAAGCTAAGGACATAATTTTGAGGGTGTGCCTCAAAGACAATGATTACCAGAAAAAAATCTAAATAAGAAAAATACCAAAAACACAATAAACGAATGGAAGAGGCTCGTTGTAGGAAAAGCGTAGAAACTCGACTTGAACCCCACTTCCCTGAGTTCGACCCTGGGCCTAAAAGTGACAAGATAAAATTAAATAGGCAGGTTAAAAATTTTGTAAAGATATGGTTAGGTTTGAATTAGGTTAACCACTATACACATTTCAACGACAAAATCATAGTATTAACAACCTATCTGGGCCGACCATTCATCTTTTCTGGCGCCGTTGCCGGGGAAGTACGTCTTTAAGTAAGTTTCTATTCAATTCCTTTCAATTTTTCTCTTCTCTCTTCACTGGTATTTTTGTTTTTGGTGTGCAGGTGAACCTGGTTCCAAGAAGACAGGCAGATGAAGTCGGGAATGAGGGTAGATCCAAGGTGGGAATGAGAGCGTGAAGACGCTGACATCGCATTGGATTTTCGCACACGTTGCCGAACAAGTAAGTTTTCTTTTCTTAGCAACTAGGGTTATCTTGTCACCTTTATAAAAAAAAAAATTAAAAATTAAAAAAAACTAGAAAAACTTCTTGGGATCTCTTGGGGCAAGTGGATTAAAATTCACTTGTTTGATTGATTGTCTTCACTCCCACTGCCCCGGGATTTCCCGCCTTACTTCGCATAGCGATAATCCAAGATTCGTGATTCTTGAATTTTTCACCGTGTGAAGTATTATTTGAGGCAAATAAAAAGATTGATTGCACCCCTCTTTGCCTCGATTATTTTCAATTCGAGATCACATTTTTGGTGGGGAGACTTGGAATTGAGTTGATTCCAACCCCACCACGACTTTTCAACTTGCTTAAGATTCGATCCTGAATACTTCAACCCCAACAATTTGATTTTCTTTATCTTTTGGTTGAAGCCTTGTGTGTGGAAATCATTTCTGGTGATTGAGAGCACTTGAATGGAAGTGCTTTGGCTCCCTTTCACACTGATATAAAACTGACTCGTGCATCCACACATAGAAATCTCCATTTAGGGTAGCCCATTGCATTTTAGCATGCATTAACTAACTTATATTGAAGAAGGGTTTGTTGGGCTTAGAAAGAAAACCTGTATTCTTGCAAAACCCGGAGATTGGTTGAATTAGTAATTTAGATAAATTCTAAAATTCATACTACTTAAGGCTGAACTCTAAAAACCATTCACCAATTAAGAACTTCAATTCGGGGAGATTTCCCCATTGCATGCTTGTTTTACACACTCTGAAAATCAATCACTTGCGCATTACCCGTAAACAACGCCCTTCACATTCCAAAAGCACTTGACCCTAAGCCTCTAACTAAAACTGGTAGTAACTTGACCCTTCTTAAGGATTGGAGGTCTAACTACCTGCGTGTAGCGGCTACGTGCTGGTGAGAGTTCCCGCGTGCTATCGGGTGTCTAGGATTGGGGCAAATGGCCTTTCAATCTGGCCCGGTGGTTCTGCGGTGGTCGCATTTGGTTCCGTAGTTTGTGATAGTAGGTAACTTAGATCTTTAGGTCTAAGGACACACTGTAGAGATTAGGAACTTGACTGTATTGATTTGTAATCAAGTGTACCTTTGCGGCGTCATTTCTCTCGTCTCTTTTCCCTTCTCATCTCCCCAAATCTTCCTGTGGTAGTGTATGTTTGGGAGGAGGTCACAAAACCCTGCATTGTTTGAATTGACTGATAAATCTAGAAAAGAAGTCGAATCGTCCTCCTCCTCCACAAACATGGCTGCACGCCCACCCCCAAATCCCGAGGGAGGAAACCGCCCTCAGAACCCACCAGGTGGTGGAGTCTTAGATCCCATAACCCGCCTCCAAGCCGAAATGGAGATGTATAATGAGCAAATCGAAGCCATTCGGGAAACATTTGAGGAAATGCAGAACCCTCCCGAATGGGAGGAGCTTAGGTCTCTTAGCTCATATCAGAATCCCGCTACTACAGAGACCATAGGTCAAATTCGGGTCCCCATGGGCGGGGACAACTTTGAATTAAAACCGAACATAATTAGCTTAATCAATTTTCACTTTCATGGTCTTGCAAGTGAAGACCCATTTCTCCACTTGGAAGACCTAACCCGACTTGCTGAAACTGTTAAACCAAGAAATGTCGGGTTACCTATAGTCCTCATGAAGATGTTCCCGTTTTCATTGCAAGATAAAGCGTCGCAATGGTTACGCACCCTTGGGAGAACCATCCACTCTTGGGAAGAGATGAGAACAGCGTTTCTCAAGAAGTTCTTCCCAATCGGGCGAACCAATGCGCTTCGCCGTGCTATTACTTCATTTACGCAACAAAATGGCGAATAATTTCATGAGGCATGGGAGAGGTATAACGACCTCCTCAGGAAGTGTTCGCACCACGGTCTGCCTAAGTGGCATATAGCTCAGACTTTCTACTATGGGCTAAATGAGACTTTGAAGCAGATTGCAGATGCTTCCTGCGGAGGGAACTTTATGAATAAAGACGAGAATGGAGCATTCGAACTATTTGAAAATATGAGTGAAAACTCGATGAACAATGCTTCCATTGTCGCCTTTAATCGTACCAGCCAGCCCCGAAATGTCCACGAAGTTGACACTGGACCCTCCCATTCATCCACTGATCTAAGCCTTATTGCACAAAAACTGGATGAAGTCTCCGTCCTGCACAAGAAGCTGGACGAGCTTCTGGCCAACCCTACCTAATCTCTGGCAAACACCGCCTCTTCACCACTTCATCACAATCCAAATTCTTCCAACACCAGGCTTATCCCGAGAAACCCCGTTAGACCTTCCTTACCGAGTGTCGCTCCAAGCGACTCGGTAAGTCATGTGGAACTGGCTTCTGCGAGCTAGTATTTCGACACGGAGGACCAAGCCTCCATGTGCTCGGACGCATATTTACATGTGGACACGTCTTCTGGCATAGAAGACACTTGCGCCCTGGGGAACAACCCGTTCTCTGCCACTTATAACCCAGGGTAGCGTAATCATCCGACTTTCGCATGGTCCAACAACCTGCAGCGCCAAAACCCCGCGGGTGGACCAATGCGACCGTTCGCACCCGTCATCCCAAGGGCCCAGTTAAATCCTATGGAAAATCCGCCATCAGGCCCTTGCGTACCACAAACTGAACACGCATCAAGTCCTCTTGACAAATTGATGTGAATGATGACGGAAATGTCAAAGCGCCATGAAGAGAACATGACCTCTCTTCAGCACCAATTGGCGCAGCAGAATGCTGAGATCAGTCAACTATGCATGGCGACTCGATCTCAGGGCACTCTTCCCACCCAACCTGTTCCAAACCCATGAAATTTCGTACCCCGTGGTCCTCAACCACGGGTACGACCTGTACGTTTCCCTTCGAAGAGGGGGTGACGTAATAAATGCGGAAATAAAATATAAAGCAATCTCACCAAAGAAAACCAATCACACAAAAAGACAATCACACAAAGAACACAAGAATTTTTAGGTGGAAACACAAACCGGGTGAAAACCACCACCTAACCCTCTCGAGTTAGGATTTTCCGATCAACCAAGTTGATCAAAATCCACTAAACCGAATCACTTAAAACGAGGGTGATTCGACCTCAATACAACCACGCTACAAGTACGAGGGTGGCGTTCCTCAACCCCTTCTCTCCACGAGAAGGATTTTGTCCCACGAAGGAGACGAGAATTCGCAAAGCGAATACCCAACCAAAAGACAAAGATAAAATAAACAACAATCCTATAGAGCCAACAAAATAATTATAAACCTAGCTTCTATAGGAATTAGGAAACTCCCCTTTGCAAGGAGTGCGTCGAGTTGATGACGCGGTGCGTGTGCCACGCGACGGCGCAAAGTCGGTCTCGTAGACAACGGCGGGAGAGCGAGTGCGCAAAGGTAATTTAGCTCTCTAGGTGATGGAACTTAAGCTTGGAGAGCAAGATCTTTTCTTGGACATCAAAGGGTAGAAAGTATGTTGCTTAGGTGTATCCAAGTGTGTGTTGGTGTGTCAAAGGCTCCCCTCTATTTATAGAGGCCTTAGGAAGGCTTTGGAAGGCTTAGGAAAGGTTCTATAGCCGTTGGGAACAAAGCCCAAGAGAATCAGGCCGAAATCAGGATAATGATTGCGCTTGACAGGGTCATCAGACGTCTAACTCTTGCATCAGACGTCTGGAAGGCCACTTTAAGATGTCTGATTTAAAGGTTAGACGTCTGATTTCATGCGGGTTTCCTCCTGACTTGAATCAGATCTAAACAGGGTTCTTGTTCAAGTCTATCAGACGACATATAGGACGTCTGGCACTATGTCTGGATGTCTGGAAACCAACTTTTACTGTGGGAATGGATTTTCCAAACATTGCAACGGCTAGAAAATCTCTGAGAAGAGATTTTGGGTCAGCCGAGGCAAAACGGTCATTTATCAGACGTCTGGACAGTCCTAAGGACGTCTGATAAGGCTCTAACGGTCATATTCTGCAGTGTTTGCTAAGCCAGCCAACGGTCCACTATCTGGACGTCTGGCAAGTCCATCAGATGTCTCCTAAGACGTCTGGTCTAAGGTCTGGATGTCTGATTTTATCAGACAGAACTAGCTATGTCCAGCCTAACAGATATCAGACGTCTGAAACAACAGTCAGACGTCTTAAAATACTTTATCAGACGTCTGATTTGGGAATTAGACGTATGGAAGTGCTGTTTGAACCCTATATTGGTTTTCTAAGTATTCTACAGAAAATCTAAGTATCCTAGGGTTGTGCCAGTGTTCTTAGGACTACTGTTAGGGTACTTTGAGGCTCTTTAACATAATATTCTAAGGAAAATAAGAGCAAGAAAATAAAGACAAGAGATACAAGAAAGGATTAAAAAGAATCTATCCTATTCTTCTTGTCTTCTATCTTCAATCTGTTGCTCCACGCGAACCTCCTCTGTTTTCCGTCAAGC
Source organism: Thalassia testudinum (assembly GCA_037157565.1). NCBI lineage: Eukaryota > Viridiplantae > Streptophyta > Magnoliopsida > Alismatales > Hydrocharitaceae > Thalassia > Thalassia testudinum. The sequence continues at coordinate 6,176,812 of JAZHRO010000056.1, forward strand.
TCCTCCAATCTGTCCTGGATGCGAGCTCGAACTCCGTTTAAGCACGTCCACATTTGCAATTGACCTGAAATCTAGGACTCAAATTGCAAATCTTAAATAACACGTGTTTTTTTATCATCAAAACAAATGATCGTGGTGCTCTAGCACCAACAATCTCCCCCTTTTTGATAATGACAAAACCATAGATAACAATGCAAAAAATCCTCCCCCTTTTTGACATTATCAAAAAGGTTTAATTGATTTTACATTTCCTATAACTCCCCCTTAAAACATGCTCTTCTATGAGTTTCTTTTAACAAAGGTAATCTCCTCCCCCCTTTTTTATAACAACAAGATAGCTATTATTTTTCTCCCCCTTTCTAAAGGAAATTTAGCTACCTTATATCTCCCCCTTAAAAATTGACAATTAGTTCATCATTTTTTAACTCCCCCTATCTAAATGCTTATAAAAAGATAGGGTTAAGAATTTTTACCTCACCTACCATGGCCAATAAAATGGCCCGAATGGTGGTGGTGGATGCCACATCGGATGGGGCTCCCATCCGTAGCTTGGAGGCCCGGGCATTGGCGCCGGTCTCCAATCTGGTGGTCGACGTGCGGCGGGTCCGTCGTTTGTTCGCCGTCTCGTCGGTCTTCTTGTTCTCCTCCTTGGTCTACTCCTTGGTTCTCCCAACTTGAGTTGATCAGCCTTGAGTTTGTAGGTCCAGTCCTTTGTGTTGTAATTATCCCTGAATCCTACAAAATAAGATTCTAATTCTTTCTTCGGTATCCAAGTGGGCTTGGATCCGGATCTGTTAGCGGGTCTCCTTGATGGAGATCCTTTCTCAACCTTAGGGCTATAAAAATTATATACTTTATTGATTAATTTGTTGGAGTTTTCCCTAAGACATGCAATTTCTTTTTCTATAATACTCATCTTAGTCTTTAAATTAGAGATTTCTAACTTTAGACTATCATTTTCCTCAATCAATTTATTATTTTCATTGATGAGGTCTTGATTTTCTAATAATAGGTTATCAATTCTAGGACTAGCTTCTATGTCCTTAAATTATTTTTCTAACCTATCATTTTCATTTTTAAGAAAACTAAGGTTCTTTTTAATACTTTTGTTTTCTATTTTAAGTGATTTACTAATCTCAAATAGTTCATTAAAAGCTTCTTGTAAATCAAAATTTACCTCGTTGTCGCTGTCGTCGCTTCCGCTTTCGCTGTTGCTGTTGCTTCCTCTGGCCATGAAACCAAAGCAAGCGGTTTCTTCCTTTTCTTCTTCTTCTTCCTCCGAGCTGGAATCGTCCCAAGTGGCTTGGAACGCCTTCTTCTTAGATTTCTTTTCCTTTTCCTTTTTCTTCTCCTTTTTGAGAAGAGGGCACTCTGGTCGTAGGTGCCCTTTCTCGTTGCAGTGGTAGCAACGTCTCGGGCTTTCCTTCTTCTCCTTTTTCTCTTTCTTTAATTCCCTACAAAACTTGGAAAAATTTTTAAGTAAAATTCTAAAGTCTTCGTCGTCGGAACTTACCTCGCTATCCGATGCGGCTCTGAAGGCAAGAGTCTTCTTCAGTTTGGGCTCCGGTGTATCCTTCTTCTTCTGCTTCAACTTTGTCTCGTAGGCCATTAGATTGCCTAGGAGATCTTCCATGTTGAGCTCCTCTACTTCGTTCACCTCCTCGATGGCGGTGACTTTCTGTTCCCACTCCGGTCCAAGGGAACGAAGAAGCTTCCCTTGAAGCTCCCCCTTGATGAAGGTCTTCCCTAAAGCTTTTAAATTATTTACTATGAGAGTGAACCTAGTGTTCATCTCACTTAAAGTTTCGTTAGATTTCATAAAAAAGCCTCATATTCTTGTGAAAGTAAATTGAGTTTAGAAGTTTTTACCTTAGAGGTACCTTCGTGAGTTACCTCAAGTGTGTGCCAGATCTCGTATGCGGTGGTGCATTGCGAGATTCTGTTGAACTCCTTCGAGCTGAGCGCGCAGTAAAGGGCGTTCATGGTCTTTGCGTTTAAAGAGAGCTCACGGATTTGTTGCTGCGAGTTGCCTCTCGTGGGTTTTTCTGGGATCTCAAATGGCATCTCGCATCTGGCCCAGATCGTGAAGTCGGTGGCTTGAAGCCAGGTCTTCATTCGCAACTTCCAGTAGGGGTAGTTGCTCCCGTCGAAGAACGGCGGACGGGTTGTGGACTGCCCCTCGGAAATCCTGCTTGTGGAACAGCTTCCCTCCATGATCTTCTTGCCGGGTGTTACTCCGAACTCGCAAGAACCTGCTCTGATACCAAATGTAGGTTTCCCTTCGAAGAGGGGTGACGTAATAAATGCAGAAATAAAATATAAAGCAATCTCACCAAAGAAAACCAATCACACAATGTACACAAATGTTTTTAGGTGGAAACCCAAACCGGGTGAAAACCACCACCTAACCCTCTTGAGTTAGGATTTTCCGATCAACCAAGTTGATCAAAATCCACTAAACTGAATCACTTAAAACGAGGGTGATTCAACCTCAATACAACCACGCTACAAGTACGAGGGTAGCGTTCCTCAACCCCTTCTCTCCACGAGAAGGATTTTGTCCCACGAAGGAGACGGGAATTCGTAAAGTGAATACCCAACCAAAAGACAAAGATAAAATAAACAACAATCCTATAGAGCCAACAAAATAATTATAAACCAAGCTTCTATAGAAATTAGGAAACTCCCCTTTGCAAGGAGTGCGTCGAGTTGATGACGCGGTGCGTGTGCCACGCGACGGCGCAACGTCGCTCTCGTAGACAACGGCGGGAGAGCGAGTGCGCAAAGGTAATTTAGCTCTCTAGGTGATGGAACTTAAGCTTGGAGAGTAAGATCTTTTCTTGGACATCAAAGGGTAGAAAGTATGTTGCTTAGGTGTATCCAAGTGTGTGCTGGTGTGTCAAACGCTCCCCTCTATTTATAGAGGCCTTAGGAAGGCTTTGGAAGGCTTAGGAAAGGTTCTATAGCCGTTGGGAACAAAGCCCAAGAGAATCAGGCCGAAATCAGGATAATGATTGCGCTTGACAGGGTAATCAGACGTCTAACTCTTGCATCAGACGTCTGGAAGGCCACTTTAAGATGTCTGATTTAAAGGTTAGACGTCTGATTTCATGCGGGTTTCCTCCTGACTTGAATCAGATCTAAACAGGGTTCTTGTTCAAGTCTATCAGACGACATATAGGACGTCTGGCACTATGTCTGGATGTCTGGAAACCAACTTTTACTGTGGGAATGGATTTTCCAAACGTTGCAACGGCTAGAAAATCTCTGAGAAGAGATTTTGGGTCAGCCGAGGCAAAACGGTCATTTATCAGACGTCTGGACAGTCCTAAGGACGTCTGATAAGGCTCTAACGGTCATATTCTGCAGTGTTTGCTAAGCCAGCCAACGGTCCACTATCTGGACGTCTGGCAAGTCCATCAGATGTCTCCTAAGACGTCTGGTCTAAGGTCTGGATGTCTGATTTTATCAGACAGAACTAGCTATGTCCAGCCTAACAGATATCAGACGTCTGAAACAACAGTCAGACGTCTTAAAATACTTTATCAGACGTATGATTTGGGAATTAGACGTATGGAAGTGCTGTTTGAACCCTATATTGGTTTTCTAAGTATTCTACAGAAAATCTAAGTATCCTAGGGTTGTGCCAGTGTTCTTAGGACTACTGTTAGGGTACTTTGAGGCTCTTTAACATAATATTCTAAGGAAAATAAGAGCAAGAAAATAAAGACAAGAGATACAAGAAAGGATTAAAAAGAGTCTATCCTATTCTTCTTGTCTTCTATCTTCAATCTGTTGCTCCACGCGAACCTCCTCTGTTTTCCGTCAAGCTCCTCCAATCCGTCCTGGATGCGAGCTCGAACTCCGTTTAAGCACGTCCACATTTGCAATTGACCTGAAATCTAGGACTCAAATTGCAAATCTTAAATAACACGTGTTTTGTTATCATCAAAACAAATGATCGTGGTGCTCTAGCACCAACAATCTCCCCCTTTTTGATGATGACAAAACCATAGATAACAATGCAAAAAATCCTCCCCCTTTTTGACATTATCAAAAAGGTTTAATTGATTTTACATTTCCTATAACTCCCCCTTAAAACATGCTCTTCTATGAGTTTCTTTTAACAAAGGTAATCTCCTCCCCCCTTTTTTATAACAACAAGATAGCTATTATTTTTCTCCCCCTTTCTAAAGGAAATTTAGCTACCTTATATCTCCCCCTTAAAAATTGACAATTAGTTCATCATTTTTTAACTCCCCCTATCTAAATGCTTATAAAAAGATAGGGTTAAGAATTTTTACCTCACCTACCATGGCCAATAAAATGGCCCGAATGGTGGTGGTGGATGCCACATCGGATGGGGCTCCCATCCGTAGCTTGGAGGCCCGGGCATTGGCGCCGGTCTCCAATCTGGTGGTCGACGTGCGGCGGGTCCGTCGTTTGTTCGCCGTCTCGTCGGTCTTCTTGTTCTCCTCCTTGGTCTACTCCTTGGTTCTCCCAACTTGAGTTGATCAGCCTTGAGTTTGTAGGTCCAGTCCTTTGTGTTGTAATTATCCCTGAATCCTACAAAATAAGATTCTAATTCTTTCTTCGGTATCCAAGTGGGCTTGGATCCGGATCTGTTAGCGGGTCTCCTTGATGGAGATCCTTTCTCAACCTTAGGGCTATAAAAATTATATACTTTATTGATTAATTTGTTGGAGTTTTCCCTAAGACATGCAATTTCTTTTTCTATAATACTCATCTTAGTCTTTAAATTAGAGATTTCTAACTTTAGACTATCATTTTCCTCAATCAATTTATTATTTTCATTGATGAGGTCTTGATTTTCTAATAATAGGTTATCAATTCTAGGACTAGCTTCTATGTCCTTAAATTATTTTTCTAACCTATCATTTTCATTTTTAAGAAAACTAAGGTTCTTTTTAATACTTTTGTTTTCTATTTTAAGTGATTTACTAATCTCAAATAGTTCATTAAAAGCTTCTTGTAAATCAAAATTTACCTCGTTGTCGCTGTCGTCGCTTCCGCTTTCGCTGTTGCTGTTGCTTCCTCTGGCCATGAAACCAAAGCAAGCGGTTTCTTCCTTTTCTTCTTCTTCTTCCTCCGAGCTGGAATCGTCCCAAGTGGCTTGGAACGCCTTCTTCTTAGATTTCTTTTCCTTTTCCTTTTTCTTCTCCTTTTTGAGAAGAGGGCACTCTGGTCGTAGGTGCCCTTTCTCGTTGCAGTGGTAGCAACGTCTCGGGCTTTCCTTCTTCTCCTTTTTCTCTTTCTTTAATTCCCTACAAAACTTGGAAAAATTTTTAAGTAAAATTCTAAAGTCTTCGTCGTCGGAACTTACCTCGCTATCCGATGCGGCTCTGAAGGCAAGAGTCTTCTTCAGTTTGGGCTCCGGTGTATCCTTCTTCTTCTGCTTCAACTTTGTCTCGTAGGCCATTAGATTGCCTAGGAGATCTTCCATGTTGAGCTCCTCTACTTCGTTCACCTCCTCGATGGCGGTGACTTTCTGTTCCCACTCCGGTCCAAGGGAACGAAGAAGCTTCCCTTGAAGCTCCCCCTTGATGAAGGTCTTCCCTAAAGCTTTTAAATTATTTACTATGAGAGTGAACCTAGTGTTCATCTCACTTAAAGTTTCGTTAGATTTCATAAAAAAGCCTCATATTCTTGTGAAAGTAAATTGAGTTTAGAAGTTTTTACCTTAGAGGTACCTTCGTGAGTTACCTCAAGTGTGTGCCAGATCTCGTATGCGGTGGTGCATTGCGAGATTCTGTTGAACTCCTTCGAGCTGAGCGCGCAGTAAAGGGCGTTCATGGTCTTTGCGTTTAAAGAGAGCTCACGGATTTGTTGCTGCGAGTTGCCTCTCGCGGGTTTTTCTGGGATCTCAAATGGCATCTCGCATCTGGCCCAGATCGTGAAGTCGGTGGCTTGAAGCCAGGTCTTCATTCGCAACTTCCAGTAGGGGTAGTTGCTCCCGTCGAAGAACGGCGGACGGGTTGTGGACTGCCCCTCGGAAATCCTGCTTGTGGAACAGCTTCCCTCCATGATCTTCTTGCCGGGTGTTACTCCGAACTCGCAAGAACCTGCTCTGATACCAAATGTAGGTTTCCCTTCGAAGAGGGGTGACGTAATAAATGCAGAAATAAAATATAAAGCAATCTCACCAAAGAAAACCAATCACACAATGTACACAAATGTTTTTAGGTGGAAACCCAAACCGGGTGAAAACCACCACCTAACCCTCTTGAGTTAGGATTTTCCGATCAACCAAGTTGATCAAAATCCACTAAACTGAATCACTTAAAACGAGGGTGATTCAACCTCAATACAACCACGCTACAAGTACGAGGGTAGCGTTCCTCAACCCCTTCTCTCCACGAGAAGGATTTTGTCCCACGAAGGAGACGGGAATTCGTAAAGTGAATACCCAACCAAAAGACAAAGATAAAATAAACAACAATCCTATAGAGCCAACAAAATAATTATAAACCTAGCTTCTATAGAAATTAGGAAACTCCCCTTTACAAGGAGTGCGTCGAGTTGATGACGCGGTGCGTGTGCCACGCGACGGCGCAACGTCGCTCTCGTAGACAACGGCGGGAGAGCGAGTGCGCAAAGGTAATTTAGCTCTCTAGGTGATGGAACTTAAGCTTGGAGAGTAAGATCTTTTCTTGGACATCAAAGGGTAGAAAGTATGTTGCTTAGGTGTATCCAAGTGTGTGCTGGTGTGTCAAACGCTCCCCTCTATTTATAGAGGCCTTAGGAAGGCTTTGGAAGGCTTAGGAAAGGTTCTATAGCCGTTGGGAACAAAGCCCAAGAGAATCAGGCCGAAATCAGGATAATGATTGCGCTTGACAGGGTAATCAGACGTCTAACTCTTGCATCAGACGTCTGGAAGGCCACTTTAAGATGTCTGATTTAAAGGTTAGACGTCTGATTTCATGCGGGTTTCCTCCTGACTTGAATCAGATCTAAACAGGGTTCTTGTTCAAGTCTATCAGACGACATATAGGACGTCTGGCACTATGTCTGGATGTCTGGAAACCAACTTTTACTGTGGGAATGGATTTTCCAAACGTTGCAACGGCTAGAAAATCTCTGAGAAGAGATTTTGGGTCAGCCGAGGCAAAACGGTCATTTATCAGACGTCTGGACAGTCCTAAGGACGTCTGATAAGGCTCTAACGGTCATATTCTGCAGTGTTTGCTAAGCCAGCCAACGGTCCACTATCTGGACGTCTGGCAAGTCCATCAGATGTCTCCTAAGACGTCTGGTCTAAGGTCTGGATGTCTGATTTTATCAGACAGAACTAGCTATGTCCAGCCTAACAGATATCAGACGTCTGAAACAACAGTCAGACGTCTTAAAATACTTTATCAGACGTATGATTTGGGAATTAGACGTATGGAAGTGCTGTTTGAACCCTATATTGGTTTTCTAAGTATTCTACAGAAAATCTAAGTATCCTAGGGTTGTGCCAGTGTTCTTAGGACTACTGTTAGGGTACTTTGAGGCTCTTTAACATAATATTCTAAGGAAAATAAGAGCAAGAAAATAAAGACAAGAGATACAAGAAAGGATTAAAAAGAGTCTATCCTATTCTTCTTGTCTTCTATCTTCAATCTGTTGCTCCACGCGAACCTCCTCTGTTTTCCGTCAAGCTCCTCCAATCCGTCCTGGATGCGAGCTCGAACTCCGTTTAAGCACGTCCACATTTGCAATTGACCTGAAATCTAGGACTCAAATTGCAAATCTTAAATAACACGTGTTTTGTTATCATCAAAACAAATGATCGTGGTGCTCTAGCACCAACACGACCTTCTCAGGGACAGGTTAATCAAATTCTGCAAGCTCCGAGCATTCCACTGGGATTCCAGGCTAATCCCATTGCAGCACCTCACTCTTATGTCCCCATTACGAACCCTCCTCCATTGTATGATCCCACTGGACCCGCATCATCTAATGGTATCACTACGAGGAGCGGCAAGCAGACTGTCGATCCGCCTCGACCTGATCCTGGCCCGTCTTCTTATTCGCCCTCTCATTCGGGATGCGCACCGCATTCGCCAGAGTACGATGCACCCAAATTCGTGCCAGAATCAGTCCCATTTCCTGAGGCTCTACTGAGGGAGCCAAAAGGCAAAAAGAAAGATACGTAGGCCTTTGATAACCTGTGTAATTTGTTCAGGGATGTAGAAATCAAGGTACCCCTGCTCGAGGCTATCGACCACATACCTACTGTCGCCCAATTTTTCAAAGTCTACACAACACCCAGGCGACAGTCAAAGAAGACTAAGAATCCAGTGGTTCTCTCATCTCATGCGAGTTGTGCTATACTGTCAAACTTACCACCGAAGCAGAAAGATCCGGGCACACCGCTGATTTCCTGTAGCATCCAAGGCTGCAGTTTTAACCGTGCCCTGCTTAATCTAGGATCTTCCATCAATCTTATACCAACCATCATGCTTGAAAAATTCTCCTTGGGAAATCTGAAACCCACCCCTGTCACGTTACAGTTGGCAGATCATTCTGTCAAAATCCCGAAGGGTGTGGTGGAAGACGTGGTGGTTAGGGTCAACAGTCTCTATTTTCCTGTTGACTTTCTTGTTTTTGATATGGAAGTTCCTAGTTCACTTTTTGATTGTTCGATCATCCTCGGTCGACCTTTCTTGGCCACAGCCCGTGCCCATATCGACTACGAGTCGGGCTGTATTGAGATTGCCGTTGGATCTGAGAAGCTCAAGCTTAACATATTCAAGGCAGCCAAGAACTTTGTTTGCGATTGCATCGAGGATGACACGTCTGACGAGGACATGGCCGTCAGCACGTGTATCGAACTAATTGGGACCTATTCGGACTGCTGCAGATTGCCTTTAAACTCAGACGATTTCCTGATTGACACATATTGTGACATTCCCCCATCCCTCCCTTTTCCTGTACCTTTTCCTGACCATACTTCTGACAAGGTTTTCTTCGCTTCCCATACCTCGTGGTCTGAGTCATATTCGGGCTACTCACCGTCAGTCCACACTCCTGAAGACCGGATTGCCCTTTCTTCCCCGCCAAATCAGGCGGATTTGCAAATCCACACTGGGACCTTGAGCCCATATACTTCTCACTGGGGCTATTCATTTTTGGGTCCATCTATCCAAGAAGCCCCTCTTCTTGGCCAATCTGAAGGCCAATTTCCTCCTCCTGACTTGTTCTCCAACCCGCCTGGGACACTCTCGTCCCAAGAAATGCCAGATCTTTCACCATCCACTCCCGAGCTGAAAGAGCTTCCTAACACACTTAAGTATGTTTTCCTGGGACCAAATGAAACGCTCCCTGTAATCATCAGTTCAAAATTGACCAGGGAGTAGGAGTGCAAACTAAGGTCCTCATAGAACACAAGGCAGCTATTGGATGGTCTTTATCAGACTTATCTGGCATTAGCCCCTCCTATTGCACTCAACGTATATATATGGAGGAGGAGGCTCGACCTTCCCGCAAGATGCAGCGACGTCTCAACCCTAACATGCGGGAGGTCGTTAAGAAAGAAATCATTAAGTGGCTGGATGCGGGTATAATCTACCCGATCAGCGATAGCCCCTGGGTGAGTCCGATTCACGTTGTACCCAAAAAGGCAGGACTCACCATCCGTGTCAATGACAGGGGAGAATCCATCCCTACACGCACTCCTACATCTTGGAGAGTGTGTAGATTATAGGAAACTTAATGCTGCAACCAAGAAAGATCACTTCCCACTACCATTTATTGACCAAATCCTGGAGCGGTTAGCGAGAAATAAATTTTTCTGTTTCCTGGATAGATTCTCAGGATATAACCAGGTGGAAATTGACCCCCGAGACCAAGAGAAAACCACTTTTACCTGTCCTTTCGGCACCTTCGCATTTAGAAGGATGCCGTTCGGACTTTGCAACGCGCCAGCAACTTTCTAGAGATGCATGCTGGCGATATTCCATGACATGGTGGGTGACTTTCTCGAGGTCTTCATGGATGACTTTTCGGTCTTTGGACCATCTTTCGATGAATGTCTTGCCAACCTGACTCGTATCCTTAGGAGATGTATTGATGTAAACCTCGTGCTTTCCTGGGAGAAAAGTCATTTTATGGTGCACGAGGGGATTGTTCTCGGACATATCATCTCCGATGGGGGTATCGAGGTTGACAGAGCTAAGCTCGATGTCATTGCTGATTTACCTATGCCTGGTTCTATCAAAAAAATCCGCTCCTTCTTGGGACACGTCGATTTCTATAGGAGATTCATCAAAGACTTCTCCAAACTTTCTCGACCCTTAACTCATCTCCTATCAACCGACGTACCCTTCGACATGGACCCTGACTGTATACAAGCATTCACGCAGCTGCATAATGCTGTCGCCAAAGCCCCTGTTCTCCAGCCGCCTGATTGGTCCCTCGACTTTGAACTTATGTGTGACACTTCCGAACTTGCAGTTGGAGCCATCCTGGGACAAAGACGCGATAGACACCCCTTCGTGGTGTACTACGCCAGTAAGACGTTGGACGAAGCCCAGCGTAATTATACTACCACTGAAAAGGAACTACTGGCGGTCGTCTTTGGGCTGGAGAAATTCCGCTCTTACCTTCTGGGCTCTCACGTTATTGTTTTCACTGATCACGCGGCCATTCGCCATCTCATGCACAAGAAGGATGCCAAGCCTAGACTGATTCGTTGGATCCTTTTGCTCTAGGAATTTGACATTGAGATTCGCGATAAGGCTGGAGCCCAGAATGTTGTGGCTGATCACCTTTCTAAACTGGACCCTGACCATATTGGACTTACTCTGCCAATCAATGAAATTTTTCTTGATGAGCACCTATTGGCAATAAATGTGGCAAGTGGACCGTGGTATGCCGACATTGCTAATTACCTTGCTTTTGGATCCCTTTCACGTGGCTGGCCTAAAAACCAGCGCGAGCGTCTCATGGCAGAAGCAAAGTATTATTTTTGGGATAATCCACTTCTTTTTCGGATAGGTGCTGATCAGATCATCTGTCGCTGTATTCCTGATAGCGAGTTCCCCAGCGTGCTATCCTTCTGCAACGATCAGGCCTGCGGAGGCCATTTCTCTGGGAGGAAAACTTCAGCCAAGGTGTTGCAGTGTGGTTTCTTTTGGCCCTCCCTTCACCAGGATGCACACAATTATGCCAAGCATTGCACTAGGTGCCAGTCGCTAGGGTCAATAGCACGTCGTGACATGATGCCCTTGCAACCCATCCTAGTTGCGGAAATCTTCGACATCTGGGGAATTAACTTCATGGGTCCCTTTCCTCCATCCAACGGCTTTGAATTCATCCTCGTGGACGTTGACTATGTTTCGAAATGGATCGAGGCTATTCCCGCACGCCATGCTGACCATGTTTTTTCCACCCGATTTGTCAAAGACCACATCTTTACGCGCTTTGGGATCCCTCGAGCCATTATCTCGGATGGAGGAAGCCACTTTACCCATGCTTCTTTTCGGGCACTTCTGAGGAAGTACGGAGTCCACCATCGTATCGCATCCCCATATCATCCTCAGACAAACGGCCAGGTGGAAGTGTCGAACCGGTAAATCAAGCAGATTGTCCAGAAAATGGTTCGGCCTGACCGTAAGGATTGGTCCGACAAGCTGATTGACGCACTTTGGGCGTATCAGACCGCCTTCAAGGCTCCCCTTGGTATGTCTCCATATAGAATCATTTTCAGGAAGCCTTGTCATTTGCCCGTGGAGTTGGAGCACCGCGCTTATTGGGCGGTTCTCCAATGTAACCTCGACCCAGACCTGTGTGGTCGAGAAGGGAAACTCCAACTCCAAGAGCTAGAAGAGCTCCGTCGTGAAGCCTATGATTCTGCTCTAACCTTTAAAAAACGCACTAAGGCTTTTCACGACAGTCATATTCGGCGGAAAGAATTTGAGCCATCTCAGCAAGTTTGGCTCTATAATGCTCGACTCAAATTCTTTCCTGTGAAATTGAAGTCCAAATGGACTGGTCCTTTCCTAGTCTCAAGACCATTCCCCAACGGGGCCGTCGAGATCGAAGATCCCAAATCTGGGCATAAATTTACAGTCAACGGGTAGCGTTTGAAACCCTTTCTGACTCATGAACCTGCCCCCGTTGGAGAAACCATTGCCCTGCTGGAGGGTAACTAATTCCTTGCCTCATTCTGAGTCCAGCTGGGGATGTTAAATTCAGCGCTCGTTGGGAGGCACCTTAACAACACTCACCATCCACCATCACTTTTCACTTCACCACCCACCATCCACCCACCCTACCACCCTGCTGTATACCCTGCACTTCAGCTCTCGTTACCCGATCTTTCGTCCTTTCTCTACCCTTCCCTGCATGCATATGAGGACATAGAATTGTTGGGCATGGGGGGGTGGATAGGCATCCTTAGGATCTGGGTATTTTAGGGTATTATGCAGTTTCTATATATATATATATATATAAGAGAAAATGAAAATGGTATTTATTAATGATCTGAAAGCTGAAACAAAAATACAATAAGTGCTTATGGATATTCAACCTCTGTTTTGAAGACTTTCCAGGCTGCAGAAGCTTGATTCACTCAGGCTCGGCTTAATTCACTTAAGCATTGACAAAATAGATCAGAATCTCTCCTAACTAAGGACGTATTCTTGTACCTAAGACACCAGTACAGGATCTGTTGGTTTGCTTTTTCTTGAGAGCTTAAGTAAACTTGGTTCACACTACACATATCAGTAAAGACCAGGTGAACATAAGATCCAACCCTAGTGTTCATTAGGGAAGGTGGAGTCCTTACCTGTGCGTGCAGGTAGACTTTTTATCCCAGGCTTTAGTCTTGTGTTTAGGAGCGACTCTTTCCACCAAAAAGAAACTCTCCCACAAAAAAAAAAAGGTGTGCTCCTTCAAAAAAATGTTGTAAGAGATATACTGACACGTGTTTCAAAAAAAAATGTTGCAAAAGAGTCAGTATATCTCACAAATGTCTATAAAATCTTTGCCCTACAAGAAGTTCTTCAGGGCAGGTTACAAATACCTTGTTTTCCTTTGAGCCACAAAAAAAAAAAAAATCAGAAAATGGGAGCTGAGTTTTTCATCATCTTCTTAAGTGTCAATCCGAAAACACGAGCTGAAACTGGGACCAACCTTTAGTTAAAGATTTGTGAAACCCTGGGCTTGAGTCTCAATGTTCATCTGGTCAGTCTTGATCCTTCACTATGCACAAACCATAACCTCTCAAGCTCTCGAGTACGGCAAAAACCTCCTGGGTCCTGGAAATCGTACTTAAGGTTTAAATATCAAGAGTCCTGGTTAGTCGAAAGATGATCTTTGTCATGTGAGGCTTAAAGTACTGGTAGTCTTCTCTACAATTGGTTCTCACAATATCCGACAATAAACACACCTATATTACCTCTGAAGAAAATCTTCAGCTTAAGATCATTTCTAAATACTGTTTTGCTAGGGACTAGCAAAAGATAGGCATGGGGGTATGATTACACCTCAAAATATGCCTGCAATAATGCCTTCTTATGCTATTTCCTAGCATTAACTATGCTCATTAGGATTCCGTAGTTGCATTTGTAAAAATACATGCATTCATGCATTTAATTAAGAGAGGAGGAGAAATGAATAAGTGGCCTTGCATTTTACATTTTCCTCAAGTGTATCCTTGCAAAATCCAAATATTTTTATTTTTTTTCCCACTTGATTTTTATTTTCCTACGGCTGCTGCATTTTTTCTCCTCGTGCCGCTGCTGCAGCAGGCCGTCCCTACAGCACCCTCTCCCTGCACCTGCCATTCCCTGCCATTCCCTGCAGCCGTATGCAAGGCCATGCCTTCTTCTTCTATATAAGGCCACGTCTTCTTCTCTTCAGAGGGGGCTAGCTGCAGCAAGAAAGAAACACCACCAGCAGGCCACCACCTTCCTCTCCTCCCTCTCCCCTCCATACGTCGGTCCTCCTCCAAGGAGAAACCTGGTGGGCAAGAGCTCACTGTGGTGCACACCACCATAGTGAGACCACCACCGCCCAGCTCTTCAAAGAGCCGGTGGGCGTGGTGGCTCTCTGTTTTTGTTTTCTTTCCATTCCCGCACTTTCCGCCATTGCTGCCGCTTCAAGGTCTGAAGCTTGAAGCAGCAGCAGCAGTAGTTAAGCAGCGGCAGCAGCAGCGGCCCCGCAGCCTCCGCGAGCAACTGCAGGCGCCCCAGCACCTCCACGCGCGCCTGCAGGCCTTCCCCGCCTTCGTTCGTCTGCTCTGTCGCCCGCCCTCGCGCCCGCAACCGGCCGCTGCGCGCACTGTCGCGGTCGGCCAGGCCCTCTTCCCGCCTCCCTGCCAGCACCCACAGAGCCCCGCGCGCACTGTCGCAAGCCTTCGCGCTCGTAGCAGGTCAACGCGGACTCTTCATCTCCTCTGCGCGAGTACGCGCCCGTGCGCCCGTGACCTCCAGACGACGGCCACCATCTGCAGACGACTTATCGTCACTCCAGGAGTTGCGGCTGCATCCCGCTCTCTCCTGCGTTCTCTCTCTCTCTCTCTTTCACTCATTCACAGCACACATTACACCGACGCACACACACACCTTCACCAACACTTACACACACCCACACACACATAAACACTATTATAAACTTATATATATACGTATACTTATATATAGTAACATATATATACATATATATATATATACTTATATTTATATACATAGTAGTATCTATATACTTATGTATTAGTATACATATATATATACTTATATATATATATATACATACATATATACATATATATATCTATATAACTATATACATATATCTACATATCTAGATACATATACCCATATACATATATTATTATTATACATATATATACATATATATACATACATCTATATAGTATCATATATACATACATATATATATATACTTATATACATATGCATATATACATATATAGCTTTATATGTATATACATACATATATATATATATATATATATATATATATATATATATATATATATATATATATATATATACATATACACCTATATATATATATATATACCTATACATTTATAACTATATATATATACATATAGATATATTTACTTATATACATACATATATATATATATATTTTCACATTACTTACCATACGCTGTATCACGAGAATATCTGCACCAGTTGCTGATATTCCCTGATACACACGTATAAAAAGCGTGGTTACATACATCATCCACCATCCATCCCACATTTCACGCGGCACCCGGTCGTGTTGGTTGCGTCTCTTTAGACGATGATCAACTCGACATCGTGCTACACTCCATCGCCGCCTCCACCCCCACCCTTTTATATATATAATATATACATATATATATACATACTATATTTACTTTATTTCTGTTCGCTTTTCTATTAGTAACAAGATAAAATATATATATATATAAGAGAAAAGATAATTTTTTACTTGCAGGTACCCCGTCTTGCGAATAGCAAGACTTGTTTTGGAACTCTGTTTTGGCTAAAAGCCAAGGACATAATTTTGAGGGTGTGCCTCAAGGACAAGGATTACCAGAAAAAAAATCTAAATAAGAAAAACACCAAAAACACAATAAACGAACGGAAGAGACTCGTTGTAGGAAAAGCGTAGAAACTCGACTTGAACCCCACTTCCCTGAGTTCGACCCTGGGCCTAAAAGTGACAAGATAAAATCAAATAGGCTAGGTTAAAAATTTTGTAAAGATATGGTTAGGTCCGAATTAGGTTAACCACTATACATATTTCAACGACAAAATCATCATATTAACAACCTATCCGGGCCGACCATTCAACAACCATTTTACTCGTGGCTATTGGATCAATTCCTGCCTATGCTAGTTTTCTATTGAATTCATACAAAGAGAAGCGTAGAGCAAAAGCTGGAAACACGAGGGTAGTTTTGTCTGATAACACAAGTACCCTAATCTTAAACAAGCTACCTCCTAAGAAGTAGGACCTGGGAGCCTTGCTGATTTCTTGCACAATAGGAAACCTTACTTTTGATCGAGCCCTCCTCGACTTGGGTGATTCCATCAATATGATTCGTACCTCACTTCATAGGAAACTGGGTCTAGGCCACCTAAAACACACTGACATAACCTTGTAGTTGGTCGATAGATCAATTACAAAACCAAGTGGTCTTTTGGAAGATGTTTTAGTGAGGGTTAATGATCTGCATTATCTTGTTGATTTCATGGTCCTTGACATGGAAGCACCAAAACAGCTCAACCACACCCCGATTATTTTGGGAAGACCTTTCTTGGCCACTGCCAAAGCAATGATTGATTGTGAACCGGGAAATATAGAGATTGCCTCAGGGAATAAAACAAATCGATTTAATATTTTTGAGGTTGCAAGGAAGAATAAAAGTAAGTGTGGCTTGATTGAAAAGCTTGGTAGAATAGAGGAGGTAATGGCCTTACACACATTAGACAATGCCCTAATGTCCAACCCAACCCAAACTCAGGAAGAAAATCATGAGGTTGCAGGGATAATTGAGGTCAATAAAGACATGCAACCAACAGTGGCAAATCGGGATGAGGGAAATATTCATGAAATTAGGAACTTGTTGGAAGATTCACCAGATCAAGTTAAAACCCAACAACGTCCTTATCCTAAATTTTTAAAGCTTGAGGTTCAAATAATGGGTGGAAATCACAAAGATCAGAATGGTTGGATCAAGCACCCATATTTTGAGGATGAAATTGAAATTTGGGGAGAAACTCTTGAAACATTTGGTATTCTAGAGTGCACACAAACATTGCAAACCCCCAACACATCACAAAATCCTCATCGTCCTTTTTCGCCCAACCATTGCACAAATCCTACACCCACCCAAACCTCCTCTGTACTGAGTCAACAAAACTCCTATTGGAGACCATTTGGGCTCTCCCTGCATCACCAGCTTGTCACTTTCATAGATCATCTCTTTGGCAAGCCTACTTTCACCCTTCGAGACCTATATCTTGGGGTCCAGAAACTTTGCTCTTGCAGCCTTAATGTTTATAATTTTTGTCTGAGGATTGTGCCTAGCTGAAGGTAATAAACTCAGCATTTGTATAGTTTGTTTCGACTGACTGGACTTTCATGGAATCGAGGTGATATTTTTCTATTCTATCCCGTTTCATGCCTTTATTTTACAATGAGGATATTGCACTAGCTAGGCATGGGGGGGTGCATACATTATGATTATTTTATCAATTTCGTAACAGTAGTTTCTTGTTATTTAAAAAAAAAAGAAGAATTAAGAGAAGCGAACTTAGTTATTAGGAGTTGTTGACTTTAAGAAACGATACTTTAGGACTTGAACACTTAAACTCTTCAAGCCTTCGGTCTTAATCAATCCAGGTGTCCACTAAAATGTGGACTTGGTCTCGAGTCCTAGCCAAGTTAATTTTATTTTAATTTGGTTAATAAATTGGGGTGATAAGTACAGGACTTATCAACCCACCCTCTGATTTAAGGGAACTTTAAGTCTAAAGCATCTACACACTATTTGCACTGACTCACTTTTTAGTGGTTTTTACATAAATTAGGTAGCTAATGAACTTTATAGGGTAGTATGGCTGGCAAATTGGTGAGTAATAGCCCATTGGCCAGTTGTCCAGAGCCCAGCTACATGACCATACTCATTCTACAAACTTTAGGTAAATCTTAGATCAGGGAAGCCACCTACTCATAAAAAGAAAAAAATATATACTCAAAAAGAAAAAAAAAGAAAAAGGAGAGAAAAAAAAATCACACTTCACCGCACGAGTATGACTAACAAGTTGTCATGGGTAACAGTTTATTGGCCGTTTGTCTAGAGCTTAGCTCACAAAAAATGCACAAATAATTCCCAAAACACCTAGGGAAGAAGTGGGGAAGTAGAATAAATCGGGGAGATGTATATTGGGTTCACCCTTGTGTTGACCCCATAAAAGATAAAAAAAGTACGGAGAAAGCTACTGGTTAAATAGATAAACCTTTAGGTAGAAACTCTTAAGGTCATCTAGGGTCGTGGAAACCTTAAGTCTATTTGAACAGTCGCCTGGTGAGTCTATCACATTAACAAAGATGCTTAGAACTTGAAGTTCTGTTCGAGTCGTGGGTGGGTTGGGTAGCTGTAGAAAGCTACCTCGAAACTCTAAACTCAAAAATCCAAAAAAATTAGAAAAGAAGAAAAAAAACATAAAAAAATATATCTTCCATTTTCAAAATAAGGCGAAGACTTGGGTGGTCTGCATTTTGGTAGGCACCCGAGCACTATTAAGTCTTCGTAGTTTAGGACCATAGTTGAAATTTTCTTTTGTTAATAAACAACTAATGCCTTAAGCAATCAAATCCTAATTCTGTTTTTATACATAGCATTTAGTTTGATTTTGCTAGGGACTAGCAAAAGATAGGCATGGGGGTATGATGTATACACATCCATATAGGTTAAAATGCATATTTATGCATGTCCTTAGGCTTAGATATGCATTCCATAATATAAACATCCCATAGCATGCATCATTTTGCATTTAAAATAGTTTGTATAAAGTTTAGGTTAATTTGTGTTCTTTTATGGCTAGGAGAGAAGGAGATCTATTTCAGGGCCTCGGATTGACGATCCAATCGAACAGATTTGATCAGGATGATGAACGGAGTCCAACGCCTTCGAAATCTCCTTGATCGAAGTCCTGGAGCACATTGTGAGTATAAGAAAGATCAATGGCCAAGGGGCTAGGTGGTGCAATTCAGAGCTTCAAACAACACATATAATCGCACGGATGGATTCGGATCGACGATCGTAGCCCAATGGCACAAAAATAAATCTAATCCGACGTCTATGGTGCCACCTACAAGCATCGAAAGATGGATGGTCCAGATGGCACCATGTGGCACTATCCAGACCATCCAAACTGGCCAGCAGCAACCACAACACCTCCCATTTACTCCACCATCAATTCTAAGCTGTTGGATCAAGATCCAATGGCTAAGAATCTGCCTCCACCATGCTTTAGAAGCTTCTCTTCTTGACACTCTCGTGGGTGTAGCATAGTGGTCGCGAAGGTCACTTGCAAACCCGTGGTGTGGGTTCGACTCCTCCAATGCCTCCAATCGACTGCAGCAAAGAGGCGTGCTCAAATTCGATCGCTTGATCATGATTGAGCGATCGAGATGCAGCCCTGCGATGTGATGGATCAGCATGGATACACCCATGTGTGCAAGCGTGATCACACGCATGGATCGACATTTCATCTTACGCACAATATGAGCGAGCGATTTCCGCTTATCCTCAGCTGTCAGATCTCCATCGAACGGTTCTCTATTGACAAAGTGCGACAACTGTGGGCGTGTGAGCGCTAATGTGCGCGAGCGCATGCGGGCGTTGGCTGGGAACCTTCAGCGACGTTTGTGGCGAGGCTTTAGCGACGATTGTAAATGTCGTTGTTGATCCATGACTTTATTTTTGCCTCTTCTCCTCCACTATAAAAAGACCACTACCCCTCCCATTCTTCTTCACCCCTTCCTATGCTCTCCTCACCTACTCTAGAGCTCAAAACACACCTTAAGCTTGTGTCTCAAGGCTTTGAGATGCTCAACTAGAGAGAAGGAAAATTATTTTCCACCCTCTCATCACCATTTGTGGAGCTTTCATTGATCGTCTTCTCAACCCCATTTCGGGAAGTGGATCACGCCGTGACGTCGCCCATCCTCCCCTCATCTTCTGACGCCATTCTCTTTCCTCCAACTCCTCAACATCTTCGTACGGGCCACGTCAACGCAGCTTCATCCTTTGAGCAGTAGACAAAGAGGATTTATCTTACCCCCTTTCCTTTTTACTGCTTTCATAGTGTAGAAGCATTTGTAATAAACATTTGTCATGCATGTATCTAGAAGTAGTTTTTGATTCTCTCTCTCTTCCTTCATACTTAGCAAGTAGAATAGTTTTTTCCTGCTTTCTAGAATAGCTTAGTGTAAAAAATATTCCTGCTTGTTTCCACACTATCATAAAATGGCAAAAAAAATAGCAAATTCAAAATACCAAAAAGAAACAAAGTAAAACACGATTCAAAAAAATAATAAATGTTGCCTCCATGTGTTTGACTCGGGGCTCATCTTGAGTTTCGGTATAAATTTTATTTGGTTAGCGGATTTTGTGACTATGACGACGGGTTCTTCGAAACCTTGATTTTACATCACAAAAACACGCTCACCAGAAGTTGTTTTGCTATCAGGTTAAGTCTGACTCAACTCGACTTGACCCATTTGACACCCCTATTATCTTGTGAGGAATTTCCCCTACTGGTGGGAAATCGTGCTTTGCATCACATGAGGTGATTTTCTTTGTCTAGTAAAATGTATGTTAATAGAGTGAACACTAGCAAGCATTGAAGAAGCTTGTAGGCGTCTATTGAGAGGGTCATGCTTGTGCTTACAGCTATTGGAGTTGCGTGCTATAGCGTGGGAATGTTGTGGCTGGTGGGGAGAATCTTTTACAATGGAAGGGTAGTTTTCTTTTGATTATTTGTGATGTGGCTTTATATGATTATATGTTTAGGATGTAGGTTGGGAAATGCAAAAGTTGACGAAAAAAGTGATGCAGAGGGGTGTGAACATGATCCCCACCTGATGTACCTCCTTTTCATGCAAACAAAGTACTCACACGTAGTGAAGTTCACCACTGTTGAAACTAACAATAATCACTTTTGTATGGGTGCAAACAACTCAAATCACCTTTGAAACCAATTTGCACCGATGTAAAATCACTTTGCACCTTCAAAATAATTTGCACTTGTGCAAAGTAAGATTGCACTAGTGCAAAATTAAATTCCAAGTGTTTCTTCACCTATGACAAGTGATTTTACACTTGAAGGTGATTTTTCACCTTAGGGTTTAGGGTTTAGCTTAAACTTTAAACCCTAAATCCTAAACCCTAAACCTTAAACCCTAAGTTGAAAAATCACCTTTCAAGTGAAAAATCACTTCTCATACGTGAAACCATTTTCCATAAACCTAAACCCCAATCCCTAAACCCTAAATCCTAAACCTTAAATCCTAAATCCTAAATCCTAAACCCAAAAGTCAAAATCACTTTGCATAGGTGAAAATCACTCTGCACCAGTACAAAACTAGCAGATCACCTTTGGAATAATTTTGCACTGGTGTAAAATGAGATTGCACTGGTGCAAAGACATCTTAGAATAATTTATCACCAGTGCAAAATTGTAAAAATCACCCAAAATAATTTATCACAGATGCAAAGTTATTTATCATTAGTGCATTTTAGTTTAAAGTGGTGTGGTGATTTTTTCAATGTGGTGAGACCCACCACGTAACAAACACTACTAGAAAAATGGGCTTTTGTGATGCTTTCTAAATGACGGTTACTAATAAAACCATCCTCTATGTGGAATATCTGCTCGAGCGATGTGGAATATGTTTAATGATATACATGACGGTTTGTAAACCGTCATATAGTTTACCAAAATGATGATTTTGTACAAACCATCATGTATATATTTCGCGAAATTTACTTGGCGTGAAATTCCGCACCCTAACTCGTCATTAAACAATGGTTTTCTACAAAAATGTTATTAAACCCTCCCTTTCTTTCCCTCTCCTCTTCCCTAAACTCGGCTCCTCTGGTCACATTGCCCCTTCATCCTCGGTAAGCACCCCTCCTCCTCCCCCTCCCATGGTTGTCCTCCTCCTCCTCCTCCATCCCCCTCCCCTCATTGTCGTCCTCTTCCACAGTAGAGCATATGCCACCCCGTCCTCCTAGTGACGCTGCCCCCAGCCCTCCTCGTCCTTCCCATCCACCTCCTCCCACGCCATCTCATCTATGGCTGCCTCCTCCATCTCCTCCTCTTCGCCATCTTGTCTTCCCCCTACCACCACCCCTCCCCAGACGACCCCCTACCACCACCCCACCCCAGCCGCCCCCCTCTATCACCACATCCCCTTCCCTAGCCCACCCCCCTCCTCCCCCTGCCATAAATCTCCCTTCCCCATTCGACCCTCCTGATTCCCCTACTACCACCTCCCCTCCCCCAGCCACCACCCCCCCTCCCCATCCGACCCCTCCTCCTCCCCCTGCCACAACCTCTCCCTCCCATCCCTTAGATTTTTTTTTTTGAATTTTTTAGGATTTCGATTTATTAAAATTTTATATTAATTATGTTTGATTTGTAAAATTTAATTTAGGTTATCTCTTTGTCGGATATGCCATCGTCGATTCTCTTGTTTCGTCGAGGTATGAATGTAAAATTTTTAGATAAATTATGTTGTGAATGTGGGGTGTGCCCACTTAATCTTAAATTAATGTATTGTAGATGTGAATGATTGTGGGGTGTACCCACTTAATAGTGTAATTTTATTTTTGCATGTATGTGATGATTGTGGGGTGTGCCCACTTAATGATGTGAAATTATATTCTTTTTGTGATTGAATGTGGGGTGTACCCACATAATTATGTATTGTTATGTTGTTTTAATTTGTGAATGAATGTGAGGTGTGCCAACTTAAATTGTGAATTCTTATATGATTAATTGTATGTGTTTGTTATGGAAAGAAGTTTATATTGTAGAAGAAACTTTGCTAAAAATTTTATTGAATTTATAGATACACACACTTACAAAAATCTAGATGCACTTGAGGCTAAACAATAGGTAATTTAACCCCTAGGTTATAGGTTTTGGGAGGGGATAATCGTGTTAAAATACTTGCTCGTCGACACTTATGATCATGTTATACGGACAATGCAGAGTGTGTGTATACCTCACTTACATAGATGAAGTTTTATCTTTATAGCATGCCATAAGAGTTGTCGTCCTTAGTTCATTAAGGGGGGTTCTTGAAGATTTGATCACAATTTAGGGTTACTTGTTACATGGAACCGATATCTGGAGGAATTTCGGTAGTATCTTTTCGCTCTTCTCCGGTATATCAACTGATCTTATCTACATTCCTAAAGCACCCTTAAATGAGAGTTATTAGGAATGTAGTTAAGGTTAGTCTTGGCGGGTATACTAGAGAAGTGAGAGGAGATCCTGCTGAAATTTCTCCAGACACCGATTACATGTAGCAAGTAACATTGTGATCAAATTTTCAAAGATGAGCTATTAAGTGAAAGCCCTAATCAAAATACAAATACTGTTATAAAATCAGATTATAATTATTGGGTGATTTTATTTTATTTTTGTATATTATCATGGATAAGTCTTGGATTAATTTGAGGAACTCAAATTACTCTCGATACAAAAATGGAGTAAGAGAGTTCCTTGATTGGGCATTTCATGACGATAGAAAGTCATTCAAACGAGGAGACAAGTTTGAACAGATTTTTTGGCCATGTAGGAGGTGCATGAATGGGTATTCACATGATAGGAACACTGTATTCAAGCACACAATTTACAACGATTGGAGGTAGCATTATACTAAGTGGATTGCTTATGGAGAGGATCTTATCGAGGAAGTCAGATGATCTTTGATAGATTTCGATGAGATAGCTTTAGATATTGAAGCTGATGACATCGATGAAATGCTTGATGAAATGAGAGTAAGAGTTGAAGATCCGGCTAGTGGGGAAACTTCTAATCACTTTTATGATGCCATTAGTGCAACAGATGAACCTATTGCTTCCGGTATCACGTCCATTTCTAGATTGTCATTTCTTTTAAAGTTATTTCGGATGAAGGTTATGAATAGAGCGACTTCTAGATTGAGCTTTTAAAAGATCTGAAAGGTTATCCAAAGACATGGTATGAAGCAAAGAAACAGATTTGTGTACTTGATTTAAATTGCAAGAAAATTGATGCATGTCCAAATGATTTTGTTATATAGAAATAAATATGTAGAGTTGAGTAGTTGTCTACAGTGTGGTGTTGAGAGATTTAAAGTGGGAAATTCACTAAATATAAGGGCCAAAAAATAGTCGGAGAAGGTTCTATGTTACTTTCCATTGATTCCAAGGCTTCAACGCATTTTTATTTCAAGTAGAATTGCAAATTTGATGACATGGCATCAAAATAACATGTCACAAGATGGTCGCATTCGTGATCCCGTAAATTCAGAAGAGTGGAAAATGTTTGACAACACTCATTTACAATTTGCAGAGGATGCAATAAATGTTAGATTGGGTCTTGCAAGCGATGGGTTTAATCCTTTCAAGAACATGTACCTATCCTATACAATTTAGCCAGTTGTGATGGTAACTTACAACTTACCTGTGTGGCTTTGTACGCAATCGTTATTTATAATGTTGACCCTCCTCATCTGAGGTCCAAAGCAGCCAGGAAATGCAATTGACGTTTGTCTTCAACCATTATTGATAGATGAACTAAAATTGTTGTGGTATAACGACATTTATACATATGATGCACACAGAAAAGAATTCTTTAATATGCATGCTGTTAATTCAACCTCTCATAAATAATATTTTGATGATTTTACAAAAATAAAGAAAAAGAAATAAAACATAGAAATAACATATTTTTCTTTGTCATGACATAATTATAGGTCTTGTGGATTTTCCAAGACAGATGATTAGAAGTGTGAGGACGCATCATGTTATAGGTCTTAGTCTTTTTTATGTATGCATTCAAAAGGTTGTAATTTTTCTTTTTTTTGAGTCTAGAAATATTGTAAAGTGCCCCCAAAAGATAACATACTCTTAGCTTACTTAGACTCTCTACACATAGGAAAAATTAGGAACAAAAACCTAACACAAAACACATATCAGACATCCAACACACTTGTTAGATGTCTGATATTCAACTTTAAGATGTTTGATCATAGTTTCAGATGTCTAATTACCTATAACATTGCTGAACATTTAGCCTCCAATCGATGCAACCTCCAATCAGGCGTCCATAAGCTTATCTAGACGTCCAATACATACCTCAGACATCTTTAAACCAACCGTTAGACTCTGCTTGCTATTTTCTTCATTATTCTGCAAGACTAATGGTTAGATACACTTTTAGACATCTGGACGTGTCTCTAGACGTCTAATAATAGACCGTTACCCATTTACTTTGCGGAGACTTGTCAGAAACCAAATCTCACTTTTTTCATTACCTAAGCAAGTTATTAATCACTTTCTAGACATCTAGGACACTGGGCAGACGTCCACATTGACGTATGATCCTTAAAACCTAGAACCCTATTTGGATCTGATCAAAACAGGAATAAACCCGCCTATAATTAGATGTCCAATTTTAGCACCAAACGTCTTATAATGGCATATCAGACGTCCACCTAGAACCATGTTTCGATCCAATGAAAATAGTAAGCCTGACTCATAAAATCAGACATTTATAATTGTAGTCAGACATCTGGCAAGATGTTTGACGTAAAAATCAAATGTCTGATCTTGCTGTCAGAATCATAATTACCCATATTTGAGTTGGATTTCATCCCAATCTCTTGGGACTTTCCTCCAACGGCTAAGAGCCCTCTCCTAAGCCTTCTTGAAGGTTCTAAACTTGCCTATAAATACACTATAACCCCTTTTAAGCAATACACACCTCTTGAGATATAATTCACTTAGATTATCACTTGCTTACTTTACCCTTGGTTGTGCAATCATTCTATTTAGGGCAAGCCAACACTCCCACTATGCTACATTTTTTCATCTTTAGGGAGTTTCCTTCACCCTTAGTAGATAAGAAAATTATTCATATTTTGGGGTGCTCTATAAGGTATATTTTAAATTTCTTTTTACTTGGTTGTTGTAGTTGGGTATCTGACCTATCGGATCCCCGTCTCTTCACTGTGAAGGAAGAAACCTCCGTTTAGGGATCGGAGGTGGGATTTGTAATTGAGGTATACTACCCTCATTGAAGTAGTGTGGTTAGTGGATTGATCACTTTGTGATCGTAAATCCTAAGTCAAGGGATTGGCTTAAGTGGTGGTGATGGGAACACCATTATGAGCCATAACTAGCTCAATTTGATATGATTAAGTAATTAAATGCTCCTACATAACCACCAGAGGACTGTAATTCATTGCATAATCATTATGAGGGAAAGATAAGAAACTAGGGTTAAAACTGTAATTTTACCATCATATCTTAAATGCAGTACAACCATGGGTTTTTTCAAGGGTTAATTAAGGGTCAAATGGTCTTAAAAGGCTAACAAGTGGGTTAGAACAGACAGAAAAGGGCTTTTGCATATTTTGAGAATTAAATGACTTCTGAAACCCTAAAAATAGACCCGCTTAATTAACTGAGGTTCTGGTTAGGATAAAATTTACCTAAACTCTCTAAAATTCATATAAAAATATTCTCTAGGATTTGGTACCTTCAATTTGACCATCAGAACCCGTCTTGACCCAAAATAGAGTCTTAGACTGACATTTGCCTTAATTTGGGTTTTTGCATAAATTACCTAGTCAAACGTAGTCAAAAACAAAATCCAACTTCACCATTAGATTCCTTAGGTCCAAATTAGGTTTTTACCAAAATTTGGGCCCAATCTAATATTATCTTGACCTAGTTTGCAACTTGGTCCTGTCTGATCACACCTATGCCCTTAACTTTCAAAATTCTTATGAAAAGGCCCCTAATTTTGTCATCGTCTTTGCAAATAGGTCTCTGGCACCATTAAAGGCAACTTTGAGCTTCAACGTTGAGATCAAGCAAGGATTTCTCGCTCGATTCTCAATCAATCAGTCCCAAAATAGATACCTAGATTCTTAACGAAATTGCCTTCCATTTGAGCCACATCTTGGGCTCCAAGTCTTGCCCAAATCCTAATGCGAATCATTTGAAATTTGGGTTTCCAACTCTAACGACCTTCTAAGCTTGGGAAGCTTGCTTCCCAAGCTCAAGCTTCCCAAGCTCTAATCACCCTCTGATGGCCTATAAAATGACCTCTAGATTAGGCCGTTCTCCCCACGCTCGAATTCGGCCTTGAACACCTCCAATTCCTCTTCTCTTTCTTGGCCGAATTGCTCCTCGACGTCCGATGACTCTCCCTGCCTCCGTTCTTCCTCCGTTTGCAATACTGGCAGCGGAGCTATCTCCCCCATCTTCTTCCGCGTCGAGCCGTACCAACCGACGCCCCTTTCGTCGTCTTCTTCTCCGTTTCCTACTCACCGGAGCAACTTCCTTCTATGGCGTCGACCATACCGCAACTGACGTCATCTCCTTTATCCTTCATCCGCTACCACTCTCAACTGACTCCTTGGCTTCTACTCATATCACCAGCATATCCAACACACCGCTCCGACCCCTACACAACCATTCGTGACTCCGTCTTCCATCTCTCCGGCAGAACTCCGGTGAGCCTTAGCGATTTCCACACACCACCAAATCGGCCACTCTCACACTCCACACCTCCACCTCGACCACAAGAGAAAAAGCCTTAACTTTGTTAGGACAATTGCCCCTCTAAATGCCTCGCCAAACAAACCCACATCTGGCCACCCCTCTGCGAGTTCGACAGAGCTCATCACTCTTGCACACTCCACGCTGACCCCCTCAGCAAGTTCGCCGTGCTCTGACGATTGTTCCTAAATGTTTTGACGCAATTGAAAGGCCTTATTTGTGATTTTAGGTACCAGCCCCCTCCACCATTAAAGCCGAGCTTCGAGCAAACTTTAAGCTTGCTCCAGGGCTCCTTCACTCTAGGTCTTAGCTCCAGGCTACGCTGATTCGTCACACACACATGCCCAGGTCCCCAATTAAGGGAGATACCCTTAGTAGCTTACCCAATTGAGGAAGAGTTCCACTACAGCCATAGGCGAAGAGAAGGTTGGACGTTTAGTCCCACTTCGGAAGATTTGGAGCAACCGCTATCGCATAAATTGATTTTGTGATAGTGGCTTATCGCCTCAAATCACAAGGGGTGAGGTCCCTCACACCCCTCACGTGCCTCGTTCGTGACATGCTCCCCGTGGACTTGGTGTAGAACTGATAACTCACCTAAGCCCTATGCACTCCTTGGCTGCTACACACTGCAGATAGCCCTGGATCTAGTTGCGATGTAGGTCCGAATACCCGATAACCCAGTACTGTTGAAGGCTTTAGGAGAGCGTGACCTAAGGAGAGAAAGAGAGGAGAGCTTGCGTAGGGTAGGGGAGGGTTTTTGTTCTTTGGGAAACTGGCTAACACTTAGCCAAATCTAAAAACCCTTCCCCTGTGCTTGAAAAGAAGGGAAGAAGAAGAGCAGAGAAAGAAAGCAGAGAAAGAGAAGCAGAAGAGGAATAGAAGTAGAGAAGAGGAAATCAAGGAAAGAAAAGAAGCAGAAGAAATCAAAGAAAGAAGCAGAGCACTGTTCATCTAGACATTTAAGACATCTGATCCTTAAATCAGATGGCTGATTGAGTTTATTTCATACATAGCTATTGAGTTTCATTTGATATTATTGTAGGGAGTAATTTGTGATTCAAATCACCATTTTACTCCTTTCTTTTTGCAGTTTGATGCTTGATATTATTAGTACATTATTTTGAATCAAGTTCTGATTATATTTTCTTATCTCTATTATTTTAAATTGCAATTTTGAGAATTGAATTCCTAATTGCTCCCAACGAACGACCTTGGACTTTTTCAAGTATGAATTTTATCTATTTTTTGCAAGGTTTCGACTATACTATAACACAACGATTTTAAAACCCGATCTCTAGTGACTAACAGGTGGTTTTCACCGGGTTTGAATTTCCACCTAAAAACTCTTGTGCCTCCTTTTTTGTGATTGTATTTCATCTTGTGATTATTTTTTTAAATTCACTATTCACCCCCCCTTTAGTGCAATTTCATTTGGTATTAGAGCAGGTTTCCGCTTTTTGGAGTAACATCCGCGGAGGATCCTATGGCCCACAGCAGATCGGAGGGGCAATCTACTACCCGACCACCTCTATTCAAAGGAATCAACTACACGTATTGGAAGCTAAGAATGAAGATGTGACTTGAAGCGAACGATTTCCTCGTTTGGGAGAAATGTGAATCCACATATGACATTCTCGAAAAACCAGAGACGGGATATACGGTGGAGTAGATTCATCACCTTGGGCTGAATGCAAAGGCGATGAACTCACTCTACTGTGCAGTTAGCTCGGAGGAGTTCAACCACATTAGTCAATGTACAACCGCCCATGAAATATGGAGAACCTTAGAGGTAACTCATGAAAGTACATCTCAAGTTAAATTTTCTAAGATTAATGTTTTATCACAGGAATTTGAAGCCTTCACTATGAAGGAAAATGAGAGACTTGGGGACATGTACACCTGATTCACGTTAATTGTGAATAACCTCAAGTCTCTAGGGAAGACATTCATAAAGGGGGGGCTTCAAGCCAAGCTCCTTCACTCCTTTGGACCCGAATGGGGGCAAAAGGTTACGGTGATAGAAGAAGCTAGCCAAGTAGAGGATCTAGACATGGAGAATCTACTTGAGAATCTAATGGCTTATGAGACAAAGATGGACCAAAAGAAGAAGTCGATCACACCAGAGCCAAAGAAGAAGACCTTAACTTTCAAGGCAACATCGGACGATGAGGTAAGTACCGATGATGAAGAATTTGTTTTATGAGCTAAAAAAATTAAAAAGTTTCTCAGAAATAGAAAAGAGATCAAGGGAAAGAAAAGGGAAGAAGAACCTCTAGTTTCCTATAATTGCAAGAAGAGAGGTCACATAAGGAAGGAGTGCCCCTTGCTTAAAAGGGATGATGAGAAGGGCAAGAAGCTTTCCGACTACAAGAAGTTCTCAAAGCCCAAAACTTCTAAGAAGAAAGCATTCCAAGCAACTTGGGATGACTCCACTTCTGAAAAGAAGAAGAGGAAACAAATGAAGAAATGACGTGCTTGGGACTTATGGCAACCAACGACACATCCGGATCTGAGTTTGAGGAACTTGAGGTAAATTCATATTCCTTAGATGAGTTGCAAGATGCATTTGATTTATCGTATGAAGATCTAAAAGAAACAAAGACAAAATAAAGCATTAAAAGTAGAAAACTTTGAGTATAAGGAATTAGTAAATGACCTTAAAGAAAAGAACTTAATTCTCACTAAAGAAACCTCAACTTTAAATATGCAAATATGAAATCTATTGATTGAAAAATAATTATTAACAAAGGATTTATATAGCCATGAGTGAACAAAAATTCCTACATATAAAAGAGCTTGACAAGATTCATGTTCTTGAAAAATCAAACTCTTTTAAAAAGGTCGAGAATGGCCTAGTTAGATTAGAAATTAGTGGACTAGAAGATAAATTAGACATAATGAAAATAGAGATAAATCACCTCAAAGAAAAATCAAATCAGTTGCTTGAGGACTTAGCTAAATTTGCAAAAGGAAAGGATAACTTGGACAAGCTTATTGCCCATCAAAAACCTTCCTCAAGTAAATTTGGACTAGACTATTATGAAACTAGTCAAAATGAACCAAAAAAGGATCCTCCTCCAAAGAGAACCACTAACAAATACAGATCCACATTACAATGGATACCGAAAAGATAACTTTCACTTTGTTTTGTAGGTTTCAAATGACATTACAATGTCAAAAATTAGATATACAAAATAAAGGATGGGAAACTCAAATTAGAAAGACCTAAAGAAACACCAAGTCACCAAAGGAGGTCTTTTGTAGGAACAAAGGGACCTACAAGAAAGACGACAAGGAGACCACCACCATCAAGGAGGCTGATGGGTGATGGACTCCGAGTGTTCCAAACATAGGACGGGAGACAAGCACCTATTTTTGGACCTCCAACCTACGAATGGAGGGATGGTTACAATTGGAAACAATCACAAGGGCCATATTATTGGTCTTGGTAAAATAGGTAACCCTCTGTCCCCTATCTCAAATGTTTCTTTAGTAAAAGGACTAAAACACAACTTATTAAGTGTTGGTCAAATTTGTGATAAGGGATATATGGTAGTGTTCACTTCAAAAATATTTGAAATTATACATGCATCAACAAATGAAACCCTTCTTAAGTGAACTAGGTTTAAAGACATTTATATTATAGAATTTGATAAAGATAGTAGTTATGAATGTCTTGTAGCTAAAAATGAATTGAATGTATGGCAAAGAAGACTAGGACATGTTCATATAAGACTAGTTCAAAAGCTAGCCAAACATGAATTAGTTTAAGGTCTTCCTAAAGGAAAAATTGTAGATGACCTTATGTGTGATTCTTGTAAATTAGGCAAAATCATGAAATCTAGATTTAAAATCAAAGAAGTTATGTCCACGTCACGACCACTAGAACTACTTCAACTAGATTTGTTTGGGCCAAAAAAATATGAGTCTTAGTGAATGCAAATATTGCCTTGTAATTGTAGATAATTTTTTAAGGTTTTCATGGGTCTCCTTCTTGAAATCCAAAGATGGAGTGCTTTCTGTATTTTCTATTTTTTGTAGGAAGGTTCAAACTAAAAAAGGCTACCAAATCACTCGAATTCATAGTGATCATGGGGGCGAGTTTGAAAACTCCTTGTTTGATGATTTTTTTCAATAGCATGGTATTTCTCATGAGTTCTCTTTCCCCCGAACACCTCAATAAAATGGGGTAGTTGAAAGAACTGCACTCTTCAAGAGTGTGCTTGAACATTGCTCGTAAACTCAGGGTTAATGAAGTAGTTTTGGGCATAGGCAGTTAACATAGCTTGTTACGTGTTAAATCGCATCTTAATTTGATCTGGGTTGTGAAAAACTTGCTTTGAATTATATTATGGGAAAATACCCAAGATTAATTATTTTAAAGTTTTTGGATGCTGATGCTTTATTTTGAATACCCATTCTAATTTAGATAAATTTGATGCCAAAGGTGAAGAAGCTATCTTTATTAGTTATTCTTCACGTAGTAAGGGATATCGGACTTTTAACATGACCACATTAATAGTGGAGGAAACCCTTCATGTTTCCTTCGATGGATCACCTTACTCTTCCTCTATTGATCGAGTCAATATGGAAGATGAAGATGATTCTTTTATTGATGTGTCTGACATCCCAAATTTCAGTATTCATAATCTCCCAAAAGATTGGATATATCAAAGGGATCATCCCGAAAGTCAAGTCAGTGAAAGTGTTTCTGATGGCATTAAAACCCAATATTGTTTTAGTTGCTTTTTCAGTCTCTCCGCATTTGTATCTCAAGTTGAACCGAAGAGTGTTGAGGAAGCATGCTCCAAAGAACCTTGGATGATGGCCATGCAGGAGGAATTCAACCAATTCCAAAGGAAGTTTGGGATCTAGTACCTAAGCCTAAAGGGCATACAGTAATAGGAACCAAATGGGTATTCCGAAACAAGTTAAATGAATCCAGTGTAGTCATTCATAACAAAACTCATTTGGTAGCACAAGGGTACAACCAAGAAGAAGGAATCGATTTTGATGAGACCTATGCTCCCATAGCTCGACTTGAACTAATTTGCATGCTTCTTGCTTATGCCACCTTCCTTGGCTTTAAACTCTTTCAAATGGACATTAAGAGTGCTTTTTTTAATGGATTCATTAAGGAGGAAGTTTTTGTAAAACAACCTCTCGATTTTGAGTCTCATGATAAGCCTAACTTTGTCTATAAATTGAACAAGGCATTATATGGTCTAAAGCAAGCTCCTAGAGCTTGGTATGAGAGACTCAAAGACTATTTGTTGAGTGCAAACTTCTCTATAGGAGAAGCTGATTCTACATTATTAGGTTTTCAACTATTCTTCAAAGAATCCAAGGAATAAGCTGAGTACAAATTTAATAAGTTTGTTAGGCTTTCGAGTAATGGAGAAATTACAACAACTTGGCAACATACCATTAGGTCATTGTTCAAGAAAGATCAAATAGCTTTGAAACATACGGGTTTTAAAAAGAAGAGCATTTTCTTCATGGAACTCCCGTATTGGAAAGATCTAACTATCCGACATAATCTTGATGTGATGCATATTGAGAAAAACATTATGGATAACATTTTGGATGTGTTTAACTTAACTGATAGTCCAAAGGATACAATGAAGATGAGGAAAGACATGATAATCTTAGGCATTTGTCTAGAGTTACATGTTATTGAAAAAGAAGGCAGCAGTTATGACTTTTCGGAAGCCATTTACAGCCTAAATAATGATTAATGAGAGGAAATTTTCACCTTCTTGAAAGAAGTATGGGTGCTTAATGGCTATTCTTCACAACTTTC
The DNA here is from genome assembly GCA_037157565.1 of Thalassia testudinum. Classification (NCBI taxonomy): domain Eukaryota; kingdom Viridiplantae; phylum Streptophyta; class Magnoliopsida; order Alismatales; family Hydrocharitaceae; genus Thalassia; species Thalassia testudinum. Next base: position 6,209,946 of record JAZHRO010000056.1, read on the forward strand.
TCGATGTGTAAATGAGGCTCAAAAGAAAATTAGTGGGTTAAAGAGTCATGATTGTAACATTTACATGCAAGTCTTGTTCCCAGTAGCTATTCGTGGAGTGCTATTGTTTTTGCGAGGCAAGATCAATGTGAAATCAATGCGTCGTAGTATAGTTGAAATCGCTCAAAAACAAATGAATTTTATTACTCGAACTTGTAAATCCGAGGTCGAACACAGGGAGCAAATTAGGGTCTAAAAATCAAGAACACAACTTTAAGATTGAATATAATATGCAATGAAAACCAAAGTATAGTGCAAAAACATAATGCCAATGTATAAAAGAGAAGCACAAAAAATATGGACGTCTGATTTTGAAAATCAGATGTCTTTAATATGAAATTGCTACAGTGCTTCAATTACTTGGCTATCTGTCTCTGATCTCCTTCTCCTTCTTTCTTCTCTAATTTCTTCGTTCCTTCAACTTCTTCTATCTTTTCTTTCTCCTTTCCTTTTGTCTCTGACGACCTTTTTTCTTCTTGGCTTCTTCTTCTTCCTTCTTTAGCTGCTCTTGCTCTTGTCTTCTTCTTCTTTCCTTCTCTTTCGCCTTCAGCTCCTCTTCAGCTTTGCCTTCTCCTTCCTTAGCTTCTCTGGCTGTCGCCCTCTCCTTCCTTCACTTGCTCTTCTTCTCCTGAAAGCAAAACCTACCCCTACCCTCCCCCGCGATCTCTCTTCTTCTCTCTCTTAGGCTTGCTCTCCTAGAGCCTTCTTTGGTTATCAGGTTGGGTATGCGTGCCCGGGACTAGGCCCATCGGCATGCGTGGTGGGCGAGGAGTGCAGGCTAGTCGGGTATACGGGTCAAGGCCAGGTCCGCTGGCAGTGGGGTCACGGATGAGGCAGTGAGGGCGAGTGGGACCTCACCCCATGGTCAGGAGGCAACAAGCCTATTACACTTTTTCAACTTATACACTACACTTGCTTACGATCTTTCGAGGTCCCACCTTCCTTCACAAACCCCAGTAGCAGATGTTCTCCTCTAATTGCAGAAGCTAAGGGGGTGTCGACACCAATTGCTGGGCTGAGAATGTGCGCGAAGGGAATCCGCGGGACCTAGGACTGATTGCCTGGAGCGAGGAGTCTTGGGTGAAGCTTCCAAGAAAGCTTTGTGCTTCGTCAATGGAAGCGAAGGCTTCAAACCTGTCAGCAAGAAAATGGCCTTGCGGCCTCTTCAGAAAATGCAGGGAGCTTTGCTTGAACACAGTGAAGGTGGTACAGTGGTCAGCGTGGTGTGGGGTGGCTGGAGCGTGCGTGCCTAGGTCACCCTGTGGGTGTGAAGGTGGGTGTGTTCGGGGGGCATTCTGGGGGCTTGGCGCGGTGAATGGAATGAGGGTTTTGGGTCAGTGAGGTGTGGCAGTGCTCGTGAGGTAGTTGGTGAGGTGGATGGAGGCGTGGACTGGTGGGAATACCTCGCCGGAGGTCTGGCTGGAGGTGGAGAAGGTGGTGGTGGTTTGCAAGCGTCGAGGTGTATTTGCAGAAATAAATGATAGAAAAATGATGAGAAGAGAGAGACTTAACTGAGTGTGGATAGATGAAGGGGGGTGCAGAGGAGGAGGCCGGCTCGTACTATCGTCGCGGGAGTTGAAGGACCCAGTGGGAGGAGGACGGCGACGACGAGAGGGTTGTAGAGAAGTCGGCTGGTGCGACATGACGTGGACGAAGAGAATAAAGGGAACCCTGCCACTGGTATTGTGGCAGAGCGATGAGAGAGAGAGAGAGAGAAAAGTCACTGGACTTGCTAGGTGGTTGACCGGAGGGGGAAGAGAAGAATTAGAGGTATCTCAGGCCAATTTCAAGCTTAGGAGGTGCGGAATGGTCTGGGAAGGCTTTTATAGGCCCTGGCAGGAAGTCTTGTGCTTGGAAGCCAAGCTTCCAAGCACGGTCATGTCGCCAGAGATGGAAACTCAGAAAGCTTCCAAGCACGGTCATGTCGCCAGAGATGGAAACTCAGAAAGACCCAAATCTCTCATGCGTTCGCATGAGAGATTGGGTAGGAATTAGAGCTTGATAATGGGTTCACATGAGAGGAGATTTCTCAGAGAATCTCCCTTTCAATTTTGAAAGGGATTCTCTGAGGAATCAGGGAGTTCTTTCCCTTGTTACCTCGCTGGAGTAGGATTCCCTCCACTGTAATGGTGGAGGGACCTAATTGCAAAGAATGATAAGGAAGTTAGGGGGGTTTTTGTAGAGGTTTTCAAAAGTTAGGGGTAAAAATATAATTAGGTTGGACCTATTTGCAAAGTAGGTGAAGGTGAATTCCCTTTAGGTCCAAATTTTGGTACAAACGTAATTTGGACCTAAGGAATATAAATGGTGAAGTTGTATTTTAGGTTTGACCACGTTTGACTGGGAAATTTACACAAAAACCCAATTTAGGGCAAACATTTGACTAGGACCCCAATTTAGATCAAAATAGGTTCTAAGGGCCAAATTGAAGGTTCTAAACCCTAGGAGATATTTTTCCATGAATTTTAGAGGATTTAGGTGAATTTTATTTTGACCAGAACCTTGTTAAATTAAGTGGATCTATTTTAGGGTTACAAGAAGTCATTTAATTCCTAGAATTCACATGAACCCTTTTATGTTTGAACCAACCCACTTTTTGTCTTGTTAAGACCATTTGACCTATTCTTATCTCATGAGAAATCCCGTTGTTATATTGCAATGGTAAAATTGCAGTTTTACCACTTATTTCTTGCTTTCTTTCAGAAGGGTTATTCATTGAGTTAAGACCTCTAGTTGGTTATGTAGGAGCTTTTGTTCTCTTTTCTGGATCAAAATAAGCTAGTTAGGGCTCATGATGGTGTTCTCATCATACCCCCATGCCTAGCTTTTGCTAGTCCCTTAGCAAAATCTTAAGGTTTTAACTTCTGTTCTAGACCATGAATTCCTTTGATGTTCATAAATTATGATGAGTGTTTTTTCTTTTCTTTTTGATTAGGTTAGAATGCCGACAGTAGGCCTAGAGGTACTCAAGTATCTACCAAGATTCGGACCTGACCAGCTTTAGCCTTGGTCCTCCGCGAAGGTTTTTAAGGCCCACAGGAACTATCCTAAGGTTCGTTAGACTCCACGGTTAAAGAACTCGTGCTTGCAACATATTTTAGCCTTGGTTCAGTTTGTAGTGCGTTTTTTGTAAGAGAGAGACAGAGGATTTATTTCTTTGGAGAGTTTTCTCTCTCTTTCTTTTTAGTTCTAGCTTTAGATTGGCTTCTCAACATGGTTTGTATCAGATTCCTCGTCCCCATCATCAATCCTCGAAGGGTCCCTCTCAATTGATGCTTCGTGATAGCACCGCCCATGGCAACCCCCAGAACCCTGGCTTTCGAGATTTTGAGATAATCTCACCCATGGCCTTCTGTAGCTAAATCTAGGCCTTGGTCATTGACATTTCGTGATAATGCCGCCCATGGCATCTGAACCAGCATAGGATGCTTATGTGCCTCCAGTAGGATATGTAAATATCCTACGAGACAAGCACCGAGGAGACGATGTGTTATTACACATCTTCGAGGGGAATTTTCCGCCTCTCCACGCTGGGAAGTCATCCAAATCAACTTGTGTTGATCGGCTGCTCCTAATCTAGGTGACTTTTTCAGAACACTTAAACGCTTTTGCATGATTTTGATAGTTATGCGCACTGAACTAGACTGTGTGTGGATTGGGGTGCTTAGGTTACCGATTTTCGCAAATCAAAGGTTAGTTAACGAGGCCGAATACTCCCTAAGCCATAGACCTATTACTTAAGCTTCGCATTTTTCCCAACCTCTTGAGGACTATCCAGATCTTAGCGGATACTTGAATTTTTAAGCCTAAGAGTCTAGCCCAAGAGGCCTAAGATCAGCGTTCCTACTAATCTCTTTTGTGTCTCATTAGCCCTTTTTTCCTTCATTTTTCTTTTGCTTGATATGGTCTAGAACTTCAGTTAATCCCTTAATTTCTTACTAATGACTCTCTTTTTTCTTTTTCATTTTGTGCTCCTTTTTTGACATTTTGTTCTTTTCCTCCTCATTTTCTCATGATTTGTATGGCCTCAAAATTTTCTCTCCCCTCAGTATTTTTTTGTTCTTGTTCAAGATTTTTTTTTTCATTTTTCTGGTGTTTTTTGTGCTATGTGATTTTTTGTTGAAACCCTTTCTTGTGAGATGAGTTTTCATGGTGTTTTGCACTTTCATACCCCCCCATGCCTACGATTTGCAATGTCTCCATTGTAAATTAGGTGGGTTTGAATTAAGCTTAGATCATTCATTAGAATAGGTTTTAGGTGGGCGAACGGGTCGAGGTGACTGTTGCGAATGATTTCTGGACTCGGGTACGGGTACCTGCGGTGGGGTTGGCTGTTCTAATGTATGAACCCTAAAGTGCAATATGAATTCAGCATAGGAATGTCAAGAAAGGTTTCAGGTTTTTCAAGAATGACGGGTTGCCTCTGGTTAAGCGCTGAGTTTTACGCCATCGGCTGGGTGCAATGAGCTTAGAGAGAATGGAGGGTAAAGGATATCTCAGCCAAATTTGTATCGGTCAAGTCAATGAACGGTTTGAGTCTCTGACCGTTCACTATGAAAGGTTCAGAATCGTTTATGAGTGGGCTGATCTCAATGGCTCCATTTCCAAAGATTCATCGGGCGAGGTAGGGTCTGATCCATTTTGATCGTAGCTTTTTTGGGAACAGTTTAAGCTTGGCATCGAAGAGTAAGACCTTTTAACCAGGATGGAAGATCTTTTTTGATATGTGCTTGTCGTGAAAGGCCTTAACCCGCTCTTTGTAAATTCACGAGTTCTCATATGCATCGTGGCATAATTCATCGATCTCGCTCATTTGAAGCTTTCTATGGGTTCCTGCCATAGAAAGATCTTGCAGTTCCATATTGCCCAATAGGCATTGTGCTCCAACTAGACGGGGAGGTGACATGCCTTCCCGTACATCAATCTGAAGGGAGACATACCTAATTGGGTTTTGTGGGCAGTTTTATAAGCCCACAAAGCTTCCGGAAGTCGGGATAACCGGTCCTTCTTATTAGGTAGAACAGTAACCTGGAGGATTTTCTTGATCTTACGATTTGATAGCTTAGCTAGACCATTAGTTTGGGGGTGGTATGGAGTAGAGATTCGATGTGACACCCCATATTTGGTCATCAGTAACCTGAATTGAGCATTAGTGAAATGGGTCCCTCCGTCAGAAATTATAGCACGTGGAATCCCGAACCGTGAAAGGATGTTCTGATGAATGAATTTGATAACTACTTTATGATCATTGGTTCGGGTTGGAATGGCTTCGATCCATTTGGACACGTAGTCAACAGCGAGTAAAATGTACTCGAAGCAGTCCGAAACAGGGAAGGGTCCCATGAAATCAATCCCCTATATGTCGAAGATTTCGCATACCAGAATCGACTGTAAAGGCATCATATCATGATGGCTCATGTTGCCCAAGGTATGACAACGAGTACATGCCTTACAGTGATTATACACATCTTTGAAAATTTTGGGCCAATAGAAGCCGCACTGGAGGACTTTTGCTGCAGCTTTATGACCTGAAAAATGTCCACTGCATGCCTGGTCATGGCAGAATGACAATATGTCTTGAATTTTCGCTTCCGCGATACATCATCGAATGATCTGATTAGCACCGATGCGAAAAAGATACAGGTCTTCCCAGAAGTAGTACTTGGCATTGGAAAGCAATTTGTCCTTCTTGGCCTTCGGCCAATCGGACGGTATCTGATGTGATGCCAGGTAGTTTACTATATCAGCAAACCATGGAAGCCCTGTATTGATAGTTAAAAGGTGCTCATCAAGAAAATGTTCCGTGATGGGTCTGGAAGGGTCGATGATCTCAGAAGGAAGGCAGGACAAGTGATCAGCTACCACATTCTATTTTCTCGCTTTGTCGTGAATCTCGAGGTTAAATTCTTGTAACAGTAAGATCCAGTGGATTAATCGAGGTTTTGCATCCTTCTTTGCAAGGAGATGCCTCATAGCTGTGTGGTCCGAGTAAATGATAACACGGGAACCCAGGGGATAAGATCTGAATTTTCCAGGGCAAATACTACGGCTAGCAGCTCTTTCTCAGTAATTGTGTAGTTACGCTGAGCTTCGTCCAGTGTCTTGCTAGAGTAGTAGATGACCACGGGTTTCCTGTCAATTTTCTGCCTAAGTACCGCTCCTACAGCGAAATCAGATGCATCGTACATGATCTCAAAGGTTTGAGACCAATCAGGGGACTGTAGGATTGGGGCTTGGGTAACTCGATCACGGAGGATTTTAAATGCTTGAGTGCATTCCTTGGAGATTTTGAAAGGTACATCCTTAGAAAGTAGGGAGGTCAGGGGGTGCACGATTTTCGAGAAATCAGGAATGAATCGACGGTAAAAATCGATGTGCCCTAGAAAAGATCGAATGCCCTTGATTGAGCTAGGCATCGGGAGTTTGGAAATCAAGTTCACCTTGGCTCGATAGACTTGGATGCCTTTTTCTGAAATAAGATGTCCCAGGACAATTCCTTCAGGCACCATGAAATGGCTCTTTTCCCAGGAAAGAACCAGATTCACATCAATGCACTGCCTGAGGATTTGGACCAAGTGTAGGAGACAATCGTCAAATGATTCTCTGAATACTAAAAAGTCATCCATGAAGACTTCCAGATAATCACCTACCATATTTGAGAATATGGCAAGCATGCACCGCTAAAAAGTAGTGGGTGCATTGCATAGACCGAACGACATCCTTTGGAATGCGTATGTCCTGAAGGGGTAGGTGAAAGTAGTCTTCTCTTGGTCCTCAGGATGGATTGCCACTTGGTTATAACCGGAGTACCCGTCCAAAAAGTAAAAGAACCTATTTCCTGCTAGTTTCTCGAGGATCTGATCAATAAACGAGAGTGGGAAATGATCCTTCTTCGTGGAGGAATTGAGTCTTCTGTAATCAATGCAGACTTTCCATGAGTTCACCACACGGGTCAGTATGACTTCTCCGATTTCAATCGTGATAACGGTGAGTCCTACCATCTTAGGCACAACCTGAATCAGACTCACCCACCGACTGTTGGAGATTGGGTAGATGATCCTTGCATCTAACCACTTAATGATCTCCTTTTTCACGACCTCTTGCAGATTAGGATTTAAACGTCTGCATTTCACAGGAAGGGCGTGTGCTCTCTTCAGTGTAGATACGGCGTGTGCAGTAAGAAGGGCTGATACTAGTCAAATCATCGAGAGTCCATCCAATGGCTCTACGATGTTGCTGGAGAATAGTAATTAGATGGGATTCTTGGTCAGGTGTGAGTCTGGAGTTGATAATCACAGGAAACGTCTGATTGGAACCCAAAAAGATGTACTTCAGATGGTCGGGAAGAGGCTTGAGTTCCAGAATGGGGTTATTGGCAGCAGCAGGCTATTCAGGGTGTGTGTCAGAAGAAAGGGAAGGATTTATGGGTGTATCTAGATCAGGGTTAGACTCCTCTAATTATGGGTTTTGATCTTCTTGTGGTTGATCAGGAGTAATCAGGTTATCCTCGATGTACTGTTCATCAACCACGGCTTTGATATCACATATCTATTCTATAACACCGCAATTAATCCCTTGTTGGGCCTTAAAGATGTCAATTTTTAGTGTTTTGTTCTCGAATTTCAGTTCAATTTGGCCCTCCTCACAGTTTATATTGGCCCTAGCAGTGGCCAGAAAGGGTCTCCCTAGTATAATTGGTGTATCCCTTGGGTTTTTAGGTGCATCCATGTCCAAGACTATAAAATCCATCGGGAAATAGAAATCCTGTACGCTAACGATGACATCCTCGAGTACTCCTTTAGGTGACTTAATGGATCAATCAACTAATTGCAATGTCACCTCTGTCGGTTTAAGCTCCGATTCTTCAAGGTGGTCAAGGAGGGATGTAGATATTAGGTTTGTGGAGGCACCTAAATCTAATAAGGCTCTGTCGAATTGGGTATCACGAATGGTACATGAAATCAGGGGAGTACCAGGGTCTTTTGCCTTAGGTGGGAGTTTGCTCAAAATTACAGAGCTGGCTTGCTCTGACAGTACGATCGACTCCCACTTTTGGTTTGCAGCTTACGCTTGGGTGTACACACGTCCTTTAGAAATCGTGCGTAAACCGGTATGTGGTGGATTTCATCCATCAATGGGATGTTTATATGGACCTGTTCAAAGAGCTTGACCAGATCCTCCTCAGGAGCCACGGGTTTGTTTATCCTCTTTCCCTTGGTTAAGGCCTCGGGAAATGGAACCTTGGTTGGTTCCTCTAGAATAGGTCCATGTTCTTGATCTGGGACAGGGGTGTGGGTGTCCTGGATAACTATTTTAGGGCTTGGGTTACTATCAGGCTTAGAGTGGCTTGGATAAGGTGGGTCTTGAGTTTCTTTACCACTACGAGTTGTTACGGAATTTAGTCCTACCTGGTTTTGGTTTGGGGTTGGTAAAATAGGTGGCTGCTATTGAAATCCTGCATAAGATGTCAAAGCTTCCATCCTATCGGGTGATGGAACAGAAGGGGCCTGATAAATCATGTGGGCCTAGCCTGGATTTGGGTTCATAACGCACCTTTAGTTTGGCATGTTATTTAGATTCGGCAGAGGTTGCAAAGGGAGTGTGCCAGGTTGGCGGGAATTCGCCATTTGGGTGAGTTGATTGTGAACCTCTATGATCTCGTCCTTGTGCTGTTTCTGCATAGCCGCATTCATCTTCTGAATGATCTACTTGGGTTGGCCCAGATTGATAGGTGGGGTTGGGCTGAGGTTGAGGCGGCTGATATGGACGAGGAGCTTGTAGATGGGGTTGATAAGGTGGTCTTTGATTCTGAGTATTTCCCATCCATAGGAAGTTGGGATGATTCTGCCATCCAGGGTTATAGGTATTAGAGAATGGGTCATTCTGGATGGTGTTGAGGTCCTCGCAGGTCTAAGGAACCTCAGGAAAATCAGAGTACGAGTGTTCAGAGTTCTCCCAACTAGAGTAGATCGGATCAGAGTTTCCTTCGGTCCTGGAGTCAGACAGGGGTGGATACGGGTCCATCCCCTGAGAAGATCGGTGATAGATGTTCTGCACAGTTTCCCTCCTAAGAGGTGGCTGTGCAAATGGGTTTTGCACAGAGGTGGCTCACTGCAGATGTCGAGTCAGCTTGTCCACCTTCTTCTCGATGATAGAGACCTTGTTCAACTGACTGGCCATCAGTTCCAAGTTGACAGATGTGGACAGGCCCTACGTCTCATGTGCTCCCCTTGGATTCATCGATGCGCGGGCATTCGTCCGGTCGAATAAGCCCATAGAGTCATTATTGATGGAGTTCTCACACATATTCTCGAGAATCTCCCACATAATGTCTTCATGTTAACCCATGATATTTCCTCCGCAGGTTGCATTGATGAATAAGCAAATGCCTTCATGGAGTCCCTGGTAAAAAGACTGGACTTGTTCCCATTTAGGAACTCCGTGATGGGGGCACTTTCACATGAGATCCAAGAAACGATCCCATGCCTCATGAAGAGGTTCTCCAGATTGCTGAGTGAAGTGTGTGATCTGGTGGAGCAAGGCATTCGTCTGACCAACTGGGAAGAACTTTTTCAAGAATTTAGATTGTAGTTCAACCCACGTGTTGATTGGATGCATCTGAGTCTGATACCAATGAGCTGCCTTGTCCATGAGAGAGAAGGAAAACATCTTCATAAGAAGAATATCTCGATTTTGTACATCTGGCCTGAAGGTCTGGGCCAGATGTTTGAGTTGTTTGATGTGTCGGAAAGGATCCTCGAAATTAAGCCCATGAAACTTTGGGATAGCATGAATCATGTTGGGCTTGAGTTTAGAATCAGAACCTCCAGCTGGGATTTGGACTTGAGGTTCAATCGCCACCACAGTGGAATTACAATGATCTCGCATCATAGGACGCTGCGATAGGTTTACAAAGTTCTGAAATAGATCATTCAGGCACTGGAGTTGGTGTTCCAAATTGTTCTCTTCCTCAACTGGTTGTGCCATGATGATGGAAGGAGAATTTGGTTCTGATGAATCAGAGGAGATGTCTATGTGGTAGGGTTGCTGCACAGACATGGACGTCGAGGCTCGGCCTCGGCGGGAGTGGATTGCTAAAGGAGGTCTTAAGGATGGTCTTAAGGACCTTTTACCAAACATGCATTGATGGTTTCGACGAGATTAGAATGTGCTGGACCCAATCAAGACACCTAAAAAATTTGGATGACTATAGAGGTTCGGGGCAGATGATACCCCTTAGTTAGAAAAGCCATCCACTTCAGAAATACCTGGGCAGCCAGAGAGGGAGAGTCCTGCAAAGACCCCTACATGGTAGAGCTTCCCCATGAGTTACAGGGTTTCCCCCACTCGACCTCTCTTGTCACTGAGATTCCAGGTAGACTAGAATGGGAACCTTGACCTCTTAAGTCTACCATTTTTATTTAAGATCAAAGTTACTTAGGGTTCTACTTGAACTTTAGATGTTTTGAGTGCAAAAGTGACCTAATTTCAAGGTTGGTTGACCCAACAAGAGGTCAACTACACCTATTTGTCCTTTGAGAGCTTTAGGTCCTTTCTTTTAGGGTTCAAGTGAAATTAAGAGCTTGATTTTTTTTAGGGTTTCTTTTGAATAAGTCTTTTCAATCAAGGTTTAGGCACACCTCTTTTTGGAAAATTGATTCTTGCTTAGAAATATGTGTCTCTAAAACCCTAAATTGGAATCCTTAATTTGGCTTTAATTGTGGTCCAATTTAGTTGCCACAGATATGGTATCTAGGGCTCAATCAAGAAGGTGGTAGCCCGAGTTACCTTAGATTGATGCACAATTCAATATTTGTTGAAATAAAAAATCAGGCAACTTGGGTGAATTAGCTAAATATGGAAAGCAGAAAGCCCTAAATTGATTTTTATCTTGTTTTTCCTTTTCAGAATGAGGGGATTAAGAGAAAGGGCTAATCAAAGATTACCTGCCCTGGGTGTGGTTGTTGTGCGGCTATCTTCTTTTGAATCTTCTCCCCTAAAACAATCACAACAAAAGAGATGTATCAAGTTAGTATTGAATCAGAAGTTGTGATCAAGATTTCTAAATCGCCTGTTGCTCCTCGGCAACGGCGCCAAAATATTTTTGCGAGGAGAGATCAATGTAAAATCAATGCGTCATTGTATAGTTGAAATCTCTCGAAAATAAATTAATTTTATTACTTGAAATTGTAAATCCAAGGTCAAACACAGGGAGTAGATTGGGGTCTAAAAATCAAGAACACAACTTTAAGATTGAATATAATATGCAATGAAAGCCAAAGTATAGTGCAAAAACACAATGTCGATGTATAAGAGAAGCACAAAAAATATGGACGTCTGATTTTGAAAATCAGACGTCTTAAATATGAAATTGCTACAGTGCTTCGATTACTTAGCTATCTATCTCTGATCTCCTTCTTTCTTCTTTGATTTCTTTGTTCCTTCAACTTCTTTCTTTTCTTTCTCCTTTCCTTCTGTCTGTGACGTCCTTCTTTCTTCTTGGCTTCTTCTTCTTCTTCCTTCTTTAGCTGCTCTGGCTCTTGTCTTCTTCTTTCTTCTCTGATTTCTACTTTCCTTCTCTTTTGCCTTCAGCCCCTCTTCAGCTTTGCCTTCTCCTTCCTTAGCTTCTCTGGCTACCACCCTCTCCTTCCTTAGCTTTCTCTTCTTCTCCTAACAGCAAAACCTACCCCTACCCTCCCCTGCGATCTCTCTTCTTCTTTCTCTCTTAGGCTCGCTCTCTCAGAGCCTTCTCGGGTTATCGGGTCAGGTATGTATGCCCGGGACCAGGCCCACTGGCGTGCATGCTGGGTGTGGAGTGCAAGCTAGTCAGGTATATGGGTTAAGGCCAGGTCCGTGGGCAGTGGGGTCATGGACGAGGCAGTGAGGGCGAGTGGGACCTCACCCCGTGGTTAGGAGGCAATGAGCCTATTACACGTTTTCAACTTGTATCACTACACCCGCTCATGATCTTCTGAGGTGGGACTATGTTGTCCCACCTTCCTTCGCAAACGCTAGCAGCAGATGTTCTCCTCTAATTGTAGCAGCTGAGGGGGTGTCAACACCAATTGCTAGGTTGAGGATGTGTGCGAAGGGAATCCGCGCGACCTGGGACTGACTGCCTGGAGCGAGGAGTCCTGGGTGAGGCTTCCAAGAAAGCTTCGTGCTTCGTCAATGGCGGCGAAGGCTACAAACCTGTCAGCAAGAAAACGGCCTTGTGGCCTCTTCCGAAAATGCAGGGAGCTTCGTCTGAACACGGTGAAGGTGGTACTGTAGTCAACATGGCATGGGGTGGCTGGAGCCTGCATGCCTAGGTCACCCTGTGGGTGTATTCGGGTGGCATTCTGGGGGCTTGGCACGGTGAATGGAATGAGGGTTTAGGGTTAGTGAGGTGTGGCGATGCTCGTGAGGTAGTTGGTGAGGTGGATGGAGGCGTGGAGCGGTGGGAACACCTCGCTGGAGGTCTGGCCGGAGGTGGAGAAGGTGGTGGTGGTTTGCGAGCGTTGAGGTGTATTTGCAGAAATAAATGATAGAAAAATGATGAGAAGAGAGAGAGGACTTAACTGAGTGTGGATAGACGAAGGGGGGTGCAGAGGAGGCAGCCGGCTCATATTGCCGTCGCCGGAGATGAAGCACCTAGTGGGAGGAGGACGGCGACGACAAGAGGGTTGTAGAGATGTCGACTGATGCGGCACGACACGGACGAAGAGGATAAAGGGAACCTTGCCACTGCTACTGTGGCAGAGCGATGAGAGAGAGAGAGAGAAGAGTCACCGGAGCTTGCTGGGTGGTTGACCGGAGGGGGAAGAGAAGAATTAGGGGTATCTCAGGCCAATTTCAAGCTTAGGAGGTGTGGAATGATCTGGGAAGGCTTTTGTAAGCCCTAGCAGGAGGTCAAGCACGGTCATGTCACCGGAGATGGAAACTCAGAGAGACCCAAATCTCTCATGCATTCGCATGAGAGATTGGGTAGGAATTAGGGCTTGATAATGGGTTCACATGAGAGGAGATTTCTTAGAGAATCTCCCTTTCAATTTTGAAAGGGATTCTCTGAGGAATCAGGGAGTTCTTTCCCTTGTTACCTCGCTGGAGTAGGATTCCCTCCACTGTAATGGTGGAGTGACCTAATTGCAAAGAACGACAAGGAAGTTAGGGGGGTTTTTGTAGAGGTTTTTAAAAGTTAGGGGTAAAAATGTAATTGGGTTGAACCTGTTTGCAAAGTAGGTCAAGGTGAATTCCCCTTAGGTCCAAATTTTGGTAAAAACCTAATTTGGACCTAAGGAATCCAATGGTGAAGTTGGATTTTAGGTTTAACCACGTTTGATGGGGTAATTTATACAAAAACCTAATTTAGGGCAAACATTTGATTGGGACCCTAATTTAGGTCAAAATAGGTTCTAAGGTCCAAATTGAAGGTTCTAAATCATAGATGATATTTTTCCATGAATTTTAGAGGGTTTAGGTGAATTTTATCCTGACCAGAACCTTGTTAAATTAAGTGGGTCAGTTTCAGGGTTACAAGAAGTCATTTAATTCCCAGAATTCACATGAATCCTTTTCTGTTTGAACCAACCCACTTTTTATCTTGTTAAGACCATTTGACCTATGTTTAGCTCATGAGAGATCTTGTTATTGTACTGTAATGGTAAAATTGCAGTTTTCCCCCTTGTTTCTTACTTTTCTTTCAGAAGGGTTATTCATTGAGTTAGGACCTCCAGTTGGTTATGTAGGAGCTTTTGTTCTCTTTTCTGGGTCAAAATGAGCTAGTTAGGGCTCATGATGGTGTTCCCATTAGCTACTTAATTCAGTTGTGAATTCATTTATAGAGATGTGCCAATATTTCAAAGCTATTTGTTCAAAAACTATAGATTCTGATTTATTAGAGTACTGGGCTAAGCAAATAGTCATCACATTATATAAAATGGAGTAGATATTTCCTCCAGCCTTCTTTGATCTCATGGTTCATTTAACTCTGCATCTTGCAAATGAAGCAAAAATTGCTGTGCTTGTGCAATACAGATGGATGTATCCAATTGAACAGTTTCTAAACAATATAAAAGACTTTTTGTTAAATAAGGCTAAGCCTAAAGGATCTACTGTTGAAGGATATCTTGTAGAAGAGTTCATTAACTTTTGTGCATGTATATGGATGAGACAAGCAGTCAATTTCATCAATTACAGAGAAATTATGATGGAGGGTACAATGAGAATGATGAAGATTGTCTTTCTATATTTGATATTCCAGGAAGGTCTATCCTCCACACAGAATACAAATCAATCTCTAAAATCGATCGACGTCTAGCTCACCTGTACATTCTTAAGTAGATTCCAGAAGTTGATGCATTTTATAATGAATTTAGGGAGGGTTCACATCCAAAAACATGTGAGGTCGACTTTCTCAAGTGCTTTAAACAACGTGTTATTCAAATGAAAGAAGAGAATGACTGATTGCATAGCAATCATAGGACTTAAATGACCTAAATTAAGTTAAAACTTAACATACTTATTGCATAATTCATGCACCAGCTACATACTTTGCATCTTTCCTTCTTTATTTAGATATTTATGAAATAATGCTATAATAATGTATTAATTAGTGTATTACTTGGTTTACACATTATAAGAAGCTCAGGAGATGGCCTGAAGCTGGATAGAAGATAGATAGAGGCTAGAGTTGTAGCAGAGATGGAGCAGAAGCCATGAAATAAAGCTGCACTCAAGCTGAAGACATTATATAGGGAAGAGATATACTACATTACTTGTAGGATTTTATGCTTAGATTGAATTATGAAGAACATAGGACATCCCTACACCTATTCATAACCTTAGGATGACCATAGGCACCTTCCCATACCTTGGATACCCTTCCATTAAGTCAATCTAGCCTAAAACACCTAAAACCACTTTCCAGCATAGTTCTTGACATCCAGACATTAAGTATAGATGTCCAATTTCTGCAGAAACCCAAGACAAAACCTAACATCCATACTGATTTAGTATTGGATGCCTAGAATAAGACTTAGACTTCTGATTTTGAAGTATAAGTCGTCTGATCCTAACATCAGACATCTGGTACCCCTCTCCTTTTGTTGTTTTGAGAATCAAGCTTAGATCTTGATTCCTAAGACCTATAAACCCAATCCTACACCCTAGGAAACCTAATTTAAGGTACCCTAAGCCTAGTACACCACCCTAAGACCCTTGTAAGAACCTGATTAGGTTCTCACTAAGCCCAATTGACTTGGATCAAGTCAATTACACTCTACCTAGTCAATTAGACTCATTGAGTCCAGTTGAGCTCAATTCTCAACCAACACAAGTCTAATTGGACTCAGTGAGAGTCCAATTGACTCAAATCCAATCCAGAATTTTCTCTCCCAATTACACACATTAAACTTGTGATGAGTTTAATTGTAGTTATCACCTTAGTAATAGGTTATAAGAACCTATTTTTAGAACCCACCTAAACAAAATTACCTAGACCTATTGGATGCAACTTTGACCACCTAACCACCACCTAATTGACACGCCCACACACACACCGGTACCACTTGGCCATCCACTCTAGAGTATTCTAGAGCGGTCCTCCAAGTGGCCCACGATGGGTAGAAGAGTTTGACATAATATCCAATCAATCGTTGAGTTATGGACATTACCATTTAGGTAACATTATAAATGAATTCAGATTTAGGACAAAATCCATAGATGATACGAAGGCCACACAGCATGCTGGTGTTATTGTTAGTTATGATTTGAACATTGGTTATAATGCCTACTATAGAGAAGTCAAAGAATCATTGAGATGAGATTCAGATATGATCGTAGAGTTGTCCTTTTCAAGTGCAATTGGTTCGACATGTTTAAAGAAGGCATTGGCTTCAAACTTGACAAGTATGATTTTTAAAGTTTGAATAAGAATCGTTGAATTCTTAATTCTTCATAACCATTTACATTAACATGTCAAGTATCTCAAGTCTTCTACGTCCCTAACAATAGCAGAAATGGACGAATTATACCCATCCTGAATATTATGACAAGCAAAAAGATGTTGAACTTGAAGTAAAAGCAGATGTTTATCAAGAACACTTATAAGAAGTTGGTGTAGGTGCAATGGATATTGATATGTAAGGTGTAATTATCTTTTATATCATTTCTCTTTTTATCATTACGTAGAGGGAGACAGTTGGATCCTATGACTCTTTTCAACCAATTTGTGTATCTACACTTTTGCCAGGGTTTTATATACATCTTTTTTTTATGCCATGTTGCCTGATCGAAGGGAGCTAAGTAATCCTGATGGGGGAATCCATGTTGCCAGGCATATCGTTGTGAGGCAATTTGGGGAAAATATCAAAAATGATAGTTGAGGTATTTCCATTACAATTTTGATACCAATTTTGATAGTTGAGGCATATCTCTAAAATGGAAACGTCAAAAATTCAAATTATAAGAGGATTCAAAATTTTGATTAAACTACTCATGAAACTTAATTTTAATGCATGGTTCACCAACTTGCTATTCATAAACTACATCGAAGCAAGAATTGTAAATTATGTCTAGTCAAGAAATAAATATAAATATGAATAAGTGAATGATGGACAAGCCGATATGCTCCATTCAAAGACTTCACTGATTTACAAGTTTTGAACAAAACAGGGATGAGATACATGTATGTGATTGAATTCAATAAAAATAAAATGTATGGTGATTGTTTAGTTATTTATATTTCATAAGATGTGGAATGTGTGATTTTCTTTATATAGGATTTTGGAAAATATCCATAATATAGGGGAAACTCTGTTGAATTTTTTTCAGATTTTTTTATATTTATTTATTTCTTCATATTTATACAAATACTAATTTTTTTTAATGCATATGTAGATGAAATTCAAGAAATTTGCTAATAAGGGTAAGGATGACGAGGCCATCTTAGCGAGTAGGGATGAGACCCAACCTCCTTCCACACAGCCACCCCACACTCAACCCCCCTGCACCCAACCACCTCACACCCAAACTCTCGAGGTTCTTGAGTACATCCCTCTACGTACTCCCCATGCACACCCAGTCATCATGGTATCTATCCTGCATTTATGAGGCTTTGTAAATATGTTTGTCTTGGTGATCTTGCTTGACAGTACTAGGACAAGGGCAACAAGGTGGTCACCAATGTAGTGCGAGAGCCAGAGCCAAAGCCAGAGGTTGCCACCCACTACCTTGATGACAACGATGAGGATTGTTTGGTAATCGTAAAACACGTATTTGGTTAGAAATGCATCGTAATATAGCGTGAATCATGATTCCAACAAAAAATTTAATTATCGAGACGGTGTGTCCCGGTCGATCTTAGGGAGGCATACTAAAATGAAATTGATTTCTGATTTTAAGTTCTTTTCTTGCTTAGAAGCGAACTCCAGTTTTAATGGTACAAGTGAAAGTTACGCTAGTCGCGTTGTTAACACAGAAAACATGTGTGTGCATTAGTTATATCACAAAGGTGAATGTGTGTGTTTGCGTTCGCACGACTTCTACTATATGATGGTAACTAGCAGAAAATAAATCTATCTCTAAATCATTCACATCCTATGGAGTTGACATATTTATTAAAATATCTTATATAGATGAGACAAGCAAATGATGATTTCTATTCCTTCACAAATATTGTCATTACACAATTTTAGAGGAAAGCTTGTACATGAAAGCTTGAAAATACTATTCTAACTAATAGAATAGATGTGCATGCATGGATCTAAGGTAGATTATGCATGCATTCATCGAGGTAAAGGATTAATACTATTACTAGCAGACAATAATGCAAGAATTAAAACTATAAAAAACTTCAAGCTAGCTAAAGAAATCAGAACATTGGAGGTGGTCTCCAATGGTTGTGTTGCTTGAGGTGGTAGGAGGGGAAAGAGGGGTGGCCAAGGTGGGTGGCCGACCTCTTGGGATGGTGGTGGAAAGCTTCTTGGATCTTGGACTTCCAATGGTAGAGTGGATGATGGTGGAGCTCATAGAGAGGGTGTGCACATGAGATGGCATCCAAGATGGGGTCTCTTGGTCATCTAAGGAGAGTCTTATATAGACTCTTGGATGGCCATGGTGGTCTCAAGAGAAGTCTCTAGAATTCTCTACAATGACTGGCCCCTTGGGTCTATTTTTAGTCTTCTTAGATCCACTTTTTGTGGATCTAAGAATGACCATGTGTGGCCGTTCTAGAGACTTCTCTAGAATTGGTGGCTAGGTGTGGGTGTGTGGGTGTGTGTGAGTCAATAGGTGGTCAAGTGGAGTCCTATAGGTCTAGGAAATTGGGTTTAGGTAGGTGATAACACTGCACAAGGGGGTGATAATTATGTTAAATAGGGCCCATCTTAAGAATAAAAGGTACAACATAAGTAGAATGGGAGCATTGCATGCATCATGTACCAAGATTGCTTATAAAAGTATATTAATGGCCATTTGTGTAAGCACTTGTCAAAGCAGGCCTGAGATTAGCAATTGGACCGCATGGATGGATTTAGAACGACGAACGGAGTCCAACGGACTCAAGATCGGCCAAATCCGACATCTGGAGCTCCTACAATGGGCCCAAGAAGTTCTGACCGTTGATCTGGTGATCAACGGCCCTCATTGCGCCACGTCACCCCCACTCCACAGCTCGCCACTTCAACCATCAGCTGAGATTAAATCTCGGTCGTCGATCTTCGATCGGATGGCCGAGAATCGCGTGGTCGCCGTGACAAAGTGCAGGCGTGACACAACGGTGAGCGCGCACGCCCGCACGCATGCGACGCGAGTTTAAGCCACGTGGTGCGCAAATTGAAGATGAAGGAAGTGCGCGGCGAAATTGGGCTGCCCGATCAGCAGAGGGCGGCCAAGATCGTGCCACGTGGCGCGCCCACAGATCGCGAGCGCCCACTTGCACGCGCATGTCGGGCGACGACGCCCGCACACACGCGTGCCCGAGGTGTGATCCAAGCGCATCCAAGGAGAGATCTTAGCCATCCGATCTTCGATCGGATGGCTCTCACGTAGTGGTCGCGGATTGAGCGCCACGAAGAATGGCGTGGGCGATTGACCGACGGGCTGGAGGGCTTCATCGATGCTTTTGGAATGGTTTTAGCGACGTCCCGGACATCGCTAAAGCTCCTTCTTCTTTTAGAAAGCCCTTAACCCTATTTAAACCCCCTCCAACCACTCATTCAAGGCATTCACTTCCCTTGCAACTACTCTACCCCTCTCTTAGCTAGCTTTAGGCCCTCTTGTAATCGCCGGAGATGACGAGCCGCCAACAGAGCCTCCTCAACCGCCGTGGCTGCCTCGTCGCCCTCCCACCTCTCTCTCTCTCCCTCTCTTTTAAGCTTTCCATTACTTTTGTTTGAGCATGTATTTAATGTTGTAAGCTATGAACTAAAAGTGCATGATTAATGAAGTTATTTTCTGTTCAGTTGTTTACTTTAATTTCTGTTTAAGTTACATGATCAAGCAAGAAACACTCTAACCCTAATCTCTCTCTCGCTTTTCAAACCGCACCTCCGCAAGCAAAACACCACGCTTTCCGTGACAACAAGTGATAAGAAAAATTCGATTTTCACGCCTCCCTGAGAAGACACTCAGACTCACCTCCGTTTATTTACTTTAAAATCGACGTTGCAAGTGCACCTATAACGACACTTCTTAACACACTTCTTAACACTCCCCGATTACAAGAGGGCCTAAAGCTAGCTAAGAGAGGGGTGGAGTAGTTGCAAGGGAAGTGAATGCCTTGAATGAGTGGTTGGAGGGGGTTTAAATAGGGTTAAGGGCTTTCTAAAAGAAGAAGGAGCTTTAGCGACGTCTGGGACGTCGCTAAAATCATTCTAAAAGCGTAGGTGAAGCCCTCTAGCCCACCAGCCGCTGCGTGAGAGCCGTCCGATCGAAGATCGGATGGCTAAGATCTCTCCTTGGATGCGCTTGGATCGCGCCTCTAGTGCAAGTGTGCGCGGGCGTCGTCGCCCGACGTGGGCGCGGGCGTGGGTGCTCGCGATTTGTGGGCGCACCACGTGGCACGATCTCGGTCGCCCGTTGCTGATCGGGTGGCCCAATTTCGCCGCGCGCTTCCTTTGTCTTCAATTTGTGCACCGTCCGACTCGAACCTGCGTCGCATGCGTGCGAGCATGCATGCTCACCGTTGCGCCACGCCTGCGCTTTGTCGCGGCGACCATGTGGTTCTTGACCGTCCAATCGAAGATCAACGACCGAGATTTAATCTTAGCTGATGGTTGAAGTGGCCAGCAGTGGAGCGGGGGTGACGTGGTGCAATGAGGACCGTTGATCACCAGATCAACGGTCAGAACTTCTTGGGCCCATTGTAGGAGCTCCGGATGTCGGATTTGGTCGATCTTGAATCTGTTGGACTCCGTTCGTCGTTTTGAATCCATCCGTGTGGTCCGATTGCTCATCTGAGACCTACTTTGACAAGTGCTTACACAAATGGCCAGTAATATAATTTTATAAGCAATCTTAGTACATGATGCATGCAATGCTCCCATTCTACTTATGTTGTGCCTTTTATTCTTAAGATGGGCCCTATTTAACAAAATTATCACCCCCTTGTGCAGTGTTATCAGTAGGTTTCTAGAAATAGGTTTATAAACCCTAACACTAAGGTAATGAGTGCACTTAAACTCACCATAAGTTTAATTGAGTGGATGTGTGTGTAATTGGGAGAGGAAGCTCCCCATTAGGTCAGGCTTAAGTCAATTGGGCTCTCACTGAGTCCAATTAGATTTGTGCTGGTTGAAATTTGAGCTCAATTGGACTCTGAGTCCAATTGACTAGGTGAAGTGTAATTGACTTAGATCCAAGTCAATTTGGTTTAGTAAGAACCTAATTAGGTTCTTAGGAAGGTCTTAGGGTAGTGTACTAGGCTTAGGACACCTTAATTTAAGTTCCTTAGGGTGTAGGATTGGGTTTAGGGTCTTAATAAATCAAGATCTAGGATTGATTTTAAAAATAGTAACTGCAGAAAGGTTCTAGATGTCAGATTTAGCGATCAGACAACTTATACTTCAAAATCAGAAGTCTAAGTCTCTAGTCTGGACATCTAATGTTGAGTCAGGGTGAAGTTGAGGTTCTATCTTGGATTTTTGTAAAAATTGGACATCTGCCACCTTGTCTTGACATCTAAATATGGGTTGGAAGATGGGTTTTGAGTTATTCTAGGCTAAGATGACTAATATAAGGGTGGCTAGGGTTTAGGAAGATATCTAAGGCTATCCTAAGGCTAGGAAAGGTCCTATGTTCATATTTTAACCCAAACATTAAAATTATACTAGTAATGCAGTTTACCTCTTCCTTGCATTATGTCTTCATCTTTATTCTAGGGTTTCTGCTCCAGCTCTGCTGCAACTCTAGCTTCTTCCCTTCTTCAGGTCCAGCTTCATGTTGGAAC
This sequence comes from Thalassia testudinum, assembly GCA_037157565.1. Taxonomy (NCBI): domain Eukaryota; kingdom Viridiplantae; phylum Streptophyta; class Magnoliopsida; order Alismatales; family Hydrocharitaceae; genus Thalassia; species Thalassia testudinum. The sequence goes on from JAZHRO010000056.1 coordinate 6,231,412, forward strand.
CTTATTCCACATCTTGTTTTGGTGTTAACAAAATTATTGTAGATTAATGTTTGCAATTGAGTAATATTTCAGATTTAGATGAAGATCAAGGCAAATAGAGAATAATGACAAGGAGGCATGATGACAAGGTGGAGGCAAGACGACAAGGTGGAGTTGATGATAGAAGATCATTTGGAGTTTATTTTGTTTATTAGATTAACTTTTATTTTATAGAATGTATGCCTCTTAACAAAGAATCAAGTATTACATTGTAAAATTAATTAGAGATAAATTAGGATAAACATTACGATCATTCAAAGTACGTATTGTTTAAAACATATTGTTTTAGTGGTTAAAGTAGACTAATGAACTAATTGATAATACAATTAAAATAAAGGTACTTGTAAGTATCGGTACTATTCATAAGTACTAGTACATGCAATGCACAGGTTTGCACCTTTTTCTCAAACTATGAACAACAAGTACCAGTATTAATCAAGAGTATCGGTATTTGATGGTCATAGTTTGAAGACTCAGTTTGGGCCTGGACCTTACGAGTATTGGCGGTACCCATGATGAGTACCGGTATAGGTAGGTCACATTGCCTAGTGAGTCTCAAACTTGGGAGTCACAAGTACCGGTACCCATGATGAGTACCAATACCAAGACTCTTGTTGTGCTGGCTACTGGACAACAATGAGTAGCTAGTACTGGTACCCACACTTTAGTACCGGTACTAGCTAACCATTGGGCCAAACCTGAACGGCTAAAAAGTTGATTTTGGTAATATGAATGTTGGGATTTAAACCCCAACGTCTAGTAGACGAATCCCTGAGGTCTTAACTCTATAAATGAACCCTTGGACCATTAGTTTGCATATAGAAAAATACAAGAGAAAACTCTAGAGCTATTATTTTCATATTTCCACCTTATTTCTCAAGCAAGAAAAAGAAGCTTGCCATTCACTCTCTCTACATCCTTGCAAGCTCAACGACGTGTTTTTCTCATGCATTTACAAAGCAATTCACTTCTTTTCTAAGCTCTCTATTTGGTAATATCATTCGAATTATTGTTGAGAGGCTTAGGAATCTTTGTCGTAAGATTTATTTTTGTCTTACACTTGTGCTTATTTTGTATTGAGTTTTTGCTCATTGTTTAGGTTGTAACAAACCCATTTCTTATCCTTGGGTTGAGGTAACCTGTTAATTGCCTCGATTAGTAAATTGATTCTCTCCGAGTCGAGGGAATTGGGTTAAAAATCCTAAGCTAGGAGGCTTAGGTAGTGGAGTACCCAGGTGAGTGGGGAAGCACTATATATTTTGTGTTCTTTGTGGTTTGAATCTTTGCGCAAATATTTCTTGTTATTACTAATATCCACTTGAGTATTTGTGTGTGCGTAGACATCTATATTAGTTTCCATCAAGTGGTATTAGAGTATCGAGTTGCGCGAAGACGTAACACTCAACTGCGATGGCATCAACATCAAGGTGCACTGAAGGACAATCATTGACCCATCCTCCCTATTTTGATGGGATGGACTATGGGTAATGGAAGAGAAGGATGCAAGTATTTTTGAAGACAATGGAAGAAGAATCGTGGAGGCTTATTTAAGAAAGATATTCAAATCCGAAGCCACAAGGAGTAGTGTTGACTACAGATCAAAGAAGATTGTCAGCAATGCAAAGGCCATGAATGCACTTTATTGCGCATTATCAAAGGAAGAATTCAACCGAATTTTGGCATGGGAGTCCGCATACAAAATTTGGAACACTCTCGAGGTCACCTACGAAGGAACAAGTAAGGTAAAAGAAACCCGTATTGCAATTCTAACTAAAAATATTATTTTCCATGAGTGTAAGAAAAAGGGACACTTGTAAAAGGATTGCCCCATGAGCAAGAAGAAGGAAGGCACAAAAGAAGTCAAGAAGAAGTAGAAGAAACCTTTGAAAGCAACGTGGGTTGATAGCAACTTTGACATGGACACCGACTCGATGTTTCGGATGACAACAAGGTCACTCATTTATACTTCGTAGCCACTACAGAAGACACAGACAATGAGTTAAACCCTGATTTCTCTCTTGAAGAATTGCTACAAGCATATGAAGAGTTATATCATAAGTCTAGGTTAATTAAAAAGGAAAATAAAGTTTGCATAATAACTATATGACCTTGGAAATAGAAAAATCATGTTTAGAAATAGAGTTAGAAATGTCAAAAGAAATTAATAATCAATTGCATGCAAAAATAGTAGAGCTAGAAGATATCTACGAGAATTTTGAGGAGACTTTGAATAATCTCAAAACAACAACTAGGTTAAATACTGAATTTTGTGATGCTCTAAAATCTAAATTTCACAGTAAAAAGAGTACACATACTAGATCACATGCACCTAGGCATGCATGGATGTATCAAAAGGCTAAAAATTCCAAGAATTATAGATCTAACACTAAAAAGGTCTATAAATCTCAGGATTTGGAAGATACTTACCCAAAAGGACCTACAAGAAAATAGGTACCTAGAAAAGACATTTTACATTATTTTGCAGGAGTAGATCAATGGGATTAAAGTGATAAGTGGGTGTTCAAGGCACAAAATGGAACACTTCGACCATTATACAAATTACGTAAAGATCAAGAAAGGTGGACTAGTGGAGCTTGGTATCCACAAGCACCATTCTACTATTGGTAATTTTTTGGTATGATCTTTTTTGCCCCTTCATTTTTTGATGATTGACAAAAAGGGGGAGAAAAATAAGAAGTAAATAGCCATATTTTTAGGGGGAGCATATATTAAGGAAGAGAATTGACAGTTTGAAGAGAAAATTGACAATTTGAATTTCATTTATGAAAATTGGCTAAAAATATTTTTTCCTTAAAATTATCTATTTGAAAGATAGTTTTGGCAACACAAAAAATGGGGAGATTGTTGAAACCTTGTTCCACTTCTTATTTTGGTGTTAACAAAATTATTATAGATTAATGTTTGCAATTGAGTAATATTTTAGATTTAGATGTAGATCAAGGCAAATAGAGAATAATGACAAGGCGGCATGATGACAAGGAGGAGACAAGACGATAAGGAGGAGTTGATGATAAAAGATCATCTGGAGTTTATTTTGTTTATTAGATTAGCTTTTATTTTATAGAATGTATGCCTCTTAACAAAGAATCAAGTATTACATCGTAAAATTAATTAGAGATAAATTAGAATAAAGATTACGATCATTCAAAGTACGTATTATTTAAAAGATATTGTTTTAGTGGTTAAAGTAGACTAATGAACTAATTGATAATACACTTAAAATAAAGGTACTTTTAAGCAAGTATCGATACTGTACATAAGTACCAGTACATGCAAGTTACAGGTTTGAGCCTTTGTCTTAAATTGTGAACAAGTACCGGTACTAATCAAGAGTACCGATATTAGATGGTCATAGTTTGAAGTCTCAGTTTGGGCCTGGACCTTACGAGTACCGATTCCCATAATGAGTATCAGTACAGATAGGGCACGATGCCTAGTAAGTCTCAAACCTAAGAGTCACAAGCACCGGTACCAAGACTCTTGTTATGCTGGCTGTTGGACAACAATGAGCAATTAGTACCGGTACCAGTTAACCGTTGGGCCAAACTTGAATGGCTAAAATTTTGATTTTGGCAAAATGAATGTTGGAATTTAAACCCCAACATCTAGTAGATGAATCTCTGAGGTCATAACTCTATAAATAAATCCTTGGACCCTTAGTTTGCATATAGAAAAATACAAGAGAAAATTCTAGAGCTATTATTTTCATATTTTGACCCTATTTCTCAAGCAAGAAAAAGAAGCTTTCCATTCACTCTCGCTACATCCTTGCAAGGTCAACGACGTGTTTTTCTCATGCATTTACAATGCAATTCACATCTTTTCTAGGCTCTCTATTTGGTAATATCATTCTAATTATTATTGAAAGGCTTAGGAATCTTTGTTGTAAGATCTATTTTTGTCATACACCTGTGCTTATTTTGTATTGAGCTTTTGCTCATTGTTTGGGTTGTCATAAACCTGTTTCTTGTACTTGGGTTGGGGTAATCCATTAATTACCTCAATTAGTAAATTGATTCTCTCCGAGTTGATGGAATCAAGTTAAAAATCCTAAGCTAGAAGGCTTAGGTAGTGGAGTGCCCAAGTGAGTGGGGAACCACTATATATTTTACGTCTTTTGTGGATTGAATCATTGTGCAAATATTTCTTGTTATTACTAATATCCGCTTGAGTGTTTTGTTAGAACCTTGTTCCATATCTTGTTTTGGTGTTAACAAATTTATTATGGATTAATGTTTGCAAATTGAGTGCTTTTCAGACTTAGGTGAAGATCAAGGCAAACAGGCATGATGACAAGGAAGAGGCAAGATGATAAGGAGGAGTCGAGGAGAAGAAGATCATCTTCGAGTTTTAGATTCTTTAGATTAGGTTTTTATTTCATATAATGTATGCCTCTTAACAAAGGAATACAACTTAGATCGTAAAATTAATTAGAGATAAATTAGGATTTGTACTATGATCTTTCTCAAAGAACGTAATTGATTAATTCACTTAAAAAAGGTACTTGTTAAACCACAAGTACCGGTACTAAAGTTTAGTATCGGTACATGTGAGTTACAGGTTTAGGTTTTTTCATAGAAACAAACCTGTATCCCACGAGTACCGGTACTCATGATCAGTACCGGTACTGGAGGCAACGAGTATCGGTACTCATTATCAGTATCGGTATAAGTGGGTACAGATTTGTGTTTAGTGTTTAAAACTCAAATTTGGAAGCAGCGAGTATCGGTATTAATGATCAGTATCGGTACCCAATAGGAATTTTCTGTGACAAGTTGATTTAAAACACAAAATAATATGTCACTAGTATCGGTACCCATACTTTAGTATCAGTACCAGTTAGTCATTGGCTCAAAACTGAACGGCTAGAAAATTAATTTTAGCAATATGAACATTGGGATTTAAACCCCAACGTCTAGTAGATGTCCCACCTAGGTCCTAACTCTATAAATAAACCCTTGGAACCTTAGTTTGCACACAAGAGATAGAAGAGAAAAATTCTAGAGCTACATTTCATTGTTCCACCACATTTTTAAGAGAAGAAAATTGTTTGCTGGTTCCAATCTCTCTACAAGTTTTCAAACTCTTCGACGTGTTTCGTTTATGCATTCAAAAGGCAATTCACGTCTTCATTAGGCTCTCAAATCGATAATATCATTTACATACTTGTTGAGAGGCTTAGGAATTCTTATTGTAAGAGTTCTCTTTCTTACACCAGTACTATATTTGTATTTTGAGCTTGTTGCTCATTGGGTTGTAATAAACCCGTTGTTGTACTTGGGTTGAGGTAACTCGTTAATTACCTCATTTAGTAAATTGATTCCCTCGGGGTTGAGGGAATCGGTTTAAAAACCCTAATCTGGAAGGCTTATGTAGTGGAGTACCCAAGTGAGTGGGGAACCACTATATATCTTCTATCATTTTCTGTGGTTTGATTTTTGTACAAATTTTCTTGTTATTACTAATACTTTGCTTGAGTGTTTGTGTGCATAGCCATCTATCTTTAGATCTTATCAAGTGGTATCAGAACGGGTTGCGAGAAGAAGTAAAAATCCTTACTCGCTATGGCATCATCAACCAAGCGCATTGAAGGACAGTCATCCACACGTCCTCCCTACTTCGATGGGACAACAGACTATGGATATTGGAAGAGGAGGATGCAAGTCTTCCTCAAGGTAATGTATGAGGAGTCGTGGACCCTCATTCAAGAGAAGTACTCGGATCTGGAGCTGCAAGGAGTAGCATGGATGGCAGATCAAAAGAAGAAAATTGCCGGCAACGCGAAGGCAATGAATGCACTTTATTGTGCATTGTTAAGGGGGTAATTCAATCGTATCTTAGCTTGCGAGTCCGCATATGAGATATGGAACATGCTGCAAATCACATACGAAGGGACAAACAAGGTAAGAGAAACTCGTATCTCAATTCTGATTGAAAATTATGTGTTTTAGGATGACAAAAGGAGAAACAATTAAAGATATGTACAAGAGGTTTGGAGAGATCGTAAAGCCAATGAAGAATCTTGGAGTTAAGATGACAGAGGAGCAACTTGTAAGGAAGATCTTGAGATCTCTTACAAGTGATTGGGCTCCAAAGATCACAGCCATCCAAGAGGCAAAGGACCTCTCCACTCTCCTTTTGGATGATCTAGTTGGTAGCCTTATGGCCTACGAAGTCCAACTAGAAAACATGAAGAAGAATGAGGAGAAGACGTCAAGAAAGAAGAAGAATATTACATTTAGATCACTTAAGGAGGATTCGGATTCAGACACGTCGGAATTCGAAGATGATGAAGAAATGGAGATGCTCACAAGAAAATTTCAGAAATTCTTCGGAGGTAAGGTATGCAAGTGAATAAAATTTCATCTAATACTATTTGTTATGAATGCAAGAAAAAGGGACACTTGAGAAAGGATTGCCCCATGAACAAGAAGGAAGATAATAGGAAAGATACAAAGGAGGTCAAGAAGAAGAAGAAGAAGAAAGCTTTAAAAGCAACATGGACACCAACTCCAGTGAATCGGATGACAACGAGGTCGCACACCTTTGTTTCGTTGCAACTTCAGAAGACATGGAAAATGAGGTAAATCCTGATTTTTCTCTTGAAGAATTGCTAGAAGCTTATGAAGAATTATATCATAGAGCTAGATTGTTTAAAAAGGAAAATAAAGTTTTAAAGAGTAATTATCAAACATTAGAAATAGACAAATCATGTCTAGAGTTGGAATTAGAAATCTCAAAAGAGACTAATAATCAGTTGCATGCAAAAATAGTAGAGCTAGAAGATATTTATGAGCATTTTGAGAGAACCTTAAATAATCTCAAAACAACAACTAGGTTAAATTCTGAATTTTGTGATTCTTTAAAATCAAAATTTAAGAGTAAAAAGAATACACAAAATAAATCACATGCACCTAGGCATGCATGCATGTACCAAAAGGCCAAAAATCCTAAGAATTATAGATCTAACACAAAAGAGGTCTATAAATCTTAGGATTTGAAAGGTACTAACTCGAAAGGACCCACAAGAAAATGGGTAATTAGAAAAGACATTTTACATTGTTTTGCAGGAGTAGATCAACATGATCAATGGGTATTCAAGGCACACAATGGAATACTCCGACCATTCTACAAATGACATGAAGATCAAGAAAGGTAGACTAGTGGAGCTTGGTATCCACCTTCCTCATTCTACTACAAGTAATTTTTTTTGATATGGTAACTTTTATCCCTTCATTTTTTGATGATTGACAAAAAGGGGAAGAAAATAAAGAGCAAATAGTAATATTTTTAGGGGGAGCATATATTGAGGGGGATTATTAAATTAAAAGTTTTTCCTTCAAATAACATTGCTAAAAATTATTTTTTCTATAATTATCTATTTGCAAGATAGTTTTGTCAACACCAAAAAGGGGGAGATTGTTGGAACCTTGTTCCACATCTTGTTTTGGTGTTAACAAAATTATTATGGATTAATGTTTGCAAATTGAGTGCTTTTTAGGTTTAGGTGAAGATCAAGGCAAACAAGCATGATGACAAGGAGGCAAGATGATAAGGAGGAGTCGAGGAGGAGAAGATCATCTTCGACTTTTAGATTTTTTAGATTAGGTTTTTATTTCATAGAATGTATGCCTTTTAACAAAGGAATACAACTTAGATCATAAAATTAATTAGAGATAAATTAGGATTTGTGCTACGACCTTTTTCAAAGAACATAACTGATGAATTCACTTAAAAAAGGTACTTGTTAAACCACAAGTACCAGTACTAAAGTTTAGTATCTGTACATGTGAGTTACAGGTATGGGTTTTCTCAAAGAAACAAACCTGTACCCCGCAAGTATTGGTACTTATGATCAGTACCGGTACAAGTGGGTTACAGATTTGTGTTTAGTGTTTAAAACTCAAATTTGGAAGCAATGAGTACCAGTACTGATGATTAGTACTGGTACCCAATAGGTATTGTCTGTGACAAGTTGATTTAAAACACAAAACAGTATGTCACTAGTACCGGTACCCATACTTTAGTATCAGTACCAATTAGTCGTTGGCTTAAAACTGGACGACTAGAAAATTAATTTTACCAATATGAACGTTGGAATTTAAACCCCAACGTCTAGCAGATGTTTCACTTAGGTCCTACCTCTATAAATAAACCCTTGGGCCCTTAGTTTGCACACAAGAGATAGAAGAGAAAAATTCTAGAGCTACATTTCATTTTTCCACCACATTTGAAGAAAAGAAAATTATTTGCTGGTTCCAATCTCTCTACAAGTTTGCAAACTCTTCGACGTGTTTCGTTTACGCATTCACAAGGCAATTCATGTCTTCACTAGGCTCTCAAATCGGTAATATCATTTACGTACTTGTTGAGAGGCTTAGGACTTCTTGTTGTAAGAGTTCTCTTTCACACTAGTACTATATTTGTATTTTGAGCTTGTTTTTCATTGGGTTGTAACAAACCCATTATTGTACTTGGGTTGAGGTAACCAGTTAATTACCTTGTTTAGTAAATTGATTCCCTCAGGGTTGAGGGAATCAAATTAAAAACCCTCAGTTGGAAGGCTTATGTAGTGGAGTACCCAAGTGAGTGGGGAACCACTATATATCTTGTGTCATTTTCTGTGGTTTGATTTTTGTACAAATTTTCTTGTTATTACAATACTTTGCTTGAGTGTTTGTGTGAGTAGCCATCTATCTTGAGATCCTATTATGTTTGTGTGCGCTTAGCCATCTATATTAGTTTCCATCACTTCAGGCCATCTCCTAAGCTTCTTATTGCCTACAATCCAAATAGTGCACTAATTAGTACATTATTTCATGATTGTTTAAGTAAAGTAGAAAAGATGCAATGCATGCTACTAATGCATGAATTATACTACAACTATGCTAAGTTCTAACTTAATTTAGGTCTTTTAAGTCCTATGATTGCTGCGCAATCAACGATGACGACGAGGACAAGGACGAGGGCGACATTGACGGCGAGGATGAGGGCGAGGAGGGTGAGGATGATGCTGAGGTATAGAGTTCACCTCAGTAGGACCCTCAGGCTGAGGTAGGGACCAGTTCTGGTAAGAATTGTTAGTAATATCTTATTAAAATTTACTTATAATGTTTTAATTTTTAATTATATTTTCTTATCAGGTAAGAGAAAAAAAAGGAAGGGGTCCAACAAGAAATGTACATCTAGATACACTTCCAGAGGGGATAGGTTCAAAGTGCATATCAACAAAGCTGGAGAAGATTCAGACTATCCTCCTTTTACCAGCAGACTGTCTATTTGTCGCACTAAATCAGTGTTTAAAAAGTGTTGCATTGCGGTATAGCCAAAATAACGTTCAAACAAATACAATTTTTATTACTCGAAAACATTCCAAGGTCGAACACAGGGAGCAAATTGGTATTTAGAAATCAAGATCACAATTCAAAATTAAAAGAGATTGCAATAATATCAGTAGCAATGTGCAAAAATATGGGAGTAAAATGGTGATTGAGATCAACAAATACTCCTACAATATCATTAAGGAACTCAATGTAAATGTTATGAAATGAGAGCTAGGTCTGTCGTTTGATTTGGAAGTCAGACGACTTAAAGTTGTCTGCTTCTTCTTCTTCTTTTCTTCTTCTCTTTCTCTATTTTCTCTGATTCTTCCTTTCCTCTTCAGCTCTTTCTTCAAACCTACTTCTTCTTCCTTGAATTTCTCAACTATGACCTCTCTAAGCCTTCTTCTTCCTTTGCCTTTAGCTTTCTTCTTCTTTGGCCCTTAGCTGCTTTCTCTTCTTCTTCAGCTTCAGGCCTTCACCTTCTTCTCTGGCTTTCCTCTGCCTTTAACCCTGCGAGCCTTCTCTTCTTCCTTCCTTCTCTGACTCTTCCTTTCTTCTTCTTCTCCTTAGGCCTTCATCTCTTCTTCAGAATTCGGCTAAGTGTCGGCCAAAGGTTCTTGTAGCAAAACCCTCCCCCTACCCACGTGACTCTCCTCTCTTTCTCTCTCTTAGGATCCGCTCTCCCAAAGCCACAGGTATCCAGGTTATCGGGTCAGGCGCGTACCCGATTCCAGGCTCACCGATGGGCAGTGGTGAGCGAGGAGCGCAAGTCGAGACGGGTCAGGCCAGGTCGTGGGGGCGTGCCGAGGACGAGGCTAGGTGAAGGTGAGAGGGACCTCACCCCGTGGATTTGAGGCGAACAACTACTGGCAGTTTTTCAATTTATGCAGGTGCACGGCTTCAACAGCTTCCGATGTAGGACTATCCGCGCACCTCTTCTTCGCACGTTTGCAGCAGGAAGTGTCCTTCCAATTGTAGCAAGACGTGGGCTCACGTCTTCAATTGATGACCTGGGATCATGCGCGAGATACTTTTGCGCGCTCTAGGACTTCAACCTGGGACAGCAAGGCCAAGAGCGACCTCAAGCAAGCTCGAAGCTTGCTTGCCAATGGCGGACAAGGTCGTATACCTAAAATCAGTAAAACGGCCTTTCGGCCACATTAGAGCGCTTAGGGAGTGTCGCCGGAACACGACGAATGTGATGGGGGTGGTGGCATGGTGCGACAGTGGTCGTGAGTGCATGGCTAGGTTAAACTATGTGCATGTGAGTGGGTGTCTTCAGGGGCACGTGTGAGTGAGTGACGAGGTGAATGGAGAGAGGGGAAATGATTAGTGAAGTGTGGAAAAGGTTTTGTGTTGGTCGGCGAGGGTTTTGGTGTGCTGTGGAAGTGGAATGGCCTCGCCGGAGGGGGTGGTCGGAGATGGAGGTGCTAAGGGGCGTCAGTGGTCGATTTTGGAAAGTAAAGAGCGGAGAAGAAAGTAGAAGGGATAAGGGACTTAGCTAGGTGTTGATGGACGATGTGGGGTAGCGATGGTGTCGGGTCTGGTGTGGCCGACACGGGAGACGAAGGCGGCTCCGGTGAGGTGGGAACGGCGAGGATGAAGGGGAAAATGGCATCTGCCGGTACGGTGAGACGCGAACAGAGGCGAGGAAGAGGAATTTACCGCAGGTATGGTGGACGGATGAAGAGAAAGAGCAGAGGGAATCGTCGGACGTCGAGGAGCCTTCAGTCGTGAGAGGGAGAGATGAATTGAGGGGATTCACGGCTGAATTCGAGCGTGAGGAGTTCGGGAGGATCTGGGCTTCTTTAAATAGGGATTTAAGGGGTGGTTAGGGCTTGGGAAGCAAGCTTCCCAAGCTTGGAAGGTTGCTAGACTTGGGAAATTTTTAGATACCCAAATCTCTCATGAGTTCGCATGATAGATTGGGAAAGAATCAGAGCATCTTGATGGGTTCAAACTGGAGAGATTTTCTCAAAGAATCTCCCTTCCAATTTTGGAAGGGATTCTCCATGCAATCAAGGAGAAATCTCCTATCAAAGGTTGCCGGAGTAGGTTTCCTCTCTGATAATGGCAGAGGGACCTAATTGTGAAGATGATGAAGAAGTTAGGGGGCAGTTCATAAGGATTTTTTAAAGTTGGGGATATAAATGTAATCAGACAAGACCTTTTTGTAAACTAAGTCAAGGCAAGTTCATCTTGGGTCCAAATTTTGGTACAAACCTAATTTGGACCTAAGAAATCCAATGGTGAAGTTCAATTTTGGTTTTGACCACGTTTGACTAGGTAATTTATGTAAAAACTCAAATTAGGGCAAATATCTGTCTGAGACTCCATTTTAGGTTAAGATGGGTCCTGGTCCTAATGGCCAAATTGAAGGTACTAAACCCTAGAGAATATTTTTATATGATTTTTAGAGGGTTTAAGTGAATTTTATTCTGACCAAAACCTTGGTTAATTAAGTGGGCCTATTTTTAGGATTTCAAAAGTCATTTAATTCTCAGAACACTCACAAACCCTTTTCTATCTAATCCAACCTACTTGTTATCTTATTAAGACCATTTGACCTTTATTCATCCCTTGAGAAAACCTGTGGTTGTATTGCATTCATGATAAGCTGGTAAAATTACAGTTTTAACCCTAGTTTCTTGTGTTTCTCTCAGAATGGTTATGTAATGAATTACTACCTTCAGTTGGTTATGTAGGAGCATTTATTGAGTTCATTGGTTCAAAATGAGCGAGTTAGGGCTCATGATGGTGTTCCCATCTCTGTCTAAGATGGTAAAGGAGCTTGTCCCCCTTTGTTGTTTTAACTAGAGGAGGGTCCTAAAGGAGATCAAGAAGCATCTTATTCATAATATGGAGGTAAATAATTATTAACGTATATATATAAGTTTGCTTCAATAATATTTAATTCTTTTATAGAATTTTGTAATAGTACAGGCGATTTTTGATTGTTGTGACGATCCAAATGTCATCAAGTACATCCTCAATCATGCTGCGAGACAACATCCTGATTGAAAGATGGCAACGAAGAGAGGTGAAATTTGTAATATTTTTCATTTTTTATTATTTACTTAATTAATTTATTTTGATAATTTATTTGTATAATTTATTTTTATAATAAAATGTCATCTAATGAGGAGGCATTGATGAACATGCCTCCTACAATAGCAGCTGATGTATGAAAAGAATGCTATGAGCATTGGAATAAGCTTGAGACGGAGGTAATTATAAATACTTCTAAGGGAATTTTGAGATAAATGATTTAATTATTTTCTCATTACAATATGTTATACGTACAGGATCAGGTGAAGAAAAACAAGGCCAATAGGGCCAAAGCTCCACCATAGACCCACTATTTGGGTTGAACTAGTACAGATAGAGTTAAGGCAAAATATGTAAGTAATTCCTTATTATGTCAGTTTTATATTTTTAATTAAAGTTTTAATTATTACTATTACTTGCAATTTGAAATATATTTACAGGCACATTCACATGATGGTGCCACACTCAATCGGGTTGGTGTGTATGAGATTACTCATAGCAAGGCCACCACTGATGGCAGGAGAACATGGATACATGAGATAAATCTGATGAAGCATGTAAGTAACATTTAATTATCAACTACTTTAAATTTTATACTTACTTTAATATGACATTAAATTATAAGCATAATTCAATTTGTAATTTGTAGGGAGAAATGATGAACTTAATCAATCCCCCTTCAAACGTCACTTCCGACACTCAGCAAAGCCTCGTATGACACCTGAGGAGGCTTTTAGGAGCATCATACCTTCAGAGCACAAAGGCTTCATTCGTAGTTGGGGTAGGAATTAGACGATCTCTAGTTGGTATGGGTGGAAGGGGTCAGCGTCGGCAGCCGTTGTCCATGAGATGCAGACACAACTCTAGGATGTCACCTCACAGCTCTAGCAGCAAACTCAAGCTTGGCAAGCAGCCAAGAAATTCATGGAGGTGCAGAGGAAGGAGATGGAGCAGTAGAGAGTGGAGATGGGAGAGATGATGGCATTTCTACAAGGTAGCGGTCAGGATCACACTTCCTATCACTACTCGCATCCCAGAGATGACGATGATGACCTCGGTGGTGGTGGAGCAGAACAGGGGGTAGGAGCTGAGGCATAGGTTTAGATTATTTCTCTTTTCCTTAATTAGGTTTTGTATTTTGCTTAGTTATATGTATATTTTAACGTTATGACATACTCTTTTCATTAGGTTTATATATTTGTTGTATGTTAAATGTTGCATGTTGTATGTTATATGTTGTGTATGTTGTTAAAGGTGTTATAGGATTCTATAATACCTACGTTATGTATAATTTAAAAAAAATACACATATATACACAACGGTTATAGGAAATTGTTGTGTATACATATAAAATGACGGTTTAATAGCCATCATTTATTGTTAACGTGGGAAGGAGCACCAACAAATTAATGGAATAAAATACGATTATACACCCATCGTTTCTTGTTACAAAATGATGGTTTAAAGGAAAATCGTCGTATAGCAAAGTGCAACGATGGTTATAGAAACAGTCGTGTATTTCTAATCATACACGATGATTATTTAACATAACCGTCATACCTACACTAATGCGACACAGACTTTTGCGATGACAGTATACAATGGTTTTGATTGATTAGGTGACAATTTTGAACTGTCACGAAAAGTAGTCATTCATGTAGTGGAACCTAATGTTCTTTTGTTTCTTTACATAAAATATCAATTATCAAGTGGAGCCCACATTCACACCACTTTGCGTTGTTTTTTGCATCAACTTTTGCCTTTCTCTACATTTTGGCATATATTTATTATATTCAACATGGTTCACTTGAGATGAATCCCCATTATGTGTGCATGTACAGTTTGTGTGTTTGAAGGTTTATTTCTAGTTATTATATGAAATGTGTGGTTTCTATTTTTAATGTTTTACAAGGGAGCAATGTTAGATATGTAAGATATCCCTATAACCATTGATTGAAGTTTTAACATATAGATGGTAGCTTATGTAGTGTTACATGCTTGAGAAACAATTGATGCATTGAAATCCTGTTGAATTAGAAGGAATGCTCTGTCAATAAGAATGTGTCACATCCTGAAATCTTCTGATGAATAAAAAATTAGGTTAACAGGTGTGATGCGCTAAGGTTCCATTCATTAGGATGATTAGGGTTGTAAGAAGTCCAATATTTTGATTATCAGGTTAATAGCAACTTATTAGCCCTTAAGATGTTACATTAATACATGGCATACACACATGGCAACAAGTAGAGAAACATAGAATGATGAGAAATAAAATGATATAGAAGTAAATTTAAAAAAACCATCAAGCATCATCCACAACTATATTGTTTAGCCATAATCTTTACTAGAGCCATAAATTTTTCAAATACATTTTTACATCAAGAGCGAGGCTGAGTTGCAATATAAACAATTACCAAAAGGGCCTATAGTAGTAAGATTGGAAAGGTAATTGTACAACAAAAATGGCCTACTGATCCAACCATATCTAAGCATTAGGCTTTAAGAGTGTAACACCCTTGAGATAGCCTGATGTGTTAAACATGAGGCAGTAATGCACTTAGATAAAGTCCCCCATATTCGATCAGTGGGAGGGTCCAACGACCACTTTGGATGAGGTTGCTCCTCCATCTCGACCTCTAAGTATCACAGGGCTCGGTAGAAACAACACTGATGAGTCCATTTTAATGGACTAATTTTACACCTAAGTAACTTTAATTGTATCTTTTAGGTTTGTTAATAACTATATTAAGTTATAGAATGTTTGCATGCATCATGATTTAGGTTTACATTTATTCTATAACTTAATATGTGCTTTTTATGTGCAGAAAAATAATTGTCAAAAGAATGAGGAGGAAAGGGTAAATTACCCTTTTCAAATAACCGACGGTTGTTCTTTTCCCCCATCCTCCGGGCACCCTCAACAGTCGTCGGCCAAAAATAGTTAAGGGATTTGAAAATCCCTTAACTCTCGCAGACGCAAGCGAGGAAGAGTTAAAAAGCACGCGGATCCAGGGAGGGAAGATCATCGAGGAGAGAACTTGCAGCATCTTCTCTAGCGTGCACTGTGAATCCATCTTCCCCCTTGTGGGGAAAAACCCCATCTTCAGCACCAAGTGTACCCTCTCTCCCGCACGTCCTCACCATAGCAGGCACGCACGCCAAGCATCCTCCAGCTGCACCTGCAGGCGTGCACTCCAACCTCTCCAACTAGCCTGCAGGTGCACACCTCCGTGCACCCATCTCCCTTTTAGCGCCTCCTCTTTCCCGCTCCTGCACCGCACCGCCAACACCACCATACGCCCGCACCATCTGCAGGCGCACCCATCTCCCTTCCAGCGCCTTCCTCCAGCTTACCAAGCTTGCACCTGCACAGCACCTCTCCGCGCCAGGCCTGCACCCGCTCACCCCCCTCCAGCCGAACCTGTAGGCGCTAGCTCTACCTCATGCACGCCCACCTCCCTTCTCCAGCGCCCGCACCGCACCAAGCCTGCAGCCGTGCCCTTGCTCCTCTGCAGACCCACCTCACCGCAGGTGCCCTAATCTCTCCAACGCTCCCTGCAGGCGGGCAAGCCAAGCATCTCCAGCGCTTCCTGTAGGCGTGCCTCAGGACGCCCACCTTCCACACGCACTCCAACCTTCAGTAGTGCCTCTGCCCGCAGGCGCATGCATGCCAAACTCCGCTTGCAGCCAGCACCTTCAACCTTCAGCAGAACCTTCACAGCAGCAACAGTCTCCTTCGCCGGCCGGCCACCTCCAGCCACCTCCGTCGACGCCGCAGCTGCCATCGAATAGCCCTCATCCTCACCGACCTCCCTAGCTTCTCCAATGCCCGCTAGTGCTCTCTCTCTCTCTCGCGAGGAGGAGAGAGAGCAAATGCTCTGTTTTGAAGTTAATTAAAATTTACATTCACTGCCATTGCCACAGAATTTGATTTATTATTTATTATTATTATATTATGGCAAAATTGCGCATGCACACTCATATTCTCTAATAATTGCACATTCATGATATTC
The DNA here is from genome assembly GCA_037157565.1 of Thalassia testudinum. Lineage (NCBI taxonomy): Eukaryota > Viridiplantae > Streptophyta > Magnoliopsida > Alismatales > Hydrocharitaceae > Thalassia > Thalassia testudinum. Next base: position 6,247,856 of record JAZHRO010000056.1, read on the forward strand.
ATCTATTTCAAGATTGATTTTGGGCTTAACCTGAGCACTAATTTTCTCTAGTACATGTCACGTGAAAATTGCATAAAATCATCATAAATTTATTGAAGATTTCAGTGAGGGAAAACTGCACATATACCCTTATCTTTTTAAGTTATTGCGAATCTACTTTCCTTCGCATTTTATGTCAGATTTGAATAGGAATTTCGCACTTATCCTAAAGAATATAAAATAATTAAGAATTTATTGCATAATTGCCTCCCTGTGGACAGGACCCGCTCTTCTACGAGTGGTTATTTTCATTTTTTTGATTAGTCGATTTTTCCACCACTTAAATACTACAACGCAAAGCGGAAAGTTGGCTTGTCAAACACCTTACCAACTCTAGGTATACTTTCTCTACCTTACTCATCACTAACTTGTTGGCCTGTGCCATTTTTGGAATTGTGTTCCATGTCATCCTAAATTTTGGTGGTAATAAAACACCTTTTGGATTAATACTTGCAATTGAGTTCTATTGTAAGATATAGGTGATTATCTATGTGACAAGATGGTAATGAAGGTGCAAGGAAGAAAATGGAATTCAGAAGCGATGATGATAAAGATTGGGCATGAAGTAGCATGAAATTTTTTAGTTGAAATTTGTAGATAAGACGTAATAATAATATAGAGATAAATTTAGGATTCACAATGATCCTAGTTGTTTATCAAACAATTTGTTACTTGAAAATTCATCGTTTTCCAAAGCAAAGATCATTAATAAAAGTGATTAATGATCTAATAAAATTAAAGGTTAAAAATTTAGTACTTATTAAGAAATCTATTACAAATATCGGGACTAATGCTTTGTACTAGTACATGTAAATCATAGGTTTGAGAAATACTTCAAACTTAAGAACTAAATCTGTACTCAATGAGTACTGGAACTAAGGATGAGTACCGATACATAGAGGCTACACGTTTGAGTTCTGCTTGTACTCTTTGCAATTATGTACTTAACAAGTACCGATACTAAGATTAGTATCGGTACATATAAGATACAATTTCTTCCAAAAAAAATTCTAGGTGCCAAACCTATGTGAAGCAAATACCGGTACTAATGATGAGTATCGGGACATGTTGAATTCTAATAAGCTTCATAAGGCAAAGTGTGCTTGAAATAACTAATCTAGAAGCTATGAGTACCGATACCTGTTACGACCCAAGCCCCTATCTTAATAGGAACCTGAGTTGACCTACAAACCACCCAAGATCTGGTCACCCAATGTATAAGCATAGAATAATATAATAATCACACACAATGTATCACATCACACATATATAGCAAGAAAGGAAGAAACTGATTGAACTAAATAGTGTTAAAAGAAACATTCATAAACATCATAAATGTGAGTACATATTGAAGAAAACTGAATTTAAATACTATTGAAAGAACTAGAATGAGTATAGTGTCATTTACCACAACTATGGTGTTGCACTTGGATTAGCATTGTTAACTCTTTCACTCGCAGGATTTGGTTGTACCTCACTAGGACCTGAATATGGAGTCTATAGAAATGTTAGCAAACACTGATTAGAGTAGCAGAAACAGCAAAAAAGAACAAAACTAAGTGTGGAAAATAAAGAAAATGGGTTCTATGTATAATTATTCTGAATTTTCATATATTAATCTCATTATTTGTGCCTTCCCATATTCCTATTATTAATCTATCCAAATTAGTTAGCTCGGAAGGCTTAAGGAGATGGATGAAGTGATTACGTCTAATCTTCCTTGGTCGAGACGGATGAAGTGATTACGACCAATTGTTAATCTTGGAGAGATTAATCTTCCTTTGTAACTTTGTATCATGAGTTCTTTTATTCCATCAATTCACCCATTAACCAATTATTAAGATCTGATAATGCAGGTTTGGACATTTTTCTCAACTCATATCTAATTAGCATGTCAATTAAATCCATAAATTCTATTAGATTCCCATACATGGGTTTAGCATTTCAATAAATTTTGAATAAGCAAAAGATTAATCCAATCATCTCATTTTCCAGTTACACCATCAAATTTGTATTTTATTATTAGTACCCAAGTAGGAAACATCATTTAATCATCAAAAATGGACTTTAATACTCAGCAAGAGGTAAAGAGATGCACTCTATATGTAAAGTGCACCAATAGGGGCTTGGTAGCGAAATACGCGTGATTAGTAAAAGCGAGTTTTTAACGTCGTTGTAACATGCGAATCCGCTTTCGCTTTTAAATTTATATCCTGGATAGGGGAGTATCTAGGGTCGTCCAAGGAGGCCAAATGTTTGCAATAGTGATTCTCTTGCTTGGAATAAATCTCAACTTTCTTTTTGGTATTTTTCAATATATCATTTTTTTCGTTTTTCAATTAAGACAACATGCGAAATGGTGGCGGGAAGGTAATTTACACTTCAATTTAACTACTACTTTCTAAGTGGCAAGTAATCCTCTCCCTAAGCTCACTCTAGGTAAGTGGAGACCTAGAATAATTAGGGAGAGGGAGTGGAAAATGCTAAACAAAGCAAGCAGAAACCCAAAATAGAAAATTGCAAAGAAGGCAACTTAGATTGATGAAAAGTGTTTTACAAAAAAGCCTAGTAGAGGAATGCTTCTACTACTAGAAAAATTAAAATAAAGAAAAGCAAACACAAATCCTCTAGATAGATGGTGAAGAAGAGGGCTTCTTGCTCCAAGGTTGGTGGCTCCCAAGCTTGAAAAGAATCCTTCAACTCCTTCCTTGCAGTGCTCCGCCAAGGTAATGTCCTCCAAGGCAAGCTCTAAGGGGGCGTGTGATTAGCCCATAGTTGTGGGCTATTTAAGTATTTAAGTGCCTAGACATTAGGTTAATTCTAACATTTATTTAGTATAAATTAGGATGTAAATAGATTAATTCATAGTTTTAATTTAATTACATAATCCATGCATTGCATTCATATTTTAAGTGCATTTAGAATTAGCTTAGAATGTCATTTATCTAATTAGATAACCAATTAGGTACATTATTTTTATTAACATAAAAGTTGAGGGTCTGTATATAAATGGCCCTAATATTTTAACATTATTTTCTTTATTCCTCTTCTTGCAGGAACGGCTGGCTGCTGCTCCAACGCTGAACGGCCGCAGTGAAGAACCCATTCAAGGGGGAGCGGATGTGGTGGATCTGGTCGGGCGGATGATTTCAAATTTGTGTAGGGCACTACAAAAGGAGGAGGGAGGCAACCGAGCTCGGGAGGCCTCCACCACCAACCCACCACTATGCTGAGAGAACTTCTCTCTTCCACTCCATACTGCCGGCCTCTACTGTGGCGGCGAGTCTTAGTAGACACTCCTTAGGTTTGGAAATACTAGGAAAAGAGCCTCCTATCGTTGGATTCTGAAGTATTCGGAACTTGAGATCAAAGGTTTTGCAAGTCCAAAGAGGGGGATACCCTGTCACGGATTTTTGGGGGTAGTTGAGGAGCACCGCAAAAGCATAGCTTCAAAGGAAGGCTTAGGCCTACTTGCATCCTTCGATCTTTCATCTTTGGATTTACTTGACCATTTGAGATTTAGGGAAGAACACCTAAGCTCCAACTAGGTCTTCTTAGGCAAACTGTAGGTTGACAATAGGCGTGTAATTGATTGGGCAACTTGTATTGTCACCTGCAATCTGACTTAAAATCAAAAGCCTAAATTGGGAAAGACCTAAAAGGTCCTTTTTAAATTGTGTTTTGCTTGGGGAATTCTGATTGAAGTGTGAGTTAGAATGGACCACATTGCTTTTCATCCTTTCACATCTTGCCCACACCCTCACCCCTACTCTGCATCCTTCGATCCCAGACGCCGAGATGGTCCACTCCTTGATGGACGTAATGACAATCATTGGGATCCATTTTACTCCTATTATAGGAGTATTGGCCTAGTTAAGCCCCAAATCAGTGAGCAGAGCCTAGGAGCGGGATTTGCTTTGCCCAATATCCCACATACCAAAGAAATACCCAACCCACCCTCCCTGAAAAAGTATTATGGTTGGACAAACACTCCTGGGTACTATGAGCCTGAGCCTGACTTCTCTCATGATAGAAATGACCTCTCCTCTTTGAAGATGGAAATATAGAAAATGCAAAATGAAATGAGTGAATTGTTAGGAGAATCTTTGAGAGCAGGCCAACAAGAAAGAGATGAAATTAGCCACCCAATCTACCCCATTGAGGATGACGTACACCCCTCTACAATAGATGCATCTCCCGTGGGAGAACTACACTTTAAGTTGGAGGGAAATTCTGGGGAGAATAGCTACTTTTCGAGGATCGATTTTGAAACCTCCCCATTAGATAACAATTCCTTGAGAGATCTACACTTTAGGTGGGAGGAAAATACACATGACAGTAGCTATGCATTGGATGAAGAAAGGTGGCAACCTGAGGAAGATGATGATAAGGTTGAGTATCCACCTGAATTATATTGGAGTCAAAAGAAGGGAATGATGGTACCATTGGAAGACCTCGACCCAGATGATAGTATTTTCGCGACATTTGATGAAGTGGGTCAAAGTCAAGTTGTTAATCCTACCCTCCCTTCTGATCACGATATGGAACTCAAACCCACCCTTAGGGAACCTAACCCTAAAGAAATTGACCTATCTGAGGAGTCTGATGTAACCAGTGTAAACCATTTACCTCAGATGGAGCACCCTAGGGGATCTGCTGAGATATTAAATGATTCTAGACCTCGGGTACATGATGAATTGTGTGATGAGGAGGAGGACGAATTATATGAGGAACCTACATTCAAGATTTGGAGTGACACTAAGGGTGATTATGTCTTATTTGAAGAGTTAGCCCCTAAGGATGTCACAAATTTGACCAAATTAGGTTTCCTTAGCACACCCATTGATGATATTTCTCCTTATGATAAAATGATGGAAAATTTGGAAGCAATTTCTAAGATTTATGTGGATTCACATATAGACTCCGGGGAAGATTTGAGTAAAGAACAAAAACCCGGGGATGACATTGATAGGATAATCCCTAGATCTGTTGCTTCCAACCTGCCTTCATTCACTTCAAAGTCACCCTCTGATTCGCTTATATCTGAAAGCGAAATTGTGACTCCTGATGAAGAGCAGGAAGATCCATGTGATGGTGCAAGGAATGCTAGGGATGAAATTGAGGATTTAGAAAGAGTGTTTGGGATGGAAACCAAGCTATTAAACCCAACCTAGATCTTATGGCCATCCCACAACATCGTAACTTGGATACCCTAGACGATCCTTGCCTTAGAGAATTGCTCACTTTTGTTCTGACCAGGGGGCATAACAGACCAATATTTCCTGTAATGGAGTATTGGGTATGGATTGATGATTTATTTAGTCAGTCCATTACCCTGGGGGTTTATCTCTGTACCATTCCTTCCCCATTCTTTTTGGAGGATCCTTGTCATCCTCCCCCTACCCCTTTGGAGGTTGTTTTACCTGTTTATCCTTTAGAACCTCTTCTGGTGACCTGGGAAGATTTCATTCCCATTTTAGTTGGGCGAGCATTTGCTATCAGGATTCATCATCAGCTCTCCAACATCCTAGGTTACCTATTTTCTAGGCCAACATTGCTTTGCTCATTTTTAGGGCCTATTTCTGCAATTCTTGAACCTGATTTGAAGGTTCTTTGGCTATTCAGCCTAGCTCTAACCCAGGTAATATCCTTCTATGCAATGAGGACATTGCAGATTTTAGGCATGGGGGGGTGTACTTGGGGATATACATAGCATAATTGCATACATTTGTACATATATAAAAAAAAAAAGGTTTTGAGCTTAACTGGCTAGATCTTGCAGTCTTAAGAAAATCAGAACTCTAGGGTAGACTAAGTTAATTCTAGGGTCAAACTTTAGAAGCTAAATGAGCTACTAGCTTTAGACCTTTAGGGTCCTTTGTGAACTTAAAAACTTACGTAGGAGTTAAGTTGCGGACCATTCCTCAAGAGGTTGAGGAAGGGAAACTAGGGTTTGAGTTAAAAGGTGGGGTAGTACCTGGAGTCTTGTTCTACTTTTTGGTTTACGGGTCCTTGTAACCCAAGCATCCAAATTTCACACACTTGGTCTGGTAATCAACTTAATTTCTGTCTTTCTGAAAAGAGATTTGGTTCTCTTAGTTTTGACTTAAGAGAGGCTTGAAAACACATTTTGATTGGAAGAGTTCCCGCCGTAGGAGAGGTCGAGTATATACTCACCTTGAGGATGCGATGATAACATATTACCTCCTCAGCGCTTGTCTCTTAGGATATCCATCCTACTGGGGGCATGTAAGTGCATTGCGCGGTTCAGGTACCATGGGCGGCCCTATCTCGAAGTGCAGATTGCCATAGGCCTGAATTCGCTTAAGAAATCCATGGGCGATACTATCTCGAAGTGTCGATTGCCAGGAGTTCTTGGGGTCGTTATGGGCGGTGCTATCTTGAAGCATCGAAAGCCAGGCACCCTTCGAGGTATGGTAATGGGGACAATGAATCCGACACAGACCGTGTTGATAGCTGATCTGAGGTTAGACTTAGAAGAATCAAAAAAAAAAAAATATATATATATATAAAGAGAAGAAGAATTTTCTTTAATAACTCAGACCACTGCACAAGCACAGATGCTTTAATCTCAGGGATCAATAAACTTTAGGGTAGAGTCAGAAATCAGGGAAACTTGTGCCTGCAACTCGTCTTTAGCCGACCTAGTCAGTAACTTAGCAACTACTTAGGAACCTTGGGTCTAGAGTCTGAACTTAATATGCCTCTGAAGGAAGACTAAGTGAGTTGACTAGTCTACTTGGAGTGCTAGGTTTCACTTAATTTTCCTAGGGACTAGCAAAAACTAGGCATGGGGGTATTTGATTAGCCCATAGTTGTGGGCTATTTAAGTATTTAAGTGCCTAAACATTAGGTTAATTCTAATATTTATTTAGTATAAATTAGGATGTAAATAGATTAATTCATAGTTTTAATTTAATTACATAATCCATGCATTGCATTCATATTTTAAGTGCATTTAGAATTAGCTTAGAATGTCATTTATCAAATTAGATAACTAATTAGGTACATTATTTTTATTAACATAAAAGTTGAGGGTCTGTATATAAATGGCCCTAATATTTTAACATTATTTTCTTTATTCCTCTTCTTGCAGGAACAGCTGGCTGCCGCTCCAACACCGAACGGCCGCAGTGAAGAACCCATTCAAGGGGGAGCGGATGTGGTGGATCTGGTCGGGCGGATGATTTCAAATTTGTGTAGGGCACTACAAAAGGAGGAGGGAGGCAACCGAGCTCGGGAGGCCTCCACCACCGACCCACCACTGTGCTGAGAGAACTTCTCTCAGCACAGTGGTCTCTCTTCCACTCCATACTGCCAGCCTCTACTGTGGCGGCGAGTCTCCATCACCGTGGGTGTGTGGTGTGACAGGCCACACCGCCATCCGGAGCCCGCCGCATCACCGTGAGCACCTTAGCGTGCATCTCCCTCGCCGTCGTCGCCGACCACCACCACTGAGCTATTGATTCAGCCACCCTTTCAGTAACTTAAGACGTCCGGGAAATTTCCTAGACGTCAGAAGCTACCCGCACGCCTCCACCCACTCGCCTGCGTACCCATCTGCACTCCACCCACTCACCTCCAACAGCCACGCCTTTTTCAGCCTGCTGCATCCTTCAAACACACACGCACCCATCAACCTTCAGCTCAACCGCGCCTGCACCCTCCAACCGCACCCGCTCTCCACGCGCCTGCAGCTCACTCCATCTCCACACACTCACCGGCTGCAGCGCCCTCCTCCAACTGCCCCTGCAGACCCGCACAACCGAGCATGCCTCCGCCCGCGCCTGCCACTTGCAAGCGCCATTCACCCGCGCCTGCAGAGCCCTTTGCCCACATGCCTGCACCCTCTAACAGCGCCTGCAGTCCACGCCATTCACCCCCAAGCCTGCAGAACCGCCAGCAGCGCCCTCTGCCCGCACTTGTTGCAGCCTGCGCACCCCCGCCAGCTGCAGCCGCACCCGCTCAACCGCCTGCAGACCCGTCCTCCTGCACCTGCAGAGTCGTCAGCAGCAGCACGCGAGCAGATCTCACGCCAACAGCCACGCAAGCTCACCGGCTGCAGTACCTCCGCCGGAGCTCGTTCGGCCACCTCCGGCCGCCGCGCGACTCGCCACCACCACCGATTCGAAGCCCTCGGTCCAAGGGACCTCCTCCGAGCTTCCCGCGCCCGACCATCCGTTCCTCATCGCGCAAGACAAAGGGGAAAAATTCCCCTATTTTGCTACAGTAAACCATCGATTAGAAATTACATTTTCTGCCATTGTCACTTTTTAATGATATTTTATTTATTCTGCATTGTGGAAAATATCCTCTAGTTTCTCATAATTGCCATTTCAGCATTGTTTCTTGCTTAAACCTTAATCTAAAGGCAATATTGGATTGATTCTTGTCCAAACTAACTACGAACGAACGTTTTTAATTGGTGCGAATTTTAATACGTCATTACCTCCCTGTGGATACGACCCGCTCCTCTGCGAGTGGTTATTTCTTCTTAAATATCGATCAGTCGATTTTTCCACCACAATAAACTGCAACCGACTTAAAAGCGAAAGATCGACTAGTCAGCATGCCCTAAGCTTCTCTCCAAGGGTTGACGTCCACCTTAGGTCCTTCTCCCTTGCCTGGCCGTCCACCTTGAAGTGGAAGAGTCCTCCTCCTTGGCGTGGCTCAAGTTGAAGAGAGTGGGGAGAAGAAGGCACCAAAAGGGCTGGTGATGTGCCCCTTTGATCTCCTTCTCTACTCCTTATTCTTGGCCGTAGGTATGGGTGGTTTAGGTAGCAAATTACACTAATGGAGGATGCCCTAAAATGGTGGTAGGTGGTGGGTTTTTATAGAATAGGAAGGGGGCTAAAGTGTCCCTTGAAATGAAGGGCCAAGATGAAGAGATGGAGGTGGTTAAAGATCCTATGGCCAAGGTGAGTTGGCGCCACCTTAAGGGACACCAAGGGGGTAGTTATGGGTGTTGACACCCCTTGATGTTGGCACCAAAATGGGTTCTAGAAGGTGGTCTAAGTTGGCGCCAAGAGGGATTCTAGAAGGAGGGGTAGGAGGATGGCTAGGATGGCTTATGTGGGTAGGTGTAGGGTGGATTAAGGGCTGAAAGTTGGCGCCAATATAGAGGTGGTTAGGGGTAGTTTTTGGCGCCAACTTAAGGTGTCTTTTGGTGGTGATAATGGGGTGAAGGGATGGCTAGGAGGTGGCGCCAACTTGAGTAGGGTAGCTAGCTTAGGTAGGCTTAAGTTGGTGGAGCTAGCTAGGGTTGACTTTGAAGGTGGTGGATGGCCAAGGAGCTGGTTGCTAGCTAAGATAATCTAGCTTAGCTAATGGAGGAGTAGAGGAGAAGGTGTTGGAGCTAGGGTTTGGAGGGAGGAGCTGAGGAGGAGAAGTCAGGAGCTGAAACTGGAGCTGGCTACTGCTGAAGAGGCTGGCATGGAGCTACTCTAGCTGGCTTAGCTTGCTAGTTCTTTGCTAGCTGCTAAGCCAAGATAAAGCGAGTTGGCCTCTACCACAATGAGCTAAGGTGAGCTGGGTCTGGTGCTCCTGGGGAGGGTCAAGCTGGTTGAGGCAGCTAAGGTAGCTTAGCTCAACTGAGTTGAGCTAAGCTGAGTCCTCGGGAGCTGGACTTGAGCTTCCTGAGCTGGGATGAGTTCTTCTTCAACTGGCTGGAGTTGAGTGGAGCTGGATGTAGCTGGATCTGAGCTGGAATGAACTCCTGTCAACTCAGTTGAGCTAGCTAGAGCTCCCTATGGGCTAGTGGGAGCTGAGATGAGCTAGACTCAGCTAAGTTGAGCTGGATCTGAGCTGACTTGAGCTAGGGTGAGCTAAGATGAACTCTCTTGAGCTGCCATTCAGCTGAGATTAGCTGAATGGAGCTGGGATGAGCTAACCCTAGTTCAAGTGAGCTAGGTTCCAGCTGCGGTGAGTTGGATCAAGCTGAGGTTAGCTGGATCAGGCTGAGTTCCAGCTAGTCTGGGTTTCTCCTTCACCATTTGCCTTCTTGAGTGCTAGGGTTTTAGGGATCTATATATCTGTACATCCCTAACACTTACAAAAACATATTAAAAAGATAATAAAAAAAATGCAATGCATGCCTAACCTATTTTATGCCTAAATGCAGCCCAAAAACCCGTTTGCGGAGTAAAATCCTAAGAGCTAGGTTTGTTTTAATGCATAAGAATGATGATAAACTGGCGTTTATCAGGGATTAATCGCAAAGTTCAAAGAATGAGGAATACAACTACTCTACCTACAATCATCGAGGGGTCATAGTGATTGCAAGAGATAGGTTGGATGCCCCTCAGCTCCATGCATGCTCTGGCTGTCAACTCTATGCTAAACATGGGATGAATAGGGTTAAAATGCAATTATAGGACTATCCAAGGGTAGAAATGTAATTTATCACTTTTGATGTATAGTAGGGACTCATTTAATCAAAGTTCATCTTGAGACAATTCCAACAGTGAGTGGCTGATCTACTGCGAAGGGATATGCATAAATATACATCTGTTGTAGTGTGAAATCGCATAGATACTATAGAATAATGTTTGTTTTGAACTCTAAGATATGAAAATCGAAGTTTGCAATTCAGAGTCTGAGTCATCTCATAGAGAGGCAGTCAGACACTTATGCTTTCTTAAGTCCTAATTTTTTTGTATTTTGAATAAGGAATCAAATGTTGAAATAAAACTAACGTGAAAACCTACACTAGAACGAGATCGTAACTATGAAAGGAAGAGATTAAGCATGTTGTTACAAATGGGTGCCACCCTACCAAATAAAAAGCATCTCAATACATATGGATGCTTCCCTTTCCCTTTCCATATAAACAACACCTCACTACATATGGGTGTTTATCCTATAGAAAAAGAGAAAAAAATAAGAATAAGAGACTTAGGGGTCTAGCTGGGGATATATGCACCTAGAGTGTTGACCTCAAAATAGAAAAGTGGTGAGGAGAAAGCTACCAAATCTGAGTAAGGCCAAACCAAAGGTGTGATTTGTGTTGACTAGGATTGAATTATGATGCCTTGAGATCTGGATTTTTACAATATTGGATGTCTGTAGGTCAAATCACCTGCACATGCACGGATGCTTTAAACTCCTAGCTACCAAACCTTTAGTGGGCAATGAAGCTTAAGAAATCTAACTTCTAAAACTAGCGATTGAAGCTTAAAAGAGACATAAAGACTTAGCCACCTTGGTCTAGATGTCTGTCCTTGATGCTGTAGGCCTATTGGAATAAGAGTCCTAACTTCCCCTCTGAAGTGTGATTGATAATAAGTGTCAAGTCAATCTGTGAAACTCTAGTTTGGAGACAAAGCATTCATGTAACTTTTGCTAGGTACTAGCAAAGTGTAGGCATGGGGGTATGATTGTGTAGCAATCATAGGACTTAATTAACCTAAATTGTGTTAGAAACCAAGCTTAACTTGTAAATAATGCATCCGTAATCAGCATATCATGCATTGCATCCTTTTATTCAGTTGTACATGGAATAATCCTATTTTACTATGCTAGTTGATGTCTTATTCTTGTTTGCAGGCGATAAGGAGCTCAAGAGATGATCTTGACCTGAATAAGGAATAAAGCTGGATAGGAAGTAGGACAAAAGCTGAAGTTGTATGCTGGAGTTGGAGAATAAAGATGGAATAAAGAAAACTCGAGAGAGATGCTTGCATAAATTGATAAAAGAAGAAGAGGACCCCTAGGATAGCTTGCCTAAACCCAGAACCAAACTTACACTTTGGTTAAGCCAAACCTAGAGCATCCTTATCCCTATCCTTAGAACCCTAGGATAACCCTATCCTATCCCTAAAGCCTTGAACCACCTTACACTAGGATATCCTAACCTTAGATACTAAAACATGGATAACACTATCCATGTTCCTATCCCACTATCCATACTCCTAAACCACCTATCACTAACCTAATTCCCACATTAGAATCCTAATTAGGTTAAGGACACCCTCAATTGACTCAAGTGGAGTTAATTGGGTTGACCACATTCAAATTAGGTCCATCTAGACCTGTTGATGTGGAAATTGTTGTAGTGTTAGAGAAGCACATCGTAGTAAGGGATGAAAACCAAATCGACATTTAAATTTATAGCGCTAAACAAATGCGAGTTCTGAGGTCGTTCGCAGGGAGCAAAATTGAAATTCAACCACTAATCAAGTATATAAATGAGCACAAGAATAATATGCAATGAATAATCAATCAAAAGTATATTCAATAAAGAGTCAGATTGTATCTCAAGTTCAAAAAATAAAAATATGATGAAAGCCCAAAAAAGTGATGGTTGAAACCACCAATTAATCGTTTAATACTCAAACTCAAGTCAATCAGACTCTTATCAATTCACAAGCACTCTACCAAATAGCCAATCAGATGTCTCAGCAAAGCCATAGATGGCTTAAGTGCTCAACCTAAAGTCCCATAAGATTGGTATCCAAATTTGCCTAAGTCCTTAGGCACAGATCCCAAGAGCAAAACCCCCCTCTCTCTCAGAATAAACCCAGACTTCTCTCTCTTCCAGTCCAAACTGGACCGATCCAGACCAAATGTGGTTCAGCCTAGACCCACGTGGTGTGAGTGTAGACGACGGCGGGTGTGTGGCTCATGAGGGGTAGGGACCTAACCCCAGTGTTTCAAAGGCAGATAGCACACACACACACAATTTGTTAAATATGCAAATCTAATTTGAAAATCCCTGATGTGGGACTAAAGAGTGAAGCTCTTATTCGCATGTAGCTGGTGTGAAGCTTCCCTCAATTTGAGTTGTTGCTGTTACTTCTTCCTCAATTGAAGTTGTAGCCGGGTTCGTGGAGTGAATCTACAGTTGCTAGAGGTCAAAGTAGGGGAGATGGTGACTGGGCAGCGATGGGTAGAGGTGGTGAGTGATGGAGATTTGACAATGACCTAATACACCAAATATAGGCTAAATGCCCTAATTAATATTCTCATAAGGGTCGTCGAAGTGTGAGGAACATGGTGGTGGCCTTGATTTAGAGGTTGGAGGTTCGACATGGCCGGATGATGGCAAGGATGGCAGTTGTGGATGGGTTCGTTTGGTGCAGCTTCTCGTAGACCAAAACTCTCAATAACTTGAGGGCTTTTGGACCATGAGATGTGGTGGAGCTTTTGAGGGTGCTAGCTTGTAGTGTAGGTGTGAGCTCGCCTGAGCTTATGCTAGAGGTAAAGAAGACAAGGGGGAAGCGAGGTGATAGCGTGGCTTAACTATAATTTAAAGATGTAAACCTAACCAAAGAGGTGAGGGGAAGATGATGGGAACACCATCATTAGCCCTAACTAGCTCTTTTTGATCCAATTAAGTCAGTAAATGCTCCTACATAACCAACTGAAGGTCATAATTCATTGCATAACCATTCTGAGAGAAAAATAAGAAACTAGGGTTAAAACTATAATTTCACCAGCTTATCACGAATGTAGTATAACCACGGGTTTTCTCAAGGGCTGAACAAAGGTCAAATGATCTTAATAAGATAACAAGTGGGTTAGATTAGACAGAAAAGGGTTTGTGTATGTTTTAAGAATTAAATGACTTTTGAAACCCTAAAAATAGACCAACTTAATTAACCATAGTTCTGGTTAAGATAAAATTCACATAATCCCTCTAAAAATCATAGAAAAATATTTTCTAGGATTTAGTACCTTCAATTTAACCATCAGAACCCATCTTGACCCAAAATGGAGTCTCAGATAGATATTTACCCTAATTTGGGTTTTTGTATAAATTACCTAGTCAAATATGGTCAAAACCAAAATCCAACTTCACCATTGGGTTCCTTAGGTCCAAATTAGGTTTGTACCAAAATTTGGACCCAAGATGAGCTTGGCTTGACCTAGTTTGCAAAATGGTCATGTTTGATTACATTTATACCCCCATCTTTCAAAAACCCTTGCTTTCAACCCCCTAACTTCTTCATCATCTTCACAATTAGGTCCCTCCACCATTATCGTAGAGGAAACCTACTCTGGTGATCTTTGACAGGAGATTTTTCCTTGATTGCTTGGCGAATCTCTTCCAAAATTGGAAGGGATATTCTTTGAAAAATTCTCTCCAGTATGAACCCATCAATGTGCTGAATCTTTCCCAAACTCTCATGCGAATGCATGAGAGATTTGAGTATCAAAAATTACCCGAATTCGGTGACCTTCCATGCTTCCCAAGCTCTAACCGCCCCTTAGAACACTTTATAAGGACCCTCAGATCTCCCTGAACTTCTTACGCTTGAAATTGGTCGTGAATCCCCATAATTTTTCTCTCTTTCATGGCCAAAGGTTCCTCGATGTTCGACAACCTTTTATGCCTCTCCTCGTCATCCGTTTTCCATACCTGCGGTGGATTTATCCTCCCTATTCTTCTCCGCATCTCGCCATACCAGTAGACGCCCTTCCCTCCATCGTCCTCACCATTTCTACCTCACCGGAGCCGCCTTCATCTCTGGCATCGGCGACACCACATCCGACGCCATCTCTGTCCCACTTTTTCCACCTACCTCCTAGATAAGTTCTTCATCTTTTGCACTTTATTTTCGCACTCACCACACTTTGTTTCAACCATCGACAACCCTTCGCAACTCCATCTTCGGCCACCCTCTCTAGCGAGACCATTCCACCTCCACAAACCACCAAAACCCTCGCCAACCACCTTAAAACATTCACCTCACCTCCCTGATCATTTCCCCTCTCTTTATTCACCTCTCCACTCACTCACATGCACCCCTGAACACACCCACTCATACGCACACAGTTTGACCTCATCACGCACTCACAGACATCCACATGCCACACAAACACCCCCATCACATTCGCCGTGCTCCGGTGACCCTCCTTGAGCGTTCTCACTTGGTTGAAGGGCCATTTTGTTGATTTCAGGAACTCGACCTTGCCGCCATTGTCTAGCAAGCTTCGAGCTTGCTTGAAGCTCACTCTAGGCGCTTCGGCCCCAGGTCTCTGCTCCAGGTTGGGCGGAATCGACCCTTGAACACATCCCAGCAGTCAATTGAAGACGCGAGCCTCGGGAGTTGAGGCAATTGAAGAGAGACCCCTGCTGCGGACAAGCGAAGGAGGGGGCACGGATAGTCCCACATCGTCGACTGTGAAGCATGATGAGGTGCATAAATTGAATAAATGATAATAGCTGTTCGCTTCAGTTCACGGGGTGAGGTCCCTCTCACCCGCTCACCTAACCTCATCCGCGACACGTACCTGCGGACCTGGTCGACCTGATAACCTGCCTGACCTGCACTCCTCGCTCACCACCACACGCCGGTAAGCTTGGACCCGGGTATGCACCTGACCCGATAACCCGAATACTTGTGGCTCTGGGAGAGCAGATCCTAAGAGAGAGAGAGAGGAGAGTTGCGCGGGTATGGGGAGGGTTTTGCTACAGGGACCTTCAGTTGACACCTAGTTGGATTCTGAAGTGGAAAGCCAGAGAAGGAAGAAGAGAAGGAAGAAGTGAAGGCCTGAACTGAAGGGCCAGAGAAGAAGAAGGCTTGGAGAGGAAGAGAAGGTCGTAGCTGAGGAAGTAGAGAAAGAAGAAGTGAAAGGTCTGAAGAGGACTACGCTACAAAAGAAAGGAAGAATTAGAGAAAGAAAGAGTTGTAGAAGAAGAAGCGGCACAAAGCAAACAACTTTAAGTCGTCTGATTTCTAAATCAGAGGATAGATTTGAGCTTTCATTTCATACATATACATTGAGTTCCTTAGTTGATATTGTAGGAGTATTTGGTGATCTAAATCACCATTTTACTCTCATCTTTTTGCACATTGACTCTGAGATTATTGCAAATTCTTTTAGTTTGAATTGTGATCTTGATTTCTAAATCCCATATTGCTCCCTGTGTTTGACCTCGGAATCTTTTAGAGTAAAAAAATTGTATTTGTTTGAATGCTATTTTGGCTATATTGGAACGCGATTATTTTTAAACACTGATTTAGCGTGTTAAACATTTTGGCACTGTTGCTGGGGAGCAACGGGAAATTTAGAACTCTTGATTGCAATTCCTGATTTAGATTCTAACTTGCTATATCTCTTTTGCTGTGGTTGTTTCAAGGAGAAGATACATTGAAGAAAGTTTTGCAGCACATCAAACATGCCAGGGGTAGGTAAATTCTGATTACTCTCTCTTAAGCCCCTAATTCTGAAAAGGTTAAAAGGAGAAAATCAAGTAGGGCTACTTGCATTCTATTCTTAGATAATTGATGAAGTTGCTTGATTTGATTTAAACAACAAACCTGATTTGTGCACCCACTTAAGGTAACTAGGGCTATCACATTCTTGTTTGAGCCCTAGATACCACATTTGACAAACTAAATTGGACCAAAATTAGAGTCAATTAAGGATTCCAAGTTAGGGTTTTAGAGACACACTCACATAATCAAGAACTGATCTTTCCCAAATAAAGTGTGCCTAAGCCTTGGTTGAATTGATTTATTCAAGAAAACCCTAAAAATCAGGCTCTTATTCCCACTTGAATCCTAAAAGAGGGACCTAAAATTTCTCAAAGGACAAACAGGTGAAGTTGACCCACCTTGCTTGGATCAACCAATATTCAAATTAGGTCACTCTTGCACTCAATACATCTTAAAAGTTCAAGTGAAATCCTAAGCATCCTTGCTCTTAAATAAAACTGGTAGACTTAAGAGGTCAAGTCCCCATTCTGGTCTACCTGGAACATCAGTGACAAGAGAGGTCGGGTGGGGGAAACCCTGTAATCCATGGGGGAGCTCTACTGTGTAAGGGTCTTCGCGGGACTCTCCCTCTCTAGCTGCCCAGGCAATTCACATGTGGACGGCTTTCTAACTAAGGGGTATCATCCGCCCCGAACCTCTATAGTCATCTAAAATTTTTGGGTGTCTTGATTGGGTCCATCACATTCTATTCTCATCCAATCCATCGGTGCATGTTTGGTAGGAGGTCTTTAAGACCACCCTTGAGGCCTCCATTAGTTATTCACTCCAGTCGAGGCCAAGCCTCAACTTCCGTGCTTGTGCAGCAACCCCATCTCATAGATATCTCTTCTGATTCATCTGAGCCTAATTCTCCTTCATCCATCATCATGGCACAACCTGCAGAAGAAGAGAATAACCTCGAGAATCAACTTCAATGCCTTAATGATTTATTCCAAGCCTTTGTAAATCCACCGCAACGTCATATGATGTGAGATCATTACAATCCCGCTACGGTGGCGATCGAACCTCGAGTCCAAATCCCGGTTGGAGATCGTTGGTGGTCGGACCCGATTAGGCTGTTAATATGGTGATTTTATCGTTGAAGTGTGTATAGTGGTTAACCTAAATCGGACCTAACCATCTCTTTACAAAATTTTTAACCTGGCCTACTTGATTTTTTCTTGGTCACTTTTAGGCCTAGGGTCGAACTCAAGGAAGTGGGGTTACAAGTCAAGTTTCTACGCCTTTCCTACAACGAATCTCTTCTGCTCATTTATTGTGTTTTTGGTGTTTTTTCTATTTAGATTTTTTTCTGAGAATTCTTGTCCTTGAGGCACACCCTCAAAATTAGGTTCTTGTCCTTGAGCCAAATCAGGGTTCCAAAATGGGTCTTGCTATTGGCAAGGCGGAGTACCTGCAAGTCAAAGATTATCTTTTCTCTTTTATATATATTTTTTTATCTTTTTATGGGCATGCAAGAGAAATAGAAATAAAGTAAATATAGTATAGATATATATGTATGTACTATATATGTATAAAGGGGTGGGGGTGGAGGCGGAGATGGAGTGTAGCACGGTGTCGAGTCGGTCGTCGTCTAGAAAGATGCAACCAACAGGACGAAGTGCTGCGTGTAAGGTGGACTAGTGGAAGATGAATGCGAACACACTTTCTGTACGTGTGTATCGGGGAATATCTGCAACTGGTGCAGATATTCCTGCGATACCACGTATGGTAAGTAATGTGAAAATATATATATATATATATATATGTATATATGTAAATATATCTATATGTATATATATATATATATATATATATATATGGTTATAAATATACAGGTATATATATATGTAGTTATATATATATGTAGATATATATATTTATAAGTATATGTATAGATAGATATATGTATAGATATATATATATATATGTATAAGTATGTATATATAACTATATAGATGTAAATATATATATATATATATATATATATATATATATATAGTAATATATGTATATACATATACGTAGATAGATATGTATATATGTATGTATATGTATATATATATATGCATCTATATACTTATGTGTATATATATGTATATATAGATATGTGTATATATATGTATATATATATATATAAGTATATAGATGTATATATATATATATATGTATGTATATAGACTAATACATAGTTATATAAGTACTAATATATGCATAGATATATGTATATATCTATATATATATATGTATATAAGTATATGTATATATGTAAACATGTATGTATATATATATATATATGTATATATATATGTATGTATACTAATACTTATATATATATATATATGTATATAAATATATGTATACATATATATATATATATATATATATATATGTATATAATAGTGTATAGGTGTGTGTGTGTATGAAAGTGTGAGTGTAATTGTGTAAGCGTCGGTAAAGAGATAGGGAGAGAGTGCTGTGAGAAAGAGAGAGAGAGAGGGCGCTGCTGGAGTGAAAAGGCGCTTTTTAAGTCGTCTGCAGCAGCGGGGCGACATCTGAAAGCGCACGCATGTGCGCAGGCGTGCAGGCACGCAAAGAGACGTCCGCTGGAGGGCGATGGGCGCGGAGAGGAAGGAAGCCGCAGCGCACCGCACTGGGTGAAGAGTCGGGTGTAGGGTGGCAGACGCGTGCGCTGGGAGCGGGCGAGCGTACGTGGGCGAAGGAAGCGAGCACTCACAGACTCTGAAGCGGGCGGGTGCGGGCGAAGGCAAATGCGCAGGCGGGCGCTGGAGCGGGTGTGGGGCTGGAAGCGGGTGCGGGTGCTGGCCGGTTGCGGTGCGCCGGGTGACCGGATAAGTGAGAAGCTTACCGGTCACCCACTGTAGCCACAGTGTTCTGTAGACTGCCGTGAACAGTGGGGGAGCGGGCGGTGCTGTGAGTGCGGACGGCTTGGGGCTGGCACGCGCGAGCTGGCGCACGTGTGGAAGGGTTGCGCCGGTCGGTGGCTTGCGGGTGGAACTCGCTACAGGGCGCGCTGAGAGGGCTGCTGGCGTGCGTGGTGGATGGCGAGGGCGACTTGCTACTTGCGCGGCGGCTTGCGGGTGTTGGCTGGGGTGCGCGGTGAGGCTTGGCCAGCCGCTGTAGGGGCGCGCGATGACCGGCTGCGGGTGGGAAGGTGAGTGCGGTACGAAGACGCGGGAGGCGAGGGTGCCTGCAGGTGCACGTTGGAGGCGAGGGCGGCCTGCTGGCGTGCGCGGAAAGGGCTGGGCGGCTGCTGCTGCATTGCTGCTGTTGCTGCCTTGCTGCTGCTACTGCTGCGTGCGGAGCTTTGAGCTTCAAAGCTTGAAGCTCCCGCTCCAATGGCTGGAAAGTGAAACAGGGAAGAAGGCCACCACGCCCACCGGCTCTTGATGAGCTGGGCGGTGGTGGTTTCACGGTAGTGGGTGTGCACCACAATGAAGACTCCTGCCCGCAGAGTGGGTCCTCTAAGGAGGAGGTCCTACGTATGGAGGGCGAGGGGAGGGGATGGTGCCCTGGAGAAGCTGAAGTTGGATTTTTGAAGTGGAGGACCAGGCTGGCTGCAAAGAAGAAACTGCCCTCTTTTTAAAGAGGAGGAGAGCATGCACAGCCATGCCCTGGCTGTGCATGGCTCATGGCAGGGAGAGGCTGGGCATGCGGCTGCAGGGCAAGGTGCGAAGAAGAAGAAGTCAAGATTTGCAGCCGCGGGGAAGATTTCAAAAGTCAAATAGAAATAAAAATAAATATGGAAATTTTGCAAGGCAGCACTTGGAGAAAATGTAAATTGCGAGGCCATTTTATTCACTCTCCTCCCCTCTTAATAAAATGCATGCATGCATGTATTTTTACAAATGCGACTATGGAAACCTAATATGCACTGGTAATGCTAGGAAATAGCACAAGATGGCACAATTGCAGGTGTATTTTTGCGATGCAATCAGTCGTGATACTGAACTCAAGCCCAACATGATTCATGCTATTCCAAAATTTCATGGACTTAATTCCGAGGATCCTTTCTAGCACATTAAACAGCTCAAGCATTTGGCCCAGACCTTTGGGTCAGATGTTCATAATCAGGATATTCTTCTCATGAAAATGTTCTCCTTTTCTCTCATGGACAAAGCAGCTCACTGGTATCAGACTCAAACACGTCCAATCAACACATGGGTTGAACGACAATTCAAATTTTTGAAAAGTTCTTCCCAATTGGTTGGACAAATGCTTTACGACACCAGATTATGCACTTCACACAACAGTCTGGAGAACCACTTCACGAAGCATGTGATCATTTCTTGGATCTCATGCAAAAGTGTCCCCATCACGAAGTTCCTAAATGGGAACAAGTCCAGTCTTTTTACCAAGGACTTCGTGAAGATATCCAATTATTCGTCAATGCAACTTGTGGAGGAAATATCATGGGTAAAGATGAAGACACTGTGTGGGAGATTCTCGAGAATATGTGTGAGAACTCCATCAATAATGACTCCATGGGCATATTCGACCGGACGAATGTTCGCGCATCAACAAATCCAAGGGGGGCACACGAGATGCTGGGCCTGTCCTCTTCTGTGGACTTGGAACTAATGGCCAGTCATTTGAACAAGGTCTCTATTATTGAGAAGAAGGTGGATGAGCTAACTCGACATCTGCAGTGAGCCACCTCTGCGAGGGAAGCTGTGCATGACATCTACCACTGACCTTCTCATGGGATGGACTCGTATCCACCCCCATCTGACTCTCAGGTCGGAGGAAACTCCAAACTTGCCTATTCTAGTTGGGGAACTCTGAACCCTTGTATTCCTACTTTTCTGAGGTTCCTCAAACCTACGAGGACCCAAACGCCATCCAAAACGACCCATTATCTAATACCTATAACCCTGGATGGTGAAATCATCCTAATTTCATGTAGGCGGGAAACAATCAGAATCAGAGACCACCATATCAGCCCTGTCCACAAGCTTCTCGTCCATATCAGCCGCCTCAGCCTCAGCCCAACCCCACTTATCAATCTGGGCCAACTCAGACAGATCAAATGACTCTTATCCTTCAGACTCTGGTTGACATTCAGAGATGAATGCGGCTATGTAGAAATAGCACAAAGGCAAGATCACAGAGGTTCGCAATCAACTCGCCCAAATGGCAAATTCCCGCCAACCTGGTACACTCCCTTCGCAACCTCTACCTAATCCCAACAACATGCCGAATTAGAGGCATTGTATAAACCCAAATCAAGGCCAAGCCCACATGGTTTATCAGGCCCCTTCTGCTCCATCACCCGATGGGATGGAAGCTTCGACATCATACTCGGGATTTCAGAAGCAGCCACCTATTTTACCTACACCAAATTAGAACCAGGCAGGACTGAATTCATTTACAACTCGTAGTGGCAAAGCAACACAGGACCCATCTTACCCAAGCCACTTTTAGCCTGGTAGTGCTAACCTAAACCCTAGGATAGTCATCCAGGATACCCCTGTCCCAGATCAAGAACCTGCACCTATTCTAGAGGAACCATCTAAGGTTCCATTTCCCGAGGCCTTGACCAAGGGAAAGAGGACAACCAAACCCATGGCACCTGAAGAGGACCTGGTCAAGCTCTTTGAACAAGTCCATATAAACATCCCCTAGATGGATGCAATTCGCCACGTATTGCCTTACGCATGATTTCTGAAAGATGTGTGTACACCTAAGCATAAGCCATGAACCAAAAGTGAGAGCCCAATCGTATTGTCGGATAAAGCTAGCTCCATCATTTTAAGTAGTCTTGCACAAGCAAAAGACCCAAGTACTCCCCTGATTTCCTGTACAATTGGTGATATCTAATTTGATAGAGCATTATTGGATCTAAGAGCCTCCATAAAGCTAATACCTACATCCCTACTTGACCATCTTGAGGAATCTGAGCTAAAACCAACAGAGGTGGCATTACAGTTAGCCGATCGATCTATTAAGTCACCTAAAGGAGTTCTTGAGGATGTCATCGTTAGGGTTCGGGATTTCTATTTCCTGGTGGATTTTGTAGTCTTGGATATGGATGCTCCAGAGAATCTAAAAAACACACCGATCATACTAGGGAGACCCTTTCTGGCCACTGCTAGGGCCAACATTAATTGTGAGGAGGGCCAAATTGAACTAAAATTTGAGAACCGGACACTAAAGATCAACATCTTTAAGGCCTAACAAGGGATTAATTGCGGAGTTATAGAACAAATATGTGATATCAAGGTTGTGGTTGATGATCGGTATATCGAGGAAAAACTGACTACTTTTGATCAACCACAAGAGGATCAAAACCCACAATTAGAGGAGTCTAAACTCAACCTAGACACACCCATAGCTCCTTCCCTTGCTCCTGACACCCACCCTGAACCACCTGCTGTTGCTGATAACCTTGTTTTGGAACTAAAGCCTCTTCCCGATCATCTAATGTACATCTTTTTGGGTTCCAATCATACCTTTCCTGTGATTATCAACTCCAAACTCACACATGATCAGGAATCCTGTCTGACTTCTATTCTTTAGCAACATCGAAGAGCCATTGGATGGACTCTCGATGATTTGACTGGTATCAGCCCCTCTTACTGCACACACCGCATCTATACTGAAGAGGGCACACGACCTTCCTGTGAAATGCAGAGACGTCTAAATCCTAATCTGCAGGAGGTCATGAAAAAGGAGATCATTAAGTGGTTAGATGCTGGGATCATCTACCTGATCATCGATAGTCAGTGGGTGAGTCCAATCTAGGTTGTGCCTAAAAAGGCAGGACTCACTGTGATCATGACTGAGATCAGAGAAATCATACTGACCCATGTAGCAAATTCGTGGAGAGTCTACATTGATTTCAGAAGACTCAATACCTCCACGAAGAAGGATCATTTCCCATTGCCGTTTATTGATCAGATCCTTGAAAAACTAGCAGGAAATAGATTCTTCTGCCTTTTGGATTGGTACTCCGATTATAACCAAGTGGTAATCCATCCTGAGGACCAAGAGAAGATCACTTTCACTTGCTCCATGACGTATGCGTTCTGAAGGATGACTTTTGGTCTCTGCAATGCACTCGCTACTTTTCAGCGGTGCATGCTTGCCATATTCTCAGATATGGTAGGTGATTATCTAGAAGTCTTCATGGATGACTTCTTAGTTTTTGGTGAATCATTTGACGATTGCCTCTTGCACTTGGTCCAGATCCTCAGGCAGTGCAATGACGTAAATCTGGTTCTTTCTTGGGAAAAGAGCCACTTCATGGTTCCTTAGGGAATTGTCCTGCGACATCTCATCTCCGAAAAAGTCATCCAGGTTGATCGAGCCAAGATAAGTATGATTTCCAAACTCCCTATGCCTAGCTCGCCTAAAGACATCCGATTCTTCCTGGGGTATGTCGATTTTTACCATCCATTCATTCCAGATTTCTCAAAGATCGTGTGCCCCCTGGTTAATCTGCTATCTAAGGATGTCCCTCTTGAAATCTCCAAGGAGTGCACTCAAGCATTTGAAATCCTACGTGATCGAGTTACCCAAGCACCTATCCTGCAGTCCCCTGATTGGTCTCAACCCTTTGAGATCATGCGAGATGCATCTGATTTCACTGTAGGTGCGATACTTGGCAGAAAATTGATGGGAAACCCGTGGTCATCTACTGCACTAGCAAGATACTTGACGAGGCTCAGCGTAACTACATAGTTATTGAGAAAGAGCTGCTAGCCATAGTATTTTCCCTGGAAAAGTTCACATCGTATCTTCTAGGTTCCCATGTTATCATTTACTCTGATCACATAGCTGTGAGTCATCTCTTTGCAAAGAAGGACGCGAAACCTCGACTAATCCGTTGGATCTTGCTGTGGCAAGAATTTGACCTCGAAATTCACGACAAGGCAGAAAAACAGAACGTGGTAGCTGATCACTTGTCCCACCTTCCTTCTGACATTATCAACCCTTCCAAACCCATTACGGAACATTTTCCAGATGAGCACCTCTTGACTATTAGTACAGGCCTTCCATGGTTTGCTGATCTAGTAAACTACCTGGCATCACATCAGATTCCATCCGACTGGTCGAAGGCCAAGAAAGACAAATTACTTTCCGATGCCAAGCACTACTTTTGGGAAGACCCGTATCTCTTGCACATCGGTGCTGATCAAATCATCCGACGATGTGTCTCGAAAGCGAAAATTCAAGACATCTTGTTTTTCTTCCATGATCAGGCATGCGGTAGACACTTCTTTGGTCATAAAAATGCAGCAAAAGTCCTCCAGTGTAGCTTTCATTGGCCTACAATTTTCAAAGACGCATACAATCACTGTAAGGCATGCACTCATTGCCAGACCTTGGGCAACATGAGCCACTGTGATATGATGCCCTTACAGCCGATTCTTGTATGTGAAATCTTTGATGTTTGGGGGATTGATTTTATGGGACCCTTCCCTGTTTTGGATGGCTTCGAGTACATTCTACTCGCTGTTGACTACGTGTCCAAATGGATCGAAGCCATTCCAACCCGAAGCAACGATCATAAGGTGGTCATCAAATTTATTCATCAAAACGTCTTTTCTCAGTTCGGGATTCCACGTGCCATAATCTTTGATGGAGGGACCCATTTCACTAATGCTTAGTTCAGATCACTGATGACCAAATATGGGGTGTCACACCAAATCTATACTCCTTATCACCCCCAAACCAACGGTCTAGCTAAGCTATCGAATTGGGAGATCAAGAAAATTTTCCAGGTCACTGTTTGACCTAACAGGAAAGACTGGTCATCCCAACTTTCGAAAGCTTTGTGGGCTTATAAGACCGCCCCACAAAACCCAATTAGGCATGTCTCCCTTCAGATTGGTGTACGGGAGGGCATGTCACCTCCCCGTCGAATTGGAGCATAAAGCCTATTGGGCAGTACGGAACTACAATCTCGATCTTTCTAAGGCAGGAACCCCACAGAAAGCTTCAAAGGAGCGAGATCGATGAATTACGCCATGACGCATATGAGAACTCGTGAATTTACAAGGAGCGGGTTAAGGCCTTTCACGACAAGCACATATCTAGAAAGATCTTTTTCCCTAGTCAAAAAGTCCTACTCTTTGATGCCAAACTCAAACTGTTCTCAGGAAAACATAGATCAAAATGGATTGGACCTTACCTTGTCCGACGAATCTTTGGAAATGGAGCCATCGAAATCAGTCAACTCAGCCACGATTCAGAACCTTTTGTCTTAAACGGTCAGAGACTAAAACCGTTCATTGAACTTACTAATACAAACTTGGTTGAGACATCTTTTATCCTCCATTCTCCCTGAGCTCATTGCGCCCGATCGATGGCGTTAAACCCAACGCTTAACGGGAGGCAACCCATCATTTTTTAAAAACCCGAAACCATTCCTGACATATCCTATGCTGAACTCATATTGCACTTTAGGGTTCATCCATTAGAACAGCCGACTCCACCTCTGGTACCCGTACCTGAACTTGAAATCGTCCACAATAATCATCCTGACCCATCACCCACCCAACACCTGTTCTAATGAATGATCTAAGCTGAACTCGAACCCACCTAATTTATAATGAGGACATTGCAAATCGTAGGCATGGGGGGGTATTAAAGTGCAAAACACCGTGAAAATCACCTCATAAGAAAGGGTTTCATAAAAAAAATCACATATCCCAAAAATACCAAAAAAATAAAAAATTTTTGAAAAAGAACAAAAATATGAGAGGAGAGAAAATTTTAATGGCATATCAGACTTTGAGGAGAAAAAGGAGAGGAGATAAAAATGTCAAAAAGGAGCACAAGTTGAAAAGAAAAGAAATAGAGGTAGTCATTAGTATGAAATTAAGGAATTGAGTTAGTTCTAGACCATATCAAAAGAAAGAAAATGAAAGGCAAAAAGAAAGTGCTAATGAAACAGAGGAGATTAGTAGGAACGCTGATTTTAGGCCTTTGGGGCTATAATCCTAGGCTTAAAAATTCAAGTACTTGCTAAGATCTGGATAATCCTCAAGAGGATGGGGAAAATGCGAACCTTAAGTATTAGGTCTAAGGCTTAGGGAGTATTTAACCTCGTTAACTAACCTCTGGTTTGCGGGACTCGGTAACATAAGCACCCCAATCCACACATAGTCTAGTTCAGTGCGCCTAAGTATTCAAATCACGCAAATGCGTTTAACTTATTCTAAAAAGGTCACCTAGATTAGGAGCGACTGATCAACACAAGTTGATTTGGATGAGTTTCCAATGCGGAGAGGCGGGAAATTCCCCTCAAAGATGCACAATAACTTATCGTCTCCTTGGTGCTTGTCTCCTAGGATATCTACATATCCTACGAGGGGCATGTAAGCACCGTGTATTGGTTTAGATGCCATGGGCAACATTATCCTAGAATGTTAATTGCTAGGGTCTGGATTTAGCTACAGAATGCCATGGGTAGGATTATCTCAAAATCTCGAAAGCCAAGGTTCTGGGGGTTGACATGGGCGATGCTATCTTAAAGCATTGATAGCTAGGGACCCTGCGAGGATTGATGATGGGGACTAAGAATTCGATACATACTATGTTGTAAAGCTAATCCGAAGCTAGAAATAAAAAGAAAAGAGAGAGAAAACTCTCCAAAAACAAAGAAAAATTCCTCTGTCTCTCTCTGACAAAAACACACTGCAAACTGAATCGAGGCTAAAACATGTTACAAGCATAGGTGCTTTAATCGCGGAGTTCAATAAACCTTAGGTTAGTTCTTATGGTCCTTAGAAACCTTCACGGTAGACTGAGGCTAGAGCTGGTTAGGTTCGGATCTTGGTTGGTACTTGAGTACCTCTAGGCCTACTATTGGCATTCTAACCTAATCTACAAAAGGAAGCACATAGCAATGTTTTTAAGTATCAAAGGATTTTATGGTCTAGAATCAAAGTTAATACCTTGAAATTTTGCTAAGGGACTCGCAAAAGCTATGCATTATGGTATGATGGGAACACCATCATGAGCCCTTAACTAGCTCTTTTTGATCCAATTAAGTTAGTAAATGCTCGT
Organism: Thalassia testudinum; assembly: GCA_037157565.1. NCBI lineage: Eukaryota > Viridiplantae > Streptophyta > Magnoliopsida > Alismatales > Hydrocharitaceae > Thalassia > Thalassia testudinum. The sequence goes on from JAZHRO010000056.1 coordinate 6,275,155, forward strand.
ACATAACCAATTGAAGGTCATAATTCATTGCATAACCATTCTGAGAGAAAAATAAGAAACTAGGGTTAAAAGTATAATTTTACTAGCTTATCACGATTGCAGTACAACCACAGATTTTCTCAAGGGTTGAACAAAGGTCAAATGGTCTTAATAAGATAACGAGTGGGTTAGATTAGACAGAAAAGGGTTTGCATATGTTTTAAGAATTAAATGACTTTTGAAACTGTAAAAATAAACCTACTTAATTAACTAAGGTTCTGGTCAGGATAAAATTCACATAAACCCTATAAAAAGCATAGAAAAATATTCTCTAATGTTTAGTACCTTCAATTTGACCATGTTGAAGCTAGGAGTTGCTACGCTAACGTATTTGGTTTTGAAAAACCTGCTGTTGTAATTTGAAAGCGAAGAACTCGTGTTCAACAAATAAAATTATACTGGAATAGAAATCCCAGGTCGAACTCAGGGAGGCGGATGTTTGATTTAAAAAAATACGCATTTGTTTTACTTTTCACGAAGTAAATTAATTGATTAGAACTATCTAACTATTTATAATAAATAGAAGAGAGAGAGAATGTGAGAGAGAGAGAATATTACAAATAAAAACCAAAAAGTGATGTAGAATAAACATGGAATTCATTATCAGAAGGATTGTTCTTTACACTAAACATTACGACTAGAAAGCGAGAAAATGATTATACTAGAAAGTAGTAAATCTATTCTAGAAAGCAGTAAATCTACTCTAGAAAGCAGTAAAAAGAATGGTGAGAGAGATATCCTCCTCGATGGTCGCTTGGAGGACTAGCCGGACGGGACGACACCTGGATGACGAGGAACAGAGCAGGATGAAGGAGGATGAAGCAGGAAGAATGGGAACGGGGCAGCACGTCGTCGTCGTCGCGGGATCCGATTCTGAAAGGGGGACAAAAATTTGACTTTATCTCGCAGGAAGCATCCCGGGTGTAGGACAAGCTTCTCTTGAGCTTTGGAGAGGGAGAGAAGAGAAGGAAGGGATGAGAATTTCGTGTGGAGGGGGTCTCTTTTTATAGTTGCAAGGAGTGAGGGTAATTTGGTCATTTTAATTTGAAAAACATTAAATTAGGGGTCTTTAGTGATGGATAAAATCGTCGCTAAAGCCCCATCGTGGGCGTAGTGGGGTGCCGCCTGCGCGACCGCTCTCCTCCTCGCGCGTAACATGCGCTCCACGTTCAGCTGATCCTAGCCGTTCGATCGTGAGATTGGATGACTTATCTCGCGCCTCACAGTACCTCCTCTACGAGCCTGCCCGCGTCTGATCTCGTGTGAGGCGCGGGCGTGCAATAGCGCAAGGGTGCTATTGCATGCTCGCAATCACTCGCTCGCAATTGAGCGGTCAATCATGCCTGCTCGCCCGTGCCCGCTCACCTGCCTCTACAATTCGAACCTGCGCCTACGCCTCAATAAGCGCTTTCGCCCACTGCGCTATGTGCGTGGATGGGTGGGCGCTTAACTTAAGTGCGGATGCATCCCAGCTGTTGGATCTTGATCCAACGGTGGGGAAACGTTTATGCGGATGCTTTCAGCGGGTGCGTGCGGATGATTGGGTAGTCGAGATGGTGCCACATGGTGCCATCTTGGCCGTCCATCTTCTGGATGATGTAGATGGTGCCACGGTTGTCGGATTGAGTCAATTTTCACGCTGTTAGGCTACGATTGTCAATTCGAATCCATCCGTGCAGTCGGATTTGTCATTTGAAGTGTGGATTCACACCATCTTGGCCCTTGATCTTCTAGGGTTCCCCGATCTCTATCTGATGCTACAGATGTCTGATTAAGGAGATCTTAGAGTCGTTGAACTCCAATCATTGCCCTGATCACATCTGTATGGTTGGATCTTCGATTCGAGGCCCCGATAAAAAGTTTGCCCTGTTCCTAAACATAAAAGGAGACAATTAACCTCTATTTTATTGAAACTAATCTAAATGCAAGATGATGCATGTTATGCAATATTTATAATATGTATGCAATCCTATGCTTAAAAACATGCATAAATAGACATCTTATGCAATGTAAACATGTTTACATCACACCCCCATGGCTATTTTTTGCTAGTCCCTAGCAAAAACTACATGCTATTTATAAAGGAATCAGGTTGGATTATTTGGGCATGAGTTTATTTTCAATCATTAAGAAAATGTCTACTTAAGATCTGAACTTTCAAAGACACAACAGTGCTCGGGTATCTGTCAAAATACAGACCGTCTCAAGCCCTCACCTTATTCAAAGAAAAATTTATTTTTCTCATTTTTTACTTTTCTAATTTTTTTGGATTTTCAGGTTTTAGGGTTTAAGAGTGGCTTTCTACGGCCATTCAACTCACCCAAGATTTGATGAGAACCCTAAGTTCTAAGCATCTTATTGTGAATGTGATAGACTTGTTGATTGGCAGTTAAAACGGACTTCGGATTTCTACGCCTCTAGGTGACCTTAAAAAGAGAATTCTTCCTAAAGGTGTATCTTTACAACCGGTAGCTTTCTCCCTACTTTTATTTTTTACGGGGTCAACACAAGGGTGAATCCAGTGTATATCTCCCCGGTTTATTCTACTTCTCTGCTTCTTCCTAAGTGTTTTGGGAATTTTCAGTGCATTTATTGAGCTGGGTTCTGGACAACCAGTTGATGAGCTGTTACTACCGACAACTTGCCAGCCATACTCGTGCGGTGAAGTATGGTTTATTTCTTTTTTTTTCTTTTCTCCCTTTTTTTTTGACTTTCTTTTCTATTTTTTTAAGTAGGTGGCTTCCCTAGTCTAAGATTTACCTAAAGGCAGCAAAAAAGAGAAAGGTCCAATGACTGGGCTCTGGACAACCTACCTATGGGCTATTACCCACGATAACTTGCCACCCATATCACCCTAGAAGGTTCATTAGCTACCCAATTTCCATTAGAATCGCTGAATAACGAGTCAGTGACAAGATAGTGTGTAGATGCTTAAAACTCAAAATTCCCTCAAATAAGAGGGCCGGTTGATAAATCATGTACTTATCACCCAAACTTATTTACTCCAATTAAAATAGAATTTAGGTGGGCGAGGACTCAAAAAATAAATCTACATTTTAGTGGATACACAGGCTGATTAAGTCCAAAGACCTGAAGGGTCTTTGTGTTCAGATCATAATGTAGTATTTCCTAAGATTGAAAATTTTCTTAAACCCAAGTTCTCTTTCCTAATTCCATTTTTTTTTAAATATAAATAAAATAAAAAATAAAAAAAATCTATGGAGCTAGCGAATAAATTCAGAGATGAAAATCCACCCCCCCATGCCTATCTAATGCAATGTCCTCATTGTATTAAAAAGACAAAATAAAGTGGAATAGAGTATAAAACACCTGAATTGCATGAATGTCAAGTCTGCTCCAAGATAAAAACTAAAAAGAACTGTATACATGCTGAATTTAGTGCCTTCAGCTAGGCACACTATACAAAGAAGAGAAATAAAGAATTCACAGGTGCAGGTCAGAATCAGAAAAAGAGAAGAAACCTCTGACCTGCTAGCAGAGGTCCATAGATGTGGACCAGATTGTGGTGTAGACCTATACCCCATAATCGAGAATATCTCAGGTTCTGGATAAAAATTACCCAAAACCTAAAATCAGTATGCAAGAGGGGTCGGGCCTGTGATTTATGAGAATGCAACCCAAGACCAAAAAGTTAGGTTACAGAGAATTCAAGCTCAAAAGGATAATCATTGAATGTGTGCTTAGGTTGGACATCCTTAGAACATATGTCGTAAGGGTTTTGGTTTGGTGATTTTAGATAAATTGAAACCCTTAGTCTTAGTCTTCTATTTCCTCTAAAGTTTACTTTCCAAATCAGAACTTCCCAACTCCTATCCTCTTTAATCAGAATGTTAAATTCCGATACCTCTTGCATATTAATCACCCCGTCTGAAATTTCCAAGTCTAAAAGATGTGGCTGAATTAGAATTGACTTGGGTTTAGTTATCTCAGAAATAGAATCATGGATAAGCTTAATGGGGTGTAAATGACAATCAAGGCATTGGATTGAATCCTCCAGAAAATGCGATTCTAGATCCGTAATGTGAGCCCCAATAAGATCAGTTTCCTCAGTTATTGGGCTATCAAATGATTTATTAGATTCCTCAGGCCCAATTGTCTCACAGAAATCATATTCTATAAACTCGTGTGAGACTTTGCAAATTGAATCTTCACCATCAGATTCAAAGAAATCAAGATCCATATTAGTGTATGTCCCAAAATCATCTGTCACTTTCTGATCCATGGAGACATATGTTTCCTCGTACCCTGGCTCAGGGATCTCAAGTGAAGAAATTAGATCATCCTTAATTGGTTGCTCTAATTCAATCTGGTCAGCCTCGTAACACGTGTCCCCCCAACAGGTTCTTGAGCGGGTTCCAACATTAGTTCTCCTGAAGGGAGTTCATCCTGGGAATCATCCCACGATTGAACTAAAGCAACCACAAATCTCATCCTCAATTTCTCTAACTTCCCAAGTAGAAACTCACCTGGGTTCTTATCCTTAACATCCTGGAGCCAATCCAACAAATACTTATTCAAATCATCAATCATTTCAATCAGGGACTCCAATCTTTCAATGGAAGGTATTGGCTGAACTTCTAAAGATTGTATGACATTCCTCAAGTTAGCCAGAACCTTATCTTGAACCTGGTTACCCTAAACCAAATGAGTTGGTTCAGGGTTGGGCAGGTTTGGGATCAATGCAGGGGAATTAACGAATTGAGATTCGTTATACCCTTCCTGATAATAGGTCATTTCAGATCGTTCAAAAGGTGGTGATGACCTAAAGGTAGTGTAATCAGAGGATGGGTAAGAATCAATGTATCCTTCTTGATTGTAGATCGTATTAGGTTGTCCATGAAAGGATGGCGATCTATAATCGATGTGGCTCTGAGAAGGATAGAAATCAGAATCATAGTGTTCAGGGTTAGACCCTAAACACAAAAGTCTGGAATTGTATCCCCAATCTGAGTTATCCCAACTAACTGATGGTTGATTGCAGTACGAGTCAGGATAATCATCATGTTGAGGATAATTCAAAACAGGAGGGAAAGAGTGGGAATGCATATAATATGTGGAAGGATTCATGATAAACGGGAGGAAGAAAGGTGCCCTACAATACAAGCAATCAAACCTGTCCTTAAGTGGGCTAGCCTAAAGACCTACAGACTCCCACAACCCGTCTTGAGATAAAGGAACGATTTGATCAACTTTTGTCTGTTCAATCCAACCAGTTAGAAGGAGGGACTGGGGAGAAGGTTCTTCCTTCGACTTGCGCCTCCGGTTCCTAGTGTACCCCCCAGCCACGATCGTTTGATTCTACTCCCCTATCTAGACATCAGATTGAACAGTAGAAATAGACTAATCGAAAATAATCTCGTTCTAGGCTCTGAAGAGCGAGTCGAATCCTTAAGGCCAATGTCTACTCTATTTTATTTAGGACTAGGTTTTAATGTGCTTTGGAATGTGATGGGCCCTTTATCTAGGTTGTGCCCTTAATGATTGATTGATTTGTATGTGCGTGCACAACCAGTGATTTTCAAGCAAGATTATTTTTGATGCGGTGAATTTTAGAGTTCAAATCTTGCTTAGTAGCTTTTAGGATTCAACTTTAGGTGTTTTCAATCAAGTTTTGTTGTCACACCACGTTTTGAAATCACAGGTGAAGATGTTTTCTTTTAAAACTTAAAAAGAATGTGGAGTGCCTGGTAAATCTCTAAGAATTGAACCTAAGCGGCAGCTACTTGATGAGTTGATTTTAATTGAAGTGGTACGGCCCAATCAACTCAAACAATTGGCCTGTTACACTACTTAATTAGGCACACAAATGATTACCTAATCTGATTTCTACTCAATTATGTGTTTGGATGTGTGTACCGGTTCCAAAGATCGATTTACCGGTTGAGTTTGAAAATTAGATGAGGTTGTGTACCTCTGTGAGTTATTTTTTTTAATTTTTCTTTTTAAATGTGGAGGTTGGGGTGGGTGTGGATGTCAAACAAACAAACAAAACTAACCTTAGAGTTTATAAGAACACCTAGGTTGATTGATGTTTCTGTTATTACGTGGCGAAATGAAAACTAATGGGAGGGAGGTGGGGGATAACTTACAGAGCCTTCAACAGCACTTTAGTCCAATCTACCGCTTTTGCTCATCTCAAAAGAGTACCTGCAATCACAATAAGAATGGAGAAAAATGAGGTAAATGATTCGTAAGTTATAAAAATGCGGAAAAAAAATCAAATAGCATCGCCTCCCCAGCAACGGCGCCAAAATGTTGAAGCTACGAGTTGCTACATTAACGTGTTTAGTTTTGAAAATCCTGTCATTGTAGTTTGAAAGCGAAGAACTCGTGTTTAATAAATAAAATTTATATCGGAATAGAAAACCCAGGTCGAACTCAGGGAGGCAGACGTTTGATTTAAAAAAATACGCATTTGTCTTATTTGTCATGAAATAAATTAATTGATTAGAAATGTCTAGCTATTTACAATAAATAGAAGAGAGAGAGAGAATATTACAAACAAAAACCAAAAGAGATGTAGAATAAACATGGAATTCATTATCAGAAGGATTGTTCGTTACACTAAACATTACGACTAGAAAGCGGGAAAATGATTACACTAGAAAGCAGTAAATCTACTCGAGAAAGCAGTAAATCTACTCTAGAAAGTAGTAAATCTATTCTAGAAAGCAGTAAATGTACTCTAGAAAGCAGTAAAAAGAATGGGGAGAGAGATATCCTCCTCGACGGTCGCTTGGAGGACGAGCCGGACGGGACGACGCCTGGACGACAGGGAACAGAGCAGGACGAAGGAGGACGAAGCAGGAAGAATGGGAACAGGGAAGCACGTCATCATCGTTGCGGGATCCGCTTCCGAAAGGGGGATGAAAATTTGACTTTATCTCGCAAGAAGCATCCCGGGTGTGGGACAAGCTTCTCTTGAGCTTTGGAGAGGGAGAGAAGAGAAGGAAGGGATGAGAATTTCGTGTGGAGGGGGTCTCCTTTTATAGTTGCAAGGAGTGAGGGTAATTTGGTCATTTTAATTTGAAAAATATTAAATTAGGGGTCATTAGTGACAGATAAAACCGTCGTTAAAGCCCCATCATGGGCATAGTGGGGCGCCGCCTACGCGGCCGCTCTCCTCCTCGCGCGTAACGCGCACTCCACGTTCAGCTGATCCTAGTCGTCCGATCGTGAGATCGGACGGCTTATCTCGCGCCTCGCAGCACCTCCTCTACGCGCTAGCCTGCGTCTGATCTGTCATGAGGTGCGGGCGTGAGATAGCCCGTGGGCGCTATTGCGTCTGCATGACCACTCGATCGCAATCGAGTGGTCAATCGCGCCCGCTTGCCCACGCTCGCTCGCCCGCTTCTGCGTTTCGAACCTGCGCCTGGGCCTCAGTTAAGTGCTCTTGCCTACTACGCTATGTGCACGGATGAGCGGGTGCATAACTTAAGCATGGATGCATCCCAACCGTTGGATCTTGATCCAACGGCAGGGAAACGTTGATGTGGATGCTTTCAGCAGGTGTGTGCGGATGATTGGGCGGCCGAGATGGCACCATGTGGCGCCATCTTGGTCGTCCATCTTCTGGATGATGTAGATGGTGCACGATTGTCGGATTGAGTCGATTTTCGCAGTTAGGCTGCGATCGTCGATCTGAATCCATCCGTACAGTCGGATTTGTCGTTTAAAGTGTGGATTCACACCATATTGGCCCTTGATCTTCTAGGGTTCCCCGATCTCTATCTGATGCTACAGATGTCTGATTAGGCAATCTTGGAGTCGTTGAACTCCAATCGTTGCCCTGATCACATCTGTACGGTTGGATCTTCGATCCGAGGCCCCGATAAAAAGTTTGCCCTGTTCCTAAACATAAAAGGAGACAATTAACCTCCATTTTATTGAAATTAATCTAAATGCAAGATGATGCATGTTATGCAATATTTATAGTATGTAATGCAATCCTATACTTAAGAACATGCATAAATAGACATCTTATGCAATGTAAACATATTTACATCAGACCACCAGAACCCATCTTGACCCAAAATGGAGTCTCAGATAGATATTTGCCCTAATTTAGGTTTTTCCATAAATTACCTAGTTAAACGTAGTCAAAACCAAAATCCAACTTCACCATTGGGTTCCTTAGGTCCAAATTAGGTTTGTACCAAAATTTGGACCCAAGATGAGCTTTCCTTGACCTAGTTTGCAAAATGGTCTTGTTTGATTACATTTATACCCCTAGCTTTCAAAAACCCCTGCATTCAGAACCCTAACTTCTTCGTCATCTTCACAATTAGGTCCCTCCACCATTATCGCGGAGGAAGCCTACTCCAATGATCTTTGACAAGAGATTTCTCCTTGATTGCTTGGTGAATCTCTTCCAACATTGGAAGGGAGATTCCTTGAGAAATTCTCTCCAGTATGAACCCATCCATGTGCTCTGAATCTTTCCCACTCATGCAAACGCATGAGAGATTTGGGTCTCAAAAATTACCCAAATTCGATGACCTTCCAAGCTTGGGAAGCTTGCTTCCCAAGCTCTAACCGCCCCTTAGAACCCTTTATAAGGACCCTCAAATCTCCTTGAACTTCTCACGCTCGAAATTGGCTGTGAATCCCCACAATTCCTCTCTTTCTTTCACGGTTGAAGGCTCCTCGACATCCGACGACCTCTTTTGCCTCTCCTCGTCATCCGTTTGCCATACCTGCAGCGGATTTATCCTGCCTATTCTTCTCTGCATCTCACCGTACCAGCAGACGCCCTTCCCACCTTCGTCCTCACCATTTCTACCTCACCGGAGCCACCTTCGTCTCTGGTGTCAGCGACACCACATCCGTCGCTAGCTCTATCCCACTTAATCTACCTACCTCCTAGATAAGTTCATCCCCTGCACTTTATTTTCGCACTTACAACACTTTGTTTCAACCACCGACAACCCTTCGCAACTCCATCTCCTCCATCTCCAGCCACCCTCTCCGGCGAGACCATTCCACCTCCACAGACCACCTCAAAACATTCGCCTCACCTCCCTAATCATTTTCCCTCTCTTTATTGACCTCTCACTTACTCACATGTACCCCTGAACACACCCACTCATACGCACACAGTTTGACCTTGCTACGCACTCACAGACATCCATACGCCACACAAACACCCCCATCACGTTCGCTGTGCTCCAGCGACCCTTCCTGAGAGTTCTGACATGGCTGAAAGGCCATTTTATTGATTTTAGGAACTCAACCTTGCCGCCATTGATGAGAAAGCTTCGAGCTTGCTTGAAGCTTGCTCCAGGCGCTTCGGTCCTAGGTCTCTACTTTTGGTTGCATGGAATCGACCCTCAAACACATCCCAGCTGCCAATTGAAGACGCGAACCTCGCGAGTTGAGGCAATTTAAGGAAAACCCCCTGTTGTAGAGATGTGAAGGAGGGGGGCGCAGATATGTGCTAAGGTGCATAAATTGAATAAGTGATAGCAGCTGTTCGCCTCAGTTCATTTGACCTCTAATATCAGTTATTCTGAGCCCACTTCTTTGTCTCTTAAGTTCATTTGACCTTTAATTAACCCTTGATCAACCCCTTGGTCAATCTGCATTTGTAATGAGATGGTAAAATAGTAGAATTAACCCTATTTCCTATCTTCTTCTCAATTCAGTTCGGCACGGGTTTATGATCCTTAAACGATCATTTAGGAGCATTTAATCATTTGATTCTGACTAATATCAATTAGTTATGATGAATGATAGTATTCCCATCAAAACCTGATTAGGCTAGCCCATGTTAGATTAGGCTTATTTAAGTCTAATTAAACTTAACCTAACCTAATTAGATCCACACACATCTACACTTACACCCACCTAATTGATGGTAACACCATCATGGACCCTAACAAGCCACAATTATTTAGGTTCAATTGGTAAAAGCTCCTACTTAATCATCTGAGGGTCACAACTCTGCAATATTCTTATTTGATAAGAAAATAGGGAAATAGGGTTAATTCTGCAGTTTTAACAACACATCATAAATACAAATTAACCACAAGGTCACTCAGGGGTGAATTAAAGGTCAATTGAGCACAAAAGTCTCAAAAGTGGGTTTACACTGATTGAAATAGTGTTTCATGCATTTCAAGGGCAAAAATAGTACCAAAACCTTAATTATCAACCCACTTTAATTAAAGAGGTTTTGGTTAGGATAAAATTAATCTAAACCTTTTAAAATTCATATAAAAATATTCTAAGAGGTTTGGTACCCTTGGTTTGACTATCTGAACCCGTTTTGACCTAGAATAGAGTTTCGGATAGGAATTTGCCCTGATTTGGGCCTCTATGTAATTTACCTAGTCAAATGTGATCAAAACTCAAATTCAAGTTAACCATTAGATTCCATAAGTCCAAATAGGTTCACCAAAATCTGGGTCCAATCTGAGTCTATCTTGACCTAGTTTGCAAGTTAGTCCCTAAAATCTCTATTTCTTGCACCTAAACCCCTAAGTTTTGAATTTCCTTACATCCATGCCCTAACTTTTCTTCATTCTCATAAATATACCCTTGCCACAATTTCTGGTGTGAAAATACCTATAGCAAGATTCAAGGGAGGATTTCTCCTTCAATTTAGATCCAAATCCCTCCAAATTTGGAGGGATTGATCTTAAGGAGTTGCCTGTTGATTGAACTAACTTGAAGATCCTAAATCCAACCCTAGAGATTAGGTGAGCTCGAGATTTTAGGGGAACTTTTTTTCTTGAAATCGCGAACAAGATCCTAAATCCAACCCAATCATACGCACACAGTTTGACCTTGCCACGCACTCATAAACATCCATATGCCACACAAACACCCCCATCACGTTCGCTATGCTCCGGTGACCCTTCCTGAGCATTCTGACGTGGCCGAAAGGCCATTTTGTTGATTTTAGGAACTCAAACTTGCCGCCATTGACTACCAAGCTTCGAGCTTGCTTGAAGCTCGCTCCAGGCGCTTCGGTCCCAGGTCTCTGCTCTTGGTTGCATGGAATCGACCCTCGAACACATCCTAGCAGTCAAGTGAAGAGGAGAGCCTCGTGAGTTGAGGTAATTGAAGGGAGACCCCCTGCTACAGAGATGCGAAGGAGGGGGGGCATAGATATGTGCTGAGGCACATAAATTGAATAAGTGATAGCAGCTATTCACCTCATTTCACGGGGTGAGGTCCCTTTCACCCGCTCACCCAGCCTCATCTGTGACACGTACCCGGGGACCTGGTTGACCCGATAACTCGCCTGACCTGTGCTCCTCGCTCACCACCGCACGCCGGTGAGCTTGGACCCGGGTATGTGCCTAACTCGATAACCCAAATACCTATGGCTCTGGGAGAGTCGATCCTAAGAGAGAAAGAGAGAGGAGAGTTACGTGGGTTGGGGGAGGGTTTCTCTACAGCGACCTTCGGCTGACACCTAGCCGAATTTTGAAGAGGAAAGCCAAAGAAGGAAGAAGAGAAAGAAGAAGAAGTGAAGGCCTGAACTGAAGGGCTAGAGAAAAAGAAGGCTTGGAGAGGAAGAGAAGGTCGTAGCTGAGGAAACAGAGAAAGAAGAAGAGGAAGGTCTGAAGAGGGCTAGGCTGCAAAAGAAAGGAAGAATCAAAGAAAGAAAGAGTAGAAGAAGAAGAAGCAACACAAAGTTGATAACTTTAAGTCGTCTGATTTCGAAATCAGACGACAGATTTGAGCTTTCATTTCATACATATACATTGAGTTCCTTAGTTGATATTGTAGGAGTATTTGGTGATCTAAATTGCCATTTTACTCCCATCTTTTTACACATTGATTTTGATATTATTGCAAGTTTTTTAGTTTGAATTGTGATCTTGATTTCTAAATCCCATATTACTCCCAGTGTTCGACCTCAGAATCTTTTCAAGTAAAAAAATTGTATTTATTTGAACGCTATTTTGGCTAGACTGCAACGCGATTATTTTTAAACGTCGATTTAGTGCGTTAAATAGTGGAGAAAGACCTAAACTATTGGATGAAAAAGGGAGGGACATACACCATTTTTCCTCACCAGACACGGGGAAGTTGAATTTCTCCAGTGATATGAAACTACGACGACAAAGGGGGAGATGGCCCAGGCTTTGGTACACCAAGTGTGGAATAACTTGAGGAAGATGTTGGACTACCCAATTTGATGGTTGGGTGGCCAAAAGAAGGGGAGTGTGTGGGTTTGCTGGACCCAAGTTGGAGAGAGATTAGAGAGGAGGAAGAAAGAAGGGAATTGGCCTAAACTTGACTGGTTTGTGTTCATCGCAAAACACGTAAAATATTATTCCTATTGTTGTAGTGCAAATCACATCGAAACAAATAAATTTATAAATCAGAATCGGTGAGTCCTAAGTCATTCGTAGGGAGGCAAAACACTATTTTCAAAGCTTTTTGTACTAACTAATCTATCCTAATGCAACAAAGAAATAGAGACTAGATATTTAGAAAACCAGTTTTTCATTACTAATGGCAAATAGTTCTCAAACTAGGAATTAAAGCAACTATGCTAAAGAATAGAGAGAGAGAAAATAGATGAAGGACGATGCTGCTTGTGGGATGTTTGTGCGAAGTGTGGTAGTACTTTAGATCCAGAGTGTTGGGAGGAAGATCGGAGAGAAGTTGCAGAGAGAGAGAGGCTGGAGATGTGTCTGGTGGGAGTTGCCTCTCAACTAGGGGCTCTGGGGCTCTTTTTATAGCTTCAATGATGGGCAAAATAGGTATTTAGACCCCCAAAATCGTGCCACACCTTAGATCAGATCCATTGATCGAGAGATCAATAGATTATATCACATCTCAAAACAACCTCTATCATGCCTTATATGCATGGATTTCACTAGATGATGCCATTTTTTAGCTACCGAGCCGCCCTATCCACCGCTTCTCACCCTTCAGCGCGTGTGCGCTCGTTTTCAATTTCAGTCGTTCGATCTCACTATCATATGGCTTAAACTCATCGCAGCACTGCCTCTCCTCATGTGTCTATCAACGCATCCACTGATGCGTGATCACGCGCGTTCATCCGCCCCACCTCATCCATTATTCCTCCGCACGCCACGCGACCCGCTGCTCGCCCTTCGAACGTCATCGCATGACCTAATTGCATATGCGCACATTTCCTCTTCGATTTTGCACTTCGCGTGATTCGATTGGGCGCCGCTTGCTTGCGCGGAATAATTGAGACCAACGTGCTGTGTGCACATTTGTGTCACATTTTGGTTTTCAAGCATAGCCGCTCTCAGCCGTTGGATGAAGATCCAACGGCTAAGATGTGTTCTTATTTGATGAAGGGTGCACGGAGAGGGTGACGTGGCCCCTTAGTGGCCGTTGGATGACTATCCAATGGCTTATGTTTTTCCTTCAGAGGTTGGAGTGCGACGGTGAGTTGTTGGGATGGTGCCACATGGCACCATTCCAACAATTCATCTTCCTGCCTTTGTAGTTGGTGTTATAGAGCTCCGAACTAGTTGATCTTTACGTTGTTGGATTATGATCGTTGATTTGGATCCATCCGAGCAGTCGGATTTAACATCTAAGGTTTGGATCTTTGCTATCTTGCTTCTTGGTCTCTGATCTTCTATGAGCTGAACGTGATGATATGGAAGTCTGATCAAGATGATTCCAGAAGCATTGGATTCCTGTCGTTGTCCTAATCAGATCCGTGTGATCTGATCTATCATCTGCGGCCCCAAATCATCTGCAATTAGTATTGTCTCTCATTAGAGCATAAAATAACATCATTATCTATAAAGCTAACCTATCATCTATGATGCAAATTATGATGCTTATGCATGCATTGTTTCTAAGTTATGCTAAAATCTAACTTAATTTAGGTAGATTAGGTCCTATGATTGTTGTGTAATCAGTTTGAACTTAGGAACATTAGGGAACTTTTATAGAGCACAATTGGGACATTAATTAGGAAGAATTCTTGAGTTGGCAACATGAAATTGGCAACTTGAAACCATCAGGAATTTTGAGTTTGATAGGTCTTTTATGTTGATGATGAGAACCTCATCATGAGCCCTAACTAGCTCATTTTTACCTAAGAAAGAGAATAAGAACTCCTACATAACCTGAAGAAGGGCCTAATTCAAGGAAGAAATGCTCTGAGAAGAAAACATGAAATAAAGGGTAAAACTGTAATTTTACCATTGTAGTACATCAATGGGATTTCTCAGAGGCTAAACATAAGTCAAATGGTCTTAATAAGATAGAAAGTGAGTTGGCTCAATTAGAAATGGGTTATTGTAAGAGCTAGGAATTAAATGACATTTTGTAACTCTAAAACAGATCCGCTTAATTTAACAAGGTTCTGGTCAGGATAAAAATCAAATAATCCCTCTAAAATTCATTTAAAAATATCCCCTAGGGTTTAGAACCTTCAAATTGGCCTTTGGAACCTATTTTGACCTAAATTGGGGCCCTAGCTCATTATTTGACATAATTTTGGTTTTTGTGTAAAATACCCAGTCAAACAATATCAAACCTAAAATCCAACTTCACCATTGGATTCCTTAGGTCCAAATTAGGTTTGTACCAAAATTTTGACCTAAGGGAAGGTCACCTTTACCTACTTTTCAAAATAGTCCACCTAATTACATTCTGGCCCCTAACTTTTGAAAACCATTGCACAGACCCCCCTAACTTCCTCACCACCCTTACAATTAGGTCCCTCCTCCATTAAAGTGGAGGAGTCCTACTCTGATGAGGAATTGAGGGGGATTACTCCCTGATTCCTCAGAGATCTCCCAGATTTGGAAGGGAGATTCTTTGAGGAATTCCCATCCATCTGAGCATGATCCCATAGCATGAGTAACACCCAATCTCTAGTGTGAATGCACGAGAGATATGGGTATCTCCCTGAAATACCTCTCCGGCGAGGACTTTTGCTCTTGGAAGCTTGTCTTCCAAGCACAAGAGCCCCTGCCAGTGCCTATAAAAGGACCACCACCTTCGGCTGCTCCCATTCAGCTTGACTTGGCTGGAGAACCACCTCCAATTCTTCCCTTCTCCTCCAGCCAGGTGTCCAGCAGGCTCCGGCGACCTATCTCCCTCCTTCTCATCGCTCTGCCACAATACCAGCGATAGAGCCAACTTCGTCACTTTCCTCCGCGTCGTGCAATACCCGCGTGCGTGCTCCAGGTGCTTCGTCATTGCCGCTCTCCCTCCTCTGGAAGTCTTCCTCTTCGGCGGTGGCAGGTACGGCCAGCCGCCTTTCTACCCCCCTTCGTCCACTTAGCTAGGTTAAAACGCTTCCTCTCTCTCCCCTCTTTATTTCCCTTATCTTTATTGCTATTTTTATCCCCTCGATGCCACAGACCACCTCCATCGTCTCCATCTCCGGCCGACCATCGGCGAAGGTGCTTCCACCAGTCCGCACTTCCACACGCTTCGCCAGACCAATCATCCCCTCCACCATCATCCACTTAGCACATTCGACTCCTTTACTAACCTCCATCACTTCCCTAAACGCCCCCCGACCTAACCCACCTTCACGGCCACAAAGCGACCTAGGCACGCAAGCTTAGGCTGGCTCGCGACCAGCCATCCACCTAGGCACCTTCGCCGTGCCACGGCGAAGCTCCCCATCTGGTTTAACGAGGCCACAAGGCCGTATTGAGTGATTTCAGATTCAACCCCTCTTCTGCCATTGACGTAGAAGCACGGAGCTCACAAGCTTTGCTCCAGGTCGCGTGCTCCAGGCATAAGAGTCCCAAGTGAAGCGCGAGGGTCTCACGCATACATCCAGCCAGAGAGCAAGTTTAGCGAGCGACTGCAACAGCGGCAATTGAAGATGAACCTCACCTACGGGCGCGAGCGAAGCAAAGTCCCACCTTAGAAACTTTAGCGTGCGGTGAGCGCTTTATATTGAATTTGTGTTCTTTGCTGTTTGCCTCAAGTGACACAGGGTGAGGTCCCTCGCCCATGCACCCACGCCTCATCCGCGACCTAAGCCCCCGTGGACCTGGCTGACCGACCCGATTAGCCTCGCACTCCTCGTGCACCACCCACGCTGGTGCGCCTAGACCCGGGCACGTGAAACCTGACCTAATTACCCGACCTGGCTCTGGGAGAGGGAACCCAAGAGAGAAACAGAGAGAGTGTACGTAGGGGAGGGTAGGGGTAGGTTTTGCTTTACTGTGTGCGGGGAAGAGAAGAAGGAAAAGAAGAGAAGCCAAGGCAAGCAGGGAAGGAATCTGTGGCTGCAAAGAGGCTAAGGAAGGAAGAAGAGGCAGAAGCCAAGGGAAAGAGAAGGCACTGTAGCAGAAAGGAGTCACGGCTGAAGAAAAGAGCTGATGGTAGAAGCTTAAGGAAAGAAGAAGGAAGGAGGAGGAAGAAAGAAGAAGGAAAGAAATCAAGGCAAAAGAAGAAGAAGCAAGGAAGAAGAAGGCCAAAGAATAGAAGAAGAAGAAAAGTATAGAATTACCAAGGCAAGAAAAGGAAGAGAAGCCAATAAGCAGAGAAGAACCAAAGAAGAGGAAGAAAAGAGAAGAAAGAAGAAGCTAAAGAAGAGAACCAAGAAAAGAATCAACCCTTTTACTCTATTCCTTTCAATTTCTTTTCTATTTTTGCTACATTTTAATTCATAAACTCTTGTATTATATTCTGAATTAGACTTTGAGTAGGTTTAAGTGTTCAATTACATTGATTGAGATTAGTGAATAAATTCCATTTACTCCGTGTGTTCGACCTCGGATACTTAAGTTTTCAAGTAATAAAAATTCTTATTTGTTATCAACACTTGATCACCTACACTACAACTTGACTGATTTACTCCTTTAAAAAGCCCGACCAAGCATTATAACAGTTGATCATGGCATGTGGGACCTTGCCCAATTGGAAGAGAATATCTTGATTGGCAATCCCTCCAAATTTAGAGGGATTTGGGCTGAAATTGTAGAGTATTTGTACGATCAAAGGTGGTCGTCTTTGGGTTGACCTACTGTTTAGGAGTTGCAGATGGCAAGGACATTCTTGTGAAGAAGACGAGAAAGATAAGGGCATAGATCTAAGGAAACATGGAAGTTAGGGGTTTAAATGTGAAAAATAGATATTTTAAGGGTAGAAATGCAAATTAGGTCAAGATGGACTCTGATTGGGCCCAATTTTTGGTGTTAACTTAATTTAGACCCAAGGGATCTAATGGTGAACTTTGATTTGAGCTTTGACTACGTTTGTTAGGTTAAATTGCATAGAAGCCCAAATCAAGGTAAATTCCTATCTAAATCTCTATTTTTGGTCAAAATGGGTTTAGATGGTCAAAGTGAAGGTACAAAACCTCTTAGAATATTTTTCAATAATTTTTAGGAGGTTTATATTGAACTTATTTCTACCAAAACACTTTCAATTTGAGTAAGGCTGATAATTAGGATTTTTAATAATATTTTAATCCTCGAAATGCATGAAATCTTGATTCAGTCATTCTGAGCCCACTTCTTTGTCTCTTAAGTTCATTTGACCTTTAATTAAGCCCTTATCAACCCCTTAGTCAATTTGCATTTGTGATGAGATGGTAAAATAACAGAATTAACCCTGTTTCCTATCTTCTTCTCAAATTAGTTCGGCATGGGTTTATGATCCTTAAACGATCATTTAGGAGCATTTATCATTTGATTCTGACTAATATCAGTTAGTTATGATGAATGATGGTATTCCCATCAAAACCTTATTAGGCTAACCCATGTCAGATTAGGCTTATTTAAGTCTAATTAGACTTAACCTAACCTAATTAGATCCACACACATCTACACTTACACCCACCTAACTGATGGTAACACCATCATGGACCCTAACAAGCCACAATTATTCAGGTTCAATTGGTAAAAGCTCCTACTTAATCATCTAAGGGTCACAACTCTGCAATATTCTTATTTGAGAAGAAAATAGGGAAATAGGGTTAATTCTACAGTTTTAACAACACATCATAAATACAAATTAACCACAGGGTCACTCAGGGGTGAATTAAAGGTCAATTGAGCACAAAAGTCTAAAAAGTGGGTTTACACTGACTGAAATAGTGTTTCATGCATTTCAAGGGCAAAAATAGTACCAAAACCTTAATTATCAACCCACTTTAATTAAAGAGGTTTTGGTTAGGATAAAATTAATATAAATCTTTTAAAATTCATAGAAAAATATTTTATGAGGTTTGGTACCCTTGATTTGACTATCTGAACCCATTTTGACCTAGAATAGAGTTTCGGATAGGAATTTGCCCTGATTTGGGACTCTGTGTAATTTACCTAGTCAAATATGATCAAAACTCAAATTCAAGTTAACAATTAGATTCCTTAAGTCCAAATAGGTTCACACCAAAATTTGGGCTCAATCTGAGTCCATCTTGACCTAGTTTGCAATTTAGTCCCTAAAATCTCTATTTCTTGCACCTAAACCCCTAAGTTTTGAATTTCCTTACATCCATGCCCTAACTTTTCGTCATTCTCACAAATATACCCTTGCCATAATTTTTGGTGTGAAAATACCTGTAGCAAGGTTCAAGGAAGGATTTCTCCCTCAGTTCAGATCCAAATCCCTCTAAATTTGGAGGGATTGATCTTAAGGAGTTGCCTGTTGATTGAACTAACTTGAAGATCCTAAATACAACCCTAGAGATCAGGTGAGCTGGAGAATTCATGGGAACTTTTTTTTCTTGAAATCGCTAACAAATGAGGCTTTTTCCTTATTTTAGAGCTTGATTTTGAGCTTTATGAAGACCCCCCGTACTCCCAGCTTCTTCCTCAACCAAGAATAGGCCAGAAAACACCTTCCTCTTCCTCCTCTAGCTACCATCTCTTCGAGCTTTGGGGACCTCCTCCATCCTCCTCCTCCCAATGTCCAACCATCAAATTGGATGACCCTTTGTCGTCCTATCTCTCTTTTGCCTCTCGCTGGTCAAAGTAGAGGTTTCCTCTACCCTTGTCATTGCCGTTCTCCCTTGCCATCGACTTCATCTTCTTTGTGTCCGGCCGGCCAACGTCGGATGTATCTCACCCTCTCGCTTCTCACTAAGTCCCCTATTCTCCTCTCTCTCTTTAGACCTTCATTGCACCCTTAAATTTCATTTTCGACTGCTGACCATTGCACTCCCCCGTTGTCTTCCCCAACTCCGGTCGTGACTTTGGCGAGCTCGTGCCGGTGTGACAGAGCACCAAACCGACCGCGACCACCTCCAAAATCTCTGCCACACCTCCACCTTTAAAAGCCCTCACCCAATTTCACCTCACCACCTCCCTACCTCTCCACCGAACACCACACCATCCACTCACCCTCTCCGATGTTGAACGGGTCAACCTACACCACAAATCCCCACATCACTGACACCTCTGCACTCACCATCCTCCAGCGAAGCCTGTGAGCATATTTGATAAGGCTATAAGGCTGTTTTGTTATTTAAGGAACCTCACTAGACGTCCCTCACCGCCACCATCTTCTCCGACTATGTCTGTCCGTCTCCGACCTGCATTCAACCTGCTGCTGCCCTTACTCACCATGATTTCATCTCTCGAAGGCAGATGTAGCATCAATCGAAGTAGCACACAGTGAAAACTGAGTCAATTGGTGCATACTTCAATAGCTGCCAATACGCGAAGGAAGTGGGGACTTTAGTCACACCTTATGTGCGTCAAAGCAAAATCAATGCATAAAAGGCAATTGTACCTTACACTCGTTGCCTCCAAGAGCACTGGGAGAAGGTCCCACTCGCATGCTCTGTGCACGTGCCCTTGCCCTTGCTCATGCCATGCAGGTCTGAGCTTGGGATCCGTTACCCGGTACTGTTCATTTGGGTCTGGTTGGAGAGAGAAATAGATCTGAGGAGGAGGGAGGTGGGTTTTGCACTGTATCACATTGGGATTCGTGCCCCTCCCCTTCACTCAACACTTAGCCTCTGTTGTTTGTGCCTTATGCTGTGAGGCTTTGTGCTTCTGAAGCCTTGAAGGTTAACGCGTCTGTGCTTCATATTCGACATCTGACTTGGTTCTGTTCTGAGGTTACTGGGGATCCATTATGCTGAAGTGGATATTTGGATTAAGTGGTTGTGGGTTACTATTCAAATATTTGATTCTAATTAAAGCTTAATTGTATGGTTAATTTGGTGGTTTCAACCACCATTTTTGTCCCTTTTCTTTTTATATTTTATACCTAACATTCTGAGATACATTTTACTATATATTGAATATCATTTTGATTTCACCTACATTATTATTCTTGATACTTGTAATCAGTGAATTGATTTGCCATATTTGCTCCCTTCGAATGTCCTCAGACTCACATTTGATTTTTGAGCTTATAAATTTAAATGTCACATTGATTTTCATCACTATACTACAACGTGACCTTTTTACGATGATTTTCGATGCTCCACCATTTTGGCACCATTGTCGGGGAACAACACATTTCATTCACTGATTACAATTCTGATTTGGTACTAACTTGCTTTATCTGATTTGCTGTGATTTTGTGAGGTGAATTTGAAAAGCAACCACACGAGCAATCACACCAGGGGTAGGTAATCTCATTTTCTTCTTCTCTAAGCTCCTCATCTCTTGAAAATTTTGAGAAAGGAAATCAATTAGGATCAACTCGCTTATTTCATAGTAATCAATCATTTGAGTTGCCTGATTTGATCTGATTTGATTAGTGATCCCCATCCTGATACTTGCACCTATTAGGGACTTAAGGTGCCTTGGGCTATTCACCTTCTTGATTGAGTCCTAGGTACCAACTTTGGAATGAATTGGACTTGGAAATTAGAGCCAAATTAGGGTTTCCATATTATGATTTCAGGAATACACACTTGCTTGATTTAAAGAGAACATATTTCCTGCATTGTGTGTTACCCAAGCCCTGGTTGAATTGATCTAATCTAGTGAACCCTAATATCAGGCTCTAACAATCATTTGAATCACTAAAACTTGAGATCTAATAACCTATTTGCAAACCACCTCAAGGTGATTTTGTGTTCTTTACCCAATACATCCTCAATTTTAGGGCAGGTCAAGTGAAGTTGGTCCACTTTGTGAGTCAACTAACCTCCAAATTTGGTCACAAATCAAATCAACTCTAAAGTTCAAGTGAAATTCAAGGCACATACTCAGGATTAAAATTGGTAGACTTAGGAGTCAATCTTGCTCATTCTGGTCTACTTGGACTCTCAGTGATAAGGAAGGTTGGGTGGATGAAATCCTGCAACCCGTGGGGACGCTTTACCATGTAGGGGTCTTTGCAGGACTCTCCCTTCCTGGTTGTCCAAGCAATTCTCGGGTGAGTGAGTTTCTGATCCAAAGATATCATCCACCTTGAAGCTCCTTAATCATCCAAAGATTTTTTGGGTGCCTTGATTGGATCCGTTACACATTCTGTCCCTCTTCTTGTTCCCTTGTGCATGTTGGGGAGGAGGTCCTTAAGACTGAACTTGAGGCCTCCCTTAGTAGTTCATTCTCGTCGAGGCCAAGCCCTGACCCACTTATTTATGCTCCCACTCAATCACATTAAGATTTCTTCAGACTGTTCCACATATGAGCCAAGTTCTCCATCATCTACATCCATGGAGAATCTAGAAGAAGAAATGCCCAATGAGCAAAATTAGGTGCAACGTCTTGCGGATCTATTGCACGCATTCATGAACCCTCCATCACCGCCACAGATGCGAGATCACTACAATCCCACCGCGGTGGCGATCGAACCTAGGGTGCAAATCCCAGCTGGAGGACCTGACATTGAGTTGAAGCTGAATCTGATTAATTCAATCCTCAAATTCCACGACTTGAACTCTGAAGATCCGTTCCAGCACATCAAACAACTAAAACATCTAGCTTAGACCTTTGGACCACCTGTTCAGAATCGAGACATCCTGCTCATGAAGTTATTCTCCTTCTCTCTTATGGATAAGGCTACCCATTGGTATCGGACTCTAACTTGTCTGATTAATACATGAGAGGAACTCCAATACGAATTCTAATGGAAACACCATCATAAGCCCTAACTAGCAAGTTTTGGTATTAAAAAGGAAATAAAAGCTCCTACATATCCATTAGAGGGTCTTAAATGCTTGATGTTCTGTTTTGAGAAGAAAAGATGAATACATAGTTATTTCTGCAAAATTAACTGCATTTCCACAAATACAGAATAACCATGGGGTCTTTTAGGGGTTTATTAAAGGTCATATGGTCATTAATGTGTAATAAGTGGGTCCATACAGAATAAAATGGGTTTTGACGCAATTCAAGAATTAATGGACATCTGAAGCCCTAAAAACAGACCCGCTTAATTAACTGAGGTTTTGGTTAGGATAAAATTCACCTAAACCTTTTAAAAATAATAGAAAAATATTCTATAAGGTTTGGTATGCTTCTTTTGATCATTGGAACTCATTTTGACCTGAAATAGTCTTAGATAGATAGTTACCCTGATTTGGGTTTCTATGCAATTTACCCATTCAAACTTGGTCAAAACCTAAATTCTACTTTACCATCAGATTTATTAGGTCAAAATTAGGTTTTTATTAAAATTTGGGCACAAGTAGAGATCACCTTGACCAAGTTTGCATTTTGGTCCTATCTAACTCTTTTCTCTCACACACAGACCCCTAACTTTGGAATTCTTTGCAAATATGCCCCTAACTTCATCACCTTCTTCGCCAACAGGTCCTCGCTTCCTTCAACTTCTTAACCCACTTCTCCAGCAACCTTCAATCAAGGATTACTCCCTGATTTCGTAGCCAAATCCTTCCAAAATTGGAAGGAAGATTCCTGAGAGGATCCTTTATGATCTAAACCTATTCTTAGGTTCTAATTCTTTCCCAATATCCCATGCGAATGCTTGGGAGATGTGGGTTTCCTATTGCATGAAGCTTTCAAGGTTTCAAGCTTGGTGTCCAAGCTTGAAATGATCACCTAAGCCCTATAAAAGGACCCAGGTTGTAAGGCTGAGTTCCTTAGCAAGTTTTGGCGAGCCAAATACCCATATTTCTCCTCCTCCGGCCACCGAAACCTTTGCTCTGGCAACCACCCTCGATCCCCCTCTTCCGACCATCCAGCCATCAAATTGGACGGCCGATCCTATTCCCCTCGTCCTCGCGATCCTCCCCAGCCAAAGGGAGGACGTTCCTCTGTCTACATCACCGTTACCGTCCTCCCGCTCTATCATCTTCTCCAACTCTGGTCAAGCCATGATTGGAGCTCTCAGACTTCTCCTTCTTTCCTAAGACCCTCTTTCTCTTCCTTTCTCCCTCTACATCACTTCCCCCTCACCTGCACTCCAAATCAACCATACTACTGCCCTCACGCCCTCTGTCTCTCTCCTCTCCAGCAAAGCTCTGGCAACACCTCCAGCCTGCTCTGGACCACCAAACCACCCCGCTTTGATCCCAAAACCTCCACCGTTCCTCACCCACCAAAACCCCTCAAGAAATTGAGGGGTTGGTCACTCCACCACATCCTCGGACACAACCACCTCTGCACCACCTTCTCGACCTCATCCAGCCACCATACACCCTAATTCACCACGAAACCACCACCACCACCTTCACCATCATCCGACGAAGCCTTTGAGCTTTTTAACAGGGGCTCTTAGCCCATATTTGAGTTTCAGGTCTTCGACCGCCGTCCACCGTTGCCACCATCATCCTCGACTTCGTCCACCGTGGTGCGTCCAAGCCTGACCTCGCCTCCACTTCCAGGAGGCGTGGACTTCACCTACGTAGCCAGCTGCAACGCCAATTGGACTCGTGAGGCCCTCAATAGTGGCAATCGAGCAGCACCCTCTGTTGCTGGTGCAAGCGATGAAGCCAGTGGCAATAATCCCACATCATGCACGTAGAAAGTAGCAACAGTGGATATATTATTTTTGTGAAGTGAGCTTATCACCTCTGAGAGCATCGGGGTGAGGTCCTGCTCGCATGCTCAAACGCACGTGCCGTCGCCCATGCTCACGCCATGCGAGTCTGGGCGTGGATCCGATTAGTCAGATCCGTTCGAGTTTCTGATAGAGAGAGAAGAGAAAAGAAAGAGGAGGGGGGTTTTTGCCCTCTACTGCTTAGTCGTTCCTGAGGGGCCTTTGCCTTTGTGTTGCTGTGCTTGCCTCTCTCCCTTGAGGCACGAAGAAGGAAAGAAGAGGCCTTTGCCTATTTGTTGAGTTGATCCCTTGAGCACTTAAGGTGTCTGAAGGCCTTGTACATTCGTCTGATATCTGCTGGTGCCTTGGTTCTATTGGGTTATTTCATCTAGTTGACGTGGAATATTGGTTGATAATTACTGTTGAGATATTTGAGCTTAACATTAAGAGGGTTAATTGGTGATTCAAATCACCATTTTAACCCAATCTTTTTGCACATTGCTACTGGTTTTATCTATATCTCATTTTGAGTTGTTATGAATGAAGTTTTGATTATAATTACTTACATTTCTAATTAAATTGTGATTGGTGAGATTAAATTGCAATTGATTGCTCCCTGCATTCGACCTCAAACATTAAATTCGAGTATAAATTGTATTTGTTTTCACGCAATTTCGATCTATACTACGACAAAGTATTTGAGAAACATCGATTTCTCGCGTCAACAAATTCCTAAAGAAATTCTTCTTAGTTGGTCGTACTAATGCCTTGAGGCACCAGATCACGCATTTCACACAAAATACAAGAGAACCACTTCATGAGGCATGGGACCACCTTTTGGATCTCATGCGGAAATGCCCCCATCACGGAGTTCCAAAATAGGAACAAGTCCAGTCTTTTTACCAGGGACTCCATGAGGATATCAGTCTATTTGTCAATGCAACCTATGGTCGTAACATCATGGGTCAGCATGCAGATGCCATTTGGGAGATTCTCGAGAACATGTGCAAGAACTCCATAAACAATGAATCTGTGGGTGTGTTCGACTGGACGATCACTCATGCATTGACAAACACGCAAGGGGAGCACGAAACTCTAGACCTATCCGCATCTGTCGATCTGGAGTTGGTGGCTAGTCGCTTGGATAAGGTCTCTATCATTGAAAAGAAGGTGGATGAATTGATTCGACATCTGCAAGGAGCCACCACCGCACAACAGAACACGTATGCGCAACCACCCTTAGGTAGGGAGGCTGTGCATAACATTCACCACCAATCATATCAGGGGATGGACCCGTATCCACCCCCATCTGATCTCGATTTCGAAGGTAACTCTGGGCCATCCTACTCTAGTTGGGGGAACTTTAAACCCTCATAGTCTAATTTCTCCAGACTTCCTCAGACCTACGAAGATCTCCACGCCATCCAGAATGATTCGTTCTCCAGCACCTATAACCCTGGATGGCGCAATCATCCCAACTTCGCTTGGTCGGGAAATAATCAAAACACGAGACCACAATTCCAACCCCAACCACAAGCTCAGCACCCATATCAATCTTCTCAGCCTAGGCCCAATCTGAATTACCAATCCGAGCCTTTAAGGAAAGATCAAATGAACCTAATTTTGCAAGCCCTCGCTGACATCCAAAAGACCAATGTGGTTATGCAGAAATAGCATAAAGACTACATCACAGAGGTTCAAAATCAACTCGCACAGATGGTTGGGTCTCGCCAACCTGGTGCGTTCCCTTCCCAACCTTTGCCAAATTCGAATAATGTGTCAAACCAGAGGCATGTTATGAACCCAAATCAGGGCCATGCTCACTACATTTATTAGGCCCCTTCTACTCCATCACCCGATAGGATGGAGGCTTCCACATCGTATTCGGGATATTAGCAACAACCACCACTTTTGCCCACTTCCAGTCAAAACCAGGCTGGCCTAAATGCTATTACCACACGTAGTGGCAAAGCGACTCAAGATCCACCTTATTCGAGCCACTCTAGACCTGGTAGTTTAGAGCTTAACCCTAGGATGGTTAACCAGGGCACCCCTATCCTAGATCTAGAGCCTGAACCAATCCTAGAGGAACCTACAGAGGTTCCATTTCCTGAAGCCTTAACTAAAGGAAAGAGAAAACCCAAACCCATGGCACTTGAGGAAGATTTGGTCAAGCTCTTTAAGAAAGTCTAAATAAACATCCCCTTAATGGATGAGATTAGTCACGTACCGACTTACGCGTGATTTCTAAAGGATTTATGTACACTAAAGCATAAGCCGCGAAATAAAGATAGAAGTTCTATTGTATTATTTAAGCAAGCCAGCTCTATCATCCTGAGCAAACTCCCGGAAAATGTGAAAGATCCTGGCACCCATTTGATCTCTTGTAAGATTGACAATCTAGAGTTTGGTTGAGCCTTATTGGATTTAGGAGCCTCCATAAATTTGATCCCTACATCCCTACTTGATCATTTCGAGGAAACTAAGCTCAAATCAACTGTGGTGACCCTGCAGCTGGTTGACAGATCAATAAAGTCACCTAGAGGTGTTCTTGAGGATGTTCTAATTAGGATTCGAGATTTCTACTTCTCGGTGGATGACGCATGCGAAATGCGTTTGTTTAATTATGCCATTGTAGTATGCGTTCGCGACGTCAGTTTTAATTTAGAATGTGAAGTTTTGTGGTTGGGCTCTGGACAACCGGCCAATGGACTATTACCCACGACAACTAGACAGCCATATCACCCTAGAAGGTTCATTAGCTACCTAATTTCTGTTAGAATCTCCGATGAGTGATTCAGTGCAAAAATGTGTGCAGATGCTTAGACTAAAAGTCCCTCTGAGTTAGAGGGTGGGTTGATAAGTCATATACTTATCACCTTTCTTTATTGACCAGATTAATGTAAATTAAGGTTGCGAGGATTTAGGGCTAAATCCACATTTTAGTGGACAACAAGGCTAATTAAGCCTGAAGGCCTGAAAAGTCTAGGTGTTTCAGGTTCTTCTCGTATTATTTCCCACAGTTGACAAGCTCCTAATGCCTAAGTTTTCCTTCTTAATTTTTTTATATATAATTTAGGCTGATAATATAAACTTAGAGAATGCGAATTGCCACCCCCCCATGCTTAAGTTGGACAATGTCTTCATTGGCAAATAAATGTATGCAAAAGGGTACAGAAAGAAATCACCCGAGTGCTGCAGTTTACCTGATCAGTCTGAATCTTCTGGGTTGCCTCCCAGGAAGCACTGAGTTTATTGCCTCTAACTGGGCGAAGCTCCGTGTCAACCCTCAATGAGGGTGACTACTTCCTTTGGGGGAACCTGGGCAAGATAATGTTTTAATCTTTGGCCGTTTACTGTGAAGGTTTGCCCAGTGTTAGGATCTACAATTTCAACTGCCCCATTGGGATAAGGTTTGACACCTGATATGGTCCTGTCCATTTTGCTCTCAGCTTCCCAGGGAAAAGTTTAAGTCTTGCATCAAAAAGCCAGACTTGCTGCTTAGGCTCAAAGGTTTTCCTATGAATGTGTTTATCATGGATGGGTTTCATTTTCTCTCTATAAACTTGACTGCTCTTATAGGCATCCTGACGCATTTCCTCAAGCTCAGAGAGTTGGAGCTTCCTTTGAGCTCCGGCCAACTGGGAATCCATATTGCACTGCTTCATAGCCTAGTATACCCAATGTTCCAACTTGATTGGAAGATGGCAAGCTTTGCCAAATACCAATCGATAAGGTGACATGACTATTGGGGTCTTAAAAGTGGTCCTGTATGCCCAAAGGGCATCATCCAATCGTGTGGACCAATCCTTCCTGCCAGGTTTCATGGTCTTTTGCAGAATGTTCTTGATTTGTCTATTAGAGACCACAGTTTGCCCATTTGTTTGTGCGTGATACGGGGTGGCAATGCGGTGAGTAACCCCATATTTTCTATGTAGGGCACAGAATTGGGCATGAATAAAGTGGTTCCCACCATCACTGACCATGGCTTTCGGTATCCCAAACCAAGAGAAGATGTTCTTCTTAACAAAGTCCATAATAGCTTTATGGTCACATCTTTGAGTGGCTACGACTTCGATCCACTTTGAGATATAGTCCACTGAGACTAATATGTACTTGTAGCCATTGGATGGTGGGAAGGGACCCATAACATCGATGCCCCAAATATCAAAAATTTTGACAATCAGAATGGGCTGGAGGGGCATCATATCCTTTTGAGTCATAGTCCCCAATGTCTGGCACCGAGAGCAAGTCTTGGCAAAACTAAGGATGGCCAGTAAAATCCAGACTGCAAAACCTTTGCAACCGTTTGCTTCCCAGAGAAGTCACCGCCACAAGCTTGGTCGTGACAGAAGGGCAGCACACTTTGGACTTCCTCTTTAAGAATACACCTCCTAATGATCTGGTCAGCACAAGGTCTAAACAACATAGGATCATCCTAGAAATAGTGCTTGGCTTTAGCAGAGAACTTATCCAGTTGCTGTCTGGACCAACATGAGGAGTCTGTCCTACCACCAGATAGTTGACTAAGTCTGTATACCATGGTAGC
Source organism: Thalassia testudinum (assembly GCA_037157565.1). NCBI lineage: Eukaryota > Viridiplantae > Streptophyta > Magnoliopsida > Alismatales > Hydrocharitaceae > Thalassia > Thalassia testudinum. The sequence continues at coordinate 6,303,602 of JAZHRO010000056.1, forward strand.
TTTCTTCCTTACATGGCTAGAAGTTGTTCATCAGGGAAGGTGTCAGCTAAAGGTAATGAGGATCCGATGTGGTCAGGGTGAAGTCTAGACAAGTGATCGGCTACGATGTTTTTGGACCCAGCTTTGTTGAGTATTACTAGGTCAAATTTCTGCAAGAGTAGGATCCATTGGATGAGCCTGGGTTTAGCATCCTTTTTGGCCAACAAATGCCAAATAGTCGAGTGGTCAGTGTAAACAGTCACGTGGGATCCTAAAAGATATGATCGAAACTTTTCTAATCCAAAGACTATGGCGAGCAGTTCTTTTTCTGAGACGGTGTAATTCCGTTGAGCCTCATCCAACGTTTTGCTCGCGTAGTAGATCACCACGGGTTTCTTATCTCTTCTTTGTCCTAGTACTGCGCCGATGGCAAAATCTGATGCATCGCACATTATCTCAAAGTCTTGGGACCAGTCCGGGGGTTGTAAAATAGATGCAGTGGAGACTATTTCCCTAAGGGTGTTGTAAGCATTGATGCAATCAGGTGTCATGCAAAAAATGGCATCGTTGGCTAGAAGGCTAGTCAAGGGCTTAGAAAGTTTGGAAAAATCCTTAATGAACCTTCTATAGAAGCCAGCATGTCCTAGGAAAGATCAGATTTGCTTGACCGAGCTAGGGGGTGGAAGTTTGGAAATTGAATCAACCTTAGCTCGATCCACTTCGATGCCCCTATGCGAGATGATGTGAGTGAGGACAATCCCTTCGAGAACCATGAAATGGCTCTTTTCCCAGCTTAAAACTAGGTTGACCTAGATACATCACTTCAGGATCTTCTCTAAGTTGCTAAGACAATGGTCAAATGAGTTCCCGAACACAGAGAAATCATCCATAAGGATCTCCAGATATTCACCCACCATTTCTGAAAAAATGGCTAGCATGCAATGCTGAAAGGTCACGGGTGCATTGCATAACCCGAATGGCATACGACGGAATGCGAATGTGTCATCCGGGCAAGTGAATGTGGTCTTCTCTTGATCCTCTGGTGTAATAGCAACTTGGTTGTATCTTGAATATCCATCCAGGAAGCAAAAGTATTTCTACCCTACCAATCGCTCGAGAATATGGTCAATGAATGGCAGAGGAAAATGATCTTTCTTGGTGGCCTCATTAAGCTTCCTATAGTCGATACATACCCGCCATGCAATAGCGGTGTGGGTGGGGATGGATTCGCCCTGGTCATTGGTGACCATAGTGAGCCCGATTTTCTTAGGTACCACTTGAGTTGGACTCACCCAGGGGCTATCAGAAATCGGGTAAATGATATCTGCATCAAGCCACTTGATTATTTCCTTTTTAACGACCTCTTGCATATTTAGGTTCAATCACCTTTGCATTTGCCGAGAAGGTCGAGCCCCATCGTCCAAATAGATCTTGTGAGTGCAATAGGTAGGGCTAATTCCCCTTAGGTCAGAAATTGTCCATCCAATGGTTGCCCGATGTTCAGAGAGGGTTGCAGTCAACCTAAGTTCTTGATCCTTAGTTAAGTGGGCATTGATAATCATAGGGAAGGTCTGGTCAGGTCCTAGGAAGACATACTTGAGATTATCGGGAAAAGGCTTTAGTTTAGGTGTAGGTGGGACAACATTTGATGGGTAGGGAAAAGGAGGGAGTTGATCAACATCAATCTCCTCGAATGGAGGTTGTTGAAGGTAATCAGCTCTACACAGGTCAACCTCCACAGGTTAGGGTGGTTCAGGGTAGTCATCAATTGGTTGAGTCAGATGGTCTACTGAAGAGCTAAGAGTGAAGAATTCTTCAACCAAAGGTTCCACGGGATCGTTCTCCTCAACCTAGCTACAATCAAAAGACTTAGATGCGCTGAAGATATCCAATTTCATCTTCTTATCCACAAAGGCGATTTTCATGCATCCCGTGCAACAATCAATGTTCGCCTTAACCATAGCTAAGGGTCTGCCCAGAATGATAGGTGTGTTTTGCAGCTGTTCGGGGACTTCCATGTTGAGGACCAAAAAGTCGACCGGGAAGTAGAAGTCCTTGACCCAAAAAATCATGTCCTTGACTACCCACTTTGGGGTTTTCATAGATCTATCAGCCAATTGGATAGTCACAGGTGTGGGTTTCAATTCTCCAAATCCAAATTGGTGATATAGGGTCGTCGGGATGAGGTTGATCGAAGCACCTAAGTCCAAGAGCGCTCTATCAAATGTCATGTCCCCGATATTACAAGAAATTTGGGGTGCTCCTGGGTCAGTCTGTTTGGGAGGCAGGCTACTTAATATCACCGAACTGGCTTGTTCTGAGAGCACTACCTTCCTAGGTGCTTGGGTTTTTGGCTTACACTTTGGCGTACAGACATCCTTCAAGAACTTAGCGTAAGCCGGACATGTTTAACTGCTTTGAGGAATGGAATATTAATCTGGACTTGTTTGAAAGTCTCCAACAGCTCCTCATTCTCAACTATAACTTTCTTTTTCTTCCTTTTCTCTAAGGCCTCAGGGTATGGTGTTTGGGTTTGAATCAGGTCAGTCTCCAGGTCCTTGGGTTCCTTTCGCTCATCCTCAAAGTCGTGTATCTCAGGAAGTGAGGTCACGGGAGGGGTCGGCCACTTGGGGTCCTAGATTTTAGTGCCTCTTCTCAAGGTAACCGTGTTGGTAGAGGCGTTGGGACCATGGGTATATTCTTGAGAAGAAGAGGAAGAAGAAGCACCAAACCCAGGGTGTGTTTGTGGGGCTTGCTAGACCATGTGGGCATGTCTAGGATTGGCTTGGAACCCTTGAGAATTGGGGCATCTGTTGATCACATTTCTCAGGTTCGATTATGGCTGAGAAGGAAGGGATCCCTATTGTTTGTAATCTAATAGCTGGCTCAACTGCCCCTTCACTAATGCCATTTCCTCCTGATGTTTTTGATTCATATTAGCCATCATTTTTATCAGCATGTCCATTTGGTTTTGTGGGGGAGGGGTCGTCCTATTCTTATTATAGGGTGGTCTAACCGATGGACCTTGCTGATAGGAGGGTGGTTTGGCCTGGGTTGGTTCTGGAATTGGTTCGATTTTTGGTTCGTTTAGGCGAAATTTGGGTGATTACGCCATCTGGCATTGTAGGTGTTGGAGAAGGGGTCAAGTTTGGAGTAACCTTCAATGGCTTGGACATCTTCAAAGATAGAAGGTGTCGAGGGGGAGGGGAGAGAGTAATCAGGGTTTGAGGGAGAAAAGGTCCCTCCTTGGAACATGGTCAGGGGTTGTTCCAGGTATATTTGGTTCATTGGCTGCACCAAATCTACTTTGTGAGCTCCCTTTGCTAGGGAGAGGGTCTGTAGCGAGTTTCTGGTTTGGTTCAATAGTTCATCAATCTTTTTGTCCACCAACTCAACTCGATCCAACTTTTTGGCTATGATGTTGATGTCAACCATTCCAGAATTGGCTTGCACTTCATAGATCCCACCATGGGGTTGACTGGATCGATTAAACTGGGTCATGGAGGCATTGTTGAGCGAGTTCTCACTCATGGACTCAAAGAGTTCAAACGCTCTCTCCTCATTTTTGTTCAAAAGGTTACCTCCACATGAGGCATCAACAAAGTTCCTAAGGTTGTTGTCAAGACCATGATAGAAGATCTGGGCCAATTGCCACCTTGGAACCTCATGGTGTGGACATTTCCTTAATAACTCATTAAATCTTTCCTATGCCTCATGGAATTGTTCTCCACCTTGTAGTGTAAATGTGGTAATGTCTCTTCTGAGGGTATTGGTTTTACCTATGGTGAAAAATTTCTTCAAGAATGCATGCCTCAGTTCCACCCAGGTGGAGATGGGTCTCCCTAAGGTTCTAAGCTAGTGAGATGCTTTGTCTTTTAGGGAGAAAGGGAACATCTTAATCAAAACAATGTCCAAGCTGATGTTCCTGTGTTTCACAGTTCGAGCGATTAGGTCTAGGTCCTCAAGGTGTTGGAAGGGGTCCTCATTTGAACTCCCATGAAAGTGTCTCTGAATTAAGCTCAGGACATTAGGTTTCAGCTCAAAATCATCTCCTTCTTTGGGGGCCCTAAGATGTGGCTTGATCCGGATAGAAGACGGATCATAAAAATCATGGAGAGGCCTGGGTTGGCTCTCAGGAGGTTGTGGTGGGTTAGGTGGGTTCAATGGGGGTTGCCCTTGAGGGTTTTGCAATTGGTGTATGGCTTGCATAATGGTTTGGATCTGTTGCTGTTGAAGCTGGTGGTTAGCAAAGATGTGGGCTTGAATGATGACCATAGCATTGGGTTGAGGTTGGTCCTCAACCTCATCAATTCTTGGTTCAGCCATCTCCCTTGTAAAATCAAGTCTCCTCCTGATTTCCCTATCTAAAACAAACAGCTCAGGATGCAGTGATCGTCTCCTGTGCATACACTAGAGAAGAACAGGGAGGGATGCGGAGAGAGGCAGATGCGAGAAGTGTGTGCACAAACAAGCAAGCAAATCTAGTCCTTATAGTGTATACCTTAGGTGACCTAGAAGCCTCAAAGGGAATGATCAGATCTGTAAGCACTTACCCACCCTTCCCAATGTTAATTTGGCTAAGTTGATTACGAGGGGATTGAAGGGAAGGTTCTTCCTTTGGCTTTCGCCATTGGTTCCGTAGACCCCACAACCGCGGTCGTTTGACACTTCCCCGCTGCCTAGACACCAGATTCTACAAGGGGAATGAAGGCCAAATTCTTAGCAAACCTAATCACAGCTTCAAGACTTAGACTAGTCTTGCCTAGGGCATGTCTACTCCATTTTAATGAGGGCTAGGTCAGTGCTTGTGCTCAAGGTATGTGATGAGGCATTGTTTGCGGTTGTGCCTCTTAGTTAACCGATTTGAGCATGTGTGTGCACTTAATAAAAAATGGTTCTCAAGTAAGGATTTTAGGATGTGGTGTCTTTTAATGATTTGTCCTTGCTTTAATGCTTTTTAGGGTTGAAGTTCCTTAATGTTTTTAAACAAGGTTTAAATGGGCACACAAGGTTTTGAACACAACGGGTGAAAGTTAATTCCCTTTAGAATGATGTGGCCCTAGAAAAGAAACCATAGTGTATTCAACCAAGTGTTCATGCAATTCTACCAGGTGAGTTGATTTTAATTATGGTGAGTGGTGCGGCCCAAGTCAAGTCATGGTGGCTTCACAAACACCACTCAAAAGAAAGAACACTCCAAAAAGATTATCTCTTCCAGAATGTTAGAGTGTATTTTTTTTTGTTAGGTGATGAGTTTGGAATGTGGGTCAAGTAGCCATTCACCATGCCAATTTTAGATTTTTATTTTTTTTTGTATATTTTCTTTTAGGGAAGCAAACAATCAATGGGTGAAGTGGTACTCACAACCATCTTCACAGCACTTCACTCTCAGTCCACTATCTTGGATCACGCTCCACCGTCGCCCAAGCATCGAGTTCCTGCAACCAATCAAGTAGAGAGAGCAAAATGAGTTAGAAGATGTGAATACAAATGCAGGATAAAAGCAACAAAAGAAATCCGTTGCCTCCCCAGCAACGATGCCAAAAATTGACACGCGCAGAATGCGTTTGTTTAATTATGCTATTGTAGTATGCGTTCGTGATGTCGATTTTAATTTAGAATGTGGAGTTGGTGAGTCCAAGTGTCGAACACAAGGAGGCGTAAAATGGATTATTTTGTTGCTTTAGTTGTCACAGGAATGGGTGGTTTGCTTGCTTGCGAGAAAATGAGAGAGAGAGAGAGTAGGGTTACAGATCGTGTTTAAAACATGACAAGCATTAAGAGGATGTGAGCTACAATATATGAAACATCATTAATATATAGCATGCAATTAAAGTTTGTTTACAACTACAACAATAGATGAAAGCTTAAACAAGTGCAAAATAAACTAAATTAAAGAGAGAGTGCGAGGAGTCAAGGCGGCCACGACGGTGGAGGGAGGCTCCGTCGGTGGCTTGACAACTTCGGGATGGGTATGGAGTATTTGGTGGAGCTAGGAGAAGGCTAGAGTAGCATGTGTATTGAATGCCAAGAGATGGGGTGGTTGAGGAGGTTTATATAGAGAAGAGGGGTTTCCAAACTAAGGGCTTTAGCGTCGTCTGGGACATCGCTAAACCCATTCCAGAAACATCAGTGAAGCCCCTCGCCCGCCGGTCCAAGCACGCATGCGTGCTTCCTTTGCCCACGCGATCCGTGTGCATGTCATGTGAGTTGTTCGATCAAAGATTGGATAGCTAAGATTGCGCCCTGAGCGCTGGTTCAGATCGCGCTTGCGTGTGCCTCACGGGTGATCACGTGCATTCTCATCAGGTATGTGAGAGCGCGCCGCGTTGCTTACATCTGCGCCGTTCAACATTGATTAGACAACCTGATTTTCCCGCAGTGCATGCTGGGGCGTGATTTTGGGTGCGCGGGAGTCGAACGCTCGCCTCTCGCTTGCGAGGGTGAGGCGCTACCGCTGCACTGCCTTCGTGTTTAGTCGCAGAGACAAGATCAGGCATAGGCGCTAGTGATCGTTGGATGGAGATCCAATGGCTAGATCTTCATGCTAATGGAGCTTGGGCACGATGGATGTGGTCCTAAGCTTGTGGATTCTCAGCTGCCCGATGAGAGATGTGTGACTGAGATCATGCGATGAAGAGGAAGGGCGGCGATGCGGGTAGGCGGGTGCCACGTGGTGCGTTATGGGCCGTTGATCATCAGATCAACAGCTAGAACTTCTTGGGCTGGTCGAGAGAGCTCTGGATGTTCAATTTAAGTGATTTAAAGTTCGTTGGACTCCATTCATCGATCTGAATCTATCCGTGCAATTCGATTGCTCATCTGAGGCCTATGTCAACATGCACTTGTACATATGGCCATTAAACATTGATTTATAAGTAATCTTAAATCGCAATGCATGCAGTGTTCCTATGCCCATCATGACATGTTATTAGTGCGCATATATCCTCAAAACTAAACCCAGTTGATGGAATTATCATCATTGAATGTAGAGTTATCAGTGGACTTCATCATATTAGACATGGATACCCCTGAAAATCTGAGAGATAGATAGATCATTTTAGGGAGATCGTTCCTAGCCACAGCTAGGGCGAATATCAATTGTGAAGAGGGCCTAGTTGAATCAAAATTTGGGAGCAAGGTACTAAGGATTGATACTTCAAGGCCCAGAAAGGAATAAACTGTGGGGTGATCAAAGAAGTATGAGATATCAGTTCTTTGGTTGAGGACCCGATTACAGAGGAAAATTCGATTATCCCAAATCCTCAGTCACAAGAAGATCTTGACCCACAGATAGAGAAGCCCAGAGCTGATCTAGGCCTACCCATAGCTTCCACATTATCTTTTGAGTCCTATCCCGAACCCCCACCCGCTACTGATAACCCAATACTTGAATTGAAGACCCTCTTGGATCATTTGAAGTATGTATTCTTGGGTTCCAATCAAACGTTTCCTGTGATTATCAATTCCCAACACTCTCATGATCAAGAAAAAAAGTTGATTTCTGTTCTCCAGTAGCATCGAAGAGCCATCGGATGGACTCTTGATGAATTGACTGGGATAAGTCCCTCATATTGCACACACTGTATCTAGACCGACGAGGGCTCATGACAATCTCGAGAAATGCAGAGATGACTAAATTTGAATCTTGAAGAGGTCGTGAAATAAGAGATCATCAAGTGGTTAAACGCGAGAATCATATACTCGATCTTTGACAGCCGCTGGGTGAGCCCCATCCAAGTTATGCCTAAGAAGGTAGGGCTCACCGTGATTATGATTGAATTTGGAGAGAGCATCCTGACTTGTATTGTGAACTTGTTGGAAGTCTGGATAGACTATCACAAATTGAATGCTTTCGTGAAGAAAGATAATTTCCCATTCTCGTTCATTGATAAGATTCTTGAGAAACTGGTGGGAAATCAATTTCTCCATTTCCTGGATGGGTAACTCGGATATAATCAGGTGACAATTCATCCAAAAGATCAAGAAAAGACCACCTTTACCTGCCCTTACGGTACGTACGCATTCTGCAGGATGCCATTTGGGCTTTGCAATGCACCAGCCACCTTTCAGAGGTGCATGCTAGCCATATTCTCTGATATGGTAGGTAAATACCTTGAAGTCTTCATGGATGACTTCTTGATTTTTGGTGAATCTTTTGATGATTGCCTCCTGCACCTGGTCAATATCCTTCGAAGATGCATTGAAGTGAACCTAGTTCTCTCCTGGGAAAAGAGCAACTTCATGGTTCTTGAAGGCATTGTGCTTGGACACCTTATTTTTGAGAGAGTGATGTAAACACATTTACACTACTTAAAATGTCTATATATGCATGTTCTAAAGCATAGGATTGCATTTCATGATATAAATATTGCATAACATGCATCATCTTGCATTTAGAGTAGTTTGAATAAAATGGAGGTTAATTGTCTCCTTTTATGTGCTTGGACAGGGCAAATATTTTATCGGGGCCTCGGATCAAAGATCCAACCGTATGGATGTGATCAGGGCGACGATTGGAGTTCAACGACTCCAAGATCGCCCTAATCAGGCATCCGTAGCATCAGATAGAGACCGGGGAACCCTAGAAGATCAAGGGCCAGGATGGTGTAAATATGCACTTCAGATGGCAAATCCGACCACACGGATGAATTCGGATCGACGATCGCAGCCCAATGACACAAAAATCGAGTCAATCCGACATCCGTGGCACCATCTACAACTTCCAGAAGATGGACGGCCAAGATGGCGCCACGTGGCACCATCCCGGCCGCCCAAACGGCCACCTACACTCTATGAAGACCGCGCACCCATCCCCTCTCCGCCGTTGGATCTCAATCCAACGGCTGTGGACGCATCGTGTTAAAAGCATCCGCGCGACCATTTGGGCGAGGCAGCGCAGCGGTCCAGCGCCTTATCGCGAGGCGCTGGCGCGCGTTCGAGCCTCGCCAAGCAATTTCTGAGGCGAGCGGGCGCGCTCCAATTGACCGCACGATCGCGATCCAGCGGCCGCGTGCGCCCGATAGCGCCGACGCGCGATTGGACGCGCGCGTGAACGCGCGATCGCACGCGCAGGCGGGCCGGCGGCAACGGTGAAGGCGCGATTTTAAGCCGTCCAATCTCGCGATCGAACGGCTGAAAATCAAGCGACGTGCGTAGGCGTTACGCGCGGGCAGCCGAGCGGGCGCGCGTGGGCGCGGAGGCTACGCCCACGTTGAGGGCTTTAGCGACGGATTTATCCATCACTAAAGACCCCTCATATATTGTTTTGAAAGTGTAATGTCCATTTTGCCCCTACTCCTTGCAACTATAAAAGGAGACCCCCTCCATACGAAATTTTCATCCCTTCCTTCTCCTCTCTACCTCTCCAAAGCTCAAGAGAAGCTTGTCCCACACCCGGGATGCTTCTCGCGAGATAAAGTCCAAATTTTCGTCCCCCTTCGGAAGTGGATCCCGCGACGACGACGGCGTGCTGCTCTGTTCCCGTTCTTCTGCTTCGTCCTCCTTCGTCCTGCTTCGTCCTCCTTCATCCAGGCGTCGTCCCGTCCGGCTCGTCCTCCAAGCGACCGTCGAGGAGGATTCTCTCTCCCTATTCTTTTTACTGCTTTCTAGTATAGATTTACTGCTTTCTAGAGTAGTCTATTCGTCCTCCGAGCGATCGTCGAGGAGGACATTTCTCCCTCCATTCTTTTAATGCTTTCTAGAGTAATTGTTTTATGTTTTCTAGTTGTAACGAACGAACTCTTTTATGATAAATTCCTTGTCTATTCTACATCTCATTTTGATTTCCATGTGTAGTATTCTTTCTCTCTCTCTTACTCCCTCTCTCTCTTTTATTTGTTGTAGATACTTAGTTTAAATTTAATTTCTTCGTGACAAAATAAAAATAAACGCGAAGTTTTTAAATCAAACGTTCGCCTCCATATGTTCGACCCGGAATTCTTTTTTTCGGTATAAATTTTATTTGTTGAACTCGAATCCTTCGCTTTCAAACTACAACGACGGGTTTTCCAAAACCAAACACGTTAGCGTAGGTTCGTAACACGCTCAACATTTTGGCGCCGTTGCCGGGGAGGCAACGATCTTTGATTTCTCTTCACGTTTTGTAACTTACAAATCATTTACCTCACTTTTCTCCTTTCTTATTGTAATTGCAGGTACTCTTTTGAGGCAAGCAAAAGCGGTAGATTGGAGTAAAGTGCTGTGAAAGGTTTTGTAAGTTATCCCTCATTCTTTCCCCCTCCATAGATTTCATTCGCCACATTGAATCTAAATTCCAATTAACCTAGGTGTTTGCATAAATCCTAGGAATAGTTTGGTTGTTTGGATTCTCACTCACATTCATTCCACCTTCATTTATATAAAAAAAAAGTAAAAAGATAATTTTGTGGGGTAATTTTCAACAAATACACAATGTACACCCACATTTAAAGGCACTTAACCGAATTGATTTGTTTCTACTCAACTGGGTTTTGATCTGTGGGACCAGTACACATAAAGCAACACATAACAGAGTAGAAATCATTCTAGGTTAACCATCTTTGAGTGCCTAACTTAGTGGTGCATTTGAGGCCAATTGTTTGAGTTGATTGGGCCGCACCACTTCATATAAAATCAACTCATCAAGTAGCTGCCAATTAGGTTCAACCCTTAGGGATTTACCAGGCACTCCACATTCTTTTTAAACTTTAAAGGAAAACATCTTCACCTGTGCTTGTAAAACTTGGTGTGCCAACGAAACTTGATTGAAAACACCTAAAGTTGAATCCTAAAAGCTACTAAGCAAGATTTGAATCTTAAAATTCACCACATCAAAAAAACAATCTTGCTTGAAAATCACTGGTTGTGCACTCACACACAAATCAATCAATCATTAAGGGCACAACCCATTTAAAGGGCCCATCACATTCCAAAGCACATTCAAACCTAGCCCTAAATAAAACAAAGTAGACGTTGGCCTTAAGGATTGGACTCGCTCTTCAGAACCCAGAACGAGATTATTTTCGATTAGTCTGTTTCTACTGTTCAATCTGATGTCTAGCTAGGGGAGCAGAGTCAAACGATCGCGGCTGGGGGGTACACTAGGAACCGGAGGCGTAAGCCGAAGGAAGAACCTTCTCCCCAGTCCCTCCTTCTAACTGGTTGGATTGAACAGACGGAAGTAGATCAAATCGTTCCTTTATCTCAAGACGGGTTTTGAGAGTCTGTAGGTCTTTAGGCTAACATATTTAAGGACAGGTTTGATTGTTTGTATTGCAGGGCACCTTTCTTCCTCCCGTGTATCATGAATCCTTCCACATATTTCACGCATTCCCGCTCTTTCCCTCCTGTTGTAAATTATCCTCAACATGACGATTATCCCAACTCGTATTGTAATCGACCATCAGTTAGTTGGGATAATTCGGATTGGGGATACAATTCCGGACCCCCGTGTTTAGGGTCTAACCCTGAACACTTTGATTCTCAATTCTATCCTTCTCAGAGTTGCATCGATTATAGATCGTCCTCCTTTCATGAACAACCTAATGCGATCTACAATCAAGAAGGATACACTGATCCTTACCCATCCTCTGATTTCACTGCCTTTAGGTCATCCCCATCTTTTGAACAATCTAAAATGACCTATTATCAGGATGGGTATAACGAATCTCAATTCGTTAATTCCTCTACATTGATGTCAAACCCGCCCAACCCTGAACCAACTCATTTGGTTCAGGTTAATCAGGTTCAAGATAAGGTTCTGGCTAACTTGAGGAATATCATTCAATCTTTAGAAGTTCAGCCAATACCTTGCATTGAGAGATTGGAGCCCCTGATTGAAATGATTGATGATTTAAATAAGTCTTTGTTGGATTGGCTCCAGGATGTTAAGGATAAGAACCCGGGTGAGTTTCTACTTGGGAAATTAGCGAAATTGAGGATGAGATTCGTGGTTGCTTTGATTCAATCTTGGAATAATTCCCAGGATGAACTCTCTTCAGGAAAGCCAATGACAGAACCCGCTCAGGCACCTGTTGGGGGGGACACGTGTTACGAAGCTGACCAGATTGAATTAAAACAACCAATTAAGGATGATTTGATTTCTTCACCTGAAATCCCTGAGCCGGGTTACGAGGAAATGTATGTCTCCTTGGAACGCAAAGTGACAAATGATTTTGGGACATACATTGATACGGATCCTGATGGTGAAGATTCAAGTTGCGAAGTCTCACACGAGTTTTCAGATCACGATTTTTGTGAGACGATTGGGCCTGAGGAATCTGATAGATCATTTGATAGCCCAATAACTGAGGAAACTGATCTTATTAGGGCACACGATACGGATCCAGAATCGCATTTTCTGGAGGAATCAATTCAATGCCCTGATTATCAGTTACACCCTGTTGAGCTTATTGATGATTCTAATTCTGAGATAATTAGACCCAAGTCAATTTTGATTCTGCCACATCATTTAGACTTGGAGATTTCAGACGGGGTGATGAATATACAAGAGGTCTTGGAATTTGATACACTTAATGAGGAGGATAGGAGCGGGGAAGTTCTGATTTGGGAAGTCAATTTTGGAGGAAATAGAAGATTGAGTCGAAGGGTTCCTTTTAAGCTGAAACCATCAAATCAGAACCCTTACGACATTTGTTTCGAGGATGTCAAACTCAAGCACACATTTAACGATTATCCTTTTGAGCTTCAATTCTCTGTAACCCGACATTTTGGCCTTGGGTTGCATCCTCATAAATCGCAGGCCCGACCCCGCTTGCATTCTGATTTTAGGTTTTGGGTAATTTTTATCCAAAACCTAAGATATTCTCGATTATGGGGGATGGGTCTGCACCACAATCTGGTCCACATCTGTGGACCGCTGTTGACAGGTCGGAAGATTCTTCTGTTTTTATTAATTCTGACCTGCACTTGTGAATTCCTCATTTCTTTTCTTTGTATAGTGTGCCTAGCTGAAGGCACTAAACTAGCACATATACAGTTCTTTTTCGTTTTCATCTCAGAGCGGACCTAACATTCACGCAATTCAGGTGCTTTCTACGCTTTTCCACTCTATTTTATGTCTTTTTAATACAATGAGGACATTGCATTAGATAGGCATGGGGGTGGATATTTATCTCTGAATTCATTCGTCAGCTCTGTAGATTTGTTTTATTATATATATATAAAAAAAAAAAATCAGAATTAGGAAAGAGAATTTGGGTTTAAGAAAATTTTCGATCTTAAGAAATACTATATTATGTTCTGAACACAAAGACCCTTCAGGTCTTTGGACTTAATCAGCCCGTGCATCCACTAAAATGTGGATTTATTTTTCGAGTTCTCGCCAACTTGAATTTTATTTTAATTGGAGTAAATAAGTTTGGGTGATAAGTACACGACTTATCAACCCGCCCTCTGATGTGAGGGAATTTTGAGTCTTAAGCATCTACACACTTTCTTTGCACTGACTCGTTATTTGGCGATTTTAATGGAAATTGGGTAGCTAATGAACCTTCTAGGGTGATATGGCTGGCAAGTTATCGTGGGTAACAGCCCATAGGTAGATTGTCCAGAGCCCAGTCACTGGACCTTTCTCTTTTTGCTGCCTTTAGGTAAATCTTAGACCAGGGAAGCCACCTACTTAAAAAAAGAAAAAAAAAATCAAAAAGGAGAAAAGAACAAAAAGAAATAAGCCACACTTCGCCGCACGAGTATGGCTGGCAAGTTGTCGGTGGTAACAGCTCATCGACCGGTTGTCCAGAACCCAGCTCAGAAAATGCACTAAAAATTCTCAAAACACTCAGGAAGAAGCGGAGAAGAAGAATAAACCGGGGAGATATACACTGGATTCACCCTTGTGTTGACCCCGTTAAAAAATAAAAGTAGGGAGAAAGCTACCGGTTGTAAAGATACACCTTTAGGCAGAATTCTTTTTGAGGTCACCTAGAGGCGTAGAAATCCGAAGTCTGTTCTAATTGTCGGTCAACGAGTCTATCACAATCACAATAAGATGCTTAAAACTTAGGGTTCTCATCAAATCTTGGGTGAGTTGAATGGCCGTAGAAAGCCACTCTTAAACCCTAAAATTTGAAAAAAAAAAAAAATTAGAAAAGAGTAAAAAGAGAAAAAGAAATTTTTCTTTGAATAAGGCGAGGCTTGAGGCGGTCTGCATTTTGGCTGATACCCGGGCACTGTTGTGTCTTTGAAAGTTCAGTTCTTAAGTAGACAATTTCTTAATGATTGAAAATAACTCAAGTACAAATAATCTAACCTAATTCTTTTATAAATAGCATATAGTTTTTGCTAGGGACTACCAAAAGATAGGCATGGGGGTATGATGTAAACACATTTACACTACTTAAAATGTCTATATATGCATGTTCTTAAGCATAGGATTGCATTTCATGATATAAATATTGCATAACATGCATCATCTTGCATTTAGAGTAGTTTGAATAAAATGGAGGTTAATTGTCTCCTTTTATGTGCTTGGACAGGGCAAATATTTTATCGGGGCCTCGGATCAAAGATCCAACCGTATGGATGTGATCAGGGCGACGATTGGAGTTCAACGACTCCAAGATCGCCCTAATCAGGCATCCGTAGCATCAGATAGAGACCGGGGAACCCTAGAAGATCAAGGGCCAGGATGGTGTAAATATGCACTTCAGATGGCAAATCCGACCACACGGATGAATTCGGATCGACGATCGCAGCCCAACGACACAAAAATCGAGTCAATCCGACATCCGTGGCACCATCTACAACTTCCAGAAGATGGACGGCCAAGATGGTGCCACGTGGCACCATCCCGGCCGCCCAAACGGCCGCCTACACTCTATGAAGACCGCGCACCCATCCCCTCTCCGCCGTTGGATCTCAATCCAACGGCTGTGGACGCATCGTGTTAAAAGCATCCGCGCGACCATTTGGGCGAGGCAGCGCAGCGGTCCAGCGCCTTATCGCGAGGCGCTGGCGCGCGTTCGAGCCTCGCCAAGCAATTTCTGAGGCGAGCGGGCGCGCTCCAATTGACCGCACGATCGCGATCCAGCGGCCGCGCGCGCCCGATAGCGCCGACGCGCGATTGGACGCGCGCGTGAACGCGCGATCGCACGCGCAGGCGGGCCGGCGGCAGCGGTGAAGGCGCGATTTTAAGCCGTCCGATCTCGCGATCGGACGGCTGAAAATCAAGCGACGTGCGTAGGCGTTACGCGCGGGCAGCCGAGCGGGCGCGCGTGGGTGCGGAGGCTACGCCCACGTTGAGGGCTTTAGCGACGGATTTATCCGTCACTAAAGACCCCTCATTTATTATTTTGAAAGTGTAATGTCCATTTTGCCCCTACTCCTTGCAACTATAAAAGGAGACCCCCTCCATACGAAATTTTCATCCCTTCCTTCTCCTCTCTACCTCTCCAAAGCTCAAGAGAAGCTTGTCCCACACCCGGGATGCTTCTCGCGAGATAAAGTCCAAATTTTCGTCCCCCTTCGGAAGTGGATCCCGCGACGACGACGGCGTGCTGCTCCGTTCCCGTTCTTCTGCTTCGTCCTCCTTCGTCCCGCTTCGTCCTCCTTCATCCAGGCGTCGTCCCGTCCGGCTCGTCCTCCAAGCGACCGTCGAGGAGGATTCTCTCTCCCTATTCTTTTTACTGCTTTCTAGTATAGATTTACTGCTTTCTAGAGTAGTCTATTCGTCCTCCGAGCGATCGTCGAGGAGGACATTTCTCCCTCCATTCTTTTAATGCTTTCTAGAGTAATTGTTTTATGTTTTCTAGTTGTAACGAACGAACTCTTTTATGATAAATTCCTTGTCTATTCTACATCTCATTTTGATTTCCATGTGTAGTATTCTTTCTCTCTCTCTTACTCCCTCTCTCTCTTTTATTTGTTGTAGATACTTAGTTTAAATTTAATTTCTTCGTGACAAAATAAAAATAAACGCGAAGTTTTTAAATCAAACGTTCGCCTCCCTGTGTTCGACCCGGAATTCTTTTTTTCGGTATAAATTTTATTTGTTGAACTCGAATCCTTCGCTTTCAAACTACAACGACGGGTTTTCCAAAACCAAACACGTTAGCGTAGGTTCGTAAATCGTTCAACTGAGAGGTATCCAAGTTGATCGAGTTAAGGTAAATCTGATTTCCAAATTACTTGTGCCTACCTCTGTCAAAGACATCATATCATTTTTGGGGCACTTCGGATTCTATTGGCGATTCATATTTGACTTTTCCAAAATCGCATGCCCGTTAATGAATCCTCTCTCAAAGGACACATCTTTTGAGTTGACGAGTGAGTGCATTCATGCATTTGAAATCCTACTTGATCGAGTCACCCAAGCACCAATCCTACAATCTCTTGACTGGTCTCAACCCTTTGAGATCATGTGCAATGTGTCTGACTACGTAGTAGGAGCGATGCTAGGTCAGAAAATTGACGGGAAATCGGTGGTTATATATTACACCAGCAAGACACTAGATGAGGCTCAATGTAATTACACGATTATGGAGTAAGAGCTGTTGGCGGTAGTATTTGGTTTGTAGAAATTTACATCATACCTACTGGGATCCCATGTCATCATTTACTCGGATCACACTGCGGTGAGGCACTTACGAAGACGGATGCGAAACCTAAATTAATCGGCTGGATCTTGCTATTGCAAGAATTTGATCTTGAAATTCACAAGGCAGGAAAGCAGAACGTGGTAGCTGACCATTTGTCTCGCCTTCCTTCTTAGATTATTGACCCGTCCGAACCTATCACCGAGAATTTTCCAGATGAGCATCCCTTGGCCATTAATGGACTTCCCTGGTTCACTGATATTGTGAATTACTTGGTTACGGGGAAAGTCCTGCTTGATTTGGCAACCTCCTGGTGGGACAAGCTGATTTCTAATGCCAAGTACTATATCGGGGAAGATCTATATCTTTTCTACACCGGTAATGACCAAGTGATCCGGAGATGTATTCTCGATGACGAGGTCAATGATGTCATCTCATTCTGCCATGACCAGGCCTGCAGTGTCCATTACTCTAGGTGTAAAACTATAGCAAAGATCCTCCAGTGTGGGTCTTTTTGGCCCACCATGTTAAAAGACGCACAATCCTATTGTAGGGCATGTGCCCGTCGTTAGACCTTCGACAACATGGGCCCACGTGATATGATGCCCTTAAATTAGATCATCGTGTATGAAATCTTTGACATCTGAGGAATTGATTGCATGGGATTCTTTTCAGGATCTAACGGCTTCGAGTATTACTTGTTGATTATGTCTTGAAATGGATAGAAGATGTCCCTACAAGAATGAATGATTATAAAGTTGTTCTTCAGTTCAATTAGGAGAACATTTTTTCCATATTTGGAATTGCAAAGGCCATCATCAGCGATGGCGGGTCTCATTTTGTGAATGTACACTTCTAGTCCCTAATGAAAAAGTACAGGGTGTCGCATCGTATCTCGACTCCTTATCACCCCCAGACCAACAGATTGGCTGAACTATCCAATCAGGAGATCAAGAAAATCCTTCAGGTCACTGTTCAGCTTGAGGAAAGATTGGTCTACCCAACTTCCAGAAGCCTTGTGGGCCTATAAGACTACCCATAAGACCGAGTTAGGAATGTCTCCCTTCACATGTGTATGGGAAGGCATATCACCTCCTTGTAGAAATGGAGCACAACTCTTACTGGGTAGTACGAAAGTGCAATCTAGATCTCATGAAGGCTGTAATCCACCGTCGGTTGCAAATGAGTGAGATCAAGGAGCTACGCAATGACATGTATGAGGACTCGCGTATCTATAAAGAGAGGGTCAAAGCCTTCCATGAAAGGCACATTTCACGGAAATCTTTCCATCCTTGTCAAAAAGTATTACTCTTTGATGACAAGCTCAAGCTCTTTCCAGGAAAACTAAGAACAAAGTGGGTTGGACCATTTCTCGTTTGATGAGTCTTCAAAAGTGGAGCTGTAAAAATCAGTGAACTCAGCCACAACTTAGAACCATTTGTTGTGAATGGTCAGAGACTCAAACCGTTCCTCGAACTCATTGATTCAAATCTAGTTGAAGTATCTTTTGATCTCCATTCCCCCTAAGCTACATTACACCTAGCTGATGGTGTTAAAATTAGCACTTAACGGGAGGCAACCGTCATTTTGAAAAACCCGAGACCCTTCTGACCTACCTCTAAGCTGAAATCATATTACACTTTAGGGTTCGTCCATTAGAACAATTGACTCTACCTTTGATACGTGTATCAGAGCTTGAAATCATCCACAATAATCATCCTGACCCATGTGCCACCAACCAAACCTATTCTAATGAACAATCTAAGTTGAACTCAAGCCCACCTAATTTACAATGAGGACATTGCAAATCTTAATCATGAGGGGGTATTAAAGTGCAAAATGCTATGAAATTGAATTCATGGAGGGATTTCATCAAAAGAAATAAATGGAGAAAGGAGAGGTCAATTTTGAGAGCTGAATAGAAATAAATTGAGGAGAAAAGAAAAAAAAAAGAGAAAAAGTAGCAAAAAAAAAGAAAAAAATGTGATAGTCCCTGTAATTGAGTATGGAACTTACTTAAGTTCTAAGCTGGATAAGATGATGAATTAAGACCTGAAAGGCTAAAACTTAGGAGATTAGTGATGAGTACAGACCTTAGGCCTCTTGGGTCTGTTCTGGGGCTTAAACACTTATGTATTTGTTAAGATCCAGATTAATCCTCAAGAGGTTGAGG
Source organism: Thalassia testudinum (assembly GCA_037157565.1). Taxonomy (NCBI): domain Eukaryota; kingdom Viridiplantae; phylum Streptophyta; class Magnoliopsida; order Alismatales; family Hydrocharitaceae; genus Thalassia; species Thalassia testudinum. The sequence goes on from JAZHRO010000056.1 coordinate 6,322,289, forward strand.
AAAGTTCGAAGCTGATGTATTAAGTCTAAGGCTTAGGGATTATTCGGCCCCATTGCCTACCCTTTGGTTTGCGGGACTTGGTAACCTAGGCACCCAAAAATCACACATCAGTCTGGTTCAGTGCACTTAACGAAGAAATAATGCCAAAAGTGTTCCATTATGAAAAAGTCATCCCAAAGATCTGGCTTAGGAGTGGCTCGAAGACACAAGTTGATTGGATGAGTTCTCGGTGTGAAGAGGTGGAATGAAAAATACTCCTCACGAAGATGCGTAAGAACATATTGTATCCTCGGTGCTTTCTCCTAGGATATCAAAATATCCTACCAGGGGCATGTGAGCACCTTGTGCTAGTTCAAGTGCCATGAGTAGGATTTTCTTGAAATGTGGATTTCCAAGGCCTGAATTTAGCTACAAAACATCATAGGCAGCATGGTCGGGCTCGGATAGGTTGTGTTAATATGGCCACTTAATCGTTGAAATGAGTATAGTGGTTAACCTAAATCGAGCCTAACCATCTTTTTACAAAAAAATTTTTAACCTGGCCTACTTGATTTTATCTTAGTCACTTTTAGGCCCAGGGTCGAATTCAGGGAAGCAGGATTAGAGGTGAATAAGTTTCTACGCCTGCCCTACAACGAATCTCTTCCATTCACTTATTATGTTTTTGGTGTTTTTCTATTTAAGATTTTTTTCTGATAATTTTTTCCTTGAGGTACACCCTCAAAATCAGGTTCTTGGCTTTGAGCCAAATTAGGGTTCCAAAACTGGTCTTGCTATTCGCAAGACTGAGTACCTACAAGTCAAGGATTATCTTTTCTCTTTTATATATTTTTTTTATCTTTTTAATTGCAGAAAAGAGAAATAGAAACAAGATAAATATAGTATATATATATGTATATATTATATATGTATATAGGGGTGGGGGTGGAGGTGTAAATGACGTGTAGTACGGTGTCGAGTTGGTCGTCGTCTAGGAAGACGCAACCAACAGGACAAACTGCCGCGTGGAGTGTAGGATGGATGGGTGGAAGATGTGTCGAAGACACTTTCTGTACGCGTGTATCGGGGAATATCAGCAACTGGTGCAGATATTCCCGCGATACAATGTGGGGTAGGTGATATGAAAATATATATATATGTATGTATATATGTAAATATATATCTATATGTATATATATAGATATGGTTATAATTATATAGGTGTATATGTAGTTATATACGTATATATATATACGTATATAACTACATATACACCTATATAATTATAACCATATCTATATATATACATATAGATATATATTTACATATATGTATATATGTATATATATATAGATATGTAAATATATGTACAGATAGATGTATGTATATGTATATATATATATATTTATAATTAGATATATATGTATGTATATATAACTATATATATATATATATATATATGTATAGTAATATATGTATATAGTTATAGATATGTACATATGTATATAGATATATTAGTATAAGTATCTATGTATATAGATATATGTAGATATATATATATATATATATATGTATTTATAGTTATAGGTATATGTATATATGTATGTATATTTGTATATATATATATGTATAAATATATGTGTATATATATATGTGTATATATATATATGTATATATACTTATACTTAGTTGTGTAGGTACTAATATATGTATAGATATATGTATATATATGTATGTATATAAATACATGTATATATCAATATATATATATATATGTATATGTGTATATATATATAAGTATATAGTAGTGTATAAGTGAGTGGATGTGTGTGTGTGTATGTGTCTGCAGGAGGGAGTGAGAGAGTGCTGTGAGAGAGAGCGAGAGGGAGAGAGAGAGAGAGAGCGTCTGCTGGAGTGAAGGAGGCGCGGGCGAGTTAAGTCGTCCGGAGCCTCCAGCCGTCGTCTTATGGCCATGCTCAGGCGCAGGCACGTAGGCATGCGAAGAGGCACGCGCACGCAGGATGGAGTGAGCGCGAGAGGAAGGTGGAGCGCAGCGCGCTGCGGACCGCAGTGCACCGCGCTGTGTTGAGGGAAACGCAGGCGAAGACGCGGGCGCAGACGAGTGAGGGCACTAGCGTACGCTGAAGCGGGTGCGCGTACGGGCTGGCGACGGTTGCGGCGTGGAGAGAGAGCACGCAGTGACCTGATAAGTGAGAAGCTTCCCGATCACCGCACTGTAGCTATAGTGTCGCTCTCTCTAGCGTGAACAGTAGCTACAGTGCACGCTCGGCTCACGCGACCGGCTATGGCCTATTCTGTGTGTGCGGACGCTGCGGAGCGCGCCTGCATGAGAGGAAAGAGCTGCACCGACTGCTACAGGGGCCCGCGGTGGCTGGTGTGTGCAGAAGGAGAGGCCGGTGCTGTGCTTGAGCTTCAAAGCTCGACTCTGTGGCAATGGCGGAAATGGCTTGGAACGACGAAACAAAGAAGAGAACCACCACGCCCACCGACTCTTTGATGAGCTGGGCGGTGGTGGGACTCACAGTGGTGGTTGTGTACCACTGTGAGTTGCTCTTACCCGCAGCGTGGCTCTTCAGGAGGAAGAGGGTTTGCATATGGAGGGGAGAAGGGAGGAGATGGCCTGGAGGAAGGAAGGTGCTGTCTGTGTTCTTTGTGTGGACCAGGCTCCCCTCCAAAGAAGATAGCCGTGCCCTTTTTAATGAGGAAAGAGGCATGCAGAGCCATGCCCTGGGCTGCATGCATGGCTGTGCATGCAGCTAGTAGGGAGAGCTTGTTGCAGAGAATGGCATGAAGAAGAGCTGCCATGCCTTGCAGCCATGAAGAAGAAGAAATTCTAAGTCAATAAAAAATGAGGATGGTGATTTTGCGAGGCAACACTTGTGGAAAACGTTAATTTCAAGGCCATTTTATTCACTCTCCTCCCCTCTCAAATAAATGCATGCATGCGTTTATTTTTACAAATGCGACTATGGCTACCTAATATACACTGGCAATGCTAGGAAATAGCACAAGTTGGCACAATTGTTGGTGTATTTTTGCTGTGCAATCATGCCCCCATGCCTATCTTTTGCTAGTCCCTAGCAAAACATTTTTTTTTTGTATTGCATTTAGAAATGATCTTAAGCTGAAGATTTTCTTCTGAGGCGACATAGGTGTGTTTATTGTTGGATATTGTGAGAACCAATTGCAGAGAAGACTACCAGTACTTTAAGTCTTATGTGACATAGATCATCTCTCGACTAACTTGGACTCTTGATATTTAAACCTTAAGTATGATTTCCAGGACCCAGGAGGTTTTTGCTGTACTCGAGAGCTCAAGAGATTATGGCTTGTGCATAGTGAAGGATCAAGACTAACTAGATGAACATTAAGACATAAGCCTAGGGTTTCATGAATTTTTAAGTGCAAGTTGGTCTCAGTTTCAACTCATGTCTTCGGATTGACCCTCAAAAAGATGACGGAGAACTCAACTCCCATTTTATGACATTTATGGCTCAAAGAAAATAGGGCATTTGCCTTGAAGAACTTTTTTGTAGGAAGATTTTACAGACATTTGTGAGACATAATGACTTATTTGTACCCCCTTTTTTTTTTTTGAAACACATGTCAGTATATCTCTTACAACATTATTTGGAGGTGCACACTTTTCTTTTGGTGGGAGAGTTCCTTTTTGGTGGAAAGAGTCTTTCCTAAACACAAGACTAAAGCCTGCGATAAAAAGTCTACCTGCACGCATAGGTAAGGACTCCACCTTCCCTAATGAACATTAGGGTTGGATCTTATGTTCACTTGGTCTTTCTTGATATGTGTAGTGTGAACCAAGATTACTTAGGCTCTCGAGTAGAAGCAAACCAACGGATCCTGTACTGGTGTCTCAGGTACAAGAATACGCCCTTAGTTAGGAGAGATTCTGATCTATCATGTCAATGCTCAAGTGAATTAAGCCGAGCCTGAGCGAATCAAGCTTCTGTGGCCTGGAAAGTCTTCAAAACAGTGGTTGAATATCCATAAACACTTATTGTATTTTTGTTTCAGCCTTCAGATCATTACTAAACACCATATATTTTTTTCTTTGTTTATTTTAGAGATAGATGGAAACTGCATGATACCATAAAATACCCAGATCCTATGGATGCCTATCCACCCCCCCATGCCAAACAATACTATGTCCTTATATGCATGCAGGGTAGGGTAGAGGAAGGACGAAAGATCGGGTAACGAGAGCTGAGGTGTAGGGTATACAGCAGGGTGGTAGGGTGGGTGGTGAAGTGAAAAGTGAAGTGAGCGTGACAGTGGCGGAGTGTTGTTGGGGTGCCTCCCAACGAGCGCTGAATTTAACGTCCCCAGCTGGACTCAGAATGAGGCACAACATTAGTTCCCTCCAGTAGGGCAACAGTTTCTCCAATGGGGGAAGGTTCATGAGTAAGATAGGGTTTCAAACGCTGCCCATTGACCGTAAATTTCTGCCCAGATTTGGGATCTTCAATCTCAATGGCTCTATTGGGAAATGGTCTTGAGACCAGGAAAGGACCAGTCCATTTGGACATCAGTTTCCCAGGAAAGAATTTGAGCCGGGCATTGTAGAGCCAAACTTGCTGAGATGGCTCAAATTCCTTCAGCCGAATACGGCTGTCGTGAAAAGCCTTAGTGCGTTGCTTGAAAGTTAAGGCAGAATCATAAGCTTCACGACAGTGCTCTTCCAGCTCCTGGACTTGGAGTTTCCTTTCTCAACCATACAGGTCTGGGTCGAGCTTACATTAGCGAACCGCCTAATAAGCGCGGTGCTCCAACTCCACGGGCAAATGACAAGGCTTCCCGTAAACGATTCTATAAGGAGACATACCAAGGGGAGCCTTGAAGGCGGTCTGATATGCCCAAAGTGCGTCAATCAGCTTGTCGGACCAATCTTTAGGGTCAGGCCGAACCGTTTTCTGGAGAATTTACTTGATTTGCCAGTTCGACACCTCTGCCTGGCCGTTCATCTGAGGATGATATGGGGATGCGATACGATGGACTCCGTATTTCCTTAGAAGTGCTCGGAAAGAAGCATGGGTAAAGTGCTTCCTCCATCTGAGATAATGGCTCGAGGGATCCTAAAGCGTGCAAAAATGTGGTCTTTGACAAATCGAGTGGATATAACATGGTCAGCACGTCGCGTGGGAATAGCCTCGATCCATTTCGAAGCATAATCAACAGCCACGAGAATGAATTCGAAGCCATTGGAAGGAGGAAAGGGACCCATGAAATCAATTCCCTAAATGTCGAAGATTTCCGCAACTAGGATGGGTTGTAAGGGCATCATGTCACAACGTGACATTGACCCTAACGACTGGCACCTAGTGCATTATTTGGCATAATTGTGTGCATCCTGGTGAAGGGAGGGCCAAAAGAAACCGCATTGCAACACCTTGGCTGCAGTTTTCCTCCCAGAGAAATGGCCTCTATAGGCCTGATCGTGGTAGAAGGATAGCACACTAGGGAATTCGCTGTCAGGAATACAGCAACGGATGATTTGATCAGCACCTATTCGAAAAAGAAGTGGATTATCCCAGAAATAATACTTTGCTTCTGCCATGAGACGCTCGCGTTGGTTTTTAGGCCAGCCACGTGGAAGGGATCCAGAAGCAAGGTAATTAGCAATGTCGACATACCACGGTCCACTTGCCACATTAATTGCCAATAGGTGCTCATCAAGAAAAATCTCATTAATTGACAAAGTAAGTCCAATATGGTCAGGGTCCAGTCTAGAAAGATGATCAGCCACCACATTCTGGGCTCCGGCCTTATCGCGGATCTCAATGTGAAATTCTTGGAGAAGAAGGATCCAACGAATCAATCTAGGCTTGGCATCCTTCTTGTGCATGAGATGGCGAATGGCCGCGTGATCAGTGAAAACAATAACATGTGAGCCCAGAAGGTAAGAGCGGAATTTCTCCAGCCCAAAGACGACCGCCAGTAGTTCTTTCTCAGTGGTAGTATAATTACGCTGGGCCTCGTCCAACGTCTTACTGGTGTAGTACACCACGAAGGGGTGTCTATCGCGTCTTTGTCCCAGGATGGCTCCTACTACAAGGTCGGAAGCGTCACACATAGGTTCAAAGTCCAGGGACCAATCAGGTGGCTGGAGAACAAGGGCCTTGGTGACAGCATTACGTAGCTGCGTGAATGCTCGTATGCAGTCGGGGCCCATATCGAAGGGTACGTTGGTTGATAGGAGATGAGTTGAAGGTCGAGAAATCTTGGAGAAATCTTTGATAATCTTCTATAGAAACCGATGTGTCCCAGGAAGGAGCGGATTTGTTTGACAGAGCCAGGCACAGATAAATCAGTAATTACATCAAGCTTAGCTCTGTAAACCTCGATACCCCTATCGGAGATGATATGCCCGAGAACAATTCCCTTGTGTACCATAAAATGACTTTTTTCCCAAGAAAGCATGAGGTTTACATCAATACATCTCCTAAGGATACGGGTCAAGTTGGCAAGACAGTCATCAAAAGATGGTCCAAAGACCAAAAAGTCATCCATGAAGACCTCAAGAAAGTCACCCAAAAAATGTCATGGAATATCGCCAGCATACATCTCTGGAAAGTTGCTAGCACGTTACAAAGTCCGAACAGCATCCTTCTAAATGCAAAGGTACTGAAGGGGTAGGTAAAAGTGATTTTCTCTTGGTCCTGGGGGTCAATTGCCACCTGGTTATATCCTGAGAATCCATCCAGGAAACAGAAAAATTTATTTCCCGCTAACCGCTCCAGGATTTGGTCAATGAAAGGTAGCGGAAAGTGATCTTTCGTAGTTGCAGCATTGAGTTTCCTATAATCTACACACACTCTCCAAGATGTAGGAGTGCGTGTAAGGATGGATTCGCCCCTGTCATTGATATGGATGGTGAGTCTCGCCTTTTTGGGCATAACGTGAATTGGACTCACCCAGGGGCTATCGCTGATTGGGTAGTTTATACCCGCATCCAGCCACTTAATAATTTCCTTTTTAACGACCTCCCGCATGTTAGGGTTGAGACGTCGCTGCATCTCGTGGGAAGGTCAAGCCTCCTTCGTATATATACAGTGAGTGCAGTAGGAGGGACTAATGCTGGTCAAATCTAATAAAGACCATCCAATGGTTGCCTTGTGTTCCATAGGGACCTCAGTTAGTTTGTACTCTTGCTCCCTAGTCAATTATGAACTAATGATTACAGGGAGCATTTCATTTGGTCCCAGGAAAACATACTTAAGTGTACTAGGCAGCTCTTTCAGCTCAGGAGTGGATGGTGAAATGTCTGGCATTTCTTGGGACGAGAGTGTCCCAGGCGAATCGGAAAACAAGTTAGGAGGAAGAAGTTGGCCCTCAGATTGGCCAAGAGGAGGGGCTTCTTGGATAGATGGATCCAAAAATGAATAGCCCCAGTGAGTAGTATATGGGCTCAAGGTCCCAGTGTGGAGTTGCAACTCCGCCTGATTTGGCGGGAAAGAAAGGGCAATCCGGTCTTCAAGAGTGTGGACCGGCGGTGAGTAGCCCGAATATGACTCAGACCACGAGGTATGGGAAGCGAAGAAAACCTCGTCAGAAGTCTGGTCAGGAGAAGGTATGGGACAAGGGAGGGATGGGGGAATGTCACAATATGTGTCGATCAGGCAATCATCAGTGTTTACAGGTAATCCGTAGCAGTCAGAATAGGTCCCAATTAGTCCGATACACACGTTGACAACCATGTCCTCGTTAGACGTGTCATCCTCGATGCAATCGCAATCAAAGTTCTTGGCTGCCTTGAAGATGTTAAGCTTGAGTTTCTTAGATCCAACGGCAATCTTAATACAGCCTGACTCGCAATCGATATGGGCGCGGGCTGTGGCCAAGAAAGGTCGACCAAGGATGATCGGACAATCAGAAAGTGAGCTAGGAACTTCCATATCTAAAACAAGAAAGTCAACAGGAAAACAGAAACTATTGACCCTAACCACCACGTCTTCCGCCACACCCTTTGGAATTTTGACAGAACGATCTGCCAACTGTAACGTGACAGGGGTGGGTTTCAGATTTCCCAAGGAAAATTTTTCTAACATGATGGTTGGTATAAGATTGATGGAAGATCCTAGATCAAGCAGGGCACGGTTAAAATTGCAGCTTGGATGCTACAGGAAATAAGTGGTGTGCCTGGATCTTTCTGCTTCAGTGGTAGATTTGACAGTATAACACAACTCGCATGAGATGAGAGAACCACCGGATTCTTAGTTTTCTTTTATTGTCGCCTGGGTGTTGTGTAGTCTTTGAAAAATTGGGCGACAGTAGGTATGTGGTCGATAGCCTCGAGCAGGGGTACCTTGATTTCAACATCCCTGAACAAATTACGCAGGTTATCAAAGGCTTGCGTATCCTTCTTCTTGCCTTTTGGCTCCCTCAGTAGAGCCTCAGGGAATGGGACTGATTCTGGCACCAATTTGGGTGTATTGTCCTCTCACGAATGCGGTGCGCATCCCGAATGAGAGGGCGATGAAGAAGATGGGCCAGGATCAGGTTGAGGTGGATTGACAGTCTGCTTACCGCTCCTAGTAGTGATAGCATTGGATGATGCGGGTCCAGTGGGATCATATGGTGGAGGAGGGTTCGCAATAGGGACATAAGAGTGAGGTGCTGCAGCGGGATTAGCCTGAAATCTCGGTGGAATGCTCGGAGCCTGCAGAATCTGGTGAACCTGCCCCTAAGAAGGTCGTGCCTGTGGTTAAGGACCACGGGGTACAAAATTTCGCAGGTTGGGAATAGGTTGGGCTGGGAGAGTGCCCTGAGATTGAGTCGCCATGCATAGTTGACTGATCTCAGCATTCTGTTGCGCCAATTGGTGCTGAAGAGAGGTCATGTTCTCTTCATGGCGCTTTGACATTTCCGTCATCATTCGCATCAATTTATCAAGAGGACTTGATGCGTGTTTTGTTTGCGGTACACAAGGACCCGATGGCGGATTCGCCATAGGATCAGACTGGGCACTTGGGATGACGGGAGCAGACGGTCGCATTGGTCCACCCGCGGGGTTTTGGCACTGCGGGTTGTTGGACCATGCGAAGTTTGGATGATTTTTCCACCCTGGGTTATAAGTGGCAGAGTACGAGTTGTTCCCCAGGGTGCAAGCGTTTTCTATGCCAGAAGACACGTTTGCATGTAAATACGCATCCGGGCACATGGAGGCTTAGTCCTCCGTGTCAAAATACTGGCTTGCAGAAGCCAGATCCACATGACTTACCGAATCGCTTGGTGCGACACTCGGTAAGGAAGGTCTTACGGGGTTTCTCGGGATAAGCCTGGTGTTGGAAGAATTAGGATTGTGATGAAGTGGTGAGGTAGGGGTGTTTGCCATAGAATGGACAGGGTTGGCCAGAAGCTCATCCAGCTTCTTGTGCACGACGGAGACTTCATCCAATTTCTGTGCGATAAGGCTGAGATCAGTGGATGAATGGGAGGGTCCCGTGTCAACTTCGTGGACATTACGGGGCAAACTAATACGATTAAAGGCGACAATGGAGGCATTGTTCATTGAGTTTTCGCTCATATTTTCAAATAATTCGAATGCTCCATTCTCATCTTTATTCATGAAATTCCCTTCGCAGGAAGCATTTACAATTTGTTTCAAAGTCTCATTTAGCCCATAATAGAAAATCTGGGCTATATGCCACTTAGGCAGACCGTGGTGCGGACACTTCCTGAGGAGGTTATTATATCTCTCCCATGCCTCATGAAACTGTTCGTCGTTTTGTTGCGTAAATGAAGTGATAGCATGGCAAAGCGCATTGGTTCGCCCGATTGGGAAGAACTTCTTGAGAAACACTGTTCGCATCTCTTCCCAAGAGTGGATGGTTCTCCCAAGGGTGCGTAACCACTGCGATGCTTTATCCTGCAATGAAAACGGGAACATTTTCATGAGGACTATAGGTAACCCGATATTTCTTGGTTTAATAGTTTCAGCCAATCAGGTTAGGTCTTCCAAGTGGAGAAAAGGATCTTCACTAGCAAGACCATGGAAGTGAAAATTTATCAGGCCAATTATGTTAGGTTTCAATTCAAAGTCATCCCCGCCCATGGGGACCCGAATTTGTCCTATGGTCTCTGTAGCAGCAGGATTCTGATAGGAGCTAAGACACCTAGGCTCCTCCCAATCGGGAGGGTTCTGCATTTCCTCCAATGTTTCCCTAATGGCTTCAATTTGTTCATTATACTTTTCCATTTGGGCTTGGAGGTGGGTTATGGGATCCAAGGCTCCACCACCTGGTGGGTTTTGAGGGTGGTTTCCTCCCTCAAGATTTGGGGGTGGGTGTGCAGCCATGTTTGTGGAGGAGGAGGACGATTCGGCTTCTTTTCTAAAATTATCAGGCAATTCACACAGTTTAGGGTTTTGTGACCTCCTCCCAAACATGCACTACCATAGGAAGAATTGGGGGGATACGAAGGGAAAAGGAGATGAGAGAAATGACGCCGCAAAGGTACACTTGATGATAAATTAATACAATCAAATTCCTAACCTCTACAGTGTGCCCTTAGACCTAAAGATCTAAGTTACCTACTATCACGACCTACGGAACCGAATGCGAGCACCGCGGAATCACCGGGCCAGATTGAAAGGCCGTTTGCCCCAGTCTTAGACACCCGATAGCATGCGGGAACCCTCACCAGCACATAGGCACTACACGCAGGTAGTTAGACCTCCAATCCTTAATAAGGGTCAAGTTACTACCAATTTTAGTTAGAGGCTTAGGATCAAGTGCTTCTGGAATGTGAAGGGCATTATTTATGGGTAATGCCCAAGTGATTGATTTTGTAGAGTGTGTAAACCAGGCATGCAACGGGGAAATCTCCCCGAATTGAAGTTTTAATTGGTGAATGGTTTTTAGAATTCAGCCTTAAGTAGTATGGATTTTAGGATTTCGCTGAGTTACCAATTCAACCAATCTTCGAGTTTTGAGAGAATACAAGTTTTCTTCTAAGCCCAACAAACCCTTCTTCAATGTCAGTTGGTTAATGCATGCTAAAATGCAATGGGCTTCCCTAGATGAAGATTTCTATGTGTGGATGCATGAATCAAGTTTAGATTAGTGTGAAAGGGAGCCAAAGCACTTCAATTCAAGTGCTCCCAATCACCAAAGTGATTTCCACACACAAGGCTCAACCACAAGATAAAGAAAATCAAATTGTTGGGGTTGAAGTATTTGGGATCCAATCTTAGGCACGTGAAAGGTCGTGGTGGGGTTGGAATCAACTCAATTCCAAGTCTCCCCACCAAAAAGGTGATCCCGAATTGCAGATAAATGAGGCAAAGAGGGATGGCAATCAATCTATTTATCTTTGCCTCAAAGAATACTTCACATGGTGAAAGATTCAAGAATCAAGATTCTAGGATCTTCGCTATGCGAAGTTTGACGGGACATCCCAGGGTGGTGGGAGTGATGACAAACAATCAAACAAGTGATTTTTAATCCACTTGCCCCAAGAGATCCAAAGAAGTGCTTTTAGTTAATTTTTTTTTTATTGAGGTGACAAGTTGACCTAAGTTGCTAAGAAAGAAAGACCTACTTGTTCAACGTGTGCGAAGCTCCAATGCAGTACCAGCGTCTTCACGCTCTCGTTCCCACCTTGGATCTGCCCGCATCTCCGACTTCGTCTGCCTGCCTTCTCCTTGCAACTAGTTCACTTGCACACCAGCAACCAGAAACACCCGTGAAGAGAAGGGTGTGAGAAGAGAAAAATTAAAGGAATGGAGTAGAAACTTACCTGAATACGCACTTCCCCAGCAATGGCGCCAGAAAAAGTGTGGTCAGGCTAGGATAGGTTGTGTTAATATGGTGATTTAATCATTGAAAGGAGTATAGTGGTTAACCTAAATCGAGCTTAACCATCTTTTTACAAAAAAATTTTTAACCTGGCCTACTTGATTTTATCTCAGTCACTTTTAGGCCTAGGGTCGAACTCAGGGAAGCGGGATTAGAGGTGAATAAGTTTCTACGCCTGCCCTACAACGAATCTCTTCCGTTCGCTTATTATGTTTTTGGTGTTTTTCTATTTAAGATTTTTTTCTGATAATTTTTGTCCTTGAGGTACACCCTCAAAATCAGGTTCTTGACTTTGAGCCAAATTAGGGTTCCAAAACTGGTCTTGCTATTCGTAAGACTGAGTACCTGCAAGTCAAGGATTATCTTTTCTCTTTTATATTTTTTTTTTATCTTTTTAATTACAGAAAAGAGAAATAGAAACAAGATAAATATAATATATATATATATATGTATATATTATATATGTATATAGGGGTGGGGGTGGAGGTGGAAATGGCGTGTAGCACGGTGTCGAGTCGGTCGTCATCTAGGAAGACGCAACCAACAGGACGAAGTGCCGCATGGAGTGTAGGATGGATGGGTGGAAGATGTATGCGAAGACGCTTTCTATATGCGTGTATCAGGGAATATCAGCAACTGGTGTAGATATTCCCGCGATACAATGTGGGGTAGATGATATGAAAAAATATATATATGTATGTATATATAACTATATATAGGTATAGAAATATATATATGTATAGTAATATATGTATATAGTTATAGATATGTATATATGTATATAGATATATTAGTATAAGTATCTATGTATATAGATATATGTAGATATATATATATATATATATATATATATATATATATATATATATGTATTTATAGTTATAGGTATATGTATATATGTATGTATATTTGCATATATATATATATATGTATAAATATATGTGTATATATTTACATATATATATATATATGTATGTATATGTATATATACTTATACTTAGTTGTGTAGGTACTAATATATGTATAGATATGTGTATATATATATATATGTATATAAATACATGCATATATCAATATATATATGTATATGTATATATACATAAGTATATAGTAGTGTATAAGTGAGTGGGTGTGTGTGTGTGTATGTGTTTGCAGGAGGGAGTGAGAGAGTGCTGTGAGAGAGAGCGAGAGGGAGAGAGAGAGAGAGAACGCCTGCTGGAGTGAAGGAGGTGCGAGCAAGTTAAGTTGTCCGGAGCCTCCAGCCGTCGTCTGATGGCCACGCGCAGGCGCGTAGGCACGCGAAGAGGCGCACGCACACAGGAGGGAGTGAGTGCAAGATGAAGGTGGAGCGCAGCACGCTGCGGACCGTAGCGCACCGTGTTGCATGCTGAGGGAAACGCAGGTGAAGAAGCGGGCGAAGACACAGGCGCAGACGGGTGCGGGTGCCGGCATACGCGGGAGTAGGCGTGCGGACTGGCTGGCGATGGTTGCGGCGCGGAGAGAGAGCATGCGGTGACTGGATAAGTGAGAAGCTTTCCGGTCACCGCACTGTAGCTACAGTGTCGTGCTCTCTAACGTGAACAGTAGCTACAGTGTACGCTCGGCTCGCGCGATCGGCTGTGGCCTGCTCTGCATGTGCGGGCACTGCGGAGCGCGCCTGCGCGTGCGGAAAGAGCTACGTCGACTGCTGCAGGGGCGCGCGGTGGCTGGCGCATGCGGAAGGAGAGGTTGATGCTGTGTTGCTGTTGTGCTTGAGCTTCAAAGCTCGACTCTGTGGCAATGGTGAAAATGGCTTGGAACGACGAAACAGAGATGAGAACCACCACGCCCACCAGCTCTTTGATGAGCTGGGTGGTGGTGGGACTCACAGTGGTGGTTGTGTGCCACTGTGAGTTGCTCCTGCCTGCAGTATGGCTCTTCAGGAGGAAGAGGGTCTGCGTATGGAGGGGAGAGGGGAGGAGACGGCCTGGAGGAAGGAAGGTGCTGTCTGTGTTCTTTGTGTGGACCAGGCTCCCCTCCAAAGAAGATAGCCGTGCCCTTTTTAAAGAGGAAAGAGTCATGCACAGCCATTCCCTGGGCTGCATGCATGGCTGTGCATGCGGCTGGAAGGAGAGCTTGTTGCAGAGAATGGCGTGAAAAGAGCTGCCATGCCTTGCAGCCGCGAAGAAGAAGAAATTCTAAGTCAATAAAAAATGAGGATGGTGATTTTGTGAGGCAACACTTGAGGAAAATGTTAATTTCAAGGCCATTTTATTCACTCTCCTCCCCTCTCAAATAAATGCATGCATGCGTTTATTTTTACAAATGCGACTATGGCTACCTAATATACACTGGCAATGCTAGGAAATAGCACAAGTTGGCACAATGTTGGTGTATTTTTGTTGTGCAATCACAGCACTATCCTAAAGTGTTGAAAGATAGGGTTCTAGGGGTTAGCATGGGTATTGCTATCCTGAAGCATCAAAAGCCAGGGACCTTTCGAGCATTGATGGTGACGACAAGAAATCTGATACAAACTGTATTTAGGGTTAATTCGATGTTGGATTTAGGGGAATAAAAAATGAAGAAAAGAGAGAAAACTCTCAGAAAAAAAATCCTCTCTATCTCTCTCTTACCAAAAATGCACTGGCAAACTAAACGTGGACTTGCTATAAATATGCACGGGTGCTTTAACTGCTAAGGTCAACGAACCTCTGTGCAATTTTTGGATGACTAAGGCTGTTTCGAGGTGGATGATACCTCTGAATCAGAAATCCACACACCCGAGAAGTACTTGGGTAGCCAGGAAGGGAGAGCCTAGTAAAGACCCCTACACGGTAGAGTGTTGATGACTCTACAACGTTCAGTGTTAATATTATCAATTAGAGTCAATTTCGAGGGTATTTATGCCATAATGTCAGACTATAGTGGGTTCGGGAGCATTGCATGCTTTCTGCATTATTTCATGTTAAAGATCACTTAGAATCAATGTTTAATGACCATGTGCACAAGTCCATATTGAAACAGGTCTCAGATGAGCAATCAGACCATACGGATGGATCCGAATCGACGAACGGAGTCCAACGGTCTCAAAATCATCCCAATCCGACCTCCATAGCTCCCACAATAAGCCCAAGAAAGATCAATGGCTAGGGGGCAATGCGACATCCTTACAGGCTTCGGATCAAAAATCCAATCGTACGGATGGATTTAGAGCAACGATCGTAGTCCGGGAGCATGGGAATCATCGCAATCCAAGCACTATGTCACCCTATGTAACAGAAAGAAGATGGATGGCCCAGATGGTGCCACATGGCACCATCTAGGCCATCCATCTTGGCACCATCTAGGCCTCCCAACACCGGCCAGTGCCTACTCTTCATCAAGGCATCACCCATTCTCAGGCGTTGGATCTTGATCCAACGGTTAAGAATTCGTCTCCACCGTGTGCCCATAAATCATCTTCGCAACATCTGTTGGACACAGCGCATTGGTCGTGAAGGTGCCTTTCAAAGAGAAGGCATGGGTTCGAAACCCGCGGCCCCCTCAATTGGGCACTTGAGGCGCTGCACAACAGCTCATAGCACGTGGGGTGCAGCATGGTGAGCAACGCGCGCGTGCATGCGCGGAGACTAGCACAACATGTGCTAGTTCATGCACGTGCTATAAGGCGCAGGGAGCACGGGTGCATGCATGGGTGTGAGCGATGGGGGCGCATTTTCAGCGACAGCTACTGGGGTCTTTAGTGACGCTTGCAGCTGTCACTAAAGACCAATGATGAATTTGAACCCTTTCTTCAACTATATAAAGGGTCCTACCCCTCCCATTTGCACCAAGCTTTCCCCCAAGAGATACCACTACTTTCTGGAGCTCTAAGCAAGGTCTTGAAGGCACCGAGCCACTGACAAAAGCTCCTCCACCGTCGTGGCTGCCTCAACACCGTCTTCTTCCTTGTCTTAGTTTTATTTTATGTGATAGTTTTATATGCTTTTCATTTGAAGCATTCATCTATATTTTGCTCATCATAATAGAATACATCTTTGATATATTATTCACATCATGATTCTCTAACCCTATTCCCCCCTTCTCTCTCTCTCTCCCTATCTCTCTTTCTCATTCTCTCTTTTTTTGCAAGCGAATCAAAAGCGATATTTTTGTGACATGAAAGCGATTAGTGGATTCAATACTTTGCCTCCCTATATTCTACACTCAGACTCACATCCGATTATTTTTCTAAGTAAAATTGACATCGTAAAATGGGCTACAACGAATGATTTTTACGCAAACGTGTTCGTGAACGTCAAGACTCCCCATGGGTTACAGGGTTTCCCCCACCCACCCTTCCTTGTCACTGTAGTTCCAAGTAAACCGGAATGTATGAATTGAGACCTTAAGTCTACCAATTTTAGTTAGTCCTAACTTGTGCCTTGGATTTCACTTGATTAGAAGTTGATTCAATTTGTGACCTAATTTAGAGGTTGATTGGCCCACAAAGTCGGCCAACTTCACTTGACCTGCGCTAAAGGATTGAGGATGAAATTTAGGTCAAGACCCAAAAGTTACCCTGAATTGACTCTTAGGTTATTAGATCCAATGTGTTAGGATTCAAGTGAATTTAGAGCTTGATTTTAGGGTTCTCCTTGAATATCTCTTTTCAAACAAGGGCTTGGGCAGCACACAAATGTGGGAAGATCAGTTTCCTTTAATGTATGCAAGTGTGTGCTAGCACTTCAAAACCCTAAAGTAGAAACCCTAATTGATTCTATTTCAAGTCCAATTTAATCTTAAAAGTAACACCTTCGACTCAAACAAGAAAGTGAGTAGTCCAAGATGTTTAACATTTAAGCGTAAGTCCCTAATAGGTACAGGAAATCAGGGTAGGGATCTCTAAACAAATCATCTCATCTTAAATCAGATATCGAATTCAGTTCGCAAATCAGGAATCTTTTGCCTTTGAATGATAATTACTAAGAAAGTATGGCAGGTGAATCCTAATTATTTGTTTCCTTTTTATCTTTTTTAAGATTAGGAGATTGATTAGGGAAGAAGAAAAATTTTACCTACCCTAGGAGTGGTTGATTGCATGGAAGATCTTCTCGTGATGAACCTCACAAAATCACAAGCAAAGCAAATAGGGCAAGTTAGTGCTCAGATAAATCAAGAAAGATAAGACTAATGGTGAATTGCGCATTGCTCCCCAGCAATGGTGCCAAATTAGGAGATTTATTATGAGTTCGTTGTGGTACACTCCTAAATAGCACAACACATTTAAATTTATAAACTTAGATTCTAATTGGAGTTCAAGGTCGTTCGTAGGGAGCAAATATGGAATTCATACATTAATCTTCATTCAGAATAGATAAGCACAATAAATTGAGCACAATAACAGATATTCAATAAATGAGTTGTTTAGATTGACAATCAAATATAATCCAATGTATCTAAGAAAGTATAAAGGCAAAAAGAATAGAAAAAATCTAAAAAGTGGTGATTTAGATCACCATTTAGATCCCTCTAATTAAGTATGCATCTCATATTCAATTTATTCAAATAACCCAGCTGTACCTTCAATCAATTCAACTTAGGTACTTAAATAATCCAGTAGTACCAGAATCAAGGGCTCAATCAGATGTTGCCAGACATAACTAGATGACTTAACCTTCACAACACAGAGCCTCACAGAAGGCACACAAGGGTGACAAACCTTCCTTCAAGGCCTTTTCAAAGACCAAGCCTTTCTCAAGCATAGGGCCTTCTCTTCATAGGACAGACAAAGGCATTTTCTTCTCAGCACAAAGGCTAAGTGTAGAGCCTCTCTTCCTTTAGCTCACGCCCCTAAGGCAAAGGGTTACACAGCAAAACCCTTCCCCCTCCTCTCACAAATCTTTCCTCTTTCTTTTCTCTCAGACCCAGGGGTAATTGGGCATGTATGCAGGTTATCGGATACGGGCAGGGGACCAGGCTCACCAGACATGGGGGTGAACGAGGTGTGCAAGCATAGGTGATCAGGGACCCGACCCCCGGTGACTTGGGCGAAGAGGCCTATTCACTTTTTCCTTTTGTATCACTCTACCCACCCCTGCGCTTACGATGTGGGACTAAACATCCCTGCCTTTGTTCGTGTGCAGCTCCAAGTGATGCTGCCTCTAATTGGAGATGAACATGTCCTAGTAGCAGCAATTGTAAACCTGATAGGGAACCTGGGGATGTTCCGCAGTTCCTGGAGGTGGTAGCCACAAAGAACTCGATCGGAGGATTACAGTTGGAACGAGAGAAGATGGTGGCCGCAATGAACAGTTGAAATAGAGAATAAGACCTTGCGACTGCGTCAAAATAGCTTAGGAGGGCTACTTGAGGATAGCGAAGGCGATGGCGGTGTCCATGTGGTGTGTGAGTGTGTATAGTGGCCTGGCGAAGTCAAAGAAGAGGCGCGGTGGAGGTGGTGTTCTGTGGGGGGTTTGGGTGATCAATCCCCTCAATTTCTTGAGGGGTTTTGGTAGTGGAGACGTGGTGGAGGTTTTGGGACTGGTGGCGTGGAGTTTGGTGGCTTGTGGAGTGCGGGCGGCCTCACTGAAGTTCGATTGGAGCAGAGGAAGACAGAGAGGAGAAGGTGAGTTGTCGGTTGAAATAAGAAAGGGATGGGTTGTACCTAATCTAGAGAGGGAGAGGGAGGAGTTGACCTAACTAATGGATGAAGGGGATGAAGAGAGGCACTGGTTGTGATTGGCCGGTGGCGAGGAAGGAGAACTCTCCGGTGATGGAGCGGCGACGACGAAGAGGTTGTGGGCACTCCTGCTATGGCTGGCGAGGAGCGAAGGAAGGTGAGGAAGACGATCTCGCTGTCTATAGTAGGTGGTAGTGGGCAAAGAGGTCAGAGGAAGAAGAGTCGTCGATGTTGCGGTGGAGGTGGCTGGAGAAGAAGAATTGGTGAAGAAATGAGGCCAATCCGAGCTAGTTCTGGATGGTGGGAGATGCTAGAGCTTATATAGAGCTCCTGGGCAAGTTTTGTTCATGGAAATAGCCATGATTGCTTGGGGAATAGGTTAAAGAAACCCACAGATTTTCATGGATTCACGCGAGCTTCTCGTGCAAGTTTTGATTCCTAAAATATGTCCAAATGATTCATCACCGTGTGAACACTAAACTCATCAATTTTGATGAGATTTGGAGGCGATTTGAGTGGGATTTGATTTGGTCAAACACTGCCTGTAGGTCAGTTGACCTTAAATGGTGGTAGGGGCCTTTTCATGAATAAAAAACAAAGTTGGGGGGCTAAATGCAAATATTTCGAAAGATAGGGGCTTAATTGAGAGAAATAGAGTTTTAAAGGACTAAAATGTAAAGTAGGTCAAGATGAACTTTGATTGGGCCCAAATTTTGGTACAAACCTAATTTGAACCCACCGGATCTGATGGTGAAGTCAGATTTGAGTTTTGACTAGGTTTGATTAGGTAATTTGTGTAGAAACCCAAATTAGGGCAGAAATCTATCTGTGACTCTATTTAAGGTAAAAATAGGTTTAGATGGCCAAATCAAGGATACCAAATCTCATAGAATATTTTTTTTATGAATTTTAGGAGATTTAGATGAATTTTATCCTGACCAAAACTTCTGTAATTTAAGTGGGTCTGAAATTAGGTTTTTGGGTGTTGTATTGGTTCTCGAACTGCATGAAACTCTGTTTCTATCTATGTGGATCCACTCATTAGACTTTAATGCTCATTAAACCTTATATTAAACCTTGGCAAATCCCGTGGTTACTCTACTTTCATGTATGGTGTTAAAATAGTAGAATTAACCCTAATTTAGTGTTTTTCTCTCAGAAAGGATATGCAAGGAATTATGGCTCTCAGGCAACTATGTAGGAGCATTTGTCACTTGATTATGACTAACTAAAGCAGTTATGGCTCATGATGATGTTATCATCAGTATGGTTAATGGATTGGTCACTGGTTGCACAGCAATCATAGGTCTTAAATGACCTAAATTAATTTAGAACTTAGCATAACTTAGTGTAATCCATGCATACATGAGCATACTTTGCATCTTTCTTTCTTTGTTTTAGTTATGCATCAAATAATGTTATAATGTGTTGATTAAGTGCATTGTGTAGATTGTAGGCAATAAGCTAGATCTGAAGCTGGATCTAAAGCTGGATCTGAAGAATAAAGAGAAGCTAGAGTTGCAGCAGAGCTAGAGTAGAAGACTTAGAAATAAATAGTAGAAGAAATAATGTAGGGTTGAGATATGATACTCTAATAAGTAGAAATTAATGCTTATATTAAAGTATGAAGAACATTAAGACAACCTTATCCCTATCCTTAGTCTCTAGGATAACCCTATCCCTAAGCCACCTCTCTATTAGGCTGATTTAGCTAAAAAAACAAAAACATGGATAGTGCTATCCATGCCCTTATCCACATTATCCCAACTCTTATCCCCCTTCCGGGATACCCTTATCCCCAAACCTAAATTTCCCCACTTTAGCCAAAACTTGGATAACACTATCTAGATTCCCACTATCCACTATCCCTATACTCAATCCTCTTATCCATAACCCAATTCTCACCTTAGAATCCCATTTAGATCCATTGATATCCCAATTAGCTCAATTGGAGGTAATTGGGTCAGCAGCCATGTTCTAATTAGGTCCAGATGAACCTGATTAGGCTAACCCCATTCTAATTAGTCTCAGACTAGTCTAATTGGACTCTACTCAAACCCAATTACCTAACCTACATCCAATTGGGTGCATTCCGATTTGATTAGGCGCACCTAATCCAATTGGGTCTACCCAGGATCCAATTGATCCATCCCTACCTATTCAAGTCTAATTAGGCTCAGTAGAACCTAATTAGGGTTGGACCTGAATCTGATTGATTCAAATCAACCCAAGCAAGTCCAATTGGATCTACTTAGTCCAATTGGCTACCCCTAGACCCTCCTAAGAACCTAATTAGGTTCTCACTAAGACCAGTTGACTTGGATCATAGTCAATTACAATTGCCTAGTCAATTGGACTCAGAGTCCAATTGAGCTCTGATCTCAACCCACACAAGTCTGATTGGACTCAATGAGAGTCCAATTGACCTAAGCCTAACCTAATTGAGTAATCTCACTCTCAATTAGGGTTGCACTCATTCAATTAAACTTGTGTCAAGTTTAATTGTGCATCTACCTTAGTAATTAGGGTTTCCAACACTAATTCTATGACCTTACCTAACCCAAACCCTTAGGACATAACCTAGGCCACTAGACCACTTAGCCACACACACACATGTTCACGGACACACACACACCCTCACCTTGCTGAAATTACACTAATAGTTCTCTAGAACTCTTATTCAAGTATGTTACCTTGGATGCTAAAAATAGCAACCAAGAGTAATTCAAATTTTTAGATCTAAAAACCACCTCCAACCTCTCTTGGCCGGCCACATAGAGCTCTCTCTAGAGAGTTCTACACCTCTCTAGAGAGATTGCCAAGGGTCTATAAAAAGACCCCATAGGTGGCCATTTGCACCCATCTTGATTCTTAGCTCCATTTAGTATAGCTCCACCTCCATTCACCTCCACCTCCATGACCCCATCACCATGGCCACTCCACCTCCATTCCAACTCAAGATCACCCTCTCTTTCCCTCTCCAAGGGCTGGCCTAAGCACCATTGGCCGCCCCTCCTTCTCTCTACCACCTCAACCTCAAAGGCCATTGGAGACCACCTCCGAGACCTTCTTTCTGCTAGATAAGTAGTAGTTCTTCATAGCTTTCCTCTACCTTATTTATACTTAGTAGTTTAGCTCTCTCACCCCCCTCAATGATGCATGTGTAATCTTCCTATAGATCCACACATGCACTCGTTTTCTACCAGATAGCTTTATGCTTTAAGCTTTCTTGTACAAGCTTTCCTCAAGCTTTGCTTTGTAGCAACCTTTCTGGACACAATGAAAATCATCCTTTTATTACATATGTGTTGCAAAATCACCATGAGCTTCCTTGCCATATTTTCTTGTGATTAAAGTTCCCTATTTTAATTTCAGCATCTTTAGCAACAACATGTCGTGCATAAATACCTAAAACTTATTATAAATCGGCATGCATTTTTAAGCAAGAAGAGAGAGAGAGGGAGATTGGAATCAAATTTCGCATTTCCAAAATGCCTCCCTGAGATCGACTGGGACTCACCATCCTGTTAGTACAAATATTTTTGTTTTGATCAGATTTTGCACTATACTACAACATAACGACGATTTTCATATTCAAAAATGTGAAAATCCATATCGAATAGTCACCTTGTAATCGTAAATCCTAAGTCAAAGTTGACTTAGGTGGTGATTTTTTGCCGATTTCAATTTCCACCTAAAACAATGGTATTCATTTCATGATTGAATTTTTATTTACATATTATACTTCCATTTCACTATTCACCCCCCCTCTAGTACAATTCCAATTGGGATTAGAGCAGGTTCCTGCACACCTTGGAGTAACTTCCATGGGAAAAGATCAATGGAGGGGAAGGTCGTTGCCACCAGTCAGATGGAGGGACAATCCACTACCCATCCACCACTCTTCGATGGGACCACCTACGCGTATTGGAAGCTCCGGATGAATATGTGGTTTCAAGCTAATGACTTCTCCATTTGGGAGAACTGCGAGACCCAATTCGAGATCCCTGAGAAGCTAGACACGGGATACTTTGTTGAACAAATCCATCATCTCAAACTCAATGCTAAAGTAATGAACTCATTGTATTGTGCCCTTAGCTTGAACGAGTTCAACTGTATAAGTCAATGCCAAACTGTTTGCGAGATATGGAGGACTCTTGATTTAACCCACGAAGGTATGTCAAAAGTTAAGACTTCTAAGATTAACCTTTTATCTCAGGAGGTCGAAGCCTTCATCATGAAGGAAAATGAGAGACTTGGGGATATGTACACCCAATTCATGTTGATTATGGGCAACCTCAAGTCTCTAGGAAAGACATTCATCCAAGGGGAACTTCAAGCCAAGCTCCTTCGCTCCGTTGGACCAGAGTGGGAACAAAAGGTGATAACTATAGAGGAAGCCAACCAAGTAGAGGATCTAAATATAAATGATATACTTGGGAACTTGATGGCTGATGTGGGATTTGTACGATTTTATAAATGGGGGTTTTAATGTTGTTGCAACGTGCAAAACTGCTCAGCTTTTAAATTTATATTCCTAGATAGTGGTGGTATCTAGGGCCATCCAAGGAGGACAATTTGTTAGTCATATAAGTGATTCTATCTCTCTCCTTTCAAATCAACACTTCTCTTTTTGTATTTTGATTTTTCTAAATTTTATGTTTGGAAATAAGAAAGATACGAATGCGAAGATAGAACTACGCTAAAGAAACTATGCCTAACAACTAGAATCTATGTGACAAGAGAAGTCTTCTCTTCTAAGCTCACCCTAGGCAAGTGCGCCTAGGATAATTAGAAGAGAGATGTGATGCACCAAAATAAATAAAATTGATACTTGAAATTGAAAATTTAAGAATGAAGAAAGACACTTTGCTATTAAGAAGAAATGTTTACAAAGTACCTAGGGAGATCAATTAAGAAGAGGTTCCACTTAGTTAATCCCTAGGTAGATGAATGCTTGACAAGAATTAAAATGCAACAAAAGAAAAGATAGAAAATTCTCCTAAGTAGCTGAGGCAACTTTCGCTCCAAGAATGCTGGCTCCCAGACTTGAAGAAGACTTCCTCCTAGCTCCTTGAGTTGCTCCTTACAGAGGTGGATGTCCTCCACCCTTCTTTCCTTTTGCCTGGTCGTCCTCCCTAGATGGAAGCTTGCTCCTTGGCATGACACAAGGAAGGAAAAAGAAGAGGAAGAAGGCACCAAGGGAGCGGGCAGGTTACTCCCTTAATATGCTTCTCTCCTCCTTTCTTGGTCGTGTGATGTATGGTGGCTATAGATGTTTGATAGGAAGAATTGTTGCTTGCCAAGGATGGTTTGAATGGTACAATAGGGGTTCTTTTTATAGGCTAGTATGGATGGTGGTTAGGAAGCTTCCTTGGAACCATGTGAAAGGGTGCCAAGGAGGGTGGTTAGGAAGCTTCCTTGGCGCCATGTGAAAGGGTGCCAAGGAGGATGGTTAGGAAGCTTCCTTGGTACCATGTGAAAGGGTGCCAATGAGTGTATTTTAGGCACTAATGGTTTGTGGTTTTAATGTAGGTGGACGACCATTAAGGGGGAAAGAGAGTAGCGTAGGAACTGGATTTGAGTTGGATTCAGTTGAGTTGAGCTGGGGTCTAACTACTGGAGCTTCTGTCTTCACAAATGTTCTAGGTGCCTTCCATACTGCCAGGGTTTCTCTTATTTCCAATGCATTCATCCTTGGCAATCAAATGGAAACTACATGAGATAATGTGAAATGAATGCTAATGTATGCTCTAAACCCTAAATGCACAAGCATGCTAAATGCAATGATATAATGCAATACAGTTGACAAAATCTTAGAAACTAGATGTGAATGGATGCTAAGGGTGATGATAAATTGGCGTTTATCACACCCCCATGCTTATCTTTTTGCTAGTCCTTTAGCAAAAATTATGATTGCAACACATTATTTCTTAAGAAACCATCCTTTTGTGTTTAGAGGAAAAAGTTCAAGATAGGACCTTGGTTGATTTTTGGTTAAGGTAGGTACAAAGTTTATTGAGGATAAAACATCTGGACTTAGGTTTGGATTCAAAGATTAGACAAATCAGGACCACTGTATCCTTTGAGATTTCACTACTTAACTCCTTTTTAATTCAAATATCCTGAAACCATTTTTGCTGTTAAGATTTCCTTGACTCGTGAACTTGATCTGCAACTCGCAAGTTGACAAAAATTCAGGTGTCAGTATCTTGTGCTATGCCAACATTATTGGGATAAAGTTGTGTTATTGAAACCTTTTTATTTGTTTATTTATTTCCCTCATGCTTAGCCTTAACTTAGTCCTACTACAGATGTGTTGGGATTATCATTCTCGTTACCAATCCTCGAGGGGGCTTTGGCACCGACACTTTGAGATAGTACTGTCGAAGACACACCTCAGGAGCTCACAACCCCAAAACACAATTCGGTGTAAAGGGGCGCTCTAAGAAAACTCAGGCTCTTGCTCAGACATTATGGGTAAAGCACCGTCCAAGACACCCGAGCTGTAAAATGCACCTTACTGCTCCGTTTAAAGATATGAAATATAGATATAGAGAAGTGCTAAGGCATTAACATGTTGACATCGCATCCTCAAAGGAAGTATTTTTTATTCTCGATGGTGGGAACTCAAACCAATCATCTATCTTGATCTTTTACTAAGATTTTGCAGGAGATTTTTAATTATTTAGATGTTTTTGGGCTTGGGTAGTGTTGGCTTTGTGTGTCAAATGTTTGACACCAGGTTTTCAAAGGAAAAGCAAATTTTTAGATCGAGAGCTAAGTCAGGTACTATCCAGGTCGCTAAACAAAGTTGGGTTACTTGAATCATTAGGTGTTAGGATGGAATTCTTTGTAGGATACCTGATCTAGTCTAGGTTTCTAGACCTGAAACATCTATAAATGAATCTACAGCTTCATCCTTAGTTTGTTAATGATTAAACCCCAGGTGCATCTAATTTGAATTAAAGTTCAACCATTGGTCCTTTTTTTCACTAAAAATTCTTAAAAGATTTTTTTAGAAGTTATGTAAATAGCGTGTAGATGTAGATGCAGATGATGCAAATGCAAAATATTTTAATGCTTTTAGGTTCTGAATAATAATGAAATGCCTAAAAAAATTGAAAGTATCCCCCCATGTTTAAGGTTTGCAAGTCCCTTACAAAAGGAAAAGAGTAGGAAAAGATATCACATAAGAGAGGAAGTCAGGATAGAGGTGAAGTTTTGTAGAACCTGAAAAAGAAAATGGAAGTGAAACGAAAAATATTGCTGGGTTACCTCTCAACTAGTGTTGTCTTTAATGCCATTTAACTAGGCATGAAGTGATGCACGGAAGATGGTCAATCATGAAGATAGTTAGACACGTGAATGCCCTGTAAAATGCATTCTTCCTCTTGGTCCCTTGAAAAGAAAATGGTGGAAGTAGGGTGACTAAAATGAGTGTGAAAAATGGAAGAAATACCCGAGTCTGGCCAAGGTTTCAGTTTAGGAAGAAGGCCATGTTCAAGGGGATCAGATGGTAGGTTGATGGAAGTACCATCATGAGCCCTAACTAGCTCATTTTGACCCATAAAAGAGAACAAAATCTCCTACATAACCAACTGGAGGTCCTAACTCTATGAATAACCATTCTGAGAGAAAAGTAAGAAATAAGGGGTAAAACTGCAATTTTACCATTATAATACAACAATGAGTTTTCTCATGGGCTAAACACAGGTCAAATGATCTTAACAAGATAAAAAGTGGGTTAGTTCAAACAGAAAAGGGTTCATGTAAATTCTAGGAATTAGATGACTTCTTGTAATCCTAAAACAAACCTACTTAATTTAACAAGGTTCTGGTTAGGATAAAATTCACCTAAACCCTCTAAAAATCATGTAAAAATATTCTTTAGGGTTTAGAACCTTCAATTTGGCCTTTAGGACCTATTTTGACCTAAATTGGGGTCTTAGTCAAATGTTTACCCTAAATTATGTTTTTACGTAAATTACACAGTCAAACGTGGTCAAACCTAAAATACAAATTCACCATTGGATTCCTTAGGTCCAAATTAGGTTTTTACCAAAATTTGGACCTAAGGGAAATTCATCTTGACCTACTTTGCAAATAGGTCCAGACTAATTACATTTCTACCCCTAACTTTTCAAAACTTTTGCAGAGAACCCCCTATCTTTATCTTCATTATTTGCAATTAGGTCCCTCCACCAATAAAGCGGAGGGAATCCTACTTTGGCAAGGTTTCGAGGGAAAGATTTCTCCGATTTCTCATAGAATCCCCTTCAAAATTGAATGGGAGATTCTCTGAGAAATCTCCTCCAGTTTGAACACAATCAGAGGCTCGATTTGGTACCCAATCTCATGTGAATTCATGAGAGATTTGGGTCTCCTTCAACCTTCCATCTCCGACGAGCTTGCCATGCTTGGAAGCTTGGCTTCCAAGCACAATTCCTTCCTCTAGGGCCTATAAAAGCATGCCCAGATCATCGTGCATCCTCTACGCTTGAAATTGGCCTGAGAATCCCTCTATTTCGTCTCCTCCCCTTAGGCCAGTACTCAGTGAGCTCCGGCAACCTTCCTCTCTTTTCCTCTTCACCTAGCCACAATACCAGTGGCAGGGTTCTCTTCCCCCTCTTTATCCACGTCGCACCGCACCCGCCGATGCCTCTACAACCCCTTCATCGTTGCTGTCCTCCCCCCACTGAGTGTTTCGCCTCCGGCGACGGCAATACGAGTCGGCCGCCATCTCTGCCTCCCCCTGCATCTCCCTATGCACAGCTAAGTCCTCTCTCTATTCTAATCATTTTTCTCTCTTTATTTCTTGAAAATGACCCTCGACGCATGCTGTCACCCTCACCTTCTTTATCTTCGGCCAGACCTCCGGCGAGGCGTCCCTGTCGCTCCACACCTCCATCTGCCTCGCCAACCACCCCATAAGCATCGCATCACCTCACTGATCCTAAACCCTCACTCCACTCACCGCACCACGTCCCCAAAACACCCCCCGAACACACCCACTCTCATGTGCACAGGGTGTCCTAGCCATGCCCACTTTGGCCACCCCACGCCACGCCGACCCCCGTACTAAGTTCACCGTGTCTCGGCGAAGCTCCCTGAGCTTTCTGACAGGGCCTCAAGGCCGTTTTTGTGTGGACAGGTTCGGAGGCCTGCCGCCATTGAAGCAAGCAAGTAGCTAGCTCCAAGTCTCCCCGCTCCAGGTGAATCACCCTAGGTTACGCAGACTCATCTCACGAACCACTCCAGCCAAGCAATTGGCATTGGAGACCCCAGTAGCTGCTGCAATCAAGGAAGATTCCTACTGCAGCTGCATGCGAGAGAAGGTGGGACGTTTAGACCCACCTCGAAAAGTATTGAGCAGGCACACTGAAATAAATTGAAAAAGTGAAGAAGGCTCTTCGCCTCCTTACCACGGGGTGAGGTCCCACTCACCTCTCACTACCTCGTCCGTGACCCAATCCCTGCGGACCTGGCCTAACCCGTATACCCGACCTGCACTCCTCTCCCACCACCGCACGCCAGTGGGCCTGGTCTTGGTCGCGTACCCGACCCGATTATCCAAGAAGCAGCTCTGGGAGAGCGAGCCTAAGAGAAAAAGAGGAAGAGAACTCATGGGGGTGAGTAGGGGTAGGTTTTGCTCTCGCAGGCAAGGAGAAGAAGAAGAAGCCAAGGAAGAAGAGTGTGGAAGCAAGAGAAGCTAAGGGAGAAGGCAAGAACTGAAGAGGAAGAAGCTGAAGGCTGAAGGGCTGAAGAAAGAGAAAGAGAAGGAGAAGGAGTTGAAGGCAGAAGAAAGAGGAGTCACCAGAAGGAAAGAAAGAAGAAGAAAAAGGCAAAGGCCAGAGAAGCTAAAGGTAGAAAGACAAAGGCACGGGCACGAGAGCAAAAGAAAAGAAAGAAAGAAGAAGGAAGGAAGCAGCCAGAGACAGATCAGAGAAGAGAAATAGCACTATAGCAATTATAAGTTTAAGACGTCTAATTCACAAAATCAGACGTCCATTTTTTGTGCCCTCTTTATATACATTGATATCCAGTGTTTACATTTACATTTTTGCATTATAACTCTGATTTTCATTGCATATTATATCCAATTTTAAAGTTGCACTCTTGATTTTTAAACCCCAATTTGCTCCCTATGTTCAACCTCAGACTTAGAATTTCGAGTAATAAAATCTATTTGTTTTCAAGCGATTTCAACTATACTATGACGCATCGATTTTAAAACATTGATCTCGCCCGTTAAACAATTTGGTGCCGTTGCCGGGGAGCAACGGGCGATTTAGAAATCTTGATCACAATTTCTGATTTGGTACTAACTTGATATATCTCTTTTGTTGTGATTGTTTCAGGGGAGAAGATTCAAAAGAAGACGGCCACACAACAAGCACACCTGGAGTAGGTAATCTCTAATTAGCCCATTCTCTTAATCCCCTCATTCTAAAAAGGAAAAATAAGATAAAAATCAATTAGGGCTACCTGCTTTCCATCTTTTGCTAAGTCACCAAAGTTGCCTGATTTTGATTTCAATAACAAATATTGACTTGTGCATCCATTTAAGGTAACTAGGGCTACCACCTTCTTGATTGAGCCATAGATACCATATTTTTGGCAACCAAATTGGACCAAAATTAGAGCCAAATTAAGGATTCCAATTTAGGATTTTAGAGATACATCTTTCTAAGCAAGAAACAACTATTCCAAAAAGAGGTGTGCCTAAGCCTTGCTTGAAAAGACTTATTCAAGAGAAATCCTAAAATTCAAGCTCTTAATTTCACTTGAATCCTAAAAGAAAGGACCTAAAGCTCTCAAAGGATAAATAGGTGAAGTTGACCTCTTGTTGGGTCAACCAACCTTGAAATTAGGTCACTTTTGCACTCAAAACATCTAAAGTTCAAGTGGAATCCTAAGCACCTTTGCTCTTAAATAAAAGTGGTAGACTTAAGAGGTCAAAGTCCCCATTCTGGTCTACCTGGAATCTCAGTGACAAGAGAGGTCGGGTGGGGGAAACCTTGTAACTCGTGGGGATGCACTACCGTGTAGGGGTCTTTGCAGGACTCTCCCTCTCTGGCTGCCCAGGTATTTCTCAGGTGGATGACTTTCTGACTAAGGGGTATCATCCGCCCCGAACCTCTATAGTCATCCAAATTTTTGGGTGTCTTGATTGGGTCTAGCACATTCTAATCTCATCCAAACCATTAGTGCATGCTCGGTAGGAGGTCCTTAAGACCATCCTTAAGACCTCCTTTACCGATTCACTCCCGCCGAGGCCAAGCCTTGACGTCCGTGTTTGCGCGGCAACCCCACCACATAGACATCTCTTATTCATCATAACCAAATTCTCCTTCTTCCATCATCATGGCACAACCAGTAGAAGAAGAGAATAATCTTGAAAACCAACTCTAGCGCCTGAATGATCTATTTCAAACCTTTGTAAACCCACTGTAGCATCCTATGATGCGAGATCACTATAATCCCGCTACAGTGGCGATCGAACCTCGAGTCCAAATCTTGGCTGGAGGTCTTAATTTTGAACTCAAGCCCAACATGATTCATGCTATTCCAAGGTTTCATGGGCTTAATTCCGACGATCCTTTCCAGCACATCAAACAACTCAAACATCTGGCCCAGGCCTTCAGGTCAGATGTACAAAATCGGGATATTCTTCTTATGAAGATGTTTTCCTTCTCTCTCATGGACAAGGCAGCTCATTGGTATCAGACTTAACGCGTCCAATCAACACATGGGTTGAACTACAATCCGAATTCTTGAAAAAGTTCTTCCCAGTTGGTCGGACGAATGCCTTACGCCACCAAATCACACACTTCACCCAGCAATCTGGAGAACCTCTTCATGAACCATGGGACCGTTTCTTGGATCTCATGTGAAAGTGCCCCCATCACGGAGTTCCTAAATGGGAACAAGTCCAGTCGTTTTACTAGGGACTCCGTTAAGATATCCGCTTATTCGTCAATGCAACCTGCGGAGGAAATATCATGGGTCAATGCAAAGATACTGTGTGGGAGATTCTCGAGAATATGTGAGAGAACTCCATCAATAATGACTCCATGGGCTTATTCGACCGAACGAATGGCCGCATGTCGATGAATTCGAGGGGAGCACATGAGACGCAGGGCCTATCCGCATCCGTCGACTTAGAACTGATGGCCAGTCAGTTGGACAAGGTCTCTATCATCAAGAAGAAGGTGGATGAACTAACTTGACATCTGCAGCGAGCCACCTTTGCGCAAAACCCATTTGCACAGCTGCCTCTTGGGAGGGAAGTTGTGCATAACATCTATAACCGATCTTCTCAGGAGATGGACCCGTATCCACCCCCGTTTGACACTAGGACCGAAGGAAACTCCGATCCGACCTACTCTAGTTGAGGGAACTCTGAACCCTCGTATTTTGACTTTCCTGAGGTTCCTCAGACCTACGAGGACCTCAATGCCATTCAGAATGACCCATTCTCTAACACCTACAACCCTGGATGGCAGAATCATCCCAACTTCATGTGGATGGGAAATAACCAGAATCAAAGACCACCTTATCAACCTCATCCACAAGCTCCTCGTCCATATTAGCCACCTTAGCCTCAACCCAACCCCACCTATCAATCCGAGCCAACCCAAACAGATCAAATGATTCTTATCATTCTGACTCTGGCTGACATTCAGAAGATGAATGCGGCAATGCAAAAGTAGCACAAGGATGAGATCACAGAGGTTCGCAATCAACTTGCCTAGATGACAAATTCCCGCCAACTTGGCACACTCCCTTCGCAACCTCTACCGAATCCAAATAACGTGTCGAACTAGAGGTGCGTTATGAACCCAAATCCAGGCCAAGCCCACTTGATTTATCAGGCCCCTTCTGTTCCATCACCCGACAGGATGGAAGCTTCAACATCATATGAAGGATTTTAGCAGCAGCCACGTATTTTACCAACCTCGAACCAAAACCGGGCAGGACTGAATTCTGTAACAACCCGTAGTGGCAAAGCAACACAAGACCCACCTTATCCAAGCCTCTTTCAGCCTGGTAGTAACCCAAGCCCTAGGAGAGTTATCCAAGACACCCTTGTCCCAGATCAAGAACCTGGACCTATTCTAGAGGAACAATCCAAGGTTCGATTTCCCGAAGCCTTAACCAAGGGAAAGAGGACAAACAAACCCGTGGCTCCTGAGGAGGATCTGGTCAAGCTCTTTGAACAGGTCCATATAAACATCCCCTTGATGGATGCAATTCGCCACATACTAGCTTACACATGATTTCTGAAGGATGTGTGTACACCCAAGCGTAAGTCGCGAACCAAAAGTGGGAGTTCGATCGTACTGTTAGAGCAAGCCAATTCTATAATCTTGAGCAAACTCCCACCTATGGCAAAAGACCCAGGTGCTCCCCTAATTTCCTGTACCATTGGTCATACCCAATTCGACAGAGCTTCATTAGATTTAGGTGCCTCCATAAACCTAAAACCTACATCCCTCCTTGACCACCTTGAGGAATCTGAGCTTAAATCGATAGAGGTGACATTGCAGTTACCTGACCCATCTAGTAAGTCACCTAAAGGAGTTCTTGAGGATGTCATCGTTAGGTTACAGGATTTCTATTTCCCGGTGGATTTCATAGTCTTAGATATGGATGCTCCAGAAAACCCAAGGGATACACCAATTATACAAGGGAGACCCTTTCTAGCCACTGCTAGGGCCAATATAAATTGTGAGGAGGGCCAAATTGAACTAAAATTCAGGAGTCAAACACTGAAGATTGACATATTTAAGGCCTAAAAAGGGATTAATTATGGTGTTATAGAACAAATATGTGATATCAAGGCCATGGTTGATGAACTATAATTGAAGACAACCTGATTACTTCCGATCAACCATAAGAAGATCAAAACCTATAATTAGAGTCTAAATCTAACTTAGATACACCCATAACTCCTTCCCTTGCTCTTGACACACACCCTAAACTGCCTGTTGCTGCTGATAACCCCATTCTGGAACTCAAGCCTCTTCCCGACCATCTGAAGTACGTCTTTTTGGGATCCTATCAGATGTTTCCTGTGATTATCAACTCTAGACTCACACCTGAACAAGAATCCTATCTGATTACTATTCTCCAGAAACATCATAGAGCCATTGGATGGACTCTCGATGATTTGATTGGTATCAGCCCCTCTTACTGCACACACCGTATCTACACCGAAGAGGACACATGACCTTCCCGTGAAATGCAGAGATGTTTGAATCCTAATCTACAGGAGGTCATTGAAAAGGAGATCATCAAGTGGTTAGATGTAGGGATCATCTACCTGATCTCCAACAGTCGGTGGGTGAGACCAATCCAGGTTGTGCCTAAGAAGGCAGGACTCACCGTTATCATGACTGAAATCGGAGAAGTCATACCGACTCATGTGGCAAACTCATGGAGAGTCTGCATTGATTACAGAAGACTCAATTCCTCCACGAAGAAGGATCATTTCCTACTACCATTTATTGATCAGATCCTTGAGAAACTAGCAGGAAATAGGTTCTTCTGCTTTTTGGATGGGTACTCCGGTTATAACCAGGAGGCAATCCATCCTGAGGACCAAGAAAAGACCACTTTCAACTGCCCGTTTGGGACAGACGCATTTCGAAGGATGCCGTTCGGTCTCTGCAATGCACCCACTACTTTTCAGCGGTGCATGCTTGCCATATTCTCAAATATGGTAGGTGATTATCTGGAAGTCTTCATGGATGACTTTTCAATATTTGGAGAATCATTTGATGATTGCCTCCTGCACTTGTTCCAAATCCTCAGGCAGTGCATTGATATGAATCTGGTTCTTTCCTGGGAAAAGAGTCATTTCATGGTGCCTGAAGGAATTGTCCTGGGACATCTCATTTCAGAAAAAGGCATCCAAGTTGATTGAGCCAAGGTGAACTTGATTTCCAAACTCCCTATGGCTAGCTCGATCAAGGACATTCGATCTTTTCTGGGGCACGTCAATTTTTACCATCAATTCATTCCTGATTTCTCAAAGATCGCGTGCCCCCTAACCACTCTACTTTCTAAGGATGTACCTTTCAAAATCTCCAAGGAATGCACTCAAGCATTTGAAATCCTCCGTGATCGAGTTACCCAAGCCCCGATCCTACAGTCCCCTGATTGGTCTCAACCCTTTGAGATCATGTGCGATGCATCTGATTTCGTTGTAGGAGTAGTACTCGGGTAGAAAATTGACGAGAAACTTGTGGTCATCTACTACGCTAGCAATACACTTGGCGAGGCTCAGTGTAACTACACTGTTACTGAGAAAGAGCTGCTGGCCGTAGTATTTGCCCTGGAAAAATTCAGATCTTATCTCCTGGGTTCCTATGTTATCATTTACTCGGATCACACAGCTATGAGGCATCTCCTTGCGAAGAAGGATGCGAAACCTCGATTAATCTGCTGGGTCTTGCTATTGCAAGAGTTTGACCTTGAGATTCGCGACAAAGTGGGAAAACAGAATGTGGTAGCTAATCACTTGTCCTGCCTTCCTTCTGAGATCATCGACCCTTCTGAACCCATCACGGAACATTTCCTTGATGAGCACCTCCTGACTATCAATACAGAGCTTCCATGGTTTGCTGATATAGAAACTACCTAGCATCACATGAGATCTCGTCCGATTGGCCGAAGGCCAAGAAGGACAAATTGCTTTTCAATGCCAAGTACTATTTCTGGGAAGATCCGTATCTTTTCCACATCGGTGCTGATCAGATCATTCGAGGATGTGTCATGGAAGTGAAAATTCAAGACATATTGTCTTTCTACCATGACCAGGCATGCGGTGGACATTTTTCAGGTCATAAAATCGCAGCAAAAGTCCTCCAGTGCGGCTCTATTGGCCCACGATTTTCAAATATGCGTACAATCACTGTAGGGCATGCACTCTTTGCCAGACCTTAGGCAACATGAGCCATCGTGATATGATGCGCTTACAACCAATTCTTGTATGTGAAATCTTCGACATATGGGGGATTGATTTTACGGGACCCTTCCCTGTTTCGGATGGCTTCGAGTACATTCTACTCGTCGTTGACTACGTGTCCAAATGGATCGAAGCTGTTTCGACCCGAACTAATGATCATAAAGTGGTTATCAAATTCATTCATTATAACATCTTTTCACAGTTCAGGCTTCCATGTGCTATAATTTCTGATGGAGGGACCCATTTCACTAACTCTCAGCTCAGGTCACTGATGACCAAATACAGGGTGTCGCACTGAATCTCTACTCCTTACCACCCCCAAACTAATGGTCTAGCTGAGCTATCAAATCGGGAGATCAAGAAAATCCTCCAGGTTATTTTTCGACCTAGCAGGAAGGATTGGTCATCCCAACTTCCGGAAGCATTGTGGGCTTATAGGACCACCTACAAAACCCAATTAGGTATGTCTCCCTTCAAATTGGTGTATGGGAAGGCATGTCACCTCCCCGTAGAATTGGAGCACAAACCCTATTAGGTAGTACGGAACTGGAACCTAGATCTTTCTAAGGTAGGAACCCACAAAAAGCTTCAAATGAGCGAGATTGATGAATTACACCACGACACGTATGAGAACTCGTGAATTTACAAAGAGCGGGTTAAGGCCTTTCATGACAAGCACATATCCAGAAAGATCTTCCATCCTAGTCAAAAAGTCCTACTCTTTGATGCCAAGCTTAAACTGTTCCCAGGAAAGCTATGATCAAAATGGATTGGACCTTACCTCGTCTGACGAATCTTTGGAAATGGAGCCATTGAGATCAGTCCACTCAGCCACGATTCAGAACCTCTCATTGTGAACAGTCAGAGATTCAAACCATTCATTGACTTGACCGATACAAATTTGGCTGAGATATCCTTTACCCTCCATTCTCCCTGAGCTCATTGCACCCAGCCAATGGCGTAAAACTCAGCGCTTAACGGGAGGCAACCCGTCATTCTTGAAAAACCCAAAACCTTTCTTAACATTCCTATGCTGAATTCATATTGCACTTTAGGGTTCATCCATTAGAATAGCCGACCCCACCTCAGGTACCTGTACCCGAGTTTAGAAATCGTTCGCAACAGTCACTTCGACCCGTTCACCCACCCAAATCCTGTTCTAATGAATGATCTAAGCTGAACTCAAACCCACCTAATTTACAATGGGGGCATTGCAAATCATAGGCATGGGGGAGTATGAAAGTGCAAAACACCATGAAAACTCATCTCACAAGAAACGGTTTCAACAAAAAAATCACATATTACAAAAACACCAAAAAAAATGAAAAAATCCTGAAAAAGAACAAAAAATTCTGGGGGGAGAGAAAATTTTGAGGCTATACAAAACTTGAGGAGGAAAAGCGAAAAATGTCAAAAAGGAGCACAAAATGAAAAGAAAAAAGAAGAGAGTCATTAGTAAGAAATTAAGGGATTAACTAAGTTCTAGACCATATCAAGAAAAAAAAAGAAAATGAAAAGAAAAAAGTGCTAATGCGACACAAAAGAGATTAGTAGGAATGCTGATCTTAGGCCTCTTGGGCTAGACTCTTAGGCTTAAAAATTCAAGTATCTACTAAGATCTGGATAGTCCTCAAGAGGTTGGGGAAAATGTGAAGTTCAAGTGTTAGGTTTAAGGCTTAGGGAGTACTCGGCCTCGTTAACTGACCTTTGGTTTGCGGGACTCGGTAACCTAAGCACCCCAATCCACACACAGTCTGGTAGTGTGCATAATTATCAAAATCATGCAAAAGTGTTTAAGTGTTCTGAAAAAGTTGCCTAGATTAGGAGCGGCCGATCAACACAAGTTGATTTAGACGAGTTCCCAACGTGGAGAGGTGGAAAATTCCCCTTGAAGATGAGTAATAACATATCATCTCCTCGGTGCTTGGCTCCTAGGATATCCACATATCCTAGTGGGGGCACATAAGGACCCTGTGCTAGTTCAGATGCCATGGGCGGCATTATCACAAAATGTCAATTGCCAGGGTCTGGATTTAGCTACAGAACACCATAGGCGGGATTATCTCGAAATCTCGAAAGCCAGGGTTCTGGGGGTTGCCATGGGCGATGCTATCACGAAGCATTGATTGTCAAGGACCCTTCGAGGATTGATGATGGGGACGAGGAATCCAATATAGACAATGTTGAGAAGCTAATTCGAAGCTAGAAATAAAAAGAAAAGAGAGAGAAAACCCTCTAAATAAAGAAAATCCTCTGTCTCTCTCTTACAAAAAATGCACTACAAACTGAACCGAAGCTAAAATATGTTACAAGCATGGGTGCTTTAACCGCGGAGTCCAACAAACCTTAGGATAGTTCTTGTGGGCCTTAAAAACCTTCGCGGAGGATTGAGGCTAGAGCTGGTCAGGTCTAGATCTTGGTTGGTACTTGAGTACCTCTAGGCCTACTATCAGCATTCTAACCTAATCAAAAAGAAAAAAAAAGCACTCAGCATAATTTGTGAACATCAAGGAACTCATGGTCTAGAACAAAAGTTAAAACCTTAAAATTTTGCTAAGGGACTAGCAAAAGCTAGCCATAGGGGTATGATGGGAACACCATCATGAGCCCTAACTAGCTCATTTTGACCCATAAAAGAGAACAAAAGCTCCTACATAACCAACTGGAGGTCCTAACTCCATGAATAACCATTCTGAGAGAAAAGCAAGAAATAAGGAGTAAAACTGTAATTTTACCATTGCAGTACAACAACGAGTTTTCTCATGGGCTAAACATAGGTTAAATGGTCTTAACAAGATAAAAAGTGGGTTGATTCAAACAGAAAAGGGTTCATGTAAATTCTAGGAATTAAGTGACTTCTTGTAACCCTAAAATAGACCTACTTAATTTAACAAGGTTTTGGTCAAGATGAAATTCACCTAAACCCTCTAAAAATCATGGAAAAATATTCTCTAGGGTTTAAAACCTTCAATTTGTCTCTTAGAACCTATTTTGACCTAAATTGGGGTCTTAGTCAAATGTTTACCCCAAATTAGGTTTTTACGTAAATTGCCTAGTCAAACATGGTCAAACCTAAAATCAAACTTGGCCATTAGATTCTTGAGGTCCAAATTAGGTTTGTACCAAAATTTGGACCTAAGGAGAATTCATCTTGACCTACTTTGCAAACAAGTCCAGCCCAATTACATTTCTACCCCAATCTTTTGAAAACTTCTGTAGAGGCCCCCCTATCTTTGTCTTCGTTCTTTGTAATTACGTCCCTCCGCCATTATAGCCGAGGGAATCCTACTTCGGCGAGGTTTTGAGGGAAAGATCTCTCTGATTTCTCAGAGAATCCCCTTCAAAATTGAAAGGGAGATTCTTTGAGAAATCTCCTCCAGTTTGAACACAATCAGAGGCTCGATTTGGTACCCAATCTCTCATGTGAATGCACGAGAGATTTGGGTCTCCTTCAACCTTCCATCTTTGGCGAGCTTACCATGCTTGGAAACTTGGCTTCCAAGCACAATTCCTTCCTCCAGGGCCTATAAAAGCATGCCCAGATCATCCTGCATCCTCTACGCTTGAAATTGGTCTGGGAATCCCTCTATTTCGTCTCCTCCACCTCCAGCCATTACTCAGCAAGCTCCGGTGACCTTCCTCTCCTTTCCTCTTCGCCTAGGCACAATACCAGTGGTAGGGTTCTCTTCCTTCTCTTCGTCCGTGTCGCGCCGCACCCGCCAACACCTCTACAACCCCTTCATCGTCGATGTCCTCCCCCCACTGAGTGTTTCGTCTCCGACGACAGCAATACAAGCCGGCCACCATCTCTGCCTCCCCCTGCATCTCCCTACGCACAGCTAAGTCCTCTCTCTGTTCTAATCATTTTTCTCTCTTTATTTCTTGAAAATGACCCTCGACGCACGCTATCACCCTCACCTTCTTCATCTCTAGCCAGACCTCCGGTGAGGCATCCCCGCTACTCCACGCCTCCATCTACCTCGCCAACCACCCCATAAGCACCACATCACCTCACTGATCCTAAACCCTCACTCCACTCACTGCGCCACGCCCCCAAAACACCCCCTGAACACACCCACTCTCACGTACATAGGGTGCCCTAGGTATGCACACTCCGGCCACCCCACGCCACGCTGACACCCGCACTACGTTCGTCGTGTCTCGGCGAAGCTCCCTAAGCTTTTTGACAAGGCCGCGAGGCCATTTTCATGTGGACAGGTTCGAAGGCTTATCGCCATTGAAGCAAGCAAGCAGCTAGCTTGCAAGCTAGCTCCAAGTCTCCCCGCTCCATGTGAATCGCCCCAGGTTATGTAGACTCATCTCGTGAATCGCTCTAGCCAAGTAATTGGCACTAAAAACCCCAGTAGCTGTTGCAATCAAGGAAGCCTCCTACTACAGCCGCATGCGAGGGAAGGTGGGACGTTTAGTCCCACCTCGGAAAGTATTGAACAGGCACAGTGAAATAAATTGAAAAAGTGAAGAAGGCTCTTCGCCTCCTGACCACGAGGTGAGGTCCCACTCACCTCTCACTACCTCGTCCATGACCCGATCCCCATGGACCTATCTTGACTCGTATACCCGACCTGCACTCCTCACCCACCACCGCACGCCAGTGGGCCTGGTCCCGGGCACGTACCTGACCCGATTACTCGAGAAGCAGCTCTGGGAGAGCGAGACTAAGAGAGAAATAGGAAGAGAGATCGCGAGGGTGGGTAGGGGTAGGTTTTTCTCTTGCAGGCAAGGAGAAGAAGAAGAAACCAAGGAAGAAGAGGACGAAAGCTAGAGAAGCTAAGGGAGGAGAAGGCAAGAACTGAAGATGAAGAAGCTGAAGGCTGAAGGGCTGAAGAAAGAGAAAGAGAAGGAGAAGGAGCTGAAGGCAGAAGAAAGAGGGGTCACCAGAAGGAAAGAAAGAAGAAGAAGAAGAAGGCAAGGGCTAGAGAGGCTAAAGGCAGAAAGACAAAGGCACAGGCACGAGAGCAGAAGAAAAGAAATAAAGAAGAAAAAGGAAGGAAGCAGCTAGAGATAGATCGGAGAAGAGAAATAGCACTGTAGCAATCATAAGTTTAAGACATTTGATTCACAAAATTAGACATCCATTTTTTGTGCTCTCTTTATATACATTGATATCCAATGTTTACATTTACATTTTTGCACTATAAATCTGATTTTCATTGCATATTATATCCAATTTTAAAGTTGTGCTCTTGATTTTTAAACCCCAATTTGCTCCCTATGTTCAGCCTCGGACTTAGAATTTTGAGTAATAAAATCTATTTATTTTCGAGCAATTTCAACTATACTATGGTGCATCGATTTTAAAACATTAATCTCGCTCGTTAAACTTAGGTCTAGGGGAAAGGGACTGGGGGAAATGTTAGCGAGATGAAGGGTGGGTGAAGTTAGGGTGGGAGGTTGAATTGAAGTTAGAGTGGGTGGGTGAGGTGAAATCAGAGTAGGCAGGTCTAGTGAATGGTCAGGAAGAGATTTTGAGTGAATACAAGGCTCAAAGTCTTTGATGTCGCTGACCACCGATTCAGAGTCGAAATCCTCGAAAAAATTATGGTTAGGAAGAGAATCTATCAGCATTATTTCCTCCATGAAATTAGATGTTTTTTATCTGAGTCCTCGAAGAAATCATCATCATGGAATTTCCTAGAGGATTTGAAAATATCTAGAGCAATTGTTTGGCCTGCACAAGTGATATCCATTTTTCTTGTATGACAATTTATATTTGCTTTCATAGTGGCCAAAAAGGGTCGTCCAAGAATGATAGGGGCATTGATTAGAGATTCAGGTACCTTAATGTCAAGGACCAGAAAATCTATGGGGAAGATACAATTTTGAACCTTGACAAGGACATCCTCGATAATCCCTTGAGGTTTGATTGCAGATTGGTCAACTAACTATAAGGTAACCTCGACAGGCTTAAGATCACTAATCTTAAATTCCTCGAATAGAATTGTAGGGATGATATTGACTGAGGCACTGAGATCGAGAAGAGCATGGTTAAATGTAGTATCATCAATAATCATAGAAATCAAAGGTGCACCTGGGTCTGTTCTATATGACAGAGCTTACTATCTTTGAAAGATGCACTCTTCCTAGGTTTTTATTCTACCTTTTTGGCGTACATATATCCTTCAAAGCATAGGCAAGTATATAT
Source organism: Thalassia testudinum (assembly GCA_037157565.1). Taxonomy (NCBI): domain Eukaryota; kingdom Viridiplantae; phylum Streptophyta; class Magnoliopsida; order Alismatales; family Hydrocharitaceae; genus Thalassia; species Thalassia testudinum. The sequence goes on from JAZHRO010000056.1 coordinate 6,362,887, forward strand.
TTAATTGCAACTAGGAGAGGGATGTTGATATGAACGTGCCCAAATAATTCCATGAGTTCCTCATTTGTGGGCTCAGATTTTTTTCGTCTATTGGTGGTGGAGTGGAGAGCTTGGGGCAAAGGGGCAAGAGTCGTGTCATGATAATCAATTTCTTTTTCTCTCTAAGTGATGGTGTTAGGAGAGTGGACTTGCAACAAGGTGGTGTGGGTTTCATCAGGTTGGTGTGAAGGCCCAAGATCGGTGATTGTTTTCCCATTCCTCAAAGTAACTGCATTAGCAGTTTGGTTGTCCCTGGGAGGGGGTTGGGGGGCCTGATGTTGCGGGAAACCTGGTGAGTGTTGTAATGCTAGGTTGATTGGAGGTTGATTAGTATGGTTCTGATTTGAGTGCCCACCCTGGTAGTGGTTCCTCTGATTGATAGGGTCGGGTATGGGCTGGGAAGGCAGATGTTCTATAGATCTCTGGGTCAGAGTAACCCCAATTTGATTATGGAGATTTGTAACAACACGGGTTACCTCCGACATCTGATTTTGCATCCCTTGCAGGGTTTTCATAACCTGGGCATTGATGTCTTCTGGGGATGGCCCAGGTTGATATAAAGTCTGGTTCTGCCTATGTCCTCGAAATTGGTTTTGTTTCTGAGAGGGCACCTGATTGGACCAAGAGTGACTCGGGTAATTCCTCCAATTGGAGTTGGAGGGAGTTCTAAATTTCTCCTAGAGGGCGAAAATATTCTTAGTGGTGTTAGGTTATGGATAACTGCAAGTCCTCGGGGAACGATATAAAGCCTCAGAAAATTGATTATATTCGGCAGGGATAGTATTCAGATTATGCAAGGTCTCTCTTTAGAATGTTAGGCAGGGTTAGATGTGGAACTTGGGTGGGTGTAGTAAGTCTTTCCTCGATTTTCTTCTGATTTAATTGCATTTGGTCGAGTCTATGGGAAATCATTTGAAGATCATCTTGGGTAGCGAGGATTGATTGAGTGCCTATCTCGTGAACACCGAATTGCAAGTTGGTAGTTCTGCCAAAGTGTTCATGGATGCATGGTTAAATGAGTTTTCACTCATTTCTTCAAAAGATCATAGGCACTCTCAGCATCTTTATTCAGGAGGTTGCCGCCACACTAGGTGTCAACGAAACTTCGAAGTTGATCTTCTAATCCATGGTAGAAGATCTTCACAAGCTACCATAATGGAACCTCATGGTGCAGGCAACTTCTTAAAAGATCCTAGAATCGCTCCTAAGCATCATGTAAGGTCTCGCCAGGTTTTTGTTGGATTTTCATAATAGATTGTCCCAGGGAAATCATATGACCAATGGGAAAGAATTTCTTTAGGAAAGTGCTTTTAAGCTAAGGACAAGTGGTAATGGGTTTGCCAATGGTTCTGAACCAGTAGGTGGCCTTATCCTTGAGGGAAAGCAAGAATAATCGCATCAACCATAAATCCTCTCGCACATTGCGAGAATGAGTCATTTGAGCAAGGAGAGTTAGTTCCTCAAGCTTGCTAAGTGGGCCTTCTCAAGGAAGGCAATGGAAGTGCTTGATTAAGGTCAGAACGACAGGATTAATCTCAAAGTCCCCTTCTGGTATGACCAGCCTTGGTCTATCCCCATAATTGGAAGGATCGTAAAAATCCTTAAGAGGAATGACAGGTTGCTGACGGGATGGAGGGTTTTGCCCTTAGTTGTCTAGGTTTATTATAGTCCTAGTCAACTGCTGTTGATTAGCCTATAGCTGAGCAGTATGACCAGCCTTGGTCTATCCCCATAATTGGAAGGATCGTAAAAATCCTTAAGAGGAATGACAGGTTGCTGACGGGATGGAGGGTTTTGCCCTTAGTTGTCTAGGTTTATTATAGTCCTAGTCAACTGCTGTTGATTAGCCTATAGCTGAGCCAGCTGCTCAGCTATCATGGAGCAGGGATTAGGTAGGGGGCTTTGATGACGGTGGATCTCATCGCGTAAAGGGTTCGAGTTTGGAAAACCCATCATCGTAGTTCGATTCACAAGAAAATTTGTCAATCAAATAAAATTTATAACTGAAACTCAAAAAGTGAGACCCAGGTCGAACACGGGGAGGCGAACATTTGGTTTTGAAAGATACGCATTTCATTTTTATTTGTTTTTGTCATTTTTGTCTTTTCTAATTTTTTTTGGTATTTTTAGCAAGCAAGAGATTAGGTCGATGAATTCTTATCTAACTAATCTACTTGCAAAATATAAGAGAGAGATAGAGAGTGAGAAACAATCATGTATTTTTATAATCGAATGTTTATTACAACTAGGAAAGTGAGAAAACTATACTACGAAAGCAGTAAAGATAGAGATAGGTGAGAGAAATCCCCCTCGACAATCGCTTGGAGGATGACTGGCTCTGACGTCACATGGAGGAAGGTGGTTAGGAGCAGAACGAATGAGGATGGAGCCGGAGAATGGAAGGCGGGGTAGGATGGTGTTGCGGCGAGGTTCTTCTTCCTGAAGGGAGGTGAGAGGATGGTCGCGAGATGCTCCACGAAGGGGGATGAGGGGAGGGAAAATATTTGATTCTCTACTCTAAAGGAGCATCTCAGGCTTGGGACAAGCTCTCTCTAGAGCCTTGGAGGTGGTGAGAGGAAGAAAGGAAGAGATGAAGAAGAAGGGGAGGTCTAGGGGTCCTTTTATAGTGGAGAGAAGAGGAGGAAATGCGTCTAAGGGCTATAGAGACATCAAATGCATCGCTGAAGATCTGCCCCCAAATGTCACTAAAGGTTGGCTGGCGCTCGTGCTATTTTCCCACTGGTGTCTTCTCGAGGAGGCGTGGCTGTCTGATGCCTGATCAATGGCCCAGGCACACCCGCTGATCCCGCCTCCACGGCATTGAAGGCATCACACGAAGGCCATTGGCCACCGCTGGATTCTGATTGTACCATTGGATGAAGATCACGCCCGCACTAGCTTTCTCAAATCTTGTACATCGCGGGATCGCTCGGCGAGAGAAGAAGGCAGTCGTTGGATCTTGGATGGAGCATTATCATCGCGCCTCTCTAGCTCACCCACACCCTTCATCGAGGTTGCACGGTCAAGATCGTGCGATCTTGATTAAAATCAGGGTTGTTTGCGAAATAGAAGGGGGTGTGGGGTCTTGAACCCGCGACCTCCCCTTTGTGATAAGCTCTTTTACCACCACACTATGCTCTTTACTTTGTCCAAAAGCTGAATTTCTTGCGTTGGCTGGGATGGTGGCGTAGCCTCCTCATGGCCATTGGATCTTGATCCAATGGTCCAAATCTGACAGGCGTGAAAGAGAGAGAAAGGTAGCAGTGACCCTTGGGCAGCCTAGATGGTGCCACGTGGTGCCATCTGGACCGTCCATCTTCTTTTTGTTGCAGAGGGTGCCACGGTACTAGGATTGAGATGATTTCTGCATTGCCGGACTGCAATCGTCGCTCTAGATCCATCCGTACATTTGGATTTTTCATCCGAAGTCCGTAAGGATGTCGCATTACCCCCTAGCCATTAATCTTCCTCGGATCGCATAAGGTGATATGGGATTCCTATTAGGATGATCTCGGAGGTGTTAGACTCTGATCATCATCCTGATTAGATCTATACAGTTAGATCATTAATCCGAGGCCTTGAAATAAATCTCCTTCTCCCCTGGCCATAAAAAGGACGCAATTAACCTAAAATATACACAACTACTCTAAATGCATAATGATGCATGCTATGCAATATTTATAATATGAAATGCATATCTAAGCCTAAGAATATGCATGAATAGGCATTTTAACCTAATTAAATGTGTCTACATCATACCCCCGTGCCTATCTTTTGCTAGTCCCTAGTAAAATTAAACTACATGCTCTGTATAAAAATAGAATTTGGACTCGATTGCTTAGGCCTAAGTTGTTTATTAACAATAAAAAAATTCAATTAAGGTCCTAAACTACGAAAACTCAACAGTACCTGGGTGTCTACTAGAATGCAGACCACCCCAAGTCCTCGTCTTATTTGAAAAGGGAAGATACATTTTTTATCTTTCTTCTTTTCTAATATTTTTGGACTTTTAGAGTTTGAGAGTTTCAAGATAACTTTTTACAGCTACCTGACCCACCCGAGACTCGAAAAAGACTTTAAGTGCTAAGCATCTTATGAAAGGGTGATAAACTCACTAGGCGGCCATTAAAACTGACTTCAGGTTTCTATAACCCCAAGCGACCTTAAGAATTTCTACTTAAAGGTTTATCTTTCCAAACGGTAGCTTTCTCCCTACTTAATTTTTTATGGGGTCAACACAAGGGTGAACCCAGTGTATATCTCCTTAGTTTGTTCTACTTCCCCGCTTCTTCCCTATGTGTTTTGGGAATTATTTTGCATTTTTGTGAATTGGGCTCTAGACAACCGGCCCATGGGTTGTTACCTACAGCAACTTGCCAGCTACTCGTGCAATGAGGTGTGGTTTTCTTTTTTTATTTGCTCCTTTTTCTATTTTTTTTCTTTTTCTTTTTTTTTCTTTTTATTCTAAGTATTTCTTTTTTCTAAGTAGGTGGCTTCCCTGATCTAAGATTTACCTAAAAGCAGTAGAATGAGTATGGTCATGTAGCTGGGCTCTGGACAACGGCCAATGGGCTATTATCCATGACAACTTGCTAGCCATACTACCCTGGATAGTTTATTAGCTACCCAATTTTTGTACAAATCACTGAAAAGTGAGTCAGTGCAAATAGTGTGTAGATGCTTAGACTTAAAGTCCCCTCAAATCAGAGGGCGAGTTGATAAGTCGTGTACTTATCACCCCAATTTATTTACCAAATTAAGATAAAATTACTTGGTGAGGACTCGAGACTAAGTCCACATTCGAGTGGACACTTGGGCTAATTAAGTCCGAAGACTTAAAGAGTCTAAGTGTTCAGGTCCTATTATATCATTTCCTAAAGTTAATAACTTCCAAAAGCCTAAGTTCTCTTCTCCTAATTCTATTTATTTTTTATCTTTTTGAATTTTCATTTTCTTAAAGAAAATAAAAGAAATTCTACCGATCTAACAAAATCATTTCAGGATTAAGTATCCAACCCCCATGCCTAAATGATGCAATGTCGTCATCGTAAAAACAAAGATATGAAAAGGGCAGAATAATAGAATATCACCTGAATTTTGTGACAATCCGGTCAGCTCTACAAAGAACGTGGAATATACACACGTGCTAAATTTTAATGCCTTCAGCTAGGCATAATATACATACAAAGAAGAATTTGAGAATTCACAAGTGTGGGTCAGAATCAAAATAAAAATATTGATCCTTAAACCTGCTTCCATAGTCGTGGACCAAGTTGTGGTGTAGACCCATGCCCCAAGGTCGAGTGGTTCTAAGGTTCTGAATGGAAATCACCCAGAACCGAAGATTATTGTGCTTGTGGGGTCGATCCTATGGTTTAGTGGTGTGAAACCCAAGACTAAAGTGTGGGACAAAAGGTAGATTTGGTTCACTAGGTTCAAATGTCCACTTAACATTCAGCTTAGAAAAATAATTAGCTATTCTAAGCTTAGGTCGCACATCAAAGGTATCGTAAGGGTCCTGGTAAAAAGCAGGTGGTTTTAGGTCAACAGGAACCCTTAAATCCAAACTCCTGCTTTCCCTGAAGTTAACTTCCTAGATCCTCACTTCCAAATTCCTATCCTCCAACATCAAGTGTTCGGGCTCTGGGACCTCTAGCATATCATTCACCCCATATGATTTACCCAAGTCCAAAAATCGTGGCTGACTCAGAATTGACTTGGGTACAATGATTTCCAAATCAAAATCAATCCCTTTGGGGTGTGGTTGAGGAATGGGACTACTGATCGAATCTTCTAGTAAATGAGGATTCAAATCCTCCAAGTTAGCCCCAACTGAATCCAAATCTTCAATGAACGAGCTATCAAATGGTTTGTCATGCTCCTTGAGCCCATTTATCTCACTAAAATCATCTTCCTTATGCTCAAGTGAGGCTTCGCTAAGAGATTCTTCACCCTCAGAGTCAAAGAATTCTTGATCTGCATTTATATATATCTCAAATCATATGTGATTTCATGATCCAAGGAGACATGTTTCTTCGTTCCCTAGCTCGGTGATCTTGGGTGAAATAATCGATTCATCCTGAATCAGTTACTCTAGATCGACCTGGTCATCTCCAGTCTCAGAATATGTATCCCCCCTGATAGGCACCTGAGCGGGTTCAGACATTGGCTCTCCTGAAAGGGGTTCATCCTGGGAATCATCCCAAGATTGGACTAAGGCAACCACGAATTTCATCCTCAACCTCGACAATTTCCCAAGTAGAAACTCACCCAGGCCCTTATCCCTAACATTTTGGAGCAAATCCAATAAAGAGCTATTTAGCTCATCAATCATTTTTATTATAGGCTCCAATGATTTAATGCATGGTGTTGGCTGGGCTTCTAAAGATTGTATGGTGTTCCTCAAGTTAGCCAACACCCTGTCTTGGATCTGGTTCACCTGAACCGAATGGTTTGGTTCAAGGTTGGGTGGGTTTGGATTCATTCTAGGGGAGTCAAGATATCGAGGTTCTTGGGTCCCTCCCTGATGGTAGGTCATGTTGGGTTGTTCAAAGAATAGAGGTGACCTATGCTCAGCATAATTCTGGGGAAGGTAGTTGTTATAGTCAACATATCCTTCTTAATTGTAGATCGAGTTAGGTTGATCATCAAAGGGTGGAGATCTATAATCATTGTAGCTCTGGGAAGGATAGCAATCATAGTCTTGTTGTCCAGGGTTAGGCCCTGGACACTGAGGTCCAGATTCATATCCCTAATCAAAGTTATCCTGGCTAGGAGATGGGTAATTAAAAGTCAAGTCGGGATAGTAATCATCTTGGGTATAAGTGGTGGTAGGAGGGTAGGATGGGAAATGAGTGTAGGATGTGGAAGGATACATGGTCGAATAGGAGGGGAAATCATAAGAAAGAAATGAGCCATGCAATACAAGTAATCAACCCTATCCTTAGGTGGGTGATAAGTCAATTTTCGCTTTCGAATTATGTTATTCGATGATTTATCGTTGTAGGATCAAAGTGGTGGAAAATCGCTTAACAAAATAATTAAAATTAAAATTAAACCACTCGCAGAAGAGCGGGTCGTGTCCACAGGGAGGCAATGATGCAATAAAATCTTGATTATTTCATATTCCTTCAATCAAGTGCGAAATCCATAGTCAAATCTGACATGAAATGCGATGGAAAGAAGATGCACAATAACTGAAAAATATAAGGGTAGATGTGTAATTTTTCCTCACTGAAAAATTCAATAAATATCTGATGATTTTATGTAATTTCCAATTGACATGTATTAGAGAAAATTTGTGCACATTTTAATCCCAAAACCAATGTTAAAATATGTGAATAAAAATAACCACACAATTATCAGAAAGCATGAGTATGCAGTCATAATTTCACTACAATAAAATATTCATAAATTAAAATTGATTTTGGTGGCAATGGCATTCAAATGTAATTATTAATTAACATAAAAACGGAGCATTTTACCTCTCTCCACCTTGCGCATGGGAGAAAGGTTCAATCGAGGAGTTACTCCTACAAGAGGTCGGCTGAAGTAAGGCCTTCGCGGTGGTGGCAGTGGTGTGTCATAAGATGGCTGGAGCTAGCTTGCTGGAGGAGAGGAGTGGCGGCGGTGGAGAAGCCTCCTACTATCGTGCGTGCTGCAAGCGCAAGGAGAGTAGCGCGCGCGGGTGCTGGAGTGTTGCAAGCGCACGGAGGCCCGGAGGCGTGGGCGCTGGGCGCTCTGCAAAGTGCACAGGTGCACTTGGGTGTGGTGGTGGCGCCGATAGCAGGTGCTACAGGGAGCGTTGTGGGTGATGGCGTGAGTGCATGCAGTGGCTGAGGCACTGCAGGGTGTGCTGGAGATGAAGTGAGGGTGCGCGGTGGGCTACAGGCGCTGTTGGTGAAGGCACGCGCGGTGGGCTGCAGGCGCTACTGGTGAAGGCGCGCGTGGGCAGATGTAGCTGGAGGGCACGCAGGCGAAGGTGCAGGCACGTGCAGCTGGAGGGTACGTGGGCGGAGGTGCGGGCACATGTAGTTGGAGGACATGTGGATAGAGGTGCGGGCGCGTGCAGCTGGAGGAGCGCATGCTCTACACGCGTGGCTGGAGGCGATGGTGAGTCTGATGGAGTGGGGAGAAGCTGCTGGTGCTGGTGCGGGCGCGTGCAGTGGCTAAGGCACTGCAGGGGATGTGGCGTGGTCTAGAGGAGAGGCTGGCTGCGGTGGCAGTTGCTGGTGATGGCGGTGAGGGTGGTGATGTTGACTCTGGTGAGGCACAATGATGGAGGCGTGGCCATCAGGGACACATGCTCACGGTGTTGGCACGATTCAACCGGCTTGGCTCGACGAGCTGTTACCTTGTTGGCCCACAGTGTGGTGCAGCTCGGCCTTGGAGACCATGGTGGTGGAATGGAGTACACAGTGGTGGGGTGGGGCAATGTCTCCTGGTGCATGGCAGTCTCCCTCTCTTCCTTATCCCCATCGTGGAGACCAGATCCACTTTTGGCGCTACTCCTTGATTGGGCTCTTCACTATGGCAGCTGGAGGAAGAAATGCAGCCGTTGCTCATAGAAGAAAATAATAATAAAATATTATGGTTATTTATATACAAACAGTCAACTTTTATGTTAACTTAAAATTATGCATGCAATGCACCTAATTGGTTAACTAATTGAATGAATGCAATTCTAAGTTAATTCTAAATGCATTTAAATATGAATGCAATGCATGAATTATGTAATTAAATCAGAAATATGAATTAATCTATTTAATCCTAATTTATGCTAAATAAATGTTAGAATTAACTTAATGTCTAGGCACTTAAATACTTAAATAGCCCACAAATATAGGCTAATCAAATACCCCCATGCCTAGTTTTTGTTAGTCCCTTCAAACAAAACCTAGCATTCCAAGTAGGCTAGCCAACCTAATCGATCTTCCTTTAGAAACATATTAAGTTTAGACTTTAGTCCTAAGGTTCCCAAGTAGTTGTTAAGTTACAGATAGGTCGGCTAAAGACGAGTTGCAGGCACAAGTTTCTCTGATTTCTGACTCTACCCTAAGGTCTATTGATCCCTGAGATTAAAGCATCCATGCATGTGCATTGGTCTGAGTTATTTGAGTTAAAGGAAAAAGGATTTTTTTTTTAATAATATATATATATATTTATTTATTTCCTCTAAGTCTAACTTCGGATCAGCTATCAACACGGTCTGTGTCGGATTCATTGTCCCCATCACCGTACCTCGAAGGGTGCCTGGCTTTCAATGCTTTGAGATAGCACCACCCATAGCGACCCCAAGAACTCCTGGCAATCGACACTTCGAGATAGTATCGCCCATGGACTTCTTAAGCGAATTCAGGCTTGTGGCAATCAGCACTTCAAGATAGGGCCGCTTATGGTACCTGAACCACACAATGCGCTTACATGCCCCCAGTAGGATGGATATCCTAAGAGACAAGCGCTGAGAAGGTAATATGTTATCATTGCATCCTTAAGGTGAGTATATACTCCACCTCTCCTACAGCAGGAACTCTTCCAATTAAATTGTGTTTTCAAGCTTCTCCTAAATCAAAACTAAGGGAGCCAAATTTTCTTTTAAGAAAGGAATTAAGGTGATCACTTACTTACACAAGACCAAGTGTGTGTGAAATTTGGATGCTTAGGTTACAAGGACCCGTAAACCAAAAGGTAGAACAAGCTCCAGGTACTACCCAGCCTTTTAACTCAAACCCTAGCTTTCCTTCCTCAAACTCTTGAGGAATGGTGCGCAACTTAACTCCTACTTAAGTTTTTAAGTTCACAAAGGACCCTAAAGGTCTAAAGCAAGTAGCTCACCTAGCTTCTAAAGTTTGACCCTAGAATTAATTTAGTCTAACCTAGAGTTCTGATTTGCTTAAAAATGCAGGACCTAGCCAGTTAAGCTCAATAATTACAATTTTTTTTTCAATGCAAATGTATGCAATGCAGAATGCTTTAATTAAATGCATGAATGCACTATGCTATGTATATCCCCAAGTACACCCCCTATGCCTAAAATCTGCAATGTCCTCATTGCATAGAAGGATATTACCTGGGTCAAAGATGGGCTACCATTCTTTTGTTAGCAGCCGAGTAGCCAAAGAACCTGCAAATTAGTTTCAAGGATTACAGAATAGGCCCTAAAAATGAGCAAAGTAATGCTGGCCTAGAAAATAGGTAACCTAGGATGTTGGCGAGCTGATGATGAATCCCGATAGCAAATGCTCGCCCAACCAGGATGGGAATAAAATCTTCCCAGGTCACCAGAAGAGGTTCTAAAAGATAAACTGGCATAACAATCTCCAAAGGTGTAAGGGGAGGATGACAAGGATCCTCCAAAAGGAATGGGGAAGGAATGGTGCAGAGATAAACCCCCAGGGCAATGGACTGACTAAAGAAATCATCAATCCATACCCGATACACCATTACAGCAAATATTGGTTTGTTAAGCCCCCCAGTTAGAACAAAAGTGAGAAAATCTCTAAGGCAAGGATTGTCTAGGGTGTCCAAGTTTCGAGGTTGCAGGATGGCCATAAGATCTAGGTTGGGTTTAATCAGCTCGATGTCCATCCCTAACACTCTTTCCAAATCCTCAATTTCATCCCTAGCATTCCTTGCACTATCACCAGTATCTTCCTGCACTTCCTCAAGAGTCAAAATTTTTCCTTCAGACAAAAGTGAATCAGAGGGTGACTTCGAAACAAATGAAGGCAGGTTGGAAGCTACAGATCTAGGGATTATCCTATCAATGTCATCCCTGGGTTCTTATTCTTTACTCAAATCTTCCCTGGAGTCTATATGTGAATCCACATAAATCTTAGAAGTTGCTTCCAAATTTTCCATCATTTCATCATGAGGAGAAATATCATCAATGGGTGTGCTAAGGAAACCTAATTTGGTCAAATTTGTGACATCCTCAGGGGCTAACTCTTCAGATAAGACATAATCACCCTTAGTGTCACTCCAAATCTTGAATGTAGGTTCCTCATATAATTCATCTTTCTCCTCATCATATGATTCATCAAATACTTGAGGTTTAGAATAATTTAATATCTCAGCAGATCCCCTAGGGTACTCTATCTGAGGTAAATGGTTTATACTGGTAACATCGGACTCCTCAGATAGGTCAATTTCGTGAGGGTTAGGTTCCTTAAGGGTGGGCTTGAGTTCCATCTCGTGATCAAAAGGGAGGATAGGATTAACAACTTGACTTCGATCCACTTCATCAAATGTCACAAAAATACTATCATCTGGGTCGAGGTCTTCCAATGGTACCATCATTCCCTTCTTTTGACTCCAATATAATTCAGGTGGATACTCAACCTTATCATCATCTTCCTCGAGTTGCCACCTTTCTTCATCCAATGCATAGCTACTTTCATATGTATCTTCCTCCCACTTAAAGTGTGGATCTCTCAAGGAAGTGTCATCTAATGGGGAGGTTTCAAAATCGAACCTCGAAAAGTCGCTATTCTCCCTTACATAATCCCCAAAATTCCCCTCCAACTTAAAGTGTAGCTCTCCCATAGGAGATGAATCTATTGTAGAGGGGTGTACATCATCCTCAATGGGGTAGATTGGGTGGCTAATTTCATCTCTTTCTTGTTGGCCTGCTCTCGAAGATTCTCCTAACAATTCAATCATTTCATCTTGCATTTTCTGTATTTCCATCTTCAAGGAGGAGAGGTCATTTCTATCATGAGAGAAGTCAGGCTCAGGCTTATAGTACCCAGGAGTGTCTGTACAACCATTATAATTATTCAGGGAGGGTGGGTTGGGTATTTCTATGGTGTGTGGGATATTGGGCAAAGCAAATCCTGCTCCTAGGTTCTGCTCACTGATTTGGGGCTTAACCAGGCCAATACTCCTATAATAGGAGTAAAACAGATCCCAATGATTGTCATTATGTCCATCAAAGGATGGACCACCTTGGCGTATGGGATCGAAGAGTGCAGAGTGGGGGTGAGGGTGTGGGAAAGATGTGAAAGGATGAAAATCCATGTGATCCATTCTAACTCACACTTCAATCAGAATTCCCCAAGCAAAACATAATTCAAAAAGGACTTTTTAGGTCTTTCCCAATTTAGGCTTTTGATTTTAAGTCAGATTGCAGGTGGCAATACAATTTGTTCAATCAATTTACGTGCTTATTGTCGACCTACAGCTCGCCTAAGAAGACCTAGTTGGAGCTTAAGTGTTCTTCCCTAAATCTCAAATGGTAAAGCAACTCCAAAGACGGAAGATCGAGGGATGCAAGTAGGCCTAAGCCTTCCTTTGAAGCTGTGCTTTCGCGGTGCTTCTCAACTACCCCCAAAAATCCGTGACAGGGTATCCCCCACTTTGGAGTTACAAAACCTTTGATCTCAAGTTCTAAACACTTCATAATCCAATGATAGGAGGGCTCTTATCCTAGTATTTCCAAAAGTAAAGAGTGTCTAAAAGCATGCCGTGTTGCAAGAGATATAAGTGTGCATACACCGCAAAAGATTTTGAATTTTGAATCGCATTCCAAGTTTGAAAATCAAATCCTTGGTTTTTAAAATGTCCCTCCTTTAATTAGTCTTTTTTCTAGAAAATATGTGACCACTTGTTAAATCTATTCAATACAGATTAGGTGGTCTTGAAATTAGTCCAAATGCATTTGCATGACAAGTAGAAATGCAAAGTTAGAAGTGCATACCCAATTCCAACATTCTTCATGCAATATGCAAGACAAAAATTAGATCTAGATGCTGCTCATTCAATCCTAAATGATTTGACCTAAGGGCAAGCAGCTTCTAGCAAATAACTCGTTTTCTTTATTTTATTTTTTTTTAACTACTTATGCACAAGCAAATTAAAGGGTAAACAATCCACAAAATAAATTAAAAACCTAAATCTAAAGAAAAGGGAACAGGCTCCCAAAAATTACCCAACACGGGCCTAAAACAAAATCGGGGAACAAACCCCTCAACTGTACCCCAGAACAAGGGTTTCAAACCAAATGTGCAATGAAAAATTAAGTCTAAAGTCTTAATCCTACTCTAATCAAATCAGCAACTAAATGTACAGAGATTATCGTCGTGTCCTCATCCTTCCCCTCCCTTGCAAGGTAGCTCGATCAATTGCTCCTCTGGCGACGTCAAGAGTCGCTTCTCACGATGGCTGGTGTGATTGCGAGTCGTAGAATGTGTGTCACAGATCGTTCCACTCGCATCTCTCTAATTCCTCGCACAAATTCCTCGCACAGAAAAGATAATAAATGGTCAGATAACTGTGCAATGAGAAATAATTAGAAATGAAATCAAGTGAAATTATTGTGTCTATTGCTTCCCCGGCAACGATGCCATTTGATAAGTCGATTTTTACTTTCGAATTATGTTATTAGATGATTTATCGTTGTAGGATCAAAGTGGTGGAAAACCACTTAACAAAACAATTAAAATTAAAATTAAACCACTCGCAAAAGAGTGGATCGTGTCCACAGGGAGGCAATGATGTAATAAAATCTCGATTATTTCGTATTCTTTCAATGAAGTGCGAAATCCATAGTCAAATCTGACATGAAATGCGATGGAAAGAAGATGCACAATAACTCAAAAATATAAGGGTAGATGTGCAATTTTTCCTCACTGAAATATTCAATAAATATCTGATGATTTTATGTAATTTCCAATTGACATGTATTAGAGAAAATTTGTGCACATTTTAATCCCAAAACCAATGTTAAAACATGTGAATAACAATAACCACACAATTATCAGAAAGCATGAGTATGCAGTCACAATTTCACCATAATAAAATAATCATAAATTAAAATTGATTTTGGTGGCAATGGCATTCAAATGTAATTATTAATTAACATAAAAATAGAGCATTTTACCTCTCTCCTCCTTGCGCAAGGGAGAGACGTTCAATCGAGGAGTTACTCCAAGAGGTTGGCTGAAGTGAGGCCTTCGCGGTGGTGGCAGCGGTACGTCATGAGATGGCCAGAGCCGGAGGAGAGGAGTGGCGGCGGTGGAGAAGCCTACTGCTATTACGCGTGCTGCAGGCACAAGGAGAGCGGCGTGGGCAGGTGCTAGAGTGCTGTAGGTGCGTGGAGGCACGGAGGCGTGGGCACTGGGCGCTCTGCAGAGCGCACAAGAACGCGTGGGAGTGGTGGTGGCGTCGGCTGCAAGTGCTACAGGGAGCACTATGGGTGATGGCGTGTGATAACACTGCACAAGGGAGTGATAATTCTGTTAAATAGGGCCCATCTTAGGAATAAAAGGCACAACATAAGTCGAATGGGAGCATTGCATACATCATATACCAAGATTGCTTATAAAAAAACTGTATTAATGGCCATTTGTGTAAGCACTTGTCAAAGCGGGCCTCAGATGAGCAATCGGATCACACGGATGGATTCAGAACGACGAATGGAGTCCAACGAACTCAAGATCGGCCAAATCCGACATCCGGAGCTCCTACAATGGGCCCAAGAAGTTATGACCATTGATCTGATGATCAACAGCCCTCGTTGCACCACGTCAACCCCGCTCACCACACGCCACCTCTTCCTTCAGCTGAGATCAAATCTTGACCGTCCGATAGAAGATCGGACGGCCGAGAACCATGCGCCCGCCTGCAGTCGCCGCGACAAAGTGCGAACATGGCGCAACAGTTAGCGCGCATGCCCACACGCACTCAACACGGGTTCGAGCCGCACGGTGCGTAAAATTGAAGACGAAGGAGCACGCGACAAAATTGGGCCGCCTAATCAACAGCGGGCAGCCGAGATCGCGCCACGCGGTGCGCCCTCAGATCCCGAGCGCCCACGCGCGCATGCACTCCGGGCGACAACGCCCGTGCACACGCGTGCCCGAGGCGCGATCCGAGTGCATCCAAGGGAAGATCTCAGTCGTCCGATCTTCGATCGGACGGCTCTCACGCAACGGCCGCGGATCGGGTGCGAAGAAGAACGCACGATTGGTTCACTGGTGGGTTGGATGGCTTCATCGATGCTTTTGGAATGGTTTTAGCGACGTCCTGGATGTCGCTAAAGCCCTTTCTTCTTTTAGAAAGCCCTTCTCCCAATTTAAACCCCCTCCAACCACTCATTCAAGGCATTCACTTCCCTTCCAACTACTCTACCCCTCTCTTAGCTAGCTTTAGGCCCTCTTGTAATTGTCGGAGACGATGAGCTACCGACGGAGCCTTCTCCACCGCCGTGGCTACCTCGCTGCTCTCCCCCCTCTCTCTCTCTTCCTTTCTTTTAAGCTTTCCTTTACTTTTGTTTGAGCATGTATTTAATGTTGTAAGTATGAACTAAAGCTACATGATTAATGAAGTACTTTCCATTCAGTTGTTTATTTTAATTCCTGTTTAAGTTGCATGATCAAGCAAGAAACAACTCTAACCCTAATCTCTCCCTCTCTCTCTCTATCTCTCTCTCGCTTTTCAAACCGCACCTTTCGCAAGCAAAACTGCTCACTTTCCGTGACAAGTGATAAGCACAATCTGATTTTCACACCTCCCTGAGACCAACACTCGAACTCACCTCCATTTCTTCACTTTAAAACTGGCTTTGCAAGTGCGACTATAACGACACTTCTTAACACACACACACAAGTGCACGTCAGCGTGGGCGCATGCAGTGCCTGAGGCACTGCAGGATGCGCTGGAGATGAAGTGAGGGTGAGCGGTGGGCTGCAGGCACTGCTGGTGAGGGTGTGCACGATGGCCTGCAAGCGCTGCTGGTGAAGGCGCATGCAGGCAGATGTAGCTAGAGGGCACACAGGCGGAGGTGCTAGCACATGCAGCTAGAGGGCACGTGGGCAGAGGTGCGGGCGCGTGCAGCTAGAGGGCACACAAGTGGAGGTGTAGGCGTGTGGAACTGGAGTAGCACACGCTCTACGCACGTGGCTGGAGGCGATGGTGGGTTTGATGGAGCGAGGAGAAGCTGCTGGTGATGGCATGGGCACGTGCAATGGCTGAGGCACTGCAGGGGATGTGGCGTGGTCTAGAGGAGAGGCTGGCTGCGGTGGTGGTTGCTGGTGATGGCGATGAGAGTGGTGATGTTGATTCTGGTGAGGCACGGTGATGGAGGCGTGGCCATCAGGGACACATGCTCATGGTGTTGGCACGAGTCCACCGGCTTGGCGTGGCAAGCTGTCACCTTGTCGGCCCATGGTGTGGTGGAGCTCGGCCTTGGAGACCACGGTGGTGGAATGGAGTACACAGTGGTGGGGTGGGGCAATGTCTCCTGGTGCATGGCAGCCTCCCTCTCTTCCTTATCCCCGTCAAGGAGACCAGATCCACTTTTGATGCTACTCCTTGATTGGGCTCTTCACTACGGCTGCTGGAGGAAGAAATGCAACCGTTGCTCATAGAAGAAGAAAATAATAATAAAATATTATGGTTATTTATATACAAACCCTCAACTTTTATGTTAACTTAAAATAATGCATGCAATGCACCTAATTGGTTAACTAATTGAATGAATGCAATTCTAAGTTAATTCTAAATGCATTTAAATATGAATGCAATGCATGAATTATGTAATTAAATCAGAAATATGAATTAATCTATTTACATTCTAATTTATGCTAAATAAATGTTATAATTAACTTAATGTCTAGGCACTTTAAATACTTAAATAGCCCACAAATATAGGCTAATCAGTGGGTTAGCCTAAAGACCTACAGACTCCCAGGACCCGTCTTGAGATTATAACCGATTTGGTCTACTTTTATCCAGTCAATCCAACCAGTTAGAAGGAGAGGCTGGGGAGAAGGTTCTTCCTTTGGCTTGCGCCTCTGGTTCCTAATGTACCCCCCAACCACGGTCATTTGATGCTACTCCCTTAGCTAGACATCATATGGACCAACAAAAGCAGATTAATCAAAAATATCTCCATCTGAGCCCCAAAGAGTGAATCAATCCTTAAGGCTAACGTCTACTCAGTTTTAATTAGGCTTAGGATGATTGTGCTCTTGGAAAGTGAAGGGCCCTTTAGATGGGATGTGCCCTTAATGATCAATTCAAATGTGTGTGCTTGCACAACCAGGGTTTTCAAACAAGGTTATTTGATGATATGTCTTTTAGGGTTTAACCTTGTTCAGTAGCTTTTAGGGTTTAATCTTAGGTGTATTCAATCAAGTTCAAGAGAACACTCCAAGTTTCGAAAGCACTGGTGATGATATATTCCTTTAGAAATCAAAAAATAATTTGGAGTGCCTGGTTCAGCTCTAAAGATTAACCCTAAGTGGTAAGCTACTGATGAATGGCTTTTATCTTCAGTGGTGCAGCCCAAACAACTCAATCAATTGGCTTGTTGCACCACTTAGTTAAGGCACACAGATGTTTAACCTATTCAGATTTCTACTCACTTATGTGTATTGTGTTGAAGTGTACCGAGTCCACAAGTCAGATCCTGGTTAAGTGGTAGAATCAAAGTGGAATGGTGCGCCTTAAGTCAAGAGTTGTGGGTGTTAATGTGTGTCTCTTTCAGGAAATCCCACAATCAGATAACTTTTTTTTTATTATTTTTTTATTTATGTGGATGGCGAGGTGAGTGGAGTGACAAACAAGACAAACAATTTCTATCCTAGGGTTTGTGAAAACACCTAAGTAGATTAGGTCTTGATTATTAAGGTGGCGAAATGATCTAGTGGGTGGGGAAGTGGGGGAAAACTTATAAATGTCTCTACCCACACTTTACTCCAATCTACTGCCTTCAGCTCCTCGATCGGGTTCCTGCAAGACAATAAATTGAAGAAGAAAGATAGGTTAGAAAAATATGTAAGTAATGTGGGAAAAAGTGAGAAAAACCAAAGAGCGTTGCCTCCCTGGCAATGACATCGAAATGATGACGTCAAATTCGCACGCGGAAAGGTTCGGATTTTGGAAAACCCGTCGTCGTAGTTCGATTCATGAGAAAATCTGTCAATTAGATAAAATTTATAACTGAAACTCGAAAAGTGAGACCCGGGTCAAATACAGGGTGGCAAACGTTTAGTTTTGAAAGATACGCATTTCGCTTTTTATTTGTTTTTGTCATTTTTGTCTTTTCTAATTTTTTTTTGTATTTTTAGCAAGCAAGGGATTAGGTCGATGAATTCTTATCTAACTAATCTACTTGCAAAATATAAGAGAGAGATAGAGAGAGAGATAAATAATCATGTATTTTTATAATCAAATGTTTATTACAACTAGGAAAGTAGGAAAACTATACTATGAAAGCAGTAAGGATAGAGATAGGTGAGAGAAATCCCCCTCGACAGTACCTTGGAGGACGATTCATTCTGACATTGCCTGAAGGAAGGTGGTGAGGAGCAAGACGAACAAGGACGGAACCGAAGGATGGAGGGTGGGGCAGGATGGCATCGCTGCGAGGATCTTCTTCCCGAAGGGAAGTGAGAGGACAGCCGTGGGATGCTCCACGAAGGGGGATGAGGGGAGGGAAAATATTTGATTCTCTACTCTAGAGGAGCATCCTGAGCTTGGGACAAGCTCTCTCTAGAGCCTTGGAGGTGGTGAGAGGAAGAAAGGAAGAGATGAAGAAGAAAGGAATGTGTAGGGGTCCTTTTATAGTGGAGAGAAGAGGAGGAAATCCGTCCAAGGGCTATAGCGACATCAAATGCGTCACTAAAGATCCGCCCCCAAATGTCGCCAAAGGCAGACTAGTGCTTGTTCTATTTTCCTGCTGGTGTCTTCTGAAGTAGGTGTTGCCGTCTGATGCTTGATCAATGGCCTAAGCGCACCTGCTAATCCCACCTCCCCAGCATTGAAAGCGTCACACGAAGACCGCTGGCCACCACTGGATTATGATCGTACCACTGATGAAGATCACGCTCGTGCCAACTTTCTCAAATCTTGTACATCGCAGGATCGCTCGGCTGGAGAAGAGGGCAGTTGTTGGATCTTGGATGGAGCGTTATCATCGCACCTCTCCAGCTCACCCACGCCCTTCATCGAGGCCACACGATCAAGATCGTGCAGTCTTAATTAAAATCAGGGCTATTTGCGAAATAGAAGGGGGGTGTGGGGTCTTGAACCTGCGACCTCCCCTCTATGATAAGCTCTTTTACCACCACACTATGCTCTTTACTTTGTCCAAAAATTGAATTTCTTTCGCCGGCTAAGAAGGTGGTGTGGCCTCCTCATGGCCATTGGATCTTGATCCAACGGTCCAAATGTAATAGACGTGAAAGAGAGAGAGAGGTAGCGGTGACCCTTGGGCGGCCTAGATGGTACCACATGGCGCCATCTGAACCGTCCATCTTCTTTCTGTTGCAGAGGGTGCCATGGTACTCGGATTGAAATGATTTCTATGTTGCCGGACTGCGAATGTCTCTCGAGATCCATCTGTATGTTTGGATTTTTCATCCGAAGCCTGTAAGGATGTTGCATTGCCCCCTAGCCATTGATCTTCCTTGGATCGCATAAGGTGATACAAGATTCTGATTAGGACGATCTCGGAGGCATTGGACTCGGTTCATCATCCTGATCAGATCCGTACACTCAGATCATCAATTCAAGGCCCCGAAATAAATCTCTTTCTCTCCTGGCCATAAAAAGAACGCAATTAACCTAAAATATACACAACTGCTCTAAATGTAGAATGATGCATGCTATGCAATATTTATAATATAAAATGCATATCTAAGCCTAAGAATATGCATGAATAGGCATTTTAACCTAATTAAATGTGTCTACATCAGGCTTGTTGTTGTTGTGGCCTCTCAAGAATTTCCAGGTTAGGCAAGTTAGGAAAGGGCAAGTCAAGGATGGAGGGGTTATTTTTTGTGTTTTGGGTGGAAGGGTTGGAGGTGGGATTAGAGGTGCATGTGGATGGGTTAGTGGACCTATCTTTCTGGATTTCCATTCTTTTAGAATGCATAGGAGAATGAGGAAAAAGTGGTCTTTTTGTGTGGGGGGCAAAATCAAGTGGTCCCTCCATGTGTGGAGTTTGTGACCGCCACTCGTGCATACAATGGAAGTGACAGGGAGGAGAGGAGGGAGAGATGAGAGAAGTGTGCAGTCAATTAACAAAATTATAGACCTAACTTAAATGTGACTCCCTAAAAATTAACCTAAGACTCGGTCTATCTAGGAAATAAAAAATCTATAGTGGACATCTGTTTCCTCAATAAATTTGGTTAGGCTGAATAAGGGGAGGGTTGGGCCCAAGCATGTCCCAGGAAAATCACTAGGAGCTTGCATAAACCCGCACTTGGTCATTTGACACAACCCCTTGGCCTGGCACCAAATATAGATGAAGGAATTGATATCAACTAAAGAAAACTTAAAACCTAGATAGCAAGCCTAAGTTGATGAAATCTGAGGGGTCAAGTTACCATAGAATTTTAATTAGGTCTAGGAGCTTAAAGTGCACAAGGAATGTGATGGGTGTTAATTGGGATAATGCCTGATTATTTCTTTTTTTGTGTGTGTGCGAATTGCGCGGAAAGTGATGCCCAGGCCAAATCAATAGGGTTTGCAAACAAGGACTTTTTTGGTTGAAGTGCTTTAGGGTTTTGATTAAGATTTAATGTCTTTTAAGATTCTCTCTTATTAATGATTCAAATAAGGTTTTGAAGTTCTACAAAATAATAGCAAACAAGTTGTTGTTGGTGGAAGTCAATTCCTTTAAAATTGATGTAGCTAAGAGAGAAAATCAAAACCCTAAAGTTGGAATTCCTAGTTATGCAACTCCTAAAAATGAATCTCTTTTTGAAATCATTTTAGGTGGTGGTCTGAAAAAGGCAATAAACACCACCACCTTATAGAAAATAAAACAAGGAATCCAAAAATAATTTTTTGAGATTTTAGAAAATTATTTGATATTTTTTTGGAGTTTTTTTTACTGGTGTCAAGAGTAAGAA
The DNA here is from genome assembly GCA_037157565.1 of Thalassia testudinum. Taxonomy (NCBI): domain Eukaryota; kingdom Viridiplantae; phylum Streptophyta; class Magnoliopsida; order Alismatales; family Hydrocharitaceae; genus Thalassia; species Thalassia testudinum. The sequence continues at coordinate 6,383,790 of JAZHRO010000056.1, forward strand.
ATGATAGATTCGAGGAATTGATTCTATAGAAACCTCCAATGGCCTCAAAAATTTTTGAGAATTTTATATGTTGTAGATAATTTCTCAGGGTTTCCATAAATTTAAAGTTTTCCTAAATCTGATGAGTAGAAAAGTTTATAAAATTCATGGACAGTAAGAAAATAGTAAGGAAATAAGGTCTGACCTCTATTCAGTCCGTGAATTTTGAAATTTTTAATATTCAATATAATTGCTTGAAACTTGGACTCATGGTTCTTGACTCAAAGGGGCTTCCTAGGATGAAATTTGGTAATTTTAGGAAGCTCCTAAGTACCCGAACATAATTTTTGAAAATCAAGACAAAAGTCTAGATTTTCAAAAATCAGACACCAATAAGGCAAAGGTGATGGAAAAATGAAGCAAATAAGCAACAAAATGAATTTTAGGGTTCCACCACCCTTAATTTTTCTTGTTTTTGATTTTTTTGATAATTTAAAGATTTTTTTAAGAGATTTTGTTTTTTTATAAGAAAAGGCTTGGGGTACTAAACTGAAGTACTCAGGAAGAAAAGAAACTTGAAGCTTTCGCTCCAAGTGCTCCAAATCCCGCTCCTGCTTCTGATTCGCACCCTGAATCAAAACAAACAAAATTTTATGATGACCTAATAAAGCAAGAGAGAGATTAAATGTGTGACTAAGCCGTGCTTCCGCAACAACGGCGCCAAAAAGTGATGCGGGATTTGTACGTTTTTATACATGTGGGTTTTAATGTCGTTGCAACGTGCAAAATCGATTAGCTTTTAAATTTATATTCTTAGATAATGGCGATATCTAGGGTTGTCCAAGAAGGCCTATTTGTTAGTCATATAAGTGATTCTGTCTCTTCCCTCTCAAATAACACTTCTCTTTTTGTATTTTGATTTTTGTAAATTTTTATGTTTGGAAATAAGTGAGATACGAATGCGAAGATAGAACTACGCTAAAGAAACTACACCTAACAACTAGAACCTAAGTGACAAGAGAAGTCTTCTCTTCTAAGCTCACCCTAGGCAAGTGTGGCTTTGGTAATTAGAAGGGAGATGTGATGTACCAAAATAAATAAAGTTGGTACTTGAAATTGAAAATTCAAGAATGAAGAAACACACTTTGTTATTAAGAAGAATTGTTCACAAAGTACCAAGGGAGCTCAACTAAGCAGAGGTTCCACTTAGTCAATCCCTATGTAGATGAATGCTTAATAGGAATTAAAATGCAACAAAATAAAAGGCAGAAAATTCTCCCGAGTAGCTGAGGCAGCTTTCGCTCCAAGTATGGTGGCTCCCAAACTTGAAGAAGACTTCCTTCTAGGTCCTTGAGTTGCTCGCCTCAAAGGTGGGCGTCCTCCACCCTTCTTTCCTCTTGCCTAGCCATCCTCCTTACATGGAAGCTTTCTCCTTGGTGTGGCACAAGGAAGGAGAGAGAAGAGGAAGAAAGCACCAAGGGAGTGGGTAGGTTAGTCCCTTAATCTGCTTCTCTCCTTTCTTGGCTGTGTGATGTATGGTGGCTATAGATGTTTGAAAGGAAGAACTGTTGCTTGCCAAGGATGGTTTGAATGGTAGGATGGGGGGTCTTTTAATAGGCTAGTACAGATGGTGGTTTGGAAGCTTCCTTGGCACCATGTGACATGGTGCCAAGAAGGGTGATTAGGAAGCTTCCTTGGCACCATGTGAAGGGGTTCCAAGGAGGGTGGCTTGGATGGTGCTTTGGAAGCTTCCTCAATGCCATGTGAAAGGGTGACAAGGAGGATGGTTAGGAAGCTTCCTTGGTGCCATGTGAAAGGGTGCCAAGGAGTGTATTTTAGGCACCAATGGTTGGTGGTTTTAATGTAGCTAGACAACCATTAAGGTGGAAAGGGAGTAGGTGGACTACCATTAACTTAAATTAGTCAGAATCAAGAGATAAATGCTCCTAAATGATTGCCTGAAGTCCATAATTCCACTCTGATCTTATTTAAGAAGAAGACAAGAAAATAGGGTTAATTCTGTTATTTTACCAGCACATCACAAATGCAAATTAATCACATGGTTACTCAGGGGTTAATTAAAGGTCAAAAAACTCAAAAGACCAAGAAGTAGGCTCACACTGATAGAATCAGGGTTTCATGTATTTCAAGGGCGAAAACAGGACTAAAAACCCTAATTATCAGCTACACTTGAATTGAAAGGGTTATGGTCAGAATAAAATCAATCTAAGTCTCCTAAAATCCATGGAAAAAATATTCTAAGAGGTTTGGTACCTCTGGTTTAATTGTGTGAATCTATTTTGACCTCGAATAGAGATTTAGACGAGAATTTACCCTTATTTGGACTTTTAGCAATTTACCCTATCAAACATGGTCAAAACTTAAATCCAAGTTCACCATTAGCTTCCTTAGATCCAAATTAGGTTACAACCAAAATTTGCACCAAATCAGAGTTCATCTTGACCTAGTTTGCATTTTAGCCCTTAGAAACTCTATTTCTTACACTTAAGCCAATAGGTTTCAAGTTTCTCACAAAAAGGACCCTAACTTTCTCATCATCTTTGCAATCAGGTCCCTACCACCATTGAAGGTGTGAACAGGGTCAACCCAAATACCCACCGCCTTTAACCGTGGAGTTCTCCAATCTGAGCATAAATCCTTCCAAATTTGAAGGGATTACCAAGTAAAGATCTCTTCCATTTGGGCAAGTTTCCAAGGGCAGCAATCAACCCACGAGTTCAGGAGAACTTCGGGATTCATGGAATCAAGTTGCCACAAATTCATGATTTCCATCCATGAATTCTCCAATTTGAGCTCAAAATTGAGCTCCATAAAAGTTCCTTGAACTTCCCACGTTAATTTGGGCCCAATTACTACCAAAAACCACCAATTCTTCACATCTCTGGCCACCTCCGCTACAGCTCCAGTGACCCTCCTCCTCCATCCTCCTATGGCCTCCCAACGACCAAATTAGGAGCATCTCCTTCCTCACCTTCGTCTGCTACTTGCCAATCAAAGCAAGGACCTCCTCCCCCTTTCCTTGTCATCGTCTCGCTTACCGAAGGTGTTGGAGGGCGAATGAGGAGATTTATGAAATGGTCATCATAGTACACTCCCCAAATCGCACAAAAATAGTTAAATTTATAAAACTCAGAATCAGAAGTGAGTCCGAGGTCGTTTGCAAGGAGCAAATGGAATCCACACACTGATCTCAATTCAGGAATGATGAGCTCAATTAATTAAGCATAATAAAGATGTTCAATGAATAACTGATCAAGAATAATATTCAATAATAGTCAATAATATCTCAAAGATTCATGAGATAAAAAGAAAGAGAAGAAAAATAACGGTGATTTAAATCACCAACTGTTTCTCTTAATTAAGCATGTATCCCAAATATTCAAATAATCCAATAGTAATTTCAATCACTAATCCATGTTAGCTATCAGATGAATAATGCCACAGTATCTTTGAACCAAACCAGACATCAAATATGAAAGCCAAATGCCTTAACTCATCATAGCACAACCCCACAGAAGGCACACAAGGATGCCTCTTCCTTCTTACAAGTCTTTTCAAGCACAGCACAAGGCTTCTTTTCATCCTCAAAGGCTAAGTGTTAGCCTATTCTTCAGCATGCATCTCGAGGCATGCGTGCACACATCTCAGAGTAAAACCCTCCCCCTTCCTCTCACAAATCCTCTTCTTTCTCTCAGAATCAGGTCTAATTAGGTATACAGTCGGGTAATCGAATTCGGGCAGGGGACCAAGCCCCCATGCATTTATGCACGAGTGAGGTGTGAGGAGGCTCGTGTGAAGGGGGACATCACCCCCTATGTCATGGCAAGCAGCTAGGATCATGAAATCATAATATACGCTATTGGCACATTGAAATCCCACAATGTGGGACTATGTGTCTGCCTTTTCTGCAAAGTAGCAACAAGTGAAGATGTCTGGATTGCATGCTGCTGCTGGGCTCTTCCACTCAACTAATGCTACAGCTGGATACGCGGATGTAATCCACGTCACTTGGAGGTGGTGTTGATGATGATGATGGTCGGATGAAGCATGACGCCACCGAGGAAGACGGCAGCAATGGCAAGACCTGAAATCACAAGTATGGGCTCAAAAGCCCCAATTAGATAGCTCCTAAGCTTCGCTAGAGCACGGCAAAGATGGTGGCGGTGATGATTTGAAGTTTCTTGGTCAGTCATGGTCGAACAGAGTCGGGGAAGGTGACTGCATGATGTGTTGTCCTGTGGAGGTTTTGGAGGCGTGGATGGTAAAATAAAGAGAGGGCTTTTGGTCGTAGAGGTACAGGGAAGGTTCTAGAGGTAATCATGTGGAGTTTGGTGGATTGTGGAGTGTGGAAGGCCTCGCCAGAGGCTTGGCTAGAGCGGAGGAAGATGATGGAGTTAAGGGCAAACTGGCAATCGAATCTAATACCTAAAGAGAGGGAAATGAAGTAGAGAGAGGGAGGAAGCTAAGGGACCTAAACTAATGGAGGAAAGAGAAGAGATGGTGCCGGCTTTGATTGGTCAGTGTTGGAGAAGAGAATTCCCCCGGTGATAGAGTGCGAGGAAGAAGGGGACCTGGGAGCTCTTGATTTGTCCGTCGAGGAGCGGAAGGAGATGAAGATGATCCCGCTACCTATGGTATGTGACAGCAGGCGAAGAAGCTAGAGAGAGAGGAGTCGCTGTAGCTGCAGTGGAGGTGGCCAGAGAGAGGGATTTTGTGAAGAAGTGCGGCCAAACTGAGGTAAGTTTTCAATGGCATTGCAAAGGGGAAGCTTTTATAGAGCTCAAAGTAAGCTCTGGATAGGGAAATAGTCATGATTTGCTTGGGGATTAGGTCAAAGAAACCCACAGATTTTCATGGATTCACGTGAGCTTTTCACGCAAGTTCTGATTCCTAAAACAAGTCTAAACGAATCCTCACCCTATGAACACCAATCTCACTAATTTTAGTGAGATTTGGTGGCGGTCCAATGCCTCTTCAGTGCGGTAAAACATTTCCTGGAGGTCGATTGACCTCCAATAGTGACAAGGACCCATTTGCAAAGAAGATAAGGAATTTAGGAACCAATTTGTAAGGATTTTCGAAAGTTAGGGGCTTTTCTAAAAGAAATAGAGTTTAAATGGACTGAAATGCAAACTAGGTCAAGATGAACTCTGATTAGGCCCAAATTTTGGTACAAACCTAATTTTGACCCAAAGAATCTAATGGTGAAGTTGGATTTGAGTTTTGAATAAGTTTGACTAGGCAATTTGCATAGAAACCCAAATTAGGGTAGAAATCCATTTGTGACTCTATTCAAGGTTAAAATAGGTTCAAATGGTGAAACCAAGGATATTAAACCTCTTAGAATATTTTTCTATGAATTTTAGGAGGTTTAGATGAATTTTATCTTGACCAAAACCTCTTCAATTCAAGCGGATCTGAAATTAGGGTTTTTGGGTAGTGTATTGGTTCTCGAAACTCATGAAACCATGTTTCTATCTGTGTGGACCCACTTATTAGACTTCAATGCTTATTAGACCTTCAATTAACCCCTAGAAAATCCCATGGTTACTTTGCATTGATGATGTGAAGTTAAAACTACAAAATTAACCCTGCTTTAATATTTTCTTCTCAGAATAGATTTGCATGGAATTATGGCTCTTAAGCGATTATGTAGGAGCATTTGTCACTTGATTATGACTAATTAAAGCTAGTTATGGCTCATGATGGTATTATCATCATACCGCCATGCTAGTCTTTAGCAAAATCTTATGGAAAGAACTAGATCTCTAAACCCTGCTTTGATGTTCAGATGCCTAATTTGTGCCACTCTCTAGAAATTAGATCAGAATGTCAACAATAGGCCTAGAGGTACTCAAGTATCAATCAAGATCTAGACCTGACCAGCTTCAGCCTGGGTTTGCAACAAAGGTTTCTAAGGCCTGCAAAAACTGCCCAGAGGTTCATTGAACCCAGTGGCTAAAGTACCCGTGCGTGAGACGTATTGAGTCCAGGTTTAGTTTGCCAGTGCATTTTATAAGAGAGATAAAGAAAGATTTTTTAGTTTGAGAGTTTTCTCTCTTTCCCATGTATATTTCCCTAGATCTAGCCTTAGATTGGCCCTAAACACAGTCTGTATCGGATTCCTTGTCCCCACCATCAATCCTCGAAGGGTCCCTAGCTTTCGATGCTTTGGGATAGCACTGCCCATGGCAACCTCCATAACCCTAGCTTTCAACACTTCAGGATAGTGCCACCCATGGCATTCTGTAGCTAAATTCATGCCCTGGCAATTGACATTTCGGGATAATCTCGCCCATGGCACCTGAATTAGCACAAGGTGCTTACATGCCCCTAGTAGGATATTTAGATATCCTAGGAGATAAGCACCGAGGAGACGATATGTTAATACGCATCTTCAAGGGGAATTTCTCACCTCTCTACGTCGAGAACTCATCTAATCAACTTGTGTTGTCGAGCTGCTCCTAATCTAGATCTTCGAGATGGATTTTCAAAACAAAACACTTTTGGCATGATTTCATTATTAAGCGCACTGAACCAGACTGGTATATGATTTTGGGTGCTTAGGTTACCAAGTCCTGCAAATCAAAGGGCAAGCAATGAGGTAGAATAATCCCTAAGCCTTAGACCTACTACAACAGCCTCGCACTTTCCTCAACCTCTTGAGGACTAATCCAGATCTTAATAAATACGTGAGTTTTTAAGCCCTAAAACAAGCCCAAGAGGCCTAAGATCAGCACTTATACTAATCTCCTTATCTTTATCATTTCAGGACTTAATCTTTCTTTTGATTAGATCGAGAGCTTAAGTAGATCCCATAATCATTTGCCATGACTATCATTTTTGTTTTTGATTTTTTACTTCGTTTTGACATTCTGTGTTTCCTTCTCTTTTCCTCCTCAAGAAAGATATGCAATTAATTCACAAAATTTCTTCCCCTTTCATCATTTTTTTTCTTTTTTCATTTTTTTAATATGTATATTTTTTTGTGAGAACGCCTCAATGAAATTGAATTTCCATATGTTTTGCACTTTAACACCCCCACATGCCGAAGTTTTGCAATGTCATTGTAAACTAGGAGGGTACAAATTTAGCTTGGTTCAAAGTTTAGAATAAGGTCAAAGGGTGGGTGAACAAGTCGGGATGACTGTTGCGAATGATTTCAAACTTTGATACGGGTACCAAAGGTGGATTCGACTGTTCTAAAGTTGAACCAAAATGTGCAATAGGAGTGTAGCTCAAAAGGATGATCAGAAGAGTCTCAAGTTTTTGGAATGATGGGTTACCCCCCGTTAAGCGCTAAATTTAATGCCTTCAGCCAACCAGAAGGTGGTTAAGGAGAAGGGGTGGTCAAATCAAAGTAATTTTGTAGAACAAGCACCTTAATCAAAAGCCTGGTTGGGCCAACCAAGTGCTTGTTTAGATCAACAAGCTGATGATGCAGTCCAAACCCAATCAGTCAGGTGGGTTGATGGATATGAATAAGTAGATGTGGAGCCCATTAGATACTATGTGGCTCAAAAGGATGTGGAAATGCGAATCGCAGGTTTGGCTGAATCGATTCAACCTGATCAGAGTAGGGGTTCTCAAAAGAAAATGGATATGTAGAGGATGTAGGAACCCTATGGGTGAGATCAGAGAAGGATAAGAAGTGATTAACGGTCTGATCCATATCCAATTTCTAATCAAAAGATGGAGGTGAATCATAAACAACCGAATCAGAGTAGAAATTGATTCCGGTGGTGGGTCAGGGTTGGGATCGGATTTTGGAAACCTCTGGCTTTGTGATGGAAGATGTGACTTTTTCAAAATCTGGGTGTGGAGAAGGCTCTTCTAGAAATGATTCAAAGATAGGTTCCTCTAGAGAGTCTTCATGATGCTTATTCAAATCAAATGTAAATGCCTGGAGAGTGCTTATAGGATAATGGAAATCTGAGTCAATAAAAGATTCAAACTCTGGATGTGGACACTCTCGATACTTATTGTTTCTGATTCCTACAGATCATAAAAGAATGATTCCAACTCAATGGAACATGATTTTGAATCAATGATCTCTGGATTAGGGAGCTCAGAGTCAGAATCAAAGAACGAGTCATGGATGCTGAGGTTGTAGATTGGCTCATAATCATCAAGAAACAAAGGTTCTCCGAAGTCAGAGTAAGATTCAAAATCATCAGGGAATCTACAAAAATCAGTTTCTGAACCTGATTCCAGATCAAGATTTCCACCATAGGATAAATCATGATGCATAGAATCAACAACCTGACTTGGATCTAACCTACTCTCAAGTTTCGAGCACAAAGAGGTGTCCTTATTAGGCATAGGCTTGGGTTCTTGGCTCCTAGGGTAGACCCAATCAAAACCCAACTCTTCCAACTCCTTTGTTTCTGTATCGTAAATCGATGTGACTTCAAAAAAATCAATTTGTATCTCTGAGGAGTTTGGAGAGGTGTAATCATCAAATATGGGCCCAGAATCATGATCTAGATCTAAAATCTAATTCTCATCACATTGGGCCTCTTGATCATCCCAAATAGGGTCAAATCTAGATTCTAGGTCAAGGGTAGGGATTGGGTTACTAGAATCTGGACATGGTTCTATTGGGATGTCAGAATCACCCTCAAGGATTACCTTAATAGAATAAGGTTCAGGAATTACATCCTCGAGAGGTTCTGATTCAAGCTTACTACAGGTGTTTGGGAAATCAAGGCATGATGGACCAACTTCATGGCTCTCTAAGGTTGGTTCAGAATCAACAACACCTGCACTTGGATCCACCCAACCAACATTAAGATCATGTCAATCTGCACAAAGTTTGAATCTGATTCCATTTGGGTTGGGGGTCCACAACAACCTCAATTTATGAACCCAGGCTTTGGGAAATCATATTGATCTTCAATACTGTTCCAAGGTTTCTCATGAATTTTTGAGGGGTTATATGGTTATTTTTTATTGATGGCTTCATACACCATATTTAGCAATTTTCCATGTTTCTCCATGAGACCTTGGTGTTTTTCCAAAAGTGGGAGATTTGACCAACATTGTAGATACTCGTTGCTATGTAATTTCCCCAATTCAATATATTCTAATAAGAGATCATCCCGGGTTGAACCATGTATCATTTGTGTCAATATCATTGCAATACGGTTCATAATGTGGGTTGTTTTTTAAACATTACCCTGAATGTGCCTAGATGGATCAGAGATTTTGTAATACTCATCATGATGTCTAAGAGCATCCTCAATCATCTTTTCTTTCATGCTCATTTGGGATTCAGGTTTCCGAAATATTCTTCCTAAATTGTCAGGTTGCATTTTCAAATCAGGTGGTGGATCAAGATGTAGAATCAAATGAAGAAACAAAATTCTCAACATAGGGGTGCCGTTGGGGAAAAATGAGAGAGAGAAGGTAAGAGAGCGATTGGCGTCGAGCGGCAGGCGGCAGTGTGGCGGAGCCATCTAGGGCTGGAGAAGGAGGCAAGTGGAGGACGTGGAGATTGAGGGCTTGGAGGAGATGGGAGTGGGTCTGGCAGGAGAGGTTTCGTAAGACGTCTGAAAACGTTCGAAGAAGACCCTGGAGGAGGATGAACGGCGACGTTCTTTGTTTCAGATGCAGACAAAGGGGACATGTGGCGACGATTTGTAAAAACCCTCTGATCTGCTTGGCATGCAGGGGAGAAGGGCACAAACATGAGTCACGCCCTAGGAGGGTTCCTTTGCAGACAAAGAGGGTATTCTCGCACCCTGTCTGGAGGGTGAAGAAAGAAGCCCGACCGCCGCCGCCGCCGGCTTTGGGCAGGCACTCAATTGAAGTTGAGATCCTGACTTCTTAAGAGATCTCGTCTACAGAGATCATGCTGAGGGGTGCTTTGATTGGCAAGATCATGGCAGGAAAACCATCGATAGATAAGCTTCAAAACCTGGTATGTTCCTTAAATCTTCTGTCTGCGAGCTAGAAGGTAGCCATGATATCCCATTCTCGATTCCTGGTATATGGTTTGGGTATGTTGGATGTTGAACGACTGAGATTTCGTTCGAGCTCTTTTGAAGAATTTATTGTGATTTGGAGAATGGTGTCTCCCTTTGATGGGGCTCTCCCTGATCGACCTCCACAAAGAGTGGGCTCTAGGAGGATTCTTCTTGAGATTTCTGGACTGCCGTTACATTTGAGATCAAAGGGGGTCGTTTCTAAGATGCTAGCAGGCTTTGCATCCATCTGTGATGGGTCTGAAATTTTGATTGGAGAGGGGGACATTAAATCTCTCAGAATTGAGGCTGATGTCTTCAATGCTGGTTCAATTCCTGATACGGTCACAATCAGAAGTGGGGGCACTTCTTGGCTTATTCGGCTAGCAGTACTTGGACAGGTGCCTAGGCAGGTTGAACAAGGGCAGGATAAGTTGTCTAAGGAAGGACAAGTGCCTGGAGCCAACACTGAGGTGAGGAAACAGAATGATAGGCATGGCCGCATTCCTCCTGTTGATGCTCCTGAGTCTAAAAAGAGGAAGGACTGTCACCAAGTCTATGTTGAGGAGGACCAGATGGAAGAGGTTGATACAGCTGGTGATTGCAGACAAGCCATGGTAGTCAAAGAAGATGGTCATCTGGAGGTTGCTGAGAATTCAATGACAGATTCAGAGATGCATAGCAGTAAAGAGGAGGGCAGGATAGGAAGGGAACTGGTGCTCAGAAATGATAGCAGTGTGCTCAAAGAGGCAAACCAGATGCAGCTCTCAATTCCTACTGATCTGAAATATGGCAGTGGATCCAATCAGAAAAAGGTGTGGGTAGATCTCCCTACATGCTGAGAAGGAGAAGGAAGGAGAACTTGCCCCCTATTGAGGAGTAGAATATTGCTAATTCTATTATGGTCGAATTTATGGGTTGTATGGCCCAAGGGAGCCACTCCAATGAGGAATGAGAGTGATGACTTGGAATGTGCGTGGGTTGCGCAATAAGGTGAGAAGGACTTCCTTGTGTAGATATCTCTCTAAGTGGGAGATTGACTGTGCTCTCATTCAAGAGACACATTTGGAGATGGAGAATGGTCAGGAATGGGATTGTTTTAAGCAATCTGGTCGCAGTGATGTTGTGGTTAAGGGTGCCTCCGGAAGGTCTGGTGGAATGGCCTTTTGGTGGAAAAAGTCTTACCTCTCAGTGACTAAAGTTATTCGTGATAGGTACATGCTTTCTTGCAGATGTCAGTCTCCCCAAGGAGATATGGAATGGCTTATGTCTTGCATTTATGGTCCTTGTGTGGCTACAGACAAGGTTGGCTTGTGGGAGGAGCTCTCTGCAATGCATCAAAGAGTGCAAGAGGTCCCATGGCTGCTAGGGGGTGATTTCAACTATTATCTCTCAAGTGATGACAACCTAGATGGGAGAGTGGACAGCTCAATGGCAGGCTTTCAAATGGCTGTGCAGAACATGGGACTGACTGAATACCCCATCAGTGGTGTGGAGTTTACTTGGGGAAATGGCAGTGGACAGGTTTCTAAATTGGATAGGTTTTTCAGCAGTCTTAGCTTGTTGGAGAGGCATCAATTATCAGCAGTTATGAGCCTTGATAGGCCTTTCTCTGACCACACTCCACTTGTATGGGGCAGTGGGATGAGTTCAGACATTGGATCATACTTCAAACTCAAGAGATCTTGGTTTAGGGAAGAAGGTTTTGTGCAAATGGTGTCCTAGTGGTGGCAGAACAAGGTTGTGCAAGGTACTGCTACACAGCAGCTGGCTGCAAAATTGTCAGGCCTGCGTGTTGTGCTCAAAGAATATGGGTAGGCTATGACTTTGATCAAAGAACAGAAGAGGAGGGAGGCACTGGCAATAATCAGGGACTTGGATCTGAAAGAATGCAGGCAATCCTTGAACCACCAGGAACAGCAGCTGAGGAAGCAGATGCAAGCTGCAGCGGGGGAAGAGGATATGAAACAGAAATGGATTGGCGTGAAAGATCAAGACAGCTATGGCTCAAAGAGGGTGATGCAAACACTAAGTTTTTCCATCTTACGGCCAGTGCTAGGAGGAGATTCAATCTTATCTCATCAATTAAAGTGGAAGAGAGAACTGTTACCTCTGTTAGTGAAATCAGAACTGAAGCAGGTAAATATTTTAAAGAAATATCCAAGGTTGCTCCAAGAGGTTCTTGGAGGATGGCATCGGTGGACTTCCCTTGTGTTAGTGATGATCAGAGAGACATGCTTGTCACCCCTATATATGAACAAGAAGTACTAAAAGCTATTAAAGATTTAAATAATGAAGGTGCTCCTGTTCTGGATGGATTTCAGGTGTTCTTTTACAGAGAGCTGTGAAGTGTTGTTAAGGTGGATGTTTTAAAGGTTATTCATGAATTTGAACTGGGCAACTCTGGATTTGAGAGGTTGAACAAGTCTTATCTGTTTCTGCTTCCTAACAAATTAGGTGCAAAGAGATTTTCTGATTACAGACCCATTACACTATCTAATTCCATTTAACTTATTTTTAGTAAGGTTATAGCCAACAGATTGCGGGAGGTTTTAAAGGACTTGATAATGCCTGTTCAATCAGCTTTTCTTCCTAAGAGATCATTACAAGAGTCCTTCATTGTTGCGTAGGAGATGGTAATGGGTTGGCACAGGAGAAAGACCAAGGCCTTTTTATGGAAAGTAGATTTTTCCAAGGCCTATGACTCAATCTCCTGGTCATACTTGTGGGAGATTCTTAAAAGAAAGAAGTTTCCACCTTTATTGATACAATGGGTGAAGAGGTGCATTACGATAGCCTCTTTTTCCCCATTGATAAATGGTAAACCATGCCGCTCTTGGATTCAGCCCCAGTGTGGAGTTAGGCAAGGCTGCCCAATTGCTCCTCTGATTTTCAACCTTGCTGTGGATACTTTGGCAAGATTCACCTGCAAACTGGCAGTGGATGGTTTTATACGGGGGTATTCAATGTCTAATCATAGGGCTCTAGCCCCTATACTCCAATATGCAAATGATACTATTTTTTTTGTGGAAGGGGGGAAGAGGGAAGCGCAAGCACTTATACATATGGTAAAGATTTTTGGAGAGATTTCTGGTCTCAGACTGAATGGAAATAAATCTTCCTTGGTCTGCTTTGGGATGAATAGTGTGTTACAGAATGACATCTCTACCATTTTGGGTACACCTGTGGTTTCACTTCCTATTAAATATCTAGGTCTGCCTTTAAAATGTTCTAAGATGAAGAAAGCAGATTGGTCTTTCCTTTTTGAAAAGGTAGCTACGAAATTGGAGGGCTAGAGCAGTAGATACCTATCAAAAGGGGGGAGGTATATATTACTGAATTCCGTCATCACTTCTATTCCAGTATTCTTCTTGTATGTCCTTAAAGCCCCGAACTCAATCTGGAAAAAACTAGATGTGATGCGCAAAAGATTCTTTTGGAAAGGGGCCTCTCATCAAGGGCTTTTTTTCAACCTTTGAAGTGGGACTCAATTTCCAATCCAAAAAAGATGGGAGGTATGGGTGTTAGATCCCTTAAGGAATTCAATGAAGCTCTACTATTGAAGTGGGTTGTTCGATTGTTGCAGGGAGAAAAAAAAATCTGGACAGAAATTATTCAAGACAGTTATGGGACTGCCAATGATGAGAATAATCATCTAAACCCCCGTAAACCTTCCCCCTTTTGGTCTTCAGTGGTGCACGCCCTAAGGGACAATTGGAATTTTTTCAAATCTATATTAGGTGATGGGAAAAGCTTCAAGTTTTGGCTAGAAAATTGGGTACATGGGGGGTGTTTAAAGACAGGTTCCCCCTCGCTTATGCAGCATCTTCGGATAAAAATGCTGTGGTGTCCGATTATTGGGATGCAGAATCTGAGCAATGGTCTTTCAATAATGTTGGGGGAAATAATCATGAAACAAGAACACGCGTAGAGAATGAACGTCTCATGCAAGAACTTGCTGCCTTCAAACCCATGCCTCATGAATATGACACATACAAATGGGAGGGTAAATTCTCTACTGCAGCTGCTTATGACAGATTGATAATGTCCTCCAGGATGGCGGAATTTGATGAGATGGGGAAGAAGCTATGGAATTTAAAAATACCATTAAAGACAATTTTTTTTGTGGCTCTACAGAAGGGACGGCTTGATTACTGGAGATCTGAGGCGTAGGAGGATGGGTACCCCCACCCAGTTTTGTCACCTATGTGGGATGCATAATGATTCTAGCATTCATATCTTTTCTTCATGCGCGATCACTGATTATGTATGGAGGAGAGTATGTAATGAGTCTCTACCCGCATGGGAGAATTTGTGGCGTTGTCTTGTGGATGGGAATAAGTCATGTTTACATATGGTGGCTGTGTTGTGGGCTGTATGGAGGGCTAGAAATGAGTGTATTTTTCAGGAGACCCCAGTGTATGTGGATAATATTGTAAATTTTTGCTGGAGTCTCATATGGCATTGGGGTTCGATCATGTAATTATTTCATTATTATTAATAATAGCTCTCCTAGTTTGCTATTGGTGATTCGATAGCATTCCTTTCTTTCTCAAAAAAAAAAGATGTAGAATAAAATTCAGGTTTATATTTAATCGATTAGATCAGTTCAGAAATCCCCAAGAAGATCAACTCCAATGAGGCCTCTAGGTCAACAACCTAGAGACCTTTCCTGTGTATGTGCTCTAAAGAATAGATGAGGGACTGGATTTGAATTGGATCCAATCAAGACACCCAAAGATTTTTGGATGACTAAGGCTATTTCAAGGCAGTTCATACCTCTGAATCAAAAATCCACACAGCCAAGAAGTACTCGGGTAGCTAGGAAGGGAAAGCCCCGCAAAGACCCCTACATGGTAGAGCGTCCTCACAGGTTACAAGGTTTCCCCCACCCGATTTTCCTTATCACTACGATTCCAAGTAGACCAGAATGTGAGAATTGAGATCTTAAGTCTACCAATTTTAGTCCTAATTTGTGTCTTGAATTTCACTTAATTAGAAGTTGATTCAATTTGCAAACTAATTTGGAGGTTGATTGGCCCACAAAGTAGACAAACTTCACCTGACCTGCCCAAAAGATAGAGGATGAAATTTGGGCCAATACCCAAAAATCACCCTAAATTGACTCTCAAGTTATTAGGTTCAAAATTTTAGGGTTTAAGTGAATTTAGAACCTGATTTTAGGCTTCTCTTGAATAGATATTTTCAAATAAGGGCTTGGGTAGCACACCAATGTGGGAATGTCAATTTTCTTTAATGCATGCAAGTGTGTACTAACACTTCAAAACCCTAAAGTGGAAACCCTAATTGGTTGTATTTTAAGTCTAATTTAGTCTCTAATGTAACCCCTTGGACTCAAACAAGAAGGTGAGTAGTCCAAAATGTTTAAAATTTAAGCGTAAATCCTTAGTAGGTATAGGAAATCAGGATAGGGATTTCTAAACAAATCATCTCAATCTTCAATCAGATGTCAAGTTCGTAAATTAGGAAACTTTTGCCTTTGAATGATAATTACTAGAAAATTTTGGCAAGTGAATCCTAATTCATTTGTTTCCTTTTTCTCTTCCCAAGATTAAGAGGTTGATTAGGGAAGAAGAGAAATTTTACCTACCCCTGGAGTCGTTGATTGTGAGGAAGATCTTCTCATGATGTACCTCGCAAAAATCACAAGCAAAGCAAATAGGGCAAGTTAGTGCTCAAATTAATCAAGAAAGATAAGACTAATGGTGAATTGTGCGTTGCTCCCCGACAACGGTGCCAAAATGTTGAGAGCTTTCATCGAGTGTTAAGAAATATATCCATTGTAGTATAGTCGACAAAATCACACAAAACACCTAAATTTATGAAATGTTGTAGGGCGAATGTTGAGATTTATGAAATGGTCGTCGTAGTACACTCCACAAATCATACATCAAACACTTAAATTTATAAAACTCAGAATCAGAAGTGAGTCCGAGGTCATTCGTAGGGAGCAAATGGAATCCACACACTAATCTCAATTCAGGAATGATGAGCTCAATTAATTAAGCACAATAAAGATGTTCAATGCATAAACTGGTCAAGAATACTATTTAATAGTAGTCAATAATATCTCAAAGGCTCATGGGATAAGAGGAAAGAGAGAAGAAAAACAATGGTGATTTAAATCGCTAATTATTTCTCTTAATTAAGCATGCATCCCAACTATTCAAATAATCCAACAGTGATTTCAATCACTAATCCACATCAGCTATCAGATGAATAATGCCATAGTATCTTTGAACAAACTCAGACGTCAGCTATGAAAGCCAGACACCTTAACTCATCATAGCACAACCCCACAGAAGGCACACAAGGATGCCTCTTCCTTCTCTCAAGTCTTTTCAAGCACAGCACAAGGCTTCTTTTCATCCTCAAAGGCTAGGTGTTCTCCTATTCTTTAGCATGCATCTCGAGGCATGCGTGCACACATCTCAGAGCAAAACCCTCCCCCTTCCTCTCGCAAATCCTCTTCTTAGTCTCAGAATCAGGTCAAATCGGGTCTACAGCTGAGTAATCAGATCCAGGTAGGAGACTAGGCCCGCATGCATGTGTGCACAAGAGAGGTCTAAGAGCGCGAGGAGGCACGTGCAAAGGGGGACCTCACCCCCTGTGTCGAGGCAAGCAGATGGGATCACGAAATCATAATATACGCTGTTGGTGCATTGAAATCCCACAATGTGGGACTATGTTGTCTGCTGATGTGCACACATCTAATTGACCTAAAATGTCTATTTATACATGTTTCTAGTGTTATAGAAGCATTAATCATTATAAATATTGCATAGCATGCATCATAATGCATTTAGGATAGATTATACAAATTAGAGGTTAATTTTCCCTTTTTGTGGTCAAGGAATAGGGCAATATCATTTTAGGGCCTCAGATTGAAGATCCAACCATACAGGTTTGATCAAGGCGACGATCGGAGTTCAACGACTCCAAGATCACCCCGATTGGACCTCCGTAACATCAGATGCAGTACAAGACAGATCAAAGGCCAAGGGGCAAGGTCGTGTTAAATCCTTACCTCAGACAAAAAATCCAACCGAACAGATGAGTTCGGATCGACGATCACAACCCAACAGCACGAAAATCGATCCAATCCGACAACCGTGCCACCATCTACAGTTAGAGAAGATGGATGGCTAGGATGGCGCCACTAGAGTTTAAATGGCTGAAATGCAAACTAGGTCAAGATGGACTCTAATTGGGGCCAAATTTTGGTATAAGCCTAATTTGAACCCAAAGAATCTGATGGTGAAGTCGGATTTGAGTTTTGACCAAGTTTGACTAGGAAATTTGCATAGAACCCCAAATTAGGGGAGAAATTCATCTGTGACTCTATTCAAGATCAAAATAGGTTCAGACGGTCAAACCAAGGGTATCAAACCTCTTATAATATTTTTCTATGAATTTTATGAGGTTTAGATGAATTTTATTCTAACCAGAACCTCCTCAATTCAAGCAGGTCTGAAATTAGGATTTTGGGTGTTGTATTGGTTCTCGAAACACATGAAACCTATTTCTATCTGTGTGGACCCACTTATTAGATTTCAATACTTATTAGACCTTCAATTAACCCATGGAAAATCTCATGGTTACTCTACATTCATGATGTGATGTTAAAACTACAGAATTAACACCGTTTTAATGTTTTCTTCTCAGAATAGATTTGCATGGAATTATGGCTCTCAGGCGATTATGTAGGAGAAATTGTCACTTGATTATTACTGATTAAAGCTAGTTATGGCTCATGATGGTGTTACTATCAGGAGGTTTCATCCCTTCCATGTTTGGCACACCACGTCGGCGTGGATTCCACCCCTTTCGTCTAATAGTTAGGCTCTCTCCCTTCCTCTCCCTCTCTAGTCTAGGTTTAGGTCCTTAGCAACCTAATTCAATCGCTGATCACCTATCTCTCCCTCCATCTTCCCTTACTCTGGCCATGCCTTCGAAGTGGTCGCCCTATAGCCTCCGACCACCAAAAGCTTCGCCATACTCCCTCGACCAAAAGCCCTCTCCCTATTCACACTTCCACCCACTCGAACTCCTCCATGAAAGAACCCACCACCGCAAACCATTGCCAACTTCACTTGGCTTTCACAGACCCCCAAACACCAAAACACCATCGTCGTCACCCTCCTCGCCTCATGGCGATGCTCAGGAATGATTTAATTTGGGCTTAAAGCCTGTATTTTGCTCTTTCAGGTGTCACCGGTGAGCTCCGAACCTCCACCTCCATCCGTCGTCCTCCGACCGTCATCGCCACTGCTACTACCCTTAATCAAAGCAGCCTCTCCTCACAAGGGCATCTGCACCTTCAATCGAGTAGCAAACCTTGACAGCAGTATAAATTGGAGCTTTAATCCTCTGTTGTGCATGTGAGGAAAGCACAGGGACTTAGTCCCACATCATGGGAAGAAAATTCAAAAATGCATATATAATGCAATTGTTTTAGTGGTTTACTGCCTCAATACAAGGCGGTGAGGTCTCCTCCTCACTTTTGCCTCACTCACTCGCTACACCACACCAGTAGGTCTGGTCACTATTCTCGACCCGATTACCCAATAAGTTGACCCGATTAGGAAAAGAGAGAGAAGAGGAATTCTAAGGAGGGAGAGTGTGGTTTTACCTCGGGAAATGTGCATGCTTGCTCAACACTTAGTGAATTCTAAGGCTGATCTGAGGCAACTCCTTAAGGCATATGACCTAAGTGTCCAATGTCTCAGTTAAGTCACTATGGAAATATTGCAGTCTGAGCTGGCGTGGCTAAGTGATTTGAAGTACTATTGAAATATTGTCACTACTATGTTATTGGGAATTGTGCCTAATTGAGGAGATTAATTAGCGATTCAA
Source organism: Thalassia testudinum (assembly GCA_037157565.1). Taxonomy (NCBI): domain Eukaryota; kingdom Viridiplantae; phylum Streptophyta; class Magnoliopsida; order Alismatales; family Hydrocharitaceae; genus Thalassia; species Thalassia testudinum. Next base: position 6,402,632 of record JAZHRO010000056.1, read on the forward strand.
ACCACCAATTTTAGACCTCTAATTATCTTTTTGTTCCATTGATTCTAAGATACAATTTGCTACTAATTGAATATCTTGTTTAGTAGATCATTTATTCATTGCATATCTTTATTGTGCTTAATTATTATGCTCATTATTTCTCATATCTGACTAGTGATTAAATTCCATATTTGCTCCCTGCGAACAACCTCGAAACTCACGATTTCTCGAGCACTTATAAATTTAAATGTTGTCGATTTGATTTCCATCACTATACTACGATGCATTTTACTCTCATTAAACTACGATGATCTTTGAGCAATTGCAATAGGTGTGTACCAATGACGAAGAATTCATTTCATTAGCTAAAAAGTTTAAGAAGTTAATTAGGAATAGGAGAGATAACAAGGGAAAGAGAAAGGAAGAAGAGCCTCTAGTTTGCTACAATTGCAAGAAGAGAGGCCATATGAGGAAGGAATGCCCCTTATTGAGAAGGGATGAAGAGAAGAAAGGCAAAAAGGTGATGGAGCACAAGAAGTTCTCAAAGTCAAAACCTTTCAAGAAGGAGGCATTCCAAGTAACATGGGATGACAGAAGTTTCGAAGAAAAGGAAGAAGAGGAATTATCAAATGAAGAAACCGCTTGCTTGGGTATCATGGCTACCAATGATGACCCCGATTCTAGATCTGACTCCAAGGGAACTAAGCTACCTTCTTGTCCTTTTGATGAATTGCAAGAAGCATTTGATTTCTTGTTCTTAGAATTTAAAGAGCTAAAAACTAGAAACAAGTCATTAAAGATTGAAAACCTAGATGCTAAAGAAGCTACTAAGCTCCTTAAAGAAAAGAATCTAGCTCTTGCAAATGAGGTAATCGGTCTATCCATGTGAGTAGGAAACTTGATTATTGAAAAAGAATCATTGACAAAGGACTTATATACTTCTATGAATGAACAAAAATTTCCTGAGAGGAATTACTTAACAAAATTCATGTTCTTGAGAAAACAAACTTATTTAAGAGAGATGAAAATGGTTTGCTTAAATTTGAAATTAGAGGTTTAGAAGGAAAAATACATAAAATGAAAGTAGAAATAACTCACCTTAGAGAAAAATCAAATCAATTGCTTGAAGACCTAACCAAATTTACTAAAGGAAAGGCAAACTTGGACAAGCTCATTGCTCACCAAAAGCCATCCTCTAGTAAATATGGATTAGGTTATTATAAGGCTAGTAGTAGTAAAAATGTGTCGGAAAAAGATCCTCCCGCAAGGAGGACCACTAACAGACCCGAATCCATACTCATTTGGATACCAAAAAGATAACTTGAACTTTGTTTTGTAGGGGACTAATGTGAAGAATGTGGTTGCCAGTGGATCTTAATGGTAAACAAAAGGGGTGGGGTGAATAGCATTGCTTAAAAATTTAAATGTAATAGAAGTAAAGACAATTCAATCCACAAAAAATCAAGCATAGATAACACTTGGATTTATAGTGGAAACCCTTTCTAGGTGAAAACCACTACCTAAGTGATTGCACAGTAAAAATGCACCAACAATTGTACCATCTTGTGCTATTTCCAAGCATTGCTAGTATATATTAGGTAGCCATAGTCGCATTTGTAAAAATAAACGCATGCATGCATTTATTTGAGAGGGGAGGAGACTGAATAAAATGGCCTTGAAATTAACATATTCCTCAAGTGCTGCCTCGCAAATTCACCATCTTTATTTTTATTTTTATTTGGCTTTGAATTTCCCAGCATGGCTACAGGGCATGGTAGCTTCCTCCTCGTGCCATTCTCTGCAACAAGCTTGCCCTGCCAGCCGCATGCACGGCCATGCATGCAGCCCAGGGCATGGCTGTGCATGCCTCTTTCCTCTTTAAAAAGAGCACAGCCATCTTCCTTGCAGCTGAGCCTAGTCCACACACAGACAGCACCTTCCTTCCTCCAGGCCATCTCCTCCCCCCTCCCCTCCATACGCAGCCTCTCTTCCTCCTGAAGAGCTACGCTGCGGGCAGGAGCAGCTCACAGTGGTACACGACCACCACTGTGAGTCCCACCACCACCCAGCTCATCAAAGAGCCGATGGGCGTGGTGGTTCACCTCTCTGATTTCACCGTTCAGCCATTTCCGCCATTGCTGCAAGACTCGAGCTCTGAAGCTTAAGCACAGTAGCAACAAGGAACCGGACACTTCTCCCCCCCATGCACGCCACCACGCATGCCAGCAGCTGACGTAGCTCCTTCCGCACGCGTGCCAGCCCACTCCACAGCGCCCGCACGCACTGAACCACTAGCAACCGGTCGCGCGAGCCGAGCGCGCATTGTAGCTACTGTTCATGCCAGAGAGCACGACACTATAGCTACAGTGCGGTGACCGGAAAGTTTCTCACTTATTCAGTCACCGCATGCTCTCTCTCCGCGCCGCTACCGTCGCTAGCCCATCTACGCACACCTACGCCCACGTCTCTCCCCGCGCCCGCTCTCGCGTCTGCACCCGCCTACTTCAGCGCCCGCTTCTTCGCCCGCACCTGCCTCAGCGTGCAGCGTGGTGCACTGTGGTCCCTTCCTCGGGCTCACTCCCTCCTGCGTGCGCATGCCTCTTCCCATGCCTACGCACCTACGCCTGCGCGTTGGCATCAGACGTCAGTCGCTGCGTCTGGATGACTTAACTCGCCCACTGGTGTCGAACCCGAATAGGTTGTTAATATGATGATTTTATCGTTGAAATGTGTATAGTGGTTAACCTAAATTGGACCTAACCATCTCTTTACAAAAATTTTTAACCTGGCCTACTTGATTTTATCTTGGCCACTTTTAGGCCCAGGGTCGAATCAGGGAAGTAGGGTTACAAGTTAAGTTTCTACGCCTTTCCTATAACGGATCTCTTCCATTCGTTTATTGTGTTTTTGGTGTTTTTCTTATTTAGATTTTTTTTCTGGTAATCTTTGTCCTTGAGGCACACCCTCAAAGTTGGGTTCTTGGCTTTGAGCCAAAATAGGGTTCCAAAATGGGTCTTGCTATTCGCAAGACGGAGTACCTGCAAGTCGAAGATTATCTTTTCTCTTTTATATATTTTTTTATCTATTTACTACCAGGAAAGTGAAACAAAAATGAAGTAAATATAGTGTATATATATAGGTATATATTATATATGTATAAAGGGGTGGGGGTGGAGATGGATATGGAGTGTAGCATGGTGTCGAGCCGGTCGTCGTCTAGAAAGACGCAACCAACACAACGAGGTGCCGCGTGTAAGGTGTAGGATGGATTGTGGAAGATGAATGCAAGCACGCTTTTTTTGTACGCGTGTATTGGGGAATATCAGCAACTGGTGCAGATATTCCCGCGATACCACGTATGGTAAGTAATGTGAAAATATATGTATATACGTATATAAGTATATCTATATATATATGGTTATAAATATATAGCTATATATATATGTATATATCTATAGGTGTATATATATGTATATATATATAAGTATATGTATATATGTATGTATATATATAGGTATAGAGAGATATAAGCTTAGATGTGTGTATATATATATATATATATATATATATATATATATATATATATATATATATTTATATGTATGTATGTATATAATACTATATAGATGTATATAGATATATATGTACATATATATAATAATATATGTATATATAGGTATATGTAGCTAGATATGTATATATATGTATATATGTATATATAGTTATATAGTTATATATGTATATATATATATATATATGTATGTATGTATGTATGTATGTATGTATGTATAAGTTTATGTATATATATGTATGTATAATTATATGTATATAGATGTATATATATATATATGTGTGTGTGTGTGTATAGACTAATACATATTTATATAAGTACTAATATATGTATAGATATATGTAAGTATATATGTATATATATATATATATATAAGTATATGTATATATGTAAATATATATGTATATATATATATAAGTATATAGATATACGTATATACGTATATAAGTATACTAATACTACTATATATATAGATATAAGTATATATATATATATATGAATATGTATAGTAGTATATGTATATATGTGTGTATATATATATGTATGTATGTATGTATATAAGTATATAGATATATATATATATGTATATAAATATATGTATATATATATCAATCTATATATGTATACGTATATATATATATGTAGATAATAGTGTATAGGTGTGTGTGCGTGTGTGTGGAAGTGTGAGTGTATGTGTGTGTGAGCGTCGGTAAAGAGAGTGCTGTGAGTGTTGTGAGAGAGAGTGAGAGAGAGAGAGAGAGCGGGAGAGATGGCTGGAGGTTAAGGCGTCTGAAGGCCAGTGGCATCGTCTGGAGGTCCTCAAGCGCATGCGCAGGTGTGTATGCGTGCGAGGACGTGCGCGCTGGTGGGCGAGGGGTGCGGAGAGGAGACGCAACGCACCGTGCTACGCGAAGGCTAGAGCAGGCACTCGCAGGCGTGGGTGAAGGGAGTGGGTGAAGGCAGGCGCTAGGGCGGTTGCGGTGCGCCGGGTAACTGGTTAAGTGAGAAGCTCACCCGTCAACCCACTGTAGCCACAGTGTCATGCAGACTCGCGTGAACAGTGGCTACAGTGGTCGGGCGAGCTGCCCGACCGGGAGCTACAGGTGTTGTGAGTGTGGCCGGCTCGACGCGCACGACGGAGTGGCTTCGGCTGGTGGCTTACGGGCGGAAGGTTGCGACAGAGTGTGCAGAGAAGGCTGCTGGCGTGCGCGGTGGAGGGTGAGGGCAACGCGGGCGCTGCTGGGGTGCGCGGTGAGGGTTGGATAGCCACTGCAGTGACGCGCGGTGGCCGGCTGCGGGCGGAAGAGAGAGCGCGACAGAGCAAAGAAGCAGGAGGCAGTGATGCCTGTAGGCATGCGCGGAGGGTGAGGGCAGCCAGCAAGCTTGCGTGGAATGGACTGGGCGGCTGCTACTGCTACCTTGCCGCTGCTGCTGGAGCTTTGAGCTTCAAGCTTGAAGCCTGTGCTCCGATGGCTGAAGGTGCTGGAACGGAAAAAACTAGAAAAGAGCTGATAGATGACTTTTCGCTTAGCGTTATAGTATTTAAGTGGTGGAAATTTTGACTAATAAAAAATAATGAAAATAACCACTCGCAGAAGGGTGGTCATGTCCACAGGGAGGCAATGATGCAATCAATACTTAATTATTTAATGTTATTTCAGATAGTGCGAAATCCCTTTTCAAATCAGACTTAAAATGTGAAGGATAGTAGATTTGCCATAACCTAAAACGTTAAGGGCATAAGTGCAGTTTTCCCTCACAAAAATCCTCAATAAATTTAGGATGAATTCATGCAGTTTTCACATGATGTGTACTAAGGACAATTAGTACTTAAATTAAGTCCAAAATCAATCTTTAAACTAGTTAATATCAATACCATGTAATTATAAAGAACTATGAGTGTTTGAACGCAATTCTACCATAATATAATAATAATAAAAAATCAAATTGGTGGCAATGGCATTGAATGTAAACTTTAATTGAGAGGAAAACAGAGGATCTCTCCTCTCTCCACCTCGCGTGTGCAGCCACGCATGGTTTGCCGCGAGAATCGGCAGGGAGGTGCGGCTTGACGAGTGCTACGCATCGGTGGCAGTGGCAGTGGCATGGCCAGAGGTGGCCGCCAGCGACCGGTGGAGGTGGCTGGAGAGTCGGCCTATTGGAGGAGACGGGGGCTGCTGCTATGGCTACGTGGATGCGCGTGCACACGCGTGCTGGTGCGCGGGCATGCGTGCTCTGGTGCACCTGCAGATGGGCAGTGGAGAGTGAGAAGGCACGCTGCAGTTGGCGCTTGCAGATGGGTTGCGGGCAGGCAGTTCAGCAGATGGGTTGTGGGAGCGCTTGCAAGCGTGTGGGCAGAGAGCGCGTTAGCGCCTGCTGTGGCGTGGGCGGAAGGTAATGAGGGGCACTGAAGATGGGTTGCGGGCTGGCAAATGAGCGGTGTGCTGGAACGATGGGGGCGCTGAAGGGAGGCGGATCTGCAGGCAGAGATGGAGTGAGCCTGTGGGTGCACCGAGGGATGCACCTGCAGATGGATGGAGGCAGGCGTGCGGGTCAGGTAGGCACGCTGGCATGGTGGCATGAGCGCCTGCAGCAGGGGGGGCGCTTGAAGGCTTGGTGTTGCGTTGTAGGGCAGGCTGGAGCAATGGCTGGAAGGTAGGCGTGGGAGATGGCATGCGGGTGCCTGCGGTCTGCTTGCAGGAAGGAGGGTGGGGCAGTGGTGACTTGGTGATGAAGGAGCAAGCATAGGTGGGCGGTTTGGATTGGAGAAGCGGCTGGAGATGTGCGCACGGAGAAGATGTAGATCCCTATCCACAGTGCACGCTGGGTATTGTTCCCCGCAAGGGGGAAGATAGCCTCCGTTCTCCTCCACACCTCCTCTCTTTAACTCCTCTCTCTCCCCACATGCGCCAATCAACGGATTTTCAAATCCCTTTTCTAATTTTGGCAGGAGGCTGTTGGGGAGACGCCGGCGGCTGTTGAGGGTGGCCGATAGAGAGGGAAAAGAGCAGCCGCCGGTTGTTTGAAAGGGTAATTTACCCTTTCCTCCTCATTCTTTTGCCACCTATTTTTCCTGCACATAAAAAGAACATAATCATTACACATTAAATTATAGAATGTTATAAAATTAAATCATAATGCATACAATTATTCTATAACTTAGTGTAGTTATTAACAAACCTAAAATGTACAATTAAAGTTACTTAGGTGTAATGTTAGTCCATTAAAATGGACTCATCAAATACCCCCATGCCTAAGATTTGCTAGTCCCTAGCGAAAATGAATAATAGAAGTAATCAGAAGACTTCTTTCTTATTTCAAAACTTTAGAAATCCAAACAAATGTGAAGTGCTGATAGCCTAGGTAACAGATCCAAGTGAAAGAGCTGATTCGCATTAGGAGTTCGTACATCACCTTTGGCAAAAATTTCTGTTGAGATAGGCAACTACTTCCCTCAGGGATAAAGCAGACGATAATCTGTAATTTGACCCTGGTGTTTTGCTTAGGTAGGAGATAACAAGTTGAATGGATTTGTATTTGGTGGCACACACTCTACTGGTACTACATATAGTCTAGTACTGCAGACTCTAGCTCTCTAGACTATTGGACAAGTCAACTCTGAGAGAGGCTACACAAGTGTGCTCCCTTGATGTTCCTGGGCACTCTCTTTTCTTTTTTTCTGAGATCACGAATCTCTCCAGATTTAGAAATTGTACTCACTATTTGGTGGCCTCACATGGTATCCACACTTCAATTCAAGTCCTAATAACTCTACAACTAAGAGTTCTCAACCAGTATTCAGGCGATCAGAAATACTAGAAGGTAGGTATGGGTCATATTTGGTGGAACGCGATAGGTGTTTTGCTACCTCAGAAACAGTGTTATATCATACACTTGGACCTTTTTTTTTTTGTAATATAACTTATTTTTTTCTTTTTCTTCTTCTTTTCTCTCTCTCTCTCTTTTTATTTTATTTCTTCTTGTTTTTGTCTCTTTTTCAATCAACACAACACGATATGGACTTTTATTTATGAGGCATTATTAGGGATGATGATGGTCAAAAGGAAGTTGTGTGGCTTATTTGGTGGAAGTGCCTATTCTCGGCACCGGGAAGGAATGGATAGGACAGGAGTATTTCTGACCTTTGAAACTATTACCCTCCTTCAGCTGAGGACTCTATGAAGGATGGTCGTAACCATCCACCATAGTTATAGCTTTATTAAGACTCAATCTCTGTGTATCTGCCTTATTTGGTGACTCTCAGGAATTCACTCAAAGTACATACACAGGAATAGAGAGTGAAAACTACGCCCAACTCTGAAGTATCGTTATCTAATTATCCAAAACTTAAGAGTCCTTGCACTAGACTTAGCACACCAGTAATCTCTCTACTTCCTCTCACAAATATGAGGTGGATTTATTAGAAGATAGTATGCCTGACTCCCTATGAACTGTCCAAGGGTTCAGTAGACTTACAAATGCTCATTGGTTTTCCTCAGGGATCCCTTACCAAATCTACGTGCACGTGAAATAAATGCACTGGATTCTAAACTTAAGAAATAATTCCAGAAGAAGAACCTCCAATAACAAACGTATTTTGCTAGGGACTAACCCATTCAGCATAATTTTTTTTTTTTAATACTAACCTAAATGCATAAATACTTCCTAAAATGCAAATGCATTCCCCCATGCCTAAATCCTACAATGTCCCCATTGTAAAATTAAAACAGGAGGAGAAAGGAAAAATATCACCTAACACAGTTTGCTGGGTTGCCTCCCAACAAGCGCTGCATTTTCTGTCAGCAGCCAGACTTACAAGGAACCTGTAAGTCAGGTTCCAAACAGAAAAGGTTAAGCCCTAAGAATATGCGTAATAGCGCAGGCCTAGAAAATAGGTAACCACGGATGTTGGCGAGCTGATGATGCAATGTAATTCCAAATGCTCGCCAGAAGAAATGAAAATAGAAAATCTCGTTCGCTACCTGGGGAGGTCTAGGAATAAGAAATGGAATGCGAAAAGAGGCCTCCCGAAATGGAATAAGTGGAGGATAACAAGGATCCTCCAAAGCAGGACGGATTTTAAAAGATATACACATAATTAGTTCAAACCCTTGAATGGCGAGAGTAAAAGTACAAGCATCAATCCATACTCGCCATTCTACCCTAGGATGTACTGGCCTGATATATTCTCTAGAAAGAATGTACATGAGCAGAGATCTGAGCCAAGGATTGGTTAGGGAGTATAAGGGTTGTTTGTAGTGTTGGAAGGTAATGGTTAAGTCCAATGAAGGCTTAGTTGATGTTAGGTCCAATTCCAACAATGATTCAGATTGTGTACACTCCCTAACAGTAGTAGACAACTTTAAGTTATCCTACCTAGCATTAATGATCGGAGTCATATTTGAATCAAGGGTAGACTCCAAATTACAACTTTTTGATGGTAGGGTCAAAATGTAAGAATCATTATCATTCAGCTCATCCCCAGATTCGTTTGGTTCACTGAAATATTTGTCGGGGTGTATATGTGATTCATTAGGAGTTGGATCAGTATCCTCAATTATTTCTAAAGGAGGATCAGCCTTAATATTTTGGAGGAAGCCTATATCATTGAATTCGTCATTCTTCTCGGGGTATAAATCCTTAATTGATGTGTTTTGTCCCCGAGAGTCTCCCATAGACTTCTCATTAATTTGTTTGTCCTCCTCTAATATCAACTCCTATTTTGATGGAGGATGGCTTTCAAAAGAAAGGAGGGATCTGGATTTAATCATATTATTTCTACCCTCTGGAGGTAAATCCTCAAATGATAAATAATTCTCCTGTGAATCACTCCAAATTTTCAATCCAGGTTCCTCTATTAGGGTATCCTCATCTTCAGAATTAGACTCACCATATGCCTGAGACCAGAATTGATCATCCTCTATTCCCTTAGGGTCACCTTCATTAGGTGCATTTGAATCCTCAGAATATTGAAGGGTAGGTGTTGATTCCCTAAGTGGAGGGTCAGGAGTAGGCTCACTAAGAGTAGAATTGAATTCCACTAAATAATCAAGAGGGGAAGTTATAGGAACAATATAACCTTGACCTGGGTTGGTAGGGGTAAGGAGAATACCTCATTGGGGTCAAGGTCCTCAAGAGATACCATCTTCCCCTGCTTTTGACTGTAATATAATTCAAGTGGATAATCACTATGATCATTATCCTCTAGTGGTCGTGTCTCATTGGAAGAGTCTAAGTGATGGCTACCTAAAATTGAATCCCTATTGTCATTAGGTTCCTCAGAATTATTTTCATGATCATGGTTTATTGGGTAGGGATCAGGATTATTGGGAAGCGTGTAGCTAAGTTATCTTATTTCTTTATTTAAGTGTTGACTATTCCTCAACATCTCTCCCATTGATTCCATTATTTCCTTTTGCTTTTTTTGCATTTCTATCATAAAAGATGAGAGGCTACTATTATCAGGTTAGGGAAGATAGTCAATTTCAGGCTCTAGTTGTCTAGGGGTATCAGTCCAACCACGATACGGAAAATCATGAAGGGTGGGAGGGTTGGGTGTTTGCATGGAAGTAGGGATTTCAGGATTGGAAAATCCCGCTCCTAGGCTCTGCTCAAAAGTGGGAGTTATCAAGCCAGTACTCCCAGGGTAAGAATGAGAATGATCCCATGAATTATCAATGTACCCATCAAAGGATGGATACGCTCGGAGCATGGGATCCTGCTTAAAGATGGGAAGTATTGACTCTGATAATCTGAATGATAGGAGTAAGAACAATCCATTTCTTTAAGCAAAACAATTTTCTTAGGATTCAGCAGAAAACTTCCTAAAGAGTTCTGTTGTCACAGCAAACGCAAATTCAATGGGATCTGTTTTTAGTAGATTGCAGGTCTTAGAGTTATATGTTTAGTTGGTGGTCAAACAAGTTTTGCAAAAATTACGCTTCCTAGGCCAACCTTCACTGGTGCCTATAACCTACTCGCAAGGGATGGAACTCTCGAATCGAGCCCACACACGAGGAACCGAAGTAACTTGGTGGATAGGCTTGTTGATTTTCGACTAACTTCCCTTGTGGTGTAAAAGAGGAGAGGTAGAAATTTATCTAGTGACCTTATGTGTGAGGTGCACAGTGTCTCAAGTGTGCAAGCATACGATCATGTTTTGATTTTTTTTGAAATTCCACAAACAGGATCCTTTTGCACACAATTTTCAGTCACAGATTTTAAAGTCCAACCTCTTAACAGTCCCAGTTTGTTTAAAGTGACCACTGAATTAATTTGATTCAAGCACTTTAGTGGTCTTAGATTTAGGTTCAATGCATATGCATGACAAGTAATTAATGCTCAAGAGAAGACGTACCTTACTCCAGCTTTCTTCGTGCAGTGTATGAATGAAATGCAATAAAAAATAAACTAGATGCTGCTAATTCAGTCCTAGATGATCGTCCTATAGATATGCAGCTTCTAGCAGGCAGTTCGATTTTTTTTTTTTAATAAGAATAACAAACAGACCTAATCTAACTAACTACCTGAAATGCAGTTCAAAACAGTTCAAATAATCCTATAATCTAAACAAATGGGAACACGTTCCCAAAAATACCCAACAAGGGCCCAAAAGACAGTAATTTAAATTCTAATGTCTATCTAAGTAAATCTAACTAAAACCTACTGCCTAAATCAGAAATAGGCTTCTCCGTAAGCCTATATGCATGGGATCAAGGCCCATGTGTTCCTGTTGTCATCCTCCAGGTGGCGTCAAGGTCCACCAAAAAGATCGTCTCCGCCATGCGCGTTGTTCACGTTCAAAGTCGTCGCTTTGCTACGCCTCGTCGTCGTGTCAGATTCCTTGCATAATAATAAAAATGATTAGATAATTTTGCAACTCAAAAGATTTAAAAACAATAAAGTAAATCTATTGCGTCCGTTGCCTCCCCGGCAACGACACCAATTTTGATAGAAGACTTTTCACTTAGCGTTATAGTATTTAAGTGGTGAAAAACTCGACTAATCAAAAATAATGAAAGTAACCACTCGCAGAAGAGTGGGTCATGTCCACAGGGAGGCAATGATGCAATCAATACTTAATTATTTAATGTTACTTCGGATAGAGCGAAATCCCTTCTCAAATCGGACTTAAAATGTGAAGGAAAGTAGATTTGCAATAACCTAAAAAGTTAAGGGTATAAGTGCAATTTTCCCTCACAGAAATCCTCAATAAATTTAGGATGAATTCATGTAGTTTTCACGTGATGTTTACTAAAGACAATTAGTACTTAAATTAAGTCCAAAATCAATCTTTAAACTAGTTAATATCAATACCATGCAATTATAAAGAACTATGAGTGTTTGAACGTAATTCTGCCATAATATAATAATAATAAAAAAAATCAAATTGGTGGAAATGGCATTGAATGTAAATTTTAATTGAGAGGAAAATAGGGGATCTCTCCTCTCTCCTCTCTCCTCCTCACGTGTGCGGCCGCGCACAGTTTGCCGCAAGAATCGGCAAGGAGGTGCGGCTTGACGAGCGCTACGCATCGGTGGTAGTGGCGAGGCCAGAGGTGGCTGGAGCACCAGCCTGTTGGAGGAGACAGGGGCTGCTACTATGGCTGCGCGGATGTGCGTGCGCACTATGGTGCGCCTGCAGATGGGTGGTGGAGAGTGAGAAGGCGCGCTGCAGTTGGCGCCTGCATATGGGTTGCGGGCTGGCAGTTCTGCAGATGGGTTGCAAGTGTTCTTGCAAGTGTGTGGGCAGAGAGCGCGTGAGCGCCTGCTGTGGCGTGGGCGGAAGGTGATGAGGGGCGTTGGAGGTGGCGTGTAGGCCGGCAGATGGGTTGCGGGCTGGCAGATGAGCGGTGCGCTGGAACGATGGGGTGCTGAAGGGAGGCGGATCTGCGAGCAGAGATGGAGTGAGCCTGTGGGTGCACCTATGGGTGCACCGGGGGATGCGCCTGCAGATGGATGGAGGCAGGCGCGCGGGCGAGGTAGTTGCGCTAGCGGGGTGGCGTGAGCGCCTGCAGCCGGGGGGGCGCTTGAGGGCTTGGTGTTGTGCTGCAGGGCAGGCTGGAGCGGTGGCTGGAAAGTAGGTGCGCGGGCAGGTTGAGGCGCGGGAGATGGCATGCGGGCGCCTGCGGTCAGCTTGCAGGAAGGAGGGTGCGGCAGTGGTGACTTGGTGATGGAGCGGGCATAGGTTGGCGGTTTGGATTGGAGAAGCAGCTGGAGATGTGTGCACGGAGAAGATGTAGATCCTGGTCCACAGTGCACGCTGGGTATTGTTCCTCGCAAGGGGGAAGATAGCCTCCATTCTCCTCCCCACCTCCTCTCTTTAACTCCTCTCTCTCCCTGCATGCGCCAATCAACGGATTTTCAAATCCCTTTTCTAATTTTGGCAGGAGGCTATTGGGGAGACACCGGCGGCTGTTGAGGGTGGCCGATAGAGAGGGAAAAGAGCAGCCGCCGGTTGTTTGAAAGGGTAATTTACCCTTTCCTCCTCATTCTTTTGCCACCTATTTTTCCTACACATAAAAAGAACATAATCATTACACATTAAATTATAGAATGTTATAAAATTAAATCATAATGCATACAATTATTCTATAACTTAGTGTAGTTATTAACAAACCTAAAATGTACAATTAAAGTTACTTAGGTGTAATGTTAGTCCATTAAAATGTACTCATCAAGAGCCACCACGCCCACCGGCTCTTTGAAGAGCTGGGCGGTGGTGGTCTCACTGTGGTGGTGTGCACCACAGTGAGGGCTCCTGCCCGCCGGGTGTCTCCGAGGAGGGCCAGCGTATGGAGGGAGAGGGAGGAGATGGTGGCCTGGAAGGGGAAGAAGCTGCGTGGGTTTTCTCTATGGGGGACCAGGCTGTTTGAAGAAGAAGAAGACACCTTGTATTTATAGAATAAGAAAGCCATGCACTGCCATGCCCTGGCTGTGCATGGCTCATGCACGTCTCATGGCAGGGAGAGGTGCCTGCGACTGGCAAGGAGAGGGCTGCTGCAGGGAAGCATGGCGAAAGGAGAAGAAGAAGATGCATGCAGCCGCGGGAAAGATTTAAAAATCAAGTGAAATAAAAAAATAAAAAGATGGTGAATTAGTAGAGATGCACTTGAGGAAAAATGTAAATTGCAAGGCCACTTATTTATTCTCCTCTCCTCTCAATTAAATGCATGTATTTTTACAAATGCGATTATGGAACCCTAATATGCATAGGTAATGCTAGGAAAGAGCATAAGAAGGCATTATTGCAGGTGTATTTTTGCGGTGCAATCATACCCCCATGCCTATCTTTTGCTAGTCCCTAGCAAAATAGTATTTAGAAATGATCTTAAGCTGAAGATTTTCTTCTGAGGCGATATAGGTGTGTTTATTGTTGGATATTGTGAGAACCAATTGTAGAGAAGACTACCAGTACTTTAAGTCTCACTTGACAAAGATCATTTCTCGACTAACCAGGACTCTTGATATTTAAATCTTAAGTACGATTTCCAGGACCCACGAGGTTTTTGCCATACTCGAGAGCTCAAGAGATTATGGGTTGTGCTTAGTGAAGGATCAAGACTGACCATATGAACATTAAGACTCAAGCCCAGGGTTTCACGAATCTTTAAGTACAGGTCGGTCCCAGCTTCAGCTCGTGTTTTCGGATTGACCCTTAAAGAGATGATGGAAACTCAACTCCCATTTTCTGATATTTGTGGCTCAAAGAGAATAGGATAGAACCTTTTTTTAGGGTAGCGACATTGCGAGATATACTGACTTATTTGCATTTTATTTTTTTTTTGAAACACGTGTCAGTATATCTCTTACAACTTTATTTAGAGGAGCACACTTTTCTTTTTGGTGGGAGAGTTTCTTTTTGGTGGAAAGAGTCTCTCCTAAACATAAGACTAAAGCCTGGAATAAAAAGTCTACTTGCGCGAACAGGTAAGGACTCCACCTTCCCTAATGAACACTAGGGTTGGATCTTATGTTCACCTGGTCTTTCTTGATATGTGTAGTGTGAACCAAGTTTACTTAATCTCTCAAGTAGAAGCAAACCAACGGATCCTGTATTGGTGTCTCAGGTACAAGAATACGCCCTTAGTTAGGAGAGATTCCGATCTATTATGTCAATGCTTAAGTTAATTAAGCCGAGCCTGAGCGAATCAAGCTTCTGTGGCCTGGAAAGTCTTCAAAACAGAGGTTGAATATCCATAAACACTTATTGTATTTTTGTTTTAGCTTTCAGATCATTACTAAACACCATTTATTATTATTATATATATATTATATTTCTTTTTCTTTTTCTTGCATATTTATAAATAGTGGGAACTGCATGATACCATAAAATACCCAGATCCTATGGATGCCTATCCACCCCCCCATGCCAAACAATGCTATGTCCTCATATGCATGCAAGGAAAGGTAGAGAGGACGAAAGATCAGGTAACGAGAGTTGAGGAGCAGGGTATATAGAAAGGTGGTAGGGTGGGTGGATGGTGGGTGGTGAAGTGAAAAGTGATGGTGGATGGCAAAAGGTCTGGCATTTCATGGGACGAGAGTGTCCCAGTCGGATCGAAGAATAAGTCGGGAAGAAGAAGTTGGCCCTCAAATTGGCCAAGAAGAGGGGCTTCTTGGATAGATGGATCCAAAAAGGAACAGCCCCAGTGAGTAAGATGTGGGCTCAAGGTCCCAGTGTGGAATTGCAAATCCGCCTGATTTGGCAGGAAAGAAAGGGCAATCCGGTCTTCAAGAGTGTGGACCAGTGCTGAGTAGCCCGGATATGACTCAGACCACGAGGCATGGGAAGCGGAGAAAACCTCGTCAAAAGTCTGGCCAGGAGAAGGTACGGGACAAGGGAGGGATGGGGGAACATCACAATATGTGTTGGTCAAGCAGTCGACAGTGTTTATAGGCAATCCGCAGCAGTCAGAATAGGTCCCAATTAGTCCGATACACGTGCTGACGGTTATGTCATCGTCAGACGTGTCATCCTCGATGCATTTGCAATCAAAGTTCTTGGCTGCCTTGAAGATGTTCAGCTTGATCTTTTCAAATCCAACGGCAATCTCAATACAGCCCGTCTCACCGTCGATAAGGGTGCGGGCTGTGACCAAGAAAGGTCGACCAAGGATGATCGGACAATCAGAAAGTGAGCTAGGAACTTCCATAACTAAAACGAGAAAGTCAACAGGAAAACAGAGACAGTTGACCCTAACCACCACGTCTTCCACCACACCCTTCGGGATTTTGACAGAGCGATCTGCCAACTATAACGTGACAGGGGTGGGTTTCAGATTTTCCAAGGAAAATTTTTCGAGCATGATGGTCGGTATAAGATTTATGGAAGATCCTAGATCAAGCAAGGCACGATTAAAATTGCAGCCTTGGATGCTACAGGAAATGAGTGGCGTGCCTAGATCTTTCTGCTTCGGAGGTAGATTTGACAGTATAGCACAACTAGCATGAGGTGAGAGAACCACTGGATTTTTGGTTTTCTTTGACTGTAGCCTAGGTGTTGTGTAGTCTTTGAAAAATCGGGTGACAGTAGGTATGTGGTTGATAGCATCGAGCAAGGGTACCTTGATTTATACATCCCTGAACAAATTACGCAGGTTATCAAAGGCCTACGTATCTTTCTTTTTGCCTTTTGGCTCCCTCAGTAGGGCCTCAGGGAATGGAACTGATTCTGGCACCAATTTGGGTGTATCGTCCTCTCGCGAATGCGGTGGGCATTTCGAATGAGAGGGCGATGAAGAAGAAGACAGGCCAGGATCAGGTCGAGGCAGATCGACGATCTGCTTACCACTCCTCATAGCAATAGCATTGGACGATGTGGGTCTAGTGGGATCATACGGCGAAGGAGGGTTCGCAATAGGGACATAAGAGTGCGGTGCTGCAGCAGGATTAGCTTGAAATCCCGGTGGAACGCTCGGAGCTTGTAGAATTTGATTAACCTGCCCCTGAGAAGGTCGTACCTGTGGTTGAGGACCACGAGGTACAAAGTTTCGCGGGTTTGGAACAGGTTGGGCTGGAAGAGTGCCTTGAGATCGAGTCGCCATGCGTAGTTTATTGATCTCAGCTTTCTGCTGTGCCAATTGGTGCTGAAGAGAGGTCATGATCTCTTTATTGCACTTTGACATTTCCGTCATTATTCGCATTAATTTATCAAGAGGATTTGATGCATGTTTTGTTTGCGGTACGCAAGGGCATGATGGCGGATTCGCCATAGGATTAGACTGGGCCCTTGGGATGACGAGTGCGGACAGTCACATTAGTCCACTCGCAGGGTTTTGGTGCTGTGGGTTGTTGGACCATGCAAAATTTGGATGATTTCTCCACCCTGGGTTACATGTGGCAAAGAACGGGTTGTTCCCCAGGGCGCAAGCGTCTTCTATGCCAAAAGACGTGTCCGCAAGTAAATATGCATCCAAGCACATGGAGGTTTGGTCCTCCGTGTTGAAATACTGGCTTGCAAAAGCCAGATCCACATGACTTACCGAGTCGCTCGGCGCTACACTTGGTAAGGAAGGTCTTACAGGGTTTCTCGGGATAAGCCTGGTGTTGGAAGAATTGGAATTGTGACGAAGTGGTGAGGTGGGGGTGTTTGCCATGTTTGTGGAGGAGGAGGACGATTCGGCTCCTTTTCTAAAGTTATCAGGCAATTCAAACAGTTCAGGGCTTTGTGACCTCCTCCCAAACATGCACTACCGCAGGAAGAATTGGGGAGACGAGAAGGGAAAAGAGATGAGAGAAATGACGCCGCAAAGGTACACTTGATGACAAATCAATTCAATCAAATTCCTAACCTCTACAGTGTGCCCTTAGACCTAAAGATCTAAGTTACCTACTATCACAAACTACGTAACCGAATGCGAGCACCGCGGAACCACCGGGCCAGATTGAAAGGCTGTTTGCCCCAGTCTTAGACATCCGATAGCACGCGGGAACCCTCACAAGAACGTAGGCACTACACGCAGGTAGTTAGACCTCCAATCCTTAAGAAGGGTCAAGTTACTACCAATTTTAGTTAAAGGCTTAGGGTTAAGTGCTTCTGGAATGTGAAGGGCGTTTTTTACGGGTAATGCCCAAGTGATTGATTTTCAGAGTGTGTAAAACAAGCATGCAACAGGGAAATCTCCCCGAATTGAAGTTTTTATTGATGAATGGTTTTTAGAGTTCAGCCTTAAGTAGTATGAATTTAAGGATTTCGCTGAATTACAAATTCAACCAATCTCCGGGTTTTGCAAGAATACAGGTTTTCTTCTAAGCCCAACAAACCCTTCTTCAATTTCAATTGGTTAATGCATGCTAAAATGCAATGGGCTACCCTAAATGGAGATTTCTATGTGTGGATGCACGAATCAGTTTTAGAGTTTATGTGAAAGGGAGCCAAAGCACTTCAATTCAAGTGCTCCCAATCACCAGAATGATTTCCACACACAAGTCTCAACCAGAAGAAAATCAAATTGTTGGGGGTTGAGGTATTTGGGATTGAATCTTAGGCAAGTAAGAAAGTCGTGGTGGGGTTGGAATCAACTCAATTCCAAGTCTCCCTACCAAAAATGTCATCCCGAATTGTAGATAAGTGAGGCAAAAGAGGGGTGCAACCAATCTTTTTGTGTTTGCCTCAAAGAATACTTCACATGGCAAAAAATTCAAGAATCAAGATTCTTGGATTTTCACTATGCGAAGTAAGGTGGGAAATCTTGGGGCGGTGGGAGTGAAGACAATCAATCAAACAAGTGAATTTTAATCCACTTGCCCCAAGAGATCCAAGAAGTTTTTCTAGTTTTTAGTTTTTTTTTTCTATTAAGGTTACAAGTTAACCTAGGTTGCTAAGAAAAGAAAACCTACTTGTTTGGCAACGTGTGCAAAGCTCCAATGCGGTGTCGGCATCTTCACGCTCTCGTTCTCGCCTTGGATCTGCTCACATCTCCGACTTCGTCTACCTGCTTCTCCTTGCAACAGGTTCACCTACACACCAAAAACAGAGATACCCGTGAAGAGAGAAGAGAAAAAAGTATAGGAATGGAGTAAAAACTTACTTGAAGGCGCACCTCCCCAACAACGGCACCAGAAAAGGTGTGGTGTCAAACCCGAATAGGTTGTTAATATGATGATTTTATCGTTGAAGTGTGTATAGTGGTTAACCTAAATCGGACCTAACCATCTCTTTACAAAAATTTTTAACCTGGCCTACTTGATTTTATCTTGGTCACTTTTAGGCCCAGGGTCGAACTCAAGAAAGTGGGGTTACAAGTTAAGTTTCTACGCCTTGCCTATAACGAGTCTCTTCCATTCGTTTATTGTGTTTTTGGTGTTTTTCTTATTTAGATTTTTTTCTGGTAATCTTTGTCCTTGAGGCACACCCTCAAAATTGGGTTCTTGGCTTTGAGCCAAAACAGGGTTCCAAAACGGGTCTTGCTATTCGCAAGACGGAGTACCTGCAAGTCAAAGATTATCTTTTCTCTTTTATATATATTTTTTATCTTTTTACTACCAGGAAAGCGAAACAGAAATGAAGTAAATATAGTATATATATATAGGTATATATTATATATGTATAAAGGGGTGGGGGTGGAGACGAATATGGAGTGTATCATGGTGTCGAGCCGGTCGTTGTCTAGAAAGACGCAACCAACAGGACGTGGTGCCCCGTGTAAGGTGTAGGATGGATTGTGGAAGATGAATGCAAGCACGCTTTTTTTGTATGCGTGTATCGGGGAATATCAGCAACTGGTGCAGATATTCCCGCGATACCACGTATGGTAAGTAATGTGAAAATATATGTATATATGTATCTAAGTATATCTATATATATATATGGTTATAAATATATAGGTATATATATATGTATATATATATATAAGTATATGTATATATGTATGTATATATATATATGTATGTATGTATGTATGTATATAATACTATATAGATGTATATAGATATATATGTATATATATATATAATAATATATGTATATATAGTTATATAGCTATATATGTATATATATATATATATATATATCTCTGTGTG
The DNA here is from genome assembly GCA_037157565.1 of Thalassia testudinum. NCBI lineage: Eukaryota > Viridiplantae > Streptophyta > Magnoliopsida > Alismatales > Hydrocharitaceae > Thalassia > Thalassia testudinum. The sequence continues at coordinate 6,422,205 of JAZHRO010000056.1, forward strand.
TGTGTGTATATAGACTAATACATATTTATATAAGTACTAATATATGTATAGATATATGTAGGTATATATGTATATATATATAAGTATATAGATATATGTATATATGTATATAAGTGTACTAATACTACTATATATATAGGTATAAGTATATATATATATATATATATATATGTATATGTATAGTAGTATATGTATATATGTATATATATATATGTATGTATATATATAAGTATATAGATATATATATATGTATGTATGTATACTAATACATAAGTATATAGGTACTACTATATGTAAAAATATAAGTATATATATATATATATATATGTATATAAATATATGTATATATATATCAATATATATATGTATACGTATATATAAATATGTAGATAATAGTGTATAGGTGTGTGTGTGTGTGTGTGTGGAAGTGTGAGTGTATGTGTGTGTGAGCGTCGGTAAAGAGAGTGCTGTGAGTGTTGTGAGAGAGAGAGAGTGAGAGAGAGAGAGAGAGAGAGCGGGAGAGATGGCTGGAGGTTAAGGCGTCTGAAGGCCAGTGGCGTCGTCTGGAGGTCCTCAAGCGCATGCGCAGGCACATATGCACGCGAGGACGTGCACGCTGGAGGGCAAGGGGTGCGGAGAGGAGATGCAGCGCACCATGCTACGCGAAGGCTGGAGCGGGCGAAGGCAAGCGCTGGGGCAGGTGCGGGCGACGCGGGCGGAGATGCGCTTCGTCGTGCTATCACTTCATTTACGCAACAAAACGGTGAACAGTTTCATGAGGCGTGGGAGAGATATAATGACCTCCTCAGGAAGTGTCCGCACCACGGTCTGCCTAAGTGGCATATAACCCAGATTTTCTACTATGGGCTAAATGAGACTTTGAAGCAGATTGCAAATGCTTCCTGCGGAGGGAATTTCATGAATAAAGATGAGAATGGAGCATTCGAATTATTTGAAAATATGAGCGAAAACTCAATGAACAATGCCTCCATTGTTGCCTTTAATCGTACGAACCTGCCTCGTAATGTCCACGAAGTTGACACGGGACCCTCCCATTCATCCACAGATCTCAGCCTTATCGCACAGAAATTGGATGAAGTCTCCGTCGTGCATAAGAAGTTGGACGAGCTTCTGGCCAACCCCGCCTGTTCTATGGCAAACACCCCCACCTCACCACTTCGTCACAATCCCAATTCTTCCAACCTCAGGCTTATCCCTAGAAACCCCAAAAGACCTTCCTTACCGAGTGTTGCGCCAAGCGATTCGGTAAGTCATGTGGATCTAGCTTCTGCAAGCCAGTATTTTGACACGAAGGACCAAGCCTCCGTGTGCTCAGATGCATATTTACATGTGGACGCGTCTTCTGGCATAGAAGATGCTTGCGCCCTGGGGATCAACCCATTCTCTTCCACTTATAACCCAGGGTGGCGAAATCATCCGAACTTCGCATGGTCCAACAACCCGCAGCACCAAAACCCTGCAGGTGGACCAACGTGACCGTCCGCACCCATCATCCCGAGGGCCCAGTCTAATCCTATGGCGAATCCGCCATCGGGTCCTTGCGTACCACAAACAGAACACGCATCAAGTCCTCTTGATAAATTGATGCGAATGATGACGGAAATGTCAAAGCGCCATGAAGAGAACATGACCTCCCTTCAGCACCAATTGGCGCAGCAGAATGCTGAGATCAGTCAGCTACGCATGGCGACTCGATCTTAGGGCACTCTCCCAGCCCAACCTATTCCCAACCTGCGAAATTTCGTACCCCGTGATCCTCAACCATAGGCACGACCTTCTCAGGGGCAGGTTCATCAGATTCTACAAGCTCCGAGCATTCCACCGAGATTTCAGGCTAATCCTGCTGCAGCACCTCACTCTTATGTCCCTATTGCGAATCCTCCTCCACCTTATGATCCCACTGGACCCGCATCGTCCAATGCGATCACTACGAGGAGCAGTAAGTAGACCGTCAATCTGCCTCGACCTGATCCTAGCCCGTCTTCTTCATTGCCCTCTCATTCGGAATGCGCACCGCATTCGCGAGAGGACGATACACCCAAATTGGTGCCAGAATCAGTCCCATTCCCTGAGGCTCTACTGAGGGAGCCAAAAGGCAAAAAGAAAGATACTCAAACCTTTGATAACCTGCGTAATTTATTCAGGGATGTTGAAATCAAGGTACCCCTACTCGAGGCTATCAACCACATACCTACTGTCGCTCGATTTTTCAAAGACTACACAACACCCAGGCGACAGTCAAAGAAAACTAAGAATCCGGTGGTTCTCTCGCCCCATGCGAGTTGTGCTATACTATCAAATCTACCACCGAAGCAGAAAGATCCGGGCACACCGCTTATTTCCTGTAGCATCCAAGGCTGCAATTTTAACCGTGCCCTGCTTGATCTAGGATCTTTCATCAATCTTATACCAAGCATCATGCTCGAAAAATTTTCCTTGGGAAATCTGAAACCCACCCCTGTCACGTTACAGATGGTAGATCGTTCTGTCAAAATTCCAAAGGGTGTGGTGGAAGACGTGGTGGTTAGGGTCAACAGTCTCTGTTTTCTTGTTGACTTTCTTGTTTTATATATGGAAGTTCCTAGCTCATTTTCTGATTGTCCGATCATCCTTGGTCGACCTTTCTTGGCCACAGCCCGCACCCATCTCTACTGCGAGTCGGGCTGTATTGAGATTGCCGTTGGATTTGAGAAGCTCAAGCTTAACATCTTCAAGGCAGCCAAGAACTTTGATTGCGATTGCATCGAGGATGACACATCTGATAAGGACATGGCCGTCAGCGCGTGTATCGGACTAATTGGGACCTATTCTGACTGCTGCAGACTACCTTTAAACACTGACGATTACCTGACAAACACATATTGTGACGTTCCCCCATCCCTCCCTTATCCCATACCTTCTCCTAACCAAACTTCTGACGAGGTTTTCTTCGCTTCCCATACCTCGTGGCCTGAGTCATATCCGGGCCACTCACCACCGATCCACACCCTTTAAGATCGGATTGTCCTTTCCTTCCTGCCAAATCAGGCGGAGTTGCAACTCCACACTGGGACCTTGAGCCCACATACTACACACTAGGGCTATTCCTTTTTGGATCCATCTATCCAAGAAGCCCCTCTTCTTGGCCAATCTGAGGGACTTCTTCCTCCTGACTTATTTTCAGATCCGCCTAGGACACTCTTGTCCCAAGAAATGCCAAACCTTTCACCATCCACTCCCAAGCTGAAAGAGCTGCCTAGTACACTTAAGTATGTTTCCCTGGGACCAAATGAAATGCTCCCCGTAATCATTAGTTCAAAATTGACCAGGGAGCAAGAGTGCAAACTAACTAAGGTCCTTATGGAACACAAGGCAGCGATTGGATGGTCTTTATCAGACTTATCTGGCATTAGCCCCTCCTACTGCACTCACCGTATATATACGGAGGAGGAGGCTCGACCTTCCTGCGAGATGCTGCGACGTCTCAACCCTAACATGCAGGAGGTCGTTAAGAAGGAAATTATTAAGTGGCTGGATGCGGGTATAATCTACCCGATCAGCGATATCCCCTTGGTGAGTCCGATTCATGTCGTGCCCAAAAAGGCGGGATTCACCATCCGTGTCAATGACAGGGGTGAATCCATCCCTACACACACTCCTACATCCTGGAGAGTGTGTGTAGATTATAGGAAACTCAATGTTGCAACTAAAAAAGATCACTTTCTGCTACCTTTCATTGACCAAATCCTGGAGCGATTAGCAGGAAATAAATTTTTCTGTTTCCTGGATGGATTCTCAGGATATAACCAGGTGGCAATTGACCCCCGGGACCAAGAGAAAACCACCTTTACCTGCCCCTTCGGCACCTTTGCATTTAGAAGGATGCCGTTTGGACTTTGTAACATGCCAGCAACTTTCCAGAGATGTATGTTGGTGATATTCCATGACATGGTGGGTGACTTTCTCGAGGTCTTCATGGATGACTTTTCGATCTTTGGACCATCTTTTGATGACTGTCTTGCCAACCTGACCCGTATCCTTAGGAGATGTATTAATGTAAACCTCGTGCTTTCTTGGGAAAAAAGTCATTTTATGATACACGAGGGAATTGTTCTCAAGCATATCATCTCTGATAGGGGTATCGAGGTTGACAGAGCTAAGCTTGATGTAATTGCTGATTTACCTGTGCCTGGCTCTTCCAAACAAATCCGCTCCTTCCTGGGACACGTCGGTTTCTATAGAAGATTCATCAAAGATTTCTCCAAGATTTCTCAACCTTTAACTCATCTCCTATCAACCGACGTACCCTTCGATATGGGCCCCGACTGCATACGAGCATTCACGCAGCTACGTAATGTTGTCACCAAGGCCCCTGTTCTCCAGCCACCTGATTGGTCCCTCGACTTTGAACTCATGTGTGACACTTCCGACCTTGCAGTCGGAGCCATCCTGGGACAAAGATGCGATAGACACCCCTTCGTGGTGTACTACGCCAATAAGACGTTGGACGAGGCCCAGCATAATTATACTACCACTGAGAAAGAACTACTGGCGGTCGTCTTTGGGATGGAGAAATTCCACTCTTACCTTCTGGGCTCTCATGTTATTGTTTTCACTGATCACGCGGCCATTCGCCATCTCATTCACAAGAAGGATGCCAAGCCTAGACTGATTCGTTGGATCCTTCTCCAAGAATTTGACATTGAGATCCGTGATAACGCCGGAGCCCAGAATGTTGTGGCTGATCATCTTTCTAGACTTGACCCTGACCATATTGGACTTACTTTGCCGATTAATGAGATTTTTCCTGATGAACACCTATTGGTAATTAATGTGGCAAGTGGACCTTGGTATGCTAACATTGCCAATTACCTTGCTTCTGTATCCCTTCCATGTGGTTGGCCTAAAAACCAGTGCGAGCGTCTCATGGCAGAAGCAAAGTATTATTTCAAGGATAATCCACTTCTTTTTCGAATAGGTGCTGATCAAATCATCCGTCGCTATGTTCTTGACAGCGAATTCCCCAGTGTGCTATCCTTCTGCCACGATCAGGCCTGCGGAGGCCATTTCCCTGGGAGGAAAACTGCAGCCAAGGTGTTGCAATGCGGTTTCTTTTGGCCCTCCCTTCACCAGGATGCACACAAGTATGCCAAGCATTACACTAGGTGCCAGTCATTAGGGTCAATGTCATGTTGTGACATGATGCCCTTACAACCCATCCTAGCTACAGAAATCTTTGACATTTGGGGAATTGATTTCATGGGTCCCTTTCCTCCTTCCAACGGCTTCGAATTTATCCTTCTGGCTATTGATTATGTTTCGAAATGGATCGAGGCTATTCCCACGTGCCGTGCTGACCATGTTATATCCACTCGATTTGTCAAAGACCACATCTTTGCGTGCTTTGGGATCCCTCGAGCTATTATCTCAGATGGAGGAAGCCACTTTACCCATGAGTCTTTTCGGGCACTTCTGAGGAAATACGGAGTCCACCATCGTATCGCATCCCCATATCATCCTCAGATGAACGGCCAGGCTGAGGTGTCGAACCAGCAAATCAAGCAAATTCTCCAGAAAACAGTTCGGCCTGACCGTAAGGATTGGTCCGATAAGCTAATTGACTCACTTTGGGCGTATCGGACCGCCTTCAAGGCTCCCCTTGGTATGTCTCCTTATAGAATCGTTTACGGGAAGCCTTGTCATTTGCCTGTGGAGTTGGAGCACCACGCTTATTGGGCGGTTCGCCAATGTAACCTCGACACAGACCTGTGTGGTCGAGAAAGGAAACTCTAGCTCCAGGAGTTGGAAGAGCTCCGTCGTGAAGCCTTTGATTCTGCCTTAACTTTCAAGCAATGCACTAAGGCTTTTCACGACAACCGTATTCGGGGGAAGGAATTTGAGCCATCTCAGCAAGTTTGGCTCTACAATGCCTGGCTCAAATTCTTTCCTTAAAAACTGAAGTCCAAATGGACTGGTCCTTTCCTGGTCTCGAGACTATTTCCCAACAGGGCCATTGAGATTGAAGATCCCAAATCTGGGCATAAATTTACGATCAATGGGCAGCGTTTGAAACCTTATCTTACTCATGAACCTGCCCCTATTGGAGAAACTGTTGCCCTACTAGAGGGTAACTAATGTTGTGCCTCATTCTGAGTCCAGCTAGGGACGTTAAATTCAGCGCTCGTTGGGAGCCACCCCAACAACACTCCGCCGCTGTCACGCTCACTTCACTTTTCACCTCACCACCCACCATCCACCCACCCTACCACCCTACTGTATACCCTGCACCTCAGCTCTCGTTACCCGATCTTTCGCCCTTCCTCTACCCTACCCTGCATGCATATGAGGACATAGCATCATTTGGCATGGGAGGGTGGATAGGCATCCATAGGATCTGGGTATTTTATGGTATCATGCAGTTTCCATCTATCTATAAAAAAAAAAAAATGGTGTTCAGTAATGATCTGAAGGCTAAAATAAAAATACAATAAGTGTTTATAGATATTCAACCACTGTTTTGAAGACTTTCCAGGCCACAGAAGCTTGATTCGCTCAAGCTCGGCTTAATTCACTTGAGCATTGACAAGATAGATCAGAATCTCTCCTAATTGAGGACGTATTCTTGTATCCGAGACACCAGTACAGGATCTGTTGGTTTGCTTCTACTCGAGAGCCTAAATAATCTTGGTTCACACTACACATATCAAGAAAGACCAGGTGAACATAAGATCCAACCCTAGTGTTCATTAGGGAAGGTGGAGTCCTTACCTGTGCGTGCAGGTAACTTTTTATCCCAGGCTTTAGTCTTGTGTTTAGGAAAGACTCTTTCCACCAAAAAGGAACTCTCCCACCAAAAGAAAAGTGTGCTCCTCCAAATAATGTTGTAAGAGATATACTGACACGTGTTTCAAAAAAAAAAGGGTGCAAATAAGTCAGTATGTCTCACAAGTGTCTGTAAAATCTTCCTACAAAAAAGTTCTTCAGGGCAAATACCCTGTTTTCTTTGAGCCACAAATATCATAAAATGAGAGTTGAGTTTTCCGTCATCTTTTTTAGGGTCAATCCGAAGACATGAGCTGAAACTGGGACCAACTTGCACTTAAAAATTCGTGAAACCCTGGGCTTGAGTCTCAATGTTCATCTGGTCATTCTTGATCCTTCACTATGCACAAGCCATAATCTTTTGAGCTCTCGAGCACGGTGAAAACCTCCTAGGTCCTGGAAATCTTACTTAAGGTTTAAATATCAAGAGTCCTGGTTAGTCGAGAGATGATCTATGTCACATAAGACTTAAAGTACTGGTAGTCTTCTCTGCAATTGGCTCTCACAATATCCAACAATAAACACACCTATGTCGCCTCAGAAGAAAATCTTCAGCTTAAGATCATTTCTAAATACAATACAAAATATTTTGCTAAGGACTAGCAAAAGATAGGCATGGGGGTATGATTGCACGGCAAAAATGCACCAACAATTGTGCCATCTTGTGCTATTTCCAAGCATTGCCAATGTATATTAGGTAGCCATAGTCACATTTGTAAAAATAAACGCATGCATGCATTTACTTGAGAGGGGAAGAGAGTGAATAAAATGGCCTTGAAATTAACATATTCCTCAAGTGCTGCCTCGCAAATTCACCATCTTTATTTTTATTTTTATTTGGCTTTGAATTTCCCCACGTGGCTACAATGCATGGCAGCTTCCCCCTTGCGCCATTCTCTGCAACAAGCTTGCCCTGCCAGCCGCATGCACAGCCATGCATGCAGCCCGGGGCATGGTTGTGCATGCCTCTTTCCTCTTTAAAAAGAGCATAGCCATCTTCCTTGCGGCTGAGCCTGGTCCACACACAGACAGCACCTTCCTTCCTCCAGGCCATCTCCTCCCCTCTCCCCTCCATACGTAGCCTCTCTTCCTCCTGAGGAGCTACGTTGTGGGCAGGAGCAGCTCACAGTGGTACACGACCACCACTGTGAGTCCCACCACCACCCAGCTCATCAAAGAGCCGGTGGGCGTGGTGGTTCACCTCTCTGATTTCATCGTTCAGCCATTTCCGCCATTGCCGCAAGACTCGAGCTCTAAAGCTCAAGCACAGCAGCAGCAAGGCACCGGACACTTCTCGCCCGCGTGCAGGCCACCGCGCACGCCAGCAGCCGACGCAGCTCCTTCCGCGTGCGTGCCAGCCCGCTCCACAGTGCCTGCATGTGCTGAACTGCCAGCAACCAGTCGCGTGAGCCGAGAGCTCACTGTAGCTACTGTTCACGCTAGAAAGCGCAACACTGGAGCTATGGTGTGTGACCGAAAAGTTTCTCACTTATCCGGTCACCGCGCGCTCTCTCTCCGCGCCGCTACCGTCGCCAGCCCGTCCGCGCATGCCCACGCCCCCATCTCTCCCCACGCCCGCTCGCACGTCTGCACCTGCCCACTTCAGCGCTCGCTTCTTCTCCTGCACCTGCCTCAGCACACAGTGCAGTGCGCTGTGGTCCCTCCCTCGTGCTCACTCCCTCCTGCGTGTGCACACCTTTTCCTGCGCCTGCGCCTACGCATTGGCATTAGACGTCGGTCACTACGTCCAGATGACTTAACTCGCCCACGCTTTCTTCACTCCAGCAGACGATCTTTCTCTCTCTCTCTCTCTCTCACAGAACTCTCTCACTCCCTCCTGCAGACACATACACACACACACACACTCCCGTACACACACCCACTCACTTATACACTACTATATACTTATATATATATATATGTATGTATGTATGTATGTATATATATACATATATATATTTATATCTATATATATATATACATATATATATTTATATACATATATATATACATATATCTATACATATATTAGTACTTATATAACTAAGTATTAGTATACATACATATATTTATACATATATATATATATACAAATATACATACATATATACATATACCTATAACTATAAATACATATATATATATATATATATGCCTATATATAGTTATATATACATACATATATATCTAATTATAAATATATATATATATATATACATATACATACGTCTATCTATACATATATTTACATATCTATATATATATATACATATATATATATATACATATATAACTACATATACACCTATATAATTATAACCATATCTATATATATACATATAGATATATATTTACATATATACATATATATATTTTTTTTTCATATCACCTACCACACATATCGTGGGAATATCTGCACCAGTTGCTGATATTCCCCGATACATGCGTACAGAAAGCATCTTCGCACACATCTTCCACCCATCTATCCTACACTCCATGCGGCACTTCGTCCTATTGGTTGCATCTTCCTAGACGACGATCAACTCAACACCATGCTACATACCATTTCCACCTCCATCCCCACCCCTATAAACATATATAATATATACATATATATATACTATATTTACTTTATTTCTGTTTCTCTTTCCTGCCATTAAAAAGATTAAAAATATATATATACAAAAGAGAAAAGATAATCCTTGATTTGCAGGTACTCAGTCTTGCGAATAGCAAGACCAGTTTTGGGAACCCTAATTTGGCTCAAAGCCAAGAACCTGATTTTGAGGGTGTACCTCAAGGACAAAAATTATCAGAAAAAAATCTTAAATAAAAAAAAATACCAAAAACATAATAAATGAACGGAAGAGATTCGTTGTAGGAAGGGCGTAGAAACTTATTCACCTCTAATCCCGCTTCCCTGAGTTCGACCCTGGGCCTAAAAGTGACTAAGATAAAATCAAGTAGGCCAGGTTAAAAATTTTTGTAAAAAGGTGGTTAGGCTCGATATAGGTTAACCACTATACGCATTTCAACGATTAAATCACCATATTAAAACCACCTATCCGGGTCTACACCACTAAGCCTCTCAGCTTAGGATTTTTTCAACTAGGCGAAGCTAGTCAATCCACTATCATACCACTTGAACGAGGGTGACATAACCTCTTACAATAATCCCTTCTCTTTACAACCTAAAGAGAAGCAAAACAATGGATCTTCCTAACAACTTGGGATCCATAATCAAAGCAACAAATGGAATAAAAGCAATATAATCCTATGGAACCTCAAGGAAAGTCAAATCGGGTTTTTGCAGAGGTTCGGATCGACATGCTTTGAAAAGCATAGAAGCAGAAGCACAAAAGCACTTGAAAGAAAAGCACGCAAGCTCTTTTTCTAGATGGATTTCTCTTTGAATGTGTTTGAAAAAGGCTACCTACGACCTCTATTTATACTTGAAAGTCAACTAGAAAAGGAAGTCAAATTAGTTGATCAAAATGAGGTTTGGTCAGTCAAATTAGTTATTTGATTGATCAATGCTTGGTTGATTAATTAAGCTAAATGATCGATCAAAGGTGTATTTATCAACTTCCTAAAATGAACTGTTTTGATTAATTAACTAAGCTAGTGCTCGAGTAATTCATTTGATCGATCAATATTATTATTTAATCAATCAATTAACCTAAAAACATGATTTTTTATGTTAAGTGGGAAAAATCATTTGAATCTTATTTGAGGTTCCTTACAAAATAATCTCAACTCAATAAAATAAAAAGACGCTAAGAAGAAATCAGCAATCTTCTTGCTTTAATCCAAGAATCCATGAGAGTGTCCTGAAAGATTAGTCCAGCAGATAGCATAATTTTGGTGCATCAAAACAGAGGTACTTACATTCTCCCCCATTTTGTTGACAACAAAATTATAATTATGTAGAGATAAAAATTTAAAGAGTTATGCATAATATCTCCCCCTTTTTGATTCAGCAAAAATAAATATATAGCTATCAATTTTATCTATCTCCCCGTTAAACATGTAATTAAAGTAGTTATATTTATAACATGCATTTCCAAGAGAGAAATATTTAGCTGATAGAGAGATATAACCATGCATATAACTAGAAAGCAAGATAAATGAGTCCAGAATAAGTACTATAGGCCACAATACTATAACAAATAGTAGCAACAAGAAAAGATAATGCTAAGAAAAACTACTCTAGAGGAGCCATAAAAGCATCCATGGTGCTCTGAAGATCTATATCTAACTCCAGGTCCATCGAGTTAGATCTCTTTGATGAAGTTGGGCAGCCAAGATAGAGGCGTCTCTGGGCTGACGAAGTGGGTGTCGACTGCCTAACCATCCTACGAGGAGGTGTAACTTACTGGTCTGTGGCTACTGGAGGAGGAGGTGCTGCTAATGATGGAGGGACTATAGTAGACCGGCGAGAACGAGGAGGTCGGTGAAGCTGCTGCTGAATCTCGTGAATAAACTCTCCAAGTATATCCAAAAATTGACCTTAAGCATTCAGTTAGCTGGATACCTGATGCCATGTCTCATCATCACCAGGTCTGTCTTGTGCTGTCGGTGCATCATCAAGGAATTCCCATCAGTGACGTCCTGAATACTGACGTAGTCCCTACCTGAAAGCAGGCCGTCTAAAAGGCCTCACTCCTAGTCGTAGAAGGATGGAGTATGTCGTACTAGAGGACAGGTCACTGTGAAATGCTCATATGGCAGGAAAGCAGGAGGTACTACTGTAGAGGGTCTATTTGGCTCCTGAGGTTGCTGTTGGTGGTCTGCATCCTCACTATGGGCTCCCTGAGCTTGCTCCATCTTGGTATAAGTAAGCTTATCAAAATGGAGACTCTCGTAATGAACTGTTTGCGGTTGATATTCATTGGGGCATTGAAATGTAGAAAGATGTGAGAGAGGAGTGTCCCAAACTGGAAGGAACTGGTGGGTTACTTGATCATCACATAATGAACTAAGTGGTTCCAGTTGAATTGATTATTCTTAAGAAAGACAGAGTGGGTGATAACCATAATACTAGGGTAGTTCTCAAAAGAGGTAGACTTAGACATGAAGTTCCATAAAAAGACTATTCAAAGATCGTGAAAGACGAGGAAAATAAGGTGACTTGGCAGGATGACCCAAGTCATAATGAGTGGGAGTGAGAGGGTGATGGTAGCACCATCATTCGTCATAACTAACTTAATTTAGTTAGAATCTAGTGCTAAATGCTCCTTAATGATCGTCTAAGGATCATAATTCTATACTGAATTGATCTAAGAAGAAGATAGGCAAACAGGGTTAATTCTGCTATTTTACCATCTTATCACAAATGCAAATTAACCAAGGGGTTGATTAGGGCTTAATTCAAGGTTAAATGAACTAAAAAGACCAAGAAGTGGGCTCATACTGACTGAATCAAGGTTTCACACATTTCAAGGATGAAAACAATACTCAAAACCTTCATTATCAACCACACTCAAATTGAAAGGGTTTTGGTCAATATAAATTCAATCTAAACCTCCTAAAAATCATTGAAAAATATTCTAAGAGGTTTGGTACCTTCACTTTGACAATCTGAACCCATTTTGACCAAAAACAGAGATTTAGACTGGAATTTACCTTGATTTAGGCTCTTGTGCAATTTACTTAGTCAAACGTGGTTAAAATTCAAATCCAAGTTCACCATTAGATTCCTTGGGTCCAAATTAGGTTAACACCAAAATTTGGGCCCAATTAGAGTCCATGTTCACCTAGTTTGCATTTCTGCCCTTAAAATCCCTATTTCTCACATCTAAACCCATAGGTTTCAAGTTATGTTACAATCACACCCCTAAGTTCTCTTCTTCTTCACGATCAAGTCCCTGTTGCCTTCTCCTTCAGGCTTTCCTATTCATGGCATCAAACCCATGATTGGCGTGATTCAAAGGGGAAGAACTCCCTCGAATCAGCACCAAATCCCTCCAAATTTGGAGGGATTGGTCTCGAGATCAGAACCTATTGATTAAACTAGATCTTGAGCAATGCAATCAACACAAGAACCAGCATTGGAGCATGAGAACCCCACATCCTCTCTTCCCAAAATTGTGAGTGATTCATGAGAATATTAAGAAATTAGGGGTTCTTATCACTTCGATGTAAGTCCAAGCACGCTTTCAAGTCAAAATTAGCCAGGTTCCAGGCCAAAGCCACTCTTCTCATCCTTCTTCGGATGTCTCCGACCTGAGCTCTGGCAAGCTTCTCCTTCCTCCAACCTCCCAACAGTCACATTGAAAGACCCAACACCTTCACCACCTTTGTCCGCTCCTCATCGGTCAAAGCAGGAGCCCCTACCTCCTTCCTCAACATTTTTCCCCACCGAAGAATTCATCTCCTCCACGTCTAATGAGGCAAGCTGGACGTGAATCCTCTTCCTTTCGTATACATAAGTATTCCCCTATTTTCCTCTCGTCCCCTAGGTTAGTTTAGGCCACTTAGACTTAGGTTTCAAGCCCTCTACTCATCGTTCCCTCTTCTTCCTCACGGTCAGCGAAGCTCCAGAGAGCTTCATCCGGTCACTATACACCTCCAAACACAAAACCACCACCACCACTACCTTCCTCACATGCCACTAACCAAAAGCCCTAATGTAATTAGGACTTTTGGCCACTCAACACCACCCCTGACCATACCCATAAACCACATGCAATCTCAACTTCGTCCCACCTCCATGACACTCCAAACACCCTCACACCACTGCCATACCTTCCTCGCCTCACGGTGAGTCTTCTGAGTTGCCTAATTGGGGCAATTAGCCTATAGTTGTGATTTTCAGGGCTTGCCGGAGACAATGTCATCGCTATTCATCGCTGCCTCCCTCTGTCACCATCCACCGACCATTGACCTTGCCTCCACATCTAGCTAACGCGGAATCTAGCAAGGAAGCATCTGTGACAGGCGATTAGAGAAAGAGCAACAACAGTACAACCAATTGAGCTCGAAACATCAATGTAGCTACGAGAAGGAGAAGACTTCACTATAGTCCCACATTGTGGGCATTTAAAATTGAAATGTGTATATATTGAATAATGCCCATAGCCTCTTCGCCTAAGATCACAAGGGGTCATGTCCCTCCTCATGAGCATATGCACGCCGGTCTGCTAGCCACGCCATGAGAGCCAAATTGGCCCCCATGTGCTGAATCGATTTGGAGTTGAACCGGATCTGCATTGGGTTTAGGATTGGGTAGAGAGAAAGGAAAGGATCTATGAGAGAGATGGGTGGGTTTTTCCCTCAGAACCTGTGCCTAACACTTAGGCAATTTGTGAGACTTTGGGCTGAGCGTTAAGCTATCTATGGCTTTGGACTTAATCGATTAGCCATCTATGTGGTTTAAATTGACCATTTAATTTGAGAGGTTTGGATTGAGATATGAATTCAGTTGAACTTGATTGAAACATTAGTGGTTTCAACCACCATTCCTTTTATTCTCTCTATATATATTATTATTATTCTATAACTCCTGACATATATTGAATATATTTTATTGAGTTTTTGATTGAATATTGTGCTCATTGTTATACCATTTGAATAGTTGATTGAATTGCAATATTTGCTCCCTGTGAACGACCTCAGAACTCAATTTTTTGAGCTTTACAAATTTAAGTGTTGTTACACTTTTATCGGCTATACTACGACACATCTCTTTTCTACAACACAGTAGAAGCTCTCCAACTAAAGGGTCTCCTGAATAGCATTAGCCTGAGTTTTCTAGTGAAGCATAAGAAAAGTAGGACCAACAGAAAGACAATCAAGTATCTCAGAAATAACCTCTGCATTGACCAAAACCTCAATGCCATAAACATTCGAGGTAAGCTCAATGTTGAACCCCTCACCTATGTTCTTCATATTAGCATAAAATAGGTGACAAGCCATGGGGTTAACACCGGGAATGCGCCTGTCCTTGGATCCTGCATTAAAATTTATCTCGAAAAGGTGAAGAATCTAGTGGTAGGCAAGCTTCTCACGGATTCCAGGAAAGACAGTCTTAAAGTACGAAAAATCGACTAGTCTGCCGACGTGGGGGGAAAGCATGGCAAGAATAGAGAAACACTAACATACTACCTTGATAATGAAAAACCTATCGAAAGTATCATTGTGAGAACCCGAGGAGGAGGCATGTGCATGTTTCAGAGCCATGGAAGTATTGAAAACTGATGTTAGTCAATTAAAAAAGAAGGATTGATCGATCAAAAACTGACCAGATAGGTTTCTGGAAAAATGACTTTTGGTCGATCAACCAAGTTAATTGGTCGACCAAACGTGAACAGAATGCAAAAAACTAAGAGTTTCACGAGAGATAAGCTCACAAATACTATCAAAATGGCATGCAAACACAAGATTCATACAAGATCAACATTAAATCAAGTCATAGCACATCTATACATAAGAAAAATCCACATGAAACATATTTAAAGTATGTTTTAGAGGTTACCATGATTGATCAAAATGGTTGATCAAGAGGAGTCGACGAGGCCATTGGAGAGATGGTGAGCACGACCAGCGAGGGAGGAAGCATGGCGAGGGTGTGCTCACAAGAAGCTCCCCTACGGTGTGGATGGTGTCAATGGAAGGAGAGATGAGTCGATGAGGAGGTTGCACGACCAAGCAAAGAGCGAGGGAGGACATCGGAGGTTGATCTATCTCCGGTGATGTGTGGCGGTGGTCAATGGTGTCGTAGGTGGTTGATCGATCACGGTGGCTGGAGGAGGAGAGGTGGGGTCATGGTTTTGGTCAGTGGATGAAGTTGGGACAAAAGATGTAGGGTAGGAGTGTTTTCGTCGGGTAGATGTGTTGAGTAAAAAATTAGGTATTAGGGTAAAAGATAGGTGTTTTATATAAAGTTGGGTAGATAAATAAGGTAAAAATATTTAGGGTAGGTAATCACAACGATTAGGCACGGCTTAGGTGAATAGAGGTGATTAGGATCGCAAATGCAAATTTGGATTCTGCCCAGGTTTGGTCTATCAAAACCATGTTTTGGTCAATCAAAACAGAAACTGATTGATCATTTAAGATCATTGGCCGATCAGGGTTTAAAGGTTTGGAGGGAAATTTACCACCCAAACAAATTGGTCGATCAAACTTCAAATTTTTGGAGGGAAAATTCCCACCAAAGATTTGGTCGATCAACTTGGAAAGATTGATCGATCAAACAGTTTGGTCGATCAATTTTGAAATTTTTGTTCGATCAAAGGTTGAAAACAAGGCAATCAAAATTATCAAATTAGCTTTTTCAACCTAGATAGTCCTAGTGCATGGCAAATAAGGTCAAATCTATCTTTTGGTAGAGGTTTTGTAAAGATATCAGCTAACTGATCTTCAGTTTTAACAAACTCTAAGTTAATCTCATCCTTTAGGACATAATCCCTTAGGAAGTGATGCCTAACACCAATGTATTTAGTCCTAAAATATTGTATAGAGCTTTTAGATATATTGATGGCACTAGTGTTATCACAAAGTGTTTTATTATTTTTATAGGATAGGCCAAAATCTTCTAATGTTTATTTCATCCACAATAGTTGTGAACAAGCTAAAGATGTAGCTACATATTCGGCTTCTGTTGTAGATAATGAAACAGTATGTTATTTTCTAGAAAACCAAGAGACTAAGGAATTTTTGAGAAATTGACACATTCCACTAGTACTCTTTCAATTAGTGAAACTACACGCATAATTAGCATCACAAATGAAATAAAGATCCAATGTGGTTGACTTTGGATAGAATAGTCCTAGATCTGGTGTGTGGTTTAGGTATTTAAGAATTATTTTAACTGCATTTAGGTGTAATTCTTTAGGAACAACTTGAAAATGAGCACATAAGCAGGTGCTAAATAGAATATCAGGTCTACTAGCTGTTAAATATAGTAGAGAACCTATTATGCATTTGTACAACTTTTAATCTACAGACATATTGTCTCATCAGTTTTGAGTTGTGTAGAAGCTGTCATAGGTGTGTCCTTTCCTTTCACCTTGTCCACAGAGAATTTCTTCAAGATCTTCATGGTGTACTTAGTTTGTGATATGAATATCTCGAAGGATATCCGGTCAATTTGAAGACCAAGAAAGAATCAAAGTTCTCCCATCATACTCATTTCAAACTGATTTTGCACAACCTTGGCAAACTCTTGGCATAGAACATTAATAGCACCGAAAATGATATCATCAATGTAGATTTGTATTATTAGATCATTTTCTTTTCTTTTTGTAAATAAAGCTGGATCTACTTTGCAATTTTAAAATCATTTTCAATTAAGTTTTTAATCTATCATATCAAGCTCGTGGAGTTTGTTTTAGACCATATAATTCTTTGTTTAGTTTGTATACATATTCTAGATGGTTTACGTCTTCAAAACCTAGAGGTTGTTTAACATAGACTTCCTCCTTGATAAATCCATTTAGAAAAATACTTTTGACGTCCATCTAAAAGAGTGTAAACTCCATGTGGGCAGCAAAGGCTAACAACATTCTAATGGATTCCAGGCAAGCTACAGGTGCATATGTTTCATCAAAATCAATTTCTTCTTCTTGATTATACCCTTGGGCCACAAGTCTAGCTTTGTCTTAACTACTTCTCCTAATTCATTCAGTTTATTCCTGAAAATCCATTTGGTTCCTATGATAGTTTGAGAGTCTGAATTTGGAACAAGTTCTCGTGCTTGATTTCTTTCAAATTGATTCAATTCATCTCCCATTGCAATAATCCAACAAGTATCAAAAAATGCACCCTTAACATTTTCAGGTTCTAGTTGAGAAACAAAAGCTATAAAAAGTAAGGTGTTGACAGAAGATCTGGTCTGAACTCCTTTGGATAGTTCTCCTATTACAATTCTTTTGGATGATCCTTCATATAAGACATATCTTTTGGTAATTCATCTGATATGTTTTCTTCTGGTATGTTTGAAGGATCTCTTATGTGGTCATCATCATCATTTAGAGAAGATTGTGGTTGAGCTAGAGTCTCATCAAAAGACACATGCATAATTTCCTCAACAACAAAATTCTTCTTGTTAAATACTCTATAAGCTTTATTTCTGGTTGAATAACCTAAGAAGATTCCTTCCGAGCTCCTAGCATCAAACTTTCCAAGATTATCCTTTGTGTTAAGTATAAAGCATTTACAACCAAATATCTTAAAATAGGAAATTCTAGGTGTTCTTCCATGATAGAGGTCAAAGGGTGTTTCGTTTAGCATAGGTCTAATCAAGGCTCTATTTTGGATATAGCAAGCAGTGTTTATAGCCTCAACCCAAAAATATCGAGGTTGTAGGTTCTGACGAAGGGGGTGAGATTTGTGTAATACAAAATAATTTAGAAATAATATCTATAATCTCTCAAAATAACAATCACCACAAATGGACAATGGATTTTTAGGTGGAAACTCAACCCAGGTAAAAACCACCACCTAAACCTCTTGGTTTAGGATTTCTTGATCGACCTAGTCAATCAAATCCACTGACCGTGCCACTTAAATGAGGCTGACACAACCTCTTACAACCACGCTACTTTACAACCAAGGGTAGCGTAACCTCAAACCCCTCCTCTTCACGAGGAGTATTTTGTCTTGTGAGGGAGATGGGAATTCGCAAAGTGAATACCCAACCAAAAATAAAAGCAAAAATGAATACCTATGGAGCCACAAAGTAGGGATAAATCTATGCCACTATAGGCAAGAAGGGCTTATCAGCATCAAATTGACAGAGTTTCGGTGCTCTAGGATTTACAATGTATAACTTGGAGAGCAAGATCTTCTCAAAGTGATTTCTCTCTTCTCTTGAACACAAATAGATGTGGAAATGGTTTCTCAAGGTTTATTTAGCCAAGCGAAGGTCCTCTCCCATTTATAGAGGTGCTTAAAAAGCTTTGGAAGGCTTTGGAAGCCTCTTCTAGCTGTTAGGAACAAGGCACAAGAGAGTGGTCCAAAATCCCACCGAAATCTTGGTCATTAAAGAGTCTGACAAAGTTATCAAATGTATGGGTCATCGTCTGATTTGAAGGTCGGATGTCTAATATAGAAGGGTTGTGATCCTAGACTGGGTTGGATCTAGATGGACATCTATGTCATTTTAAGACATCTGGGAAAGGTTTCAAATGTCTCATTCTAAGACAGGGGTGTTCTTGTTTTGTCCAGATCTAAATAGGGTTCTAGGTATTTTAGGTCAAACGACGTGTCAGACGTCTGTCAAAGTGTCTGGATGCTTGGAAAGAGAATTCTATGCGAGAATGGATTTCCTAAGAGGCTAACGGCTATAATCATCTGACAAAAGTAGATTTGTGTGAAATTTAGGCTAACATCTTTTTATCAAACGTCTGGGAGTCTCTATGGATGTTTGATTAATATTATTAATACAATCATAGGTCAATCCTCAAAGATATTCTCTGACAGGCCAACGGTCCTCTAATTTGACGTTTGGCAAGGTCATTAGACATCTAGACTAAGGGATAGTCATCTGAAAGTAATGGTCAGAGAACACTAAATCTAGCCTAAGTGTTTGGACATCTGTACAAACTATCAGACGTCTTAAAATCCAGAATTAGTTGGCTAATGGTCATGTTAGACATCTGATTAGGTTATCTGATTTCTATACTGATTTTCTAATTTTATTCTAGGGTTTGCCTAAGTGTCCTAGTGATGGAATAATGTTTCTATGACTAAGATATGTTACTTTGGGGCTCTTTAACAATAATCTAAATGTAAAGAGAAAAACAAATAAAGAGTACAAATATAAAGATAAACAAGACATCTATCTTATTCTTCTTGCCTTCAAGCTCTCGCTCCAAGCGAAGCCTCCATCTTCTCTTCTCCTCCATCAAGCTCCTCCAATCCGCCATGGATGCGAGCTTGAGCTTCTTCACACTTGAATCCATTTGCATTAGTCTTGAAACTTAAACTCAATGCAAATGTTAAATGGCAATTATTTTGTTATCATTAAAATTAACGATCATGGTGCCCTTACACCAACAAAGGTAGCTTTGACTCGCATAGCATCATTCAGGCACACTCTTGCAAGGTCCCATTTTTCCATTCAACAACTCCATTTTGAGGTGCGACTCTAGGAAGAACTGATAAATGCCAGTTTATCATTATTCTTATGCATTAAAATAAACCTAGCTCTTAGGATTTCACTCTGCAAATGGGTTTTTGGACTGCATTTAGGCATTAATTAGGTTAGACATGCATTGCATTTTTTATTATCTTTTTAATGTGTTTTTGTGAGTGTTAAGGATAAACAGATTAATAGATCCTTAGAACCCTAGCACTCAGGAAGGCAATAGGTGAAGGAGAAGGACAAACTAGTTGGAACTCAGCTTGATCCAGCTCACCATAGATGGAATCCAGCTCACTTGGATTAGGGTCAGCTCATCCTAACTCCATTCAGCTCATCTCAGTTGAATGATAGCTCAAGAGAGCTCATCATAGCTTACCCTAGCTCAGGTCAGCTCTGATCCAACTCAACTTAGCTGAGTCTAGCTCATCTCAGCTCTCATTAGTCCATAGGGAGCTCTAGCTAGCTCAGCTGAGTTGACTGGAGTTCACCCTAGCTTAGGTCCAACTACATCCAGCTCCACTCAACTCCAACCAGCTGAAGATGAATTCATCCCAGCTCAGGAAGCTCAAGTCCAGCTCCCAGGGACTCAGCTTAGCTCAACTTAGTTGAGCTAAGCTACCTTAGCTGCCTCAACCAGCTTGATCCTCCCCGGGAGCACCAGCCCAGCTCACCTCAACTCATTATGGTAGAAGCCAGCTTACTTTAGCTTGGCTTAGTAGCTAGCAAAGAACTAGCAAGCTAAGCCAGCTAGAGTAGCTCCATGCAACCCTCTTCAGCAGCTGCCAGCTCCAATTCAAGCTCCAGGCTTCTCCTCAACTCCTCTCTTCAAACCCTAGCTCCAATACCTCCTCCTCTACTCCATAGCTAGCTAAGCTAGCTTAGCTTAGCTTAGCTAGCAGCCAGGTCCTTGGCCATCCACCACCTTCAACTCAACCCTAGCTAGCTCCACCAACTTAAGCCTTACCTAAGCTAGCTATCCTACTCCAAGTTGGCGCCACCACCTAGCCACCTCTTCACCCCATTATCACCACCAAAAGGCACCAATTTTGGTGCCAAACCCTAACCCTAACTACCCCCCTTTTTGGCACCAACATCCACCCCCATATCCACCATACACATAACCCTACAACCTATCCTAGCCACCCACCTACCCCTCCTTCTAGAACCCTACTTGGCGCCACCTAAGCCCCCTTCTAGAAACCATTTTGGCACCAACTTCAAGGGGTGCCACCACCCATAACCACCACCTAGGTGACCCTTGGGTTGGCGCCAATCACCCTTAGCCATAGGATCCCCAATGACCCCCCATATCCGATCCTAGCCATCCATTCCAAGAGCCACCTATCCCCCCTTCCTACTCTATATAAACCCACCACCTACCACCATTTTAAAGCATCCTCCATTAGTGTATTATTCCACCTACATCCACCTACACCTATGGCCAAGAAGAAGGAGTAGAGAAGAAGATTAAGGGGGCACATCACCAGCCCCCTTGGTGCCTTCTTCTCCCCACTTTCTTCAACTTATGCCACGCCAAGGAGGAGGAGCATTCTACTTCAAGGAGGACGGCCAAGCAAAGGAGAAGAACCTAGGGTGGGTGTCTACCCTTGGAGGAGGAGAATTAAAGGTGGTAGCTACCACCTTGGAAGACATCATTTGGAGGAGCATCTCACGCCAAGGAAAAGGAGTTGTCTTTTCAAGTCAATGAGCTACTTGGCTTGAAGCAAGAAGCCCTCTTCTTCACCATCTATCTAGAGGATTTGTGTTTTATTTTTCTTGTATTTTCAAGTAGAGTAGAAGCATTCCTCTATAGGTTTTGTGTGAACAATTTTGCTTTAATTCAAATTACCTTCTTTCAATTTCTGTTGCATAGCTTGTTACAAATTTTGCCTAGTAATTATTTCACTCCCTCTCCCTAATTATTCTAGGCCTCCACATGCTTAGGGTAAGCTTAGGGAGAGGCTCTACCTGTCACCTTAGGGTTAGGTTTCTTGAATTAGGTATTAGTTGTTTTCTAGCTTTCAACAAAAACTTGCATGTTGCCTTTATTTCAAAAATCATAAAAACTATATATTCAAAAAGACCAAAAAGAAAGTTGAGATTTATTTTCCAAGCAAGAGATTTAATTTTTGCAAACTTGCCTCCTTGGACGACCCTAGATACTCCCCTATCTAGGTCATATAAATTTTAAAAGCGAAAGCAGATTTACGCGTTGCAACGACACTAAATTGCCTAATTAACAAATCGCGTATTTTCACGATCAAGAGCAAATTCAGTTTTTATCCCATACTGATCACAAAAGTCAAAAAAAGATTGATTCTCAAATTCTCCACCATGATCACTTCTAATCCTAATGACTTCAGATCCTTTCTCATTTTGTAGTCTTTTTACTAGTTTACTAAAAACATCAATAGTTAGATCATTACTTTTCAAGAAGGATACCCAAGTAAATCTCAAAAAATCATTGATTATGACTAAACAATATCTGCACCCACTTAGGCTTTCAAATTTGATTGGTCCGAATAAGTCTAAGTGAAGTAATTCCAAGGGTCGAGAGGTGCTAACCATCCTTTTAGGTTTAAAGGAATTTTTGGTTTGTTTACCAATTTGATAAGAATCGCAGACTCTGCTTTTCTTGAAATTGATCTTGAAATTTCACAAGTCTACTAATATTCTTCATGTGAACATGACCTAGCCATTTGTGCCAAAGTATTGCCTCATCGTCAAATGCAACAAGACATTCAAAGCCATCGCATTTGTTGAAGTTGACAATGTAAATATCTTTGTCTGTTTCCTTTAAGAAATATTTATTTGGTTTCTTTATCTCCTATTTTAAACCAACTGAACTGAAAATAATTTTATAACCTTTATCACAAATTTGACTTACACTAAGTAGGTTATGTTTTAATCCTTTAATTAGATGTACATTATCAAAAGAGGCAGAAGAGTTACCAATTTGTCCAGTGCCAATAATACGTCTCTTGTGGTTGTTCCTAAAAGTAACTATACCGCCTTCTTGGTGATTGAATTGTAGGAATAGGTCTTCTTCTCCTGTCATATGCTTAGAACATCTGTTGTCCATGATCCATCTTCTTTCTTTTCGATCCTATCATTTGTTTACATTTGTGAGGTCTTAGATCATTGGATCTATAAATTAGCTTCAGATTTCCATTTGATTCACGATATGTCCACCTCTTGTAATCTACTTGACCTACAAAATAAGATTTCAAGAGTGCCTTTGGTACCCATTTTCACTTGAGTCCACGGTTGTTAGTTGGTGCTGCCTGTTTTGGTAAGCTACCTTTCTCTTTCTTTTGACTTGAACTAGATGCTTCATGGTCATTTTTAGGTATATATCCTAACCCAAATTTTGTGGTACTTTGGGTTTGTGTTCCTAGAAGTTTATGCAAGTTATGACTACCTTTTGTGGACTTGGCTAAATCATTTAGAAGGTTAGTAGAATTTTCTTTCAATTTGTCTATATCTATTTTTAGGTTACCTATCTGTGATCTTAGTGATGTGATTTCAACAAATAGCTCCTTATTTTGTGATGCAAGTGTATTTTTTTGTGCTTTTCTTCTTGTAAGGCTTTTCACTAAGCTTCTATTTTTTATTTTAAGTGATTTAGTTATGTCATGCATTTCAAAGAAAGCTTCTAATAATTCATCAGGTGAAAAAGAGGTTACCTCATCTTCCAGAGACATGAGCCCTAAAAGAGCTTCCTCACTAGAGGCCTCTTCTTCATCTAAGATTGATTTAGACTCATCCCAAGTTGCTTGAAGATCCTTCTTCTTTCCATCCCTCCTTGGAAACTTCTTCTCGGATTCCTTTCTGAGGAGTGGACAATCCTTTCTAATGTGTCCCTTCCTTTTGCAGTTGTAGTAGATGATGGTGTCTTCCTTGGATTCTTTCTTCTTTCTCCAATTCCTTTTGTTCTTGAGGAACTTCCTGATATTCCTCAAGAGAAAAGCTACATCTTCTTCATCTTCACTTAATGTCTCCTCTGATTGATCATTGACTTCAAGTGCTACGGTCTTCTTTTTAACTCCTTCATTTTTGTGCTCCTTCATATGTTGAAGCTAAACTTCGTATGCCATCAAACTACTAACAAGATCGTCTAGTTTTAAAGTAGACAGATCCTTTGATTCTTGGATGGTTGTGGTCTTTGTCTCCTAATCATTGGTGAGAGATCAGAGGATTTTCCTCACTAGAGCTTCATTCTTGACCTCTTGATCTAAGTTTCGTAGAGAGTACACGATATCCATGAATCTTGTAAATATCTCTTTGATGGATTCTCCTTCATCCTGAAAAGCTCATAATTTTGTGTTAGTAAATTAATTTGGGTTTCCTTTACCTTGGATGTTCCCTCGTGGGTGACTTCCAAGATGCTCCAGATTTCGTAGGCTATCTTTCAAGCTAACACACAATTGAATTCTACTTTTGAAAGTCCATAGAAAATCATGTTCATGGCCTTTGTGTTATGTGTCGCCATCTTCTTTTGATCTGGAGTTACCGCCACTCCCTCGATTTCTGGGCATGTGTACTTGGAGGCAATGACATCCCATACCTCAAAATCCATTGATTCCAGGAAGATTTGCATCCTGTTCTTCTAGTATCCGTAGTTCGTTCCATCAAAAAATGGAGGTCAAACTGTAGACTACCCTCAGCATACGTGCCAATAGACGACTTTGACATCTTCTGGACGATGAAGCTCTAATACCAAGTGTGGTTGCTTACGGATCTTAATGGTATACTAGAGGAGAGGGTTTAATAGTATCACTTAAAAATTTAAATGTAATAGAAGTAGAGACAATTCAATCCACAGAAAATCAAGCACAGATAACACCTAGATTTATAGTGGAAACCTTCCTAGGTGAAAACCACTACCTAAACCTCTCAGCTTAGGATTTTTTGGACTAGGTAAAGTTAGTCAATCCACTATCATACCACTTGAATGGGGTTGGCACAACCTCTTACAACAATCCCTTCTCTTTACAACTGAAGAAAAGCAAAACAACAACGGATCCATTAATGGTAGGCCTTGTGGGACATGGATTCAGCCTCAATGTGGTGTTAGGCAGGGATGCCCACTTGCTCCACTTGTGTTCAACCACATGGTTGACACTTTAGCTAGGTATGCTTCCAGACTATCAAAGGTTGGTATCATCAGAGGATATTCCATCTCCAACAGGAATGGCCTAGCTCATGTTTTGCAGTATGTTGATGAAACAGTTTTCTTTGTAGATGGGAATGAATAAGAAGCACAGGGACTGCTCCACATGATACAGATATTTGGGGAAATATCTACTCTGAAATTGAATGGTGATAAATCTTCTTTGGTGTGTTTTGGGCTAACTAATGACGAGCAAATGGCCATCTCCTCAATATTAGGTACCCCCTTGGTTACTCTCCCTATCAGATATTTGGCCTTGCCTCTGAAATGTACTAAACTTAAGAAGAGCAACTGGCATGTTTTATTTGATAAAATCTCTATCAAGATACAAGGATGGAGCAGCAAATATCTCTCTAAAGGGGACAGACTTATTCTTTTGAATTCGGTGATAACCTCCATCCCTATTTTTTTCTTCTCTATGTTTAAAGCACCCAAGCACATCTGGAAGTGTATTGATGTGATGCGGAAATGCTTCTTCTGGAAGGGAGAAAATCATGAAGGTAAATTTCTTCAACCAGTGAAATGGGATAGTAATTGTATGCCAAAAGATCAAGGTGGTATGGGAATAAAATATCTTAAAGAGTTCAATGATGCTTTGTTGCTTAAGTGGGCCATCAAATTGCTTAATGATGAGAATAAGAATTGGGTGAATCTTATTAAAGAAAACTATGGCAATTCGCATAGTTCTTTGGATCGTCTCCAACCACTTAAGCCATCTCCTTTCTGGAAATCTATGATACAAGCCATGAAGAACAACTGGTAGATGTTTCAACCTATCTTAGGTGATGAGCGCTACTTTAAGTTCTAGCAAGAGGAATGGTCTTCTTTGGGTCAAATAAAGGAAGTATATCCAAGAGCTTATGCGGCTATCATGAATAAAAGGGACCCAGTTTGCAGGTTCTGATCTGAGGGGAATGAGGCCTGGCTAATTGGTGGGGGTGAATCTAGCAGAGAAGGCACAAGAACATGGGAGGAAAAGACTCGCCTAGAGCAAGACCTGATGGCTTTTAGGCCGCTTCCTAGTATTGAAGACAGATATAGATGGGATGGAATTTTCACTCCTGCAAGAGCATACGAAAAGATCATGAGGCACTCCTACTCAATGGAGGCTGATGCGGTAGGGAAAAAGCTATGGTTACTGAAGATCCCAATTAAAGTCCAAATTTTTCTTTGGCTATGTAGGAGGGGTGGATTGGTGACAAGTGATCTCAGACATAGAAGATTGGGTGCTGTGTTACAATCTTGCCTGCTATGTGGTTTGCCAACCGATAGTTCCACTCATATTTTTTCTTCATGCGCAGTCGCTGATGCTATGTGGAGAAGAGTATGCAAGGAACCTCTTCCCATGTGGGACGATCTATGGAAAAAATTTTTGTTGCATGATAAACTGCCCTGTCATATGGCGGCAATCATGTGGTGTGTTTGGAGAGCGAGAAATGATTTTTTGTTTCAGGAGAAGCCAGTATGTGTGGAGCAAATTGTAAATGTATGCTAGTCTCTCATACATATGTGGGGTTCTACACTGTAATCATGTCTTTATAGTGATTAATAAAATGCTCTCCCGAATTGCTATTATTGCACGATAGCTTTCCTTATTGTTTCAAAAAAAAAAAAACTTAGGATCCATAATCAAAGCAACAAGTAGAATAAAAATAATATAATCCTATGGAACCTCAAGGAAAGTCAAATCAGAATTTTGTAGAGGTTCGGATCGATATGCTTTAAAAAGCATAGAGGCAGAAGTGCAGAAGCACTTGAAAGAAAAGCTTGCAAGCTCTTTTTCTAGATGGATTTCTCTTTGAATGATTGTTTGAAAAAGGCCACCTGCGACTTCTATTTATACTAGAAAATCAACCAGAAAGGAAGTCAAATTGGTCGATTAATTAAGGTAGTTTGGTTGATCAAAATGAGGTTTGGTCAGTCAAACTAGTTATTTGATTGATCAATGCTTGGTCTATTAATTATGATAAATGGTCGATCAAAGGTGTATTTATCAACTTCCTAAAATGGGCTATTTTGATCGATTAATTAAGCTAGTTAGTCGATCAATTCATTCGGTTGATCAATATTATTATTTGGTCGATCAATTAACCCAAAAACTTGATTTTTATGTTAAGTGCAAAAAATCATTTGATGCATATTTGAGATTCCTTACAAGATAATCTAGACTCAATAAAATAAAGACACTGAGTAGAAATCAGGAATCTTCTTGCTTTAATCCAAGAATCCATGAGAGT
Organism: Thalassia testudinum; assembly: GCA_037157565.1. Taxonomy (NCBI): domain Eukaryota; kingdom Viridiplantae; phylum Streptophyta; class Magnoliopsida; order Alismatales; family Hydrocharitaceae; genus Thalassia; species Thalassia testudinum. Next base: position 6,449,527 of record JAZHRO010000056.1, read on the forward strand.
ATCCTAAAAGATTAGTCTAGTAGATAGCATAATTTTGGTGCAACAAAACAGAGGTACTTACAAAGAATTGGGTCTATAATATGAAGGATGGTCAACTCAAATTAGAAAGGCCTAAGAGCTACCAAAGTCACCAAAGGAGATCTTTTGTAGGAATAAGAAGGAAGACAATGAAGAAACCATCAAGGAGGCCAATGGGTGATGGACTCGGGTGCTCCAAGCACATGACTAGAGACAAGCACCTCTTCTTGGACCTCCAACCTATGGATGGAGAAATGATTACATTTGGCAACAACCACAAGGGCCATATTATTGGCCTTGGTAAGATAGGTAACCCTCCTTCCCCTATCTCTAATGTCTCTTTAGTTAAAGGGTTAAAGCATAATTTGTTTACTGTTAGTCAAATATGTGATAAGGGATATAAAATAGTATTTACTTCTAAAATATTTGAAGTAATGCATGTTCCCTTCTTAAGGGAACTAGGTATAAAGACATTTATATTGTAGAGTTTGATAAAAATGGAACATATGAATGTCTTGTTGCAAATGATGAAGTATTTGGCATAGGTGACTCGAACATGTTCATATGAGGTTAGTACACAAACTAGCCAAACATGAACTAGTTTGCGGTCTCCTAAAAAGAAACTTGTTGAAAATTTTACTTGTGATTCATGTCAATTAGGAAAAATCATGAAATCTAGTTTTGAAAACAAAGAAGTAATATCCACCTCTAGCCCATTAGAATTGCTTCACTTAAATTTGTTTGGACCAACAAAGTATGAGAGTCTTAGTGTGTGTAAATATTGTCTTGTCATTGTAGATGATTTTTCTCGATTTTCATGGGCCTCCTCCTTGAGATCAAAAGATGAAGCATTTTCTGTATTTTCCATTTTTTGTATGAAGGTTCAAAGTGAAAAAGGCTACCATATCACTTGGATTCGTAGTAATCATGGGGGTGAGTTTGAACATTCCTTGTTTGTTGATTTTTGTCAAGAGTATGGTATTTCTCATGAGTTTTCTTTCCCCCAGGCACCTCAACAAAATGGGGTAGTCAAGAGAAAGAACTGCACTCTTCAAGAGTGTGCTTGCACATTACTCATAGACTCTAGGTTACCGAAGTACTTTTGAGTCAAGGTGGTTAAGACAGCTTGTTCCGTGTTAAATCACATCTTAATTCAATCTGGATTGCAAAAAACTTGTTTTGAATTATACTATGGGAAAGTACACAAAATTAGTTACTTTAAAGTTTTTGGATGCTGATGTTTCATTTTGAATACTCACTCTAATTTAGATAAATTTGATTCCAAAGGTGAAGAAGCCATTGGTTATTCTTCATGAAGTAAGACAAATCGGGTGTTTAACATGACCACATTGGTAGTAGAGGTGATCCTCCATGTCTCTTTGGATGAATTACCCAACTCTTCTTCTATTGACCATGTCAATTTGGATGATGAGGATGATCCATTTGTCGATGTGTCTAACATTCAAGACTCCAATATCCATAATCTCTTAAAAGATTGGATATTTCAAAGGGATCATCCCGAAAGTCAAGTCATTGAAAGTATTTCTAATGGTGTTAAAGCCTGATCTAGATTTAATTGCTCTCTCGGTCTTTCTACCTTCATATCTCAAGTTAAACCAAAGAGTGTTGAGGAAGTGTGTTCTAACAAGCCTTAGTTGATGGCTATGCAGGAGGAACTCAACTAATTCCAAAGGAATGAAGTTTGGGACCTAGTACCCAAGCTCGTAGGGCAAACAGTAATAGGAACCAAATGGGTATTCCAGAATAAGTTAGATAAATCCAGTGTAGTTATTCACAATAAAGCTAGGTTGGTAGCACAAAGTTATAACCAAGATGAGGGGATTGACTTTGATGAGACCTATGCTCCCATAGCTAGACATGAGTCAATTCACATGCTACTTGCTTATGCCTCCCTCCTCAGCTTTAAGATCTTTCAAATGGATGTTAAGAGTGCTTTTCTTTAATGATTTCATTAAGGAGAAACAACCTCCCAGTTTTAAGTCTCATGATAAATCAAATTTTTTCTATAAATTGAATAAGGCACTATATGGGTTAAAACAAGCTCCTAGAGCTTGGTATGAAAGACTCAAAGAATACTTGTTAGGAGCAAACTTTTCTATAGGAGAAGCTAATTCTACATTATTTATTAAGAGAAAAGGAAAAGAAATTCTATCAGTTTAAATATATGTAGATGATATATTATTTGGTGCTACTAATGAATCTCTTTGTCAAGAATTTTCTAAGCTAATGTAGGAAGAATTTGAGTTGTGTTTGATGGGTGAACTCAAGTTCTTCTTAGGTTTACAAATCACTCAACTTGAATTTGGTACCTTTGTAGGCTAGTCCAAATATACAAAGGAAATGGTGAAAATATTTGGCATAGACAAGAGTAAAGGTAAAGGTAAAAACACTCACATGAGTGTTTATGCCTCATTAGATATAGACGAATCAAGTACGCCTACTGATCAGAAGCTTTACCATGGTATGATTGATTTTCTATTGTATTTAACTGCTAGTAGGCCTGATATTCTATTTAGTACTTGCTTGTGTGCTAGGTTTCAATCAAATCCAAAACAATCACACTTAAATGTTGTTAAGAAAATATTTAGGTATCTAGTTGCCACATCATATTATTGCCTATTCTAACCTAGATCTAGTGGTTTCAACTTAATAACATATAGTTATGTAGACTACGCAGGTAGTTACACTGATAGGAAGAGCACTAGTGGAACGTGTCAATTTTTGGGCGATTCACTAGTCTCCGATTTTCAAAGAAACAATCTAGTGTAGCCCTATCGACCACGGAGGTTGAGTATATAGCCACCGCTCTAGCATGTTCCTAGGTTTTATGGATGAAAACTACCTTAATAGATTTTGCTTTGAAATTTAGTAAGCTAAAAATTTATGTGATAATATTAGTGCTGTCAACCTCTCAAACCTTATACATCACTCCGATACAAAACACATTGATATTCGACATCACTTTTTGACGGACAATGTACTCAAAGGGGAAATCGAGGTTGAATTTATTTGTACTGAGTTGTAGCTTACTAATTGATAAATGCCAGTTTATCATCATTCTTATGCCTTAAAACACACCTAGCTCTTAAGATTTTAACTTTACAATTGAGTTTTTGGGTTGCATTTAGGCATTTCCTAGGTTAGGCATGCATTACATTGTTTTTGTGTTTTTACATCTTTATTTCAGTCTCAAAGATGAACAGAATTAGAATATCCTACAGACCCTAGCATTAAGAAAGGTAGAAGATGGAGAAGCCCAATTCAGCTAGATCTCAGTTGAATCAAATCATCTTAGCTGGATTCCAACTCATTTCAACTCTAGCTAGCTAGGTCCAACTGATTTCAATTCCATTTAGCCTACCTCAGTTGGATGGCAGCTCAGTCCAGCTCAACCCAACTAAACCCAGCTCCATTCTAGCTCCTCCCAACTCAAGATAGTTCATGGAAGCTCTACTTGACTAGGTTTAACTAGTACCATCAACTAGCTAAGCCTAGTCTGCTGATGAAGTCCACAACTAGCTCAAGGCAGCTCAACACCAACTCATGAAGACTCACCCTAGCTCAACTTAGCTGAGCTTGTCTACTGGGCCTAATCTAGCTAGCTTAGCTAGCTAGGGAGTCCTCATGAAGATCAAAACCAACTCCCTTCAGCTCTAGAATAGTTGAGACCAACTCAACTTAGTTCAAACTACTCAACTTAATAGCTTGCAAAGAACTAGCTAGCTAAGTTGAGTAGCTGAGCTCCTAGAAGATTTTTTGTAGCTCAACATTAGCTCCAAGAAGACTCAGAGAAGCTCCTCCTACAAAACCCTAACTTCTCCTCTACTCACCTACTAGCTAAGCTAGCTTAGCTTTTCTCACCTAGCTCCACCTCATGGCCTACTATCCTACTACTTAAGCTCCACCAAAAAGGCCACTTAACTCCACAAAAAATGCCACCTACTCCCTCCTTTTGGAGCCACCACTAGCCACCCTTTCACCCCACAACCACCACCAAAAGACACCTTAAAATTGGCACCAACTTCCCCTTCTAGAAACCCCTTAAGTTGGAGCCAACTTACCAATAGATCTCCACCATACACCTACCCCTATGAGCCCATCACCACCATCCAAAAGTGGTGCCAACCCTTAACCCCTAACCCTACCTGAACTCCAAGCCAACCATGCCTCAACCTGCCCTTAACCACTTTGTTTTTGGTGCCAAAATGAAGAGGCACCCACCACCTACACCCTTCCACATGTGGTGACAAAACCTAAGCCTATATCTACCCTACATCCACCTACAAACCACATCCTAGCCATCCTTTACATGGCGTCAAAAGATCAACCCTAACCACACCTAAAGTTAACGCCAAGTTAACCCAACCAACCCTAACCATACCCCCTTTACACCTCTTCCTATGGCACCAATAACCCTCCACCCTTCATCTCATAACCATCACCTAAAGAAGAATCATAACCATCCATCTTAGCCCACGCCACCTTAACCCTAGGCCAACCTAGTTGGTGCCAACCCACCCCCCATCCACTCTATATATACATCAACCACCCAAATTATTCCCATCTTTGGTCACTTTATTTTCTACCTTAAACATAGGCCTACACACCAAGGGGAGAAGAAGAAGAAGGTGATCAAGGAGACTCACTTGTCTCCTTAGTGTTCACCTTGTTGTTCTCTTCTTCCTTAGCCCATACCAAGGAACAACCTAGGAGGACGGCCAGGCAGGGGGGCATTCAAGGTGGTGGACATCCACCTTGGAGGAGGAATTAAGAGGAGGATACAGGAGCATGAGGATCTCTCTTCATAGTGTAGGAGTCACTGCACTTGGAGCGAGAACATCTTCACCACTTGGAGGATTAGTTCTTCTTCATCTTTCATTTTTTCTTTTGTATTAGCTAGTTGTTATTTTTATTGTAACAAGCATTCCGCCACAAGTACTCTATTCTTATTAGCAATACAAAAGATTCATTTTATGCCTTACAATTTCTATGCTCTAAATTTTTAGTGCTTTCCTCAAAGTACTTAGTGCACTACGCACTTCTCTCCTAATTACCCTAAGCACACTTGCTTAAGGTGAGCTTAGAAGAGATCTTTATTTTCACTTAGGCGTAATTTCCTTTGTTGCGTAGTTTTCATCTCATTCTTCGCATTCCCAATTATTTTCAAAAATTGTAAAAATCTCAAAACAAAAAAAACATAAATTGAGGATTTGAGAGAGAGAGAACAAACTATTTGAATAAGAATTTGGCCTCCTTGGACGACCCTAAATACCTGGTCGGGTGTGTTTCCCGTGTTAAAAATCAGGGATACGAGTAACCCATCGTCATGGTTACAAAACACATTGATCAAATAAAATTTATACTGAAACTCCAAGGGAGTCCCGAGTCGAACACAGAGAGGCAACGTTTACTTTAGTTGAAAATCGTGCTTCGATTCGTTTCCTTTTGGTGTTTTAGGGTTTTGATTTTTTTTTTTGTGTTTTTGAAATAAAAGACAAGCAGAATGAATCACAAGATAGAAATGAAACAAATATGATATATATATCAATTCAATGTCGATTACAATGAACTATGAAAGCATAAAAAGAGATGAAGGTGAGAGGAAATCTCCCGAATCGGTTGTTTGGCGAGACGACGGCGCCTGGCGGAAGCTCGGACGAAGGAGGTGACGAGCAGGACGACGGAGGTGAGATGCTAGAGGACGTCGGGTTGAGGAAAGCTTCGACGTAGCTCTAGAATGGAGGTAAGAAGACGGAGTTGATCTGATACCAGAATGGAGGTGGGAGGACGGCTGCAAGGCAACCTATGAAGGGAGATGGGAAGATGGAGGAGTATTTGGTGGGGCAGAGGTTCGCTACACTAGGAGCTTGAGAACAAGCTCTAATGGAGCGTTGGTGGGCTTGCTAGAGCTTGGGAGTAGGTGGGAGTAGAGTAGGTAGAGATGGCTTGGAAGGGAGGGGGTGTCGGTCCTTTATAGTGGAGGAGAAGAGGCAAAAATAGGTATGGGACCATTAGTGACATCCAGGCCATTGTTGGAAACATCGCTGTAGATAGCTCATGCCCCCTGGTGCCCACAACTGGCCTTGCTGGCATACGATGAATTACCGATGGCTGTAAGCATCGCTGTAAGTCCAACTCATGCGTCGCTGTAAGTCAAGCTCATGCTACACTGGCGCCGCACTCTTGCCTTGCCGCGTGCGCACACGAGCACCCGCGCTGCTACGCGTGTGTGGTGCTGCGTGCGTGTGCTGGCAGCCTGGGCTATGCCACGTGGCCCAGTCTAGGCCATCCATCTTCTTGTTGTAGGGGTTACTACAGAGGTCGGATTGTGTCGATTTTCATGCCATTAGGCTGCGATCGTCAACCCGAATCCATCCACGCAGTCAAATTTGTCATTTGAAGCTCCGAATTATGTCTTCTAGTCCCTTGGCCATTGATCTTCCTCAGACTGCATATGGTGCTACGAGACTCCGATTAAGGCGATTTTAGAGGCGTTGGACTCCGATCGTCATCTTGATCAGATCCGTACGGTCGGATCGTCAATCCAAGGCTCTGAAATAAATATCCTTCTCTCCTAACCACAAAAAGGATGCAATTAACCTAAATTATATACAACTACTCCAAATGCAAAATGATGCATGCTATGCAATATTTATAACATGAAATGCAAATGTAAGCCTAGGAACATGCATGAATAAGTATTTTACCCTCAATAAATGTGTTTACATCATACCCCCATGCCTATCTTTTGCTAGTCCCTAGCAAAATTAAACTATATGCTATTTATAAAAGTAGAATTAGGATTAGATCGCTTAAGCCTAAGTCGTTTATTAATAATAGAAAATTTCAACTAAGGTCCAAAACTACGAAAATTCAACAGTACTCAGGTGTCTGCCAGAATGCAGCTTGCCCAATTTCTCACCCTATTTGAGAAGGGAAGATTTTTTTTTTTGTTTTTCTTCTTTTCTAATTTTTTTATACTTTTGGAGTTTGAGAGTTCCGGGATAACTTTTTATAGCTACCTGACCTGCCCAAGACTCGAAAAGGACTCTAAGTACTAAGCATCTTTGTTAAAAAGTGATAGACTCACAAAACGGCCGTTAAGATGGACTTCGGGTTTCTACGACCCTAGGTGACTTGCCTAAAGGTTTATCTTTACGATCGACAGCTTTCTCCCTACTTTTATTTATGGGATCAACACAAGGGTGAACCCAGTATATATCTCCCCAGTTTATTCTACTTCCCCGCTTCTTCCCTAAGTGTTTTGGGAATTATTGTGCTTTTTTTTTATGAGCTGGGTTCTAGACAACCGGCCGATGAGTTGTTACCACCAACAACTTGCCAGCCATACTCGTGCGGTGAAGTATGGTTTAATTTGCTTTTCTATTTTCTCCTTTTTCTTTTTTTTTCTTTTCTTTTTGAGTGTTTCTTTTTTTTTCTAAGTAGGTGGCTTCCCTGATATAAGATTTACCTAAAGGCAGTACAACGAAAATGGTCTTGTGGCTGGGCTCTGGACAACCGGCCGATGAGTTGTTACCACTGACAACTTTCCAGCCATACCACCCAAGTCGGTCCATTAGCTACGCAATTTCCATAAAAACCATCGGAAAGTGAGTCAGTGCAAAAAAATGTGTGTAGATGCTTAGGCTTAAAGTCCCCCCAAATCAGAGAGCAGGTTGATAAGTCGCATACTTATCATCCCAAATTATTTACCAAATTAAAATAAATTTTAATTGGTGAGGACTCGAGACTAAATCCACATTCGAGTGGACACCCGAGCTAATTAAGCCCGAAGACCTGAAGAGTCTAAGTGTTTAGGTCCTCTCGTATCATTTCCTAAAGTTAATAACTTCCAAATGCCTAAGTTCTCTTTTCCTAATTTCTTTCTTTTTTTATCTTTTTTCGAATTTTCAATTTTGTTTTTAATTTTATAAGAAACTAAAAGAAATTCTATGGAGTTAACATAATGATTTAAGGAATTGATTATCCACCCCCCATGCCTAAATGATGCAATGTCCTCATTGTAAAAATAAAGACATGAAAAAGGCAGAGTAAACAGAACATCACCTGAGTGTCGTGAAAATCCGGTTAGCTCCACAGAGAGAAGAGTGTATACACACATGCTAAGTTTAATCTTTCAGCTAGGCATAACAAACATACAAAGAAGAAATTGAGAATAAGTGCGGGTCAGAATCAAAATCAAAAGGTTGATCTTGAAACCCATCTGCAGAAGATGTCCACAGATGTGGACGAGATTATGGTGCAGACCCATGCCCCAGGGTCTAGTGGTTCTCAGGTTCTAGATGAAAATCACCCAGAACTGAAGGTTGTTGTGTTGCGGGGTCGGGCATGCAGTTTAGTGGTATGCAACCTAAGACCAAAGTGTCGGACAACGAGTAAAGATGGTTCAATAGGTTCGGTTGTCCACCTAACATCTAGCTCAGAAAAATAATCAGTTATTCCAAGCTTGGGTCGCACATGAAAGATATCATAAGAGTCTATATAGAAGATAGGTGGTTTCAGGTCAATAGCTACCCTTATATCCAAACTTGATTTTCCCTCAAAATTAACCTCCCAAATTTTTATTTCCAACTTCCTATCCTCTGAAATCAAGGTTTTCGGGAGCTCCAGATCATTGTACACCCCATCTAAAGTACCCAAGTCCAACAATTGTGGCTGAATCAAGATTGACTTGGGCATAATGATCTCAAAAGTATGTTCATTCAGCTCTTCGGGGTGTGGTTGAGGAATGGGGCTACTAATTGAGTCGTCGGGTATCGAATCCTCCAAGTTAGCCCCAACCAAATCAGAATCTTTAGTAGTCGGGCTACCAAATTGGTCAACATACTCCTCGAGCCCGTATGTCTCACTAAAATCATTCTCCTCAAGATTAAGTGAGACTTCACTAAGAGATTCCTCACCCTCAAAATCAAAGAATTCATGATCTTCATTTGTATATGTCTCAACATCACAAGTCATTTCATCATCCAAGGAGACAATTTTCTTCGTTTCCTGACTTGGGGATCTCGGGTGAATCAATTGGTTCATCCTCAAAGGGTTGCTCTAGACCAATCTAGTCATCTCCAATCTTCGAATATGTATCCCCGCCAACAGGTGCCTGAGTGGGTTCAGACATTGGCTCTCCTGAAGAGGGTTCATCTTGAGAATCATCCCAAGATTTGACTAGTGCAACCACAAATTTCATCCTCAACCTCGATAATTTCCCAAGAAGAAACTCACCCAGGTCCCTATCCCTAACACTTTGGAGCAAATCCAATAGAGAACTATTAAGTTCATCAATCATTTTGATCATAGGCTCCAGTGCTTTAGTGCATGGTGTTGGCTGGGCTTCTAAAGATTGTATGGTGTTCCTCAAATTAGCCAACACTCTATCTTGGATCTGGTTCACCTAAACCGACTGGTTCGATTTAGGTTTGGGTGGGTTTGGGTTGAATCTAGGGGAGTCAAGATGTCGAGGTTCTCAGGTCCCTCCCTGAAAGTAGGTCATTCTAGGTTGTTCAAAGGATGGTGGCAAACTATATTCAGTGGAATACTGGGGAGGGTAGGTGTTATAATCATGATATCCTTCCTAATTGTAGATTGGGTTGGTTTGGTCATCAAAGGATGGAGATCCATAATCATTGTAGCTCTGAGAAGGATAATAATCATAGTCTTGTTGTCCAAGGTTAGGCCCTGGACACTAAGGTCTGGATTCATATCCCTAATCAAAGTCATCCCGGCTAGTGGATGGGTAATTACAAGTCAAGTCGGGATAGTAATCATCTTGGGGATAAGTGGTGGTAGGAGGATAGGATGTGAAATGTGTGTAGGATGTGGAAGGGTACATGGTGAAGTAAGGAGGGAAATCTGAAGAAAAAGAAGCCCTACAATACAAAAATACAAACCTGTCCTTAGTTTGGGCAGCCTAAAGGTCTACAGACTCTTAGAATCCGTCCTAAGATTATAGACGATTGACTCTACTTATGTCCAGGCAATCCAACCAATTAGAAGGAGGGACTGGGGAGAAGGTTCTTCCTTTGGCTTGCGTCTCCAGTTCCTAGTGTACACCCCAGCCACGGTCGTTTGACGCTACTCCCCTAGCTAGACATCAAATTGACTAGTATAAGTAGGTTAATCGTGAATAATCTCAATCTGGATCTCGACATGCGAACTAGTCCTTAAGGCCAACGTCTAATCAATTTTAGTTAGGCTTAGGACAATGGTGCTTCAAGAATGTGATGGGCCCTTTAGATGGGTTGTGCCCTTAATGATCAGTTAAAATGTGTGTGTGTGCACAACAAGGGTTTGCAAACAAGGTTATTTGATGATGTGTCTTTTAGAGTTCAACCTTGTTTAGTAGCTTTTAGGGTTTAATCTTAGGTATATTCAATCAAGTTTAAGAGAACACTCCAAGTTTTGCAAGCACAGGTGATGATATATTCCTTTAGAAATCAAAGAAAAAAAATGTGGAGTGCCTGGTTTAGCCCTAAGAATCAACCCTAAGTGGCAAGCTACTTGATCAATCGCGTTTATCTTAAGTGGTGCGGCCCAAACAGTTCAATCAATTGACCTATTACACCACTTAGTTAAGGCACACAGAAATTTTTGACCTATTCAAATTTCTACTCACTTATTTGTGTGTTGAATTAAGTGTACCGGGTCTACAGGTCAGATCCCGGTTAAGTGGTAGAATCAATGTGATTGTGTGCCTTAGGGTGAGAAGTTGTGGGTGTTAAGTGTGTAGATTTCAGAAAATCCCACAATCAGATAACACTTTTTTTTTTATTTATGTGGATGGCGAGGTGAGTGGAGGTGGCAAACAAACAACCAAATCTATCCTAGGGTTTCTAAAAAGCACCTAAGTTGATTTGGGTTTGAGTTATTCGGTTATGGAATGAAAACTAAGGTGGGGGTGGTGTGGGGGACACTTACAAAACACATTACCCGGACTTTACTCCGGTCTACTGCACTTGGATCTCCATGCTAGGGTACTTGCAAGACAGTAGATCAAAGACAAGTAGGGTTAGTGCTATGTAAATGCAAAGAAACACAATAAACAATAAAGTAAATTTCGTTGCCTCCCCAACAACGTGCCAAAATGGTCGAGCGTATTTCACATGTTAGAAATCGGGGTTACGAGTAACCCGTCGTAGTTTCAAAACACATTGATCAGTTAAAATTTATACCAAAACTCCAAGGGAGTCCCGGGTCGAACACAGGGAGGCGACGTTTACTTTAGTTGAAAACCGCACTTCGATTCATTTATTTTTGGTATTTTAGGGTTTTGATATTTTTTTTGTGTTTTTGAAATAAAAGACAAGCAAAATGGATCACAAGATAGAAATGGAACAAATATGATATATATATCAATTCAATGTCGATAACAATGAACTATGAAAGCTTAAAAAGGGAGTAAGGTGAGAGAAAATCTCCCGAATCAGCTGTTCTGCGAGACGACGACGTCTGGCGGAAGCTCGGACAAAGGAGGTGTGGAGTGGGACGACGGAGGTGAGATGCTGGAGGACGTCGAGTTGAGGTAAGCTTCGAAGTAGCTCCGGAATGGAGGTGAGAAGACAGAGTTGATCTGCTACCGTAATGTTGGTGGGAGGACGGCTGCAAGGCAACCTATGAAGGGAGATGGGAAGATGGAGGAGTATTTGGTGGGGCAGAGGTCCGCTACACTAGGAGTTGAGAACAATCTCTAATGCAGCGTGGTAGGCTTGCTAGAGCTTGGGAGTAGGTAGGAGTACAATAGGTAGATATGGCTTGGAAGGGAGGGGGTGTAGGTCCTTTTATAGTGGAGGAGAAGAGGCAAAAATAGGTATAGGAACATTAGTGACATCCAAGCCATCACTAGAAACAACGCTGTAGACAGCTCATGCCCGTTAGCGCCCAAAGCTAGCTTTGTTGGCAAGCGATGAATTACTGACAGCTGTAAGCGTCGCTGTAAGTCTAGCTCATGCGTCGCTGTAGATCCAACTCACGCTGCGTTGGCGCCGCACTCTTGCCTTGCCCTACGCATGCGCGCCCACACGCTGGCACTGCGCTATGCGCATGCGCGCCTGCGCACTCCAGCGCTGCTGCGTGCATGATAAACGCCAGTTTATCATCATTTTTATACGTTAAAACAAACCTAGCTCTTAGGAATTTGCTCCGCAAATGGGTTTTTCGGCTGCATTTAGGCATCAATTAGGTTAGGCATGCATTGCACTTTTTATTATCTTTTTAATGTGTTTTTGTGAGTGTTAGGGATATACAGATTGTCAGAACTCCAAAACCCTAGCACTCAGGAAGGCACCTGGTGAAGAAGAAGCTCAGACTAACTGGAACTCAGCTTGATCCAGCTCACCATAGCTGGATCCCAACTCACTTGAACTAGGGTTACCTCATCTTAGCTCCATTCAGCTCACCTCAGCTGAATAGCAGCTCAAGAGAGCTCATCTTAACTCACCTTAGCTCAGGTCAGCTCAGATCCAGCTCAACTTAGCTGAGTCTAGCTCATCTCAGCTCCCATTAGTCCACAAGGAGCCCTAGCTAGCTCAGCTGAGTTGACTGGAGTTCACCCCAACTCAGGTCAACTACATCTAGCTCCACTCAACTCCGGCCAGCTGAAGATGACTTCATTCCAGCTTAGGAAGCTCAAGTCCAACTCCCAGGGACTCAACTTAGCTCAACTCAGTTGAGCTAAGCTACCTTAGCTGCCTCACCCAGCTTGATCCTCCCAGGGAGGATGAGACCCAATTCACCTCAACTCCTTTCAGCAGAAGCCAGCTTGCTTTAGCTTGGCTTAGTAGCTAGCAAAGAACTAGCAAGCCAAGCCAGCTAAGGTAGCTCCTTGCAGCTCTCTTCAGCAACCACCAGCTCTAGTGCAACTCAAGATGACTACCTCTAGCTCTTCTCCCTGAAAACCCTAGCTCCAAATGCCTCCAACTCTACTCCCTACTAGCTAAGCTAGCTAAGCTGCTTAACTTAGCTAGTCCACCTCCATGGCACTAAAACCTACTACCCTACTACCTAAGTTCCTGCAAAAAGACCACCTACTCCTACTTTATTTTGGTGCCAACTATCCCTTCCATCACCACCCTACATCCACCATCAAAACCCATCTCCACCCTCCATTTTTTCCCTCCAAAATTGCCTTCTAGAAGGTATTTTTGGAGGGAAAACCAAGGCACCTCTTCATTTCTCTCCCATTTTTCCCTCCAAAAATATCCAAGCACCCCTTCATTTCCCTCCAAAAGAACACCATAACCACCCCCCTTCCCATCCTATAAATACCCTACCCTACCACCACATAATTCCCATCCTCCATTAGTGTGTACTTCCACCTACATCCACCTATACCTACGGCCAAGAAGGAGTAGATAAGAAGATTAAGGGGGCACATCACCCGCCCCCTTGGTGCCTTCTTCTCCCCATTTCTTCTGCCTTGTGCCACGCCAAGGAGGAGGAGCACTCCACCACTAGGAGGACGACCAGGCAAGGAGGAGCAAGGGTGGTGCACGCCCACCCTTGAAGGAGAGCATTGAAGGTGGTAGCTTCCACCTTGGAGGAGCATCTCAAGGAAGGAGAAGGAGGAGCCCTTTTCAAGCCTATGAGCCCCTAAGCTTGGACCAAGGAGCTTCCCCTCTTCACCAACAATTTAGGAGGACTTGTGTTTTATTTTATTTATTGCAATTCTCTAGTAGTAGAAGCATTCATCTACTAGGTTTTTCTGTAAAACACTTCCTCATTAATCTAGTTGCCTTCTTTGAAATTTCTTTTAGTTGCATTTTGATTACTGTGATTCTAGCACTCTTCACTCCCTCTCCCTAATTACTCTAGGCCTCCACGTGCCTAGAGTGAGCTTAGGAAGAGGAATTACTTGTCACTTAGGTGTTAGCTTAGTGATCGTAGTTGTTATTTACTTTTTCTCCAACTCATGTTTTCCCTCGTTATTTCAAAACCCTAAAAAAAATGATATAGTTGAAAAGACAAAAAAGAAAGGTGATTTCTATTTCCAAGCAAGAGACCTGAATTTTGCAAACATATTGTCTCCTTAGACGACCCTAGATACCCCACTATCTAGGTTTATAAATTTAAGAGTTGATCGGTTTTACGTGTTACAACGACGTATTTTACAAACCGCGTAAAATCCGTATCAGCACATGTGGTGCTGCGTGGGTGCACTAGCGACTTGGGCTACACCACGTGGTGCAATCTGGGCCATCAATCTTCTTCTTGTTGTAGGGGCTGCTACAGAGGTCGGATTGAGTCGATTTTTATGCCATTAGGCTGCGATTGTCGACTCAAATCCATCCGTGCAATTAGATTTGTCATTTGAAGCTTCGAATTATGTCTTCTAGTCCCTTGGCTATTGATCTTCCTCGGACTGCATATGGTGCTACGAGACTCCAATCGAGGCGATTTTAGAGGCATTGGACTCCGATCGTCATCGTGATTAGATCCATACGGTCGGATCATCAATCCGAGGCTCCGAAATAAATATCCTTCTCTCCTAACCAAAAAAAGGACGCAAATAACCTAAATTATATACAACTACTCTAAATGTAGAATGATGCATGCTATGCAATATTTATAACATGAAATGCAAATCTAAGCCTAGGAACATGCATGAATAGGCATTTTACCCTCAATAAATGTGTTTACATCAATACCCCACTATCTAGGTTTACAAATTTTAAAAGTTGGTTTGATTTACACGTTGCAACGACACTAATTCGTATCTTGGCAAATTATGTATTTTCGCATTAGTTTTTGGAGTTGTTATCAGGGAGGCATGGCTTAATTGATTTCATATCTCTCTTGCACTATTTATGCCTTCACTAGTTTTATTTTGTTGTTAATACAGGTGCGAATTAGGAGCAAGAGCGGGATTAGGAATTATTTGGGGCAAAAGCTCCAAGTTTTCATTTCTTTCTAGTACTCTAGGTAAGTACCCTAGGCTAATTTTTTTTTAAATTATCACAAAAATCTCAAAAAAATATTTAAAATATCAAAACAGGAAAAACTTAAGATTGTTGAACCCTAAAATCAACTTTGTTGCTTGTTTGCCTTATTTTTCCACCACTCCTTTCTTATTGGTGTCTGATTTTTGGAAATCCAAACTTCTGTCTTGATTTCCAAAAATCAGGTTTGGGTACTTAGAGACTTCTTAAAACTTCAAACCTCACCCAAGGAAGCCCCTTTGAGTTAGAAACCTTGATTCAAAATTTCATAAAGTTTTGATAAATAGAAAAAATTAAAAAATTTGTGCACTGAACAGGGGTTACACCCCATTTCCTTACTGTTTTCTTATTGTCTGTGAATTTTATAAATTTTTCTACTTATCAAATTTAGATAAAATTTATATTTTTGGAATCTTTGAGAAAATCTTTATCACATAAAAAAATTTCAAAAATTTCAAAGGTCGTTTAAGGTTTCTGCATAATCAATTTTCCAAATCTATACTTTCTACCTTTTGACAACAAAATAAAAATAAATACCAAAAAAATATTAAACAATTTTCAAAAATCTCAAAAAAATCATTTTTGAATTTCTTGTTTGATTTCCTTCTAGGTGGTGGTATTGTTTATCTTGTTTGGACCACTACCTAAGAAGATTTTATAAAAAGAGATTCATTTTAGGAATTGCATAACTAGGATTCTCAACTTTAGGGTTTTTACTTTTCTCTCTTAGTCACACATACAATCAAAGGAATTGACTGTCACCAACTAACAACTTGATTGTCTTATTGTGTGAATCACTTTTCAACTTGTTTGAATACTTAACAAGAGAGAATCTTAAAATTCACTAAACCCTTTATCAAACCCTAAATTCCTTCAACTTAATCCTTGTTTGCAAACCCTAGCTATTTTTGTTTGGGTGTCACACTTCCTGCCCAATTTGCACACACAAAAAAGTGAAATAATCGGGCCTTATCCCAATAAAACCCTTCATTTCCGGTGCACATTTTAGTTCCTAAGCCTAATTAAAATTTTGTAGCAACTTGACCTCTAAGGATTTCATCCATTCTTAGGCTTGATATGTAGAATTTAAGCTATCCCTAATTATTCATAATTCCCTTAATGAAACGTGGTGTCAGACTAGGAGGAAAGTCAAATGATGGGTATAGGTTTATACAAGCCATTAGTGAATTTGCCAAGACATGCTTGGGCCCAAGCCACCTCTCTAGTCTAGCCAGGTTAATTTTGGCAAGTAGATTCAATTACTGGTTTCTTAATTTTCGGGTTCCCAAGTCTTAAGTTTCTTAAGGAGTCAACCTTAAGTTAGGCTTAGATTTTAATTATTTGAATTGAACACTATTCTCTCTTCTCTTCCCTTCTCTCCTCCTCCCATTTCTTTGGATAAGTGTATGCATGGGCGAAGGTCTCAGAATCCACACTTGGAGGGATCGTTTGATTTCGCCCCCCGCACCAGACATTGACTTCTTCCTCTTATTTGCATTCTTCCTCTTTTGATTTAAACATGGAAAACACACAAAATAGGTCCACATCTTCCACCTCTCAACCAAGCTAATTTGCAAGCTAATTTTCCCATCCCTAACCTTCCTAACTTGGAGCTTCCAGAAAATCATGAGTTGCCAAATCAAAATCAAGCTCCCCCACCTAATCCGTTATTGATGATGGTTGAGCAATTGGCTCAACTTCACACCAATCAACAACAATTGGCTAGGACTGTGATGAACCTAGCCAATCAACAAGGCAATTTACCACCCTAAGATCCCGTCGTTCCTTTGAATGATTTTTATGATCATTCCAACTATGAAGAAAGATCAAGTGTGGTAATTCCCGTGGGAGACTTCGAAATTAAGATGGCTATCCTGAACCTCATTAAGCATTTTCACACCTTCCTAGAGAGGACCCCTTTAGCCATTTGGAGGAAGTAACGGTCCTCGCGCAAACTACTCGCTCCCACAATGTGTTGGAGGACCTATGGCTCATGTTTTTTTCCACTCAGTCTTAAGGATAAGGCTACTTATTGGCTTAGGACTGTCGGCCGACCTATAACCACCTAGCCGCAACTCAAAAGTGCCCTTCTTAAAAAAAAATTCCCAATCAGTTGTACAAATGCATTACGAAGATCAATAATGAACTTCCAACAAAAACACGGTGAATCTTTACACAAGTCATGGGAGTGATTTCAAGATTTACTACAGAGTTGTCCTCATCATGAAATCCTGCTTTGGCAATTAGCTAGTGGTGATCTTCTATCATGGATTAGAAGATCAATTATGGAAATTTGTGGATGCCTCATGTGAGGGTAATTTCTTGAATACTGATGCCAAAGGTGCATACTAATTATTGGAGGAAATGAGTGAAAACTTATTCAATCATGCCTCAATTGGTACTTTTGGTAGGAATTCCAACCACAAACTTGGCTTAAATGAAATTGTCTCTAGATCTACATCTATTCCAGTAACTCAGGATGATATCCAAATGATTGCTCAAAGACTGTATCAGATGCAAATTCACCAAAAGAAACTTAAGGAAAAATTTAATCAAAAACAACTTCCACATTTAACTCTGCCTAACATCATGAAGAGAGAAAACTTGAACAATGTTGGTGTTGTCCCGTCTGAGCCTAATTACTTTCCTAAGGTTGTATTGGAAATGACTGGGACATATGATTTTTCCAATTCTTATAACCCTGCTACAAAGAATATCTCTACTCTCCAGGATAATTTTAGAAATTCTTCCACTCGTACAATCCTAATTGGAGGAATAATTCGGACATTTCTTGGAGAGCTCCTACTAAGTTCCTTCCTATCAACAAAACCAACATGGGTTTTATGGGAAAAACTAGTATTCTTCTGGGTTGTCTCAAAGTGATATTAATGCCCAGTTGCTGAAATCCCTGCAGGGTATGCAAAACCAGATGTATGAAGTAACCCACATGGTGACCTCATTGAAAAATCAAATTGGGGTCACTCTAGACCAAATACCTATAGGTAATTTGCCTTCACAACCCATGCCTAATCCAAATAATCAAAGGAACCACAACCAGGGTTCAAATCCCAATCATTATTAGCCTCCTATTCAACCAACCCCACAGCACCCCCCGGGTTTCCCCCAAAATCAAGTCTCCCGTCCTCTTCCCAGACACAATCACACTACCAATGCTATTGTTCTGAGGAGCGGGAAATCTACTCATGATCCTAGCCCTTCCATTTCTACATAGGAAACCCACTCTAAAAACAATCAAGTTGACTCTCAATCTGCCCCGATTCAGGAACCTTCAAAGTTAGCAAAGCAAAGCAAAGCCCTATTCAATTCCCACAAGCATTTCACTCCACCAATAACAAGAAAAAGAAATCCGAGCTGTTTGAATAGAAACTTCTGGAACATTTTGAGCAAATAGAAATAAATATCGCTCTCCTAGATGCTATTAAGTACATACCTACCTATGCCAAATTTTTAAAAGATTTATGCACTCCAAAAAGGCAGTCTAGAAACTTACAAAAGGTGATTTTATCTGAGACAATTAACTCCGTTGTGTAGTGCAAACTGCCTCTCAAGAAGAAAGATCTGTGCGCACCCTTAATTTCAGTTATCATAAATGACACTACTTTTGATGGCACCCTTTTTGACTTCAGTGTCTCAATCAATTTTATCCCCACCATTGTCTTTGAGGAATGTAGATTTGGTGAGCTAGAACCTGTGGAAGTAACATTACAACTAACTGACCGATCTACAATTAAACCAAAGGGGATTACTGAGGTTGTTGTTGTCTGAGTCCAAAATTGTCTCTTCACTGTAGATTTTCTGGTCCAAGATATTGAGGTACCTGAAGCATTGAAGAATGCCCCAATTATTCTTGGAAGGCCTTTTCTAGCCATTGCAAAGACAAATATCGATTGTGATTCTGGAAAAATCAAGATCACTTGTGATGGCAAATCAACTATTTTAGATATTTTCCAAGCCTCCAGAAGATTCCCACAAGATGATTTCTTTGATTATTTGGATTCAGAGATTGAACAGTTGGTCGAGGAAAGTATGCACATATCACACAAAGGGTCTTGCTTTGCTGTTGAAACTATTCCTGAATCACCACACCCACCCACCCTAAATTCATCTTCCACACTTGACTCTTCTCTTAACTCTTCTTCTCTTTCCCCCCTGTGGACCACATGTCTAAAATTCTCTCTGAGCTGGGCCCACAATTGGAATTAGAACCTTTGCCCAACTCTCTAAAATATGTTTTCCTAGGACCCAACCACATTATGCCCCTAATTATCAATGCTAATCTCACCGGGACTCAAGAGGAAAAACTTCTCCAAGTTCTGAGCAAAAATCAAAAGGCCATTGGCTAGACCTTACAAGATCTTAAGGGTATAAACTCGTCCTACTATATTCATCATTTTTATCTTGAGGATGACTCTTGCCCCTCCCGCCAGCCACAAAGGAGACTGAATCCTAACATGCAGGAGGTGGTCAAAAAGGAGATCATTAAGTGGCTTGACGCTGGCATTATATACCATATTTTCGACAATCCTTGGGTTAGTTCTACACAAGTTGTTCCCAAAAAAGTAAGACTAACCGTTATTACTAATGAAAAAGGGGAAAATATTGCCACTCGGATTGCATCTTCTTGGTGCGTGTGCATTGATTACTGAAAATTAAACACCGCCACCAAGAAGGATCATTTTTCGCTCCCATTTATCGATCAAATCTTGGAGCGATTAGCCGGACAAAAATATTACTATTTCCTTGGGTTATTCTAGCTATAATCAAGTAGTAGTCCACCCCAAGGACCAAGAAAAAATCACATTCACTTGCCCCTTTGGAACTTTTGCTTTCTAAAGGATGCCCTTTGGTTTGTGCAATGCACCTATGACTTTTCAAAGGTGTATGCTTGCCATTTTTTCAGATCTAGTGGGTGAATCTTTGGAAGCTTTTATGGATGACTTCTTTATTTTTGGAGATTCCTTTGACTTATGTCTTCACAATCTTGATAAGACTCTCCAAAAATGAATAGAAGTCAACTTGGTCCCCAGTTGGGAAAAAAGTCACTTCATAGTTCAGGAAGGCATTGTCCTAGGCCGTTATATTCAAAGATGGAATTTCGGTAGATAAAGCAAAAATTGATACAATTTCTAGACTTCCACTGCCCAACTCTATAAAGCAAATCCAATCATTTTTGGGGCACGTGGGCTTCTATTGTCATTTCATCAAAGACTTCTCCAAGATCTCAAAAACCTTAAGCCAGCTTCTCACTAAAGACCAACCTTTTGATTTTAATGCACAATGCCTGGAGAGTTTTAATAAATTAAAAAAAGAAGTCACTAAGGCACCAATATTACAGGAATTTGACTGGACTTGTCCCTTTGAATTAATGACGAATGCCTTAGATTTTGCTGTGGGGGGCGTTCAAGGGTAGCTCATTGACATGAAGCCCGTTGTGATCTATTATGCCAGCAAAATTTTAGATGATACACAATAGAATTACACCATAACTAAAAAAGACTTCTTGCCATTGTGTTTGCCTTAGAAAATTTTTGATCCTATTTGTTGGGGTCACACGTCATTGTACACACCGACCACTCAACACTCAAATATTTGCTGAATAAAAAAGATGTGAAACCTCTCCTTATTGGTTGGATCCTTCTACTCCAGAAATTTGACCTAGAAATCAATGATAAGGCAGGTTCGCAGAATGTAGTAATAGACCATCTCTGTCGTCTTACTACAAATGACGTGCTTACCCACCAGATATTTTTCTAGGTGAACCCTCTAAGCTGCCAACACCCTCCCATGGTTTACCCCTACCGCAAACTACTTGGCAACTGGACGAATCCCCTCTGATTGGCCTAAAACAAAACGGGATAAGCTCTTTGCTGAATCAAATATTATTTTTAGGAGGAGCCTGATTTGTTCCGCATTTGTGCTGATCAGTTCATTAGTCGATGTGTTTTTGAATCAGAATTCCATAATATTCTGATACATTGTCATGCGATGGCCTATGGCAGACATTTTTCGGGCAAGAAAACATGTGATGGCCTATGGTCGTGTTGTCGAGGATGGACAACCCCACAGCTCATGAGGAGGAAGGTGGAGCAAGCTGCACTGTTGTCTCTATCACGGAGAGATCTTAAGTGCCGGTGGAGGAGGTAGCATGACCCTGGTAAGGGAGGAGGTTGAGGCGATGAGGCTCATGGTCTGTGTAGTCATGATGGTGGTGGCTCGTGGTCAGGCTGCTGTGGTCAGCACGGTGAGGGGTTCCAGCGACTCTGTTGGGTGGAAGGGCGATGAGGGGGGCAGGAGATGAAGAGCATGGCTGAAGGTTGGGAGTCATACACTATTGTGGCTATGTGTGTGGGGGATGGAGATGAAGATGGAGAGGGTGGTAGGTGGTGGTGGCTTGCGCTCCTGTTTGGTGCGTGGGATTTAGCCAAGGAAGATGACAAAGGGAGGTGGTGCTCTTTCGTGCATGCCTTTTTTTCCCATAAAAGAGAGAAGGAAAAAAAGTAAATAAGGGGTGGAAATTGGAAATTGGATGAGAGAGTCATGGTCCATGTTTCCAATCAAGTAATGTCGAGTTTTGTTTCCAATTGAGAGAGAGAGAGAGCCCCTCTAGCAAGAAAGAAATCCTTTCTAATTTCTTTCTGAAATTTCTTACCAAAAATCTTTTGTTGCCAAAAATGCCCAGGTGATATTTCAAGTTTTGTACTTAATAAATTCTTGCAAAAATATGTAAATAATATATCAATACATGATACATATTAGAATCATATGCAAGCAATGTATTTTAAAAAATGTAGGAATGTTAGAACACGAGCTTTAACTAATTTTCCAATATAACGCAATGCTTGAAATGTATTTGAATTCCCAAATTAAATGTTCTTGGAAGCAATTAGTGTCCACTAAAGTGGGCCTATCAAATGCCCACATGCCTAAGTTTGCTAGTCCCTAGCAAAATCATATGAACTAGAACTAGATCTCTAGCCCATAATTTGCTGTCAAGATGCCTTATCGTGCCACACCTCTGGAGACTAGTTTGAAATACCATCCCTAGGCCTTAAGGTACTCAAGTACTGGCTAAGATACAGACCTGATCGACTTTAGCCTTGGGTCTTCGACAAAGGTTTCTGAGGCCCAAAGGCCTGCCCAAGGATTTGTTGATCCCAGAGGTTAAAGCATCCATGTGTTCGTGTAAAAGGTCCAAGTTCAACTTGCCAATGCATTTTTTAGAATAGAAATGGAGATATTTTTAAGATTTTTCTCTTTTTCTAATTTTTGTGAATCCTCTAAATCTAACCTTGGATTAGCTCTCAACATAATCTGTGTTACATTCCTTATTCCCATCATCAATCCTTGAATGGTCCCTAGCATTCGATGCATTCGATGCTTTGGGATAGCTCCACCCATGGCAACCCCCAGAACCCTGGCAATCGACACTTCATAGTGCCGCCCATGGCACCTAAACAACACAATGCACTTACATGCCCCTAGTAGGATATTTAAATATCCTAAGAGACAAGTGCTGAGGAGATGACATATTATAATGCATCCTCAAGGGGAGTATTTACTCCCCTCATGTGGTGGGAACTCTTCTAGTCAACTTATGTTTTCAAGCCTTTTCTAAGTTAGATTTTCGAGAAATCATTTTTTCAGATAGAGGAATTTTTGACGTTATTCTTCATTAAGCTCACTAAACCAGAATAGTGTGTGAGATGTAGATGCTTAAGTTACCAAGACCTACAAACCAAAAGGTAGACAAAGAGGCCAGACACTCCCTAAGCCTTAGACTTAATACATCAGTTTCTCAACTTCCTCAGCCACTTGAAGAATAATCCATATCTTATTAAATACTCAAATTTTTAAGCCAAACAGGCCCTAGAGGCCTAAAGTTAGTATATTTCACTTATCCCCTAAGGTTTAGCATTTCAGGTCTTAATTCATCATTCATTCCAACCCAGAACTTAGGTAAACTCTTCCATAATCAAATGTTGGGACTAACACAATTTTGCTCCTTTTCTTCTCTGTCTCTCTCCTCATCTTCTTCTTTTTTGATGCAATATATATAACTACTAATACCCTAACTACATGCATGCAAAATATGTATAAATACTATGTACAACCTCAGGTCATACCCCCCCATGCATAGATCTGACAATGCCTTCATTGCATGCAAAATGGTATATAGTACCTGAAGAAGAGTTGGGATTCCTCCCAATGAGCCAGGCGAGCAATTCCTTCAAATCAGGGTCTAGAAAAGTAGAGACCCAAAAAAGATACGTAACAACGTGGGCCTTGTGAATAGGTAACCCAAGATGTTGGTAAGCTGGTGGTGGAGAGTGATACCAGATGCTTGCCAGAT
This sequence comes from Thalassia testudinum, assembly GCA_037157565.1. NCBI lineage: Eukaryota > Viridiplantae > Streptophyta > Magnoliopsida > Alismatales > Hydrocharitaceae > Thalassia > Thalassia testudinum. The sequence goes on from JAZHRO010000056.1 coordinate 6,472,885, forward strand.
ACAAGTAAAAATAGGGTACTCCTGAGCCACCTGCGGAGGTCTCATATGATACTCATGAGTAGTGACTTTCAGGAGTGTAGGGAGAGGAGAAAATGGCTCCTCAAGCAATTGTGTGTGGAATAGAGAGGGTGCTAAGAGGAACACCCTAAGGATGATGGACTGACTTGGACAAGTGTTAATCCATACTCACCACTCCATTATAGGATGTATCAGTCTGGTTATCCCCCCGTAAAGTTGAAATGTGAGTAGAGACTTGAAGAAGCTGGTTTCTAGGGAGTTCAAGTCGCTAACTTGTGTGGTGGTAAAAAGAGTCAAAGAAGCCTTAAGAGGTTCAACATTCATCCCTAATGACTGTTCTAGTTTTGTATGCCATGCCTAGCAGCCTTAGTAAATAATTGAATTTCATCCTGCCAATCATTGGGGCAATCTTCCTGTATTGGGGCCAAGTGTTCACCCTCCAAATTGGACAGATCAAGGGTGGCTCCCATTTTACTATCATGTGAAAGTAGATTGGAAGCAATAGGTGTGGGACTTTCCTCAACAATGGCACCCCCGAGTTCCTATTTGATGCTAAGATCATGCTCTTAAGTTGTATAGATTCCCACCTCAGGAGTATCAATTGCTTCCATTACTTCCAAATTTTTGGGATGATGAACCTTATAATCAAAAGTAGTTAAGAATCCAGATTGAGTTAAATAGTAAGATCCGCAGGGGGTAAGTCCTCAAACAAAACATATTCCCTTTACAGTCACTCCATACTCTGAGTCTAGGCCCCTCAAACTCATCATCATCCTCCTCTGTGTTTCTTCGCTCGTGCCCCTGAGACTCAAGAAAATCCTCAATGTTAGGATCAAATACTTCAAGTGTTTCCTTATCCTCCACAAAAATCAAATCTTGATGTCCCTAAGACCAAAATTGATCCAAGTCATCTAATTCAGTATCAATCTCATTAGGGGCACTTGTGTTGGGCACACGTAAATTCTTCAAATGTTGTGTGGTGACTGTTGGTTCCATAAGTGAAAGGCTAGGGTTTTAATTATTAACTCCCCATATGATTCCTTCAAACACCCAAAGTCATGAGATGTATTAGCTTCAAAATCACAATCCTTAGGGAAATCTAATTGATGTGCAAGGCCCTTAGTGGGGTAAGGTGTAGGCTCGAAATTCCTAGGATGGGATGTAGATTCCACCTCAAAGTTGGGGATGGGAGTTGGGTTGACTATTTGACTAGACCTTCTTCATCAAATGTAACAAAGATATTATCATTCAGGTCGAGTTCATCTAATGGGACCATTTTCCCCTTTGATTGACTCCAATAAAGCTCAAGTGGAAAGTCTAAGGGGTCCTCCTCTTCTGGTTGCCACCATTCTACATCACAATTCCTTGAGTGGCTACTCCTTTCAATTTCCAATGTATCCATGTAGCCCCCCTCCCCCTTAATGTAAGGACTTCTCAAAGAATGATTAACAAGTATGAAGGGGACTACATAATCCTCAAGAAGGTAGTTATACTGCATGATTGAGTCCCTAATGTCCCCTTTCATCTTTTGGCGTGGCCCTCTAAAGGGAGATGTGTTTATCAAGCGAGATCAATGTTAAAATAAATGCATCATAGTATAGTTGAAATCACTCGAAAAAAAATAGAATTTTTTACTCGAAGTTTTAAATCCGAGGTCGAACGCAGGGAGTAAATTGGGGTTTAAAAATCAAGAGCACAACTTTAAAATTGAATATAATAGGAAATGGAAATTAGATTAAAAAATGTAAATGTGAACACTAAATAGCAATGTATATGAAGAACACAAAAAATGGACGTCTGATTTGTAAATCGAACATCTTAAACTGGTGATTCTACAGTGTTATTTCTGATCTTTTCTCTTCTCTGTCTCTGATCACTGTCTAGCTTTCTTCCTTCTTCTTCCTTTCTTTTCTTCATGCCTGTGCCTTTGCTTCTTTTTCTTTTGTCTTCTTCTCTTTCTACTTTCTCTGGCAGCTTCCCTTTCTTCTACCTTCAGCTCCTTCCTTTTCTTCTTCAACCCTTCAGCCTTCAACTCTTCCTCTTCAGCCTTGCCTTCTTCTTCCTTAGCTTCTCTGGCCGCCGCCCTCTTTCTTCTTTGGCTGCTTCTTCTTCTCCTACCTGCGAGAGAGCAAAACCTACCCCTACCCGCCCCTACGATCTCTCTTCTTCTTTCTCTCTTAGGCTCGCTCTCCCAGAGCCACTTCTCGGGTAATCGGGTCAGGTACGCATGCCCGAGACCAGGCCCACCAGCGTGAGGTGCTAAGCAAGGAGTGCAAGTCAGGTATATGGGTCAAGCCAGATCCATGTGGGCAATGCCGCGGACGAGGCAGTGATAGGTGAGAGGGACCTCACCCCGTGGTCAGGAGGCGAAGAGGCTATGTCACTTTTGCAATTTATCTCACAGCGCCCACTCACAATCTTCCGAGGTGGGACTATTTTGTCCCACCTTCCTTTGCAAATGCCTGCAGCAGGAGTCCCCTTGATTGCACCAGCTACAGGGGCTTCATTGCCAATCGCTTAGCTGGGGTTATGCGCGAAGGGATTCCGCGTGACCTGGGACCTGTAGCCTGGAGCGAGAAGTCCTGGAGGAGGCTCCCAAGCAAGCTCCTTGCTGGCGTTAATGGCGGTGGGCCTCTAAATTTGTCAACCATGAAAACGGCCTTGCGGCCTTTTCAGAAGGCTCAGACAGCCTTTCCTAGACACAGCGAAGGTTGTGCAAGGGTCGGCGTGGCGTAGGGTGGCCGGAGCGTGCATGCCTAGGGCACCTTGTGTGCGTGAAAGTGGGCGTGTTCGGGGGGAGTTCTGGGGACTTGGCGCGGTGAGTGGAGTGAGGGTTTGTGGTCAGTGGAGTGTAGCGATGCTTATGGGGTAGCTGGAGAGGCGGATGGAGGTGTGGAGCGACGGGGACGCCTCACCGGAGGTATGGCCGGAGATGAAGGTGAGGGTGATAGCATGCGTCGAGGCATGTTTTGAAGAAATAAAGATAGAAAAATGATGAGAGAGGCGAGAGAACTTAGTTGAGCATGGATAGATGAAGGGGGATGCAGAGAAGGCGGCCGGCTCGTATTACCTTCGTCGGAGAAGAAATACTCAGTGGAGGAGGACGGAGACGATGAAGGGGCTGCAGGGGCGTTAGCTGGTGTGACACAACGCGAACAAAGAGGATGAAGAGAACCCAGCTGTTAATGCGACTTAATCGTGTTTTAACAGTTAGTTACGTAGTAGTATAGATGACCAAGCATCATCAACAAATAAAAGTTTATTACTCGAAAACCTAAGTATCTGAGGTCGAACACAGGGAGCAATTGGAATTTATTACTAATCTCAAGAATGTTATTGAACACTTAGAGTTACTCAAAACTTAATTCAAAATATATATGCATGAGTTTAAGAGTAAATTGTGGCAAAAATAAGGAATTTGGACGTCTGATCATGGGATCAGACGTCTTAAAAAGATGTCTTCTCCTATCTTGTTCTTCTTCTTCTGACTTCTGATTTTCTTCCTTTCTTCTTTGTGCTTCTTCTTCCTTGTTTATTCTCTGCAGTTCTCTGCTCTGCTCTTTCTTCTTATTTTCCTCTGTCTCCTGCGTTGCCTCTCTTCTGCAGTTTCTTTCTCTTTCTTTTCTCTGCGGGTCGTCTTCTTCTTCCTTCCTTGGCTTCAGCTTCTCTACTTCTTTTGCTTTATTTCTTCTTCTGCTTGTCTTTATTTCTTCTTCCTTCTTCAATTCCTCTTCTCTTTGGCTTCGCCTCTTCCCTCTGCCTTGCCTTTCTCTTTTTCCTGTGCGAAGCTTCCTTCTTCTTCTCCTTCGCTTGCAGCGGCTAAGTCCCTGCTTCCTTCTACAGTTCCTTCTCTGCACAAACCAAAGAGAGCAAAACCTAGCCCTCTACCCACACTCGCATCTCTCTCTCTCTGTACATCACTCTTCAGCATGCTCTCCCAGAGCCGGGTAATCAGGTCGAGTTGCGTGCCTGGGGTCCAGGAGCACCTGCGTGGGTGTGGTGCGTGAGGAGTGCTCAAGAGGGTATCGGGTCGGGTCACCAGGTATGCGTGATAAGCTTATGGACGAGGCACTGTGTTTAGGTGAGGGACCTCACCCCATGTGTTCTCGGAGGCAACCAACCGATAACGCGAATTCAATTTAAACTACTCCAGCGCTTTATGACTTACCGAGGTGGGACTATTGTTACCCCGCTCTTTCTTGCGTGCCCGCAGGAAATCGTTCTCCAATTGCAGCACTGCAGGTCTTTCGAGGCCACTAGCTGGAACAACTAGGTGCGCAAGACCTCCTCGAGTTTGCTGGACCTGGAATCCTGGAGCACTACAGCCTGGGACAAGCTTGCAACCTCCTCGAGTCACCGTTAATGGCAGCTGGAGCTCGAACCCTACCTAACACAAAAAGGGCCTTGTGGCTCAATCAAACCACAGGAGCACCTTCACCGTGTCACGGAGAAGGTGAGGCGGTAGGTGGCAGGCAGCGGAGCGGCCTAGGCGTGCGTGCCTAGGTCGCTCTGTGGCCGGATGGATGGGTTTGGTCGGGGGGCAGTTGTGGTGGTGTAGAGGGTCTGTGGATGAGCGGAGGATGTTCAGTGGAGTATGGTGGAGGTTATGCGGTGGTTGGCGAGACGTGTGGGGCTGTGGAGTGACGGGAGCGTCTCGCCGGAGGGTGGCCGGAGATGAGGAAGATGGTGGTGGACAGCGGCGGTCGAGGAGCGTTTGGTGAAATAGGATGAGGGAAATGAAAGAGGGGATATAGACGAATAGTTCTAACCTAACTAAGTGGACGAAGGGGGCAAGAGGGTGGCTAGCAGTACCTGCTGTCGCCGGAGAAGAAAGTGTCCAGTGGAGGAAGACGGCGGCGACGACGGGGCTAGGGCTGCTCGCGCGGGTGTTGCGCGACGCGGAGGCGGATTAGGAGGACAGCTCTGCCACTGGTATTGTGGCAGAGCGACGAGGAAGAGGAGGGGGGCTCACCAGAGCTCACTGGACCCCTTGGCTGGAGGAGAAGAAGAGGAAATCGAGGTGGAATCCCGGCCAAGTTGAGCTCAGTAGGTGCGACCGGAGTTGGGGGTCAATTTATAGGTACTGCCAGGGACTCCTGTGCTTGGAAGACAAGCTTCCAAGCATGGGAATCCTCACCGGAGATGGAAGTTTGTTAGGTACCCAAATCTCTCGTGTGTTTGCACGAGAGATTCGGTGCAAATCTTAGATCAGGAGTACACTCAGATGGAAGGGAATTCCTCAGAGAATCTCCCTTCCAAATCTGGGAGATCTCTGAGGAATCAAAGAGTATTCCCTCTCTATTCCTTGCCAGAGTAGGATTTCTCCCCATTAATGGTGGAGGGACCTGCTTGTAAGAGTGGTGAGGAAGTTAGGGGGTTTATGCAATGATTTTCAAAAGATAGGGACCAAAATATAATTGGGTGTACTAATTTGCAAAGTAGGTCAAGATGACCTCCCCTTAGGTCCAAATTTTGGTACAAACCTAATTTGGACCTAAGGAATCCAATGGTGAAGTTGGATTTTAGGCTTGACCACGTTTGATTGGGCATTTTGCATAAAAACCCAAATTAGGTCAATTGATGAGCTAGGACCCTAATCTAGGTCAAACTAGGTTCCAAAGGCCAAATTGAATGTTCTAAACCCTAGGGGATATTTTTCCATGAATTTTAGAGGGTTTACTTGATTTTTATCCTGATCGAAACCTTGTTGAATTAAGCAGGTCTATTTTAGGGCTATAAGATATCATTTAATTCCTGGTTTACACATAAACCCATTTCTGATTGAATCAACCCACTTTTTATCTTATTTAGACCATTTGACCTATGTTTTGTCTCTGAGAAATCCCGTTTATGTACTGCAATGGTAAAATTGCAGTTTTGACCTTTATTTCATGTTTTCTTCTCAAAATACTTATTCCTCCAATTAAGCCTTCTTCTAAGTTATGCAGGAGCTTTTATTCTCTTAGATCAAAATGAGCTAGTTAGGGCTCATGATGAGGCTCTCATCACTTGCCACTAGTATTATGGCAGAGCGACGAGAGAGAGAGAGAGAGGGGTCGCCGGAGCTTACTGAGTTACTGACCGGAGGGGAAGAGACAAAATAAAGGGTTGCTCAGGCCAATTTCAAGCTTAAAGCATGCGGAGGGCTTTGGATTTACTTTTATAGGCTCTAGAGGAAGGTTTCATGGCAACCTCGTCGGAGATGGAAGGTCAAATGAGACCCAAATCTCTCATGCATTTGCATGAGAGATTGGATACCAAATCAAGCTTGGAATTGTGTTCAAACTAGAGAAGATTTCTCAGAGAATCGCCTTTCAATTTTGAAGGGGATTCTCTGAGGAATCAGGGAGATCTTTCCCTCAAAACCTCGTCGGAGTAGGATTCTCTCCGCTATAATGGTGGAGGGACCTAATTGCAAAGAATGGCGAGGAAGCTATGGGGGTTTTTGCAAAGGTTTGTGAAAGATAGGGGTAGAAATGTAATTAGGCTAGACCAGTTTGCAAAGTGAGTCAAGATGAATTCTTCTTAGGTCCAAATTTTGGTACAAACCTAATTTGGACCTAAGGAATCCAATGGTGAAGTTGGATTTTGGGTTTGACCATGTTTGACTGGGAAATTTATGCAAAAACCCAATTTATGGCAAATATTTGTCTGAGACCCCAATTTAGGTCAAAATAGGTTCTAAGGGCCAAATTGAATGTTCTAAACCTTAGAGAATATTTTTCCATAATATTCAGAGGGTTTAGGTGAATTTTATCCTAACCATAACCTTGTCAAATCAAGTGGGTCTATTTTAAGGTTACAAAAAGTTATTTAATTCTTAGAATTCACATAAACCCTTTTCTGTTTGAACCAACCCACTTTTTATCTCGTTAAAACCATTTAACCAGTTGTTTAGCCCATAAGAAATCCCATTGTTGCACTTCAATGGTAAAATTGCAATTTTACCCCTTGTTTCTTGCTTTTCTCTCAGAATGGTTATTCATTGAGTTAAGACCTCTAGTTGGTTATGTAGGAGCTTTTATTCTCTTTTATGGGTCAAAATGAGCTAGTTAAGACTCATGATAGTGTTCCCATCATACCCCCATGCCTAGCTTTTGCTAGTCCCTTAACAAAATTTTGAGGATTTAACTTCTGTTCTAGACTATGAGTTCCTTGATGTTCACAAATTATGATGAGTGCTCTTTCCTTTTTGATTAGGTTAGAATGCCGATAGTAGGCCTAGAGTTACTCAAGTACCAACCAAGATCCGGACCAGACCAGCTCTAGCCTCAGTCATCCATGAAGGTTTTTAAGGCCCACAGGAACTATCCTAAGGTTCATTGGACTCCGCAGTTAAAGCACCTGTGCTTGAAATGTATTTTAGCCTCAGTTCAGTTTGCAGTGTGTTTTTTGTAAGAGAGAGACAGAGGACTTTCTTTGTTTGGAGAGTTTTCTCTCTCTTTTCTTTTTATTTCTAGCTTCGAATTGGCTTCTCAACATGATCTATATTTGATTCCTCGTCCCCATCATCAATCCTCGAAGGGTCCCTAGCAATCGATGCTTCGTGATAGCACCGCCCATGGCAACCCCCAGAACCCTAGCTTTTGAGATTTCGAGATAATCCTGCCCATGGCATTCTGTAGCTAAATCCAGACCCTGACAATAGACATTTTGTGATAATGTCGCCCATGGCATCTAAACCAGCATAGGGTGCTTACATGCCTCCGATAGGATATGTAAATATCCTAGGAGACAAGCACCGAGGAGACGATATGTTATTACTCATCTTCAAGGGAAATTTCCCGTCTCTCCGCACCGGGAACTCGTCCAAATCAACTTGTGTTGATCGGCACTCCTAATCTAGGTGATTTTTTCATAACACTTAAACACATTTACATGATTTTGATAATTATGCCCACTGAACCAAACTGTGTGCGGATTGAGGTACTTAGGTTACCGAGTCCCGCAAACCAAAGGTCAGTTAACGAGGCCAAATACTCCCTAAGCCTTAGACCTAATATTTAAGCTTCGCATTTTCCCCTAACCTCTTGAGGACTATCCAAATCTTAGCGGATACCTGAATTTTTAAGCCTAAGAGTCTAGCCCAAGAGGCCTAAGATCAGCATTCCTACTAATCTCTTTTGTGTCTCATTAGCACTTTTTTCCTTCATGTTCTTTTTTTTGATGTGGTCTAGAACTTGGTTAATCCCTTAATTTCTTACTAATGACTCTCTTTTCTTCTTTTCTTTTCATTTTGTGCTCCTTTTTTGACATTTTTCACTTTTCCTCAAGTTTTGTATGGCCTCAAAATTTTCTCTCCCCTCAAAAAAATTTTTTTTTCATTTTCACCATTTTCTATTTTTTTGGTATTTTTGGCATGTGAGATTTTTTGTGATAACCCTTCTGAATTTTGATTTCTGTATGTTTGCACTTTACCACCCCCCCATGCCTAAGTTTTGCAATGTCCTCATTGTAAACGGAGGGTGTAAAATAGGTTTGGGTTCAGGGACTTAGAACAAGATTTATCGAGTGGGCGAACGGGTCGGGAATGACTGTGGCGAACAATTTCAGGCTCTGGCATGTGTACTAGAGGTGGGGATTGATTGTTCTAATATTGAACTCAAGATGCAATAGACATGAAGTGTAGACGGATAATCAGAAGGATCTTGGATTTTTGGAATGACGGGTTGCCTCCCATTAAGCGCTAAATTCAACGCCTTCAGCCGAGCGGGAAATGGTATGGAGAGGGAGTGGTCAAATCAGCTGAGTTTTGTAGAACAAGCACCTTGATCAAGAGCCTCGTTGGTCCAACCAGGTGCTTGTTCAGATCAACAGGCTGATGGTGCAGCCCAAACCCAATCAATCTGGTGGTTTGATAAGTGTAGATCAAGAGATGTGGAAACCACCATATACTATGGAGCTCGGAATGATGTGGAAGTGCGAATTCAAGGTTTGGTTGAGTCGAATCAGCTTGGTCAGAGTAGGGACCCGTAAAGTAATCAATGGATAATGCGAAAACCCTACAGGAGTGATCAGAGAATGATGGAGCATGATTTGTGATCTGATCAATGTCCGAAACCCGATGAAGATGTGGAGGCGAATCTTCTGCAATCGACTCAATAAGAGGGAATCAGAATAGAAATTGAGTCCGGTTGCAGGTCGGGGTTGAAAATGGGTTTTGGTGGGTTCTGTATATGCAAAGGAGGTGGCTTCAATAAGAATTGTGTATGAGGGCTCTTCCAAAAAGGAGTTATAAGTGGTTTCATTTAGAGAGTCCTCATAGTAGCTATGAAATTCAAAAGTGAATGCCTGAAGAGTGTTTATAGGATGAGAGAAATCTACGTCAAGAAAAAATTTGAACTCTGAGTTGCAATCACTCTCGGCATTTTCTGGTTTTGATTCCTGAGGATCGAAAAGGAATGATGCCATCTCACTAGAACCTAAATTTAAATCAGTGATCTCGAGATCAGGGACCTCAGAGTCGGAGTCGGAGAATAAATCATGTGAGCTAAGGTCGTAGATTGGCTTGTCATAGTCAGGAAACAAAGGTTCTCCGAAATCATGGTAAGATTCGAAATCGTCGGAGAACTTGCAAAAATCAAGTTCTGAGTTTGATTCGAGATTAGGGGTTCCACCACAGAATAAATCATACGATGTAGACTTAGCAGCCTGACTTGTGTCTAGCTTATATGTAGATTCTGAGCTTAAAAGGGTGTCCTTATAGGGTCTGGGCTCAAGTTTTTGGCTTGTAGGGATGACCCAATCAAAACCCCTCTTCCAATTCCTCGATTTCTGTATCCTAGATTGACATAACTTCCAAGAAATCGATCTATATCTCTGAGGATGTTGGAGAGGGATATTCATTAAATAAAGGCCCAGAATCATACTCGTTATTTAAACTTTGAGCTTCGTTATACGAGGCCTTGTAATCTTCCCAATAAGTTTCAAATCCAGATTCTAGGCTGAGGATGTGGGTTGAATTACTAGAATCTAGGTCAGAATTGCCTTCGAGGGTCACCTTATCAGAATAAGGGGCGGGATTTACACCCTCGAGAGGTTCGGTTTTAATCTCATCATTGCAGAAATCTCAAAATTCTATGCTTGGTGACCCAGGATTTTTGTTTTCTAGGGCTGGCTCAAAATCGTGTTCTCCTGCAATTGGGGCTTTCCAACCTAATTCAAGATCGGGCATGTTATTTTCCATCTGGGTTGGGAATCCACAACAACCTTGGGCCTCAAACCTGGGATTTGGGAAATCAGATTGATCCTCAATACTATTCCAGGATGTTTCATGAGCTGTTTGGGGTATGTACGGGTCTTTCTGATCGATAACTTGTTTCAATAATCTCATTATCTCTTCCCATTTTTCAAGATCATCTTGGTGTTGTTCCCAAAGTATAGGATTGGTCATGCATTGGAGGTATTCAAAGTTATGTAATTTTTCTATCTCAATGTATCCTATTATGAGAATGTCTCGAGTTAATCCTTTTGTAGCTTCTGTTAATAACAATTGGGCACAGTTTATGATGAAGGTTGTTGTTGTTGGTACACTAACCTGATTGTCTTCTACTGGTTTTAAGGTTTGTATTCAATTTCATAAAATTCAAGGGCATCCTCAATCATTCTATCTCTCATGGATCTTTATGATTCAGGTTTCTTGAATGGTATTCCTAAGTAACCAGGCTGCATATTTGGATCGGATGGTGGAATCAAGATGTAGAATCAGAATTCAGATCTTAGAATTGAAGTGATTTGATCTGAAAGAGAATCCCAACAGAAAAATCTGTGTGCTCTAAAGAGAAGGGATGAGGGACTGGATGTTTTACCTAATCAAGGCACCCAAAGATGTTTGGATGACTATGGAGGTTCGGGGCGGATGATACCCCTGGATCAGAAAGTCATCCACCTGAGAATTACCTGGGCAACTAGAGAGGGAGAGTCCCGCAGAGAGCCCTACACGGTAGAGTGCCCCCACGGGTTACAGGGTTTCCCTCACCCGACCTCTCTTGTCACTGAGATTCCAGGTAGACCAGAATGGGGACTTTGACCTCTTAAGTCTACCACTTTTATTTAAGAGCAAAGGTGCTTAAGATTTCACTTGAACTTTAGATGTATTGAGTGCAAAAGTGTCCTAATTCCAAGGTTGGTTGACCCAACAAGGGGGTCAACTTCACCTATTTGTCCTTTGAGAGCTTTAGGTCCTTTCTTTTAGGGTTCAAGTGAAGTTAAGAGCTTGAATATTAGGGTTTCTCTTGAATAAGTCTTTTCAACCAAGGTTTAGGCATACCTTTTTTTGGAATAGTTGATTCTTTGCTTAGAAAGATGTGTCTCTAAAACCCTAAATTGGAATCCTTAAGGCGGCTCTAATTTTGGTCCAATTCAGTTGCCGCAAATATGGTATCTAAGTCTCAATCAAGAAGGTGGTAGCCCTAGTTACCTTAAATGGATGCACAAATCAATATTTGTTGAAATCAAAATCAGGCAACTTTGGTGACTTAGCTAAATATGGAAAGCAGGTAGCCCTAAATTGATTTTTATCTTGTTTTCCCTTTTCAGAATAAGGGGATCAAGAGAAAGGGCTAATCAGAGATTACCTGCCCTGGGGGTTTCTGCTGTGCGGCCGTCTTCTTTTGAATCTTCTCCCCTAAAACAATCACAACAAAAGAGATGTATCAAGTTAGTATCAAATCAAAAATTGTGATCAAGATTTCTAAATCGTCCGTTGCTCCCCAGCAACGGTGCCAAAATGTTTATCAAGCGAGATCAATGTTAAAATCAATGCGTCATAGTATAGTTGAAATCGCTCGAAAAAAAATAGAATTTTTTACTCGAAGTTTTAAATCTGAGGTCGAACATAGGGAGCAAATTGGGGTTTAAAAATCAAGAACACAACTTTAAAATTGAATATAATAGGCAATGGAAATCAGATAAAAAATGTAAATGTGAACACTAAATAGCAATGTATATGAAGAACACAAAAAATGGACGTCTGATTTGTAAATCAGACATCTTAAACTGGTGATTGCTACAGTGCTATTTCTGATCTTTTCTCTTCTCTGTCTCTAATCGTTGTCTGGCTTTCTTCCTTCTTCCTTTCTTTTCTTCATGCCTGTGCCTTTGCTTCTTTTTCTTTTATCTTCTTCTTCTTCTCTTTCTATTTTCTTTGGCGACTTCCCTTTCTTCTGCCTTCAGCTTCTTCTTCCTTTTCTTCTTCAACCCTTCAGCCTTCAGCTCTTCCTCTTCAACCATGCCTTCTTCTTAGCTTCTCTGGCTGCCGCCCTCTTTCTTCTTTGGCTGCTTCTTCTTCTCCTACCTGCAAGAGAGCAAAACATGCCCCTACCCACCCCCGTGATCTCTCTTCTTCTTTCTCTTTAGGCTCTCTCTCTTAGAGCCACTTCTCAGGTAATCGGGTTGTGTACGTGCGCCCGAAACCAGGCCCACCGGTGTGCAGTGGTGGATGAGGAGTGCAGGTCGGGTATATGGGTCAAGCCAGATCCACGTGGGCAGTGCTGCAGACAAGGCAGTGATAGGTGACAGGGACCTCGCCCCGTGGTCAGGAGGCGAAGAGGCTGTCACTTTTGCAATTTATCTCACAGCGCTTGCTCACAATCTTCTGAGGTGGGACTATGTTGTCCCACCTTCCTTTGCGAATGCCCACAGCAGGAGTCCACTTGATTGCAGCAGCTGCATGGGGCTTCAGTGCCAATCGCTTGGTTAGGGTTGTGCATGAAGGGATTCCGCACAACCTGTGACCTGTAGCCTGGAGCGAGAAGTCCTGGAGGAGGCTCCCAAGCAAGCTCCTTGCTGGCGTTAATGGCGGTAGGCCTACAAACCTGTCAACCATGAAAACAGCCTTGCAGCCTCATCAGAAGGCTCAGACAGCTTCACCTAGACACAGCGAAGGTAGTGCGAGGGTCGGCGTGGCGTGGGGTGGTCGGAGCGTGCGTGCCTAGGGCACCCTATGTACGCGAAAGTGGGTGTGTTCGGGAGGAGTTCTGGGGGCGTGGTGCGGTGAGTGGAGTGAGGGTTTGTGGTCAATGGAGTGTAGCGATGATTATGGGGTAGTTGGCGAGGCGGATGGAGGCGTAGAGCAGCGGGGATGCCTCGCCGGAGGTCTGGCAGGAGAAGAGGAAGGTGAGGGTGATAGCGTATGTCGAGGCGTGTTTTGAAGAAATAAAGATAGAAAAATGATGAGAGAGGCAAGAGAACTTAGCTAAGCATGGATAGACGAAGGGGGATGCAGAGAAGGTGGTCGGCTCATATTGCCATCGCCGGAGACGAAATACTCAGTGGAGGAGGACGGCGACGATGAAGGGGTTGCAGGGGCGTCGGCTGGTGCGACGCAATGCGGATGAAGAGGATGAAGAGAATCTTGCCACTAGTATTGTGGCAGAGCGACGAGAGAGAGAGAGAGGGGTCGCCGGAGCTTGCTAAGTTACTGACCGGAGGGGGAAGAGACGAAATAGAGGGTTGCTCAGGCCAATTTCAAGCTTAAAGGATGCGAAGAGCTTTGGATTTGCTTTTATAGGCTTTGGAGGAAGGTTTCGTGCTTGGAAGCCAAGCTTCCAAGCATGGCAACCTTGTCGGAGATGGAAGGTCAAATGAGACCCAAATCTCTCATGCATTCACATGAGAGATTGGATACCAAATCAAGCTTGGAATTATGTTCAAACTGGAGGAGATTTCTCAGAGAATCTCCCTTTCAATTTTGAAGGGGATTCTCTGAGGAATCAGGGAGATCTTTCCCTCAAAACCTCGCCGGAATAGGATTCTCTCCGCTATAATGGTAGAGGGACCTAATTGCAAAGAATGACAAGGAAGCTAGGGGTGTTTCTATAGAGGTTTTTGAAAGATAGGGGTAGAAATGTAATTGGGCTGGACCTGTTTGCAAAGTGGGTCAAGATGAATTCCTCTTAGGTCCAAATTTTGGTACAAACTTAATTTGGACCTAAGGAATCCAATGGTGAATTTTGATTTTGGGTTTAACAATGTTTGACTGGGCAATTTACGTAAAAATCCAATTTAGGGTAAATATTTGTATGAGACCCCAATTTAGGTCAAAATAGGTTCTAAGATCCAAATTGAAGGTTCTAAACCCTAGAAAATATTTTTCCATGATTTTTTGAGGGTTTAGGTGAATTTTATCCTGACCAGAACCTTGTCTAATCAAGTGGATCTATTTTAGGGTTACAAGAAGTCATTTAATTCCTAGAATTCACATGAACCCTTTTCTGTTTAAACCAACCCACTTTTTATCTTGTTAAGACCATTTGACCTGTTGTTTAGCCCATGAGAAATCCCCTTATTGCACTGCAATGGTAGAATTGCAGTTTTACCCCTTATTTCTTTCTTTTCTCTCAGAATGGTTATTCATTGAGTTAAGACCTCTAGTTGGTTATGTAGGAGCTTTTGTTCTCTTTTCTGAGTCAAAATAAGCTAGTTAGGGCTCATGATAGTGTTCCCATCAAGATGCATCTAGTGTGGAGGGGTTAGGATCAACCCCAAGGGAGTAAATTAAGTGACTAATTTCTTCTTGAATTGTTGACTTGTCCTCAAAGACTCTCCTAAAGATTCCATTATTTCCATCTGCTATTTTTGCATTTCAAACTTGAATGTGGAGAGATTGTCATTATTTTCAGGAGGAAAGTTAAGCTCAAGGTTATAATCCCTAGGAGTTTCTGTCCGACCATTAGAATTAAAATTATCTAGGGAGGGTGGGTTGGGTTTGTCTAAGGTGTGTGGCATATCAGAGAAGGTGTATCCCACTCCTAGGTTATGCTCATAATCATAGGATTGGGGATTAATCAGACCAATGCTCCTATAGTAGGAGTAGAAAGGATCCCATTGTTCATCAGGATATCCAATAGAGGATGGATAACTGCGGATCATGGGACCGGAATGAGGTGTTCGAGGGTGAGGGTAAGAAGTGATGCAGTTGTAATCCATTTGAAAAACACACCTCCAATCAAACACAAAGCAATGAGACTCTTGATAAATGCTTGTTTATCATCATTCTTATGCCTTAAAACACACCTAGCTCTTAGGATTCTAACATTGCAATCGGGTTTTTGGGCTGCATTTAGGCATTTCCTAGGATAAGCATGCATTACATTCTTTTTATGTTTTTACATCTTTATTTAACTGTCAGGGATATTCAAATCCCAGAAACCCTGACGCTGAGAAAGGAAGAAGATGAAGGAGAAGCCCAATTCAGCTGGATCTCAGATGAATCCAACTCATCTTAGTTGGATTCCATCTCATTCCAACGCAACCTTGTTGGGATCAGTTAATCTCAGCTCCATTCAGCTAGATGGCAGTTTAAGCCAGCTCATCTTAGCACCATTCAGCTCACCTTAGCTGGATGGCAACTCAGGCTAGCTCAACTCAGCTGATCCTAGCTCCATCTTAGCTCCTCCCAGCTCCATCCAGCTCATGGAAGCTCCACCTGATCAGGCTTAGCTACTACTATCAACTAGCTAAGCCTGGTCAACTAAAGAAGTCCTCAACCAACTCAGGCCAACTCAAGTCTAGCTCCCAAAGACTCAACTCAAGTCAACTTGGTTGAGCTTAGCTACTTGACCTAAGCTAACTAGCTTGGCTAGCTAAGTAGTCTTCAGGAATGTCAGACCAAGCTCACCTCAGCTCATAATAGCTTGGCTTAACAACTAACAAAGAACTAGCTAGCTAAGCTAGCTGATGAGCTCAGATGTAGTCCTCTTTAGCTACTTCCAGCTTCAGAAATACCATGCAGCTCAAGTTCTCCTCCCTACAGCAAAACCCTAGCTCCCTCCTCTACTCATCTACTAGCTAAGCTAGCTTATCTAGCTCAACTTAGTTCCACCTAAATCCCTGCATGGCCGTCCAACCTAACCCTAACACCACCTGCATAAGCCTCGACCTTAACCCTACCTTAAGTCCACCTAAGATACCATCTCCTACCTCATTTTGGCGCCACCTTAAACACACCTCTTCACCCCATCACCACCACTAAGAGCCACCTTAAAAGTGGCACTAAACCACCCTAACCACCTCCTTGTTTTGGCACCAAAATAAGGAGCCATCTCCACCATACAACTCACCATCAAACCCAATCTCCAGCCTTCATTTTTCCCTCCAAAACCTCCCTTCTAGAACCTCCCATTTTGGTGCCAACATGGTGGTGTCTCTCCACCATGGATGGCCACCAAAAGGCACAACCAACCCCCCTACACAACCCTTCTTTTGGCGCCAATAATCTCCACCCGTAAATCCCATAACCACCACCTTGATCTAATCCTAGCCCTCCACTAAAGGCTACACCAACCCTCCTCCCATCCTATTTATACCCCATGTAACCACCACATTCCACCATCTTTGGCTTACATTATTCCACATATATCACCTTAAATTCGACCAAGGAAGAAGAAAGAAGAAAGGTGATTGAGAGGATTCTCCTTTTCCCTCTTGGTGTTCATTTCTTCTTCTTCTTCTTCTTCTTCCTCCTCTTCCTTGTGTCCAAGAGCCAAGGATCATCCTAGGGGGACAGTCAGGCAGAAGAGTTTAAGGTAGTATACGTCCACCTTGGAGGAGGAGAGAGGAGGAGTACATCATGGCAAGGAGGAGGCTTTCTTCATAGTGCGGGAGTAGCCGTACTTGGAGCGAGAGTCATCTCCATCATCTTCACAGGAGCTTCTTTATTTTGTTTTCTAATTTATTTTTGTAGTAGCAAGCTTTCCTCTATTTGGGAATTACTTGTGTGATACCATTCACACAAGTGAGCTCTCCAAATAGACTTTGCAGACACTACTAGTTTTTCTTTATAAAAAGTTCTTGCCTTTCAATTTGTGCATTATTGATTTCAAGCAAATTTTCTTTATCTTTGTTAATGCACCCACACTCTTCTCATTTAATTACCCTAAGTGCACTTGCCTAGGGTGAGCTTAAAAGAGAAGATATTCTTGTCACATAGGTGTAGTTTTCATTGCGAGTTTTTCTCGTCTTAATATTTTGATTTCCCAATTATTTCCCAAAACCCTAAAAAAATTGCAAAACCAAAGTATAAAGTGAAGTTTTGAGAGAGTGAGAGAGTGAACCAAGTAATCAACTAACATATTGCCTCCTTGGACAACCCTAAATACCACCATTATCTAGGTTACAAATATCAAAAGTTGATTGCGATTTTACGCGTTACAACGATTTAAAAACTCTTCTTACAAAATCAAATAAATTTCGCATCAACTCTCCTTTTGTTTAAAGATTGATTAGTTCTTTAAGCCAACCTCCAACTTTCCCATCAGAGTTGTCAAATAGAGTCAAGTTCAAGCTTGTTCGTTCCTACTTTTGTGGTATAAGAGGGCGAATGTGACTTGAGATTCCTGATGGGCTATTTAGAGAAGAAAAGAAGTCAGTTACGCTATCTCTTGTTGGCTAAACAAGTCTCACAATCAATTACGCATCCTAGGCCGACCTTCGTTAGTGCCTTAAGGCCTACTTGAAAAGAGATTTAGCCTCAAATCGAGACTTCTCACCACAAACTCCCCAGGGTTGTGTGATGAGACAGACTTGTTGATCATTGGCTAACTCTATTTGTGGTCCAAGGGGATGAGATAGAAAGAAGTCTCTAGTGTCCCTTAGTGAAGTGCTCACATGGTGCTCGTGTGCATCACACCAAAAATCAATTTTCTTTGCAAAGAATCGCATACATGAACCTTTTGTTAAATCAAGTATGAATTTGCTTTTAAGGCCCAATCTGACTAATAGTCCCAATTTTTAGAAGGAGACTACTTAATTACATATCTTCCATAAAAAATCAGGTGGTCATTGAATTTAGCCTAGAATGCAATGCATGATCAGGCACTAGATGCAAAGGCAAGAGAATATACCTGACTCCAGCAATCTTCATGCAGGTAATGTACGCAATGCAAGCAAAGTAGATCTAACATGCTACTCAATGACACCAAAAATGCACGCACCAAAGGGTATGAAACTTCTAAGCAGGCAGCTTGAGAGTTTTTTTTTTTTAGATATAAAAGGTAAACAAGCAAGCAACTATACTAGAGTAGACTAACCACATGCAATGTCAAACCACACAATGGACAATAAAAATCCTAATCACTACATAAGTGGGAACAAGCTCCCCAAATACCCCAGAACAAGGGCCTAGAAAATGTTGGGGACACACCCCCGAAAATCAGCCCTAATGCTACAAGGGTGAGAAAGTAATGAAATAAGCTAGTCTAAGGAGTCTAAAGTCTAATCAAATAAGTGCCTGTGATGACTCTTTCTCGATGTTCAATCCAAGTCTCCTTCCTTCGCCGTCTACTTGGGTCTCCTCCATGCGAGATGTGAATTTCTACCAATGTGGCTCAAGGTCCACGCAGTCTCGTCCAAGTACCTCACATAGAATAGAAAATCTTTTCACCATGATATGCCTTCAAATGATCACAAATAGATTAAAAAGTGAACCTATTGTGCTTGTTGCCTCCACAACAATGAGGCCATTTGATCATGCATTTTCACTTCAAATATGATAATCGATGAAATTAAGTGTTGTTGCGTAGTATAAATCATGGCGGAAAAATGGTTGAATCAACAAATAATCAAATGAGAACGCATCAAATATGTAATCAACTCAAATATGTGTCTCATCATCCATATAAAAATCAAATCATCAATGAACCGTGGAAAAATATGTCGACTGCACAGGGAGGCAAGTACGCATAAATAGGTTCCGTATACGAGTATAAAAGTGACAAGAGTGATTCCAATAATCAAATAAAATAAATGAACTAAAGAAAATAAAAGCAAATTGCAGTAAGTCACAGTGGGAATACGTAGTCGTGAGCGCGATGAGGAGCTATGGCAACTCTGTTGGGTAGAAGGGTGGTGAGGGGGGAAGGAGATGAAGAGGATGGCCGAAGATTGGGGGTTGTGCTCTATTGTGGCTATGTGTGTGGAGGAAGGAGATGAAGATGGAGAGGGCAATGGGTGGTTGTGGCTTGCGCTCCTATTGGGTGCGTGGCATCTGACCGAGGAAGATGACGAAGGGAGGTGGTGCCCTTTCCTGCATGCCTTTTCTTCTGGAAAAAGAGAGCAAGAAAAAAAGGAAATAAGCGGTGGAAATTGGAAATTAGATGAGAGAGTCATGGTCCAGGTTTCCAATCAAGTAACGTCAAGTTTTCTTTCCAACTCAGAGAGAGAGAGCCCCTCCAGCAAGAAAGATATCCATTCTAATTTCTTTCTAAAATTTCTTGCCAAAAATGTCCAGGTGATATTTCAAGTTTGGTACTCAATAAATTCTTGCAAAAATATGTAAATAATATATCAATGCACGGTTACATATTAGCATCATATGCAAGCAACGTATATTAAAAAAATGTAGGATGTTAGAACATGAGCTTTAACTAATTTTCCAATATAACGCAATGCTTGAAATCTATTTGAATTCCCAAATTGAATGTTCTTAGGCATAATTAGTGCCTACTAAAGTGGACCTCTCATCTACCAATAAGATTGGCAGACCATATGAGCGGATGCAAATATGCATGTGACATTATATTTAATCTTGATGCATTGGATACTCGAAACATAGTATTCCCTACACTTTGGGATTTCAAAATGGGTTTGGAGTGTTCTTTGGAAGAACACATATTCTTGATATAAAGGTTGCTTTTGGGATGTGAAGTGTATGAATGGATTTTATATAAAGATGAGAAGATCAATATGATCGTAGCATCTCTAAACTTTTATGCATGGACCCTGATGAGAATGCAATTAATTGATATTAAATGCCTATTTTAGCTAAGTTTCATAACATGCATAGTACATATATACTCGCATTTCATGCATTTGGGACCATGTATATATTTTAGGGTTAATAAGTGTGTCTTAGTGCTAATGCATGTAATTACTATATGTAGAAGTGATGGAGGTGAAGTTTATTACAAAGTAGAAGAGAGAAGACAACTAGAAGACAAGTGGCAACATTTGAAGGTGCCACCTTAACCAATCCCTATGTCAACCTTGCACCATGGACCTATGCAATCCTAGTCCTCCATCTTAGGAGACTTAATCTTTACCCTACATGAGCTCCATGCCACTTTTCCCTCCTAAATTCAAAACCTAAGCTGATGCTAAAAATAATCACCTACTTAAGTAGTGCAACCAAAACTAAGCCCACCATTATCCATCCTGGTGGCCATGATGATCCCTTCATCTCCACCATGTATCTCTCATCCTATAGCCCATTATGATCTTAAACCTAGACTAATCCCAACCTTTCATCTCAACCAAGTCTAATTTTGGCTCTCCATAAAATCCTAAAGAACTTAGCCTTAAACTCTACCCAAATACACCACCTTATCCCACGCCAACCCTAAGGGTCTATTTACATCATAGGATATCCCATATTTACGAAAGGTAATAAATTAAACCCGTGTTTTGCCTTAAACCTGGGTTTCCTCAAAATCGAGTATGGGTGAGGGATGAGTTATCTTGTGCCCTAATCCTTTGCAACCCTCACCCCGCACCTCGCACTTTTTTTGCATTTACCGTCCCCTTCCCCCTTGCCCTAAAAAAAGGCAAAAATCCACTCACCAACATAATTACCAATCTAGGAGTATAGTTGTCTTTTGACAACTTATCCCTCTTTTCATCCCTCATTTAGAAGTAAACACCCTAATTTTCCATTCCTAGCTTATTTCCACCTTATCCCCCATTCATGTAAACACCCCCATAGAATTATCCTAGGTTACACGTAAACACCAACATAGGATATCCCCTATTTGCAAGTTTTTGTCCTGTGGAATACATCCCGCAATGTAAACTAACCCTAAGAGTGATCCTAGCCCTCTACCTCTTTCAAACCCAATCACCACCATTCATCCCTAGTGATCTAAGGCACACCTCCTCAACCAATCAAATCACACTTCTTTAAAAACACACCTAAGCCATCTCTTCCTCATCATCATCTCCTTCACCATTTGCTTGCCAACCCTCTCCCTTCCACCATCCATGACTGACCACCTTAGCTCCATTAGGTTCACCTCTTAGTCTTTCCCTTAGTAGAATTTTCTCCAGCTTCTCTGTTTCCTCCTCAACCTTTTGTAGGCAAGAGGGATGGGTCAATCTCTCCACCACCACTCTAGAGTCTCTACACCTGCTCCAGCACTCCAGCGACTTCCTTTAGACTCACTCCCTCCTCTCTTTCTTGCATCAATGTTCTAGTTATTTATTACTCTAGTTGCTTAGTTGTAATCATTTCACTTTTTAACCTTTATTCTTATTAGTTGTAATTAGTATTTTGGTATTAATGAAGGATATTTATCTAGCTCATTTTTCTCTATCTTTCCATGTTTTCCCTTATTAGTACTGATAATTTCTTATTTGTAGTTAGGTGTAATATTCTGATTTTCACATCTCACATCTATTCAAAAAGGCAAAAAAATTAGAAATTTAAAACACAAAACATATAATGATAGCGTTTCAAAAGTGAGAAAACCCTGATTGCCTCCATGAGATGATTCGGACTCACCGTTACAATTTAAAATTTTCTTGTGATATTGGTTTACAAATATTAAAACGATCAAGGATTTTGCACTACATGACACTATTTTATCCATTGCAATTTCTGTCAATCAGGCCCTTGATAAAGAAAACTTTAAAGGGACAATTTATGAGTTCGCAGAACATCTACCAAACATATTGGATCATTTTGATGGAGTTCATGGTGATGTAGCATCCAGACTGCAGGTTAATTAGGGTTTATTATCATTGTAGTAGTATAGTTTCATAATCCAAATGGATGTTATTTTATTTATATACAATTTTTACTAATTTATTTGAGGTCATACACTGAGAGGCAGTTATTGATACACATCACTCTCTATTATTTAAAATCTATCTTTATTCCAAAAATGTCAATTTTACTTACAAGAGAATGAATTAAAAATAATATAATCAAAGAATCAATTAATCTAGGTTAATTATTTACAATTTAGAGCAAAAGAATGATTGTTAGTACATTAATGCCTCAAAAATTATATACAATGCAAATGCATTGAAATTCATTCTAGTCTAAACTAGATTATTTATATTTAATCTCTATATATGAGCTAAGCATTTTTTTAATTATAACTCAACTAATTATATACAGGTGAATACAAAGAGAAGAAAACTTATGTACACATCTTTCCTTAAAAACTATGTACATAGACAAGATAAAAAGAATATTAACACAAATCTATGTAAAACGAGGATAAGAAGAATATATGTATATATAAACCTTAAGAAAAATTATATACAAGCCAAGGCAAAAATGTGATTTTAAACAACATCACAAATATATATATATATGTTATTATTATTATATCTCTATATTACTTAATACTTAATATCTGTATACATACTCAACTCTAAAACACACGCACAACACTAACATTTAACACACAATACACACAACACACACACACTTGGTTTCAACACTTTAGTCACTTTTTAAGTTTTTAGCCCAAAAATATTTGGGAAGCTTTTCGCACAGATCAACAGCCCATGGGTCGGATCAACCGCTATTAGGCTTCCCCTATGAGGGAGGGCACAGCCACAATATGCTCAAACCAAGCCCAATTAAGCCCACACATAGGCCCACGCACACACACATGTAGCGCATGTACGCACTAAGATGCATACACGCATCCATAGGCACGCATAGCATGCGGGATTTCTAATGTCATGCAAGGCTACCCATAGGCACCGCGTTGGAGTCGCTCGAAAAGGCTACGAGCGCCTTTGCTGATATATCATAGCAGCATGCCTGTGGCACACGATGTGGGACTATGTTGCTGCGCTTATAAGCAGCATTTTGTTGCTTTGCTTACGTGCGTATTAGATAAATTAGGGTTCTGATTAAGGCTTAATTAAGGATCTAATTTACAAATTAAGTACATAAATATTAATTTAATACATAGGGCTATTAATTACATTAATTACATTAAGTTAATTATTCATATAAATATGTTTTTAAATTAGTTAAAGTTAGGTATATTATACAGTTATAATTAGCTTATAATTACTTATGTACACTATAAGTTATTGTATAAATTACTTAATTAAGGTTTAATTTAGTTAATTTATATATTTACATGATTGATTAAGAATTTTAAATAATTTAATTTGATTTATTAAGGTATTTACATGGTTTATATATAGATATGTATTATATACATCTAACACAATTATATAATATATACATACTCATAATAAATATATTTAAAATAAATTAAAATATAGATTATTAGAATACAGTATAAATTAGTATGTTAGTTAATTAAATTACTAAATTAAATTAGCTTAATTTATTAATATACATTATTAACTTACAGTAATGTACATATGCATCACTTAATTAAGCATATATAACATAAATATGATATTTTACATAACAAATACTATAATTAATATGTTAAATTATATATATGTATATACACTAGTGTACACACACGCACACACACATATATATCGGTTATATGTATACAATATATACTAGCTTACATATATTTAGAATACTAGATATTATAATTTAATAAATAAGATAAATTATACTTAATTTATCTACATATATTATACCCTATTTACATATAAATAATAGATTTATATAATTAATTATATACAGATGTACATATAATTAACTATATTACAATATATATACATTGGTGATTTTTAGAATTTTTGGGCTTTTCTAGATTGTCTTTTGTTTGTGTTTTGAAGTAAAGAAAGAAAGTAGAGAAAGCTAAAGAAAGTAGAAAAGAAAACTCTTTTTTGGCTTTTAATTAGAGATTTTTATTTCTAAACTAAGTAGCATCCTCAAAGTCTAAATCTAACTATACACACACCTTCCACATATACTAATCTCACTCACTACACTTGTCATTTATTTATTTCCATTATTTTTGTATTTTTCACACTATTTATTATCCAAAATGCTAGACAAGGCATGTAAATGATCAAAAATTAATTCCATACCTTAAAAATAATATAGAGAATCTAGAAATAAAAGATATAACATTAAAAACATCCAGACATCATTAAGGATCATATTTAAACTCAAAAACTTGTTTTAATCATTGAATTAAATAAGAATGTACAATTTGGATAGATATCAGATCATCTGAGATTTTCATTAAGGAATAAAATACTCTCTATTTAAATCAAAAATTCAATCAAGTACATGAATGCTTCTAAGATATCATATTCTATCATCAGAACAACTTGGATAACCTAATTGAACTCTAATCTTCATCATAATCATCAACAACAAACCTGGCAAATAGGAACACTACAATATCTATCTAATTGAATAAGACTTTGATTCTAAGGTTCATGAGTGTAATTGCAAATCTCTTTAGATATAAGAGAACTAAAACTTTACAAATTCCATTCCAGAAATTTAGTACAATTCTCAGATTAACCACTCATGTAATTCAGTTCAGACAGAGTAGCTGCTGCAGCTATTGTCAAAACACTTTTCATATCAGAATCAAATCCCAGACTATCTTGAAATCAATAAAACATCATTAAGGTATCGCAAAAACTCCTGAAAGAATCTAGAACTCCATAAGTCCAAGAACCCTAGTTTGATCCATCTCCCTCACTATAGACAGCATGAGAAGAGAGAATAACTCAGGCATCCAGATTAATTGCAAATCGATCCTAAATCTTCATTGAAATCCATTAAAGCATATTAAAAACAAATTGATCTGAAAACATTTTGTAGCCCAAGGGGGCATTTGCTCTTGCTCGCTGAGGTGATATGATCACCTAAACTTCCTTGACACCATTGATTGGTGTTCAGGAAGTTGAAGCGATGCCCTAAATGTAATCAAGTCATCGCAAGGACTGTACACCATGGATTAGTGTTCAGGAAGTTGAAGTGATGCTCTGAATGTAATTAGGTCATCGTAAGGACCTCAACTTAGTGCATCCAATTTCATAGGTCCTTACTACCCAAGGCAATGAGCAAACTAGTATCACACATGGAAATTGGGTGTGAGCTCATTAAGCAATAAAAATCAAATTACATCAGCTCACACCCATAGCATTTAATCCAATTAAACAAATATAAGCTCAATTCAATCAATTAAAATTAATTAAAACATGATTACTTCATAAATTCCTCAATCAATCCTAAAAATCAAAAATGAACTGACCAAATTGGCACTTCAGTGCACTGGGAGGGTCCTTCTGATTTTCTAGAGTGAATGAGGACCCTCAAGTGGATTCAAGTGCAATTTAGATCTAGAAGCTAAAGAGCTTCAGATCTAAATTGACTCTGATGGATGGAGTGCTCTAATGATAAAAATCATGAGGAAATCAGGAGGAGATTGTGATGTGCAAAGGAAGGCTTGTGATTCAATGTAAGGATGTGAATTAACCTCTTTGATCAGGATTGATCAGAGAGGTGGATCGGAGAATAACTACAATTATGCTATTCTACTCCTAAACTAAGCGATCAAATCGTGAATTCCACATCTAACTATCTAAACTAAGCTACTCTAATCTAAGAAAATGGTAAATCTAGCTATGAAAGCAATAAATCTAAAACTACTCAGATGAAGGTGGCTTCAAGGGTCAACAATCGGTGGTTGGAGACGACGAAATGGGAGAAGCCTCCAGCAAGTGAAAGCCCATAGAGGGGAGCTCTAGGATGTCCTCTAGGGTTACGTAATCTAGTTCGATGTGGATGAATTGGGGTAAAAGGTGTAGTCGTTGTCACCGGACATAAAAGAAGAGTAAAAGGAACTGAAGGTGTAGACAAAGGGATCAACTCAAGGGGGAGGGAGCTGATAAGCCACATAGGGGAGTGTGGTGGTCCTTATATAGGCTTAGGAGTTGGGGTGATTTAGTAGTGAAGGTCTAAACCTTTGGGTAGGAATGATGGAGATGTGTTCTAAGAGGCACGGGAAGGTTTTTGGGATAAAAGTGGATTGTAGGATGTGATCTAGGTGAGGGTGTGAAGATAGGGTCACTGGCAATACAA
Organism: Thalassia testudinum; assembly: GCA_037157565.1. Classification (NCBI taxonomy): domain Eukaryota; kingdom Viridiplantae; phylum Streptophyta; class Magnoliopsida; order Alismatales; family Hydrocharitaceae; genus Thalassia; species Thalassia testudinum. The sequence continues at coordinate 6,498,896 of JAZHRO010000056.1, forward strand.
TGTTGGTGCAAAATCCACCATAGGATCAAAGGGAGATGGAATGAATGACACACACCACACGTGTTCTTCACTCAAGAACAAGAGAGGAAGAAGTGTTCTCCAGATCTTTTGGTGCTTTTGCACCAGAGACCCTTGAATGAACTGGTGGAAAATTTAGAGAAGAAACCATAAGTGATGAAAACTGTTACCAACTAGTCCTTGAAGGATTTCAAACAAGTCCCTGTGACTTTTTGTGTGTATAAAATGTGAAGATTCAAATGTACATATAGGATCTAAATTAAATCACATATTTTGAGGTCCAAATAAGGTCAGAATGAAATGAGATTTTATGGCAAATGATGTAAACATATTAGAAATTATTCCCATCATTGATTTGTGAAATTGGGCTCATTTAGGTGTTTAATTAACATTTTATTCAGCCATTTATACACAGTACAAAATCTCTCAAAAGTGACCTAATTAATCTTTTTTAGCACAAAATTGGTGTTTTAGGTCATTTTCTATTAATCCCACACTTAACCCTTTTCTTGTGCTAATTGGTAGTGTTTTCTATTAATCCCACACTTAGATGCCACACCTCACCACATGGCATCTCAAGGAAAAGGAAACGTTTCTCAGCCATGAGAGCTCAAAGAATGACAACTAACACATGAACAAAAGAAAGTTGCATGGGATGCGAATCTGTCCATGTAGATCTGTATACGTCCTCGAAGGTCAAAGGAAAGTTCTTCGAGGTATTGCCCCATCTTTGTCATTCATTTATTCATGTGATAAATAAATCATTTTGATGCGCTTGACATATTTGCAATCATTGCATTTGATTTAGGTGATCAAGATACAATTGAGAATGAAAAAGTTTTATAGATGGGATCCAAGGTAAAGTGTTGCAATGGGAACCGTCAAGGAGTACAAATCTCATCATTTAGAATTAGAATTCTGAATTATCAAGATTGCCTTTGTAATCTTCCAACTATATATAGAATTTGTTTCTATTCCTAAATTGTTTAGAATTGGCTTATTCATATGATGAATGACTTATTATAAGTTTTACCTAGTGGTTGAATGTTTTGGAATCTATTTTCAGATACATAGATTTCTTTAATGATATGATTATTAATAAGAATTTTGAATAAGTACGAAGAAGATACTCCACCTTTGAGGTACCTCATGTCAAGACATGAATATATGTGAATGAGGTTAAGAGGAAAAGTGAGAATAGTCTTTTATGACTCAAGAATCATGCACTCTGTGACATTTCATGGACGATCCTTTTATGAAAAGAATTTATGACAATGGGATGGCTTGAAATAACACATAATGATGTGTTCATTGTGGCAAGGGCCCTTGGTAGATGGTGACATTGAAAGCATTAGAGGGGGTGAATAGTGCTAATTAAAGGTAGATTAAGAAATTATTAAGAGAATGAACAGTAATTCACACAAAGCTATATCATAAATTTGAAGTTAATTAGCAAATTTAATCTACCCACAAGACAAGATGTATAGTGGAAAACCCTCAAAGGAAAAAACCACTACCTAGTCACCCAACCTAGGATTTTGCCCCGAATCAACTCGGAATAACTAACCTAGGTACTTGTGGGATACCCAAGCCCATGTTACAAAACCCACTCTTTAGATCCCGATCAAGAGTGATACCCTCTTCCTTGAGAGATTAGGGACCCACAATTTGGGCTCACGGAATACAAAATAAAATGAGATAAATGGAGAGATTTAAAGTTAAGAAGATCCAATAGTAGTCCAAGGACAGTCTCAACTAGATATACAATTAATTGATTAAAGAGCTATCTAAGGACTTTCTAAGGAGCTCATTATATACTCTCTTATGCTCCCTTGAAGTGCGTAAAGTGTGCCATAGTTGGGAGTGTACATTGGAGCTCCAAGTGTGGTGAAGTAGTTGTCCAAGAGCTATAAGACCTTAAGAGCGCCTTAAGGAGTATTATGGAGGGGAGGGATTCTAGGGTTGGCAATGGAGGAGGTGATGTTGGCGCCAAAATTGGGTGGGGAAGGTGGTGTTGGATCTTGATGCAAAGGGGATGGGTTGTCATGGAGTGAATGCTAGTTAAGGATATGAGGGTTTCAAGGGATCTTGTTGGGGAAGTTAGTGTCATGGGTTAACATAAGTGCTAGGTTGGTGCCACATTTGGAGTAAGTGGGAGGTTAGGATGGTGCCACACAGGAGGATGAGGTGGAGGGTTTAAGTGAGTTAAACTCGGCTTAGGTGCTATGGGTGTGCTTAGGTGGACTACCTAGGTGGCACTTCATTAATTGCACTTCTAACAATTGAGCTCTTTAGCTAGCGTCTCTACTCCAGCTTTATCTTCCATGTTCCTGCTCCCACTCAAGTTCCTGTATAACTCAATATTATTATAATATGTACAAATTATGCTTAAAATGCATGCATAACCTCAATATGCCTAAACATTTATAATATAGTATTTATAACCTATATATGCTATGCTTGCCAAGGAACTAACATAATTTAGGCATATTATATGCTTTTATCCTGTAGCAAGTGGAGTGAAGTGCTTCTCCATGGAAAGTTCAACGAAAGCGTAATTATGAATTGGTATGCTATTGAGTATTATCGAAAATTAGGTTGTTTATTTCTTCTAGCAAGCACTTGAATGTTTTGCTTCTTGATAGATTGAAATTTGAGTTCCTACTCTCATTTCTAGGACCTATCTTTCATTATGGAGAAGCTCTAACCTCTTCCTGTATTTAGGGTAACATTTCCTCTTATATAAATGGCTCCATAAAATCCCCATTATTCATTTTAGCAGATTTCATTCTTAATTTCAATCCATGTTTGGATCTAATCTAGTTCCTACATGATCTTGTAATTCATAGAAAGCAATAGAAAAGCAGAAGAATTGCAAATTCATGAAACACAATATCATCTTTAACAAAATCGAACACTAAAGATACGTCCAATCTGGGCTTCTCATGTCATTTTAACAAAAATAGCATCGTTGCTGGCATGTTTACTTTTTTATCTTATGATATAAATGACTGTGTAATGATATTCTGTGCTTGGATATGTTTTCTACACTTGAAGCTTTTCTATGATATTACAAATGAGATAATATTGGCCTTCTCTGGCAGACATGCAAGACTCTTTCTTTGCCTTGGCAATGAACCTTGAAGCTTCTTTCTCCTATTTGGCATAGAAGGGGATAAATGGTAGCTACATTCCTTTTGCTGAACTTCTACTTTTGTTTCAAACTTGTTTCATTAGAAGCTATCAAAGTTTTACAGTTGTAGGATGACTTTAACTATATTAGGCCAATGCATGGAAAGGACTGATGGCATGTTACTAGTCGAGGCTATTTATCGTGCATTGCATGGTCAATTGGAAGATTTATATGCCCAATTCAATAGGGGTTGCATGATTATTTGGAAGGCAAAGGTACTTTTAAAGGTGAAGATTTTGCATGGACACCAAGAATGGGAGCTATAATTAAGGTTTGTAGTCAATAATTTGTTCCGAACATAAATCCTGCTCAACTTATGTGGTTCATCACAAGACAACCTTCTCTTTTCCTCTTGTGATTTTGCAAATATTGTTTTGCAGAAAGTAGATCCAAACTAGATCGGTTGTTCATTTGAAATGACATTTTGGAGCTTCAATGGGGAGAGTTGATTTAAGACCAAATTATCTTAGGTCAAGGGTGGAGCGAACTACACCCTTAGTTATTTTGTGGGAGATGTGAGCGATTTGTCTTAAGAGGAATGCAATCATTTTTGCTAATCGATGGATGAAGCTTGTGCTAATGGCATTCTTTTGCTAATCAATACTTTAGGAGGTCTTTTTCTTGGGCAAGCAATAATTTGGAATGATCGCTGATGTTGGATAATCATCCTTTTTTGTTTTTCTGAAGAAAGGAAATGAAGTAGTGGTTCAAAAAGGAACTTGCCTCTATTGTATATCTTAAGGTGTTTTTCAAATGAGCACGTAAACATATAAACCTCCATGAGCATATGTCCACAAGAAAGCCAATTGTTTCTGCCATGGATGCCCTCACTTGTTTGTGCTTTTCATGCTACCCAAATTTACCTATTGATTACTAATGTGCTTGATTATGTTACAAGCATGGAATCTTTGATGCTCAGAGAGTGTTGGAGGAGCTAGTTCCTGAGATCTTTACCTCAAGACAGAATTCTTAATATTCACAGATATTGGGGAGTGAAGCTCCTAAAATCTTTCTTGTTCCTTTTTTTTTTAATGTCCTAGATGCCCATTTAAGTAAACTTGGAAGAAATTAACATTTTCCACACACCAATTCTCTAGGTAAATATATGGGAACTCAAACTTGGATTTCTCCTACCAGAGTCGAGAGTTCCTACCATTTGACCATACAAAGGGTTAATTATTCTCCTAGCTTGTGCATTGCATTTATGTCATCTAAACATTCCAAGCATACGGGTTGCATTGTTGGAAATCAACTCTAGAATTTGTATTGCTTACCGATTGCCTATTGTATGACCATTAACAAGGATGCCAAAATTCCAAGTTGGAGAAGTTATAAACATCAAAAATAGTCCGACATGAGAAACTCATGAAACTATCTAGTGCAATATAAATGATTGAGAACTATTTTCTCGACAACTTTAGTTGAAGCATTTTAGGTGATCTTAGATTCTCTTGGACTCCATAGCTAACAAGTTACCAGGGTTAATTTTTCTTAATTAAACTTAGAGTTAGATCGATGTCATTAGCGTAGTCTCATCCGTATGGGCAAAATTCTTAGAGAATCAAGTAGTAGTTCTATGTTAAAGATTTGAAGAAGTGCTTCAGGAACAATCGAAATTCGCAAGTCAAATATAAACCACAAACTAGAGCCAAATGGAGAAGTAGAAGAGTATTCCAAACAAAGAGCTACATAAGAAAGGCAAGAATGTCTGGGAGGAACTAAAAGAGTTCCTAGAATTAGGCTTTGTGGAGGAGCTTAAGTCAAGGGAAGGCACCCTTTCATGGCATTATTCACGTACCCAAAATTCTTGGTACACCTTGGAGTAGGGCTAACCGATGAAGAGAGTGGTGGATTGATTATAACTCCTTTCCCAACAATTGTGAGTTATTGGCAACTACAACTTGTTCTCGACAAAAGCTAAGGTTGCACTAAGAGAAGAATTTGATATGTCTAGCCATTATCTTTGGCACCACTATCAATTTTACATTCATCATTTTGCATACTAAGAGACATCACAAAAAGAACACCGCAACACTCAAAAGTAACCATCTATGCTACTTTGCAATAAGGAGGATACAACTAGGTGTAACAAATCTTATCACCATTGCAAAGGAAAATGTTGAACTTACCAGGAAAAAATATTCAACCTAATAAGGCTGTTGCCACAAAAAATATCATCATGACCATTACCAACCATCACAACCACCATGCTCCTACCAATCAACACCATTTGGCACCTAAGGGTTAGTTTACGTAAGGGCTTAACCCCCTTTTTGTAAGGTTAACCTCCGTTTACTTGAGAAATTAACCCCCACAATCTTAACACTTATTTTGATAAGTTAACATTCGTTTTGCTAACATCAGTTCTAAGAGGTGTTAGCAAAATAAGTGTTAACTTCGTAACTCCCCCATAGCTAAATTCAACTCTCTAGAAACTAGTGTTAACATCAATTCAAATAAATACCACAAGAGTTAAGGTCATAACTTAACACCAATTTAAGTAAATAGAAATTGATGTTAACACCACCTCCTAACCCACAAAGTATACTTACCCTAAAAGACCATTACCACCACCAAATTATCAGCAATCATGACCACTAGGCCGCTTGCGTGAAGATCCTCAATGAACTCGTGCAAGCTTTCAACAGTTTACATGGAAGATTAGGACAAAAGAAAAAATGGATCCAAGATGTAGTTGGTTTAACACCATATAGAATTGGAATCACAAACATGTACGAAGAAAAGCACAAACAAATAGGAGGATTTATGTGGAAATTTCCTCTACAACAGACGTGGAAAACTGCCGTATCGCTCCTGCCCTAGTTCTCCCTCGAGACTGTGGTTTTACTTCATTAAAGAACAAAAAAACAATATATGATGATACGGTATGAAAGGAGCCACACCTGCAGATCTAAATACCCGTTTACACAAGCATTCAACATCATGATTAAATCAAAGGATCCACACCCGCGGATCTTTACATGGGTATTCAGATTGGCAGATCGTTGCCATGTGGGATGGTAACATGATTGATTTGACTGTCAGATCTTGAAGATGTAAGAGAAGGAACTTCATCAACATTCACATTCCTTGACTAAGATTTTGTAGTTGTTAGATTGTTTACATTAGAAGCAATAAGATCTCGTTGATATTGCTATTTTTTTGGTTTCAAGATCCACTACTTAACTAAGGTCTCAACAATTGAACCAATGAAAAGATCTGTCCTAAAATAGAAATATTTCTTGGATTATCTCATAAATGTAAAGTTATAATGCAATCACGCATATCTAACTTCATGTTTTTGAGAGAGACGAGATACCATATAGCTAACATTTTGTTGAGTTTCGGATGCATTTACCCTAAATTGTGATAAGAGTAGTATTCAAGAGAGTTCGATACATTGTCCTTGAGTATACATTCAGGAAAACTGTTAATCAAGGAAACCATGCAGTTTTATATGGTTCTCCATTGGAGATAGCTGCAGAACAATCAAAATGGATATGCAAATATTGAGTACTTGCTGCAAAAGTGATCACTTCGGAGGGAACAACAAAATTCAATATACAATAGTTAAAGACTCCCCTAATGGAAGAAGTAATGGCAGCTTTATGATTTCTACTTAGATAACACTACATTGTGAAGCAGCATTTCAAGTTCTTGTAACCTGCAAATGCAATTGAACATGAACATGTGCTTTACAGAGGAAGTTGGATCAAACATAATGGCCAAAACAAAAAATTCTCTAGTTCACCTCACATTACTCAAATCAGGATACGTTGCAATGGCATCGTTGAAATCCTGCGCCAAAAACACAATAAGTGGCTTTCTCGTCATGAGAGATGTACAATTGAATAGAAGCAAGTTTCACCTGATCAGCAGTGGACGATGTATAAGTTATTATGCACAACATTCCAGCCTGAGTTGCAGCCTGTCAATGGGAGGCTTCCTCACCACAACATAATAAAAGCTTGTCAAATACATGTTGAAGGCTTAAGTAGACTTGAATTACCTGTAGCCCAATAACGCTGTCCTCCACGACCAAGCAGTGTCTGCTATCCACATTCAGCCTCTGATTTTAGCAGGTTTGGTGATATTGGGTATTGTGAAATTTGCCCTAATAAAAAGACAGAACTACATCATCTTCTTACCTTCGCAGCCGTTAGATATATCAAGGGATCAGGCTTCTTTTCTTTCACATCATCTCCTGCATAACAGAGAAAAGTAAAACACTTTTCTTTTTTTAAGCACTACAATGATTTGTCAAATTGCAACTTCAAAAGCATCGAAAAAGTAGTCGCTATTAGATGTCTAATATTATGATATTATCCACATCATCTCTAGATGAACATAAATTTAACAAAAGACATGATACAAATTTCAGCTACATTTGGAGAAAATGATTGAATCTATTCATCTCATAAATCCTACCTCTCTTTATATATAGAAAAAGGTGAGAATAATTGCAGCTCAATCTCACATAAAAATACAAACAAACATAACATGTACATAAGCACACTACTGAAATATAATACTAAATGATCGAAGGGACTCAACACTCCCCCTTAAGCTAGAACATAGATATCAATCATGTTCAGCTTAAAACATCAGACATCAAATGAAGAATAAGCCAAAGGTTTGGTGAAGATATCTATCCTCTGAAATCACTTGAGTGGTATATAAGAAACCTTTCTTGATCAGGTCTCGTGTATTAATGGCAATCCACCTCCATATGTTCGGTGCGCTCATGAAATATGGAGTTGTTTGCAATATATGTAGCAGCTCGATTATCACATCGCATCTCCATAAGTCCATCAATCACATGTGTAGATCTATCAATTGGGATCACAGCTACATCAATACTGCAGTCATCTGTGCCATCACCCTGTACTCAGACTTGACATTTGATCTGGATACTACCGCATGCTTCTTACTTCAAGTAATCAGATTCCCAACCACATACGTACAAAAACCTATAATGGATTTCTTGTCATCTAAGCAACCTACATAGTCAAATCAGAGTAAACCACCACAATCATGGATGTCTCTCTGGTAAATAGAAGCCCCTATCCTGGTGCTTTCTTCAAGTATCTCACTGCCATCATGGCAGCATCTCAGTGTTGTTTGGTCGATCTATCCATAAACTAACTGAGCTTGCCCGCTGCAAGTAAGATGTTTGGCCTGGTAATAGTTAAATATAATAACTTGCCAACCAACTTCCTTTACTGCCTACTATCCACTGCCTCTGACTCTCTGTTATATAGTCGTGCCTTGGGGTCCGTAAAAATATTTGCTAGTGTGGCACCCAGCATACTAGTCTCTCTCAATATATCTAGTGCATACTTCCTTTAAGATAAAACAATGCCACTCCTGTTGTGAGCTACTTCTATCCCAAATATCTAAGGAGGACCAAATCCTTCACGACAAACTACTCTGCCAAGCGCCGCTTGATCTCTGTAACACCTGCAGTGCCATCTCCTGTAACTATCAAATCATTAACATAAACGAGTATCACTACCTATTTCCTTGTCTTCCTAACAAACAAGGAATGATCAGCAGACGATCTTCAGAACCTTACAAATTCCACAACTTGGGATAACTTTTGGAATCATGCTCTAGGACTCTGCTTAAGGTAATAAATGGCCTTCTTCAACCTACATACACACTCCATCTCATAACTAGGTAGTTGTTGCATGTATACCTCTTCCTGCAAATCACCATATAGGAATGCATTCTTCATGTCTAACTAGTAAAGCTTACAACCATTGTGCCCTACACCTGAAACAAGAATTTGGATTGTGAAGAGACAAGCAACTGAGGAGAAAGTGTCAAAGAAGTCCACTCCATACATCTGAGTGAACCCTCTAGCCACTAAGCAGGCCTTGTAACTGGTAATCGACTCATCTGGGTTGTACTTCAAGGTAAACACCCAACAACAGTGACTCCCTCAAGTAGTGCAGTAAACTCCCAAGTACCATGAGATCGCAGAGCAACCATCTCATCCTCTATGGTCTAGCACCACTTTGGACCTAACACCACTTTAGATCAAGCATAGCCTGCTAATGACTAGAGGGAATCTCTGCGGTAGAAAGAGCCTGACAAAACTGGCCATATGTAGCCCCTAGATCATCTTGGCCTTCAATAGAAATATTCAAGGCAAGAAAAATCATCCACAATAGTTAGTATCTATGTCCCAGATGATCTAGAGTTTGACTAGGCCCCTAAATATCCATATGGAGCAACTGGAATAAAGCTTGGGAACCCTAATGCTGATTGCTAGGAAAGGTACTTGTTGAGTTATGTATAGTTGTAGGTCTTATTTTTCACATTGTAAGTGAAAAGATATTTGTGTAATTCCTTTCTCTGGTGCCTCTCTATATAAAGGCCTAGGGCCTCTCAGAATAAAGTTTATGACATTTCAACCTTAACATGGTATCAGAGCAACGATCCTGTACCGGTACTTGGGTACCCCACCCGAAACCCTAGACGCCAAACCTCCACCTTAACCCCTTCTCTCTCTTTCTCTCTACGCCACCAGCCATCTTCAAGCCAGCAGCATTGCCAGCCACCTTGGCCAACCCTAAGACCGACCACTGCCGGCCTAATCTATCTCCGAGCGACGTGATATCACCGCCATAGCGCCACAACCACCCCAGATCACAGCTGCCACCGCTGCACTAGACCACCACCGATCTGATCATCGCCCTAAAGCCTTCTAGGGTTGCTGGGCTCACCAGAGACCACTCCTTAGCGCTGCTGGACACTCACTAGCACCGCCAGCGTTGCCCCTAGCGCCGCCCAGGGCATCCACTACCCCTAACCACTGGTTTGGGGCCCTAGGAGGGCATCTACACCCCTGATCTCTTAGGAGACCTTGGGAGCATACTACAGGAGCTAAGCTGGGGTTTGTGGTCCCGTTTTCCATCTCAAGGCCTCTAACAGCAGCACTTCTTGGTGAAGAGCACCGCTAGGGTATGGTCTATGCACTAGCATGTACAATATTGTTGATTAAGCTTGTATGATCAGATTTTTCAGCAATGTGAGTATTCTGTTTCGTGGATCACGACATAGGGAGTCATGGAAGACTAAAAGGAACCTATGAGCAACTTGTTGGGGAAGTCATCCAACACAAGCACTTCCCCACAGATGTAGGGGACTTCCATCAAGTTGGATAGAACCAACTTCCTATTGCGGTCTACATCATTCTCCAGATTCGTCAGATCCCATCGCAAGTACATATTAACAGAGGCAGAACCTACAGTAAAGTCTACAGACTGGGAGGTAGACAATGACTGGATAGCTACATGCCTCTTGAACAGCATGACCTAGATTATTGCAAAACAGGTCATGGCATATGCCTTTGCGAAGAAAATGTGGGAAGTGTTACATGAGATTCTTTCCTACATGAGAAACATTACCAGATGTACCGAGTTGTAGAGGACATCCACACTCTTCTGAAAAGCACTATGGCCTTATCTAAATACTATGGCACAATGAACCTCTGGGATGAGCAGGATGTCTACCAGCCTATTTCTACTGATGCAGTTGTTATTGCCAAGCAGAGAGAGGCTATTCGATCTATTCAACTTCTGTCTGATCTTGGCCTTGAGTACAAGGCGATGAAAGATCAGTTCATGACCATGGATGAGATTCTTACACCTGCATAGATTTACGCTCGTCTTTCTAGGCTTGGCAATGCTGATCTAGTGCCTACGACTGATGCATCTACTATGGGCCATAATTGGTCGTGGTAGGGGAGCTTCTAGAGGAAGAGATCGATCTTGTTGTGGTGCACGTGGACGTGGTCGTGGTCAGAGCTCTTTCTTCTACTAGTACTGTCACAGAGTACTGTCACAGGAATGGACACACTGTGGACCGATGCTGGGTAAAGCACGATTACCCACAGGGTATGGATCCACGCGCCCATCAGGTATCTGCAGAGGAGACCACCTAGGTGTAGGAGGATGATAGCCAAATGACCATTTCTAATGCTGATTATAAGCGATCCATGGCTTCTTAGGCATCTACTTCTACTTCTGTTCCGAAGTCTGTAGGTACTTCAACGATGTTGGTTAATTCCCAAGCCCCTGCTTGGCTTGCGGACTCAAGTGCCTCCTACATTACTAGTGACACGACCTTGTTTTCTTCTCTTCAGGACCTTGCTGCACCTTTTCAGGTCAAAGTGGCAAATGGTGGTTTGTCTCCAATGACTAGGCTTGGAAATATCTCTATTTTTATCTCTTTATCTCTCTCAAATGTTATGCATGCTCCTAAATTTGCTCACAATTTGATGTCTATTACCTAGATTATAAAAGATTTGAGATGCCGGGCTATGTTCCATGACCATTATTTCTTTTTGCAGGACCTCCAGACGATGAGGCAGATTGGTGAAGGACTTGAGCAAAACGGTCTCTACTACCTTCATGTCCCTCCATCGTCCAATGCTAATGTTGTGTGTGCCACCTCTGCTCTTCAGTGGCACTGCTGTCTTGGTTATTCCAGTTTACATGTTCTATGTCGTCAATTCCTTAAGTTATCATTTCCTAAAGCTTTTAGGTGTGAAGCCTGTCAGTTGGGCAAGCACCATAAGTCTTCCTTTCCATCACAGAATGAAAGAGCTGAGTCTGTTTTTGCTTTAGTTTATACGAGTCCTTGTAGGGTTACGAGCATGATAGGCCTTCGATATTTTCTTGTCCTCGTGGATGATTATACCAGGATGTGATCAGTTTTTATGACGAAAGAAAAGTCTAAAGTCTTTTAGACTCAGCTTTCTACTATTATCAAAATTTTTCAGAGTGATAATGGTTTGAAGTTTGTGAATGCTAGGACTAATGTCTTTTTTAAGTCTTTGGGTATTGTTCACCAGACTACTTGAATTCATACTTCCCAACAGAATGGGGTAGCTGAACGTAAGCTTAGACATTTGCTTGATGTTGCATGTTCCATTATGTTTCAAATTAATGTTCCTTCATATTTTTGGGCCGATGTTCTTACTGCCAATTATTTGGTGAACCGTGCTTGTTCATCTATTTTAAGGGGCAAAACTCCCTATTCCATGTTATTTCCTAGCAAGGTTATTTCCTTTATTACTCCGATGATCTTTGGCCGTGTGTTTTGTCCATCTTTACCAGGTTGATAAGATTTCTCTTCGTTCTGTGAAGTGCATCTTTTTAGGCTATCCAAGAACTCAGAAAGGGTATCGCTGTTACGATCCTATTTTACGAAAATTTTATGTTTTTGCTGATATTACTTATTTTTAGGAGATTCCTTACTAGGAAGAGCAACCCATTAATTCTTCTATTGATATTCCTCCTCTTGTCATATCTGATCTAGCACAACCAAATGAGCCACCCATTACAAGGGCTAGTGATCCTGATCCTGATCCTTTCTTGTGTCATCCTGAGGTTCCTGATACAGATACCTTTCCTAAACATTTTCAGTGCAAGGTTCAAGATGTCACTCAGGTGGAAGAGCCTTTGTCTACAGCTTCTACTCAGTCTCCACTAGTTGCTGATGATTTGTCTGAGGATCAGGTACCTACTTTTACTGAGGGCACAACTCTAGATTTTCCTATTGTACAAAGTAAGGCTCCACAATCGTGTGTTAAATATTCTGTAACTCAGTTTATGTCACTTGACAGTTTATTTGTAGTTGGACACCAGTTCTCTCTAGTTATTGACAGTGTACAGGTACCACGGGATCATCATGAAGCCTTCCAAGATCCATCTTAAACCTTGGCAATGGAGGAGATGGCTGCTTTACAATCCCGTAGCACACAGGACCTTGTTGATCTACCCCCAAGTACTACTGTTGTGGGGTGTAGATGGGTGTATACCCTCAAGTGTCATCCAAATGGCACTGTGGACCGATACAAGGCACGTCTGGTCGCCAAAGGCTACACTCAGATGTTCGGAGTTGACTACTTTGAGACATTCTCCCCAGTGGTTCGTCTCAATTCTGTTCGGATCCTGCTTGCACTTGCTGTGAACAAGCATTGGATCGTTCATCAACCTGATATCAAGAATGCCTTTTTGTATGATGGTTTGGAGGAGGAAGTCTACATGGAGCAGCCACCGGATTTTCCTACTCAGAGGGGTGTCAAAAAGTGTATAGACTGAAGAAGACCATCTATGGACTGAAATAGAGTCCTAGAGCCTAGTTTGAGAAGTTCACTAGGGTGGTTCAGGAATATGGCTTCACCAGGTCTTCTGCTGATCACTCTGTCTTTACAGTGCATGGGAAGACAGGTACAGTCATACTTATGGTTTATGTATTTGACATACTTTTGACAGGCAGTGACAGGCAAGGCACAAAGGAGATAAAGAAGCTGCTTCAATCACATTTTGTTACCAAAGATCTAGGCCCTATCAACTATTTCCTTGGCATCGAAGCGCAGCATACTGAAGGACTTGTGCTATCCAACGTAAGTATGTCCTTGATATTTTAAGAGACATGGGAATGTTGGGGTGCAAACCAGCATATGTAACCATGGATGTTTCCTTGCCTATTGTGGATGATGACAACCCACTACTATAAGATGTGACTAGATATTGTGCAATGATTGGGAAGCTCTTGTATCTGACTGTTACCCGTCCTGACATTACCTTTGTAGTTGGAAGATTGAGTCAGTTCATGTAGTCACCAAAGGAAGTCCATTAGGATGCAGTTTGCTAGATTCTCAGGTACTTGAAAATTGCACCTGGGAAAGGACTTCTCTTCAAGGACAATGGGCACCTGGATATTTATGGCTACTCGGATGCAAACTATGCCGATGCACATGAGGACAGGAGATCCACTACAGGATACAGCACATTTGTTGGGGGTAACCTAGTTACCTAGAGAAGCAAAAAACAGGTAGTGGTCTCCAGGTCTAGTATTGAGTCTAAGTATAGGGCTTTGTCTCAGACTACTTGTGAGCTACTCTGGGTTCGATCTATTCTAGAAGACTTTCGAGTACAGGTTTCGAATTCTATTCCCATGCATTGTGACAATAAGGTTGCTACCTTTATTGCTAACAATCCTGTATTCCATGAGAGAACAAAGCATATTGAAGTGGACTATCACTTCATCAAAGAGGCCATTCTAACTAGGAAGATTTCTACACCTTACCTATGTTCTGAAGACTAACTGGCAGACATTTTTACTAAAACACTTCCTAAGAAGCGATTGCTCTATATTTGTTCCAAGTTAAGCATGTTTGATGCATATGCTATAGCTTGAGGGAAAGTGTTGAGTTATGTATAGGTGTAGGTCATATTTTTCATACTGTAAATGAAAATGTATTTGTGTAATTCCTTTCTCTGGTGTCTCTCTATATAGAGGCCGAGGGTCTCTCAGAATAAAGCTTATGGCATTTCAACCTTGACAGTACTCCTATGATGCTTCCCAAGTTGACATCCTCACATTTAAAAGTAATAGTAGGAGAAAATTGTGACAACATCCGTCTAAGCTTTGGCAAGGGGAGATGACCAAACCTAAGATGCCACAAGTAGCTAGTGGCACCTCCTAATGAGTGGGAAGCATGTCCAGCTAAGGACGACTGCAAAAGGCGATAGACACCACCTTCCTTACGACCACACCCAATAGTACATTCAGTAAGAATATCCTCAAAAGTAAGAGACAACATCAAAGATTGCCCTACAATTTAACTCCATAATCTTACTCATTGATAAAAGACTCAATGGAAAGTCAGCGGCTAAAAGAACATTCTCCAACTTCAAATGCAAGGCTACACAAACCTTCCCCAGACTAAATATGGGTGCCTACCTCCCATCAAAAACCTGCACGGATCTACCTGGTTGAACTTGGTGAATAGTAGTGAATTGTCTCTCATCACCACAAATATGCTAAAAAGCTCTTGAATCAATAAAACAATTTGCATCTCTTACTCAAGACACAAGTGGAACTTGCTTGGGAAGCCCCATGCTGCCTATATACCTAGAGTAATGCCTCATATTCACTCGTTGATACAGTAACATCATATATCTCTCTTGTCACCACATATGTTGCATAATTTGTTGTTGGGATTATCTTCTCAGCCTATGGTCAAAGAACAGTATTATCGTAATCATGACTTCCCATGGTCATCATATACATCCGTGACCATTGAGAATAGTTCATCTCATATGGTTCCATCTTAGGATCAAGAAAGAGGTTCTCACACACCTCAGATTCGGACATCATACTAACTTCAACCGTGAAACCAAAGAATGAATGGAGAAACACTAGACCATCAAATTATCGAACATAACCACCATAAAAAAACTTTTCAGATTAGATTTTAATTCTTCAAAAGTTCGAAAGTATGATTATCGACGTAGCAATCAACATCGAAACGCTAGAAAATCCCAATGAAGATTACCTCTTCCTTTGTAAGGGCACTACACCCTCGAATGGAAGGAGGGCGATCAACCACCCCTACCAGCACAACTTTAGATTTAAAAAGACAATTTTCATATCATAGCCTCATAGGAACATGTAAAAATCTGATTTTAGCTCTTAGAGATGGATTCCAAGGCAAACAAGACCCGGAATCCACAACCAAGAACCAAAACAGGAATCCCTTGGGCCAAGCGCACACACTAGGGCATCACAAGCCCCAGCATCACTGACAGGAGGACCCCCCTCTTCTCTCAGCGTGCTCTTAGTTGGCCAAACAACCACCGACGACACTGGCTTCTGTCAATGGAGGGGAGGCACCAGCAACAGTGCTTACTAGAGGTGCAGGTGTTGGCGACGCATGGAGAGAGAGGAAGAGAGGGGGTAAGGCTTGATTTTTGGTGGGATACCAAAACATCTACCTAGGACCTTAGCTCTGATATCAAATGAAAGAAAATGCTCGAATCTATTCATCTCAAAAACCCTACCTCTCTTTATATAGAGAGAGGTGGGAACAATTACAACTCAACCCTACATAAAAATAAAAATAACCATAACAAACATGGTCATAAGCACACCGCTGAAATATAATACTAAATGATCGAAGGGGCTCAACAGGTACCAAAGTAACAATTCTTAAATCCTTATATTGACTAAATTCTACTCCTAAACAAAGAGCAATCACACAATGCAATGTGATGTGCATGGTTCAAACACTATGGACCAACATTCATGGTGAAACTTAACCCTAATATTCCATAACTAAAAGCTTCCCTTCACTCTCCAAGTCATGTATGAAGACATCTATGCCATTTTTCAGCTATGGTCGGTAGTTTCCACTTACAAATAACATAGGATACTTTCTTTTGCGAACTAACCCGTAAACCACCTATTAATACTGTGACTACAAAAAGCATTTGCTTTTACATGTTATATGGATCCCGTTATATGGATCCTACGATCCACAAAAAGCACTTCTTTGTTTGATATGTCAATCACTCTATTTTATGAGGTTTTCCAACAGAAATTTCATTGCTGCATGCACATCTGCCTCCTCCATTCTTCCTGAACTATATATCAACAATGTTTTCCCTGGCAACTTGCAGCAAATTTGTTTCCTAATTTTTCACTAACAGAACTTCGGCTAAGGGTGGAGAAATTGGTAGTCGGTAGTCAGCTAATGAGCATACTTGACTAAGGAGTAAGTCAAGAGAACGAGCAACCAGATGCAAACCGAGTGGTGAGAAGAATTTTCAACTAAGTACCAGCATATGAATAAATGAAAATGCAATTTAATTATTTAGTTATTAAGATCTTCTCACAATTAGCCTAAAAATATCCAATCTATGCCGCAAAATTTACAAGGTAATATGCAGTACATGATTGAAACAAATCCCAACTTTTTCGGATCACGTATTAATTCTAAACGTTGGTAGCCAACGGAGACTAAAAATGGTATGGGCAACAGATTACAAGTCAGCTGTGATAGAATCTAATAGATAGATTGGCTACACGTACAAACATGTAAGCACAATATTAATAATAATAAGAAAGATTTGCACAAAATACAATCACAGAAATTTACGCAAGATGTATAGTAATTCCCTTCACTTGAGTACTTCACTACCTAAGTCTCCCAGCTTAGGATTTTTAACCAAATTCCCTCAACCCCGAGGAAATCAATTTACTAATTCGAGGTAATTAACGGGTTACCTCACTTAAGTACAAGAGATGGGTTTGTTACAACCCAATGAGCAAATGCTCAATAACAAATATAGCACTGGTGTAAGACAAATAAGAATCTCACAACAAAATACCTAAACCTCTCAACAATAATATAAAATTAATACCAATTTGAGAGCCTAGAATGAATGTGTATGCCTTGACAATGCGTGAAGAAATCACGTCGATGTGCTTGCAAAACCGTAGAGAGGTTGAGAGCAGCAAACTATTCCTTCTCTTGAAAATATTGTGAACATATGAAATATAGCTTTAGAATTTTTCTTCTCTACTTCTTATGTGCAAACTAAGGATCCAAGGATTTATTTATAGGTTAGGACCTTAGTAGGTCGTCTACTAGACATTAGGATTTAAATCCCAATATTCATATTGCCTAAATTAATTTTCTAACCGTTCAATTTTGAAACAACAGCTACCTGGTACCAGTATTAAAGTATGGGTACCGATACTCGTTGCTTCTACATTTAGGTTTTAAACTCTTAATACAAATCTGTAACTCATTTGTACCGGTACTGATAATTAGTACTGGTGCTCGTTACCTCCAGTACCGGTACTGATCATGAGTACTGATACTCGCAGGGTACAAATTTGTTTCTTTGAAATAATCCAAACCTGTAACTCACATGTACCGGTACTAAACTTTAGTACTGGTACTTGTGGGTTAACAAGTACCTTTTTTAAGTGATTTAATCAATTACGTTCTTTGAAAATGATCGCAATATTAATCCTAATTTATCTCTAATTATTTTTACGATCTAAGTTATATTCCTTTGTTAAGAAGCATACAATCTGTAAATAAAAAAACTAAACTAAAAAAATAAAAGTCGAAGATGATCTCCTCAACTCATCCTTGTCATCTTGCCTCCTCCTTATCATCTTTTCTTTCTCATCATCATACCTCCATCACCTCCTATTTGCCTTAATCTTCATCTAAATCTAAAAAGAACTCAATTGCAAACATTGATTCATAATAATTTTGTTAATACCAAAACAAGATGTGGAACAAGATTCCAACAATTTCTTCCTTTCTGATGTTGACAAAACTATCTTGCAAATAGATATACTAAAGACAATATTATTTTTAGTAATGTTATATAAAGGAAAAAACATTTAATTTAATCATCCCCCTCAATATATGCTCCCCCTAAAAATATCACTACTATTTGCCTTTTTATTTTCTCCCTATTTTTGTCAATCATAAAAAATGAAAGGGTAAAGAATATCATACAATTAAATTTACCAATAGTAAAATGATGAATGTGGGTAGCAAGCTCCGTTAGGTCATCGTTCTTAATCTTCATTCAACCTATAAAAAGGTTGAAATATTCCGTTGTGTGTCTTGAACACCCACTGATCTATTTGATCTATTCCAGTAAAACAATGTAAAATATCTTTCCTAGGTACCCACTTTCTTGTAGGTCCTTTCAAATTAGTACCTTTCAAATCTTGAGATTTATAGATCTCTTTTGTGTTAGATTTATAATTGTTAGGATTTTTGACCTTTTGGTACATCCATGCATGCCTATGTACATGTGATTTAATATGTGTATTCCTTTTATTCTGAAAATTTGATTTTATAGCTTCACAAAATTCAGCATTTAACTTAGTTGTTTTGAGATTATTTAAAGTACCTTCAAAGTGCTCATAAATATTTTCTAATTCTACTATCTTTGCATGCAACTGATTGTTAGTCTCTTTTGACATTTCTAATTCTATTTCTAAACATAATTTATCTATTTCTAATGTTTGATAATTATTCCTTAAAACCTTAATTTCCTTTTTAAATAACCTAACTTTATGATATAGTTCTTCATAAGCTTCTAATAATTCTTCAAAAGAAAAATCAAGGTTTACCTCATTATCTGTATCTTCCGTAGTTGCGGCCAAACATAGATGAGCGATCTCGTCGTCATCCGATTCGCTAGAGTCGATATCTATGTCGGAGTCGCTATCATCCCATGTTGCTTTTAAAGCTCTCCTCTTCTTGACTTCTTTTATGTATTTCCTTTTGTCTTCCTTCTTGTTCATAGGGCAATCCTTCCTCAAGTGCCCATTTCTCTCGCACTCATAACAAATAACATTAGTTGAAATTTTATTGATTTGCTTACCTTACTTTTGAAGAAATCTCTGAAACTTCCTTGTAAGTATCTCCATCTCTTCATCTTCGGATTCTGAGGTTGTTGAGTCTAAGTCTTCCTTAATTGCTTTAAAAGCAATATTCTTCCTTTTACTAGACATCTCCTCGTTCTTCCTCATGTTTTCTAGTTGGACTTCGTAAGCCATAAGGGTACCAACTAGATCATCCAAGGGGAAAGTGGAGAGGTCCTTTGCCTCTTGGATGGCTGTGGTCTTTGGAGACCAATCAATTGTAAGAGATCTTAAGATCTTCCTTACAAGCTGCTCTTCCGTGAACTTCACTCCAAGGTTCTTTAGGGGGTTAACTATTTCCCCAAACCTTGTGTACATGTCTTTGATCGTTTCTCCTTTGGTCATCCTGAAACACTCATAATTTTCAGTTAGAATTGAGATACGAGCTTCCTTTACCTTGTTTGTACCTTCGTAGATGACCTCGAGAGTTCCAAATTTCATATGCGGATTCGCATGCCGAAATTCGGTTGAACTCTTCCCTTAACAATGCACAATAAAGTGTGTTCATTGCCTTTGCATTGCCCACGATCCTTTTCTTCTGATCCATTGTCCACGCTACTCCTTGTGGCTCTGGATCCAAGTACTTCTCCCGAATGAGGGTCCAAGCCTCCTTATCCATTGCTTTGAGAAAGACTTGCATCCTCCTCTTCCAATACCTGAAGTCTGTCCCATCGAAATAAGGAGGGGTAGAAGACTCCTTCGGTGTGCCTTAAGAATGATGCCATCACAAGTCGAGTTGTTACATCTTCTTGCAACCGGGCTCTGATACCACTTGATAGGATCTAATAGATAGATTGGCTACGCGCACAAACACTCAAGCACAATATTAGTAATAACAAGAAAGATTTGCACAAAATACAATCACAGAAATTTGCACAAGATGTATAGTGGTTCCCCTCACTTGGCAACTCCACTACCTAAGCCTCCCAGCTTAAGGTTTTTAACCTAATTCCCTCAACTCTGAGGGAATCAATTTACTAATTCGAGGTAATTAATGGGTTACCTCAACCGAAGTACAAGAGACAGGTTTGTTACAACCCAACGAGCAAATGCTCAGTAACAAATATAGCACTGGTGTAAGACAAATAAGAATCTTACAACAAAATACCTAAGCCTCTCAATAATAATATCAAATTAATACCAATTTGAGAGCCTAAAATGAATGTGTACGCCTTGACAATGCGTGAAGAAATCACGTTGATGTGCTTGCAAAACCGTAGAGAGGTTGAGAGCAACAAACTATTCCTTCTCTTGAAAATATTGTGAACATATGAAATATAGCTTTAGAATTTTTTTCTATTTCTTATGTGTAACTAAGGGTCCAAGGGTTTATTTATAGAGTTAGGACCTTAGTAGGTCGTCTACTAGATGTTGGGGTTTAAATCCCAACGTTCATATTGCTTAAATTAATTTTCTAGCCGTTCAGTTCTGAAACAACGGCTACCTGGTACCGGTACTAAAGTATGGGTACCAGTACTCGTTGCTTCTAGATTTGGGTTTCAAACTCTTAACACAAATCTGTAACTCATTTGTACCGATACTAATCATTAGTACCGATACTCGTTACCTCCAGTATCGGTACTGATCATGAGTACCGGTACTTACAAGGTACAAGTTTATTTCTTTGAAAAAACCCAAACTTGTAACTCACATATACCGATACTAAACTTTAGTACCGGTACTTGTTGGTTAACAAGTACCTGTTTTAAGTGATTTAATCAATTACGTTCTTCGAAAATGATCGCAATATTAATCCTAATTTATCTGTAATTATTTTTACGATCTAAGTTATATTCCTTTCTTAAGAGGCAAACAATCTCTAAATAAAAAACTAAACTAAAAAAATAAAGGTCGAAGATGATCTCCTCGACTCATCCTTATCATCTTGCCTCCTCCCTGCCATCATCTTCTCTTTCTCATTATCATGCCTCCATCACTTCCTGTTTGCCTTGATCTTCACCTAAATCTGAGAAGAACTCAATTGCAAACATTAATTCATAATAATTTTGTTAACACCAAAACAAGATGTGGAACAAGGTTCCAACAAGCTGTACGAAATCCAAATAGGGAAATCAAGCAATCTTGTGCAAAAGGTTAGCTAAACAGTAAATAATGGAAATAGAATTGAGATGGTTACATGTGATGAAGGGATACTCAAAAAATCCTTGTGCAATGGCGTCAAAACCACAGGTGGTGGTGGATGCAGGACCTGATTGCATAGTAATCATAAGACCTAATCTACCTGAATTAAGCTAGATTCTAGTATAACTTAAGAACAATGCATGCATAAGCATCATAATTGACATAGTAGTTAGGTAACTTCATAAATAATACTGTTATTTTATGCACTAAAAGAGAGACAATATTGATTGTAGATGATTCGGAGCCACAGATGACAAATCAGACCATATAGATCTGATTAAGACAATGACGAGAGCTCAGCGCTTTTGAAATCATCTTGATCAAACGACCATGGCAGCTCATACAGCCCATAGAAGAACGGAGGCCAAGGAGCCAGATAGCACAAATTGAAGCCTCAGATGTTAAATCTGACCACACGAATGGATCCGAATCAACGACCACAGTCCAACAATGCAAAAATCAACCTGATTGGAGCTCTGTAGCACCAACTACAAAGACGTGAAGATGAATGGCCAGGATAGTGCCACGTGGTACCTTCCCAGCAACCCCTCGCTGCACCCCTAACCTCTGAAGGAAGAAACGAGCACCGTTGGATAGTCATCCAACGGCCTTAAAGAAGCCACGTCGCCCCGCCCCCACGCATCATTAATTGAGAGATCTCAACCGTTGGATCTCCATCCAACGGCTGAGAGCAAACTTGCCTAAAGCATAAACACAACACAAACGGAGGCTTAGCGCAACAGTTCGCACGCCCGCACACAAGCACGAGACGCACGTTTGAACTGCGCCAACATGAAATCGAGAAGGTTGGGCAAACGCGAGTGCAATGCAACCGTTGGATCATCACCAGTGGCGTAGATGGGATCGCATGGCACGCTGATGTACGTTGGATGAGGCAATTCATGAACACGTGGATGCACGCTCCAACAGAACGCGTCGTTGCATGCGCATCCACGAAGGTGGTAGCGCAATCACTTTAAGTTGTCCGATCGTAAGATCAGACAGCTGAGAGCGTTAGCACGCGATTTCAAAGCAAGGCGCGAAGGCGCACACGAGGACCATGCAATCGTGAACGGACAACACAGAAGCCGCCACGTGTTAGTCGCAGGTTGAATCTGAGCATAGAAGGTGGATCTCCCGATAGACGGATCTAATCAAACCAAGGTTGTTACACGATTTTTGGGGTTAAAATGCCTACTTTGCCCCTCTATAAAGCTATAAAAAGAGCCCTAGGGCCCCCAGTTGAGAGGCAACTTCCACCAGATAGTTCTCCAACCTCTCTCTCTGTAACTTCTCTCCGGTCTTCTTCCCGATGCTCTAAATCTGAAGTACTACCACACTTCGCACAAGCATCCTACAAGTGGTGTCGTCCTTCATCTACTATCTGTCTCTATCTCTACTCAGAATAATTGTTTTGAAAACTGTTCCCAAATAGCAATAAAATTCTGATTCTTTGGATATCTGTATATACATATATAAATATTTGCTTAGAACGACTTTTCTGAAAAGCTTTCGATAAAAATCGTGTTTTACCTCCTTCCAAACAGCTCAGTACTCACCGAAATCTCTATAAATGTTATTTGTTTCATCACGATTCGCACTACAATGACAATTAATTTTTAACGTGTTTCGCGGTTAAACAAGTTGGCGCCGCTGCCGAAGAGGCCACAGAAATTTTCAAAAGCTTTTCCTATAAAGTGCTTATTTGATATTCAAACTCGCCATTTTTGGTTGCGCATGAATCACAAAATTGCAAACCGATACGCAACAGAAAAAATAAACGGGTTCCGAATCTTAGGTAAGTACTCGTAGCTTAGATTAGTTTAGATTTCGAAAAAATATCCAAAAAAAATTAGGTGTTTTGCTTGAACATTAGGATTAGTTAGCATTTGCTTGATTTCGAAAAAAAAAATCTCTTGTTGGTGATTTTAGGTCTGAAACAAACTCTTATCTTAAAAATTCAATTTCGAAAATCCACACGTCCAAAAATTCTAAAATTTTTATTGGACGTGGGTTTTGAAGTCAGGAACAACATATCCAAATTTCGCACAAATATGAGCTATAGAAAAATTTTAAAAATTTGCGAACTAAACTGATATCAAATTGATTGTTGTTCCTTATTTTTCAAAGTTTAAAATATCATAGGAATTTTTATATAACTTTGATTGACTTGAAATTTATGGCACTGAATTCCTGTGAAAATAAAGAATTTAGTAAAAGTCTGAAAAAATATTTTTTGCATGTTGGTTACATGAATTTCTCAATCACTAACTGGGTATCAAAACAGACTGCAGAACCCCCAATACATTTTAAATCTCAAAAACATAGAAAACGTGTATTAAAATTCTTGAAAAAATATTTTCTGAGTGCTTAAGTAGTGGTGAAATAAGACCAATTGATTGCATCATTTGGGTCGCACCAGTTCCCTAAATTTGGACTTAAAGGATCATCTTAGCATTATCTGCTTCTAGGGTTTCAAACCTTAAGGTAGAGCACCCTTTGCATTGCATACTTCTAAAGGAAATATATCTCATGGATTAGGACTTGTAAAGAAACTCTTGTGTACTTATCAAAACCTTGCTGGAATTCATCTAAATGCGAAACCCTAAAACACAATTATATAAGCAATTGAATCTTAAAATTCACTTCATCATAAGAAATTGCTTGTGAATCTCTTGCCTATGCACTTCACACTTTTGAAATCAATTCGAAGGGCAACACCCCCTAATGCCCATCATATTCTAAAAGCACCTCAAGCCTAAGCCTAAAACTGAGTAGACATGCCCTAGGCAGGACTAATCTTCTTGGGGACTTGAAATTAAATTGGACTAAGGTCAAGGCCTTATCTACTTGGGCCTACTGGTGACAAGAAAGGTCAGTGCGGTAACCACGTTAACCCTTAATGGTGTCCCGCCGTACGGGGTGTCCTAAGGGATCCTACCCTTCTGGCCAACCAACTAATTCAAGGGTTGATCTAACCTAGTCGTGTTTTGGGGAACCAGGATTAGATCTATTTAGGGTTTACACTCTAAGGATTAGCTTGATTGTTTGCATTGTGAGGGTGGGGATTCTCCCATCTGTCTTCTCTCTCATCTATTAACTTTCTTCTGGTACATGGACACTAGATGATCTCTAAACCCTAATTTGGTACCACCTTTAGAGAGTAATCTGAGAAGACCCAATATTTCTAAAGTTAATTCCTTTCCCATGGATAATCACCATGAGGAAGAATTGATTAAGGAGGAGAACTTGGACCCATACTCTTTTAATCCCAACTATTCCTCTTTGTCTCCCTATCCCAACCCTTCCCTTACTCCATGTTCTTCAGGATGGGAGAACTCTCCTCAATACTCGGGACCTGATTCCTTTACTTACACTTCGATATATCCAGGCCTAGCTTATCCTTACAGAATTCCACACAAATTTCTAGATATCAAGGATCTCTACAATCATAAGAGACACTCTCCATACAGGACCAGCACCTGATTGGCATAACCAACTATCTTAATCGGTTTAACCAGACTCATCTCTCCCCTGGTCAAGGATATGCCTCGGAGTCCAAATACCTAGGATATCAATCCTATCCTCAAAATCATTTTACAAATCATCCCAATTCCACCCGACCCACTTCACCTTCTTATTAGGATAACCCTACACCACCCAACCAAGGATATGATTCTTACCCTAAATATTCAAATGATAAATATTCTTATTTGACTAAGGAAAGAAATCCTGGAAATTATTATCCTCGGCCCACTCAAATCCCTAACCATGGCGGTGATCCTGAGATTACCCAATTACTCCAAGTAGTCCAGGAGATGAGAGAAGTTAATAAAACAAATACAGATAACCTAACAAGAGCTCAATAAAATCCAGAAAGCACAACATGACAAACCTGGTTAGAGTATGCCACAAGTTGGTGGTAAGCCACTTAAGGTTGAAGATCCAACCTTAAGTATGGCATCTTATCCAATCCCAACCTCTACATACACCGAGCCCACCCACCAGTCTTGTGATTATGCAAAATAAATCCTACTTAGGCCTACAACTGAACTAATAAATAATTTTGATATCCCAAAAACTGACTTTGAGGAGGAAGACTCACTTGAGGAATTATATCTTGATTTAAACCCTGAATTGCAATCATTCTATTTTGAGGAACCAATCCATGGTAGGTTGGAGTATGAGTCCTTTATGTTTAAGGATGCACAGTTGGACATTAAGGATGATCCTGAGTCTAATATTATGAAAATTATGGGAGAACTTGAACTAAGGAAGGATGAACAAGATCAAGATCAAGAATAAATGGAAGAAACATTACATGGAAACAGCGAGGTTGGCCCCTACCAGGCAATTTTGGATGATACTGATCTAATTTTGATGGATAATTTTTCTAACCATATGCGCTTGGAAGATTCAGGTTCCATACCTAGGGTCGACTCAAATGATTTTTCTAACTCAACTCCCCTGGAAGTTGAATCCATTCCCACTTCCACACTGTCCGATTCTAGGCCATCTCTGCCACTTATCTAGGATTCTGATGGACCACTGTCTAAGGATTACAAAATTGATGTGGAGATACCTAATTCTGCACGTTCTATCTCTGATTCTGACCCCCAACAGCATGTGAAAGAACAAGACAAATAATCCCCTTATGAAAAAGATGTTCGAGAAATTGCAAAATTATTGGGGATGACTTATGCTGATTTATCTGAGGAAGCAAAGAACGTAGCTAAATCATGGAATTTTGAGGAGTTTGATTTGATTGATGAGAACCAAGAAGACATGCCCTCAAAAGATGTAGTTCAAGAGAAAAACAATTGGGATCAAATTCAGAAGTCCACAGAACTAAAAGAATTTGAGGTTTTGATTAATCTAGATTCTAATATTACTCCCCCTAGGGCAATGATTCTAAGGAATAATGAATTTCTATTCATTACATTTGAGAATTTGCATCATGAATTAAAACAAGATTTAGGCAACTCAAATGAGATTTTTTATCGCCCCAGGAATGAGATTGAGGATTCTGATCGAATATCCAGCATGATTTGAGTAAATCCGAAACTATTGAGATGGACCACTGGATCTTATTTGACTCACCTACTCTACATCCATCTACACCTGACTTAACTTACGAAGTGGTTTCTTATATCATTTCAGACTAGACCACTCGGGTTCCTCATTTCATTTCAGATCACTTTCAGGACCCCACTGATCGCTATTTACCCACCTCATCTACCTTACTCATGCATCACTTCTTAAGATTGCCACTAAATACTTTTCACTCTGGCACCCGTACTTATTTTTTTCTCTTTTGTAGCACCAGGCTGCAAATAATTCCAAGACTGTTTATTTTATTTTTCCAACCTTTTGGACTTAGTATTCACCATCATTTGATCCGCATTTGTGGATCACTGATTCTTGGGCCGCATGATCATATATCAATTTTAATCCTGACTCAACTCATTAATTTGATCATTAATTTTTTGGGTTTAGGTCCAGCAAATGACGTTAAACTTAGTGCTGGCTGGGAGGCAACACAGTATTCTTTACAGGTAGTTTTGCATTTTTTCTATCCAAGATGACCTAGATTAACAAGCTCAGTAGGTGATATCCCCTCCTCTTGCTTGTTACATTTTGATTTTCTTACATACATTTCAATAAGGACATTATAATGAATACACATGAGGGGGTGGACATTGCATATCTTATTTTTATGTTAAAAAAAAATAATAATAATAATAATAATAATAATTTTGGATTCATGCATAAAAAAATTTTATTAAGAAGGTTTTATTAGGAATTTATTCTTAAGTAGATTCCTGAATTTAGAATCCAGTATAATTTCACACTTACACGCAGAATCTGCAATGGATCCTCTGTGAAGACCGATAGACATCTTTAGTTTGTCGAGAAGAAGCAATGCTTCTCCTGAATCCTTAGACAATAATTAGGAAGTCAGGTAAATCATCTTCTAGTAGATCCACCAAACAAATGCAAGGTGAGGGTAGAAAGTCTACTGGTGCTCTAAGGCTAGTATAAGGAATCGTAGTTTCTGGATAATTGAATAATGATACTCAGAGTTAGGCATAATTTTCGCTTTCGGTTCCTATGTACAATTCTTTATGCGAATTTTTGGAGAGCCACCAAATAAGGTAAATACGCAGAGAACGGGTTCTGATAAAACTAAGACTGAGGTAGATGGTTACGACCATCCTCTACGGAATCCTCGGCTGAAGGATGATATTAATATCAAGGTCAGAAATTCGTTGTCCCATCCATTTCTCTCCCAGTACCGAGAGTATGCACTTCCACCAAATAAGTCACCCGATATCCTCTTCAACATCCCCAATTCCGAATAATGCCTCGTAAATAAAAATGTACATGAGTGCTACATTTCGTTGAATTGATATAAATAATTAAAAAAATAGAGAAAAGAAAAAAAGAGAGGAAAAGAGAAAGAAAAGAAAGAAAAAAAGAAAAAAAATGTTAATTGCATTGAGTTTAATTCATGTCAAGCACGTTGAGGCAACAACACCTATTCCCTTTAGTCCACTAAATACAGCCTTAACTTACTTTTCTGTATTTTCTGACCGCCTGAATACTGGCTGAGGAATTCTGACTTAGTCATAGGGTTATCAAAACTTAATTAAAGTGTTAAGTCATGAGAGGCCACCAAATATATTGACAAATCTGGTGATATTGTGAGCTTAAAAAGAAAAAAAAAAAGAAAAAAGAGAGAATAAGTACAAGGGAACTAAAGAGAGCACAGTTTCTCCGTCTCTCTCTAAATTGATTTATTTGATATTCAGAAAATTTAGGTTCTATAGTACTAGTCTATGTGTAGCACCAGATGAGTATGAGCCACCAAATACAAAATCACTTGACTCAATTATCTTCTACCTAAGCCAAAAGTCGGAGTTGACATAACAGATTATTTCATAACCCCAAGAGAAGTTTGCCTATCCCAATAGAAATTTACTAAGGGTCAAGTACGAGCTTTAGATGTTGATTGACTTTTCATTCGGATCTATTGCATAGGCTACAACACTACACTTTCACGATTATCTAAATTTCTAAAGTTTTGGATGAAAACGAAAGAAATAAACCTCTTGTTGAGCTCTTGATAGAAATTAGTCACTCTACATTTAGTCTTGCATTTGCTATGGACTAACAAAACTCAGGCATGGGGGTGTGATTGCATAGCAATCATAGGACCTAATCTACCTAAATTAAGCTAGATTCTAGCATAACTTAGGAACAATGCATGCATAAGCATCAGAATTTGCATAGTAGTTAGGTAGCTTCATAGATAATACTGTTCTTTTATACTCTACAAGAGAGACACTGATTATAGATGATTCGAGGACATAAATGACAGATCAGACCATACAGATCTGGTAAGGATAATGACGGGAGCCCAATGCTTCTGAAATCATCTTGATCAAACGACCATGGCAGCACATACAGCCCATAGAAGAATGGAGGCCAAGGAGCCACATAACACAAATTGAAGCCTCGGATGTTAAATCTAACCGCACGGATGGATCTGGATCAACGACTGTGGTCCAACAACGCAAAAATCAACTCGATCAGAACTCTGTAGCACCAACTACAAAGACGTGAAGATGAACAGCCAGGATAGTGCCACGTGGCACCATCCCAGCAACCCCGCGCCGTGCCCCCAACCTCTGAAGGAAGAAACGATGACCGTTGGATCATCATCCAATGGCCTCAAAGAAGCCACATCTTCCCGCCCCCACGCATCATCAACTGAGAGATCTCAACCGTTGGATCTTTATCCAACGGCTGAGAGCGAACTTGCCTAAAACATAAATGCAACATAAGCAGAGGCTTAACACAACGGTTCACACGCCTGCACTCGAGCGTGAGATGTGCGTTCAAACTATGCCAACATGAAATCGAGAAGGTCGGGCGCAAGCACGCGCGATTCAACCGTTGGATCATCACCAGTGGCGTAGATGGGACCACGTGGTGCATGGATGGACGCTGGATGAGGCGGTTCACAAATGCGTGGATACACACTTCAGTAGAACGTGCCGTTGCACGTGCATTCACGAAGGCGATACTGTAATCACTTTAAGCTGTCCGATCGTAAGATCGGATGGCTGAGAGCGTTAGCACGCGATTTCAAAGTAAGGCACAAAGGCGCACATGAGGAGAGCACGTGGCATGCACGAGGACCATGTGATCGTGAATGGACAATGCAAAAGCCGCCACGTGTCAACCGTAGGTTGAATCCAAGCGTGGAAGGCACATTTGAGGCTATTTTGAGGGGCGATCAGAGCCATTGATCTCTCGATCGACAGATCTGATCAAACCAAGGTTGCATGATTTTGGGGGTTAAAATGCCTACTTTGCCCCTTAATAAAGCTATAAAAAGAGCCCCAGGGCCCCCAATTGAGAGGCAACTTCCACCAGATAGATCTCCAGCCTCTTTCTCTCTGCAACTTCTCTCCAGTCTTCTTCCCAGCACTCTGGATCTGAAGTGTTGCAGCACTTCGCACAAGCACCCCACAAGCGACATCGTCCTTCATCTACTCTCTCTATCTTTATCTCTCTCTCTACTCCTTAGAATAATTGTTTTGAAAATTGTTCCCAAATAACAATAAAATTCTAATTCTTTGGATATTTGATGTCTATATATACATATATAAATATTTGCTTAAAATGACTTTTCTGAAAAGCTTTCGCATAAAAATCGTGTTTTGCCTCCTTGCGAACGACTCACTACTCACCGAAATCTCTATAAATGTTATTTGTTTCATCGCGATTCACACTACAACGATAGAACTAATTTTTAACGCATTTCACGATTGAACAAGACCACAAAGGGGTACTACTGTTGGTGATAGGGAATGGTGGTCAGTGGTGGTGGTCATTGTGGATTTAGTCAAGCAAAGAGAGTAGCCGCGGTAGTCTCCAAGGCATAGTAGTCAGGTGGGAAATGAGATGGTTGGTGGAGAAGTGACAACAGTAATTGTTAGTCATTTCAATGGTGTAGAAAGGAAGGGCGGCAGAGGTGAAGTAGTCGGAAATGGCGGCAACGGTTACTCTGTGGGTCGACAGGAGGTGGAGTAAACGTTTTGGGTGGTAGGGATCTTGGTGGAGAGAGAATGATGAGGGGAGGATGCGATGGTGGTGGGTTTGCGCTGGAGATGGGAGAGTGAGGTAGGGTGTAGCATGGGTTATGGGGTGAGAAGAGAGAAATTAAATGGGAGGCGGGAGGGGGGAAGGAATTACAAAGGTGGAGAGTTTTTGGAGTGTAGAGGGATGGGTGATGAGGTGAGAAGTGAATGGGGAGAGAAGTTGTGGGGGTAAGGGGAGTACAGTTGGGAGAGGGGGTGAAAGGTGGAGGGGATAGGGAAGTACAGTGGTGAGGGGGAGATTTGAGATGAGAAACGTGAGGGGAAGAGATGAGATGAGATGAGAGGAAGAAAGTAACAACTGTAACTTTCATAAGGAGAAACCAAAATACCATTCATGTTAGCAAGGGTTACAAATTGACACATCCTTTGAACCAACTAAGATATCCCCTTGGTTTTCTAAAAGAAATTACAAATTTTAATAATTAAACAAATGGAGAAATTTTAAATGTACACTTGAAAAAAACTTGCATCCTTATATCAGGCTACATAAATTCTCCCCAGCTACGAAAAATCTCACTTCTACGAGATAGCATCCAAATAGTTGTGTAGCAGATCTAGCTGACACTCATGGAGTTCGCCTTCATTGATCTACGTGCTATCATGGAGGTTACGACCCACCCAACTTACAAAGAAGCGACGAGAGATGCTCTGTCGAGTGGCGATTTTATGTACATCTAGAATGTCATCAATTGTCTCTAGAGTAGAAGCTGGTGATGTCTAACTAGCTAAGATCATGATCTCTAGAAGTGCTTGCTGTAGAAGAATTACCATGATAAAGGAAGAGCTCGGAGACGTTGAAGATTGGTGAGGTGGGAATATCAGGGGGAAGATCAAGGACATAGGCATTTAATCACTCTAAACGAACCGAATTTCCTAGCATTCAATTTTTGGTGGACACTCACTAGGAATCTCTCCTTATGGAAGTACATCATTACCAAATCTCCCTCATGAAACTCAGATTCTCTCGACTTGGCATTGGTATTAAGCGGTCATGACTTGCAATTTAGTTCGAACTTATTGGTGGATTAGGCAAATTTGTTCTGCTAGTTCCTTAACTATTGCACTTGTCCTTCTGAGTGGATCAATAGGAATGCGATAAAGAAAATAGGGAGCAAGGCAAGGTTGCAGAAATTGGCAACTGGTATTCAGTCGATAAGGTTACCGACTAAGTATACAGTATACGGGTGATTAATTGGGGATTAATTTATTTAGTATTTTAGGTATTTAGAAAAATTAATATGATTATATACACAATTATACATATTATATATATGCATACAAATTGAAAATATATACATATGTGTTCGTATTATTATTTTGACATGCATATTCTTTGAAGGAGACTCGACAGGCGACGGGGAGGGCGGTGGTGGACTATGGAGAATTGGAGAGAGGGGCACAGGTTTATGGTTTCATTAGGATTTGAATGTAGGGGGTAGGGGGGATGGAGAAGTTGGGTGGGGTTCTTTCTCTTCAGCATGCCAATCAAGACAAAATTGAACTCCCACTATTCGATCAAACGATTAATCAATCAATTAATCGGATAATCGACCAATTAATTGGTCCACCCGATTATAGGCTTGATATTGATAAACAGTTAGATCTCCAACCACATACGATTAATTAGCCGATTAATTGGCCGCACGGACTGATTTTTGTAGCTTTGGAGCAGGGTACCCATACACTCACTCAAAATGACGCTTGCCGGTTGATCAACTGGGAGAGTTGTTATAAGCGAACTCTGCATGTGGAATTACAGGCCCCACTGTGTTGGCCTTTCACCTACAAGACATCGCAACAAGTTTCTTAAAGACCTATTGACAACCTTCGTTTGGCCATTGGCTTGAGGGTGGTATGCGGTACTGAATTACAATTTTGTGCCCATCTTAGCCCATAAAGTACACCAAAATTGACTTAAAAAATAAGTATCATAGTCTGAAGTAAAAGTATGAATACCATGCAATTGAACAATGTTTTGGAAAAACAAGTCGGCAGCATGTGATGCGTTAGACAATTTTTCGCAAGGAATGAAATGTGCTATCTTTGAAAACCTGCCAACTATCACAAAGATGGAATCCACTTTTTGACCAATCAAAGGTAATAGCTGATAAATGAAAATAAGAGAAATAATAGTCAAGAATATCAAGCATGACAAAAATAACAATTGAGTTTATGTGAAAACCTTACGAAGAGTGGAAAGAAAACCACGAGAGGACCCCTATAGGGAAAGTATCTGTATTATCCTTCTCAAAGAATCAGTGGAGTATAATGCCTGTTTAAAGGCCACCACACCCTTCAACTCTCCACATTACACGATGTAAGACTAAATCCTAACTATACATTCTCTCACCACTCCCCATCAAGCTGGAGCATGAAAAGCTCAACTTATACATAGAAATCCTCACTCTATAAGAGAACACTCTCAACTAGTGCAACCGGGTCATGGCTTACCTTAGGCAAATGACATAAGCAACATCCTCGTTCTTGCTTATAGGAGGGTATGCTGATGAGGACACATTAGCAAAGGCTGGAGTTTGCTGGATGAACTGCTATAGCTGGCTTTGACATGGGCCTCTCCTCTGGAGCTCTCGAAACTAAGCTTCTCCCACATGGAAACTCAAAGTCAATCTCTCCTTCAAAGATCGAGATAGTGGTCCTCTCATCTAGGAACCAACAACAACAAATCAAGAGTTTCTCTCATGTGGGAACCTCAAATAATGAGACTCTCATATGGGATCACAACAGTAGACTCACACTTCCCCTTTATCCCATACTCGTACGAGAGAATAAATAAACATAAAGAAGACATAACAAGACTAGAGAAGAGCTTATCTCCCTCTTCACTTAAAATTCATCATTTTTATTATTTTTATTTTATTTTTTTATTTTTGAGTTTTTTTATTTTCCTTTTCCCTCATTTTTGATATTTTTCCTCTTTTCCTACCTTTTTTCTTGTTTTTTCTTTCCTATTTTTTTTCTCTATTTTTTATCTTCCCCTTTTTTTTATTTTTTTCAATATTTTTCATCTTCTTTTATTCTCTTTTTTTTCTAGCCCTTCTTTTCCTTTGTATTACTAAAAGGATACCCAAAAGGATTTAAAAGGAAATTAGAGCGTAGAAAAGGCAAATACTTAAAAGAAAAAGAAAGCCTAAAAATGACCTTCCTTTTGAAGTCCCAAAGAACATGGCTGCTCAGATTGCTCTATCGCCACCATCTTCGACTTCATGCATGCAACAAGAGCAACAACAGCAAACGACCACCACCACTCTGACTACGATCCTCATCGATTCCTACTGCAGCTGATCACTACCAACAGCAGCTTTGATCTTGGCACTACTGTCAGCGACGATCTTGGGTGATCTCACGCGTAGATCTCATCACTTCATAACCACATGGAGACTCTTTGTTGCTTCCATCTACACCAACCTCAATGGCAAAGACCTTGCACACCTCTAAGCATGCCATATACGCTATTGCAGGTGCTATCATCTTCATCACCATCATTGTTGAGATCAACACCACCAATCGCATCCCAACACTGCCGTGCCTCCTCACCACTACGCTACCACAGTGCTCCTCCATGCTACCTCCTTTGACGATGAGTATGATTGGATCTCATGCAATCTCTTCTCTGTGTGCACCTCCTTTGCAAGCACCACCATCTGCCACTGTGGTCTTCACACGTACTCTTCTTTTCCTCATCCTTCCTCGCAATGTTGCTGGAGACTCATCTTGAATCGCGCCACCTCGTACGGCTTATCGCATCTCGAGGATCTCATCTCCTTTTTGTGATGTAAGGCCACCATGCATCACCACTGCTGGTCATGTCACCTCCTCATCGTGGCTACCCTTCAACAAGGAGTCCATCTCCATTATTTTCGATGCTAACCCCAATTGAGGTTTTCCTTGGGTTGATGTCGAGATCAACGAAGAACTTTAAGAAGAATTTATAATGAAATAATATACAACCTAAACAAAATAATAACACAAGATCAACTTGCTTTGATACCAAGTTGATAAATAAAAATAAGCGCAGTATAATCAATAAGAATATCAAACATGATAAAAATAACACTTGAGTTTACATGAAAACCCCACTCACGAAGAGCGGGGAAAAAACCACAGAAGGCCCCTATAGGGTAAGTGTTTGTATTACTCTTCTCAAAAAATAATGCCTATTTATAGGTCACCACGCACTCCAACTTTCCACATTACACGATGTGGGACTCATCCTCTCAACAGTTATCCTAGCACAGATATCCTCCCAGATTTCATGGGTATGGATAAAGGGATATATAAACCTATGTGTTGGGTATGACCCTTAAAGCGTTGACAGCTTTGGCAATGTTGTACGATCCTTACTACATTGTGCTTCATTCGAGGACAAAAATAGTGCTCACTTACCAAGGATAGGGTTTATCACAGCCAAAATGTCCACCTCATCCTCCGTCATGAATCTCAAGTACTAAGTTCTCGTGAAAAGAGGTTGTGGGAATGCACAAATGTGTCCCACGAAAAGAAACCCATCTTGGATGAAATATGGAGAAGTAGGGCCAGAGGCGTCATTCAAACACACATTGTAAACAATACCGAAGTCAAGATCAGTTAGGTATAAGTCTTTGAGAAACTCAAACCCAGAAGCCTGGACAGAAATGGTAGCCAAAACATGAGCTCATCGGCTGAGTGCATCAGTGACTTGATTCAATGTTCTAGCTTTGTGTTTGAGGTGAAAAGTGTACTCATGTAAGAAGTTCACCCATTTGACTTGATGCTTTTTAAATTTCATTGTGAGTTTAGATAACGTAATGCTTCGTAACCAGAGTTAAGGATGAATTCTTGTTGGATAAGGTACAGACACCAATGCTTTTAGTGCTTGGGCAATGGCATAGAACTCTGCATCATAAGCAAAGTACCTAGAACGTGCGTCATTGAGCTTTTCGCTAAAGTAGGTAATGGGGCATCTTTCTTGACTGAGAACAACACCGACGCCTATGTGTGAGGCATTACAATCAACTTTGAAAATTTTGGAGAAACCAAGAAGGGCAAGAATAGGTGCAGTAGTCAAGCGATCCTTAATTCGCTGAAACCCTCCTCGATAACTGGGGTCCAAGAGAAGGAATTCCCACGCAGGCAATCTATGATAGGCATAATTTTGGAGCTGAAGTTTCAAGCAAAGCGCCTATAAAAAGAAGGCAATCCATGAAAGCTTCTAATGTCAGTGAGAGTCTTTGGCATTGGCCAAGGGCAAATGGCCTCTATCTTCCAGGGTCAAACCTTGATTCCATCAATAGAAACAACATACCCCCGAAATGAGACTCAATGTATTAACAATGTGCATTTCTTAAGATTAAGATACAATCGATGCTCTCTTAAGGTTTGCAGCACCTGTTAAAGGTAGGATAAGTGATCGGAAGGACTCATGTTGTAAAGCAAAATATCATCAAAGTAAATGACAATGAATTTCCCTATATAAGTGCACAACACGTGATTCATGACATGCATGAATCTACTAGGGGCCTTGGATAGCCCAAAGGGCATGACCAACCATTCATACAAACCTTTGCATGTCTTGAAAGCAGTCTTCCATTCATCACCTGGCTTGATGCGGATTTGATGGTATCCGCTCCTGAGGTCCATTTTAGAGAAAATGGTTGCTCCTGAGAGCATGTCAAGCACGTCATCGAGCCTTTGGATGGCAAATTTATACTTGACCGTTATCTTATTCATAGCTCGACTTTATAGAAAAGCCCATTAATCTAAATATGTATATGCCACAATATCTAAGTACCTCTTGTAAATGGAATCCCCTTTCCTTGGGGAATTCTTCAAGTATCTCACCACCATTATAACATCCCAATGTTGCCTGGTAGGCTTATCCATAAACTGACTCAGCTTGTCGACTACTAAGGAGATATCGATCAGTGTGATCATCAAATAGAGGAGCTTCCCCACAAATCCTCTATATTGACAGGTGTCAACTAGCTCAAACATCTCATCATACAAGTGTCCCTTCGGATCCATAAGAATATTTGCTAGCTTGGCTCCTAGCATGCCATTCTCTTGCAATGAATCTGTGGCATACTTCCCCTAAGAAGAACAATTCCTTGCTTGCTACGACCAACCTCTATCCCAAGGAAATAGCAAAGTGATCCCAACTCTTTGATTACAAAATTTTCTACAAGACACTTCTTCAAATTAACAATGCCTTGCTCATAACCCATAAGGATGATGTCATCAATGTACACTAACATGGCCATCAGTCCCTGCGTAGTCTTTTTTACAAACAAAGAATGATCTAACGACAATATCCAAAATCCCAGTGTCTCAACATATAACAATTTCTAGAACAAGGCCCTTAGGCTTTGCTTCAAGACATAAATTGCCTTGCGCAGACGATAGACCTTAGAACAATCACCCTTAGACTCATAACTTGACAATTGCCACATATACACCACTTCTTGCAGATCACCGTATAGGGAGACATTTTTGATGTCTAACTAGTGTAGTGGGCAATCTTACTGAATGACAACGAAGATAAGGATCCGAACAGTTGGCAGGTGTACCATTGGAGAGAAGGTATCAAAGAGGTCAACCCTAAATGTCTATGTGAAGTCTTTGGCAACCAAACGGGCCTTGTATCGAGCCACAGTACCATCTGGATTGCACCTGACTGTAAATACCCACTAGCAGCCAACCATTGTCGCACTAAAAGGGGAGTTCTGTAAGCTCCCAGGTACAATGAGAGATAAAGGCAGACATCTCATCCTCCACAGCTTACCTTCACTTTGGATCAAGAAGAGTCTACTGATGCGAAGTAGGAATCTAAATAGCAGAAAGGGCACTGTAACACTATCTGTATTACATCCCAAGACATGTCAGAGACACATGGTAGGAAAGTGGATGCTTGGTGTAGCTACGAGGAATCCTTCGCATGGCAATGGGCAAATCCAGATTTGTGGACAGCTATAGCTGAATATCCTGAGATGACATTGGATGTGTAACACCGTCATCCACCTGTTGAGTACCTGAAGCATCACTAGTCATCATATCGTCAAACTATAAAACATCTATGCTTACCTAAGGGAAGGTTAGCGCAGGCTCAGAAAGGGTGGATGAAGTCTGTACATGGGAGGAAGATCATGAAACCTAACTGGCGCAAAATAAGGAGAGCCTCCAAAGGAGTGAAAGGAATAGGCATAGGTGCCATGCCAGGAATGCAATGCACCCATCTCCTAATAGTAGAGAAGGTACAGACTCATGAAAGGTGACATCAATACTGACATAGAGTTAGAACAAATAAACCAAGTTATTTTTTCCATAACCCTACATTTCAATATATAAAGGTGGGAAAATTACATAAGTTCTAAAAAAAATGTAAGTACTACAACTAAGGACATAACAAAGTAAACACAAGATTATAAGGGCTAACACTCTCCCTCAAGCTGAAGCATAGATGTCTATCATGTTCAGCTTGGAATAGTAAATATCAAAAGAAGAATGGGGTAACGCCTTGGTGAAGATATCTATTATCTGGTCATTAGAGGAGACATGAGTAGTGTAGATGAGGCCTCTCTAAATTAAGTCATGTGTGTAGTGGCAATCAACCTTCACGTGTTTGATCCTCTCATGGAACATTGGATTGTTAGCAATATATGTAGCAACCTGGTTGTCACATCGCATCTCCATAAGGGTATCAACCAAGACATGTAAAGCAGTCAGAAGAGATCTCACCTACATCATCTCAAAGGTTGTGTATGTTGTGGTCAATACTTAGACTCTGCATTGGATCTAGAAACAACCTGTTTCTTACTCTTCCATGTTACTAGATTCCTTGCTACATAGGTATAGAAACCAGTGGTGGACTTCTTGTCAACCAGACACCTTGCATAGTCTATGTCTGTATAGGCCACAATGCTCATAGAAGTCCCCTTACTGAGCAGGACCCCATTTCCTGGCACTCTGTTCAGGTACCTGAGTACCATCATTACAACATCTCAATACAATCTACTAAGCCTATCCATGAACTAATTCAACTTCCCAACTGCAAGAGAAATATCTAGTCTCATAATAGTTAAATAGAGGAGCTTGCCTACCAATCTTCTATAGTGCCGACTATCCACTACCTCTACCTCATCATATAAGTATGCCTTGGGATCTATGGGAATATTAGTTGGCTTTGCCCCCAGCATGCCAATCTTCTGCAACAAGCCAAGTGCATACTTTCTCTAGGAAAGACAATGCCCTTCCTACTTTGTGCAACTTCTATCCCAAGAAAGTATTTGAGAGGTCCTAGGCCTTTTATAACAAAGTTGTTCAATAGACTCTTCATAACCCCAATAATTTTAGATGTATCATCCTCCATAAGCATGATACCATCAACATAAACTAGGAGTGCCTCCATACCTTTATCAGTCTTTCTGACAAACAGTGAATCATCTGAAGATGACCTTCCAAAGCCCAGCGTCTCAACCACTTCTGAAAATTTTTGAAGCCATGCCCTGAGACTCTGTTTCAGACCAAATATCGCCTTGCGTAGCCAACACACCGTGGAACAATCCCCATGAACTTCATAGCCTGGAGGTAGTTGCATGTACACCTCCTGCAAGTCACCATAGAGGAAGGCATTCTTAACATCAAGTTGATGCAAGGGCAAGGCTGCAAAAATCGATCTATGTGGTCGATTAATCGGTCGATTGATCGTATGCAGTCGGGGATTGAACAACATATCAATATTCGGGCCTATAATCAGGTAGATCAATTAATCAATTGATTATTCGATTAAGCAATTGATTAATCGTCTGATCGAACGTTGGGAATTCAATTTTTTGTCTTGATTGGCACATCGAAGAGAAAAGGAATCGCACCCAACTACATCTCCCTCCCCATATATTTGAATCCTATTGAAACCCTAAACCAGCACCCCTCTCTCCAATTCTCCTCAATTCTCCATCACCATTGCCCTCGATCTCACATGTCAAGTCTCCTTAAGAGAATATGCATGTAAAAAAATAATACTAATACATATGTGTATGTTTTCAAATTATATATATGTTTATATACTATATATAATTATATTTAGATTTTTTAATACTTAAAAATTCTTAACCGATTAATCCCTGATTAATTACCTACATACCATATACTCCCTGGTGACCTCACCGACTGAATATCGACTGCCAATTTCTGCAACCTTATGCAATGGCCAGTCTTTCTGCACAACTACCCAGATCAAAATGCACATTGTAGGAAGTCATGCCATTGGTGAGAATGTGTCAAAGAAGTCCACGTCATAAGTTTGCAGGAATCCTTTAGCCACAAGACGGGCTTTGTATCTCGCTATCTTCCCGTCGAGGTGATACTTGATGGTGAAGACCCACCTATACCCAACTTATGCACCTGGAGGTAAGTCAGCAAGCTCCCACGTGCCACAGGATCTTAGTGCAACCATCTCATCCTCCATGGCCTGATGCCACTTTAGATCAAGAATAGCCTACTAGTGAGACGACGAAATCTGTGTAGCAGACAATGCATGGCAAAACTTATAGGTCCTACGAAGAAAATCTATAACTACACTAGAAAGAGGATATTTGGCACAACTGCGTGGAGCTTTGTGGACTGCGAATGGGAGATCAAGATCACCAAGAGCAGGAACTGCCTGACATACTATCCCTAGCTGTCTGATGAAGAAGGAAGTGATGTGGTACCATCTCCCTGTAAAGACCTGATATCATCATCACTAGGCACAACATCATCAATCTATAAATCACCCCATACGTCTAAGTAAACCCTTCACTACCAATCAAGCCTTGTACCTTGAAATAGACCCATCAAGATTGCATTTCAGGGCAAAGACCCAACGAGATCCCACAAGTTGAACACCAGTTGGAAGTGGGGTAAGCTCCCATGTGTATCGAATCTGAAGAGCAACTATCTCATCCTCCATGACTGGATGTCATTTTGGATCAAGTAAGGCCTGCTTATACGTAGAAGATAACTATGTGGTAGCCAATGCAATAGTAAAGAGTCCAAATGCGATCCCTAGATTAGTTGTAGACACAACTCCAACCACATGGTGTTGCACACAAGTATATGGCACATTCCGAATGGCAATCGAAAGGTCATCATCCATAACATTAGCTGGTCCTACACAATCACCACTAGTCACACAATATGCCTAACTTGGGGAGGATGGTAGGACTACAGTGGGGGGGTGTGCTACCAAGTAACTGGCAACTGATATGTGATAGGCGGATCTCTGAACCTTTGATCATCACTACCACTATCAGGTGCAAAATAGTATTAGGATCATCACTGTCACCGCCAAGTGCTGGACTAGTCTCAGAAACAGGAATCCCATCCATGGGAATTGGAGGAATAGGCATGAGTGCAAACTTTGCCTCTGGTAACAACTGTTGTGTTGTAAGTAAGAAGTAGAGGACAAACTCATGGAATGTAACATCTACACTCATGTAGTACCTACCAGTCAATGGATCAAAACATCGATACCCTTTCTGTGTTCGTGAATATCCAAGAAAAATGCATTTCACGACCCTTGGTGTCAACTTATCTCTCCTTAGGCCAAAGAGATGTACAAATGCTACACACCCAAACACATGAGGTGGTAGCTGAAACAAATCTCTCAAGATACAGAATATGCCAAGGAGTCTGTTCATGCAACATAGAGGGCATTCTGTTGATAAGGTAACATGCCGTGAGGACTGCATCACTCCAGTACAAGTGTTGTATACAATGATGGATAAGTACCATGTGGGTCACATCCAACAAATGCCTGTGTTCCCTCTCTACCATACCATTTTGTTGGTATGTATAGGAGTAGGATGTTTAATGTATAATACCATGATTGGTGGTACAAAACTCTAAACCACTATCAGACCTGACAAGCTTGACAATATTCTTTATTTCCAAAAAAAGGCCTCAATAACATACCCCACATCAGACTTATTCTTCAATAAAAATAACCAAGACAACCAGCAAAATCATCTACTACAACCAAATAATAGCGGTGACCCTATCAGTTAGGAATCCAACTTGGGCCCCAAACATCAATGTGCAATAACTAAAAAATATTA
This sequence comes from Thalassia testudinum, assembly GCA_037157565.1. Taxonomy (NCBI): domain Eukaryota; kingdom Viridiplantae; phylum Streptophyta; class Magnoliopsida; order Alismatales; family Hydrocharitaceae; genus Thalassia; species Thalassia testudinum. Next base: position 6,540,772 of record JAZHRO010000056.1, read on the forward strand.
GTAGTTCTTGGTCCACTACTCGCAAGAAAAGATTTGTGGTGCTTCCCAAGTTGACATGCATTACATGTATCTCTATAGTCGGTGAAATATACAGAATGATGCGCCAGAGCATATCCAAAGATGGGTGCCTAAGGTTACGGTGCCACTGTAACACACTCCCTGTTGAAGAACAAGCATCACCTAAACATGCAGCTGCAAGTGGAGTCTGAAATAGGTGATACACACCCCATCTTCATGTTTGCCACCAATCGTCCTCCTCGTCAGCTTATCCTGAAATATGCATCCCACATCATCAAAAATAGCACAGTTAAGCTACTTGGTAATCTTACTAACAAATAACAAATCCAGAAACAAATTAAGGACATAGTAAACATCATATAATCTCATGGTGGGAGTGACTGCCGCCCCCCCTGACCATTAGTCTAGGCATGTCTACCATCAGAAGCATGCATTATTCTACTATGAGGTACAGGCAATACTCTGCCAAAGCATCCCTGATCTCCTGACAAATGATATGAAGCACTAGAATCTACCAACCAAGACATGATTGTAGAAAGTGGAGCATACATATCTATACCTGATGAGGAGGCAAAGGCAATGGTCTCAGCAGATGATGTGGCTGGCTCCCAAGTCAACTAAAAGAGGCACTGGAGTAAGGCCTCATAATCAGCTCGAGGAAAAGGTACAACATTCGACTGCTCCTTTGAAGTCACTGTCTTGGTTAGCAACTGGAGGCCTCCCATGTTTAGTCCAGCATGAGGCCTCCATATAACAAACCTTACCAGAGAAGGTACATCTAGTATGAGGCCTACCAAACATGCCTCATCCTTTCCAACGTCCATAGGTGAAAGGTGCTCCCCTACCACTACGTCTAGCAACTACAGCAAGGGCAAAGGTTTAACCTGCACAATCTTCAGTCTGAGGTACGGTCACAACAATCTAATTTAGATGGCTATATACTTCCTCCAAGGTAGGAAGTTGAGAAACTATGAAAATCTATGAACAGGTTGCAGCATACTCTGGACCAAGTCTTGACAAAAATTGATGAACAGCAATCTCTCTAGGATACTTTCTCTATGTGAGACATGTACAAACCAGCCTGCAAGCATTGTACTTCTCCTAAAGTCCCTTTAGGGCAGAGTAGTACTGTGAAAGAGAGCCTCTCCTACTTCAACTCAAACAGTTCATGGCTAATCTGAAAAACCCAAGATGAGTTCTCATATGAATGTCACGAAGGTTGTCCCACGTTGCCTTGGCCGTCAGGTAGTGCATGATCTCATCCCTAATACATGGGATCACGTAGTTCATCAATTATGTTTTGACCATAACATTATCTTTCTTCTATGAGGTGTATTTTACAGTCTTCTCTATGGGCTCGAACTCCAATAAGATATGTTCGTTGTCATGACCTTTCACTGTCATGAGGAACGTCTGAGATCATCTAGAATAATTGGTCTCATCCAATTTAATAATAGGACCAAAAAACAAACTCTTGTAGGGCCTAATCTCAGTAGCGATGCCCAATGTCACCTCAGATCTGCTAAAAGAAGCCATTCCAATCCCAGTAGACAAGAAAACATGCCTAAACAAGGATCTGAAATCAAATCAGATTATAAACATCATTAAATCCACCAGATCAGACCTCAAACATGGATATCCAGGTAAGCGGAAACCCAAACTTCGTGCCTACGGCCATGTAGGGGCCCCTACATGCAACAAGAGCATGCACTGGAGCCTAGAAGAGCCCCAGTAGCATCACATGTGGGACCCGAACCCCCCTCCCTGCCACCGTTGATGGAGAACCCCCAGCAGCACCGCTACGCCACCAAGGTAGGTGTTGTTGCATCGCCAGGTGAAGCTATTGTGGTACCGGCAAGGAGAAGGGAAAGGGCGGCTGCAATGGTAAGGAGGGAGAGAAAAGGGATTTAGGTGTAGGATTTAGAAGCTTGTCTCAGTGGGATACCATAACTCAACCTAAGACCGCGCTCTAATATCAAGTGGGAGAAAATGAATCATCCTTTTCTTCCAAGAAACCCTACACCCCTTTATATAGAGGAAAGGTGTGGGAAAATAACATGTCCAACTAAGAAAATAGAAACATCAGGATAATAAATAGGTGTGGAGAAAAATAAAGGAGAAAAGGGGATATGTCAACATTACCAAATGCATGAAACGACCTTCATGATCCGCACCCTTCCAAAAGAACCACTACCTGATTTCATTTATCCTCTTCAGTACCTTAGGTAGTTTGAAGACAGTAGTAGAAGATTAGAATAACAAATAAAATTGATCAGAGCAGGATAAGACAACCACCTTTGGACAAAACCTGATCTTTCCATCCTAACAATCTCTTCTCAAGCCTCTGTACTAGTGGCAACCAATCCCCCATCGTCGACTGCTTTCCTTTCAAAGGGAGTCTAAGGTAACTTCGAGGGAGTTGTAAAGCTTCAGTTCCTATATGTGATAAGAGATGGTAGAAACCTCCACATCCATCATTTTAAGGACAAGCAAGGACTTAGCGTGGTTAACTGTCAAGCCAGAAACCTCTCAAAAAATGAGAACCAAGGAGCCCAAGTGTTGAGCCTCCACAATACCCTCTTCCACAAAGAAAAGGATGATTTGCATAGTGAAGGATCGAGGTGGGAAGAGCTCCACACTCTTTTAACAGAGAAACCCTTCATAAAACCTCTGATATATGCTCTAAATGCCAGGAGGGGTGCTAAAGGGCATCCCTAACGAATGCGCCTTTGTGGTTGTGCCCATCCACCTGTTGGGTAACTATTAGCCAAGAAGAAGGATGTGATAGTGATACACCTCTTCATCCAACCAAGCCATTCCTTAGGAAAACCCATCTTCCTAAGGACCTACTAGAGACACCTCCAAGAGAAAAGAGTCACAGGCTGTTAAGAAATCCACTTTCCAAATGAAGCACTTCACCCTCCTTTGCCAGGCTACCACCATTTCCTCAGCCATGATAAAGATTCGCAACCTCACACAACCTGTTGACAAGGACCTTGGTAATGATCAAATACACCACATTAGATAATGCAATGGCCACGTAGTGATCCACTGTTTCAGCACCACCACCAACTTTTTTGGGGAGGAGGAATATGAAAAATTTATTAATCCTCTAGTCCCTAGTTATCAAAACAAAACTGAGAAAACCACCATGAGGTCCCCTTTCACAACCTCCTAAAACTCTTAAAAAAATGGCACTGTCATTCGAACTTGGCGATCCTTCGACATTCAAACCACAAACATCTCGAAACACCTCCTCGATGATATCCCTAATGAAAGACCTCACATTGTCATCCTTAATCTTTAGGAGATCAGTATAAGACCACTCCTTAGGGCTCTACTGCCAAGTAAATTCTTGAAAACGTTGCCAAAAGGCTCTAGCAACATGCTCTCCTTTGATCTCCTTATCGTCCGCTAAAAGGGACTCAATCAAATTAGACCTCCTCTTATTGCTAACGGCCAAGTGAAAGAACTGCATATCGGAAGGTCCTTCAACCACAATTGCCTGGACTTCTATTGCCACTCTATCTCAATCTTCACATCCTCCTAGTATACCACACTTTGGAAATTCTTACTGTCTTCTATCTCCCTAAGAGTTAGATTTGTCTCATCTTCCTTCCTATCCAGAGCCTAGATACACTGTACAACTTCCATTTAGATCTTCTCCCTCCTCCCCTTCACCTCTTTTCTGTATGCAACAAAAAAACTGATTGCAAATGATGCAATCTTTTAGCTAAGGACATAGTGGCCATTTCTCTGAAGCCATGCCCTAGGAGCTAAGACCTATTGAACTTGAAATATGAGAAGTTGCCTTCATTCAACTTCCACATCAGCAGAGTGTGATAAAAAAAAGGCTTAGGCATCGCCACAACCACATCTAATTAGAGCCCGTTGACATATTCCCCACCTATTTCTTTATGTTTTATTATGCTAAATGTTATTTTATTTTTCTTATAGTGTAATTTTCCCCACCTCTTCTATATAAAGAAGTGTAGAGTTTATTGAAATAACATATTGATTCATTCTCTCCTACTTGGAATTAGAGCGTGGTCTTAGGCAAGGTTATGATATCCCACCCAAACCAAGCCCCAAAACCTTTCATCTTAACCCAAACTCATGTTGGGCCAAGCACGAGAGACCATTGATTTCTAATCCACCTTCTATGACTCCTACTAAGCAGTCTAATATCGTTTCTCGTGTAGATTATGATGTTATGGTTCTACACCTCTCTCAGTTGACTCAGGAGCCGACCACCACCACAGAGACTGTTGCTTTTGCCTCTCCGACAGGTACTGATACCTCCTAGTTGGTAGACTCTAGTGCATCACATCATTTATCTGGTGCTTAGGGATGCTTTGGGAGATTACATACTATGCCACATTGAAAGACAGTAGAGGTGGCAGATGGCAGGCATGCACGGATTGATGGTCTGGGAGAGGTGTCTATTACCCCCACCATGCGATTGTCTGATGTGTTTTTTGTTCCTAATTTATCTATAAATTTGTTGTTTGTCATTACAAAGTAGCCTAATTGTAGAGCCATATTTGATGATATTGGTTGCAAATTTCAAGACAAACTGACAGGGAGGACGATTGGTGGCGTAGATAAAGAGGGATGTGTGTATCACCTTGTCTAATGCCTCTTGCTGCTACATGTCAAGGTGGTTCTAGGTTCACATTTAGGAGTGCCTTGCAATGGCATTGTCCTCTTGGTTACCCATCTCTGAATAGGCTCAAACGCATCATCCTGCATTTGTCACCAACTACTAAGATACAATGTGATGCTTGTTAACTAGGGAAGCATCACAAATCTTTTCCAGCCACTACTAGTACCAGTTCTGCTACTATTTTCGAGTTGCAACATGTGGATGTTTAGGGCCCTAGTTGAAAACTTGAGCAACAAGGTCACCGCTACTATCTAGTCATTGTGGATGATTTTTCCCATTTATCATGATTGTTTTTATGAAAAATAAGTCAGATTATTGAACATTTCTTATTGAAAATAAAAAATCAGTTTACTACCATAGTCAAAATTGTTCAATTAGTTAATGCTTTAGAATTTTGTATTGCATGATTAGCTAGTTTTTACGGGGCACATGGTATTGTGCATTAAACCTCCTGTCCACACACCCCGCAGCAGAATGGTGTGACAGAGAGGAAATACAAGCACCTATCGAATGTAGCTCGTACTTTACTTGTACAGCATTGTGTTCCACATTTGTATTGAGGTGATGCAGTCCTTACTGCATGTTATCTAATTAATAGGATACCTTCATCAATTTTAGATGAGCCAACCCCTTAGCATATATTTTATCCTGAGAATGAGCTATTTCAATTACCCCCATGTGTGTTTAGATGTGTGGCGTTTGTGCACCTGATGAGACTAGGAAAGGATAAGTTGGCGCCACGTGCAATAAAGTGTCTTTTCCTTGGATACTCTCGTGTTTAGAAGGGGTATCATTGCTATGATCCTGTGGCAAGGAAGCATTATGTTAGTGCAAATGTGACTTTCCATGAGACAATGCCATATTTCTCTTTAGCTGCTCATCAGTTGTCTCCTGAGACAAAGCTTCAATGCTATCAATGTGAAAGGCAATAGCAAGGCAGCACGGCTCAAAATCGCCCGAGGTGAGAGGCGACAAAAAAGTAACAGCCTGAATGAATTGAGGCGATTGTCTTTTGTTGGCATATATATGTCCTATTAACTCAATTTAATAGCACTAAGTTTATAAAAACATGTCTAATAACAATGTTGGAGACTTTAAGTAGAAGAAAAGTATAACAATTGTATTGCCAAAAACTGTTTCACATAATTTCAAATGATAAAGAAAGAAAAGCTTCTACATAATTAAGGTAGAAAAACATAAAAACCAAAATTGTCATTGAAGTGAACAATTGTCAATTCTCAAATAATAAAATACATTAGTTATCAGAATCATCTTCAAGATTCAATTCATCATCGTCATCGTCACCAGCAACTTCTTCAATCTCCTCTTCCTCTTCCTTATCACTATCTACATACTCTTCCACTTCTTCAATAACTATTGGAGCTTTCCATTTTCCCTTAGCCTTCGTAGGACCATATTTCTTTGTAGTAGCATAAGCCCGAGTACGCCGAATAGTCTCTTGTTCATTAATTCCTAATGCAAGCTCAACCATCCCCTAAGTGAGATCATCATCACCAAACACAAGATCATCACCTGCATTTTCCTCATCTTCCTCCATTCTCCCTAATAGCCATTCATTTGAATCATCAATTTCCTGGAGGGAAATGGGATCAAGATAATCCCTATCTTCATATCGATCCCTTAAAGCTTCGTTGTACTTAACAAACACAAGATCATTCAACTTTTATTGCGCCAACGGATTTCTTTTCTTTGAGTGAACCTATATAGATTTCCAAAATAAAAGGATTAATATAAAATTACTTAATAAAATTAATGCTATACATATTATGAATTGATTTGTAACTTACATTTTCAAATACACTCCAATTCCTTTCACATCCCGAGGCACTACAAGTAAGACCTAACACCTTCAGTGCCAATTTTGCCAAGTTAGGTGCAAACCCACTAAAGAGAGTTCACCACTCCACTATAAAAAGATAAGTTATATAGTATTAATAAGCAACTGGAAATGGAAAGTTACTATAAAAAATTTATACCACTTGACTACTTGGGGCAATGGTCTTCCTTTGTCTAATAGCCATAGGTGTTCCAAAGAGTCCTTGTGCATTTCTATAAATGGAAATTTCTCGTGTTATTTTGTCTTACACACTCTCATCAGACTCTAATTTTACCAAAACATTGTAGAATCCATTCATAACCTCTGAATCAAAATCAAGATTTTGATTTTCATAAGAAAATTCAGGACTTAGGCCTACTGCATGTAGAGGCCTATAGAGCTGGCAATCCCATCTCTTATCAATGATGTCACAAATAGGTCCAAACTTTTCAGCATTATTGTTGAAAGCTTTCACGACAGCTTCCTTAACTCTATCAATTGCTTCATATATGTATCCCATTGTAGGCCTCTTCTCTGAGTCAACAAGACGAAGCACTCTCACAAGAGGAGACGTAGCCTTGAGAATGCATACAACCTTATTCTAAAATGAAGGCATTATGATGATTGTTGCCACCTTTCCCTTCTCTTCTTTTGCATTTTTAGAAGTGATCCACTTATCGGAAGTGAACATCTTCCTTGAATTTTCCTTTTGTCTATGAATGCTCTATAAGGTGAGGAAAGATGTAGCAAATCTTGTAACTGCAGGCCTCAACAACTCCCTACTTGTGAATTACCTCATCAAATTTAAGATTGAAGGATGCATGTATATATAACTACTCAGTTGCATTGCATGCTTGACTATCTTTTTTACATCCACTAACTTCCCAAAATCTTCCAACATCAGATCAATGCAGTGTGCAGCACAATGAGTCCAATAAACTTGAGGATGCTTAGCCTCCAGTAATTTACCTATGGAAAAGAAAAATGATATTTTTTATATTTTACAATGCTTATAATATTAAAGAAAAGATGTATGTTAAAATAAATAAAGATTTATTACTAGCAAGAACATAATTTGATGCATTGTCACTGATGACTTGAATCACATATTCCTCCTCAACACGACCGATCATGCCACTTATCAACTCGCAAAGCTTCTCCCCTGTCTTTACGTAGCTTGAGGCATCAATGGACTCCAAGAAAATAATTCCCATGGGAGAATTGACGAGAAAACTTATAAGTGTTCTGCCTTTCCTATCTGTCCAACCATCTGTCATCAATGCGCTTCCTAGCATCATGATATTTAGTGATGAAATCCTAAGTCTCGTTCACATGATATCTCAAGAAAGGAACTCTAACTTCATGGTAAGGAGGCTTCAATTCAAGGCCAAAACGACCAATTGCCTCAATCATTATCTCAAACCAGATATCTTTAACATCGAAAGCAATGTTGTTACAGTACATCCATTTTGTAATGATCCGTACAGCTGCATCTCTTCCCTCCTTGAAAACCTCAGAAATTGTAGTTTGTTTTGTCAACGATCACCTTTTTCGTTCCCGAACCACCTTCTTAGGATCAACCTTCGTAAACTTATCTATTGGTCCATGAATCTTCTTCATTAGAGGAAGTCCACTTCCACCAGCACCCATCATGATTCGAGCCTTCTTTGCATGTGACTGTGTAGGATTTTCTACTATTCTTTTAGTTGCAAATCTATTCATGGGTCATCATAAGACATTCACTTCTATTTCATCTCCATTATCATCATTATCGTTAAGCGGCTCATCGTAAACAAAATCTTTTATGAATTTTTCTTTTTATTTCTTTAGATTGTCGATATTCTCTTAACTTTCTCACATGTTGTGGAGCTTTTGGACATATTGTTGTGTTCTTATCACCACCAAAAATGTCCAGTAGCTCTATGAATCCCCCTTTCACTATCCTACCACAGTAAGTACACTTCGTATCATTAGTCTTTTTTGGATCCTCCAATGTGACATACTTCCAACATAGGTGCTTCCTCGTTTCAACCATCTACATAATTCAAAACACATGCAAAGTTGCAAACACTGATCTAACATCAAAGTTGCTAGTTTTATATATAGTTACAAACTTACAATGCACAAGCAAAGTTGCTAGTTAATATAACAATATACACATGCAAACACATGCAAAGTTGCTAGTTATATACATAGTTACATATAAATATAATAGTATATATATGATTTATACATATACATAGTTACAATGTTACATATATAACTGTATATATACATACTTATATATATATATATAATGTTAGAACGTAACATACATATATAATATAACATACTTATGTTATATACATACTTATATATACTAAGGAGGCATACATATATATAACATACTTATGTATATACTTATGCATTACTTATGCTATATATATATTTATATAACATATATATATATATACATAGTTTACTGTTTACCGTTTAACACACATATATAAATAAGAAACGAAATGATATGACCAGTAATGAAATGAATTGAAACTTCGTTTCGAGGAGAATCGAAGCCCTCAGTCGAACCCAGAAATGAAGAAGCGGCAGTGGTGTGGTCAAACTCGAAGAAGCTCGAGCTAAGGAGATACTTAGGCGATCGAGGTCGAGGCGTCACAAATGGCAAGCGGTGACACTCGGGTAGCGATGGTGGTCGACGAAGCTCGAGCTACTCCACCGCGGAGGCGATAATGGCGTAAGGCAATGAGGATTGGCATGGAGATGAGCAAGCTCTCCACACACGTAAATAGTCTCGTATGGAATGTGAGAGGTCGTTAAGGGCAAGAATAGTAAGTCCATTTGTTGCTTAAAAAAATTCATCGCATCTAGGGTTTAGCAATGAGGCGGCGAGGCGAGGAGGCGCCGCCCAAGGCGAGGAGTGTCGCCTGTTCAAAGGGCCTCGCCTAGCTCTTCATCGAGGCAATGACCTAAATCGCCTTGCCTCATCGCCTGAGGAGACCACCTCAACAGCACTGCAAAGCTTACACCCATGCCTATCCTACATGTGCCAATGGGTAGGATTATGGAGTATGAGGCATCTCTTGCACCTCCTGTGTCTTTTAGTGGTGATGTCAGATATAAACACCCTCCAGTTACTTATCAGTTGCCAGTGACATACAAGCAGCACACCCCCCCCCACCACCACTACATTTGTCCCACCTTTCTCCCCAAGTCAGGTATGTGTTTTGCCATCTAACCAGATTTGTGCTAGTGGTGATTGTGCAAGTACAGGCAATGCCAGTCCTGAGGATGATCTTCCGATAGCAACTCGGAAGGCACCACATGCTTATGTACATTATAGAGCAGCAAGGGTAGTGTCCACTGACAAGATGGGGACATCATTTGGCTTGTTGATGTTAGCTTTGTCAGCCATGAAATTACCAGCTACGTATCAGCAAGTCATGCTTGATCTAAAATGGAGGAAGGCCATGGAGGATGAAATAGTTGCCTTATAGGAACATCAAACATAGGAGCTTACTCCACTTCCACCAGGCACTAAACTTGTTGGCTGTTAATGGATCTTTGCCTTAAAATACAACTTAGATAGGTCTATTTCAAGGTATAAGGCTTGCCTGGTAGCAAAGGGATTCACCCAGACATATAGGTTGATTTCTTTAATACCATCTCCCCCATCGCTCACCTGTCTACGTTCTGCATTCTTATTTTTGTTGCTGCCCACAAGAGTTGGAGCCTTGGAGGCTTCATCAGCTTGACGTAAAAACTGCATTCCTCTATGGTGATCTCAAGGAGGAGGTATACATGCACCAGTCCATTGGGTTTGAGGTTCAAGGAGAGTGTATATGCAGATTGAAGAAGGCTATTTGTGGACTCAAGTAGAGTCCAAGAGCATGGTTTCACAAACTTTCAAAGGTGGTTGAAAAGATGGACTTGCAGAGATCTTCCTTAGATCATCCATTGTTTGTCAGAAAGATAGAGCAATGTGGTGGTGCTTTTAGTATATGTTGATGATTTAATTATCACAGGGGAATAACAAAATTGGTATTGCAAAAGTCAAAAGATTCCTGGCAAAGCACTTTTTTATGAAGGATCTGGGCCAGCTACGCTATTTTCTAGGAATCAAGGTTGCAACTAGTAGGGATGGGATAGTTCTGTTGCAACGCAAGTATGCACTTGATGTACTCAAGGAGACAAGCATGCTAGGATCCAAATTTGCTAATGTTCCTATGGACCCCAAGGCACATTTATTTTTTGAAAGGCAAAAGGGTGATTATCCAAGAGATAACCACCCACATTCATTCAATCCCAAAATTGAATTACATCAGATATTACAAGATAGATCTCCAGAATCCAACCTAGGAGGAGATGGAGGATGCAAAGTTCTCCACATAGGGTCTCTCTCCCCTAAATAGCACCTCATTCCTCCCTAGCCAAACCCCCCACAAAACAGCCAAAACCTTTGTCCGATCACACTTGGAGTGAAAGGTGAAGACTCCACCACCGGCATTTCCTCTGCGAAAAGACAACCGAAAGCTAACCACATCCTTGTGGGAGATCCAACCGATCCCCATCTCCTACCAAACCTGCACCACAAACGGGCACTAGAGAAGAATACTTTGCAATTGGAAAGCTAAGTCAATTTATAGATAAACCCACCAAATTAAATTGGCAAGTAGCTACACAGATGCTTGATATTTGAAGAAAGCACCTAAGCGTAGGTGACTTTTCCAAAAAGGAGCACCTATGACTGTTGTGGAATATTCAGATGCTGATTTATGTTGGAGCATGTACGGTTGGTTTAGTACCACATCGTGAGAAGTGGAGTGGAGTGTGTGGCGGCCTATAAATAAGCATGTACCTCCCACTTATTTCTTCGAGAAGATCAATATAGAGATCAACCCCATCGGGGCCTTCTCCCATGGTTTTCTCCCCACTCTTGTGAGTGGGGTTTCCACATAAAACCTAAGCGTTCTTTATTTCATTATGTTTTGATATCTTTTATGCTTCTGCTTTTCATATTATTCAACTTGGTAACAGAGCGGTTCATTCTTGGGTTTATTCTCATATTTTATTTTGTTATTGTTCTAAGATTTTTATCACAAGTCATTCAGAAAAGTTCCAATCCTGAGGCGATGGTAAAGGGGCAATCGCATGAGCCACAATGGCACTCAAGAGCACTGGTGGTGCTTTGAGGACAGTGGCAATGAAGACAACGGCACCTCCAATGGTCACGCGATGAAGGCTCAAGGGACGCAGGATAGCATCGATGATGCCGATAAAGGTGCTGACAGCGCTCGAGAAGTCACGCGAGGAAGAAGGGTCGCGAGAAAAAGGTGGCAGTAGCGATGAGCTTAGTAATGAAGACAATGAAGATCTTGCGCAATCGCTTGAAGCGAAGATCCAATCACAGTTAACGTGCCAGCAAGCATGACGGCGACAAAGGCACCTCTCCTCGGCTACAAAGGCAAAAGGATGAGGCACGTGATTTTGGGTTTGATTGTGCCCTAAGAAATGAGGTTAAAGGGTCTTCTTTTAAATGTGTAGTTGGTTGGAGTTATAAAATTAAAAAAATTAAAAAAAGGAAAAAAAATAAAGGCATGAAGAGTAAAAAAAAGGAAAAAAGAGAAAAAAAAGGAAAAAAAAGGGTAAAAAAAAGGTTTAAATTAAATAAAAGAGGGCAAGAAGCTCTTTTCTTCGTGATATGTTTTGTTCTTATTGTTGTATTCATCTCCCATACGAGTGTGGAAGAAAGGGAAAGTGTGGATGCTATTATAGTCATCCCCCAATTGGAGCCCCTTAGTTGCAAATCACCACATAAGAAACCAAAACTCTGGGAGATCCAAAGTTTCGAGATCTCTAGAGATGGAAACCCAATTTCGAGGTCCTCAGAGGAAGAGCCCATATTAGGTTTCCATGTTGGAGATCCAGTTTCGTAAACTCCAAATGGGAGATCCAATTTTGAGGTCTTCAAAGGAAGACCCATTATGAGATACTGAAATGAGAGCCACCAACACCAATTGAGGTCTCCAAAGGAGAGGCCTTTGTTAGAACCAACTACAGCAGTTCGTCTAGCAGCTCCAGACCTTGCATTAGCACACGTGCCTACAAGCAAGAACTAGTTAAGAGAGTTGTGTTTTGTTGAGTAGAGTGAGATTTCGTTGTACAAACTAAGCATTCCATGCTCCAGCTTAAGGGTGAGTGTTGGAGAATGTGTAGTTGATTTAGTATTACATCGTGAGATGTAGAGTGTTTAAGTGTGTTGTGGCCTATAAATAGACATGTACCCCCCACTTGTTTCTTTGAGAAGATCAATAGAGAGAACAGCCCTATCGGGGCCTTCTTCCGTAGTTTTCTCCCTACTCTTCATGGGTGGGGTTTCCATATAAAACCCAAGCGTTCTTTATTTCATTATACTTTGATATCTTTTTTGCTTCCACTTTCCATATTATTCAACTGATTATGTAGGAAGTATAGCTAATAGAAAATCCACCACAGGTTTCTACACTATAGTTGCTAGAAATTTTGTTATCTGAATGAACAAGAAACAAGGGGTGGTTTCCAAGTCAGGTGCGGAATGCGAGTACCAGGCTATGGCCTAGACTGCTACTGAGATGGTTTAGGTGAAGTCCCTACTACAAGATCTACATGTGCAGATTGGTGATCCTATGGAAATGCGATGTGATAACAGGGTTGCCACCCACATTGCCAACAATCCAATGTTTCATGCGAGGACGAAACATGTAGAGGTGGATTGTCACTACGCTAAAGATCTAATACAGCGCGGAGTGTAACATACTATGTTTATTACTTCAGAGGACCAGACAATTGACATCTTAATAAAGCTTTGCCACATAGAGCTTTTGATGCATGTTGTTCCAAGCTGAGCATGTTGACATCTATGCTCTAACTTGAAAGAGTGTTGACATATTCCCCACCTATTTCTTTATGTTTTATTATGCTACATGGTATTTTATTTTTATTACTGAATATGTAGTGTAATTTTCCCACGCCTCTCTTCTATATAAAGTCGTGCAAGGTTTATTGGAATAAGAGATTGGTTCATTCTCTCCTACTGAACCTCTTAGCCATGCTGACTGAACATAGGAAACGATTAATCTTCAACTTAAATGTGCTCCAGTTCCTCCAAGTGAACATAGTACCATTGACTGGTACATCATAGAGCTTAAGATTAGTAATAGTTGAGAAACCCAAAGATTGTCTTATTCCAGAAACCCTATCTCTCTTTATATATAGAGAGAGGTAGGACAAATAGCAACACAACTCCAACATCAAAAAAAAAATTACCAGTACCCCTTACAAACAACATAAAATAAGGAATACAACACTCCCCCTCAAGCTAGAGAATAGATATCTATCATGCTCAGCTTGGAACAACATGCATCAAAAATAGACTTGATAAGTGGCTTAGTTAATGTCTATTGTCTAGTCGTAGAAACAAGAGTTGTGTAGAGCAGCTCTTTCTGAATGATGTCTCTTATTTAATGACAATCAACTTCCACATATTTTGTGCGCTCATGGAACATAGGGTTGTTAGCTATATAAGTGGTTGTTCTATTGTCACACTGCATCTCCATAGGTCCATCAATCTCAATATGCAAATTAGTCAATAAGGATCGAATCAACATCATCTCAGCTATAGTATGGATCATCACCTTGTACTCTGATTCTATACTGGATCTAGAAACGGTTACCTGTTTTTTGCTCTTCTAGGTCATAAGATTTCCAACTATACAAGTACAAAAACATGCACTAGATTTCCGATCCAAATGACATCCCATATAATCAACATTGGAATAACCCACTACTGTCATAGAAGTCCCTCTGGTAAATAGAAGACCCTTGCCAAGAGCCTTCTTGATGTATCTGAGCACCATCATTGAAGCATCCCAGTGTTGTCTAGTGGGTTTTGCCATAAACTAGCTCAATCTACCAACAACATAAGATATGTCTGGTCTAGTAATGGTGAGATATAACAGCTTCCTAACAAGCTATCTATATTGCCTACAATCCACAACATTGGCCTCGGTATCATATAAATACCCCTTAGGATCCATGGATATATTGGCTACCTTAGCCCATAGCACACCAACTTCCTGCAGAACATCAAGAGCATTCTTCCTTTGGGACAATGCAACACTACTCTTGCTGTGAGATACTTCTATCCCCAGAAAGTAACTGAATGGACCCAGATCCCTCATTACAAATTGGTCAGCCAAACATCTCTTGATCTCTATTATCCCTTCATGGTCATCAACTGTACTAATTAAATCATCCAAATATACAAGAAGAACAATGATATCTCCCCTATTTTTCTAACAAACAAGGAGTGAGCTGCTAACGATCTCTAAAATCCTACCGATTCCACCACCTGAGATAATTTCTAGAACCAAGTATAGGGACTTTGCTTAAGGTCGTAAATGGCCTTGCGTAACCTGCATGCACACTACCCCTAAACTTCATATCCTGGTGACTGCTGCATAAACACTTCTTCCTACTAAACTCCATACAAGAAAGCATTTTTGACATCGAGCTGATGTAATGGCCAATCCATATGAACTGCAACTGCCACAAGAATACGCACAGTAAATAGGCGAGCAACAAGAGAAAAGGTGCCAAAAGAAATCTACTCCACACGTTTGAGTAAACCCTTTCGCCACCAATCTAGCTTTATACCTTGTAATGGAGCCATTCGAGTTGTACGTTAGGGCGAAAACCTATTGGCACCCAACAACAATGGATCTCTATGGCAAAGAAATCAACTCCCATGTGTCCTGACTCTGAAGAGCGGCCATCACTACCTCCATGGCCTGACGCCATTTTGGATCAAGTATGGCCTCATGATGTGTTACAGGAATATGAGTAGCTGCCAAGGCATAACAAAAAGTAGCAAACTCTGTCCCCAAACCATCTGTCACAAGGCTACCTGCAATAGGATATTGAGCACAACTCTGTGGAGTCTTATGAATGGCTATCCAAAGATCAAGATCCTCCTCATGAGAAATAGTAGGAGACCCATCTGCATCACTAAGCACATAATCGTCAGTGTTTAAGGGTGCAGAGCACACCTTGTCTAAGGAGGTCGGAGGTGGAGGCGAAGGAGGGGGAACCTGCAAGTTAGTGTGTGGCCTAACATAAGTGTGAATGGGCTCAGTGTATCTCTGTGTCTAAGAGGTCACAGGAATAGAAGTATCTGAATAGAGCCAAAAGATATAGGAGGTATGGGCAATTGATCTAGGCCCTAAGAGTAGAAATTTGGAAACAACAATCACAGAGAATGCATGCACGAGGTTTTATGACCCAGTTCCACCAAAGAAAAGCGTACATCTGGGGGAAGGATGATACCCCCAAATTTCACTAATTGTCGAGTGGTACAAAACTCTATCTCTCTGATTACGTAAAAAATAGAAGTTAGTCTACCCCTAGTATTTATAGGGTGGACTTCCCTCGGTTGCAAGCCTCTTTTTCTGTTCCCACAATCTCAAGATCCTGCTAAAAATTGTATATCACGTAGTAACCGACAGACGATCACAAGTCGATTCCGTACTTCGCATGATTCCTTCTTAGTGGTGGCAACAAGCCTATCGATTGGTAGTTTTCTAGACCTAGAATAACCCACCATTCTGCCGGGCTCACGGACCCGAGTAAACAGGTCCGCCTTGAGGTGTCGAATCTTCACTATTTGTCGAGCAACCGGATCCTCCATGCGGCCCAACTCGTAGGGTGATTTTTCTCCCCTTATCAATTACCTCAAGAACATGGGGTAACTCTCGGCCATAAGTAAAAAAATATGGAATTGCCTCATCGAAAGTAACATCAATAGACACAAAATAGCGAGAGGTAATAGGATCAAAATATCAATAACCTTTTTGTGTTCGTGAATAGCCCAAGAAAATGCACTTCACTGCTCTAGGTGCTATTTTGTCTCATCCAAGACCAAGAAGGTGAACAAATGCCACACATCCGAAAACCTGAGGGAGAACATGAAAATTTGGTCTATCAGGATACAAAACTTGCAAAAGAATATGTTCATGAAGAGTAGAGTTAAGCATCTTGTCAATAAGAAAACATGCAATTAACACAGCATCACCCCAATATAAAGGCGGGACAGAATGATGAATCAACATGGTATGGAAACATCAAGTAAATGTCTATGTTTCATCTCAGCCACCCCATTCTGCTGAGAGATATGAACACAAGTGGTTTCATGAATAATGCCATTGGATTTATAAAAGTACCACAAGCAAGTAGTACAAGATTCCAATGCATTGTTAGAATGAAACATTTGAATAACAGAAAACTAGATCTTTATTTCCACAACAAAATTCTTCACAATGTTTCCAACCTTAGATTTATTTTTCACAAGAAAAATCCAAGAAACATGGGAAAAATCATTAATCAAAACCAAGAAATATCTATGTCCTAGCCTGTCAAGAATTTAGCTAGGACCCCATAACTGTAAAACAGAAGTAGACCCAAAATGAGTAGAGGCTGGAAAACTGGCATGGTGATGTTTGCCAAGTTGACAAGCATCACAAGCAATAGAAGCGGTGGATGAAATATGAGGTATAACACGTCTGAGTCTCTCCAGAGATAGATGACCAAGATGAAGATGCCACTGAAATGGAGACACAGGAACACCTCCGCCATAGCCAACAGCAACAGCAATAATAGGTGAACGTCTTAGACGGTATACCCCTCCTTCCTCACATCCTCCACCAATCATCCTCTCGTGAGCTTGTCCTGCAAGACACGACTGTAAATCAAATATAGCTTAGCAATTTAATTCCTTGGTAATACTGCTCACAGAAAGTAAACTGAGGGGAAAATTCAAAACATAAAGACATTAAATAGCTGAAAAGTAGATGATATAGGGACCTCTCTAATCATAGGGGAATGACGACCATCTGCCACCTGAACAATCCTCCTTGGTGCAACAGGACTCATGGCAGGAAACGACCCCTAATCTCCACACAAGTGCTTTGAATTGCTATCTACTAACCATTCACCAGATCGCAATGAGAAGAAAAAGCAAACCAACTCACTACCTGAGGAGGAAGAAGCATATGCAAGAGTATCTGAGGGTTGAATAGTAAGGGTCTGAGCCATCTGAGAAACTCTCTGAAGAAGGTCATCAAACTCTCCCTTCGAAATAACCTCTGGAGATGCATCAAAAATATCACTCGCCTGATTAGCCACTGCAGGTCTGCCATGCTTCTGCCAACATGTAGCCTCTGAATGCCCTATCCGACCATAGTAATTACAGGGTGTGCGATTACGCCCCCCAAATCTACGTCCACAAACACGACCACGACCATGTGAAGAGGATCCACTTCTTCCACGTCCAAGGATCGCAACCAAAGCAAAGGTCTGTCCAGTAGTATCTGTCAGTGGAGTCTGAAGAGCAATCCAACTAAGCCTACTATATGTCTCCTAAAGAGATGGAAGCTCAAGTGAGGTTAAGATCTATTCTCTAACAGCAGTAAACTCAAGTCCAAGACCTGATAGGAAGA
Organism: Thalassia testudinum; assembly: GCA_037157565.1. Classification (NCBI taxonomy): domain Eukaryota; kingdom Viridiplantae; phylum Streptophyta; class Magnoliopsida; order Alismatales; family Hydrocharitaceae; genus Thalassia; species Thalassia testudinum. The sequence continues at coordinate 6,558,821 of JAZHRO010000056.1, forward strand.
CAGAAACTGCTAGCTCCTTCCGAAAACCATGAAAGAATCACAAGTGCAACCAGGACAATATGAATCATGTCTCTCCAAAGACCCTTCACAATAGAATAATATTGTGCCAAAGAATGACCCTCCTGGCAAAGATGAAATAACTCATAATAAACCTAGAATACTCTAGGTGAATTCTTCTCATGAAAATATGTCTCGCGAAGAGAATCCCACATCTGCTTGGCAGTACATCTGCTTGGCGATAGTGTAATACATAATCTCGTCACCAATACGGGGAATAACGTAATTCATCATCCACGCACACACCATTGCATTATCTCTATCCTACATAGCATTTGCACCAATCTTCTAGGCAAGTTCTAGACTAGTAAGAGTATGCTCCTTCCCATGACCCCTAACGGTCATCAAAAATGTCTGGGACCACCTAAGATAATTGGTCACATTAAGCTTTATCATAGGACGAAAAAATGGACTTTTATAAGTCCCGATGTCCATAGTAGAGTCCGATGTGACTTCGGACGAACTTGAAGAAGCCATCTCTTTCTTGTCCACAAACCTACACTGCCAGAAATACTTCAAATCACAGACTTAGTTTTCAAACACCCGATCTGTGATCAGCAAAAGCAAAAATCAGATCCTCTAAGCCAAAGACTCCTTTGATCTAATTAAGGACAATTAGATCATGAGGAAGCAAGGGCCTAGAAAATCAAATCAGATCTTGATCTGGTGGCTGCCGGCTACAGTAACACCTAATCGAGGCCGACGAGGCTAATGATGGACTGTAGCAAGGGCCTAGAGCCTTGCCACTGCTACCTCAAACCTGGCGACCCCCACTACAACGCTGCAGGTGGTGCTACCGGTAGCGATCAGAGGTAGCAAGGGCAATTGTAGTAGTGCTGCAGGGAGGGGGAATGGCTAGAGCGTTGCTATGGAGAGCACCACTAGCGAAGGCGCCAGTGGTGCCTAAGGCACCAATGAAGATGCCTAACTAGTGGAGGTTAAATCAAGAGATTGGTGGAAGGGATAAGAGGCCTATTTGGGTGGGATATCACGAGCTCTGGTCTAGGATCGCCACTTCAATATCAAATAAGGAGAAACCAAAAGATTGTCTTATTCCAGAAACCCTACCTCTCTTTATATATGGAGAGAGGTAGGACAAATAGCAACACAACTCCAACATAAAATAAAAATTACCAGTACAGCCTTCCAAACATAACATAAAATAAGAGTACAATAGGAACCAAATCACTAAAAACCTCCATCGACCTATCACATGCCTATCGAGCCTATCCTCAATGCAAAGCGTGACTTGAAGTCACTCCCAACCAGCCAAGGCCTCCCATCCACGAACTCAGCTAGTTGCTTCAATTCTTTCCAAAGTTATGGTTTGGAACTATACTCACAAGGCTCATAGGCATTTAACAGGACGAAAGAAAAACCATCTAAAATCCTAATGAAGTTGCTAGTCAAGCACCATTGACCATGAAAATGAGAATCTTGTAAATGGCACAAGGGTGCTTCAACCCCCACAAACTACAAGTGCAATTCCAAATCACTTGAAGTTCCCACCACAAGATTGTCAGTGACAGAGGTAGCAAAAGCTCTTCCCTTAGACCTCAGAATAGCTCCCTTCGTAATCAGCACCTCAGCAAATTGGCCCCCACAGGCCTCAGTAGAACCATCGGAGTTGTCACCAACCTGTAAAGGAGGCCCCACTGCTCATTGTTGTGCATTCTCCTCGTCACCTGAGTAGGGAAAGCCACTGCCAACTTGTATGGGAGGCCACGTAGCTAGCTACTGTGTGTGCTCGCTGTCGCCTATGTGCAGAAAGCCTTCATCACCCAAGTTGGAAGCAAAGTCGCCCAGTATCGCATCTTGCACAAAACCGTAGAGTAGGAGAGGAACCCATATGGAGCACAATAGGCCCATCTGGGCCATAGAAAACTCCAGGCCCATTTAGAAAATCGAAGGAAGAGATCGTTGCTTACCAACTTCGGATCCATTCTTGGATCCTAACCCCTTTTGGTAAGGGCAATAAACATTGGGAATCTAAGGCCCCCCCTTAACCACTTTTAAAAAAGGCATGGGTACCACCTTAGCAATGAAATGCGAACCACCATCCTGAAAGGGAATGTTCAATGGCACTCCAGCCGTTGCATGATCCCTTGGATCAAGCACCATCACAATTGGAACCTTTCCTAAAGACTTGGACCAATTCCTGAGATTGGTGGCGAAAAGCTTGGGCTTCCAAACTTATCGAACCATCAGCGACAACCTCATCGGCGGTGGCCTAACATGTGGCTACCATGTCAACAGCATCTAATTTGGTGGTTTTGTAGATGCCACAGCCTCTGCATACATCCTCTTTCACTGCTCCATTTCAAGGACCACCACCCAAGATGAATTCCCATCTCAAAGGACTACCTTCTCCAACAGCTCTTTCCCTACAGTAACCTTGAGCATGACCTCAATCCTCAATAAATCCTCCCCATCAAAACCAAGTCAATGGCACTCCTTCAACTAACCTAAGGTATCCATGATGGCTTCGATAGTCTCCATATTTCTCAAATGCAAAGGGGATTTCGATCAAGTGGACCAAAAACACCGCCTTCAATGGAGGACATTCATCCAAGGCTCCATCAGACAATACTGGTTTCCACCACCTGATGTGGCCACCAAGAACTGCCATCTCCTTTAAGCAGAGGCCTTCCACCGAATAAGAATTCACTCCCAAGAGAACCTTCAAGGTTCAACATATCGCCGATATATCACCAACATATCGTCAACATATCGTTGATATATCGCCGATATATCGATATCAACAGGTTGAAGCATATCGATATCATGTACCATATCTTTTTCCATGATATCGGGGATATATCACCAATATATCACCGATATCGAGGGATATCGATGATATATCTCCAAAAATGAACTGCAATTCAATTTTTCTCTTAAAGTGGTGATATGTGACCGATATAGAGAATATGTCGGTCATATCTTTGTCAACTTGTGCAACTCACATGGACACACATTCTTTTCATTTATTTTCTTCTCCCCTGCCCTGTGCGACTTACATGACCACAACTCACATGGACACTTGATTCACCACCTTCAAGAGGAATACAAAATGATGATGATGTAGTGATGGTTGACAAGCCACAGGCAAAAAGTAGTGGAGGAAATGAAAGATATCATCATCAAGGTCCTAGTAGAGAGAATACCTAACATGAATACAAGTAAAAATATACAAATATACATGGAGACCCCGTAACAAGTCCACCTTGTGACTGTGATGTAGGGATAAGGTATGAGTATGCCTCAGACCATTCTATGATGTTCATCAATTATTTAAGTTCATCGGTGGGATCCCTTAATCTGATAGCAGAATAAATGTTTGGAGGTGGCCCAGGATTATCATCAAGTTACTATAGTGGCTACGGATCTCATTACACCAGCCTTTAGTGCCAACCACATGATGAGATGCAAAGTTCATCTAATTACTTTCCTAGCTACACTAACCCTCTATCTTATTATGGTTCCTCATATGGGTATGATGGTCGCCACCAATGTGATAGTACCCAAAGTAATCCTGCATATATAAGTTATGGCTATGGGATATTCCCTCAGTATTTTGCATCTCAAGGTCCTCAACCATTTTCTTATCAACCTTCCCACCCTGCTGCACCACTTCCTCCTCGACCACCATGAAGTTCATCAATGAGACAGCATGAACCTTCTGAATCGTCAGGTTCTACATTGAAACGAGGTGGTTCTAGGGTCCACAGATTCAAGAGGGCATCGAGATGAGTCTACTCAGGATAGATCTAGAACTAAAAGCACAAGCAGCTCGTTCGACAGTCACAGTCAATAATCACTTCCTAGAATACTTCTGTATTACAGTGATCAAGACTATCAACAGTACATAAATAAATACAATACTCAATACAGCTATATGACGTGGGACTCATACTATGAATATGTTGGAGTGCTACAAATAGAGGAAGATAATCGAAGAGGTATCAAGTTAGGTCAAAGCTCAACCTGGTATTGATTTGGTGGCATTGGTTGGTACTTCCGTGCTTGGTGTGATCTACTGATACTCTGACACTATTGCTATTTCGTTTCTTTTGGTGAGTAGCATTACTATGAACATTTTTCAATTATTATCATATTATGTACACTTTCTTTTCAATATATGACTTTGTCAATATGCAACTAATACATCTATTATGTTTTCATTCATAATTTATGATTTTCACCTTCTAAGCATTTCTTCATGATGTACTAGTTATTAAAATATTAATTTTCATCAAATTTGTGACATTTTAGGACATTTTGAGCCTTTTTAAGAGATTTCCCCAAAATTCACCGATATCAGCAACATATCCCTTTTTTGACTTGTTGATACGACATCGATATCAATATTTAAAATCTTGCTTCCTCTTATCGATCAATGCGACTTACAGTGATCCACCTGCCATTACCCTTAAGTCGCACACCGACTCCCCAACCATTAGAGGGGATGAAGACCCAGCAACACATCCCCGACTAGGGCCAATGAAAGGCAACACTCAACTAACGCCAAGGAAGTTGACCACGGAGCCATCGCCCCCATCGTAGGGGTGCTCAGTGGTAGGGAAGGTAGCAGACCATCTTCATGAAACCTATGCAACAACCTTGGATAGGACTTCCTATGGCCCACACCTCTACACACCAAACATACGATGGGGTCCTTATAATCCTTCGCAAGGTGACCCTTGCTATAACAATGATAGAAAATGACAGAGGAGATAAAGGTACTCGTCAAATGTAACTTCCACAGTCACGAAGACTATGAACAAGCACCCAACCACCATTGCAAGTCACGAAATCCATGTTCCTCTCCTCCAAAACATTGTCCTGAATCTCCCCATAACCATCCCTTCTCCCTCTTGCCCTCCTTCCCCACTCATCTCTCCCCCATTCTTCCACCAAATTTTATTACAATATCCTTCTGCAACATCCTAATTTTAGATGACTCTAGTAGACACTAGCAACAAACTAATCATTTTTATTCATCTAAAAAAAAGATATTTTCATAAAACATCCAAAAAATTAATAAATTCAATAAGTTTCTCAAGAGGGTAGTTGATTTCAAACTAAAATTACAACCACAGTATGTACCTGCTAGAAAACAATCAAGACCTTGAAATCTTTCCTGCATGAAGCATATGCATGCAAGTAATTAGGCTTCTACAGCTTAGAATAAGGAGTAAAATATCATATATAAAGCTTACAATTCCAATGAGATTTTCTAGACAAAGTATTACAGAACTTTTAGTTGCTGCTGAACAAACTGCTATTTTTATACCCTACGCAGGTCAGGTGAGACAAGCATCAGGATATTTATAGAAAGATTGTGGTGGAAACTATTGTCCAGAAAATCAAAATGTTAGAATTATTCAGATGTAGAAACTAAATACCAAGTAACATTACCGCAGCCTTGGCATCGTCCATCAAATGAAGAACTCCAGGTCTAGGCTCCACCTGATAAAATTATTCGGATGCTTCTTACAATGTTTCTCACTGATAAACTTTATGATAATACTTCACTTACTGTTCCTGATCTGATTATTTCTTTGTACCTCTCAGTCTTCCAGTCCTAAGGGTTAAAAGAACAAGACAACGTCATCAAAAAATTGTAAGTGAGAATGCAAATAAGCACATGAAAAGCAGTAGTCAAATGTGGATATGGTGCTTCATGATATTTATCAAATTGAGGTTATCGGGTAACCCTTTATTTTTTAGCGCATGATATTGTTAGAGAATATACACCAACATTGAGAGCACATAATATTTGTGTCAATCCACAAGCTTGCAGGGAAACAAGCAGTTCAATTTTTTTTTTGGCATTAAAAAGGATGATCACATAAGCATAGTGATCATCTGTTTCATTAAACTAAAAATCAGTACACCAAAGCATCAAATACTAGTCGAAAGACCCCCAGGGAACTCTGCATCCATATATACAATTATCCACACTTGGCCTCTCCCTGAAAGCAACCCTGTTTCCGTGCATTCAGATTGCCCAAAACACTGCAAAAGGACCAGCTGCCCCTGCTTAGTTCAGAAAGGACCCTGGTAGAAGCTGTGCCAAAAGTCCTGCCACGAAGATGGATCCACCATGTTCCAATACACTCTACGGCTCAATTTTGATGTTAACAAAATGGAATCAACTTATAAAGATTAACTTTACAAGAAGAATGAATGGGAAAAGGAATGGAAATAGAAAGGAGTAAAGAAGCGGATGCGATTCAATTGCACAAGGGAAAGTTGTTTGCTGGAGCAAAGTTTGATTGATGGAGAAAAGTGGTCTCAGACGCAAAGAACAATTACATAGGAATGATTATTTGAAAAAGCAATCAAAGACCTCTAGAATTTACTTTTAAAATATTGCTAAAACCTTCATACAGTAATACAAATATGAAATTTTGGTTTACAAACATCTTTAGTTCTCAATGGTTCATGTTAGATTTGACTAAAGCATGCAGACAGTCCAACCAACAAGAAGATGATTTTGGCTCTGTCAGTGAATTGATCATGAGTCATGATCCAACCCATGGCCTCTTTGGCAAATCAACCAGTTACCAGATTGCTTTCTTCCACAAATATAAATGAACTGTCGGAGCAAGTATTCCTTGTCAATTCTCTTATGGATGGTGAGACATTATATAACCTAATTGCCCTTTTATCACAATTATATGGAGGGTGTTGTGGACCTTTACTTGATCCCTAAATACTATAAAAAGGTACCTAGACCTTTACTCTCTGCACACATCTGATGAGAAGAAAGATACAACATTTTAGAGTTGTTACTCTTTATATGTTGGAGTGTGTGCAGTTTAGTCCCACATCGATTAGTATAGGACTGTGTGATGTGTGGTGGCCTATAAATAGGCAGTGTACCTCTTCATTCTTCTTTGAGAAAATATACACACGTGTCCTATCGGGGCCTTCTCCCATAATTTTATCCCCGTTCTTCGTGAGTGGAGTTTCCACATAAATACAAGTGTTATTATTGTTTATACTTGATATCATTTTTGCTTCCGCTTGATTTATTTTATTTAACTTGATATCAAAGCAAGTCTTTCTTGGGTTTTATTATTAGATATTCTTGAGTTTATTATTATCATATTCTGTTCTGGAGTATCTTTGTTGCTGGAGAATGGAGCAGTGGTAGCAGGATGCTACAGGAGGTCAACGTGGCTAGGGCACACGCAACGCTGAAGATGAGGCCGCAGCGACAAAGGGCCATCACGATGGAGGTGGAGCACGCCATCGATGGCGATGACGTCAGCGCTGGTTGGGGCACCCCACCACAGGGCACGGTCCGAAGAGAAGCCCCCACCGAGCATGTCTGAGGGGTGCCTCTTTGCACGAACAACGACAACGGCAAGGAAGAATGGCTGCTACGTTCCTGCGGCGAAGATCTGCATGGATGACGCCGGCGATGAGCAGCGAAGGAGGCGACGATGGCATTGACTGCACTCCACGACGACCTCGAGGGCAACACGATCGCCGCGGAGCAGGGCAGCAAGGGAGTCCTCTGGAGGAGGGCGGTGCAGCTAGACCCCCTCTAATGGCAGAGCCACTAACCGGGCCTGTCCACCACTGAGGGGACGCGGGACACCGCTTGCTTCAAGGCCTCCACGTCATCGTCGGCTAGGGATGGGAGGAGAGGTGGTGAGTTGCAAGAGGAGCTCCATAAAGCCCTTAGAGTGGACCGAGAGCACGAGCGCGCCGCCGCGTCAATGATGGACCTCAAGGAAAGAGCCTATAGGGAGGAGGCGGAGGCATCCGCCAGGTTCAAGGTGGAGCTTGCGAGGATCCACGTGATGATGCGTGCCAGGTGATAGGTCCACTTTAGTGGATTCAAATTATGCCTAAGAGCATTTAAATTGAAGTTGGGTATGGATTTCAAGAATGCATTACATTGAGAAATTAATAAGCCCGCAATTTACGATTCCTACATTTTCATGAACTCCATATGCATACTGATACACTAATTACATATGTAGGAATGATGGAGAGAAAATTGGGAATTAATTGGCACCAAAATGTTTAGGAAAGAAATTTATTTGGAAGGAAGCCAATCAAATATTTTTTAGGGAGAGAGAGAGAACATTATTGTAATATAGTTCTATTTTTGGCAAGCCTAATTTGGGAAGAGAATAATGGCTCTCATGTGTTGAGCAAATCAATAATTGCATGTTAATTCCCCTTCCTTTTCTTCCCCTCAGATCTCTCTCTTGCCAACTAATTTCTAAATTCTCTTCTCTCTCTCTTTATAATAGGGAAAAGTTGGGCCACCGAGAGATCATCTTCCTCTCCACAGGAGGAAACTCCCTCTCCAGCATCTTCTTCCTCCATGGAGAACCTTCTTCCCAAGAGACCCGACTCCATCACCGCGAGTCTACAGCCACAATCACCACCGCGTCTCGCCCACGACGTTCCCATCACCGTGATCAACGATGACAGCACCAACATCATCTCTGCGACTACGATTCCAACACCACCGTGCTCCACCTCATCCTCGACTGTGTCCGCCGACCAACAGGGAGCGCACACCCCCTCTCCTCACTTAAGATGTCCAGGAACCTTCCCGGACATCCAAATCATCATCTCTCCTCCCCCCACCTTCGTTCTTCTTCCTCCTACCTACTCCCATGCAAAAGCAGGGGAGAGCACCACGCCTCTCCCTCTCTCTTCTACGCACAGCAACAGCACTTGTCACCCTCTCATTCTCTTCCTTCTCACGCCTACACAAGAAGCCACATGCACCCCCCTCCTTCCGTCAAACAAAGACACACCCACCACCACCCGCTTCATTCATCAACAGCAGCAAAGCCACCACAACAACCACCACGATTTCGACAATGCCTTCTTCCTAAACTGCAACTGCCCTCTCCTACGCATGCCACCGACCTCGCTCGACCACACGCAACATCTGCAATGCCTCCTCCGCGTGCACTATTCATCGTCTTCTCCAACAGAACCCATCAACCTCCATGAAGCTCCTCACAGCCATCGACTCCGACCACGAAACTTTGCGCGGTCGACTCCCTTACGCTTGCCTCGACGCTACAACCTCGGCCATGCCTCCAAAATCGCCAGCAATAGCCCGCACGACCGCCAGCGAAGCTCCACGTGACCGGCCAACCTTCCCATCGACCAACCGCCACCGCTCACCATCAACCACACCGCGACCTCCCACGCGTAGCCCTCGTCACCGGCTACCTCCATGTGCAACCGCACCTCCCTCAGTTCACCCTTCTTCATGCACGAGCAAGAGAAAAGACATCCTCTATTTTTGGGTTAAAAAGTTTTTACATTTCATGCCATTGAAGAGGAAATTGATTTTTGAATTTTGATTATTTTAGTAAGAAAACATTGTGACAACACTCTCATATTCTTGCATTATTATTCAACTCATGTTTATCCCTTTTGATTGCATCAAATTACGATTCCGATTTACATCCTAACCCACATGCAAGCAAAATTTACATGGATGCCACTGCTCATGCACTATTCACATATTTGGAGCTTTGATTTCTTATGTGAGATTTACATAATCAGCCCTTGATTTCTCTATAAATTGGAGATTCACATTCAGAGCTGCATATCTATTGATTGATTTAACGAATATTTGTGCGAACATGATTGTTACATATCTTTGATTTATTGCGGTTGTTCCTCCCTGTGTGTACGTCTGACTCTTCGTGGTTAGTTTTACTGATAAATATTTTTTATCTGGGATTTTTCCATCATGCGATTTTACTGCGACAATGTATTTTCTCGACATATTTCTCTGATACATCATTCTGCCAAGCGAAATCTCTCGATCAAATGGCACCATTGCCAGGGAGGCAACAAATGCAATAGATTTTCACGATTATATTTTTGGATTATTCTGATGTACATATTGATCTGACCGGTGTTATTTTTTCTATGCAAGGAATCTAAGGACACGATAAGCGCAACTGAGTGACGACATCGACCTTGAGCAACACCCACGCACGCAGAGAGGGCACAAAGAGGAGACCTGGATCTCGCTTTCACAGGGGATTCTCCTGTGTTGTAAATTTTCTTTCATTTCATTCTTTTCACCCTTTAGCAATTGGGGCTAATTTTCGGGGGTCTGTCCCCACTTTGTTTAGCAACTAGGGCTATTTATCTGTGGTGATCTGCTTGCTTGCCTCCAAAACAAAAAGAGAAAAATATCGAGCTGCTTGTTTAGGAGTTGCATATCCTTAGGTGCGTGCATTTAGGGGTGGTTGAGTAACATACTAGATATCTTCTCTTGCATTACGTACATATTTGCACAAAGATTGCTGGAGATAGGTACACCTTTCTATCTTTGCACCCAACTCATGTTCACACATTTGCATTTGGATTAAATTTTACGGCCACCAAACTGATTGAATTGACCTAATTCAGTGGTCGCCTAACTGAAATTGAGACTGTTAATCAGATTCAACCTTAAAATCACAATTACATTTGATCTTATCAAAAAGGACTTGTCTGCAATTCTTCTAAAAAAACAAACTAATTTGCGGTGTGATGCACACTTCTGGCACTGAGCACACATACTAGGCACCGCACTAGGTCTTGGTCCCTTAAGGCTATAGGCACCGATCTCTTCATCGGTGCAAACCCTCCTATTTCACCTTGTGGTGGTGATATTATCCTATGTCCAAGTGTTTTGATATTTTAAGGAGGGAGACACCCCTTAAAGGAACAAAAGGGTAGTTAAGAAGCACCGCATTCGCATCGCCTCAAAAGAAGGGTTCGCCCTACTTGCATCCCTTAGTTCCATCATTGGAGAAACTTCTCACTAGGTCACTTAAGAGTATCATGAAAGCAAGGTGTAGGTCCTAGGGCACGTAAAAGTCAACTTAGGGCCCGTAATTGATTTAGCAACTTCTTTGGCCACCAAGAAAGAACGTAACCGACCTTTATTCTTCTCCAAAGAGCTTGTCAGGGATCTCAAGTCACAAGCCCCCTCTTATACCACTAGAGTGGGAACGGACGAGTGCAAACTTGACTGCATTTGACAACTTTGAGGGGTAGGTTAGAGGTTAGCTCAAATCTACTCTAAGAAAAAAAGAGTCTCATTGCCTTGCATTTGATTGGAGTGTGTCATGGATTACAATAGCTACTATACTTCTTACTTTCACCCCAGAACACCGAATCCCAATCCCATGACCTGAAGTTATCCATCATCTAATGAACATTGGGATCCTTTCTACTCCCACTATAGGAGCATTGGTCTGATTATTCCCCAATGCAATGATGATGAGCAGAACTTAGGAGAAGGGTATCTCAGCCCTAGCTCTCCCATGACTATACCTAACCCACCAACCCTTAACAATTTTGCTTATCGAGGTTGGACCGATACGCCTAAGCAACTTGAACCTGAGATTGACTATCCTCCGCAATCTGATAGTAGCCTCTCCTCTTTTATGATAGAAATGCAAAAACAGCAGAAAGAAATGATGGGTTCTATGGGAGAGACTTTGAGGAATAGTTAAAGATTAACTAAAGAGATTAACCAGCTTATCAACCCTCCTACAGTCAATTCTGATCCCTACCTTTATACCCCCGATTACTAAGACAATTTTGAGGAAAACAATGACAACAGAGATCTTATTTTGAGGAGTAGCTATCACTTAGACATCCCCCATGAGATATGCCCACCAGAAGGCAATCGTGGTAATTATCCACCTGATCTCCATTAGAGTCAGAAGAAGGGAAAGATGGTCCCATTAGATGAACTCAACCCGAATGATAGTATCTTTGTTATATTTGATAAAACAGGTCACAATCAAACAATCAACCCAACTCCCATTCTGGATTTTGAGGTGGAATCTGCACTCCATCCTAGGGATGCCGAACCTATACTCCACCTCTGAGGACCTTGCACCTCAGTTAGATCTCCCTGAGGATTGCAACGAATTCCAAGAGTTTTGGATATTGAACAAAATCATATTGGAAGAATGTGATCCTCTCCTTAGGGAACCAACACCTGTCATTGAACATTTTGAGGATTTACAGGTACCCAACACAAGTGACCCTGAGGGAATTGGTACTAAATTGGAAGACTTGGATAAATATTGGTCTCAGGGACATGAAGATTTGATTTTTGAGGAAGACAAGAAAGAATTTGAAATAATTGATCCTGGCTTTGAAAATTTTCCTGAATCCCAGGGAAGAAACGTAGAGGAGGATGATGATGATGATGATGACTTTGAGGGATCCGGACTCAGAATATAGAGTGGCTCCAGAGGGAAATATGTTTTGTTCGAGGACTTACGTCCTGAGGATCTTACTGATTTAGCCAAATCGGGATTCCTACCTACGTTTGACTGTAAAGATCATCCCCTCAAACATTGGGAAGAAATGGAAGCAATTAATACTCTTAATGAAGGAATCTATACACCCAAAGGGCAAGATCTTAGCATCGAACAAGAACTTTGGGATGTCGTTAATGACACTTACTCCTATTGCTTCCAACCCACTTCTACATAATAATGAAATGGGTGACACCCTTGATCGACTCAATTTGGAAGATGAACATTTGGGCCCATTGCAAGATGCGCACACCAATGATAGGCAGTATGAAAGTCGATCAATAACTAAGGCTACTTCTGATGATATTCAGGAACTGGAATGGTTGTCGAGGATGAATGTTGAACCTCTCAAGCCCTCTTTGACCCTCTTCCCCGCCCCACAACTGAGAGACTTACACTCCTACAGAAACAGCTTCCTAAAATCTCTGCTCACATTCCTGCTTTACGGAGGGATAACTAGACCAATGCATCTTATGGTAAAGAGGTGTTTTTTTATATCCATGTTAGCTCATCATCCTTAGGATGTCCTTCGTTGCACCCTCATCTTCCCACACATATCTACTTGAGGAGCCTTTGCCTCCTCGCCGCGCACGCCTGGAAGTCACTACTTGTGTATTTTGTAAAACCTCCAACAATAGCTCAAGAGTACCCTATTTTTACCTACATCTGGCTAGCATTGGGCATCACTCTCCATCACCAGTGTGCCAACAACTTGGGTTACTTAGTCACTAGGCCAAGTTTGTTACATATCTTCTTTGGGTCACCTTCTGGCTCGATTCTTGAGCCTGATTTGCGAGACATCCCAACTCACCCTCAGGTAATATCTTTCCTTACTTTTGCTTTCCAATGAAGACATCGTCAGATTTAGGGACGGGCGGGTATAACCTAAGGTTGTTCATAGCATTTATACATATTCTGCATGTAGTTAGGGCATCCATCTTGCATAAAAAAAAAAAATATGAGAGGAGAAGAAAAAAAAGGAGATGAAATCTTTATGAGCTGAATTGCAAATATATTAAGGAGAAAAAGGGAGAGAAGAAGAGAGAGACACAGAAGAAAATGTGCAAAATTATGCTGGTCCCAGCATTTGATTATGGAAGAGTTACCAAAGTTCTGGGCTAAAATGAATTAAGTCCTAAAGTGCTAGAGAAAAGAGGATAAGTGAGGGATACCGACTTCAGGCCTCCTGGGTATGTTCTAAGGCTTAAACACTCACGTATTTGTTAAGATCTGGACTATTCCTTGAGAGATTGAGGGAGTTACAAGGCTGATATATTAAGTCTAAGGCTTAGGGAGTATTCGGCTCCGTTGCCTGCCCCTTGGTTTGCAGAAATTGGTAACCTAAGCACCCAAAAATCACACACCGGTCTAGTTCAGTGCGCATAATAAAGAATAATGCCAAAAAAGTGTGTTCTGAAAATGTTTTCCCATAAATTGGACTTCGGAGCGGCTCGAAGGCACAAGTTGATTAGACAAGTTCCCGACGCGGAGAGGATAAATGAAAATACTCCTATCAAAGATGTGTTATAACATACCTCCTTCTCGGTGTTTATCTCCTAGGATATTTAAATATCCTACCAAGGGCAAGAAAGCACCTTATGCTGGTTTAGGTGCCATAGGTAGCATTATCCCAAAATGTCGATTCCTAGGATCTGAATTTAGCTATAGAATGCCATGGGCGGCACTATTACAGAGTGTCGAAAGCCAGGGCTCTAGAGGTTGCCATGGGTGGTGCTAGCTCGAAGCATCAAATGCCAGGGACCCTGTAAGGATTGATGGTGGGGACAAGGAATCCAATATAGATCGTGTGTAGGGCCAATCTGATGTTAGGTTTAGAGGAATCTAAAAAGAAAAAAAGAGAAAACACTCAAAATAAATAAATATATATATCTCTCTTATCCAAAAATGCACTAGCAAACTGAACCTACACATGCTGTACATATGCACGGGTGCTTTAACCGTCGGGGTCAACGAACCTCTGGGCAGTTTTTGCGGGCCTTAAAAACCTTCGTGGCAGACCCAAGGCTGAAGCTAGCCAGGTCCATATCTTGGCTAGTACTTGAGTATCTTTAGGCCTAGAGTTGATATTTCAATCTAGTCTCTAGAGATGAGGCACAATAGGGAATTCTAACGATAAAATCCTACCTAGAAACCTGGTCTGATCCATATGATTTTACTCGAGACTAGAAAAACTTAGGTATGGAAGTATTTGATAGGTGCACTTTAGTGGATTCAAATTATGCCTAAGAGCATTTAAATTAAAGTTGGGAATGGACTTCGAGAATGTATCACATTGAGAAATTAATAAGCTCACGATTTACGATTCCTACATTTTCATGAACTCCGTATGGATACTGATACACTAATTACATATGTAGGAATGATGGAGAGACAAAATTGGGAATTAATTGGCACCAAAATGTTTAGGAAAGAAATTTATTTGGAAGGAAGTCAATCAAATATATTTTAGGGAGAGCTATACATTATTGTAATCTAGTTCTACTATTTTTGGCAAGCGTAATTTGGGAAGAGAATAATGGCTCTCATGTGTTAAGCAAATCAATAATTGCATGTTAATTCCCCATTCTTATTTTCCCCTCAGATCTCTTTCTTGAAACTAATCTCTAAATTCTCCTCTCTCTTGATAATAGGGAGCGGATGGACCAACGAGAGATCATCTTCCTCTCCACGGGAGGAAACTCCCTCTCCATCATCTTCCTCCACGGAGAACCTTCTTCCCAAGACAAACCCGACTCCACCGCGAGTCCACAGCCACGATCACCACCACATCTCGCCCACGACATTCCCATCACCACGGTTGGCAATGACAGCACCAACATCATCTCCGTGACTACGACTCCAACACCGTGAGTTCATCACCACCGTGCTCTGTCTCATCCTTGACTACGTCTACCGACAAACAGGGAGCGCACGCTCTTCCCTCTCACTTAAGATGTCCAGGAACCTTCCTGGACGTCCAGATCATCATCATCTCTCCTCCCCCCTTCTATCTTCTTCCTCATGCCTGCTTCCACGCAAAAACAGAGACCACCACGCCTCTCCCTCTCTCTTCTATGCACAGCAGCAGCGCCTGTCACCCTCTCATTTTCTCTCCCTTCTCACGCCCACACAAGAAGCCACATGCACCCCCCTTCAATCAAATAGAGACGCACCCACCACCACCCGCTTCATTCATCAGCAGCAACAAAGCCACCACGATGGCAACCACCACTATTTCGACCATGCCTTCTTCCTCAACTGCGACCGCCCTCTCCTCCGTGCTCACGCGACCACACACAACATCCACAGTGCCTCCTCTGCATGCACTATTCATCATCTTCTCCAACAGAACCCATCAACCTCCATGAAGGTCCTCCTCGCAGCCATCAACTCCGGCCACGAAACCCCGCGCGGTTGACTCCCCCACGCTTGCCTTGACGCTATGACCTCGGCCACGCCTCCAAGATCGCCGACGATAGCCTGCACAACCACCGACAGAGCTCCACATCACCGGCCAGCCTTCCCATCGGTCTGCCGCCACCGCTCACCATTAACCATGTCGCGACCTCCCACGCGTAGCCCTTGTCACCGGTGACCACGTGTGACCGCGCCTCCCACTGTTAACCCTTCACGCATGAGCAAGAGGAAAGAGATCCACTGTTTTTAGGTTAAAAAGTTTTTACATTTCATGCCATTGAAGAGGAAATTGATTTTTGAATTTTGATTATTTTATTGAGGAAACATTTTGGCAGCACCCTCATATTCTTACATTATTATTCAACACATGTTTATCCCTTTTGATTGCATCAAATTACGATTCCAATTTACATCCTAACCTACATGCAAGCAAACTTTACATGAGATGCCACTGCTCATGCACTATTCACATATTTGGAGCTTCGATTTCTTACGTGAAATTTACGTAATCAACCCTTGATTTCTCTAGAAATTGGAGATTCGCATTCACAGCAACATATCTATTGATTGATTGGATAAATATTTCTGCGAGCATGATTGTTACATATCTGTGATTTATTGCAGTTGTTGATACGACCTGACTCTTCGTGGTTAGTTTTACTAATAAATATTTTTATCTGGGATTTTTCCACCACGCGATTTTACTGCGACAACTATTTTCTCGACGTATTTCTCTGATACATCATTCTGCCAAGAGAAATCTCTTGATCACTAGGGAGATTGGTGGCTTGTGTTAGGGTTCTTAAACCCTAAGTTGCCTTTTTTATTTGGTCCTTTATTTGGTAGTTATAAAAAAAATAAGGAAAAAGAGGAAAGAGCGAAAAAGAAAGGAAAGAAATTTTTTTTAAAAAAAGGTAGAGAAAATAAAAAAAAGAAAAGAAAAGGAAGAGTAAAAAAAAGGAGATTAAAAAAAAATTTAAAAAGAGGAAAAAAAGGATAATTCAAGAGAAGAGGGGGAGAAACTCTTCTCTATATATGTGTTTCTCTTATCTTTATTTCTTCTCCCATACGAGTATGGGAGAAAGGGGGAGTGTAGGCCTATTACAGTCATCCTCCAAGAGGGAGTCCCTTGTTCGAGATCACCACGCAAGGATTCACAACTCTGGGTGGTCCAAAGTTTCAAGGTCTTCATGAGGGAGATCCAGTTTCGAGGTCTTCAGAGAAAGGGCCCATTTCAAATTCTGCATGGGAGATTCAGTTTTATGGACTCCAAGAGGGAGATCTACCTTTCGAGGCCTTCATAGGAAGGCCCATTACAGGGATACTAAATAGGGAGCCATCAGCACTTGTTGAGGTCTCCAAAGGAGAGGCCATTTGTCAACTGCAGCATCCAACAGCTTCAACCCTCGCTGATGTGTCAACATCAGCATACTCGCCTGCAGACAAGGACCAGCCAAGAGTGTGTTTCGTTGTGTAGAGTAGGATTTGAGTGTTGTACAAGCTTAGCATTGCATGCCCCAACTCGAGGGGGAGTGTTGAAGTGTGTGTAATTTAGTCCCACATCGATTAGTGTAGGACTGTGTAGTGTGTGGTGGCCTATAAATAGGCAGTTTACCTTTTCATTCTTCTTTGAGAAAATATAGACACGCGTGCCCTATCGAGGCCTTCTCCTGTAGTTTTCTCCCCACTCTTCATGAGTGGGATTTCCACGTAAATTCAAGTGTTATTATTGTTTATGCTTGATATCATTTTTGCTTTCGCTTGATTTATTTTATTCAACTTTATATTATATTGTTTTTCAAGTTTCATGTTATTTTTAGTTTCTTTATGAGCATATGCAATTTTCTATTCCTTCCCCTCTATAAAGGAGAGGCTATGGTTTCTTTTTAAAATAAGATGTTTCATTTTCTCCAACATAGCATCAAAGCAACGGATCTAAGTCAATGTTCAATACCTATTTGATTCCTGTCAAAGAAAAAAAGTCCTACTAGAAATGTAAAATTGCATAACTAATTATTTAACAAACTTAATCCTAAAATAATTGGACTCGAACTAAACTAATACTAGAACACCTCCCACTCAAGTTGAAGTGTGCAACACCAAACTTGTTACAAGAAACAAAAGTGAATACCCCCCAATGTAGACATCCAGAGGAGCAAGCAGCAAATCAGAGTAGGTGGCAGCCATAGCAGAAGTAGCAACCATAATAAGCAGACAGTAGTACTAGCAATACTAAATGTTGTAGTAGAAGCAGCAAACAGTAGAAAATTGTAGCAAAAGTAGCAGTCATAGAGTACAATAGTATGGCTATAGCAACATTAGTAGTAGGCAATAATAATATGACTGTAGCAGAAGTAGCAACAGTAATAGACAATGGTAGGTTGTAGTAGTAGCAGCAGTAATAGACAATAGTAGGTTGTAGTAGTAGCAACAACAGTAGACTGCAAAATGTTTCCAAGCAGTAATAGTAGTAGACATCCAGAGAAGCAAGAAGTAGTGCAGGCTATAGTAGTAGCAGTCGTCGTAGAGCACTAGATGTTGTAGCAGAGTAGCAATAGGACATAAATGGTAGTAGGGTCATAGTAGTAGTGATCGTAGATGACAATAACAAGGCTATAGTAATAGTAGTGGCCAAGCACAAGGAAATGTTTCCAAGTAGAGGTAGGAAACAAGGATCCTCACTCAGATCCCCCACTTGTCATCACCATCATAATGATAAACAATAGTAGGATCAGATACTCTAGACATAGTGATCCAATCAAAAGTAGTAGTAGTAGTAATATTGGTTACAAGAGTTATGGCAACAACAAAAGTATAGGAGAGCTCACTCAATAAAAGTCTTAGACGATCTAACTTGTCTACAATAAACGATAGAGGAGACCGCTCTGTCGCAGTCTAACAAGAGACTTGGCAATAGAAGTCTGATTTCCCTAAGTGGGCTTACCGAACTTGTCCCAGCACATATCAAAAGAATGATTACTTCCCTTGCAATGAATGCAAAGAGAGTAGATACGACAACCTCTTCTACGACCACCAGAACAACCGCCTCTCCCTTCAAAGGAAACAAAGGAAGAGGTGTCAAGCACAGTAGCAAGAGCAACAGGTGGTATATCAGCATCTATCTTCAGGAGACGGATGTATATAGTCTCTAGATTGGGCACTACATCAGAAGATAGAATCTAGTCTCTAGTTGACTGATAACGCAGTGCTAAGCCATCCAGAAAATGGTGTCTACCACTCTACATGCTCATACCTTGCTTCTCATAGCAAGAATGCTAAAATATGGCTAACTCCTCAAATAAACCCTATGAAGTAGTGAAATACACAACCAAGGACATATTACTTTGATTGTTATTCCATATATGCCTATAGTCATCTGCACAACAGGAGCTACTCGCCTACAAGGAGTACCTCTTCTCTAAAGTCTTCCAAATCGCCTTTGTTATCTTCTTATACAACATATTGGAGGCAATAGTAGTGTCAATGTTGTTCATCAACCAATTCATTACTAAATAGTTATCCTCTCACTTCTTGTACTTGGCAACATCCTTGGGTTCATGAGCCCTATTTATCAGTACGTCAACCTCTCCTATCCTCCAACGAATATACGGAACACACACAACCATAGAACATAATTCGAGGACCCGAACTTAATAGTCATCCTATGAAGTAGCACGAAGACCACAATCTTAGCCTCCATAGTAATAGCAGAAGAGTTGACGTCCACCATAAGAGCAGGAAGAGATAATCAAGCAGAGGTGTGCAATCTCACGCACAGTAGTAGTTAGTCGACACTTAGATATGCATGATTTCGTGCATAAAAGCATGTAGTACACACACAAAGAAGCATAAAGCACCTAGTACATGTGTTGCAAGGATAGATTACGCACATAGGGATGTGTACAAGCAAAACCCAAGAGGCTACGTGTGATCTAGACTAGCCACAACAGCAAAAAAACCAGGTGGGAACGGACTCAAGTAGGGTTACCAGAACCCTATAGCAACGTCATTAAACTTGTCAGCAGCAAGAAGCGACGTTGGCGACGTCACAGGAGGGCCCAATGGTCGTAGAAGGTGTTGGCAACAATGCTAGGGCTTCACAAGAGACCTAAGCAACGCTTAAGGCAACACTGAATCAAGCAAAGTACCATTTGGGGTGGTGCTAGTTGCGTCGAATAAGGTCAAACAATGGTGAATAGAGCTAGTTAGGGGAGTTTAGGACCACACAACGTCAACTAGGAGGCTCTGGTGGCGATCCAGACCAAGTAGCGCCAATTAGGTCA
The DNA here is from genome assembly GCA_037157565.1 of Thalassia testudinum. NCBI lineage: Eukaryota > Viridiplantae > Streptophyta > Magnoliopsida > Alismatales > Hydrocharitaceae > Thalassia > Thalassia testudinum. Next base: position 6,578,910 of record JAZHRO010000056.1, read on the forward strand.
ACAATAGTGGCAAAAACAAGGGCCAACAATGCCCAACGGTGCCTCTTAGATGGTCGTTGGACTGTCGCCTAGTTAGCAGAGGGGTTACCTAAGGCCCCCTCAACCATTTGCCAGTTGGTGGCAGCAGTAGCCCCCCCCCGATCGACAACACCGCTGAGAGGCCCCAAAGGTTAGGGTTCAGTCCTACTTTTCCCTTTTTCTTTTTTTTGTGGTGAAAGAAAGAAAAGAGAGGAGAGTCAAGAAGGTATCGAACACTAGTGTAAGACCACTGCTCTAATACCATGTTGGAGAAAATGAACTGTATTATTGTTAAACGTAACCTTAGCCTCTCTTATATAGAGAGGTGGAAATGAAAAATTACATAAAGAGTCTTACTAGAAATATAAAATTGCATAACTATCTCTAAGAAACTCAATCCTAAAATAACTGGACTTCAACTAAACTAATACTCCAACAATTCCCATATTCTTTCTTTCTTCTAATAAAAAAAAGGGAAACCCGAGCTGTGAACGACCATCGCCTAGGCTGACTCCTTCCAATGTCACTACCACTGCACTTGACTTCAAACGCCTAGGCCGGGACATGTAAGGAAATAGCATTGCAGTGCATGGCACTGTAGGCATGCATGCATTGCCAGCACACTGTAGCCCGTGAATCGATCAAGTCCGTATGCATGGGCGTGCACGTGTGGTCACCCATGCAACTTTTCTCTATGATTCTTTACCCCATCAAAGATGATTGTGTTGTCCATGGTCTGTTCCTATTCTGTTGCTTCTCCGATGGGCCATGTTTAATCTGGTATCTCTCAGCTACAACAAATTAGATGCTCACTCATTTACTGATTGAGAATGTTTTCCAATTCCTACTTGGAATCATCTCCTATTGCTTGGGATCGTTTCCCACCATTATCTTCATATCTACATGCTACCTCCTTGGACAATTCATATTCAGATGGATCTAGAGACCTATTGGCCACTTCTATTGATGGCCCATCTGCGCTTGTCACCCTCAATGATGTTGAAGTGCAAGTAAATCCAATATCCACCACTACTGACAAGTGGGTGATTGGCTCAGGTGCATCTACTCATCTTACTGGTGACGTTAATTCTCTATGCAAGACTCAGTCGGCCAGAACGCTTACCTCTATAAAGTTGGCAAACAATAATATTATGAGTCATTATTTATTATGGTTGTACTTTTTCTATTTTTTGTCTTTTTTCTGGGATCCATCATGTAATTGTCCCTTTGTGCCTCTTTAAATAAAGGCCTTAAGGTTTCTTTAATAAAATAGAACACCGCATTTCCATGTCAATATGGTATCAGAGTGGCAGTCCTAGGCTGATGTTCTAGTATCCTAGCAAATATCACCAAACATAGAGTCCCTGTTCTTGTAATCCTTAATCCAGAGGAACTCTAACGACCCCCCATGTGTCTCTAGCATCGACAGCAACGCCATTAGCAACCCCTTGCATTGCCAGCATTGCCAAGGCGCTTGCAGCAACCCTTGTGGGGTCTGGCGGTGGTGGGCCTCCACTAATCAGACCCAGGGTTGTCCCTGCTGACCTGATTGACTCTATTCCGCTTGATTGCCACCGGGCCCAGCAACGACGATCTAAGTAGCGCTACCTAAAGCCCAACATTGATTTAGGCTACACTGCCAGATCTGCTCCTACTAGCAAGTCTGTTTGGTGCCGATCTAGGATGATTTGCATCACCTAGAAGACCTAATCTAAGTGCTACTCTGTCTCAGGCTATGTTGATTTGATGCATGTTTTTCCCTATTCTATCTAATTTGCTATCTTAGATTCTACAAACCGAGTCTCTATGGCTGAGCGCAACAATGTTCTTAGTGACTTGTTGAGGAAGATGTCTACCACAAGCACTCCTTTTGTTATGTAAAGAAGCTTCATAAAGATGGATGGTACCAACTTCTTAGTATGGTCCACTTCCTTTACTCGATTCATAGGATCCCATAGGAAAAAGTATATTGTCCTAAAGGATGAACCTACAAAAAAGGACAAAATAAATGATAGAGAAGCCAATAATCATTAGGTAGCCACGGGCATGTTAAATAAACAACCAAACCTTTTCCCACAATAAGTGAGGTCGGCTATATGGATTCTTTGCCTCCACACAGATCGATTTTCAGCCATTTTAGGATTTAAATTAAAGTAATTGAGGTCATACTCAATAGTTTCCTTCCAACACTTGTTTGTACTTCCTCGCCCCCTCTTAGTGGGTTCAGCCTCCAACTTCTCACATCTCCTAACTGGGGCATCTAGTGGCCTTCTTTGTAAATGTCCAAACCATCTTAGACGGGCCTCTCTCATTTTATCCTCTATCGGTGCCACCATAACCCTATTTCTAATAAATTCATTTGAAATACGGTCCTTTCTTGTATGACCACACATCCATCTTAACATCTTCATTTCTGCCACAGACATCTTCTGTACATGCCTATAGTTTATAGCCCAGCATTCAGAACCGTACAACATGGCTGGTCTTACCACAGCTCGATAGTATTTTCCTTTGACTTTTAAAGGAACCCTCTTATCACGAAGAACACCAGAAGCACCCCTCCATTTCAACCACCCTGCATTAATTCTGTGTAACATCTCCATCAATTCCACCATCATGTTGGAAAATGGATCCCAAGTACTTAAAAATATCTTTCATTGGAATGCACTCTTCTCCAATTTTTACATCAATCCCTTCGTTGTTCCCTCTACTACTAAACTTACATTCTATATACTCAGTCTTCGTCCTACTTATGCGTAATCCTTTATCTTCCAGGGCTTCTCTCCAAAGCTCAAGTTTTTTTGTCACTCCATCTCTTGTCTCATCAACCAACACAATGTCATCAGCAAAAAGTATACACCAAGGCACCTCAACTTGGATATGCTTCGTCAACTCATCCATAACCAAGGCAAAAAGATAAGGGCTTAAAGTCGAACCTTGATGCAGATCAATGGTGATATTAAAGTAGTCTGTCAAATCATCCTTAGTCTTTACACAAGCTGCAGCTCCATAGTACATATCCTTTATGAGGTTGATATATATAATTGGCACTTGTCTCTTCTCCAAAATTCTCCACAAGATATCTCTTGGGACAGAATCATAGGCCTTCTCCAAATCAATAAAAATCATATGTAAATCCTTTTTCTTCACTTTGTATGTCTCCATCATACGTCTCAAGAGGTGTATTGCCTCAATAGTAGACCTGCCTGGCATAAAGCCAAATTGATTTTCAGTTACCATAAAGACTTGCCTCACCCTTCTTTCAATTATTCTTTCCCAAAGTTTCATCGTATGACTTATCAACTTAATACCTCTATAGTTGGAACAATCTTGTATATCACCTTTGTTCTTGTATAAAGGTACCACAAAACTTTTCCTCCATTCCTCTGGCATCTTCTTGCCTCTCCACACAGTATTAAATAAATTTGTGAGCCAAGTTATACCCCGTTCTCCCGTCATTCTCCAGACGTCTATAGGAATATCATCAGGCCTAACAACCCTCCCACTTTTTATCATCTTCAGAGCCTCCTCTACTTTCTTTTGTATGCTTCGATAACATGATCGATTCACATACTCTTCTGAGTTAACTAACTCCCCTAAGATGATATCATTCTTTTGTTTTTCATTAAATAGCTTATGAAAATATCTTTTCCACCTTGTCTTTATATCCTCATTAGCTATAAGCACCCTTCCTTCTTCATCCTTGATGCATCTTACATGCGTAAGGTCCTTTGCTTTCCGCTCTCTTGCTTTAGCTAACTTGAAAATATCTTTTTCACCTTCTTTAGAATCAAGTTTCTTATAAAAATACTCCCAAGCCTTTGTTTTTGCTTCACTAACAATTTTCTTTGCTTCTTTCTTTGCTCTTTTCTAGTTTTCCCTATTTTCATCGGTCTTATCTCGATATAAGGCTTTAAAACATGCTCTTTTAATTTTAAGCTTCTCCTACACTTCCTCACTCCACCACCAAGCCTCCTTTCGTCCTGAAACACCTCCTTTAGACACGCCTAACACCTCCTTTGCCACCTTCCTAATACAGTTTGCCATATTTAACCACATTTCATCAGCACTACCATCAAGATCCCAGGCCTTTTGTTGCATCATCTTCTCTTTAAATCTCACTTTCTCTTTCTTAAGATTCCACCATTTAATTCTCAAATTCTTAGACACTAATTTTCTCTTCTTTGCCTTCTTCAAATGAACATCCAACACCAAAAGACGATGTTGAGCAGTTAAACTCTCCCCTGGAATAATCTTGCAATCCTTACAAGATAAACGATCCCTTCTTCTCAAAGCAAAGTAATCAATCTGCGTTCTCGTTAAGCCACTTTTATAAGTAATCAAATGCTCTTCCCGTTTTCTTGAAGAAAGTATTTGCTATGAAAAGATCATAAGCCATAGCAAAATCAAGGAACGTCTTCCCTTCTTCATTCCTAACACCAAAACCATGATTTCCATGCACTCCTGCATACTCTAAAGCATCTTTTCCCACATGCCCATTTAAATCTCCACCCAAGCAAATCATTTCAGCCTGTGGGATTCCTTGAATTATCATATCAAGCTCTCCCCAAAATTTATTCTTTATTCTTTCCTCTAGACCAACTTGAGGTGCATAAACTGAAATGACATTCAAGATCTCTTCTTCTAAGATTAATTTTATCAAAATAATTCGATCACCCAATCTCTTAACCTCAACCACGCTCTCCTTCAAATCCTTATGAATTATAATACCCACGCCGTTTCTACCTTTGTCCTTTCCTGAATACCAAAGTTTGAAACATGTTCTCTCGATTTCCTTTGCTTTTTCACCACCCACTTAGTCTCTTGAAGGTAAAGAATTTGAATCATTCTCCTTACCATTGTATCCACAATCTCCATAAGCTTGCTGGTCAAGGTACCAATATTCCAACTACCGAATCTCAGCATACATTGTGACACACTTCGATGACGAAGTGGTGGAACTAGCTTCTTTACTCGCATGCGTTCCTCATGCGAGAACCCTTGCTCATTTTGGATTACATCCGGGCGGCGATGTAGCGGAACTAACTTCTTTACTCGCATGCGTTCCTCATGCAAGAACCCTTGCTCATTTTGGACTACATCCGGGCGGCGATGTAGCGGAACTAACTTCTTTACTCACATGCGTTCCTCATGCGAGAACCCTTGCTCATTTACCACTACACCCGGGCGTCGATGCAGCGCGTCACAAGTAGGGAACGCCCCAACGAAATCAGAGTGTTTGCTAGAATCCATGTTTAAAGATCCAACAAATTTTACGCTGGCTGTCGGCTACCTAACGCAACCCTCCTTTACCCGGGCTTGGGACCGGCAATGAAAGGGCATGTTAAATAGTATGAAGAAATTTATTGCTAAGTAAGCCATGTCCTATTCCTCTACTAAGAAGATGTGAGATGTTTTGCACGAGATTCATTCCCGCAAAAGCAGCTTAGCTCATCTATATCAGGTCATTGAGGGTATTCACAATTTTAAAAAGGGGTTTATGTCTTTAGCTAAATGTTATGGTTCGTTGAAGAACCTATGGGATGAACAAGATACTTATCAGGCTTTCTCCTCAAATGTTTCTATTATGAAAAAACAACGAGAAGTTATCTGCCTTGTTTAGTTTCTCACGACACTTGGCCCTGAGTATAGTGTTGTTAAGGACCAATTGATGACCCTTACGGAGATTCCTACTCCTACCCAGATTTATGCTTGACTTTCCAAACTTGATGTGTCTAAGCCTACGCCACCTTTCAACTCTTTTTCTATGGCCTCTGTTAACAGCCAAGGCCGTGGAGGATTTCAGGCAAAGGGAGAGTATGCCCTCCAAGAGCCAACTCTAAAGGTGGAGGTAGACGAGAAAGGGGACGCAACGGCTTGTTCTATGACCATTGCCATCACATAAATCATTTTGTTGACCAATGTTCGATCAAGCCTGGCAATCCACAGGGTCATCCTCTTAGGGCCAACCAAGTTTTATCTAGTTCTGAGGGTCCAGTTCCTCAAGTGAATACTCCACAGGTTACTATTTCTATGGAAGAATATGATCAGTTACTCTTGAACTCCCATCCCCCTCTGTTGTCATACTTGTAGGTACTTATGCCCTCTCAACTAAATCCCATGCCGTCGAATGGATTGCAAACTTATGCACTTCTCATATAACTGGCAATGCTTCTTTATTTCAATCCTTACAATCTCTTTCAATTCCCTTCAATGTGAAAATTGCAGATGGACCTCTTTCTCTTATTATTAGTTTAGGAAATATCTCTCTTGCCAGATCATTGCCTCACGTCTTACATACTCCTAAATTTACCTTGAATCTTTTGTCCATTAGCCAGATTACAAAGGCTTTAGGCTGTCAAACAATTTTTATGACTACTTTTTTATTCTGCAAGATCTCTAGACAATGAGACAGATTGGTGGAGGATTTAAGCATGATGGCCTTTACTATCTCAACTTTGCCTACCCAACACCTACCAACCTTTGCTGCTCTTACTACTGCAACACTTCAGTGGCATCTCCAATCTAAGTATCCATATTCTTCGACGCAATTTTCTAACTTGGAGTTTCCTAAGTCATTTCAGTGTGATGGTTGTCAACTTGGCAAACATCATAGGGTGTCTTTTTAAGTCAAGGCAGAATAAAGAGAAAAGTTTCACCTTTTGCTCTTGTCCATAGTGATTTAGGGGGGCCTTGTCGAGTTAAAAGTCTAAAGGATTTCTAGTTCTTTTGTGTTTTGGTCGATGACCATACTAGAGTCACTTGGGTCACTATGCTAAAAGAAAAGTTTGTCCTTACCAAAAAAAAATCATGGAAATAAAGACACATTTTTCTACTCCTATATGTGTGTTTCAAAGTGACAATGGCCTTGAATTTGTGAATCATAATTTTTCAGCTTTCTCCACTTCCTTTGGGGTTATACATCAAACGTCTTGTGTTAGCACTTCTCAGCAAAACAAAGTTGTTGAAATGAAATTGTGTCATCTGCTTGATGTTGCTCGTACCATGATATTCCAGATGAATGTCCCTCCTCACTATTGTGGTGATGTCCTTACCATGGCCTTCCTTATAAATCGAGTCTCTTCCTCTATGGGAAAACCCCCTACTCTCGGTTGTTTCTAGGAAGAGATCATTTTTCACTGCCTCCAAAAGTCTTTGGATGTGTTTGCTTTGTTCATCTCTTCAAGATGGACAAATTGACTCCTCAATTAGTGAAATGTATTTTTCTACGATACTCGCGAACTAGAAAAGGATACCACTGCTATGATCCATTAACATGTAAGTTCTATGTTAGTGTTGATGTTCATTGTTTTAAGGGTGTTCCCTATGTCTCTTCTACAGGGAAGGGAGTGCAACCACCTATTGCAAAAAGCCTACCCTACCAATTCCCTCTTGAGTCTCCACCTACTCTTACTCAACCCCCTCAACCACCACCATCACCCCCACAATATGTTTCTCCACCTCCTCTCCATACCTATCAACATTGACCACCAAAAGATCATGTGCCTACAATTCCTTTAGAAGAACCACTATGCACTATTCGTACTCCTCATCCTCCTACCAATCTAGACTCATCAGATCGAGATCATGATTAGGTACCACCTCCATCCATCATTTCTGATTTGGATATTCCTATTGCTCATACAAAGGCACCTAGTTCTTGTACCAAGTATCCCATTTCGCATTATATGACTCTTGACAATCTCCCTGTCATTGCTCAACAATTTTCTCTCTCTGTTGATAGTAATCAAGTTCTACAGAGCCATACTAAGGCTTTACAACATCCATCCTAGAAGGCTGCAATGGAGGAAGAGATGTTTGCTTTACAGTCCAAACAGACATGGGACTTGGTTGACCTACCCCCAGGAGCTACTATTATAAGGTGTAGGTTGGTGTTAACCCAAAAGTATCTCCCTAATGGTTGTATTAAGCGATATAAGGCTCACTTTGTGGTCTAAGACCATCTAACATAGTTGGCCTCATTTAGCTTAGCGATAGGAACGAAGGAGTCTTATAACTCCCAATGTCTGTAGCGATATTCGATGATATCTCTAAAGTGCTAGAAAACACCATCGTGCCTTAGGACAACAGAAAATACACCCCCAAGGTAGATCTGAAAACCAGTTTCAGATAAAAATCTGAGAATCAGGAGAAACATGACCTGTTGATTATGAAATTTAAGATCTATAGGTCCTAGAAATCATCCCAAAAGACACAACCCTTTATATTTAGATAAAACACATGCTAAGGCACAGGGAAACCCCTAACAGCGCCTCTAAGGGGTGTTACTCTCCCTCGTTGGAGAGAGGAGACCCCCACTGATCACCACTACCCCAGCAAGTGGCAGTGCCGATCACCACCACCTTACAGGCAACATCGCTGGGACCTGCAAACCACCAACGATGAGCACCAATTGTCTGCAACGTCGAGAGGGCAGGCAGCGACAACGATTCGGTGGCCCTATGCCACCGGTTGGCTACTGCTACGCCTCTCTACTAGTGGCGACGGTGGTGGATCCGACAAGGGGCGTAAGGTGGATTGTGTACGGAGCCTTTGTGCGAATGGGATACCGGAGCACTGATCTAGGATTACCGCTTTGATACCAAGTCAGAAAAAATGATCAATCATATTCAACTCTGAAACCCTACACCTCTTTATATAGTGAGAGGTGAAAGGCAAAATTATAATATAAGTCCAAGCAGAAATATAAACTAATGATTCAGTACAAAAAGATAATATAAATGTAAACAAGCTATGCCAACAATATCCAGTTGATGGACAGTCCACCCCTGATTAACGGCCACAGAAAGCAAGATTCTGACGAAATTAAGTCATGCCCCTGGGGAGGTCTCAAAGTAGTCCACCTCAAAGGTTTGTGTATAACTTTTGGCAATAAGACAAGCTTTGTATCACTCCACAGACCCATCAGAACGACACTTGAGGGTGAACACCCACCTACGCCCTACAACCGTTGCACCTGCGAATAGATCCACTAGCTCCCATGTTCCGCAGGACTGTAAAGCAGCCATCTCTTCTTCCATAGCAAGTGTCCAAGATGGATCCTAGAATGCATCTCTATGATCCCACAGAACCTGATAACTGTCAATAGTCAAAGAAAGACGTCCTAATGCAGGCAAACGGTCAAGTAACATAAACTGAGAAATAGAATATCTAACACAAGATTGCTGAGTCTTCAGATAAGTAATGGAAAGATTCAGATCTATGCTCTCAGTACTAGAAGGTACCCGATCCTCAGACGAGTCACTGCATCCAGGGAGGACTAAGTAGGAATGATAAACAAGGGTAAATCTACCGGATAGGTAGACGAGGTCCTACACTAAAAGTGTCTAGGAAAGGTGATTGTAATATCTGGATGCCTAGGAAAGGTGACAGGAGAAACATGTCTGTGATAAGGAAGGCTCAGCGAGCTCTGGTGGCGGTGCAACAAACATAGGAAGAGGAACCTCCTGAGGTATGGCTAGAGTTGAGGGCTCCCCCTTTTTGGGATAAAAGGGGATTCCTCAAGAAAAGTAACATATGCAAACATAAAAATGTCGTGCCAAAAGGTCATAACACTAGTATCCTTTCTGTGTCCTAGAATACCTCAGAAAAATACACTTGATAAACTGGGGTGAAATCTTATCCACCTTGAAACAAGTGAGCAAAACAAATACAACCAAAAATAGCAGGAGTGATGGAAAATAAATCTCTACCAAAGAACAACACTAAGTAGGTGATGTATACATATTTATTTATCATAAAATGCCTATTATGTGGGTTCCTAAGCTAGTTAAATGCATTTATTATTGTAAACATGGCATAATATACATCATCATGCATTTAGAGTAGATTCAATAATTTATATATTAATTTTCTTATTTTAATGGCGAGGGGGCAAGGTGATATATTTCTAGGCTTTAGATTGATGATTTGACTGTATGGATGTGATCAAGGTGATGATCGAAGTCCAACACCTCCGAAATCACCCCGATCGGATATCTGTAGCATTCCTTAAAAGCCACAAAAGATCGACAGCCAGGAGACAGGATGACGCAAATCCAGACCTCAAATGGAAAATCCAACCATACAGATGGATTCAGGTTGACGATCGCAACCCAGTAGCACAGAAATCGCCCCGATCCGACATCCGTAACATCACCTACGAAGAGAAGAATATGGATGGTCCAAATGGCACCACGTGGTGCCATCCAGACCACCCAGCGCCGCCCAAAGCCCCGCTCAACCTCCCAAGCATGCATGAGATGCAATTTGGGCTGTTGGATAGCATGAAACCACGTCACGCCTCTATTGCCCTTCACAAACTCTAAAGGTGCATGCTTCAAGCGATATCCGTCGTTGGATCTTGATCCAATAGCTAAGACGCGGCGTCACGCCTCCTCTCATCCTCAACGCACGATCAACAAGCAATCTCCACCATCAAATCACAATCGAATGATCCATGCGCACCCAATCTCGCAACAGATCAGTGGTCAAGACCATACGCTCGCAAAAGCGCGACGCGCGATCAAGTTGCAATTTACGGAGCAGATGGGATTAAATTCAATCGCACGATGTGGATTCGATGGCGAGGGCCACGCACGTGCAATCACATGCGCCATCACACGCCATTGCATGCAATCCACGCACTCTCTCAGAGATGCAATCAGCACTCGCTCAACCCTCTAATCTCCATCGGACGGCCTACGACGCTTCAAGCCGCGATAGCAACAGTGTGTGCCACGCTAGTGCGTGCATACCCTGGAGGGTTGCACTATGCACATGAGCACCGCGCATATCTTGCATTGCATTTGCTGCTCCTATGTACCAAATGATTTGACATGCCTTAAGCCTATAAATGCCTCCCTACGCCCCCCATTCTTAAACCATCCCTTCCTACTCTCCCCTTTCCCCCTCTGGAGATCAAGAAGCCATCTTGAGTGAGTCCCAAGCCCGGGATGCTCCACTAGAGAAAATAAAAATAATTTTCCCTCTCTCATCCCCGTTTATAGTGCACCTACGGTTGTCCTCTCACCACCATTCCGGGACGCAAATCCCAGGATGACGACGCCCTACCCCGTCCGAGCTTCGTCCTCCGCCTTCATCCTCACACTTCCAGGCATCGTCCGAGCGACTCGCCCTCCAAGCAACCATCTAGGGGGAATCTTCGCTTTTTATCTTTTTACTTCTTTTGTAGTGCATATTTTATTTTTGCAAATACTCTGTAGTAAATATTTGATTAGTCTCTATAAATATTTGTTCTTTTTCTCTCTCTCCCTCTCTGTCTCTTTTCTCATTCTTTATTTGCAAGTAGATTACTTAATTAGACAACATTCTATCTGATCTTCCACCTTATTTAAAATACAAAAAACATTACAAAGGCAAAAAAATACCAAAAACAAATAATCTGACATGATTTTTATCAAACGTTCACCTCCCATATTCAACTCCACCTATGTTGAGGTTCGTGTGCCTTTTCATAGCCGATCCCAAGCCCGGGTAAAGGAGGGTTGCGTTAGGTAGCCGATAGCCAACGTAAAATTTGTCGGATCTTTAAACATGGATTCTAGCAAACACTCTGATTTCGTTGGGGCGTTCCCTACTTGCGACGCGCTGCATCGACGCCCGGGTGTAGTGACAAATGAGCAAGGGTTCTCGCATGAGGAACGCATGTGAGTAAAGAAGTTAGTTCCGCTACATCGCCGCCCGGATGTAGTCCAAAATGAGCAAGGGTTCTTGCATGAGGAACGCATGCGAGTAAAGAAGTTAGTTCCGCTACATCGCCGCCCGGATGTAGTCCAAAATGAGCAAGGGTTCTCGCATGAGGAACGCATGCGAGTAAAGAAGCTAGTTCCACCACTTCGTCATCGAAGTGTGTCACAATGTATGCTGAGATTCGGTAGTTGGAATATTGGTACCTTGACCAGCAAGCTCATGGAGATTGTGGATACAATGGTAAGGAGAAGGATTCAAATTCTTTACCTTCAAGAGACTAAGTGGGTTGGTGAAAAAGCAAAGGAAATCGAGAGAACAGGTTTCAAACTTTGGTATTCAGGAAAGGACAAAGGTAGAAACGGCGTGGGTATTATAATTCATAAGGAGTTGAAGGAGAGCGTGGCTGAGGTTAAGAGATTGGGTGATCGAATTATTTTGATAAAATTAATCTTAGAAGAAGAGATCTTGAATGTCATTTCAGTTTATGCACCTCAAGTTGGTCTAGAGGAAAGAATAAAGAATAAATTTTGGGGAGAGCTTGATATGATAATTCAAGGAATCCCACAGGCTGAAATGATTTGCTTGGGTGGAGATTTAAATGGGCATGTGGAAAAAGATGCTTTAGAGTATGCAGGAGTGCATGGAAATCATGATTTTGGTGTTAGGAATGAAGAAGGGAAGACGTTCCTTGATTTTGCTATGGCTTATGATCTTTTCATAGCAAATACTTTCTTCAAAAAAATGGGAAGAGCATTTGATTACCTATAAAAGTGGCTTAACGAGAACGCAGATTGATTACTTTGCTTTGAGAAGAAGGGATCGTTTATCTTGTAAGGATTGCAAGATTATTCCAGGGGAGAGTTTAACTGCTCAACATCGTCTTTTGGTGTTGGATGTTCATTTGAAGAAGGCAAAGAAGAGAAAATTAGTGTCTAAGAATTTGAGAATTAAATGGTGGAATCTTAAGAAAGAGCAAGTGAGATTTAAAGAGAAGATGATGCAACAAAAGGCCTGGGATCTTGATGGTAGTGCTGATGAAATGTGGTTAAATATGGCAAACTGTATTAGAAAGGTGGCAAAGGAGGTGTTAGGCGTGTCTAAAGGAGGTGTTCCAGGATAAAAGGAGGCTTGGTGGTGGAGTGAGGAAGTGCAGGAGAAGCTTAAAATTAAAAGAGCCTGTTTTAAAGCCTTATATCGAGATAAGACCGATGAAAATATGGAAAACTACAAAAGAGCAAAGAAAGATGCAAAGAAAATTGTTAGTGAAGTAAAAGCAAAAGCTTGGGAGCATTTTTATAAGAAACTTGATTCTAAAGAAGGTGAAAAAGATATTTTCAAGTCAGCTAAAGCAAGAGAGGGAAAAGCAAAGGACCTTATGCATGTAAGATGCATCAAGGATGAAGAAGGAAGGGTGCTTATAGCTAGTGAGGATATAAAGACAAGATAGAAAAGATATTTTCATAAGTTTTTTAATGAAAAACAAAAGAATGATATCATCTTAGGGGAGTTAGTTAACTCTGAAGAGTATGTGAATCGATCTTGTTATCGAAGGATACAAAAGAAAGAAGTAGAGGCTCTGAAGATGATAAAAAGTGGGAGGGTTGTTGGGCCTGATGATATTCCTATAGATGTCTGGAGAATGACGGGAGAACGGGGTATAACTTAACTCACAAATTTATTTAATACTGTGTGGAGAGGTAAGAAGATGCCAGAGGAATGGAGGAAAAGTTTTGTTGTACCTTTATACAAGAACAAAGGTGATATACAAGATTGTTCCAACTATAGAGGTATTAAGTTGATGAGTCATGCAATGAAACTTTGGGAAAGAATAATTGAAAGAAGGGTGAGGCAAGTCTCTATGGTAACTGAAAATCAATTTGGCTTTATGCCAGGCAGGTCTACTATTGAGGCAATACACCTCTTGAGACGTATGATGGAGACTTACAAAGTGAAGAAAAAGGATTTACATATGATTTTTATTGATTTGGAGAAGGCCTATGATTCTGTCCCAAGAGATATCTTGTGGAGAATTTTGGAGAAGAGACAAGTGCCAATTATATATATCAACCTCATTAAGGATATGTACTATGGAGCTATAGCTTGTGTAAAGACTAAGGATGATTTGACAGACTACTTTGATATCTCCATTGGTCTGCATCAAGGTTCGACTTTAAGCCCTTATCTTTTTGCCTTGGTTATGGATGAGTTGACGAAGCATATCCAAGTTGAGGTGCCTTGGTGTATGCTTTTTGCTGATGACATTGTGTTGGTTGATGAGACAAGAGATGGAGTGAACAGAAAACTTGAGCTTTGGAGAGAAGCCCTGGAAGATAAAGGATTACGCATAAGTAGGACAAAGACTGAGTATATGGAATGTAAGTTTAGTAGTAGAGGGAACAACGAAGGGATTGATGTAAAAATTGGCGAAGAGTGCATTCCAATGAAAGATATTTTTAAGTACTTGGGATCCATTTTCCAACATGATGGTGGAATTGATGATGTTACACATAGAATTAATGCAAGGTGGTTGAAATGGAGGGGTGCTTCTGGTGTTCTCTGTGATAAGAAGGTTCCTTTAAAAGTCAAAGGAAAATACTATCGAGCTGTGGTAAGACCAGTCATGTTGTACGGTTCTGAATGCTGGGCTATAAACTATAGGCATGTACAGAAGATGTCTGTGGCAGAAATGAAGATGTTAAGATGGATGTGTGGTCATACAAGAAAGGACCGTATTTCAAATGAATTTATTAGAAACAGCGTTAGGGTGGCACCGATAGAGGATAAAATGAGAGAGGCCCGTCTAAGATGGTTTGGACATTTACAAAGAAGGCCACTAGATGCCCCAGTTAGGAGATGTGAGAAGTTGGAGGCTAAACCCGCTAAGAGGGGGCGAGGAAGACCAAACAAGTGTTAGAAGGAAACTATTAAGTATGACCTCAATTACTTTATTTTAAGTTCTAAAATGGCTGAAAATCGATCTGTGTGGAGGCAAAGAATCCATATAGCCGACCCCACTTAGTGTGGGAAAAGGCTTGGTTGTTGTTGTTGTTGTTCACCTCCCATATTCGACCTAAGACTCACCAAGTCTCGATTATTGTTATTTGATCTTGGAAATTTGTGATTACGACGACGAGGTTTCAAAACCCTAATTTTTCTTGCGATTTTCCGACGATCATTTTGACGTCATTATCAGGCAAGCAATGGAATTTGATTTTCTGGGTTGTATTTTGAGGCAAAGACTCATCTAGCCCCAACAAGGTGCGCACCAAGTCAAGAGTGTACTTCCCCTAGGAAAGTACTATACTCATTTATTACGTGCCACCTCAATCCTAGGAAAGTATCTCAGTGGTCTCAAGTCCATAACAAAACTCCATGCAAGGCATTCCTTGACCTCAGTGATGCCAGCCCGATCATCACCCGTCATAATCAAATCATCAACATACACTAAAAGTACCACCACACCCTTCCTTATTTTCCTGTGAAGGAATGATCTGATGAGAATCTCTGGAAACCAATCGTCTCAACAACCTTTGAGAGCTTCTGGAACCAAGCCTTGGAGCTCTACTTCAAGCTATATATAGCCTTCCACAGTCTATAGACACTGGAACACTCCCCCTGAGCCTCATAACCTAGTGGCTGCTGCATGTACACTTTCTCATATACGTATCCATAAATGAATGCATTCTGCACATCCAGCTGATGAAGGGGCTAGTCCTTCTGAACAACTACAAAAATGAGAATACGCACGGTTAAGAGTCGAGCCACAAGAGAAAAAGTATCAAAGAAGTCTACACCATAGGTTTACATAAATCCCTTTCCTACGAAGCGAGCCTTATGCCTAGCAACTGCCCCGTTGGGGTTGTACTTGATGGTAAACACCCATCAACACCCAACAACTAAAGCTCTTGCAAGTAGGTCAACAAGTTCCCATGTGCCACGTAAGCAAAGGTCGACCATCTCGTCCTCCATGGCCTGGCGCCACTTCAGATCAAGCATGGCCTACTGATGACTAGCAGGAACAAACATAAAAGAAAGACCATGGCAAAACTTGCTATAGGACGCTCCTAAAAATTCAGCGAACACATGTGATATGGGATATCAAGCACAACTCTGTGGTGCCTTGCGAACTACAATGGAAAGATCAAGATCATCTAACACATGAGACTCCGTCTCAACACTAGGTACAACCTCGCCATTGTCGTCTTGTAGACCCCTTGCATCATCACTATGCACAATCTCATCAATGTGTAAATCTCCTATGCTCACCTGAGGCTGAGGTGGAGCACGCACAAAAGGAGGTTGTTATCAATAGGTAATGGAAGCCTGTATGTGACCAGGGGTCACGAAATCTCTCTAACTCATATGGTGATGGCACAAAATCAATAATTGGAATCGCCTCCAATGACATAAAAGGAAATAGGCATAGGTGCCTTAGCAACCTCAAGAGAGATGCCTCCCAACAGTAGAAAAATAGGGAACGGACTCATAAAAGGTAACATCTACACTAACATAATAGCAACCCCCAATTGAATCCTAACATTTGTACCCCTTCTGCATCCTTGAATACACAAGAAAGATACACTTAACAGCACAAGGAGCAAGCTTATCCCTATTGGATCCCTAGATATGCACAAATGCAACACATCCAAAGACTTTGGGTGACACTCCAAATAAATCACTGTTAGGAAATAAGATAGAATAAGAGACTTACTCATCAAGAACTATAGAGGGCACTCGATTAATAAGATAGGATGCAGTTAACACTGCATCTCCCCAGTATCTATCTGGTACACTGTTCTAAATCAAGAGTGTTTGTGCAACATCTAGGATATGCCGATGCTTTCATTCTACCACACCATTCTACTGAGACGTATAAGGATAACTCGTCTAATGAATAATGCCACGATTCTGATAAAAAGCATGCAGAAAGGTGATGTAGAACTCTGAAGCATTGTTCGATCTAATAACCTTCACCTCATACTAATTCTGAATATCTACCAAAAAGGCACGAATCATATCACCAACTTCACATAAATATTCAAGTGAGAAGGAAGAAATCATCCACGATCGCAAGACAGTATCTATGCCCCAGACAATCCGGAGTCCTATTAAGTCCCTAGATATCCATATGAAGCAACTGGAACAAGGCTTGGGACCCTCGATGTTGACTCCTCAAGAAGGTACTCATATGGTGCTTCCCAAGTTGACATGCTACATATTGAAAGGTGGCAATTGGAGGAATCTATGGCAACATTCTCCAAAGTTTTTGCAGTAGAAGATGAACAAACCAAAAATACCACAAGTAGCTAAAGAGATTTCCCAATGGGAGTGAAACATGGCTTGTGTAAGACGACTATAGCAAACGATAGACTAAACCTTCCTTACGGCCACGCCCAATGGTACATCTTGTGAGGACATCCTCAAACGTGAGAGAAACTACATCGAAGATTACCTGACAGTTCAACTCCTTTGTGATCTGGCTAACTGAAAGCAAACTCAGTGGGAAGTAGGGAGCCAAAAGTTCATTCTCCAACTTCATTTGTGGAGTCATGTAAACCTCCCCCAGACCAAATACAGAGGAATGCCACCTAGCAACAACATGCACAATTTTGCCTAATGGGATTAAGCAAATAATAGAAAATTATCTCACATCACTCCTAGAATAGTGACCGTTAAGAGTTGTTGAGTTGCTTTTGTGATTTTCTTATTATGTAAGGGTGACTTTGTAATATACCCATTAGGCCTCTCTCTACATAAGAGCCTAGGGTTTCTTAAATAAACTCAACTCTTTCCTCCTACATGGTATTAGAGCAGCAGTCCTAGACCGGCACTCGATATCCCACCAAGAACAGCCTCCGTAACCCACCACCATACCCCTCTCCCATCTCTTGCTGGTGCTTGCAGATCCAACAGCACAGCCGTTAGCTTCCCTAAGGGTGGCCGCCAGAGGTCGCCTGCTACGGTAGCAGCACCAGTAAACACCGCCAGCATCGTCTGCAACGACATCACTGCCGGAGCGCCGGCAACGTCGTCTGCAGCGCTAGCAATGCCAATAATAGCGCCGCCGATGTCGCCATCACCACCGAGACCACTTGCAGTGCCTTTAGGCACATCGCTGGTGGCCGTAAGATGATTAATGGAGCCGATCTTGGCTTCCTAAAGCTCTCCTTATACTGTTGCTGGGGTTAGGCTATGCCTTGGTAACATGTACATGCCCTAGAGAAGCAGATCGCCCCTTTTCAAATCTAAAGTTAGAATTTTCAAACCTCCTCATCATATGTAGTCCTCGCAACTTTGTTTTATTGATCCACACGAATAAGTTACCATAGCAAACAGCAAGGAGATCGTTGGGGACTCCACTAGAGAGGTGTCTACCATTAGTGTTCCGTCTCATATGAAAGGAACCAATATTTAACTAGATGGTTCCAATTTTTTGCTATGTCTACTTCTTTTACACAATTCGTTGGATCTCATAGAAAAAAATATATTCTTTTGAGGGATGAACCAGAGGACTCCAAAAAGAGGCAAACAATGACTGGATTACAACTTGCATGTTGAACAGTACGAAAGAAAATATTGCTAAACAAGTTATATCTTATACCTCTACGAAGAAAATGTAAGAGGTGCTACATGAGATCCACTCACAAAAGAGTAGCATTGCTAGATTGTATCATGTTATTGAGGATATCCACACATTTAAAAATGAGACTATGCCCTTAGCAAAGTGTTATGGGATGCTCAAAAATATGTGAGATGAATAGGATACATATCAATCATTGACATCTGACATCACAATTATGGCAAAATAGAGAGGCAATCAAATTTGTACAATTCCTTGCTACACTGGATCCAAAGTATAAGTCCATAAAGGACTAGTTGATGACTTTTGAAGAGATCTCCACTCCTGCTCAGATCTACACCCATCTCTCAAAATTAGAGATCTCAGAGCCTGTTCCCAATTCTGATTCATCTGTCTTGGCTTCCTTTGGTCATGGTCGTGGTTCACCAATTAGTGGTGGAAGAGGTGCCAGAGGATGGGGTACCTCTAAAGGTGGACGAGGCCGTGGCAAAGGAAACTTTGTATGTGAATACTGCCATCAGGTTGGACATAATGTGGACAGATGCTGGATTAAGCATGGGTACCCTCAGAGCCAGGGTCCTCATACTAATCAAGTTACCTCAGAGGAAGATGGTACACAGTTCCAAGATGTGGATAGTCCGATTACTATTTCCAGGGCAGAATATGATAGGCTGCTGACTTCTCAGACCACCACTACAGCTGGGGCGTCAATTTCTCATACCACAGGTACTAGTGCTCTATCAGCCAATATTCGTGCACCGACATGGATAGCAAATTCAGGTGCTTCTCATATAACAAGAGATTCCACTCTTTTTTCATCCCTTCACATTCTTGCCACCCCCCTTACAGGCCTTGGAGATATACCTCTCTTTTCCTCCCTTTGTCAGATGTTATGCACGCCCCACAATTTACTCTTAATTTGATGTCCATTAGTCAGATTACTAATGATCGGGGATGCCGACCAGTTTTTCATGACCAGTTCTTTTTGCAGGAGCTGCGAACGATGAGGTGGATTGGTGGACTTGAGCATAATGGCCTATACTACCTTAGCCTAACACCTACCACCCCCACTATTGCTGCTACTCTTGCCACTACTGTGGCACCTTCGATTGGGTCACCTGAGTATTCTTGTTCTTCGTTGCCAGTTTCCAAATTTAAAGTTTCCATATTATTTTCCATGTGATGCCTGTCAGCTTGGCAAACACCACCGTTCTTGTTCCAGTCAAAACAAGAAGTCTAAGTCTCCCGTTGATCTTGCATGTTGATTTACGGGGGCCATGTAGGATCCGCAATGTTAAGGGTTTTCATTTTTTTCTCGTTTTGGTTGATGACTGTACCTGTATATCTTGGGTGTTTATGTTGAAGGAAAAATCTGAAATCCTGTACTTATTCAAAATTTCTTCAATGAAATAAGAACTCAGTTCTTAACTATTATAAAGATTTTTCATTCTGATAATACACTGAAATTTGTTAATGCCAAATTGACTCAATTTTTTAGTTCATGGGGGTGATTCATCAGACCTCTTGCATTCACACCTCCCAACAAAATGGAGCTGCTGAACGTAAATTACGACACTTGTTGGATGTGGCTCGATCCATAATGTTTCAAATGAATGTTCCATCTTGCTTTTGGGCTAATGTCATTCCTACTACCGCATTTCTCATAAATAGGGTATCTTCATCTGTGTTAAAGGGCAAGATACCCTATTCCGTTCTATTTCCTGGTAGGGATGTTTTTGCTCTAACTCCCATGATCTTTGGCTGTCTGCTTTGTTCATCTGTTTAAGGTGGACAAATTATCTCCTCATTTAGTGAAGTGTATTTTCTTGTGATACTCGAGAACCTAAAAGGGATATCGTTGTTATGATCCGGTAGCTCACAAATTTTATGTCAATGCTGATGTTAGCTTCTTTGAGGAGCTTCCTTTTTACTCCCATAAAGGGAGCTAATCCTCACCTACTATGCCAAATGATATCCCTCTCCCTATACCATCTGCATCGCCTCCAGAGCCCATTGAGCCATCCCATCCACCAAATACAGTTACACCTGATGCAGAGCCATTCAATTATTATCCATAAAGTTTCCACAGCAAACCTAAAGATTCCCATCCACATGTAGAGGAGCCTCTCTCCACTATCCCTGCACAACATGATTCTGCTCAATCTCCTACTAATTCTGCTGATTCGTCTAGAGATCAGGTATCGTCTTCCAACTCAAGGTACTGACCTAGAGCTTCCTATAGCACAGTGGAAGGCTCCACAGCTGTGCGCTCGTTACTCTTTAGCAGATTATATGACTACTGATCAGTTATCTGCAGCAAGACAGTCACTTTCTCATGCAGTTGACAGTCATCAAGTGCCACGCAATTACAAAGAGGCTCTTCAAGATCCTGACTGGACCCGGGAATGGAGATGTCTACTCTTCAGTTTAGGGGTACATGGAAACTTATTGATTTACCTCCTGGAGAGACAATTGTGGGGTGTAGATGGGTATTCACCATTAAATACGTCCCTGATGGTATAGTTCAGAGATACAAGGCGAGGCTTGTTGCCAAGGGTTACACTTAGACCTTTGGTGTGGCTTATTTTGAGACTTTTTCCCCAATCACATGGTTGAATTCTATCAGGATTCTTCTTTCTATAGCAGTCAATCAAAGGTGGCCCATACATCAGCTTGATATAAAAAATGTCTTTTTGTATAGTGACTTTGATAATGAAGTATATATGGAACAACCTCCTGGATTTGTTATTGAGGGGGAGTGTTACAAGGTGTGCAGGCTTCACAAGGCCATAAATGGCTTAAAACAAAGTCCTACAGCTTGGTTTAACAGATTTAGCACCGCAGTTCAGAGTTTTGGATATCTTCAATCTACTTCTGATTACTCTTTGTTCACCAGACACACATGGGCAAGATCTATTATTCTAATTGTGTATGTTGATGATATTTTGTTGATAGGAAGTGGTTTGCAAGGTCTAGAGGAGACCAAGGCCTTCTTACATGCACAATTTGTTACTAAAGATCTTGGCTTGATCAGTTATTTTCTAGGTATTGAGATGCATCACATTGATGAAGGAATGTTCCTATCCCAAAGGAAGTATGTACCGGGCAAGCTCCAAGAGGCAGGGATGCTAGGATGCAAACCTGCTGATATACCTTTAGATCCAGCTACTCGCTTTGTAGATACTGATAGCCCGATTTTAGAAGATGTCACCAGATATAGAGAGATGGCTGGCAAGCTATTGTACCTTACTGTGACAATGCCAGATATTTTATATGTTGTAGGAAGGTTGAGCCAATTTATGCAAGAGCTCAAAGAGATACATTAGGCTGGAGTATGCCAAGTATTAAGATACTTGAAAGGATCTCCTGGAAAAGGTTTTTCCTTTCAGAGACATGGCCATCTTCAGGTATATGGATATTCCGATGCAGACTATGTTGGTGCTCATGAGGACAGACGATCCACGACAAGATACTGCACCTATGTAGGCGGCAATCTAGTTACATAGAGAAGTAAAAAGCAAAATAGTCTCCAGATCCAGTGCTGAATCAGAACAAAAGGGCCATGGCCCACACTACTTGTGAGCTCTACTAGATCATATCTATTCTTCGTGATTTTGTAGTAGAAGTTCCAGATCCCATACCTATGTATTGTGACAATAAGGCAGCCACCTTCCTTACCAACAATTCAACTTTTCATGAAAAAACAAAACACATAGAAGTGGATTGCCATTTTGTTCGTGATGCGGTACTAGCTGGGAAGATCTCTACACCTTATATTTCCAGTCAACACCAGATTGCTGACATCTTCACCAAGGCCTTAGCAAAGAAGAGACTAGAGTATCTTTGTTCCAAGCTAAGTATGTCAGACATTTATGTGCCAGCTTGAGAGGGAGTGTGAAGAGTTGTTGAGTTGTTTTTGTTATTTTCTTATTATGTAAGGGTGACTTTGCAATACACCCATTAGGCCTCTCTCTATATAAGAGAGCCTAGGGTTTCTAAAATAAACTCAGCTCTTTCCTCCTACAATGACCATGTCATGTGACCTCTTTGTTGTAGCAAAGGCCTGACACTCAGCAGTAGGGACTTTCTTCTCATGTGGTTCTGGTCAAAGCAAAGTATGCTCCTTGCCATGACCTTCCAGAAAAAAAATTTGTACAGTCAGCCATTATAAATAATTAATCATTAATTACGGATAGGGAAAAAAATTTTACTCGGGGGTAGGAAGAAAGTCGACTTTTGAAAACTTGACTTCACTATAAGTGAAATCGACTTTTCAAAAGTCGACTCTATCTTAAACTCGACTTTTGAGAAGTCAACTTTTCTTAAAGTATACTCGGCCCTTCAAGAGTCCATATAAACCCTACCCCACCTTAACATCTCCCTCGCATGCCCCCCGCCCCTTCCCACGTGAACTCCCTTCGTTGCTCCTGCTGCTCACTAATGTCCTGCCTCGCCTCATCGTCGTCACCCTAGGTCTTCTCTGCCGCACGTCACTCCCTACCTCGCCGAAGAAGGCTTCACAAATCGTGTGTCTGTCCTCGTGAGGCATTGACAGAGGTTGGTCGCAAGCCACCACCCAACCTTATACATTGAGAAGGTTCGTCGCTTCTTAACTTCTTAAGAAGCTTATGTTTGTTTAGCTGTCACATTTAGGAAGCTTTTAGGAATGCTGTTGGATTTAGGATTAGCATGGAAAACAAATTTAGGTTTTTTAATAGAGAAGTTATCTCTATTTACTTGTATTAGGTAAGAAAGACCCACTAACTAACCTGATGTTAGAAGGACTGGATTCATTATCTATAGATGATTGAAGACTCTCAACTATGTCCATGCCCATCTCAGATTGAGGCTCCATGTCCTTGTTTGCTTGATGATATTTGAAAAGACTTGAATATTCAATCGCTAGGAGAAGTCAACGTATCTCCATTAACCCTTTATTGACCACTGGCCGATAGAGGAATATAAAAGTTAAGCCATATATGCTGGCAAATTTTAGGGATTTATGAACATGAAACGTCTGGTAGGTACTGAAAATGATGTTTAGGAAAGGAATGGTTATTAGATAATTCTTATAGGAAGAAGTTTTTTTTGCTTAATTTTTTTGGCATGCTCCAGAAGGGTTACAAAAAGGAGTTACTATGGATTTGACAAAATAGGGATGGAAGGTTAAATAGAACCTTTAGTGTGAAATTCAATCAAATGATAATCGGTGATTATACATTGAGTGTAATTTTGTAATATATTATGTACATACATGATGTTTTATGTAGCTTATTTCATGTTGGGTAGAATGACAAGGAATATGTTATGTTTGTTGTATGTGTATGAGAATGTGACTGATGGAGAAGATGGTGTTGGTTATGATAAGAAGCTCTACAAGAATCTGAGAGTTGTAAGTGATGACTTAGAATTTTAGAAGCTTGAGGAGAAGATAATTAAAAGACTTAATCTTGATCCTTTGACTCATGATATCAAGATAGACCATAGGTTTCCCATCCTCACAAGTTATGCTCCAAATGTAAGGATGACATACACCCGTTCACCTACTGCTGATAATGGTGATGTTGAGGGAATTCTTGATCTCGTTGAGAACATATCTCAAACTTATGTCGGAGTTGTACATCAAGATTGATGAAGTCAATCATATTGATAGGCATGACTTTATTCCCCTTATGGTCATTGAGGTGCAACATAGTTCTACTCCTATCAATAACAAGTTAGGAGGTCCTGAGGAGCATGTCATCGTCCAAGATAATGTCTCTACTCAGTATACCACCGTTAATCATGAAGTGTGGCGCAACCAGTGCTATCAAGGCACTCGCCTAGGTGCTCGCCTGAGGCGAGGCAAGGCCTTGGCGCCTCAACAACCCTCAAGCAAGGTGATTTGGTCTAGGTGTTGCCTAAGCGAGCACCTCACCTACAGGCGCTTGCCTTAGCCAAATACAAAAAAGAATTAAGCAAAAGTCCCTTCAAAATCGTATTAACATGGAAATAAGCCCCTCCAAAAGCCCTAAACAACCCCTTGCCTCCTAAAACCCCATCACACTTCTCTCTTAAATATTGGAAATCCTTCGCTAAAGTTTGTCCTCATTGTAAAGCTTTTACCACTAGCACTTGTCCTCATTGTTGAGCTTCTCCCTACTGTTGGAGCTTCGCCCTACTACCAAGCCTACCTTCGCTACTTGCTAAGAGAGGTATCATTCTCTCTCTAAGCTTTTGCTTCCACTTTCTCTATATCACTTTTTCACACTCTCTACCTCACTTTTTCAAACTCTCTTTGCCCCTTTTTCTCATGCTCTATTTCTTGTTCCCTATTTCTTTCTTTTTTAAAGACATAGGACCTTGATTGATATAAGATTTTTTTATTTTATTCATTTTTTTATTATTTTATTCATGTTATAGTTATATGATCTTTAATCATGCTAGGATTTATTTTTTGACATGTACTTTCTATGAATTTCATGGTTAGACTTATATTTTTACTTATGAAAAGTAATTGTTATTGGACATTTAATATTTTGTTTGGTAATTTTACTTATTATATTTTGCTAATAGATCCATGCATGAGATTATGAGAATATCTAATTTTATTGAATATTTTATATATTTATTTTCAAAAAAAAATATAATTTAGCACCTCATTTGTCTAAAGCAAGCGCCTAGCGCCTCAGGCATTTTGGACCCCTCTCACCTTTTAGCACCTCTCACCTTTGATAGCCCTGGGCACAACCCACCTAAGCCATCCACTACGATGATTGATTCCCGTGTTGTTCAGGCAAAAGATTTAGAGATTAAGCGAGAAAAAAATGATCTACTTGATTCAGATGAAGAGACAGGTGATGGGGCAAATGGACAATCTTATGATGAGGGAAGACGTGTTGATCATGTGCATGCTGAGTCACCCGATGCCACAGTTATGCCTGGAAGGAATGAAGTACAAGTGCCAAATGTTTATAATGTCTTGATTGGTTCTGATTTATTGAATATGAGGATAGCATTGACAATGTACACACCTGTGGAGCCTTATGTCGTGGGAAGACCTTCAGCAGCAAAGAAGAGTTGATGTTTGTCGTGAAGACATACCACGTGGAGAACCATTACAACTTCTCCATACATGAGTCTAATAAGAAATGTTAGTCAATTGAATGTAGCTAGAAGTCAAAGGGTTGCAAACAGAGACTGCAAGCACATTTCAGAAATTTAATGGAAAATTCGTAGTAGGCAGCATCGAGAGACCACATATATGCGATGCTATAAAAGGGCTAGACCATCCGCAGTTATATTGCAATTTCATGACGCAACACAAGGAAGAATATGTTATTGACCCTGAGAAGTTTAGGGTCAATCAATTGAAAGTTGTCTTGGACAAAAAATGGAACTGTTAAAATAGCAAGAGGAAACTGTGGGATGTGAGGTGAAAAGCTGTGGAAATCGTCTATGGGAATTGAGATGACTCCTATGATCAAATGATTCATTTATTGCAAGCAATTAAGGAGTTAACACCTGGGACTGAGATTGATTACGAGTGGGATATGAGGCCATCTAGACATGGTCATGTCATCTTAGGGAAAGCATTTTGGTCATTTGGACCGTGCATCTAAGCATTTGGTTACTGTAGGCCTTTCACGAGTATTGATAGAACTCATCTTTATGGAAAGTACAAGCATAAGTTGTTGATTGCATGTAGCATGGATGAAGACAATCACATAGTTCCTATTTCCTTTGCATTGGTTGATGAAGAAAGGGGAGAAACTTGGTCGTGGTTCCTTAAACGAGTTACAGATCTCATCATTCGCGGTAGAGAGGGTCCTATATGCATTATTTCTAATAGACATGTCAAGATTAAGGATGCAATTACAAATCCAAACGTGGGAATGCTTCCTCCATTAGTCATTCATAGTTATTGTATGTGTCATGTGGCAAGCAACTTTAATGAGATATTCAAGAACCATGCTCTAAAGAACTTGTGAATGCTGGTGCACTTCAAACCTATGGCCTAAAGTGTCAACACTACGTGGAGAAGCTTCATGAATTAGATGATACCACTCTTGGATGGTTTTAGAGGCATTCATGGACACCTAATTTATGGACTCGGGCTTATGATGGGGGTTTTAGGTATGGATACATGACCAACATGAGTGAGAGCTACAATGCGGTCTTGAAAGATGCGAGATCCTTACCTCTTGCTGCACTACTAAAGAAAACTTTCTATAACTGTGTTAAGTACTTCAGAGAACGACGAGCTGAGGCTGCAGGTGGGGTGAATAGAGGGGAAATTTACATGACATGGGCTAAGAAGAAACTTGAACGGTGGCAAGATGTTGCCCGGAGACATAAAGCCAAAGTATTTCAATGGTATCCTGAGATAATTTTTGAGGTTATGATAGGTGAATGACCTATGGAGTCTGACATGAAAGGTAGGAAGGCCTTGACAGTCAATCTTGACTTAAGAATATGTTCATGTAATAAGTGGTAGACTTGAAGGATCCCATACTCCCATGTGCGCAACAATGGCTCACAGAAATCTCAACATCGATGATTACATGCCACATTGCTATACATGGGAGCAACACCGCAGTTGCTATGATGGTGGTTTCCATCCAATTGCAAATAGGAAGTTGTGCACATGGCAGCCATCAGATTTTTCAAAGATTATTCCGGATCCAGATAGGAAGCGTAAAAAGGGGTGTCGTAAATCAAGCTACATACATAATAAGATGGACATAAGAGAGACGTCATGACCAAATAATTGTAGCAAATGTGGTGCACTTGGCCACACTAGGCACAATTGCACAACTACAATTGCTTTTGAGACAACAAATGCACAAAATGTGGAGGATCCATCTACAACTCCAGACATTCCTAGTCCATCACGATTTCCAAGCAAAAGACAACGTAAAGATCAAAAAGCACCCACAAATCTAAATAAATGTGAGTTATGTGGAGGTCTTGGTCACAACAGGAGACATTGTCGTGATCCTCCTAGTATGTATTCATATAATGAATATAATTTAGATGCATGTTTAGTTATGTTGTTTTCTTTTAATTATTGACATGAATTTTCAATTCCAACATATTGTAATTGTATCACATGTGTGCAGATGGATCTGGGGCAATTGATGATCGTGTTCTGTGGGGTGAGTCAGGACACCACTTACATTTTGTTTGAGAGAGCCTTGTGAGTAAATGATATTGCTATTTTAATTATATCTTTTAATTTCAGGCACATACTAGTCCATTCTTCTGTTGTTCCTTGCAGGGCAATACTTGGCTTAAGTGTCATAAGCATGAGGCTGTATTATCTCAGAATCAGCCTCACAGGAGGATACGGTCATATATCAAGCGAGCCGGGTTAGGTTATGTTCTGCAGCTTCCTTTCATCTCTTTGGATTGGCACCTGATTACTGCATTGGTGAAGAGATGGCAACTGGAGATGCATACCTTTCATATGCATCATGGAGAGATGACGATCACATTGGAGGATGTAGCTATCATCATGGGACTACCTACTGACGTCATCACAGGTATGTATTCATTTATTTCCTATGCTATCTGAATCTCTCTTGTAGACTTTCCTATGAAATCGTAATTACTGTTTGTTTGCAATAGACCAATCATTCAGTCACCATGACAAGGTGACAATTCATCCCAAGTCTTCCTAACCATCCAACTTAGCATGTGATGGCTTCTGAGTTTGCTTATTCTGTAGGATGATTGTCTCAGTCTTAAAAGCTGTCATTTTTCTACTTTGATCTATATCATGTTGTACTCAATATTATTCTTGTTTTAAACTGACAATCGACTAGTAAGATAAGCCTAAGCCAACATTCAGGACAAGTTCACCAGGCTATATAGGGAACAAAAATCCATGAGATGGATTATTTTGGACAAGACAAACAAAAATTAGACCTTTGAACTATGGTCAAGGCTTTATCAGGCTTACTTAGGGACTCCAACAATTAACAGTAAGCTAGGTTGCATGCTCACTGCTTAAAACTATGCCACTTTCATCTCAATGTGGCATGCATAAATACGTGGGATTCAATACTTTTCATGGTATAGGTACCATTTGCCACAGCCACCAACAACAGCAGTAGGGAACAGCTTCTGATCAAAGTCATCTTTTGAAGAGTCGACTTTGGTTCAAGTAAAGTTGACTCTTCAAGAGTTGACTGTCTCAAAACAAAGTCGACTCTTTACAAAATCAACTCTTCAAGAGTCGACTTTACTTGAACTAAAGTCGACTCTTCAAAAGTCGACTTTGTGATCCTCCCCCCAAATTTATTTTCCCTAACCGTAATCTACGATTAATTTTTTTCTTAACGTCGTCCATACAAATTTTTCTCACCTTCCGTGGTCAGGAAACATGTCTGTGACCATCGAACGCAACTGGTTCCATATGACTTCACCATGGAATTAAAAGAGGTTCTCTTATACCCTCATATCTTCAAAAGTTGCTTCGATGTCACCTCGAATGAACTCTCAAACACCATCTTGCTTCAACCAAACCATAAACAAAATTTTTCCCATTGATAGAGTAAAACCAAACCATCAAGGACTGATTGAAATCAGAAGTCGATCCTTATTGGCGTTGTGGGGACCAAACACGGAGCAAACAAGGCCAAGGAACCCTGTTACAGTTTCAGAGACAACACTATAGCCCAAGGACTATGATGAATGCCTGTAGCAGTGGGATCAGAGGTGCGCTAGAATCAGCCCAAAGGTCACACCAGATAATGGTGCAACTTCCTTCAGGCGGCACTGGGATCAAGCAACACTAAGATCTGGCAAGGGTGAGACAGTGCAACACCTCATGAACACAATGGCGAGACTGCATAGCTTCAGGCAGCACCAAGGGCAGCACTGGGCAATCCTACAGCCTCGAACAGCGTTGGGGATGTGTTAGGTGGTGCTGCAGTGCTGCTCAGATGCGAGGAGAGGCATGCTACAATGCTAGGTGGGGGCGATGCTGTAGCATAGGGGTTCCTTGATGCGAGGAGAAGGGTCAATCGATGGTCCACCGACCAGCCAAGCCGACGGTGGTGGTAGGGGCACCTCTTCAAGAACCTTGCTAAGGGTTAGGTTTTTTTTTTTTGTAGAAAGGAAGGGGACATGACAATCAAGTTGGGTCTAGGACCACTGCTCTGATACCAAATTAAAACAAATGAATCAGATAGTCTTATTTCATAGTCCTACCTCTCAATATATATAGGTGAAAAAATTACATAATTTCTCCTCAAAGAAATAGAAAATACTACAACTCAAGAAATAACAAAGTAAACATAAATGACTCTAGACCATAGAGGCTAACAAATCCACATCTTGTTGCTTTGGGGTGCCAACAAGATCATAGGTCCGGCAAGGTCTCCCTCGATCGGTGCTAGACATGATCATGAACGAGTTGCACATCCTCGTTGAGGGCACAGACGTGAATGTGTTGTTCAAGGAGATCGATGACTTCAGTGCTTGCTCATAGGTTCCACAGCCACAAGATCAACCAACCAAGGCTACTTACGCATGGAGGATCCTCCACACCTGTTGATGGGGATTGAAATTCCATGGTTGTTGAACCTCTCACCGCTCTTGGCAACTAAGCCGACAATCACTTCTTCGTTAAGGCTTGAGGATGGTGTCCATCGTGCCAAGCACGGAGAAGGTAGCACCGCCTTTAAACAACCTCCTTTACATTGTTAAGAAAGAAAGCAAACAAGAATAGGCAAAGGAAGCTATTGGCTAATAGAATCGACCACTTCAAGTTTTAAAATAAATCATCAACCACCTTTTTTTTAATCTTTCTTGAACAACCTTTCCTTTTTTTTCACCCCCTTTCTTCACGTTCCCTTTTTCTTATCTTCATGGTTTCCTCTCCCTTCTTTTTATCGTGGAAATAGAGAACCAACCACGAAACAAAAAGAAAACTTCCACACACCAAATTAGGAAATGCATAATCAGATCTCATTCGAAGATTTATCTTTTATGAGGAAGGTAGCAGGATCTTCTCTAATCTAGTCCATCTATTCTAGTTGGTGATGTGGTGGTGCTCGATCGTCTCCCTTACAGACATTGACTGCAGGCATTGTTGTGCAACTCCACACCCTTCGCCTTAGCTTAAGAAGATCAACTTCCAAGGAGGCCTTCAGAACCCATGACATAAGACCCAAGGTTGTGAGCACTATCCGAGTAGTGCTTCTTGATCCTCTGCTTTAATGGAACCAATGATGGTGCTTGATTAAGCCCAACAATTCAATGTTTCCACTTGTAACCTCCACACGATGACACCATCAATGATTGGAGCTTGAAAAGGGTGACACTTCTTCTAGAAGCTCCAAAGCATCACAACATGATGCCCCTCCATGACGAATATGATCTCAACAATGGAGAATAATCTCCAATGGTTGTCAAACATCAAGCATCTCTTCCTCCACAAACCATCCAAACGAAAATAAATAATTGATATAAACTTAAGAGTATATGAAACGAACCTAGTGAAGAATCCCATAGCATTGTTTGGCTCTAATAAAATTGAAACAAACCAAACAAGACATCAAAGCATCCCACAAAAAAGCCTTGGGTTTATGTGGAAACCCACCTCATATGGATAAGGGAGAAAACCACAAGAGAACCTTAATGAGTAGATTTTCTATATGTTTCTTCTCCAAAAACTGAGAGTACAAGATCCTATATATAGGCTACCACATACCTCACAAATCCTACACACACTATGTAGGACTAGATAAAATAAATGGCCCAACAACATACATATCTTCCAATAGATAATACCACATAATTCATTATGGAATATTGAGAATAGTCTGCATATCTCAAAAGACTTATATTCTCCCTCCATCCATATCTTTGTGCAATATGGTCTATCACTTCACCACCATTGCTGTCATGTGTATCTTTACAATTTCAACTTCAACTTCATTAGATTCTAGAATGGAGATAAGTAATCATACTCAAATTGCAATTTTGAGATGAGAAGGAAGAAGGAATAAAATTAGTGTTGGTAGTTTTACAATCTACCACTTGTTTTTGCTTTGCTTCCTTTGATATGTCCTACCATACATTTTATCTCTGTAATCACAATCAAGCTCACTTTAATTGTTTTAACCACTATTTTGATTATCATTATTTCGCTTGCCATCACCTCTTATATATTCACCATCCCCACTAAAAGTAACCAAGTCCTTTTTGTCCACTCTCCCCCCTAAAGAGGAGCTTCGATAAAATGAATCTCCTTAAAGAATATCTTGAAAGACATTTATTACTAATCATTGGGTCTAACATTTATATCCCTTTCATGTAAAAGAACATCCTAGAAATACCCCCGCAACATGTCTGGGATCAAACTTTCCTTTTATATGTTCCAAGTCATGTATAAGGCATAAACAACTAAATACTCTAAGTTGAAGATCAAAGGTTGCTTTATTGCACAAGGAGGCAATAGATGCGAGCACAAACAAAGAGGGAGAGTGAAAATGCCCCTATCAAATGATTAGTTTTGCTGTTTGGGTAACTTTTTCCTGGATGTGGGGTTTGATTTTTGGAGTGAGACATTCAGCTTGAGTTTTTTATGAAGGGTGTGTCCCTGTGGGTGTGCTTTTTGTAGTGTGACCATGAAGTCAGTTGTTGTTCTCTTGTGCCTATTGTATTTATCTTTAGATTATTTTTAATGGATCTTGATGACTACTGAACGTCGGTAATCTTCCTATTTTTCTCTCAAAAAAAAGCTTGGAAAAGCACTAAAGCATTTTTATAAATATAAAGTGCTAGAATTCTCTCCGAGCAAAGAGATTTAAAGAAAGACATTGCAATATATTCCTATAGGAGTTCTATCAAGTCCGTATAAATAGAAAGCAAATCCTACAATTAAAGAATAATTATTCTCTCTCCAATTACCCATCCTCTACAAAGAAGAGGGCACGCCTTCTCTTCCTCCACAGTGTCCATACTTCTTAGTTAAGTAGCATGAAGGAACTCCATTGCGTGAAGATTGTCTTCCTCGTGCAACTCTGATGTTGCACTTATCAACAAATCCAAAGGAGTTGCATCTTGTGTTGCAAACTTTGAGTAGATGTGTAGTATCATTACCACACATTGCCATATGCCCATGATAACCCATCATAAAGGTACTCTCCTGAACCTATGCAATTGGAAAATTGTTTTCCATGGATTTAATTTGATTTGGTTGGCTTTGGTATCATGTCCTTTGTGTTTTGAAAAGTTTTAAAATGATCCCCTACACTTTCATGATGTGCTACTTCTTTCGTTGTTAGATCTTAGCATGGATACAAGTGTCTTTCTTGCAGGTAGCCTAAATGGCATTCTATTTATTAAGAAAGCTATAGTCAAGACGCATCTGCCCAAAATCTCTTGAAAAAACTCCTTTACATTAGAAGGGCTTAAGCAATATCAAGCAAATGTCGATTTCTATATTTGGATACACCATATTGCTATGGTGCGTAGTTGCAAGATGTTTGATGGATAATTCCTCTATTTTGGAAGAAGGTCCTCGAGGTACTATTACGATCTTCATGGGCATTATTTGAACGAAAAACTTTAACAATTGCCTAAATTGATTCTCCACAACATTGATAAAACTATGCAAAATCTTACGAACCTTGGACCTACTTTTTCATCATGTTCACAAATGTGCCTCTAGGTTATTCATTAATAAATGCCACAAAATATCTGTAACCATCCACGGATTGAATATTCATAGGGCCCCACACATCAAAGTGAACCACGAAGAAATGACTATCAATCATGGCGTTTGACTCCAAATGAGTAGTCCGGTGATTGTTGAAAAGAAATGAGTTGATCTTTCACTAAAACCCTAGGCCTCTATTAGTAGGGAGAGGCTCAAGGTTAATTACAAGTAAGCCCTTAAAGGAAAAATAAAGTGGCAGAACAAATAGATTAAGAAAGCACAACCAAATTAGGACATATCTTTCCACAATGATGTTTCACCAATTGAGAAATCATGCACTGCAATGTCTCAAACTCTATCCCAAAAAAAAAATGTAAATAACTTCCTTGATGATCTAAAGCTGAGATGGCCAAGACAATTATGCCATGGATAACCTGATCTCTATTTCCATGTCCGCATGCTCAAAGTATCAACTAAAGGGCCATCGATACCTACCCTAGTCGTTTATACAAGCCATCCCATTATATCTCAAGTCCAACTTTCTTCCCTATCTGCAAGTCCTTAAGAACAAACAAATCAACATAGAAGATAATCCAACAATTCATTTTACCCACTGATAGCAAATTCAAGTGCAAATCCAAGGCATGCAAGGTAGTTGATAAGTTAATCATGTTCAAAAGTCTTATTGTAGCCTTCCCAGCAAATGTGACATGTAAGCCATCCACAATGGAAATTTGTTCTTCACCTAAACCAAGATTATATTGAAAAAAGAACTTGGCATGTCTAATAATGTGGGTTTGTTGCACCACTATCTGTGAACCGTTCATCAAAGAATGGTGGATGGTCTTTAACATAATTTTCCTCTTAGGAAATAAGTGCATGATTTAAAGGGCATGTCTCTTTAGTTTTCACTAATGATACTTCAAATCCCACAACCACCAATCATAAAGCACAAACGAAAAATACAAATAGGCATGCACCAAAATAAACACACACATACCCCTTTATACCAAAGGGGATACAACTTGATGTATCAACCCAATCACAAGTAGAGGGAGATTGAACCTAAATGAAGCAACATTTAACGATCTCTAAAAAAATATCCTCTGCCTACCGGATCAAACAAGACCATGATGGTAGGTATAATCAATTAGAGAATTACTTGACCAATTAGAGAAAATTGCATGATGTGCTAAAGGGAGATCTAGAAAGTCTTACCCGTTAGATAAGGAGCCAATCAATAGGACATAACTAGGCTCAGGAGATGCAATCTAAGATTCTCCAAACCAATTGTTTAACAGCTCAAAAGGCCTGAAAGTGTACTTCTACTCGAACTAACCAGAAGGCTATTTCTCTAACTAACGATGCCACTTTGGATCAACCTTTGAGCAATGCAAACCGCACTCCAACAACCTCAATCCTCACTCCACCAATCTTCTTCACCATAAAGCCACTAAGGAACACCCACATCATGCTTTGAAACCTCGACATCAAAGTAAAGGTTTTCATGTGCATCGATAAGAGATTCCTCAACATGCACTATGTACATGGAAGAATCCCTTGAAAGAAGATGCCTATGTGATCGAAAGTTCTCATACCATGTAGAAATCAATCATGTAAACAATAGACAATCACAAGCAAGATCACATCACACAAACACAACAATACATGGAAACTCTCCACAATGGGAGGAAAAAAGCCACGGGAACTACAACCCTAATTCTCTTCCAAAAAAAACTACAACCCTGATTCTCTACTTCTCTTAGAGGCCAAGGTTTCTTCACTAAGACCAAACCAAGGAGGGTTGTGTTACAATATATTGAGTTGAGTCATACAGGTCCACACACAAAGATCCATATAACCACTTACATTTATCTCAGTAGTTGAACTGTTGAAGACGATAGTTATGCAACCATTTTATGGACCCAAAATGCACCTTTCCTTTAGTATATTTATGGTTTCCATTATCAAATAGGATGTTGAGGATAGAATGATGGATTCTGGTTTTATAGAAGTTTTTTTTTTTTGAAAAGCTAAAGGGTGGTTATCCATATGATAACCACCCCAATTCATTACTCAAAAGAAAAGGCTATAGGGTTACAATTACAAGGTTGACTCCCAAAACACCACCTGGGACGAAATGAAGCAAACAATATTTTCCACATAAGGTGTCTTTCCCCTGAACACAACTCCATTCCTTCCCAACCACATGCCCCACAGGACTGCTAACACCCTCTCCTCTTTCCTTGATCTGAAAGTGTCGCCCCCACCATAGGCATTATCCCTCTGGAACGAAGACCAAAATCCATCCATGTTATCGAAGACAATCCAATCAATCCCTATTCTATGGCAAACCTACACGACGAAGGAACATCCAAAGAAGAGGTGCTAAACATCCCCATCTATCCCTTTACAGAAGAGGCAACGAAGGTCATTCGTCGCAATCCACTTCACTCTCCAAGCCTTGGTCAAAATTCTTCCTCTCCTCAGGAGCCAGGCGAAAATTCTGACTTTCAACGGGTACTCTGCCGACCAAAGCAACCTACAATCCCTCAGAAAATCAACATCCAACATCTGCAACGTAGTGCGTAGCCTATAGAAAGCCTCAACCACAGTAAACTCCCCTTCGTCCCAACAATAGGCGTCTCTCCCTCCTTCCGATTCCCAACCTTTTAACCCGCACAGCATTTGTTAAAGCTCAAGGCACCTCTGGTCCAACAACAGCCCCTGAAAAGTGGGGCACCATGCCTCATCCCAATAACTCCCCACCGTTGCCTCCTGGTGCACGACACTCGAGAAGAAGCGAGGGTACCTGTCGTAGAGGCCACTGCCTTCTCCCTGCCAATCGCCCAACCCAAACCTAAAGGTGTCCCCCTCTCCCACAAATGGCAAAAATAAAGCACAAACCTTTAGAGCCACCGACACCAATCCTCTCAAGAAATGCGAAGCTCCAGGCGGCAAAGACTCGAGAGGTCCCCAGGACAAGAAGGGGCTATAACACCTCTGCAACACGTCACCAAAAAGACCATGCTCCTACTCCACTAGCCTAGCAATCCAGTTTGTGAGAAGGCTCAAGTTGACACCCTTCACATCTCCAACCCCGAGTCCACCCTCCTACACAAGTCAACAAACCTCCTCTCAGGTGACCAGTCTCGCCTCCTTCCCCACCGACCCCATATTGGACCAAAAGAAATCACACATCAATCATGTAAGCTTCTTCACCACCTGTAGAGGTACTCTAAAAACAGAGAGGAAGTAGACTTGCATAGAGGACAGAACCACCTTAACCAGTGTCAACCTTCCCCCCCTCAAAAGCAACCTGGAAGACCCCCTCGCCAATCTCCTCTGCATCCTCTCTAGTAAGGGCAACCAGTCCTACAATCTGAGGCGACCATTAGACAAGTGTAACCCCAGATACGACAATGGCAACGTTCCCACACCAATCCTGAGCACATCTCTAGAAGCCTCCACTTCCCCATCCGACATATTGAACAGAACAAGTTTGATTTCCCATAATTAATCTGCAACCCGAGACCTCACCAAAAAGCTCCAGATGTATGCGCATCCTTTTTGCCTCCAGTATAGACCCCTCTACTAGAAACAACGTATCATCTATGTACTATAGTACCAAAACCTCCCTATCAACTCCAACCATGAAACCTCTAATCAGACCCCTCAAACAGGACCTGTGAGTCGCCCTTGCAAGGGCATCCACTGCTAGAACAAATGGCATCAGGGCAAGTAGGCAACCCTACCTAACCCCCCTGTTAGGTTGCACCCAACCTCCCACAAGGTTCCCATCCAGTAGAATAGAAAAAAGTGTCGTCATAACACACATCTTCATCCAATCAATCCAAACCTGAGGGAAGCCCCTCTTGGCCAGGGATGCCCACAAAAAGTCCCACTGAATCGAGTCATGAGCCTTTGCTAAAATCAACCTTCCAAAGAAAAGCTATCTTCTCTCTCCTCTAGGTGACTAGAGCCTCTAACGCCACAACAAAACCATCCAAGATGTCTTTCCCCATGACAAAAGCTATCTGCACTAGTAAGATTAAGTCACCTAGAAGCCCACGAAGTCTGTTAGCCAGGACCATTGTGACAATGAGATAAATAGCATTGGACAAAGCGATCAACCTAAACTCCTCAATGACCCCCACACCTTCTTTCTTAAGCAGAAGGAATAGGTAAAATTTATTAAGTTTGTCAAATCCCCTATTCCCTATCATAAACTCTTCACACACCTACATCACCTCCTCCTTAACCACAACTAGAACTCCTCGTAGAAGACTATCCGGAACCCACCAGGACCCGGGCACCCATCTACATTGAGTCCCCACACCACTCTCCTCACCTCATCCTCCGAGAAGCTGGTCGTGAGGGCCATCACCTACTCCACTGAGATGTTCTGCACATACTCCCCCTTCCACCTCCACCTTCCCCTCCTGTGCCTTTCAGTGAACTCCCTAAAAAACTCTGCCGCCACTCTACCCACCTCCTCCCTACCTAAGTACGCCATCCCTCCCACCAATAGCCTCTCAATCCAATTCCTCTTCCTCCTAGCCAACGCTTCCTAATGGAAAAATTTGGTGTTGGAATCACCCTCCTTCAACCACTTCTATCTGGATCTTGTCTTCCATTCAACCTCGACCTTCCTGTCCTCCTACACCACACGCATCTGCCTCACCCTGTGCTCTCTGTCCTCTATAGTCAGTGTTCCACCATCCTGTCCATCACTTCTGGAGATCTCGGCTAGTGCCTCGATTTTCGTCCTAAGCCTGGACTCTCTAAGCTCCTTCCTAAACCCCCTCAGGTATTCCCGCAAACCAACCAACTTCCTAGCTAGCCGAGCTGTCGCCGATCCCTCAACCTCCAGGGATCTCCACCTCTCATCCACCGAATCTTTGAATCCTATCTCCATCAACCAAGATTCGTCAAACTTGAAATAGGTGCCAAAGAAGATACTTTCATTCGATCTCCACATCAAAGGTGAGTGGTCTGAGAAAGGCTTCTCCAATGAAGAGACTTCTGCCAACAGGAAAGCCTCTTCCATCTCAACACTGGAAAGGAACCTGTTAATCATGAATTTTTGGCCACTTGTGCTCCTCCACATGTAAGCACAGGAAACCAGAGCCAAATCGCTTAGCCAATGCAGTGCCACAAACTCCACAAAACGTGCAAACCCAAGGTCCTACCTCCCTTGTCCATTAGGCCTGTCATCCTACTGCAAAGTGGTGTTGAAGTCCCCTTTAATCAGCCACGGCACCCCATGATTGTCTGCCACCACCGCTGTCAGTTCCTCCCACATTAAACCTCTCGCATGTGTCTCAGATGGGCTCTATACTCCACTTATATCCATCCTGGCCACATCTCCTCTTCTCATAAGCTTGGCAGAAATGATGTGGTTACCCAGAAAAGCATCCTCGAGGGCGAAGACATCCTCGCGCCAACCCAAAAGTCGTCCACTTGCATGACCAGCCGCATCAAGAGCCCAAAACCCTTCCATCCAAGAGCCCCCAATTTCCTTCCAAGTTCTATTGTCACAACTAGTCAACTTCATCTCCTGCAACAGAACATCTACCTTCTACTGCCAGATGTAGGCCCCCAATGCCGACCTCCTGGATGGGTCATTAAGACCCCTGACGTTCCACGAAAGAATTCCCATCATTAGGTAGTCGTGGTAATCCCCCTCACAACTTGACAAAAGCCGGCTGCCTCTACCATCTAGC
Source organism: Thalassia testudinum (assembly GCA_037157565.1). Lineage (NCBI taxonomy): Eukaryota > Viridiplantae > Streptophyta > Magnoliopsida > Alismatales > Hydrocharitaceae > Thalassia > Thalassia testudinum. The sequence goes on from JAZHRO010000056.1 coordinate 6,617,599, forward strand.
GCACCACCACATCGTCCCCATCCAACGCCTCTGACACCTGCTGCTGCGGCACCTCAGACCTCCTCTCGCAGCCAGCCACCACTTCTCAAATCTAGGCTCCACCATGCCTAGCACCTCAAAATCTCCATCTCTTATACCGAATCCCTCCACTGCGGCCCCCATGCACCATGCACGGGTGCTACCTAGCCAGGCGAAGCTCACCCCATGCGTCACCATTTCGGCCATCATCCAAAGATTATGCGACCTCCCATCTAGACGACCCACAGTGTTGTGGCGTCAGAGCAACCGAGTCCTCTGCCTCCGCATTATGTCACGAGGCCTCCACCTCCTCCATCGACTTGGATGGGCGAGGAGAGTGCATCTCCGGTGACCCATCGCTGGCCGCGACAGGAGATGTAAAGGAGGATGGGGCTTAGGCTCCCCCTGATTTGAATCGCTGGCCCACCTTGGAAGGGCTCCCTCCAATCGAGCCTGCATCCAAAGCATATAGAAGGGCGTCCCCCTCTATTTGGATCACGTAACCTACCCCAACCCCAATCGGATCATGATCCGACCCAACAAGGGCACCACACCCCTCCTTAGTACTTAAATGCAAGTGAAGAACACGACCCTCAAAACGTGCCTCCAACTCCAGATTCCTCCCCGACCCTTCCGCTTCCCAGCACGCCCTCTCCTCCTAAGCCGCCATGACCACCTCCACATTCAAAGCGTCATCAGCCACAATCATCGCCGCATCCTTAGTCAATGAATCCACATCAACACCCAATCACTTCGTCTCCTGCTTAGGGCGCCAAACCCTTACGATGCGATGCCACCGAGGCCCCGCCCCAACCAGTGAAAGCATCACCAGATCTCTTGACCACCTTAGCAAAAGTGCCCTCAACCGGCACCAGCAAAGCCTTCGTAGGCGTACATGTTACAACCCACAAAAGGCCTCCATGACGAAGTAGAACCCTCTTTAGCAACAAAGCTCCCACCTTTGGCTCAATAACAGCTACAAGCGGTTTCTTGAAGAGGCCAGCACCCCCACTTTCCCTGAGACGTGCGAACGGTGCCACCACCACCTAAACCACCTCCACTGTCCTCAACCACAAGGGGAACCCGCCAATCGCCAATTCAAACAAAGGTTTCTCCAGCAAACGCTCCCTCAATGCACCGTCATGGATGCACGGCCTCCGCAGTCTCAAGCGCCCAGCCCCTAACCGAAGCTCCGTGAAACACAACCAGTCTCTCTCTGACAAATGGAGGCCCAGCATCACGACCTTACCATCATCGGAGAGAACCTCCTTCCTCCCCACCAAGTGACCACACAATGCAACAACAACCTGCTTCAGTTGAAGCTGCCCCTCAATCACCTCCCCCACTAGGTCGTTGCTGACTACCACTCACAGCACTATCACCCCCTTAGACCACGGCACGTCTACCTTCGCCTGAGGCACCCCTAAACCAATAGCGACGGCAAAGCAACCTTCCTAATCCTCCTGCGAGCACAAACAACACTCCAGTGGCTAAAACCACCGCACCTCCAACACCTCAATGGTTTGCGACACCCCCTCACCTAGTGGCTGGGACCAAGGCACTTGAAGCATCGTGTTTCTCCCTCTCTACCGCTACCCCTATCACCCCTCTCTACGCCTCGATCTCCTCCATGCGACCATTGTCCACCCTTCGCTCCAGTCCCATCCCACTCCCTCCTCCCCTCGCCCTCGAAGAAGGACGCGCACCCCCTTCTACTCACGCTTACCCCCCTCGCTCCGCTCATGCTCACCCCTTACTCTCACTCATTTTCTACTAAGGTGGACATATGGTAGGGTTAATTCATTAGTAAAATGTATCCTTTTATAGGGTTTAGGGTTGTTAGGTTGGTGCGGACACCAAGGAAGGAAAATTATCTCTTCCCACCAAGGGTTTTTGGCAGACACAAGTACTTCCCAAAGGAGGAATGTTATCTCTTCCTAACTTAGTATTATATACAATATTATTTTCTACATGTTAGTTTTGGCAATGCCCCAAAAAGATATAGAAAAGCTTAGGAGGGATAAGGCATTTTTCCTATGGTGGGAATAAACGTGTAAATCATGGAGTTGCTTTAGTTGGATGGAAAGTGGTTAGTCTACCATTGTCAAAAGAACTCAGAATGTTGAACATAAAAAATATAAATCTCTCGTAACAAAATGGTTGACAAGGATAATGGGTAGCAAGGTAGATCTGGTTTCCTAAGCTTTATTTGCTTGCTATAGCTATGATTGAGCCTACTAGACCCAGATAATCAAAGTCAAGTTAGGCAACTTCAAAGCACTTGAAGTGGTGCCTATTTAAGGGTATGTTAAAGGAAACAAGCGCATGCACATAACACTAAAAATCAATTTCCACTATCAAATTGAGGTATATGTCCTCAAAAGTAATAGCTTCCAATTTACTAAGATAGAATTATCACAAGATGCATGTGTCTTTGCAAAATCTCTAGATTCAACCTCCTGCATCATGAGCCTTAACCTTTTATAACAAGAGGCTCGATGATAAATAACTATGCCAGGTACAAAATTTTACAAAGTTGAGATTATTTCTTGTGTAGACCTCTCCATGTCTCTAGCACGCTTGAAGGATAGGGACTTTCCCATGTATCTGACACAAGCCATCCCATGTGTTAATCATGGGACCATGACAAGGGCAATCTGGTGACACGGCCTACATGTAAAGATGAGTTTGTCTTCATGTTCTTGCCAAGGGCTTCACATAGGAGTGCTTTGGTGGCTAACCACTGCTCAAGGCTTAGCCAGCATGCATAGCTAGGCTAGTGGGCCATCTAAACAAGCTCTTCTCATCCACATGCCACCAGTTTACATTGGCTTTTGGCAGTGGCCTGTTTCACGCCCCAGGGGGCTCCCTACTCGCAAGTTCTGACAAGTGTTGGTTCTGTCACCAAGGCCTTAGTCCTAGCAGGGATTGTCAGGACACTACGCCCTCCTTCTGTTTCCTATAGAAGGTTGCCTCTACTTTGAGTTGTCAGGGAAACTCGTAGTATATAGATCAGGGCCAGACCTTACAAAGGCCTCATTTCAGGTCGATTCGGACCCATTTTGTTCAGGTTGGACCCTTGATTTAATTACTTGCAGGTTGATCGGATCCTTTAGTGGATCTTCCCTCATCAAGCTGCAACCTTAATTGGGTGACCAGAAATGGAGCCACTTACAGGCTCATTGTTCCTTTGGAGGGGTTTAATGCATCTTATTCCATTGGTGATATTTTTCTATGCCTGACTTAGGAATGATATGGATTTTGGTGATTTTTTTATAACTCGGCCATAAGAGGTGTCCTCTCAAATAGATTTCAGAGATTGCTTATCTGAATTTAGACCCCAATGCTTCAGTTTCTTCCTATTAGAAGCCAGACAGAAGCAAGCTGCAGGTTTATGGACCCCATTTCCACAAAGGAACCTCTCTAATCAGCATGTGGTCAAGTTTTTACTATTGTACCCAGAGTTAGCCTGCATTTGTCCTGTTGCAGATTCTAATGATGGTAGGGTGCTGAAGGGGGTGCACTCTATTTCTCCATGAAAAGGTATCAACTTGTGCATTGATATGGTGCAAAATGCTCAGGTCACTTCACCCTAAATTGTCGATGGATTCAAGAGACTAATACATGTCAAGATCTTCTCTTAGCAACTCGGAAGGGGAACAATCATGACAAACATCTACACAAGGAGGACGGTGTTCCACTAAAATGATATATGTGATCTATGTGGTGCACGACAAGAGAATTTCAGCACCTCTCCTTTTGGAAAGGAGGTATCCCTTGGATTGATGAGAATCCTAATAGTGCTTTTTGGAGGAGTTATAGGTAGGGGTGCCAATCTAATCAATTCACAATAAACTTTCCTAGATTCTATTCAATTCAATGAGAAAATTTCTAATTTGAACCAAATTCAAATTTGCTTCGAATTGGAAGACCTAAATTAGAATTTGATTCAATAAGAAGTTCAAATATTCAAATCAATTCGTTAATTATTCGGTGAGGATTCGTTAGTCAAATTCAACATCTAAAATTATCATTTTGATCTAGTATGTAGGTTCTTCCATTCAAATTTTATTCATTAAACATTAGTTTCTTCGGAACAGTTGACCTTTTCATATAAGTTTGATTTATGCTTCAATGAGGATTTTATTCTATGATTTATGATATGGACAATTAATTAAAAAAAAAGGTCAAATTAATTGGAAGTGGTTCAGTGACAGTTAGGTCAAATTAATTTCTGGCCACTAAATCTATAGCAATATTTTTGACATGAATAAAAATGATAGAAATAACAAGATTATTGGAGGAAAACTTTAATATACTTCTTAAAGCCATATTACATGATAATTCAAAATGCTATGTGGCAGGTGTTGAGATCGTTGTAGAGCTAAGGAGGGACAGAGTTTTAGCATTTCAGATGGGAGACAACCGGAGCAATGCTGGGCTTGGAATATTTGAGCAAACTGATGCCAGGAGGGGGGTTGGGGGTGCAGAAGTTGCAAAGGGATCATTGGGAGGGAGGGAATCAGGCTCATGTGATCACCTCAAACAGGACAGTGAATTAAATGAGTTTTTTTATTATTATATTTATTGAGTTTCTTTTTTATTTTTAGTGGGACTAGGTGACTTTCAAATGAGAAAAAAATATTAGATGCATAAACATAGATACATGCATACATAATTATATTCATATACTATCAAATTGAATTGAATTTTTTTTAATCGAATCCAAGAAAAAATATTATCTGACTCGCTAAGCTATCAGATTTAGTTATGAGATTCATATTCAATTCCTTTTGTTTGAGTCTAATTTTTTTTCAAATTTTTATTGAGTTGAGACCAAATCACATTCAAATATGATAATTTGATTAGCAGTTCTAGCTGAAAGGGGAGCAGAGAAGAGCCCAGTTACATTCAGACCTGAACTTGAAACATCCTTGGCAGTTCCGTGGGCAATTTTCGCTCCAAAGAAATTGTGCTATCTTCAAAGGAAATAGGGCCTATGCGGACAATTTACTAGTGAATGTGGAGTCATCATTGCAAGGGTCGTGGGATAGCTGTCTTGTGAGGGCAAGCCATTTGTTCTGATGTAATCCTGACCTACGAAGTAAGTATAATTACAGACAATCACCGACCTAGAGTGATTGATTATCCCTTCTCAAGCAAAGAAAAACAGAGGAGATCCGAGAATGGCAAACCCGAGGTGGGGGGAAGGGCACGCACCTGAATTGTGTCAATAAGAGTGGCCTTTCTCTCGTCGTTGGTAGGAGGTGCCGCCAGTATCGACGAAGAAGGCCATCCGTGCTCATTGAAGTACCTAAAGACGTCCACAATGCACATTAATTCCAATCCTCGAGAAACTGAGGGACAAAGAGAGGTGAGAAGAATCGAGATGGTCCATTCCATTACCATCTCATCTTGGGCTTTCCGCCACCAATGCGATTCTGGAGGACATCGTAGAACTCGGGGGACCAGTTGAGGGGCCCGTCGGAGGAAGGGCAGCGAACGTCGAAGTGGAGGAAGGCGTCATTGTAGGCCTGGCGGTGCAGGTGCTCCGATTCCAGTATCACGCCGTCGCAGTCGAAGATGAGCGCTTCGATCGGGGACGACGACGACGACGACGACGACGACGACAAGGAGGGCGAAGAGGCAAAAGAAGCATCTGAAGAGAGAGAAGAGGAAGCAGGCAGCTGTGATATCTCCAGGGGACGACGGCGTCTTCTTGTGGTGGTGGTGGTGCATCTCGACCAAGGAGGAGGGAAGCAAGTGCCGGAGACGAATAGGAGAGGCGAGACGACCGCCGGGCGATGTTGGGGATTTGTAGAAGAAATCTGCGGGAGCGGGAGGAGGGAGAAAGCAACGGCCATGACGAACCAAGTGCTCGTGCTGATCGCCAACAAAACGACGGTACGCCCACCCCTACGCTGTGTTGTCCCCTGACCATGCAATCATTGCCGGCGGGGCAGAACATCGTCTCTGCACCACAAAATGACAGAAAGATTAGTTAAAAAATGTCCCCTCGATATTGGAGGTCTCGATGGGTGGCTGGCGAGAAAAATGACCCCACCACCTCAATCTTCAATCGCTGATACGCATCGTTGACTACGAAGAAATGCCACAGCATCGTGCAAATTATGCACGATTCTGTAAAGGAATTAGAAATGCGAAAGATTTGGTCATTTATTTATTTCATCCGGTAATGTTAGTTTGAGGTTAAATTTTTAACTTCAAAGGTATTCAATCTTTCTCTTTTTTTTAAAGAGGGGCAGCTGTATTTTGTAGTCTAAAGATATTAATGTTAAGGCCCATGTGATAAGAGTAGAAATGTATCCGACTGATGAGTCACCCCCTTAAAATGTACTTGTTGACAATGAATGAAGATAAGATTTGAATGTGTCATTTTTCCACTCTTCGTATTATCCCACGTTGTTGGTTTCCCACCTATTATCATGAGATGACGACGAGCTACTTGTCTATCACTTCCTCTACGTCACTTAGCCGTTTGGCTGGTGCTAAGTTGGAACCTATCAACCTAATATCAAAGTCAAATCGTCGGCACACCATGGAGAGGGACGTCGCCTCCTCTGAGTACGTCGACGATAAGCTGGACGTGCTCATACACGCACAACAGGAGGCCATTGGCCTAATGGAGCAGCAATCCAACGCACTCAACGAGATCATCCACCTCCTTAGAGAGACGAGGGTGAACGAGAGGGCATCGACCAGTCAGGGATCGCCCCAACCATCTCCTCGGCCACCACCGCCAACACCAACAAAGCCAGACAGTGGCCTTGCAGCTCTCACCAAGGCCATCAAGCTCCCATTCCCAAACTACGATGGCAAGGAGGACCCCACTGGTTGGTTACATCGCGCAGAGCATTTCCTAGCATTCCATGGCATCGCTGAAGAGGATCGAGTGTCCCTCGCAGCACTGCAACTAAAGGGGGAAGCCAACCAATGGCTTCATTAGGGGGAGATTAGCGGCCGAATCACCTCATGGGGTGATTTCCACGAAGAGATCCTTGTGCACTTTGGTCGCAATGCTTATGAGTAGCCGCTGGCGCAACTTGTGAATTTGCGACAGACAACCACGATCGTCGATTACTATTCCCAATTCGAGGCCTTGCAGGACCTCATCCCTCTGATGTCGAAGGAAAGCTTTGTTGAGATATTTATCTCCAGGCTCAAGGACGACCTTCATACGAAGGTACTCGTTCTCGAACCATGGACAATGGCACAAGTCATACGATACGGTCACATCTTTGAGGAGTGCAATCAATGTCACAACCACATGGAAGACCCCATGGTGGCCCCCACCCCTCCTCCAGGATTGCCCAGACCACCACCGTGGCGGGAGAGACGAACCGTCATACTGAGCCCTCCCCTCCTATCCACAAGTTGACCCTGACGGAGATGGTGGAGCACTGCAAGCAGAACCTTTATTACAATTGTGATGAGTGTTACGTTCCCAGCCACCGCTGCAAAGCCAAGATCGTTTACATGCTCGCTGACGACATGGACACCAAGTCCGCAATCACAGACACAACGGAGGAGATGGAGATGGACGAGCAGCTCTCTACTCATGCGATGGCACCACCAAGTGCGAGTGGCCTGCTGCATCTCGCCTTCTGTACCACGGCTGGTGATGGCGTAGCCTTAGCGGACTCAAGGAGTTCCAATAATTTCATCGACCCGCATCTCATTCCCGAGGATGCGCTTCGCACCCACCTACGTTGCCCAATATGGGTGGGCATGGTTGGGGGGTCTGCACTCAGCAAGAATGAGTAGAAGGTCTTCGCATTGCCACACAACAACGTTCCTTCACCATCCATGCATATGTCCTTGCACTAGGCACCTTCGACCTCATTTTGGAGCTCCCTTGGCTTTGCTCCTTGGGAGAGACAGCGTGGGATCTCAACAACCTTACCCTCTCCTATCATGACCGCGACGAGGTGGTCACCCTATGTGGCCTTTTACCAGGTGGTGGTTCCCTCCTTCCAAAGGAAATCAGGGGGGAATTGGCGAACTCACGCCAACTTTTTCTCATCAGTACCAAGCACCCCAACAACGCCACCCCATGGAAGGAGCTCTCCTCCGACCTTGACATGATCAGTGTCCTATGGGAGCTCACTGCCCTCTTTGAGGAACTGCATGGCCACCTACCCGCCAGACAAGCAGCCCACGCCATTCCTCTTAAGCCAGGCACAAAACCGGTGGTGGTGCCACCATACCGCCACTCGTGGAAATAGAAGAACGAGATTGAACTCCAGGTACGGCTCTTGCTTGATGAAGGTCTTATCCGCCCAAGCCACAACCCCTTTGCCTCCCCGGTGCTTCTCATCCAAAATAAAGATGGTACCTGGAGCTTTTGCATCAACTACCGAGCCCTCAATGACCACACCGTTAAGGACCTCTATCTCATTCCCATCATCGATGACCTCCTCGACGACTGATTGCGTAGCAATTCACGCCAACAGATTGTCAATCTTATGTTATTTTCTGACTTTACACATCTAGGATTAGGTAACAATACTTGCATTTTGTAAATACCTGCATTCATGCATAATAAGAAAGGAAGAAAGAGAGAGAGATAGAGCCCTCATGTTTACACTACCACCTGATATCACCCACCTATCACCTACAGTAATCAACCAAAACCTCAAGTGCCTGCCCCACAAAATTCCCAAAAAAAATTCCCAACAACTCAGGCTTGCTCCCACTCCCCGCACCTTACCCCTCACCTATAAAACACCACCTTCACCTCCACTCTCAACGTCGGCACTCATCCCCCACACACACCACACTCGTTCCACCTTCACGCACACTGTAGCACACTCACTTAGCCAGCCACCTCTCCTCTCTCCTTCTCCTCCTCTCCCATTCACAGCACCCTCTCACCAGTTGAGAGGGCACGTTGTGCCATTAGGGAAGCCTCCCATGGTTGCAAACCACCACAACAACGTCCACCACCATCTAGCTCCTTTGTGAGCAGGTAGACGTGGTGGATTCCTTTTTATTTTGCTTTTTTTCATCATGTTTTGATTGCTATTAGCATAGCTTAGAAGCTGAAGTTCTTTGCTCTATTTCGCATGGTACCCCAATCTGATTCATTTTTTCCGCTCAATCACTGATTTTGTTCTCAGTTAATCAGTGACAGCTCACACGTTACCCGCTCCACCGGGTCCCCACTCCACTCTCTCTTCACATCACCGGCTAGGTAAGAAACCTAACCTGTGACAAATTGCCCTAGCTGGTTTCACCGCACCCACGTGCAACCCCCCTCCACCAACTAACTCAAGAAGTGACCGGCTCACTTCTCAGTTAGCTGGTCACTTCTCTTTAGCGCCTCCCGCTCTCAGCCCTCCACTCAGTCACACTTATGTGCACACTGAACAACACCTTTACGCACCACCCGCCCACGCACTAAGAGCACCACACACACCCTCAATGCTTGTGCGCTACGTGCACACACACATAGCCACTAACCTCACAATCACACCTTCACACACATCGACTCACTCACATACACATACACATACACACTACTCACATTTTCACACATTTACATCATGTGCACGTCTCCTTTTATCGTGCATTTTCTTTCATGTGTGTACGCACCAGTTGTGCACACATACGCGATAACCCGCGCACATCAAGCCCTTCTCACACACACTCACACACATCCGATCCACACATCATGCAGCACATAGCTAGGGTTAATCATGTCTCTTTAGACGTTGGTTAACCTAGCACAGTGCTACATCCAATTTTCCAATTCCAATTTTCTTGCATAACATGAATCATATCGCAATTAGACTAGATTTTGTAAATATTATGTTAATTAGCCTATTTTCATGGATAGGGGAGAAGGCAACACATTTATGGGCCTCGGATTGAAGATCCAACCATACGGATCTGATTAGGGTGACGATTGGAGTATAATGCCTTCGAAATCACCTTGATCGAACCTCTGTAACATCATATGCAGTCCGAAGAAGATCAAATGTCAAAGGGCAATGTGATGCAAATTTAGACTTCAGACGACAAATCCGACCCAACGGATGGGTTTGAGTCGACAATCACAGCCTAACGATGTGAAAATCGACCCAATCTGACATCTGTAGTGTCACCGACGAAGAAAAGAAGATGAACAACTCATATGGTGCCACATGGCACCATCAAAGCAGCTCACGATCTCCTTAGCCCACCCTTCACACTCTAAAAGGGCTATCATCATGCATTCCCAACCATTGGATCACCATCCAACAGTCAAGGCTTCTCCACGCCTTACACTGCCAACGCTCACCCATAGCCATTGGATCACCATCCAACGGCTATGGGTGAGCCACGTTGATCGCATCAACCTCAAAGGAGCCATCCCTCACATTTGCAACCGTTGGATCCATGATCCAACAACCCACAATCAATCCCGCTTGATGTAGCGCAGCGGAAATAGCACCTCACCCTTTGAACTTGCGATGTGAGTTCGAATCCTGAGAATGGCTCGTACGCACGGGCGAAATTGAAATAGCATCATGCAATGTGCAATGAATGATGATGGAGTGGCCACGTTACCCCATTCACGTGCCTCTGAATAGAAACTCGCGCATCAGTGCTGCTCGTCTCTTATCAGACAACAGAGGTGGTGCCACACGGCACGAAGGATGGAAGTGAGGGCGATGATGTGCCATCGTACGCATTAAAGGCGTGTAGTGAAGCACGATGTGCATTCGTCCTGAGGTGTTAGATGGAGATTGGAGGGCTCGGATTTCACCTCACAAGCACCAGCAAGCACCAGCACAAGCAACGCATGCGAATGCGTGCCTTGTGCGTGGCTTTAATGAGCCTTGTGCCAAATGATTCACCATCTTCTCTCTTTTCCACTATAAATACCCCCTACACCCTCTCCTTCCTGTTCATCCCTTCCTTCTCCATTCTAACCCTCTCTAAAGCTCCAAGAGCCACTCTAGATCTAGTCCTAAGCCTAGGATACTCCATTAGAGTAAAAAAATAATTTCCCTCCTTCTCACCCTCATTCATGGAACACCTGTAGTCATCTTCTCACCTCCTTTCTGGAAGCAGATCTTGTGACGGCAATGCCCTACCTCGTCCTCCCTTCATCCAACCTTTGTCCTCCTTCATCCGACTCCATTCTCCCTCTTCCAGGCATTGTCCGACCGGCTTGTCCCCCAAGCAGCCATCAAGGGGGATTTCTCGCTCTCTTTCTATTTTTTACTACTTTCTAGTGTAGTTTTATTTTTTGCAATTAGTTGTAATAAACATTGAAGCATTTATCTAGAAGTGATGCTCTCTTTCTCTCATATTTTGCAAGTAGAATAGAATAGTTAGATATTTTTTCGACCTTATTTCTTGTTATATAAAATCCCAAAAAAAATTAGAAAGGATAAAACTCTTCAAAAATAAATAAAAACAAACATGGACTTCCTAATCAAGCGTTCACCTCCCTACGTTCGACCCAGGATTCACCATCCCAATTATAAATATTATTTGATAGCTAGATTTTCGCAAATATGGCGATGGGTTTTTCAAAACGACGACTTTTATCGCAAATTTTCCGATTCACCCGGCAACAACCTTTGATTTTGTTTTCTGGATTCTCCCACACTTGACTTTTATCTCACTTTTCTTCAATTTATTATGATTGCAGGTACTCATCTAAGGTAGGCAAAAGTGGTAGATTTGAGAAAAGTGCAGGTTGAAGGTTCTGTAAGTCTTCCCCCATTCCCCACCCATTAGTTTCATTTCACCACATTAATAACTAAGACTCAAATTTACTTAGGTGTTCACATAAACCCTTGGATAGATTTGTTTATCTTGTTTTCCACCACCTTCAACCACACCCCCCGCATATATAAAAAAAAAAAAATCTTTATTTGATTGTGGGACATAAATTGAAATCTACACACATTAAGCACCCACAATTTCTTACTTAAGGTGCACCATTCCTATTTGATTCAGTCATTAACTGGGACTCTAACTTGTGGACTCAGTACACTTAAACTAAATACATACACTTGTGACTATTTTCTATGTGCCTTGTTTAGTGGTGCGAATAGCCAATTGATTGATTTGCTTGGGTTGCACCACTAATTATAAAATTCACTCATCTAGTAGCTTGCTCTGTAGGGTTCAATTTTTAGGAACTAACCAAGCACTCCACATCATTTTTTATTTCTAAAGGAATAGATCTACACCCGTGCTTTCAAAACATGGTTTGTGTCACTAAACTTGATTGAACATACCTAAATTCTAACATTAAAAGCTACTAAGCAAGATTTAAATCCTAAAATTCACCTTATCTCAAATAATCTTGCTTGAAAAGCACTAATTGTGCACGCACATACTATTGAATTGATCATTAAGGGCACAACCCATTTAAGGGCCCATCATATTTCAAGAGCACTATTATCCCAGGCATTAACTTAAAATTGAGTAGACGTTGGCCTTAAGATTCATCAATCCATTTCAGGATACTCTTCGGACTGTAACGGTAATAAATGACATCTGCTTTTTCCAGAAGGTGCTAAGTTGGGAGGCATGATTGTCAAACGACTTAAGTAGGTAGAGTTTTGGCATAATTAGTGGCCCTTAGGACACGCTCCTCCTGCTTCGCCAGCCCAACTTACTAGCTTCTAAATTAAGGACAACACAAAATTCATGTTGTGGTTAAGAGTTTATATTGGGGCATAGGTCCTTAGGCTACCCAACTTATGGACAGGCTTGTGCTTTTTGTACTACAGGGCTCAACTTTCCCGTCCTTCCAACTTCCTTCCGGTGTATGCTTGGAAGGTCATTGAATCCTTGATTGGAAGAACCTTTAGACCATTCGCGGAGGCGTAGGTTGAGTTTTAGCCAAGCAGATCCCATGGCTAACCCACAACCACCTCACCTGCCTTCGAAGCAGCAGGAGCTGATTTAGAGGCAGTTGGACCAATTGCAACAGATGCAACAACGGTTCCAACAAATGAATGGTCAAGGCACTCAACCCTTGAAGAATTTTTATGATCCTTCAAATTACGGGGATCGTCCCAACGTTGTGATCCCCACTGGCGATGTTGAGATCAAGCCCTAGGTTTTGAGTTTGATTAAACACTTTCACAGACTTGGCTCAGAGGACCCATTCCAACATTTGGAGGATCTGATCACTCTGGTTCAAACCACTAAATCACGGAATGTGGATAAAGAACAGATGCTTATGAGCCTTTTCCCCCATTCACTCAGGGATAAGGTTGCACATTGGTTCCATACCATTGGAAGACCAATCGCTACTTGGACAAAATTGAAATCAGTTTTCCTGAAGAAATTCTTCCCAATTAGATGGACTAATGCTCTACGACAGGTGATTACTACTTTCACCCAGCGACTGGGGGAACCATTTCATGGGGCCTGGGAGCGATTTCAGAATATGTTGCAGAAGTGTCCACATCACGAGGTGCCTAAATGGCAACTCGTGTAGATTTTCTATCATGTGTTGAATGATCAACTCCGTAATCACGTGGATGCTTCTTGCGACAGCAATTTCCTCAAACAAAGATGTAGATAGCGCATACGACTTGTTCGAGGAAATGAGTGAAAACATTATAAACCACGCCTCTATGGAAACCTTCAACTGATCCCAACAAATCGGATCAAATGACAATGAGGTTCAAGATTCTCATACATTTGATATAGAATTGATTTGCAATAAATTAGATAAGGTGGATCGGTTGCTAAGAGAATGGAAGAGTAGATGGCCAAAACTCTAATATTTCTAGATACACTCAATCCCAAAGCTTAGGATTCCATTCTTCACAAGCTCCTATGGGACAGGAGTTTATGAACTAACTCGAGTCAGCTCAACCTTTGAGCCAACACTTCTTGAAACCCTACGGGTTCCAAGCAAGGCCCTTTGATCCTAATTTTTCTAAGTCTTCTTTCTCTTCATCCTCATTTTATGAGGATGCTTATGCAATACAGGAGAACGTTAGGTCCAACCCATACTCAAATTCCTATAATTCTAGTTGGAAAAATCACCATAACTTTTCCTGGAAAGATCTGGGGCAGCAGACCCAATTTACAACCAACAATTATGTATCGCAAAAACCCATGGGTTAGGGTCATGTATACTCAGTTGCCACTATATCAGGTCAATCAGCCCATGTGGAGTGCCCAACAACTCGCAGGGCAGGTTGATTTGAACTTGAAGATGATAGAAATGCAAGGGTCAATGCTCCAGCTCATGCAACAAATGGAAACTTCGCTGGAAACCTTGCAATCCGGACTTAGTGCAAACATTCGACAGCCCGGATCTCTTCCATCTCAACCAATACTAATCCCTAGAAATGTGCAGAACCAAGGCACTGAGCCTCAAGGGTTTGGCAATGGTGGGGAGCCACATGCTCAAGCTCATGCTATCTATCAAGCTACCCCAGTCTCTCCCAGAGCTAACTAAATGCCCACCATAATTAACTTGGAATCTCCTGTTTTGCCCAACCCTCCCTAAGGCACAAACCAACAACACTTTGCCACTGAGACAACACACATCCCAATGTTAAAAAATCCCCCACTTGGAGGATCTTGACTCCTATTGCGGCTCCACCTTTGGTGCTCCATGTGACGACGCTCATTGATTTTGTTGCTTCCCTGAGTTCCCACTACCACCTTCGCCCTCCGGTGCTCTACGAGGACCATGACTTCGCCCTCCCATCCAAGTAGCCATCAAAGTCGGGTTGGAAAGATTGGAAGGAGGGAGATGGGCTACTCGGGCGATTTGGGCGACGGATGGAGGAGGGTTGAGCGTCAACGACGGGGGTTGGTGATCAGAGAAGGGAAGGTGGGGGCTTCAATGAACGGTGGGCCAAGGGAGGTTTGTCACGAGGCTTTGATAGAAGGAGATCGTAGTGAGGGTTTAAAGAGGGGGTTTTGTGCATTCGATGCAGGGAATGAGGGCACGCCGCAGCATATTGTTGCAATGCTCTTGTTTGCCTTACATGTGGTGGGGTAAGGCACAGGAGAAGCACATGTCAAAAAAATAGGCCTCGGGAGGGGCAACGTGAGCCATCAAGATCACGTGGGGGTTTTGACCCTCCACAACGAGATGAAGGTCCAAGACCTAATCGTCAGGTCTTCCAACGTGAATCGAGGCACAAGGAGGGAGAATCACATAGCATGGCAAATATTGAAGGCTCCGACAGCACCATCTTTGGACGTCGAAGTCCCTCTCCTGTTGGACATCATTGCTGTGGAGACACTCCTCCGGGGATCTCTCGTCAGGGAGATCATGGCGAGCTCCCTTTCCTTGGATGCTATCCAAGGCTTTGTAAGATCCCTTCCCCTTTCCTCATCGATGTGGAAAGTTATGGTGATGAACCCTTCGAGGTTCTTGCTTTTTGGATTGTCGGATTCCGATGTCGATTCGTTGAAGTTTTGTTCTTCTTGTTGTGGATCTATTTCTATTTTGTGGAGATTGGTTTTCCCATTTTATGGGGCTTTGAATGAGAGACCCCCTCAATGTGTTTATATCAGAGAAGATGTGGTTACGATCAGAGGATTGCCGCTGCATCTTCGTTCTAATGCAGTTGTTGAAGACATCATTGCAGGTTTTGCTTCCTTGAAAGGAGGCTTGGTAGTGGGTTTGACAGAAGGCGATGGAAGCTCAGTGACCGTGGAGGTTCAACTAAGACAGTGGGTTGTTCCATGAGAGGGTGGTCCTTCAATGTGATGGCTCATCTTTGCTTCTATCTATCAGGGTGATGGTACAACCTGTGGTGGTGGAGACGAAGGAGAGGAAAGAGGAGGCTAAGTGTGGGAGGGATGTGGACATCCAATGGCGCCTTGTGGTGTAGGAGTCTCAGGCTTCGGGAAGCAATACTCAGAAGAAATGTAAGGTCACTGAGGAGACACAGAAGGTGTAGATGAGAGTGAGGAAGAAATGGGTGACAGTGAGCCCATGGAATATGGGGGTGATCGGGTGATTATCCTTAATGATGGGAGAACGTCTACTAGAGAAGAAGCTTAGAATGTAGTTCAGCCATGGATAGCAGCACGTTTTTGTTTTCTATGCCTGAGGGGGGTGCCTACAATGAAGGGTTTGATACATCTTCTCGTGGGACTACTGCAGGTAGGGGAAGGTATAATCTTCGAAATAGGGGATCATCTAGAGTGGACGTGAAGCAGGTGGCCAGCATTCTCTATGTTGCATGTAGAGGAGATCATAATGGGGATAAATAGACCACCACATGTTGAGGACCGTAATGTGGAATGTTAGGGGTGTGTAGGACCTCACCCGGCAGAATATTTTGGCCAGGTACCTTAAAGAGTGGAGGATTGATTGTGCTTTACTACAAGAGACTCACATTGAGGGGGATGGAGTGGGGGAGTGGTTTCCCTTGAAAAAGGATGAGACCCAATGGAGTGCGTTGGATCATCTGGATGAGTAGGAGGCCTGTGCGTGTGGTGGAGGTCCAACTATCTTCGTCTGGAAGACAAGAAGATTGGTAGATATGTGATCACTTGTTGCTTCATAAGAGAGGTGGATAGTGCTATGACATACTTCTCTTCAGTTTATGGGCCTTGTAACCAGAGTGACAGATCGCTCTTATGGGATGAACTGAGGGATGTAGCTGGGTGGGTGCAAGGAGCAGTGTGGCTAGTGGGTGGAGATTTCAACGCCACCTTACTTTCAAACGACAGACCAGATGGTAGGGTAGACTCCTCTGCACACGACTTCAGCATGTGGTTGATGAGTTAGAGTTGGTGGACATCCCCTTGTCTACTGCAGCATACATGTGGAGGAACGGCAGTGGCTTGATGTTGAAGATAGCCCACTTCCTAGACGACGTGGATTTGATGGGCACTTATCATATGGCGTATGTGACAACATTGGGAAGGCCTTTTTAAGACCATACCCCTTTGGTCTGGGAGCATGGAGAGGGTGCCAAGATGACTACGTACTTCAAATTTCAAAAGTCGTGGCTCAAGGAGGAAGGTTTTTGGGACATGGTGACATCTTGGTGGGAGTCACAGGAGGTGGTGGGCTCGGCTACGTAGTGCTTAGCAGTAAAGTTGTGAGGTCTACAACTTATGCTCTTTGATTTTAAAAAATCATTGGCACATGTGAGGGCTTAGAAAAGGATGGAAGACATGGAGGGTGTGAAGAGGCTGGACGAGAAGGAGGGGTAGGGGCTGCTCACTGAGGAAGATCAAAAAATTAGAAAAGACCTACAGGATACTATGGCCAAGGAAGATCTGAAGCGAGAGGTGGATTGGCATCATAAGTCATGGTAGCTATGGCTGAAGGAAGGAGATTCAAATACTAAATTTTTCCATGCAGCTGCTAGGGCGAGGAGGAGGTTTAACTTGATCACTACTCTCCGTTATGGAGATCAAGTGACCGAATCACCAGCCGATCTTTGTGGCCTAGCTAATGTGTAGTATACGAACACCACATGGGCAGGTACGAGAGAGGCATGGAAGCTCACAATGTATGGCATGCCAAGGTTGAATGAAGAAGCTGGTCAACATTTGTGAAGACAGATCAGTTTGGAGGAGGTGATCACGACATTGAAGGAATTGAAGGCCGAAGGGTCACCTGGCCTAGACGGCTTCCCTATTCTTTTTTACAAGGAATTTTGGCAAATGCTTAAAGAAGATGTCATGGGAGTCTTGGAGGAGTTTTAGAGGGGAAACTTTGGGATGGAAAAAATCAATAGGTCCCTTCTTTTTCTTCTCCCAAAGAAGGTAGGTGCGGTGTCCCATTTTGATTTTAGGTCCATTGCATTGTCGAATGCTATTTACTTATTGATTGGGAAGATACTAGCCAATCATATGAGAGACATCTTGCAGCCACTCATCAATTCAGTACAGTCTACATTTTTGAAGGGTAGATCTCTGCAAGTGTCTTTTATCCTTGCCCAAGAGATGGTATCGGGATGGGTAAGGAGAAGGAAGAAAGCCTTTTTGTGGAAGATAGATTTCTTCAAGGCGTATGACTCAATTTCTTAGGCATACCTTTTGGGAAATCTTCCAGAGGCAAGGCTTCCCAGAGACGTGGATTCAGTGGATCAGATGGTGCATAACTACCTCCTCCTTTTCGCCTCTCATTAATGACCATCCAACGGGCCATTGGATCCAGTCGCAGAAGGGCATTAAGCAAGGGTGCTTGGTCACCCCTTTGGTATTCATTTTGGTCGTTGACACCCTTGCCCTCTTCGCTTTTAAAGCCTACTCTAGGGGCCTTATCGACGGGTATACTCTCTCATCACAAAGAGCTTTGACACCCATACTGCAGTTTGCTGATGACACTGTCTTCTTTGTAGGAGGGGAGTATGAGGCTAAGTGCCTGAAGTAAGTGGTGGAAATATTTAGAGAAGTTTCGGGCCTTCAGATCAACAGTGCAAAGTCCTCCTTGGTGTGTTTTGGGTATGCATGTAGTGTGAGAGATAGGTTATCCCATATCCTCCAGACGCCAGTTGTTAGATTAGCAATCAGATATCATGGGTTTCCACTTCAAGTGAAGAAAATGAAGAAAAAAGACTGGATGGTGCTCTTAGATAAGATTTTGGCCAAGATGGCTAGGTGGTGTGCCCACTTCCTTTCAAAGGGGGGAAAACTGATTTTGCTTTATTCAGTCTTGTCAGCCATGCCTGTTTTTCTCTTCTCACTATTGTGGCTGCTTGACTCAGTGCTGAAGAAGATTGATGTGCTGTGAAAATGTTTCTTCTGGAAAGGCCCAGCACATAATGGCCACTTTATGCAACCTGTCAAGTGGTGTCAAGTGTGTACCCCTAAGAAAAGTGGTGGTCTGGGGGTGAGAAGCCTCAGGGAATTCACTGACTCCTTACTACTCAAGTGGGAAGTGAAGATCCTGAGGGGGGAGGAGGGGATGTGACAGGAGGTGGTAAGGGACTCCTACAGTGGTTCAAGACGATTGAAAGAAGTGATTCAAGTCAGAAATTCATCGTCTTTCTGGGCTTCGGTTTCTATGGTGGTGGAGAACCGGTGCAGGTTGTTTTTCCCTATGCTGGGAAGGGGTGAACGCCTTGCATTTTGGGAAAATGATTGAAGTGGGCTTAGGAGGCTGCAAGACACTTTTCCCCGTGTCTATGAAGCCTCTAACAGGAAGGGAGCTTCGGTGGCAGAAATGTGCCACCAAGAGAATAGACGGTGGTTGATACAGACGGGCAATGCACCTTTTACTAAATTGGGTGGAGAAGTTGACATGCTAAGAGTTGTTTTGGCAGCATTTCAGCCTAAAGAAGGCATTGACAAGTTCAAGTGGAAAAGGGGAGTTTACACATCTTCTAAGGTCTACTCGATCTTGTTGGAGGAGGATGAGGAGAATGAGCATTGAAGGTTCTGTGCACACCTTTGGAAGATCAAGGTCCTGCTGAAGGTCCAGGTGTTTCTCTGGCTGATAAGAAGGGAAGGGTTGATGACTGGTGCATACAGAAGATGGATCCTTGGCACGCCACACGTCTATTGCCCCTTGTGTGGTTTTGAGGAGGATGACACGTGTCACCTCTTTAGTGCTTGCCTGGTTACAAACAATGTTTGGCAGAAATTCTGTTCCTCTTCTCTGCCTACGTGGGATATGTTGTGGCACTTTTTTTTGGATCCTTGTGATTTTTTTTGGTATTTTTATAAGGCAAGAGATCAGATCGACAAAATCTTTATCTAGCTAATCTACTTGCAAAATGAGAGGGAGAGGGAGAGAGAATATCACTATATATCTAACCAGAGTCTATTACAATTAATCTAAAAATATAAGATTACACTAGAAAGTGATAAAAGATAGAATGAGTTGAGGAAGTCCCCCTTGACGGCTGCTTGGAGGATAACTTGCTTTGACGGTGCCTAAATGAAGATGGTGAGGGGTTGGACAAAGAAGAACGGTGTGGGAGGAAGGAGGATGGGGTAGGACGACATTGCGGTGAGGATCTACTTCCGGATCAGGGTGAGAGGACGACCACAGGATGCTTCACAAAAGGGGGTGACAAGCGAGAAAATATTTTACTTTTCTACTCTAAGGTGCATCCCGGGCTTGGGACTAGCTCCTTAGAGCTTTGAAGGAGGTGTGGGAAGAAGAGGAAGAGATGAAGAAGAATGAGAGGGGTGGTGGTCCTTTTACAGTGGAGGAGAGGAGGCAAAATAAGATGACGGGACAACAATGACATTTAAAATTGCTACTGAAGATCTGTCACAAGCGTTGCCAAAGGCCCTAGCTCATGCTCGCTCACACACGTGCAGTGCTTGAGCACGTGCAGCTGTCGTGCGTGCATCTACTGTCGGATCGAGATCTAAGGGTCAAGGATCGTGCATGGGCCGACGCTCCAAATCGCACTTCTAGCGCATATCATATGGTGAGTGCGTTTGCTAGTGTGATCGTGCATTTCCTGCCTGGCCTCATTCATGTTGATTCGTGCTCACACGTGGGTTTGTCATCGTCGCTGGATCTGAATCAAGCGGCTCTATTTGGCCACTCCCACCTGTGTGCAAGAGTTGAGGCATAGGTGATTCGAACCAGTGTCACAGGTTTGGGAACGCTCTCGCTGACTGTTGCGCTACACGTGACTTTATGTCAAGTGGATGTAATTCTACTCGAGGCATCATGGCTGCTTTATAGCTGTTGGATGGAAATCCAACGGATGGGATCGTATAATGGAGATGCCTTCAGAACTAAGCGGGGATGGCTGATGATAATGTCATCATTTGTCATATCTAGCTTAAATTAGTCATAATCAATTGATAAATGCTCCTACATAACTGTCAGAAGATTGTAATTCACTACATATCCATTCTAAGAAATAAACATGAAAACAGGGGTAAAACTGTAGTTTTAACAGAATATCCTAATTACAGAACAATCATGGGGTTTCTTAAGGGTTAATTGAAGGTCAAATGGTCATAAATGTCTAATAAGTGGGTTCATACAGACAGAAATAGGTTTTCACGTATTACGAGAATTAAATGACATCTGAAACCCTAAAAATAGATCCTCTTAATTCACTGAGGTTCTGGTCAGAATAAAATTCACCTAAACCTTCTAAAAATCATAGAAAAATATTCCCTAAGGTTTCGTACCTTTGCTTTGACCATTGGAACCCATTTTGACCTAAAATAGTCTTAAACAGACAGTTGCCCTAATTTGAGTTTCTATGTAATTTTTCCAGTTAAACTTGGTTAAAACCTAAATCCAACTTCATCATTAGATTCCTTGGGTTCAAATTAGGTTTATACCAAAATTTAAGCCCAATCAGAGATCATCTCGACCTAGTTTGCATTTTGGTTCAGTCTGAGTCTTTTCTCTCACACACATGCCCCTAACTTTCAAATTCTTTGCAGATAGCCCCTCATCTTTGTCGTATTCTTCACCAACAGGTCCCCACCGCCTTCAATTTTTAAACCTACTTCACTGGCAACCTTTGATTGGAGAGTTCTCCCTGATTGATTGACGAAACCCTTCCAAATTTGGAAGAACTCCTGAGACAATCTCCTTCCATTTGAGCCAATTATTGGGCTCTAATTCCTACTCAAAACTTCATGCGAACCTTGCAAAGGTTCGAGTTTCCTTCTTTGCCAAGTTACCATGCTTCCAAGCTTGGAACGACCATTTAACACCTATAAAAGCATGCTTATTGTAAGGCTGTGCACTTTAGCAAGGTTTGGGGCCAAAAACCTCTTCCTAACCCTACATCCAACCCCTCTCCGACCAAGCTCCGGCGGCCTTCCTTCCTCATCTTCCTAGGTGTAGCCAACGGCCAAATTGGCCTACCCATCCTCTTCTTCGTCTTCCCCCACTCCTCTCCAATCAAAGTGAGGGATGTCTGACCCCGTTCCACATCACCATCCCTCTTAGAAGATCTTCATCTTCTCCGTCATCAGCGTGCCAAAGCCGGCACCATCCTACCTCCTTCGTCCCTTTAGAGTAGATAGGTTCTTTTAGAGTTCTAGGTTAGTTTTCCTATTCAAAAACCTAAAAATACCCCTCGACGCACATGCTCACCATCATCTCTCCCATCTCCGGCCACTTCTCCGGCGAGGTCATCCGGTCGCTACACCCATCCATCCACCTCACCAACACTCCCATGAGCTTCGCCACCTCACCACAACCAAAACCTCTCTCTTATCTTGCTATTCCATCTACCCAAACATGTCACCGAGCAACCCATTTTGTACCACATATTCTGCGTTCGCCCAACCTCCACAGACCCTCTCATAGCACACCACCACCACCAATGGCCTCACTGTTGGTGCTAGAGCACCACGATCATTTGTTTTGATGATAACAAAACACGTGTCATTTAATATTTGCGCTTTGAGTCTTAGATTTCAGGTCAATCGCAAATGGATACGTGATTAGACGGAGTTCGAGCTCACATCCAGGACGGATTGGAGGAGCTCAATGGAGAGCAGAAGAGATTCGCGAGGAGCGATATATTGAAGAAGGAAGGAGATGAAGAATAGGATAGATTTCCTTCTCTTATACTCATTGTATTTTTCGTTTCTTTTGTTGCTCTTTATTTTTGTTACTTAGATTTCTGTTAAAGAGCCTCAAAGTACCCTAACAGTAGTCCTAGGAACACCCGCACAACCCTAGGATACTTAGGTTTTCTGTAAAACACTTAGAAAACCAATATAGGGTTCAAACAGAGTTTCCAGACGTCTAATTCCCAAATCAGACGTCTGATAAAGTATTTTAAGACGTCTGACTGTTGTTTCAGACGTCTAATAACTATTAGGCTGGACATAGTTAGTTCTGTCTAATGAAATCAGATGTCTAGACATTAGTCCAGACGTCTTAGGAGACGTCTGATGGATTTGCCAGACGTCCAATTAGTGGACCGTTGGCTGGCTTAGCAAACACACGAGGATATGACCGTTAGAGCCTTATCAGACGTCCATAGGACTGTCCAAACGTCTGATAATTGACCGTTTTGCCTCGGCTGACCCAAAATCTCTTCTCAGAGATTTTCTAGCCATTGCAACGTTTGGAAATACATTCCCACAGAAAAAGTAGGTTTTCAGACGTCTAGACATAGTACCAGACGTCCTATATGTCGTCTGATGGACTTACACAAAAACCCTATTTAGATCCGATCCAAGTCAGGAAGAGACCCGCCCAAAATCAGACGTCTGACCTTGAAATCAGACGTCTTAAAGTGAACTTCCAGACGTCTGATGCCCGAATTAGACATCTGATAAGCCTGTCAGAGCAATGATTGTTCCTGATTTCGGGCTGATTCTCTTGGGCTTTGTTCCCAACGGCTATGGAAGCTTCTCCAAGCCTTCCAAAGCCTTCCTAAGGCCTCTATAAATAGAGGGGAACCTTTGCAACACAAACACACACTTAGAGAGACCAAGATACACAAGAAACACTTTGTAATACACTTTCCACTCTCTTGTGTCCTAGCTAGCTCTTGCTCTCCAAGCTCAAGTTCCTTTCTCTCGAGAGCATCAAGCTGTTGCGCACCAGCTCTCCCGCCGTTGTTCACGAGAGTGAAGTTGTGCCGTCGCGTGGCTCACGCACCGCGTCATCAACTCGACGCACTCCTTGCAAAAGGGAGTTTCCTAATTCCTATAGAAGCTTAGGTTAAAAATTACTTTGTTGGCTCTATAGGACTTGTTATTTATTTTATCTTTGTTATTTGGTTAGGTATTCGCTTTGCAAATTCCCGTCTCCTTCGCGAGACAAAATCCTTCTCGTGGAGAGAAGGGGTTGAGGTACGCTACCCTCGTTTAAGTAGCGTGGTTGTATTGAGGTTGAATCACCCTCGTTTAAAGTGATTCGGTTTAGTGGATTTTGATCAACTTGGTTGATCGGAAAATCCTAACTCAAGAGGGTTAGGTGGTGGTTTTCACCCGGTTTGGGTTTCCACCTAAAAATTCTTGTGTACTTGTGTGATTGCTTATTTGTGAGATTATTATATTTCATTTCCGCAATTATTATGTCATCCCTCCTGGTAGGTCGGAACCTTCACTCACCACTCCCTTGCGAAGCTTCTTAGCCGGTTTAACTTGGCTGAAAGGTTGTGCTCTTGTTTTCAGGTGTTCGCCCCTTCGTCGCCATTGCTGAAGCTCTTCAAAGAACTCCAGAGTGTGTTCTTGTGACCCCACTCCAAGGTGCTTACTCCAGGTGATGCGGAATCACCTAAAGCAACTCCCCAGGTGGTCAATTAAGGACGCCAACTGCAGCTGCACTCGCAAATTGGCAAAGGTTCCATCAGCAGCGCACGCGCGAAGAAGCTGCAAGATTTAGTCCCACATCGTTAACGAAGGAGCACACGATAGCAAATAAATTGATTTTGTGTTTGGGGCTTATTGCCTCCAAACACGGGGTGAGGTTCCTTCACCTTACCCGTACCCAACCCGGCTACCTAGACCTATCACTCCTCGCTCATCACCACCCCCAGTGAGCCTGGACCCAGGTACGTGATCCGATTACCCGATTAAACTAGATATCAGAGAGAGAGAGGAGACGAGGAATGAAAGAGAGAGAAAGAGCAGGAGAGGGTGGGTTTTGCTTCAGAGAAGAAAGCTTGACACTTAGCCACTATGAGAAGAAAAAAGGATGAAAGGAAGAGAAGAGGAAAGGTTATAAAGAAGGCAGAAGAGGAAAGGCAGAGAAAGTAGACTTAAAGTGAGAAGAAAGGAAAACAAGGGGCCGTGCCAAGAGAAGAGAAAGGAAAGAAAGAAGAAGATAGTAGAAGAAAAGAAGAGTATTGTAGCAGAGAACATTTAAGTCGTCTGATTCTCAAATCAGAAGTCTAAGTACTGTTCATTTATTTAACATCATTTGAGTAATTGATATATATGTGCTTAGTGTTATTCGAGCGAGATCGAGGTTGTAAATGCTGTGTTGTAGTATTGGTTGAAATCACTTGAAAACAAATAGAATTTTATTACTCGAATGGAAGTTCAAGGTCGAACACAGGGAGCAAATAGGAATTCACACACTAATCTCAATAATGTAAATGAGCATAAGAAATAAGCCAATAAATTACTCAGAAATGATAATCAATATAAAGCGTGAGTTTAACATATGGCAAAAAGGATCTCAAAGCAAAAACAATGGTGATTTAGATCACCAATTATTCAATTTAAACATACATGCATTGAGTTCAAATAATGCAACAGTGCCATCAATCATTCAACTTAGGTACTTAAATAACCAGATAATGCCTCAAATCAGACGTCGGGTCTAATGACCAGACGACTTAACCATCAGATGCTACAGTGCTTCCCTAGCATTGTTCTTCTTCTTCCTCTTCTCTTCTTCCTCATGCTGCAGGCCTTCTTTTCCTTCTTTAGATCTTCTTCCTCCTCTTCTTGCCTGTCTTCAGCCTCTTCTCTTCATCTTTCTTCACACATAAGGGGAAGACACTCTCAGATTTGGTTAAGTGTCGCATAGGGAAAAACCCTCCCCTGCCCTCGCTCTCTCTCTCTCTCTCCTTTCTCTCTCTGGGATCTGCCCTCCCAGGGCCTTGGGTATTCGGGTAGAGCAAACCCGGGACCAGGCTTACCGACGTGGGTGGTGAGCGAGGAGTGGGAGTCGCTTAGGTGGGTAATTGGGTGAACTAGACCCGCGAGTCAGGTGTCGCAAGTGAGGCGTGTGTATGGTAAGGAGGACCTCACCCTCATGTTAGGAGGCAAAGAGCCTCTAGGACAAAATCAATATAAGCGCTGCTATGTGGCTGTTAGCGCCCGATGTGAGACTATCTCACCGGGCTTCTTCTGCGTGTAGCTGCGAGGGATGGCACCTTCGATTGCAGTTGTAGGAGCCTCAGTGTCTTCAATTAGTGGCCTGGGCGTTCTCCTGAGAGTAAGCTGCACTGCCTGGAGAAAATGCCTGGGGCTTACGGCAACAAGAAACCTTCTTCAAGCTCCTTGAAGGAGCGCTGTTAATGGCGACGAGGGCAAATACCTAAAAACATAAACACGGCCTTGCGAGCCAATTAAACAGGCTCAGGAGCTTTGCCGTAGGGGTGGAGTGCATTGGTGGTGTTACCGTGGCTTGTGGAGGAGTGTGGTAGTCGGTCGGAGTCGGGGAAGGTAACCGGTGATGGGTTTGTTTGGGGGAAGTGTTGGGTGTGTGAATGGAGAGATAAGGAGAGGGTTTTTGTGTGGGAGGATGAGGTGAAGGTTTTGAGGTGGTCGGCAAGGCGGATGGAGTTGTGTAGCAGTGGAACCGCCTCGCCGGAGGAGCAGTCGGAGACGGGGAAGACGGAGGTGAGCGGCGGCGTCGAGGGTTATTTTTGGGATTTTTTGGGTAGGAATCTAAATTAGGAATCTGAGCTAACTAATCTAACCTAATCTAAATGAACGAAAGGGGGGAGAATCCGCACAGGGGGTATGTTGACGACGGAGAAGACGAAGTGCTCCAGTGAGGGTAGGAACGACGATGACGACAGGAAGGTGGCTCCTGCTGGTACGGCCAAGAGTGGACGAGAGAGAGGAAGGGAATCCGGCCACTGGTATTGTGGATGAATGAAGAAGGAGGTCAGGAGGAATCGCTGGAGCTTGCAGAGCTTCGCGGCCGGAGCAGAGAGAGGAAAGGAGGGGTTTCACGGCTGGAATCAAGTCTAGGAAGTTCGGCCTAATCTAAGGGGTCTTTTATAGGTCTTTGGGGGATGCTTTGAGCTTGGGTTGGGAAGCAAGCTTCCCAAGCTTGGAATGTTCACCAGAGATAGGAATTCCAAAATACCCTAATCTCTCATGCGTTCGCATGAGAAATTGGGAAAGTTTTAGGGCTTAGGAATTGGCTCAAAAGGAAGGGAATTCCTTAACGAACTTCCCTTTTAAATCTAAGAGGGATTCGTCAAGGAATCAAGGAGAACATGTCATATTTAGGTCACTAGAGTTTGTAGGAATAGGATTCATGGAGGTAGGGGCCTTTTTTGTGAAGAAGACAACAAAGTTAGGGAGCTATTTGCAAGGAATTAAAAAAGCTAAGGATCTAAATGAGATAAAAAGAGTCTGACTGGACCAAAATGCAAACTTGGTTAAGATGATCTCAGATTGGACCCAAATTTTGGTATAAACCTAATTTAGACCCAAGGAATCTAATGGTGAAGTTAGATTAGGTTTTGACCAAGTTTGACTGGATAATTTATGCACAAACCCAAATTAGGGCAAATATCTGTCTAGGACTCTATTTTGGGTCAAACTGGGTTCCAATGGTCAAATCAAGCATACCAAACCATAGAGAATATTTTTGTATGATTTTTATAGGGTTTAGGTGAATTTTATCCTGACTAAAACCTTATTTATTTAAGCAGGTCTGCTTTTAGGGTTTTAGTTGTCATTTAATTCTCAAACCACGCGAAAACCCATTTCTGACTGTTCTAACCCACTTGTTAGACTTTTAAGACCATTTGACCTCTATCTAACCCCTGAGAAAACCTGTGGTTTTTCTACATTCAAGATGTGATGGTAAAATTACAGTTTTAACCCTAGTTTCTTGTATTTCTCTCTGAAAGGATTTGCAATGGATTATAGCCTTTTGATGGTTATGTAGGAGCATTTAATGACTTAATCAAATCAAATTAATCTAATTATGGCTCATAATGGTGTTCCCATCACTTAGGCTAATAATTGGTGATCTATATCACCATTATTTTGTCTTACTTATCTTTTTGATCTCTTAAACTCTTGAAATACTTATATTATTCATTAAATATCTAATGTGACAAATTAGCATTTCATTGGATGTCATTATTGGCTTATTTCTGTACTCATTTTAATTAAAGATAGCATGTGAATTCCTATTTGCTCCCTGTGTTCGACCTTGGACTTCATTTCTAGATATCTGAGTTCATAAATTTTATTTGTTGAGAGATTGATTAAGGATTTTGCGCTACAACGATGATAACTTAATCCTCTTTAGATCGCTACAACATTTTGGCGCCGTTGCTGGGGAGCAACGTGCAATTCACCGCTATTCTTTATTTTATTTGATTATATCTGAGCACTGACTTGCCCTGTTTGTTTCTTGTGATTTTGCAAGGTACATCACAAGTCTATCTTTTGTGCAATTCAACCACTCCAGGGTAGGTAACTTTTCCGTTCTTCCCTAATCAACCTCTTAATCTTGGGAAGATAAAAAGAAGACAATCAATTAGGAACCATCTACCTTATTTCCTTAGTAAATTATCATTCAAAAGGCAAGTTTCCTGATTTGCGAAACAATTCATATCTGATTGAAGCTTGAGACGATTTTTTAGAGATTCCTACCCTATTTCCTATACCTATCAGGGATTAAGCTTACGTTCTGAGCATCTTGGACTAATCACCTTCTTGTTTGAAGTCCAAGGTGTACATCTTGAGATTTAATTGGACTTAAAATAGAGCCAACTAGGGTTTCTACTCTAGGGTTTTGAAGTGTTAGTTCACATTTGCTTGCACTAAAGAGAACTAACCCTTCCGCATTTGTGTGCTACCCAAGCCCCTGTTTGAAAAGATTTAATCAAGAAGAACCCTAAAAATCAGGCTTTAATTTCACTTGAACCTTAAAAATTGTGGACCTAATAACCTAAGAGTCAATTCAGGGTGATTTCTGGGTCTTGACCTAGATTTCATTTTACCATCTTTAGGGCCGGTCATGTGAAGTTGGTCTACTTTGTAGGCCAACCAACCTCCAAATTAGATCACAAGTCAAATTAACTTTTAAATCAAGTGAAATTCAAGGCACGAATTAGGCTAAAATTGGTAGGCTTAAGGTCTTAAGTCCCTACATTTTGATCTACCTGGAACCATAGTGACAAGGAAGGTCGGGTGGGGGAAACCCTGTAACCCATGGGGTTCTCCCTTCCTGGCTGCCCAGGTATTTCTCAAGTGTGCGAATTTCTGATTCAGAGGTATCATCTACCTCTAAACTACCATAGTCATCCAAAAATCTTTGGGTGCCTTGATTGGGTCCAAATAACATCCAGTCCCTCATCCCTTCTATAGAGAACATACACAGGAAGTTCCTTAGGTTTTTAACCTAAGGAACCTCATTAGATCTTCTTGGGAATTTCTTTCAGATCTAATCAGTTCCAATCTAACCCTGAGTTTGATTCTACATCTTGATTCCACCATCTGATTCAAAAATGCAACTTGGTAATTTAGGAAGACTGTTTAGGAAACCTGAGTCCCAAATGAGCATAAAAGAAAAGATAATTGAGAATGCCTATAGACACCATGAGGAATATTTTAAAAGGGACATTTAGGATAAATTTCACAACCACATCGTAAATCATGTGGAGATAATATGGATAAAAATGAACCACGATTCAACTCGGGATGATCTCTTAGCATAATACATTATAAAAATAAAGACATGGAAAGGGTGGAATAAGTAGAGTATCACCTGAATTTCATGAAATCCGGACGGTTCTGCAGAGAAAGTGGAATATACACACGTGCTAAGTTTATTGCCTTCAGCTAGGCATAATATACAAAAAAATCAAAGGTTTTGAATTCACAGGTGCAGGTCAAAATGAAAATAAGATGATTGATCACAGGACCCGCCAGTAGGTGTCCACAGATGTGGACCAAATAATGGTGCAGACCCATGCCCCAAGGTTGGACGGCTTTGGGCAGCTTGGATGATGCCACGTGGCATCATCTAGGCCATCCATCTTTAGATGCTGTAGGTGGCACCACAGATGTCAGATTGGGTCAATTTTCACATCGTTGGGCTACGATCGTCGATTTGAATCCATCTGTATTGTTGGATTTGTCGTTTGAAGCTTTAAATTACGTCACCTTGCCCCCTGGTTGTTAATCTTCCTTGGACTGCATATGATGCACGAAACTCCGATCAAGGTGATTTCAGAGGCGTTGGACCCTGATCGTCATCCCGATTAGATCCTTTTGGTCGGATCATCAATTGGAGGCCCTGAAATAAATCTCCTTCTCTCATGGCCACAAAAAAGGAGCAAATTAACCTATAATTTATACAATCTATCCTAAATGCAGAATGATGCATGCTATGCAATATTTATAATGTGGAATGCAATGTTAAGCTTGGGAACTCGTATAAATAGACATTTTATCATGAATAAATGTGTATTTATCTGTAACCAACTGTGGCATATCGGGATGAGGATTTTTCTTATAAGGAAAATATTCTTGAAATTGAAAGCTTGTTGGAAGATTCACCTGATCAATTAAAAACCCAACAAGATCTTTGTCTCGAATTTTTAAAGTTTGAGGTTCAAATTGTGGGTGGGAAACATAAAGATTAGAATGGTTGGAACAAGCACCAAGATATTGAGGATGAAATGGAAATTCGAGGAGAAACTCTTAGGAAGATTGGTTTAATTATGAACATAAGCATTCTAGGGTACACACACGAATATATTACAAACCCCCAACACCTCACAAAAACCTCATAGTTCTTTTTTACCCAACCATTACACAAATCCTACACCCACCCAAACCTCCTTTGTACTGATTCAGCAAAACTCCTATTGGAGACCATTCAAGCTCTCCTTGCATCATTAGCTTGCCACTTTCATTGATCATCTCTTTAGCAAGCCTACTCTCACCCTCCGAGACCCATAACTAAGGGCTCGGAAACTCTACTATTGCAGCCTCAATGTATATAATTAATATCTGAGGGTACTAAATTCAGCACTTGTTTATATTCAATTCGAAGTTGACCAGAATCATCATGGAATTCAGGTCCTATCCCTTTTATTCCATCTCTATTTCAAGTTTTTTTTTAATACAATGAGGACATTGCATTAACTAGGCATGGGGGCCAGATATATTTATCTTTGAATTATTTTGTCAGCTCCGTATTTTGTAAAATTTATTTCTTTTTATTTTCCTTTAAAAAAATTCAAAAATACAAAAAATTGAGAATTAGGAAAAAATAACTTAAGCATTATGAGTTTTTCAACTTTAGGAAATAATACGATAGGACCTAAACACTTAGATTGTTCAGGTCTTTGGGCTTAATTAGCCCGTGTGTCCACTAAAATGTGGACCTATTTCTCTAGTCCTCACCACTTTAAGTTTATTTTAATTTGGTTAAATAAGTTGGGATGATAAGTATATGACTTATCAACTTGCCCTCTGATTTGAAGGGACTTATAGTCTAAAGCATCTATACACATCTCTCATTGACTCACTACTCAGGCGGTCTTAACGGAAATTAGGTCGCTAATAAACATACTAGGGTAGTATGGTTGGCACGTTGCTATAAGTAAACCCTCATAGCCGGGTGTCTAGAGCCCAGCCACACGACCTAATCTCTCTGACTATTTTCTTTATGTAAATCTTAGATCAGGGAAGCTACCTACTTAAAAAAAAAGAAGAGGAAAAAAGAAAAAATCCAAAAGAAGAAAAGAAAAAATGAAAAAACTAGAAAAGAAGGAAAAAAAAAGCCACACTTCACCACACGGGTATGGTTGGCAAATTGCCATGGGTAACCTCCATTACCGATTGTCTAGAGCCCATCCCACAAAAATGCACAATTAATCCCTAAACCTAGGGAAAAGCGGGGAAGTAGAATAATCTGGGGAGATATACACTAGATTCACCCTTATGTTGACCTTATAAAAATAAAAGCAGGGAGAAAGCTACTGGTCGAAAAGATAAACCTTTAGGAAAAACTTTTCTTTAGGGTCACCTAGGGTTTATAGAAACCTAAGGTCCATTTTGTTTCACCGTTTAGTGAGTTAATCACATTTTCACAGTAAGATGCTTAGAACTTAGAGTGCTTTCGAGTCTTGGGTGGGTTGGGTAGCCGTAGAAAGTTACCCCGAAACTCTAAACTCAAAATGTCCAAAAAAAAAAGAAAAGAAGAAAAAGAAAAAAATATTTCTTCTCTTTTGAATGGAATAAGGCAAGGAATTGGGTAGTCCGCACTTTGACAAGCACCCAGGTGCTATTGAGTCTTCCTAGTTTATGTCTTTAGTTGAAATTTCTTAGTGTTGATAAATAACTTATGCCTGAGTAATTAAATCTTAATTCTTGTTTTATAAATAGTATTTAGTTTAATTTTGCTAGGGACTAGCAAATGACAGTCATGGGGGTGTGATGTAGACACATTTATATAGCTTAAATTGCCTATTTATGCATGTTCTTAGGCTCGTAGAAGCATTCAACATTATTGATATTGCATAACATGTATCATATCACATTTAGACTAGATTATGTAAATATTATGTTAATTGGCCTCTTTTTGTGGATAGGGGAGAAGGTGACACATTTATGAGCCTTGAATTGAAGATCCAACTATACAGACTTGATCAGGGTGACGATTGGAGTCCAATGCCTTCGAAATCGCTTTGATCGGACCTCCATAGCATCATATCCAGTTCGAAGAAGATCAAATGGCAAGCGACAAGGTGATGCAAATCTAGGCTACAGACAACAAATCCGATCGCACAGATGGGTTCAGGTTGACGATTTCAGCCCAACGGTGTGAAAATCAACCTAATCTGACATTCGTAGCATCACCAACGAAGAAAAGAAGATGAACGACTCATATGGTGCCATGTAGCACTATTAGAGCCACTCATGGTCTCCTTAGCCCACCCTTCGCACTCTAAAGGGCCTATCATCATGCATTCCCAACCGTTGAATCGCCATCAACAGACAGGGCTTCTCTACACCTAACACTGCCAACGCTCACCCATAGCCATTAGATTGCCATCCAACAGCTATGGGTGAGCCACGTCAGCCGCATCAACCTTAAAGGAGCCATTTCTCGCATTTGCAGCTGTTGGATCCACGATCCAACAACCCACAATCAATCCCGCTCGATGTAGCATGATGAGTCCATTTTAATGGACTAATATTACGCCTAAGTAATTTTAATCGTAAAGTTTAGGTTTGTTAATAACTATATTAAGTTATAGAATGTTTGCACACATCATGATTTAAGTTTACATCTATTTTATAGTATTCTATAACTTAATATGTAATGATTTTATGTTTTTATATGTAGGAAGAATATTGGGAAAAGAACAAGGAGGGGAGGGTAAATTTCCCTTTCAAACAAACGGCGCCATCTTTTCCCCATCCTCCGGCCAGCCACAACTTTCCCTCAACAGTCGTCAGCCAAAAATAGCAAAGGGATTTGAAAATCCCTTAACTCACGCATGCAGGGAGAGGAGATAAAGAGGCTGGGAAAAGTTGGATGAAGGGCATCATCTTCCTCCCCCTTGCGGAGACCTTCTTCCTCCCCCTTGAGGGGATATCCATTGCGTTTGAAGGCTTGCACTATGCACCCACCGCCAACCACAGCCTCTATTGCAAGCGTTACAACAGCCAAGGGCTCGCAGGTGCTGCGTTTGCCCCACCGCGCCACCTTCCAGCACCCTTCTCCGCACTGCATCCAGCGCCCTAGCGTGACTGTAGGCGATGCCTTCACGCAGGCGCTAAGTGCCCTCCAACGCTCACACCACCGCAAGTGCCCGCTACACCGCACCTGCCAAGCCTGCGCCCTGCTAGAACGCTTGCATCCGTGCCAAATGCCTGCAGGCGCTCTGCCCAGCTGCGCACAGCTGCAGGCGCCTGCGCCCCCACCAATGCTCCTACCTGCAGCACGCTACCATCGCAGCGTGCCTTCTCCCCGCAGGTGTTTCCCCCTCTCCAGTGCCAGCGCCCCATCCTGCATTTGCCAGACCTGCCTCCAACGCCCACTTTCAAGCGCCCGTAGGCGCTGCGTCTCCTTCTCCCTCCAGTGCAAGCGCGCCCTCTACAAGCGCTGCAGAACGCCCGCGTGCCCCTACAGCCTCCCTCCAGTGCCTTCGCGTGCCCGCACCACTGCCAGCAACCGCGCGCCAGCACTTGCAGCATGGGCGGCCGGATGCCGCTTCTCCACCACCAGCCAACCGCCACCGACCTCCTCGCGACGTGCCGCTGCCGCCATTGTGAAGCACTCGTCAAGACGCATCTCTACGTGTGACCTCGCCATCAGCCGTCGACCCACGCTTGCGCACGGAAGAGAGAGGCAAAAACCTCAGTTTTTTATTCAATTAGAAATTATAGGATATGCCATTGTCAAAGTTCTATTCATTTATTTACCAAATTAATATATTAAGGTGAATTTGCATGCATATCTCTCTATTCTTTATAAATTGCTTATAATTGAGTATTTCATGAATGAGATAATAACATGCCACATTGATTATCGCAAATAAAGAATGTTTTACGGGAAATTGGTAGTTACCTTTATTATCATTTCCAAGATCATTAGAATATTATATTATGGTAATTTTGCATATAAATCCCTGTAGTTTTAAATAATTGCTTAGGATCAAATTCATGAGGGTAACAAGTTGCACTACGGAACATGCATACCCACTGAGATTTCCTAATAAACAAGACACTGTTCGCTAGTTTAAATAGGCTAACTCCTCCCTGTGGAGACGACCTAACTCTTCGTGGTTAGATTCTAAAAATTAAAATGTTTTGAAAAGCGATTTTCTACCACACAATTAAATACAATGACACATCATTTTATGTTAGAGTTTTCAACGAAAATGAAGATCGCTCTTTCAAATGGCACCGTTGTCGGGGAGGAAAAATGCCTATTAATTTTTTCAAGGATTTTATATTATTTTTATGCTATTTTAAAAGCTTTTCTGAATTATTAACATTGGTTCTCTTTGTGTGCATGAATCGAACGATGAACGCGATGGACGAGCACGGCGGAGACAATCTTTTTAGTGGACCTTGACGCTACCTAGAGGCCAGCAACAGGAACACGTGGGCCTTGATCCCAAGTGCATAGGCTTACGGAGGAGCCTGTTTTTGATTTAGTCAATAGAGCTTTGTTTAGATTTAGTTTAGATAGACATTAGAATTTAATTACTATCTTTTGGACCCTTGTAAGGTATTTTTGGGAACGTGTTCCCAGTGCCTCTTTATTTCTTATCGCTCTTGTATGCGAGAGCGTATTTTCAGGAGCGTGTTCCCATTTATTTAGATTATAGGATTATTTGAACTGTTTGAACTGAATTTCAGTTAGTTAGTTAGATTAGGTCTGATTGTTTATTATTAAAAAAAAATTTGAACTGCCTGCTAGAAGCTGCATATCTATAGGACGACCATCTAGGACTGAATGAGCAGCATCTAGTTTATTTTTACTGCATTGCATTCATTATTGCAGGAAGAAAGCTGGAGTAAGGTACGTCTTCTCTTGAGCATCAATTACCTGTCCTGTATATGCATTGAACCTAAATCTAAGACCACTAAAGTGCTTGAATCAAATTAATTCAGTAGTCACTTTAAAAATTTGGACTGCTAAGAGGTTGGACTTTAAAATCTGTGACTAAAAATTGTGTGCAAAAGGATCCTGTTTGCGAAATTTCAAAAATTAAAACACGATGGTATGTTTGCACACTTAGACACTGTGCACCTCACACATAAGGTCACTAGATAAATTTCTACCTCTCCTCTTTTGCACCACAAGGGAAGTTAGTCGGAAATCAACAAGCCTATCCACTAAGTTACTTCGGTTCCTCGTGTGTGGGCTCGATTAGAGACTTCCATCCCTTGAGAGTAGGTTATAGGCACCAGCGAAGGTTGGCCTAGGAAGCGTAATTTTCTTGCAAAACTTGTTTAGCCACCAACTGAACATTTAATTCTAACACCTACAATCTACTAAAAACAAGATCCCACTGAATTTGCGTTTGCTTTGACAGTAGAACTCTCTAGGAAGTTTCTGCTTGTATTCTGAATTCTTCTAAATCCTAAGAGAGTTAAAATTGTTTTGCTTAAAGAAATCGATCACCCTTACTCCTATCATTTAGATTATCAGAGTCAATACTTCCCATCGTTTAATCAGGATCCCTTGCCTCGATCGTATCCATCCCTTGATGGGTACATTGACAATTCATGGGATCATTCTTATTCTTATCCTGGGAGTACTGGCTTGATAACGCCCACTTTTGAGCAGAGCCTAGGAGCAGGATTTTCCAACCCTGGAATCCCTACTTCCATGCAAACACCCAGCCCTCTCACCCTTCATGATTTTCCGTATCGAGGTTGGACTGATACCCTTAGGCAACTAGAGCCTGAAAT
The DNA here is from genome assembly GCA_037157565.1 of Thalassia testudinum. Classification (NCBI taxonomy): domain Eukaryota; kingdom Viridiplantae; phylum Streptophyta; class Magnoliopsida; order Alismatales; family Hydrocharitaceae; genus Thalassia; species Thalassia testudinum. The sequence goes on from JAZHRO010000056.1 coordinate 6,653,638, forward strand.
TGACTATCCTCCCCAACTTGATAATAGTAGCCTCTCCTCTTTTATGATAGAAATGCAAAAATAGCAAAAGGAAATGATGAAATCAATGGAAGAGATGTTGAGGAATAGTCAACAGTTAAATGAAGAAATAAGACAGCTTAGCTACACGCTTCCCAATAATCCTGATCCCTACCCATACAACCATGATCATGAAAATAATTCTGAGGAACCCAATGACAATAGGGATCCAGTTTTATGTAGCTATCACTTAGACTCTCCCAATGAGACATGGCCACTACAGGAGAATGGTCATAGTGATTATCCACCTGAGCTATATTGAAGTCAAAAGCAAGGGAAGATGGTACCTCTTGAGGACCTTGACCCTAATGACAGTATTCTCTTTACCCCTACCAACCCGGGTCAAGGTTGTATAGTTCCTATCACTTCCCCTATTGATTATTTGGTGGAATCCCATTCTACCCTTAGTGAGCCTACTCCTGACCCTCCACTTAGGGAATCAACACCTACCATTCAGTATCCTGAGGATTTAAATACACCCAATGAAGGTGACCCTAACGGAATGGAGGATGAATTAGATCAATTTTGGTCTCAAGGATATGAATAGTCTAATTCAGAAAATGAGGATTCCCCAATAGAGGAACCTGGATTGAAAATCTGGAGTGAATCACAAGGGAATTATTTATTATTTGAGGATTTACCTCCAAAGGAAAAAAATAATATGGTAAAATCCAGATTTCTCTCTTCTTTTGAGAGTCATCCTCCATTAAAACAGGAGTTGCTATTAGAGGAGGAAAAACAAAATAGCGAGAAGTCTATGAGAGACTCTCGGGGATAAAACACGTCAATTGAGGATTTATACCCCGAGAAGAATAACAAATTTAGTGATATAGGCTTGCTCCGAAACATTAAGATTGATCCTCCTTTAGGAATAATTAAGGATATTGATCCAAATCCTAATGAAACACATATACACCCCGACAAAAATTTGAGTGAACCAAACGAATCTGGGGATGAGCTTAATAATAATGATTCAGATATTTTGACCCTGCCATCAAAGAGTTGTAATTTGGAGTCTACCCTTGATTCAAATATGACCCCGATCATTAATGCTAGGCAGGGTAATATGCAGTTGTCTACAACTGTTAGGGAGTATACACAATCTGAATCATTGTTGGAATTAGACCTAACACCGATTAAGCTCTCATTGGACTTAACCATTACCTTCCAACACTACAAACAACCCTTATACTCACTAACCGATCCTTGGCTCAGATCTCTGCTCATGTACATTATTTCTGGAGAACATATCAGGCCAGTACATCCTCGAGTAGAATGGCGAGTGTGGATTGATGCTTGTACTTTTACTCTCGCCATTCAAGGGTTTGAACTAATAATGTGTATATCTTTTAAAACCCATCCTGCTCTGGAGGATCCTTGTTATCCTCCACTTATTCCATTTCGGGAGGTCCCTTTTCATATTCTGTTTATTATTCCTAAACCTCCCAAGGTAGCCAACGCAGTTATTCGCTTTCATATCTTCTGGCGAGCATTTGGTATTACGTTGCACCATCAGCTCGCCAACATCCGTGGCTACTTGTTTTCTAGGCCCGCACTGTTACGCATATTTTTAGGGCCTAACCTTGTCTATTTGAAATCAGACTTATAGGTTCCTTCTAAGTCTGGCTGCTGATAGAAAATGCAGCACTTGTTGGGAGGCAACCCAACGGTCTGAATAACATCGTCATCAGGTGATTTCTTTCCTTTCTCCTCCTGTTTTAATTTTACAATGTGGACATTGTAGGATTTTGGCATGGGGGGTGCATTTGCATTGTAGGAAGTATTCATGCATTTAGGTTAGCATATAAAAAAAAAATTTCTTTTCTTGAGCTGAATGGGTTAGTCCCTAGCAAAATACCTTTGTCATTGGAGGTTTTTTTTCTGGAATTATATGCCATTGTCAAAATTCCTATTCATTTATTTACCAAATTAATATATTAAGGTGAATTTGCATGCATATCTGTCTATTCTTTATAAATTGCTTATAATTGAGTATTTCATGAATGAGATAATAGCATGCCACATTGATTATCGCAAATAAGGAATGTTTTACGGGAAATTGGTAGTTACCTTGATTATCATTACCAAGATCATTAGAATATTATATTACGTTAATTTTGCATATAAACCCCTACAGTTTTAATTAAGTGCTTAGAATGAGAATTCATGAGGGTAACAAGTTGCACTAAGGAACATGCATACCCACTGAGATTCCCTAATAAACAAGACACTGTTCGCTAGTTTAAATAGGCTAATTCCTCAATGTGGAGATGACCTAACTCTTCGTGGTTAGATTCTGAAAATTAAAATGTTTTGAAAAGTGATTTTCTACCACGCGATTAAATACAACGACACATCATTTTATGTTAGAGTTTTCAACGAAAACGAAGATCACTCTTTCATAGCGCAGCGGAAAGAGCATCTTACACTTTCAACTCACGATTCTAGTTTGAATCCTGAGGATGGCTCGTACGTGCGGGCGAAATTGAAATGGCACTGTGTGATGCATGATGAACGATGGTGAAGTGACCATGTCGCCCCGTTCACATGCCTCTCAGCAGAAACTCGTGCATCAGCGCTGCTCATCTCTCATTAGACAGCGAAGGTAGCGCCATGTTGCACGATGGATGGATGTCGGCACGATGATGCACCATCGTACGCGCTAAAGGTGCATTGTGAAGCACAATGAGTGTGCGTTTTGAGGCATCAGATGGAGATCAGAGGGTTTATCACCTTGCAAGTGCCAGCGGGCACCAGCACGAGCGTGCACCGCTCGCGTGAGCGCCGCATGCGTATGCGTGCCTTGTGCGTGGCTTTAATGTGCCTTGTGCCAAATGATTCGCCATCTTCTCTCTTTTCCACTATAAATACCCCTTACACCTCCTCTTTCCTCTTCATCCCTTGCTTCTCCATTCTAACCCTCTTTAAAGCTCCAAGAGCCACTCTAGAGCTAGTTCTATGCTAGGGATGCTCCATTAGAGTAAAAAAATGATTTTCCACCTCACCCCTATTTGTGGAGCACATGTGGCCATCTTCTCACCTTCGTTCTGGAAGCGAATCTCGTGACGGCGACGCCCTACCTTGTCCTCCCTTCGTTCGAGCTTCATCCCCTTCCTTCGACTCCATTCTCCCTCTTCCAGGTGTCGTCTGACTGGCTCATCCCCTAAGTGGCCGTCGAGGGGGATTTCTCACTCTCTATCTTTTACCACTTTCTAGTGTAGTTTTATTTTTTGCAATTTGTTGTAATAAACATTGAAGCATTTTATCTAGAAGTAATTCTCTCTCTCTTACATATTTTGCAAGTAGAATAGAATAGTTAGATATTTTTCCTACCTTATTTCTTGTTATGTAAAATCCCAAAAAAAATTAGAAAAGCTAATACTCTTCAAAAATAAATAAAGACAAATGCGGATTTCTTAATCAAATGTTTGCCTCCCTACATTCAACCCAGGATTCACCATCCCGGTTATAAATATTATCTGATAGCCGAATTTTCGTAACTACGACGACATGTTTTTCAAAACCATGACTTTTATCATGAATTTTTTGACTCATCACATATATAAATAGGCTATGTATTTCAATTCATTTCAATTCTAGCAATTTCTCATTTTTGTATTATTCTCTTTTATTTTTTAATTAAGAAAATATGAAAAAAATATAAAAGTGACAAGATAACCCTTGACTTGTAAGTACCTGATCTCACGCATAACGAGATTATTTCGGATTGAAGTTGGCATGTCGCCAAGGACATATTTTTAGGGTGTATCTTAAGGGCCAAGGTCTTAAAAAAAAATCTTAAAATAAAGAAAAATCCAAAAACATAATAAGTGAATGGAAACAATGCACCTTTAGGATTCGCGTAGAAATGAACCTTAAACCCACCTCCCTAAGTTCGACCCTGGGCATAAAAGTGACAACTTAAAATCTTATTTACTCTAGGTTAAATACATTGAAAAATATATGTAGGATCACTTATAGTTAACCACTTCCACTGTACTCATTGTCATAGTCATACGCGTTGGTGCTCACAGTCGACAAATGGCATCGGTACCTTACCTTCATGCATTTCGTGGTCTGCACCAGCCATCGGAACCTTTGCTACTTCCTCCAACAGCAGCTACCTTCTCCTCGGTAGCAGCTTTGGGTGACCAAGCTCTCCCCCTATGATTTCAAAATTTCTTATCGAAAGGGGACACTCAACCGGGCAGTTGACGCCCTATCTTGACGAGAGGAGGAACCCACTTGCCTCTAGTCTATCTCGTCCACTCAATCCTCATGGATTGATAAGTTGCACCAGGATTACATCATTGACATTGATTACCAGCAAGCTTGGGACTATGCCCTCGACGATCAACCACATACCATACCACGAAGTGGTCCATCGAGGATGAGTTGCTTTACTACAAGAAGCACCTCTTTGTTGCACCCGCTTCCAACCTTATCCTAGAGTTGTAGCAAGAATATCATGACTCCCCAATTGCAGGTCATGTGGGATATGCTAAGACGTTACACCGGCTACAATGCCATTTCCATCGGCTGGGGATGCGTCGAGCTGTTTGTGAATGGGTCTGCTGCTACCCAACGTGCCAATAGAACAAGGCTGATACAACGGCGCAGACATGGCTCCTCCAACTGCTGCCCATCCCAAATCTCATTTCGAAGGAGTTGTCCATGGACTTCATAGATGCCTTGCTTGCTAACCATGGCTACTTCGTCATCATGGTGGTTATGGACCACTTGTCCAAGTACATCCACCTCATCCCACTATGCCACCGCTACACCGCTTCCGAGCTCGCGTGTGCCTTCTCCAACAATATCATCAAGCTCCACGACATCCCTTGCACCATTGCCAGTGACAGGGATGTCATCTTCACAAGAACCTTATGGTAGGACCTATTCCATCTCTAGGGAACCAAGCTTCAGTTCTCCTTCGCTTATTACCCACAAATTGATGGCTAGACTGAGGTGGTAAATACAAGCATCGGTGCCTACTTAAGATGATTTTGCTGGGAGCATCCACATTTGTGGATCCAATGTCTCGATTGGGTGGAATACTCTTTCAACACATAGTGGCACTCGACCACCGGCACCACCCCATTTGAAGCCATTTATGGCCGGCCACCACCTACACTATGCGACTATGTGCGAAGTGAGGCCGGCTCTAGAGTGGTGGCCTACGGGCCCTTATGGCTCACGATGCCATTCTTTGGGAGCTCCGGGAGTGACTTAGGTGTGAGCAAGATTGTATGCACACCCAAGCCAATAGACACTGTAGGGATGTCCAACTCTTTGACGGGTAGATGGTCTACCTACGCCTGTCCCCATTCTATTCAACCATGCTGACATGTCATTCGCATAATAAACTCTCTCTCGATTACTACAACCCCTTCCTGGTGGTTCGCAAGATCGGCGAGGTTGCCTATGAGCTCCTCCTGCTTGAAGGCTACTGTATTCATCCTATGTTCCATGTCTCTCAACTCAAACTTCATCACGATCGGGCACCACCCCATCCCATGATGGCCGCCTCGCGACGATCAGGGCCACTATCCTGATTGTATCATCAGTTGACAGTTAGTCAGGCGTGAAAGTATTCCTGCAGGGGAAGTTCTTGTCATATGGTCCGACTCTGATGACAACACCGCCATGTAGGAAGACTACCAAGGTCTTCGAGAGTGTTTCCCCAATTGGGCCATCGCAAACGATGCCCATTTTCAAGGGGGTGGCAGTTGATATGCCTCATTGACCATGAAGATATGCGTACAACACCATGCAGATCATGTGTGATTTTATGGAAGAACCTAGGAGTGTGCAAGGCCTGAGACTCCTCTGGTCACTTTCATTATTTCATCTAGTTATGTTATTTTGGGGTCAATTTCCTTAGTTTTGGGGTTGTTAGTCTTTCCCTTCTTGTTAAGGAGCGGTTACCTATGTTTTCTACCCTAAAGATGTTAATGTCAAGGCCCATGTGACAAGAGTAGAGATGTATCTGGCTTGTGAGCCACGCCCACAATGAATGAAGACAAGACTTGAATGTGCCATTTTTCCACTGTTCATATTATCCCACACAGTGGTTGTTGGTTTCCCACCCACCATCATAGAGCGATGATGAGCTACTTGTTCACCACTTCCTCTACGTTTTTCATCCCATTTGGCTAGTGCCGAGTTGGAACCTATCAATCGCTTTTGCTAGAAAGGTAGTTAGGATTGGAGATGAGAGGGTTCGAGTGTACTGTGGATGAGTTCCATTCTGTGGATTTTAATTAGTGATGTTAGTTTTAGCGTCGAGTTTAAATTTTATTTTTCGTTTAATTTTATCCAGGTTTGGCAAAGTTTTTTAACCCAAACATGTTCAACTTAACTCCCCCTCCTAAACGTGAACTAACCCTAAATTTAGAAGGTATAGCTAATCCAACACAATTTGAAGGGGCTTAACCCCTCACTTGGATGTTTGGAGGTTGCTCCTCGCTGACACAATCCACTTGTCTTTCATGCAACACAATGTAATAGGTCAGTTATACTGTAGTTTAATCCACCACAGCCTAAAAGGAAGAACATTTTTTAAGCTAACTAATCATGACCCTTAGAATAGGATACTTGACTCAAATGCAATCAAACTCACAAGTACACAAGGACTTGTTGACCTAGTTCCACCTACAGTGGTGTATGTTTAGGGAGAGATGATACTCCTAAACTTCACTAGTTAATATGGAGTAAAAATACAACTCTCTATTTTCTCACTTCTCTGAGATTGTGTAACATTTCTATCTTGTGGAACCTAGGTATATATAGGCTACATAGACCTTGATCGTGGGTATCATAGGTTCGTTGCCTACGATCCCACGATCTAATCATTAAGGAGTTGATCCGTAAACGTCGTGATTGCCAGACTACTATAGGAGTGACTTGGCGGTTCGTATCCAGACTGTTGGTTTTGCTACCGGATAATAAGACCCATCAAGATGCCAAGCAGTCGAATCACCAGGATGTTCAGTAGCTAGATCAACGGGATACCGGGTAGCTAGTTTGTCTAGATGCCGAGTAGCTAATCCGTAGGGATGCTGAGTAGCCGGATTAAATCACGGAGTTTATTTCATAATTGGAAGGATTTTTCTTTTCTCATCAGTTGCCCCCATTCTCTTTGCCAAGTTAAGTGACAGAGATAATGATGAGAACCTCATCATGAGCCATAACTAGCTCATTTTGACCCAATACAAAGGATAAAAGCTCCTACATATCTCAAGGAAAGGCTTAACTCAGAGAATTCTGAGTTTGAGAAGAAAACCAGTCATAAGGGGTAAAAGTGTAATTTTACCAGTATAATCTGCATACAGGGTAATTCAGGGCCCAAACACAGGTCAAAACAGCTTAATAAGAATAAAAGTGGGATGAGATGATCTAGCAAGGGCTACAGCACTTCCAAGGAACCAAATGATAATCTGTAACCCTAAAACAACCCACTTCAATTCACAAGGTTCGAGGCAAAGTAAAAATAGAATAAACCCTCTAAAATTCATAGAAAAATAATCTCTAGGGTTTAGAACCTTCAATTTGGCCTTTAGAACCCATTTTGACCTACATTGAGAACCATGCCCAATTAATAACTTAATTTGGGTCTTTACGCAAATTGACCGGTCAAACAAGGTTTAATATGAAAATGAAATTTACCATCAGATTCCTTAGGTTCTAATTAGTCATGTATAAAAACTTGAGCCTAAGAAGAAACCTCCTTGACCGACTTTACACTTTGGTCCTCATATATTTACTCTTTGGCCCTCAACTTTTGAACCCTCGCATTTTGGCCCCTAACTCTCCTTCGTTCTTTGCAAACAGGTCCCTCCTGCAAAACCCTGCCAGCACCATGCTCCGGCGACCTTGCGCGGAGCATGGCGCCGCGCAGGGTAAGGTGGAGGACCTGGCATGTATACCGGGGGTGCCCTGCGTCGTCAGCCGTCGCAGGGGCACCCCCATGATCATTGCAGCCCCCCATACCGGCCGTGCGAACGCACGGACGGTATGGGTTCGTATTCCGACCATGCTCCGGCGAGGGAGACACGTCGTCTCCCTCCGCCTTCCTCCCTGCTTCATCCCTATAAATACCCCCCGCCGCTCCACCGACGACGGCAGCCTGGATCTGACGGAGAAAACCCCCAACTTTCCTCTCTTCTCACTCCGGCAGACGCCCACCAGCTCCGGCGGTTCTTCCTCCTCCTCCTCTTCGCTCTGCCGCAATACCAGCAGCAGAGACTTCTTCCCCTGCTCTTCCCGCGTCGCGCAATACCGGCGCGCGCTGCCTCTGCCCCGTCGTCACCGCCGTCCTCCCCCCACTGGGCATCGTCTTCTCCGGCGACAGTCGATACGACTGTCGCCCTGTTCCTCCCCCTTCGTCCCTGCAAGTAAGTTAGACCTACTCCCCTTCTTCTCCTCTTTCTTTCCCCGCTTTCGATTTAGTCAATTAAGCCCTCTACCGACCCTGTTCACCCTCATCCTCTCCGCCTCCGACCACCCTCCGGCGAGCCGCTCCCATCACCTCAGCGACCCACACGGCTCGCCGACCACCGCAGAACCTCCGCCTCCTCACCCTGATCCTCTTCCGCCCCTCCACTTCCCACCAAACACCCTCTGCAGATCCACCGAACACACCCACTCCTTCGCTCCCAGTTTGACCTAGGACGACCTGTTAGCTCCATCTCGCCCCCTGCAGACCCCCTGACCACCTTCGCCGTGCCACGGCGAAGGTCCCCCGCCTGTCTGATTTGGCCGAGAGGCCGTTCTATTGATTTCAGGTTCCAGGCCTTGACCGCCATTGGCGAGGAAGCTCGAAGCTTGCTCGAGGTTGCTCCAAGCCTAGATATCCCAGGTTGAAGAGCCACGGCCAGCGCGAAAGAGTCTTGCGCACACACCCTGGCCCTCAATTGGAGTTGCGCGCCTCAACAGCTGTTGCAATTGGAAGCACCATCCCTGCTGCAGGCGTGAGAGAAAAGGGGTGCGCGGATAGTCCCACCTCGGGAGTTTCTGAAGCCACACACCCACATAAATTGCAAAAGTGCCACCATCTGTTTGCCTCAGTTACCACGGGGTGAGGTCCCTCTCACCCGACCCGACCCGACTCGGCCTCGTCCGTGACCACGCTCCGCGGACCTGGCCCGACCCGATTAGACTGACCTGCACTCCTCGCCCACCACGCACGCCGGTGGGCCTGGACCCGGGCCTGACCCGAACCCGATTACCCGGTAGCGCTCTGGGAGAGCTTCCGAAGAGTGATTTCAGAGAGAGAGATACGCGGGGGAGGGGGGTAGAGTAGGTTTTTGCCTCTTGACGAAAAAACTCTGAAGTGTGCAGGCCAAAGAAGAAGAAGCAGACCCGCTGAAGAAGAAGGAGCTGCTGCACTGTAGCGAAGGCATCGTTAAGTCGTCTCAGCACCGGGGCAGACGACGGAAGGTCAGCAGCCAGAGCAGGAAAGAAGACAGGCTGAAGAAGAAGGAAGAGCAACGGCCATCGCGAAAGAAGAAAAAGAGAGGTCAAGGCAGGTGAAGACAAAGAAGAAGAAGGAATGAAGAGAAGCAAGAAGCAAGAAAAGAAGAAGACGATCTGAAGAAAAAGAAAGAAAGGAAACAAGGAAGAACAGAAGAAGAAGAGCACGAGGGGAAGATCTGAAGAAAGCAGAAGAAGAAGAAGAAGAAGAACAGGAAGAACCAAAGACAAAGAGGAAGAAAGAAGAAAAGAAGAAGAAGCCAAATTTTCATCTCTCTCTCTCTCTCTTTATTTTTGTAATAGAACTTGTATATCTCTAGAATACAACTTGCTCCCTGAGTTCGACCTCGGGAACTCTTTTATTTTTTCGAGTAAAAAATTTTATATGAAACGTTGGTAACAACCGGCTTTACTACAACGATATAACTGAAACCGACGTTTCTTCATTTTGGCGCCGTTGCCGGGGAGCAACGGCTATTCTAGAGGTAAACATTCCTGTATCTTTTAATTTCTGATAATCTCCTCTCTTTTGTGCAGCTACAGGAACTCAAGAAGACAAGCAACCACACGACAACCACTCCGAAGACAGGTAAAACTTTTCTCTCACTATTAACCCCTACACTCTAAAGAGAAAGAAAAGAAAAGAACAAAGCAATATAGGGCTAACCTGTCTTCCATACTTAGTAACCATAAAAAGTTGCATGTTTTCAACTCATCACTCCTGCACACTAAGGGTATTTAAGGGCTAACACATTCTTGCTTGAGCCCTAATTACCCAACAAAGAATTAACTGGACCAAGTAGAGCCAACCTAGGATCCAACACTAGGGATTTAGAGACACACTCCTTAAGCAAGAATTGAGAAAACCAAATGAAGTGTGCCCAAGCCCTTGTCTGAAAATACCTATTCAAAGAAAATCTAAAACAATTGGCTCTCTCTAAACACTTGAACCCTAAAAGACAGGACCTAAAAAGCTCTCAAAGAAAACAAGAGGTAAAGTTGACCCCTTGGGTCAACCAACCTTAAATTAGGTCACTCTTTGCACTTAAAAAGACTAAAGTTCAAGTGAAACCTTAAGCACCCTGATCTTAAAATTGGTAGACTTAAGAGGTCAAGATCCCCATTCTGGTCTACCTGGAACCGCAGTGACAAGAGAGGTCGGGTGGGGGAAACCCTGTAACCCGTGGGGACGCTCTACCGTGTAGGGGTCTTCGCGGGACTCTCCCTCTCTGGCTGCCCAGGTAATTCTCAGGTGGACGATCTTTCTGATCAAGGGGTCCATCTGCCCCGAACCTCTATAGTCACCCAACAATTTTTGGGTGTCTTGATTGGGTCCAGCACCTGCTTATCTCATCCAGCCCTTCAGTATTTTTCAGGAGGTCCTTGAAACCTCCTATAGAAATTCACTCTTCCCGAGGCTAAGCCTCGGCTCCTTTGTTTTTGCAGAAATCATTAACAAAATCCCCTTCTTCCATCTTGATTCAAACTTTGATTCCACCACCTGATCCAATTATGCAGCCTAATTACCTAGCAAGACTACCATTCAAGAAACCTGAATATCGGAGATCTATGAAAGATAAAATGATCGAGGATGCCATAAGATTCTATGAAAAAGAAGAAAAAACCTCAACACCAATAGGAGATATTCAGGTTGATGTCCCAACAACCACATCCTTCATCATAAACTGTGCCCAAATTCTATTGACTGGAATTTCAAAAGGATCAACCCGAGATATGCTCATGACAGGATACATTGAGATGGAAAAATTACACCAATCTGAATACCTTCAATGCTTGACAAATCCTGTACTTTGGGAACAACACCAAGATGCCCTTATAAAACGGGTAGAAATGATGAAATCAGTAGAACAAATTATCAACCGGAAATACCCGTATATACCAGAAACAGAGGATGAACCATCTTGGAACAGTATCAAGGAACCATTCAGTTTCCCAGATCCCGGGATTGAGGCACAAAGTGGTTGTAAAATCCCAACCCAGGTAGAAGATAGCATTAAAATAGGTTGGGAAGTTGCAGGAGAAAACAATGCTGAGCCAACCTTAGGCCATAAATCACCAAGCTTAGAACTCCAAGGCTCCTGCAATAACAAGATTAGAATTGAACCTCTGGAGGGTATAAATTCCACCCCTTGTTTTGATAAGGTGACCCTCGAAGGTTATTCGGACTTAGGTTCTAATAATTCTACCCACATCCTAAGCCTAGAACCTAGATCTGAAACTTATTGGGAAGATTATGAGGCCCTTTATGAGGAAGATCAAATTTTTACAGGATATGATTCCGGGCCTCTATTTAATGAGTATCCCTCTCCAACATCCTCAGGAAATCTGATCGATTTCTCAGAAAACATGCCAATTTATGATACAGAAACTGAGGAGTTGGATGAGCAAGGTTTTAATGGGGTCTATCCTACCAGCTTAGAGCTTGAACAGAACATCTTTTTGAGCCCAGAAGTGATATATAGGCTAGAACCCAGTCAGGCTGCTGATTCCACATCTGATGATTTCTGCTGTGGTGGAATTCATGATCATTTTCGCCAACTCTCCGACAATTTCAGATCTGACAATAATTGCGGAGAGATTCCCCTTCCTGAACACGCCAGGCCTATCTACGACCTCAGTTCACATGATTCTGACTCTGACTCTGACTCTGAGGTCCTGATTCCCGAGATCACTGATAACACAGAATCATTCCTTTTCAATCCTCAGGAACCAAAAACAGAAAATGCCAAGAGTGATTGCAACCAAGAATCCAAATTTTTTCTCGAATCCGATTTCTTTCATCCTACAAACACTCTTCCGGCATTTGATAGTTACCCAGAGGACTCTCTACAGAAAATCACCTATCATCTGTTTCTAGAAGAGCCCTCGTACACAATGGCCACCTCATCCGCACACACAGAACGGATCAAAACCTCTCCCAAACCCCGACCCGCAACCGGACTCAATTTCTATGCTGATTCACCTCTCACCGAGCCGATTGCATTTCCACATCGGGTTTCGAACATTGATCAGACTACATACCATTCTCTATCATTCTCTGATCACCCCTGTAGGGTTCCTGCATCAACCACTGATTATCCTACGGGTCCCTACTCTGACCAGGCTGATTCGGCTCAGCCAAACCCTGCGTTTACACTTCCACATCCATCTGAGCCTCATAGTTTATGGTGGGTTCCACACTTTTTTATACACATCTATCAACCCACCAGATTGATTGGGTTTGGGCTGCATCATCAGCCTGTTGATCTGAACAAGCACCTGGTTGGACCAACCAGGCTCTTAATCAAGGTGCTTGTCTTACAAAACTCTGCTGATTTGACCATCCCCTCTCCATCGCATTTCCCGCTTGGCTGAAGGCATCAAATTTAGCGCTCAACGGGAGGCAGCCCGTCATTCTCTTTGAAAACCTGAAACGTGTTCTGACAGCTTTTTGCACTTGAAGTTCACACTTTAGGACAGCCGACTCCACCTCAGGTGCTTGCATCTGAGATTAGAAATCGTCCGCAACAGTCACCCCGACCCATTCACTCATCAAAACAGCTGTCCTAATGTATGAACTTAGTCGAATAGAAACCCCTAGGTTACAATGAGGACATTGCAAATCTTAGGCATGGGGGGGTATGAAAGTGCAAAAACTCGTAAGAAAAGGTTTCAAACAAAAAAATTCACATATGCCAAAAATACCATAAAAATTAAAAAATTTTCGAAAAAGAATAAGAGGAAAAGAGGAGAATTTTGTGAAGGAGAGAAGAAACAAAATGAAAAAGGAGCACAAAATTATAAGAAAAGTTGATAGTCATTAGTAAGGAACTAAGGAATTAACCTAAGTTCTAGACCTCATTCAAGAAAATAACTGAAAAGTGCACAATAAGATTAGTAAGAATGCAAACCTTAGGCATTCTTGAATAGACTCTTAGTACCCATTAAGATCTGGACACTCCTCAAGAGGTTGAGGAAAATGAAAAGCTGAAGTATTAGGTCTAAGGCTTAGGGAGTATTCGGCCTCGTTAACTAATTTTTGGTTTACGGGACTCAGTAACCTAAGCACCCTAATCTCACACACAGCCTGGTTCAGTAAGCGTAAAAATCAGAATCACGCAGAAGCGTCGCAAAAATCTGAAAAGAACACCTAGAATAGGAATGGCCGATCAACACAAGTTGATTTGGACGAGTTCCCAGCGCAGAGAGGCGGAAAATCCCCTCGAAGATGCGTAACAAAATATCATCTCCTCGGTGCTTGTCTCTTAGGATATTTACATATCCTACGGGGGGCATGTAAGCACTCTGCTGGTTCAGATTCCATGGATGGCATTATCTCGAAGTGTCAATTGCCAGGGTCTGGATTCGGCCACGGAATACCATGGATGGGATTATCTCGAAATCTCAATAGCCAGGGTTCCGGGGGTTGCCATGGGTGGTGCTATCTCGAAGCATCAATCGCCAGGAACCCTTGAGGATTGATGATGGGAGCAAGGAATCTGATACAGACCGTGTTGAAAAGCCAATCCTAGGCTAGAACTAAAAAGAAAAAGAGAGAGAAAACTCTCCAAACAGAAAAAATTTTCTATCTCTCTCTTACAAAACGCACTGCGAACTGGGCCAGGGCTAAAATCATTTCAAGCACGGGTGCTTTAACCACGAAGTCCAATAAACCTTAGGTTAGTTCTTGCGGGCCTTAAAAACCTTTGCTGAAGGACTGAGGCTAAGGCTAGACAGATTTGGATCTTGATTAGTACTAGAGTACCTTTTAGGCCTATGGTCAGCATTCTAACCTAATCTATGCTCAAATAAAAAAAGGCACTTATCTAAAACCATTAAAAAACTTCATGGTCTAGAACAAGGGTTGAAACCTTAAGTTTTTTGCTAAGGGACTAGCAAAAGCTAGGCATGGGGGTATGATGAGAACCTCATCATGAGCCATAACTAGCTCATTTTGACCCAATACAAAGGATAAAAGCTCCTACATATCTCAAGGAAAGGCTTAACTCAGAGAATTCTGAGTTTGAGAAGAAAACCAGTCATAAGGGGTAAAAGTGTAATTTTACCAGTATAATCTGCATACAGGGTAATTCAGGGCCCAAACACAGGTCAAAACAGCTTAATAAGAATAAAAGTGGGATGAGATGATCTAGCAAGGGCTACAGCACTTCCAAGGAACCAAATGATAATCTGTAACCCTAAAACAACCCACTTCAATTCACAAGGTTCGAGGCAAAGTAAAAATAGAATAAACCCTCTAAAATTCATAGAAAAATAATCTCTAGGGTTTAGAACCTTCAATTTGGCCTTTAGAACCCATTTTGACCTACATTGAGAACCATGCCCAATTAATAACTTAATTTGGGTCTTTACGCAAATTGACCGGTCAAACAAGGTTTAATATGAAAATGAAATTTACCATCAGATTCCTTAGGTTCTAATTAGTCATGTATAAAAACTTGAGCCTAAGAAGAAACCTCCTTGACCGACTTTACACTTTGGTCCTCATATATTTACTCTTTGGCCCTCAACTTTTGAACCCTCGCATTTTGGCCCCTAACTCTCCTTCGTTCTTTGCAAACAGGTCCCTCCTGCAAAACCCTGCCAGCACCATGCTCCGGCGACCTTGCGCGGAGCATGGCGCCGCGCAGGGTAAGGTGGAGGACCTGGCATGTATACCGGGGGTGCCCTGCGTCGTCAGCCGTCGCAGGGGCACCCCCATGATCATTGCAGCCCCCCATACCGGCCGTGCGAACGCACGGACGGTATGGGTTCGTATTCCGACCATGCTCCGGCGAGGGAGACACGTCGTCTCCCTCCGCCTTCCTCCCTGCTTCATCCCTATAAATACCCCCCGCCGCTCCACCGACGACGGCAGCCTGGATCTGACGGAGAAAACCCCCAACTTTCCTCTCTTCTCACTCCGGCAGACGCCCACCAGCTCCGGCGGTTCTTCCTCCTCCTCCTCTTCGCTCTGCCGCAATACCAGCAGCAGAGACTTCTTCCCCTGCTCTTCCCGCGTCGCGCAATACCGGCGCGCGCTGCCTCTGCCCCGTCGTCACCGCCGTCCTCCCCCCACTGGGCATCGTCTTCTCCGGCGACAGTCGATACGACTGTCGCCCTGTTCCTCCCCCTTCGTCCCTGCAAGTAAGTTAGACCTACTCCCCTTCTTCTCCTCTTTCTTTCCCCGCTTTCGATTTAGTCAATTAAGCCCTCTACCGACCCTGTTCACCCTCATCCTCTCCGCCTCCGACCACCCTCCGGCGAGCCGCTCCCATCACCTCAGCGACCCACACGGCTCGCCGACCACCGCAGAACCTCCGCCTCCTCACCCTGATCCTCTTCCGCCCCTCCACTTCCCACCAAACACCCTCTGCAGATCCACCGAACACACCCACTCCTTCGCTCCCAGTTTGACCTAGGACGACCTGTTAGCTCCATCTCGCCCCCTGCAGACCCCCTGACCACCTTCGCCGTGCCACGGCGAAGGTCCCCCGCCTGTCTGATTTGGCCGAGAGGCCGTTCTATTGATTTCAGGTTCCAGGCCTTGACCGCCATTGGCGAGGAAGCTCGAAGCTTGCTCGAGGTTGCTCCAAGCCTAGATATCCCAGGTTGAAGAGCCACGGCCAGCGCGAAAGAGTCTTGCGCACACACCCTGGCCCTCAATTGGAGTTGCGCGCCTCAACAGCTGTTGCAATTGGAAGCACCATCCCTGCTGCAGGCGTGAGAGAAAAGGGGTGCGCGGATAGTCCCACCTCGGGAGTTTCTGAAGCCACACACCCACATAAATTGCAAAAGTGCCACCATCTGTTTGCCTCAGTTACCACGGGGTGAGGTCCCTCTCACCCGACCCGACCCGACTCGGCCTCGTCCGTGACCACGCTCCGCGGACCTGGCCCGACCCGATTAGACTGACCTGCACTCCTCGCCCACCACGCACGCCGGTGGGCCTGGACCCGGGCCTGACCCGAACCCGATTACCCGGTAGCGCTCTGGGAGAGCTTCCGAAGAGTGATTTCAGAGAGAGAGATACGCGGGGGAGGGGGGTAGAGTAGGTTTTTGCCTCTTGACGAAAAAACTCTGAAGTGTGCAGGCCAAAGAAGAAGAAGCAGACCCGCTGAAGAAGAAGGAGCTGCTGCACTGTAGCGAAGGCATCGTTAAGTCGTCTCAGCACCGGGGCAGACGACGGAAGGTCAGCAGCCAGAGCAGGAAAGAAGACAGGCTGAAGAAGAAGGAAGAGCAACGGCCATCGCGAAAGAAGAAAAAGAGAGGTCAAGGCAGGTGAAGACAAAGAAGAAGAAGGAATGAAGAGAAGCAAGAAGCAAGAAAAGAAGAAGACGATCTGAAGAAAAAGAAAGAAAGGAAACAAGGAAGAACAGAAGAAGAAGAGCACGAGGGGAAGATCTGAAGAAAGCAGAAGAAGAAGAAGAAGAAGAACAGGAAGAACCAAAGACAAAGAGGAAGAAAGAAGAAAAGAAGAAGAAGCCAAATTTTCATCTCTCTCTCTCTCTCTTTATTTTTGTAATAGAACTTGTATATCTCTAGAATACAACTTGCTCCCTGAGTTCGACCTCGGGAACTCTTTTATTTTTCCGAGTAAAAAATTTTATATGAAACGTTGGTAACAACCGGCTTTACTACAACGATATAACTGAAACCGACGTTTCTTCAGATAATAACAGAGAACAAACTCCATGTGTATGGTGTCCCCAATGATAGGTCAGCTATTAGTTAGGCGGTCTGATCATTTTCAAGTCACACGTACACTGTCATCATTAAGGTGGGTAAGGTGCCCCCTACTGATAATAAAACCCTGGTTGTGCATGCACACACAAATTAACTAATTTTTAAGGGCACAACCCAACTAAAGGGCCCATCACATTCTAAAGCACACTCAATCCTAAGCCTAATTAAAATTGAGTCAACATTGGCCTTAAGTATTGGACTTGCTATTTGGGGCTCAGATTGAGATTATTTATGATTAATCTGCTCTTATCGATTCATCTGATGTCTAGGTAGGGGAGTACTGTCAAATGATAGTAGTTGGTGGGTATCAAAGGAACCTGAGGCGAAAGCCAAGGGAAGAACCTTCTCCCTAATTGCTCCCTCTAATTGGTTTGGCTTGACCGGATAGGAGTAGACCAAATCATTTTTAAGCTTGAGTCGAGTTCTAAGAGTTTGTAATTATTTAGGCTACCCTACCTAAGGATAGGATTGTTTTCTTATGCTGCAGGGCTTCTTTTCTCATCCTTCTAACTCCCTTCCAATGCATGCTTGGAAGGAGGTCATTGAATCCTCGCTTGGAAGGACCTTTAGATCGTTCTAGGTGGCGAAGGTTGAGTTACAGGCAAGCAGATCCCATGGTTGACAACCTACTACCACCTACTTTACCTCCGAACCAGAAGGAGCTGCTTCAGAGGTAGTTGGACCAATTGCAACAGATGCAAGAATGGCTCCAGTGCATAAATGGTCAAGGGACTTGACCCTTGAAGGATTTTTATGATCCTTCGAATTATGGGGATCATCTCAGTGTATTGATCTCTAATGTATACACATCCATTTAGGTTAAAATTCCTATTTATGCATGTTCCTAAGCTTATATATGCATTCCACATTATAAATATTGTAGGGCATGCATTATTCTGCATTTAGAATAGCTTGTATAAATTATAAGTTAATTCTCTTCTTTTTGTGGCTAGGAGAGAAGGAGATTTATTTTGAGGCCTTGGATTGACGATCTAACCATATAGATCTGATCAAGATGACGACCGGAGTCTAACACTTCTAAAATTGCCTTGATCAGAGTCCCGTAGCACCATGTGCAGTCTGAGGAAGATCAACGGCCAAGGGGCAAGGTGATACAATTTGGAACTTCAAACGACAAATCCAACCACACGGATGGGTTTGGATTGACAATCGCAATGCAACACTGTGAAAATTGACCTAATCCGACACCTATAGCTCCATTTGTGTGGAGAAGATGATGGATGGTCAAGATGGCGCCACATCCCAACCGCCAACCACTATCTCTCACTTGTAGAAGGCCTCACAACGTGCATTGTGGCCCGTTGGATTCTCATCCAACGACCACAAAGCACGTCAAGCTGCCGGCTTGCCCTCCTCCTCATCAAGGCAGCTTAGATCTCAACCGTTGGATCTCCATCCAACAGCTGAGAATGCATGGATGGAAAAATAAAAACTTGACAACTTCGGGAGGGTAATGCAGTGATAAATATGCACATATTCATGATAACATGCCTACTTATGTTAATTCCTAAACTTAACATTGCATTTAGCATTGTGAATAATGCATAACATTCATCATAATGCATTTAGGATAATTTGTATAAATTGCACAGTAATTTGTATATCATCATGGCCAAGAGATAGGGTGATACATTTCAAAGCTTCAGATGAAAAATCCAACTATACAGATGGATTCGGATCGACGATTGCAGTCCATTGTCATGAACATCAATCTGTTCAAATATATGTAGCATCCCCAACAAGCATCTGAAGATAAATAGCTCAGATGGTGCCACGTGGCACCATCTAGGACACTCTTCGCTCACCAGTAGCCACGCCCCCTTCTCTCCATCGCACCGCACACTTGATCTCGGCCATCCATTCTCCATCCAACGGCTGGAGAGGGGCGAGCGGCGATTCCTCCTCGCGACAATCCAACTTCGTAGCTCATCGGTCGATGAGTGATAAACACTAGTTTATCATCATTCTTATGACCCAAAACTAACCTCGCTCTTAGGATTTTTACTCCGTAAACGAGTTTTGGGCTGCATTTAGGCGTAAATAAGGTAAGGCATGCATTACACATTTTGTTGTCTTTTTGATATGTTTATTTGAGTGTTAGGGATAAACAGATAATCAGATTGTTAGAACCTTAGCACACAGGAAGGAAACTGGTGAAGAAGAAGCTCAAACCAGCTGGGACTCAGCCTAATCCAGCTCATCATAGCTGGATACCAGCTCACTTGAACTAGGGTTAGCTCATCCTAGCTTCATTCAGCTCATCTCAGTTGAATGGTAGCTCAAGATAGCTCATCTTAGCTCACCCTAGCTCAAGTCAGCTCAGATCCAGCTCAACTTAGTTTAGTCTAGCTCATCTCAGCTCCCATCAGTTCACTGCGAGCTTTAGCTAGCTCAGCTAAGTTGACTGGAGTCCACCTTAGCTCAGGTCCAGCTACCTCCAGCTCTACTCAACTCAAGCCAGCTGAAGATGACTTCACCCTAGCTCAGGCCAACTCAAGTCCAACTACCGAGAACTCCACTTAGCTCAACTTAGTTGAGCTAAGCTACCTTAGCTACTTCAGCTAGCTAGGTCATCCCCGGGGAGATCAGACCCAGCTTACCTCAGCATCTTTCAACAGAAGCCAGCTTACTTTAGCTTGGCTTAGCAGCTAGCAAAGAACTAGCAAGCTAAGCCAGCCAAAGTAGCTCCTTGCCATTTTCTTCAGTAGCTGTTAGCTCCTATGCAGCTCCAGACAGCTCTCCTTCAGCTCCTCTTCTCAAAACCCTTGCTCCTTCTGCTCCCTACCCTACTCATCTACTAGCTTAGCTAGCTTAGATTAACATTGCACCTTCATAGCCACCCTACCTAACCCTAATTCCCACCTAACTAGCTCCACCAAATAAGCCCACCTAAGCTCCACCTAAGCTACCTAGTCCTACTCCAACTTGGCGCCAACCCAAGCCATCCCTTCAGCCAACCACCACCTCCACAAGACACCACAAAGTGGCGCCAAAACCACCTATAACTACCCCATAGTTGGTGCCACTTTTTCTCTCTAAAACCCCCTTCATATCCACCACACATCTTCCCTTAAACCCATCTCCACCATCCACCTAACCCCCCTTCTAGAAACCCCTATGGTGGTGCCAAAACCAAGGCATCTCTCCATGGTTGCGGCCACCTTTAGGTGTCCTTCCATGGCCATAACCACCACCTACACACCCCTCTACTTGGAGCCAACCATCTTCCACCCTAGGATCCCCATAACCACCACCTAAATGCATCCTAGCCATCCACCTAACCCATCCCTATCTACCCCCCTTAACTCCTCTATAAAAAGGAACCTAACCACCACCAAAAACCCATCTTTCCTTAGTTTAATTTCTACCTATAATCCACCTCAACCCACGACCAAGGAGAAAGAGGAGAGAAGAAGATTAAGGGGGCAACTTACTGATGACTCTACAATGTTCAGTGTTAATATTATTAATTAGAGTTAATTCGGGTGTACTTGTGCGATAATGACATGTTATAATGGGCTTGGGAGCATTACATGCATATTGCATGATCTTTACATTTTAATTGCTTAGAATGAATGTTTAATGGCCATGTGCAAAAGTCCATTTTTAAATAGGTCTTAGATGAGCAATTAGACCATACGGATGGATCTGGATCGACGAACGGAGTCCAACGAACTCGAAATCACTTCGATCTGACCTCCATAGCTCACACAACAAGCTCGAGAAAGATCAACGACCAAGGGGCAATGTGACACTCTTATGGGTCTCGGATGAAAAATTCGGCCGTACGGATGGATCTGGAGAGATGATCGCAATCCAGCAATGCGGGAATCATCTCGATCTGAGCACCGTGGCACCCTCTACAATAGAAAGAAGATGGACGGTCCAGATGGTGCCATGTGGCACCATCCAGGTTGCCCCTCACTCTCCTAGCAACCATGGCCCCTTCCCTCATGCTCCATCTCAATTGTTCATCCTTCATCCATTGGCTGGAGAGGTGTGTGCAAGGAATGCTCTCCATAACATCTCTTGGCCTTGGCTTATCTATCGTAAAGGCGCCTCTCAAAGAGAGGGCATGGGTTCGAAACCTGCTGCCCCCTCAATTGGTTGCTTGAGGCACGCCTCAAAGAGAGGATGAGCGGCAGCGCAAGCAAGCAAGCGCATGTGCAGTGCAGCAACTCGCGTGAGCATGCGAAGACCAGCGTAGCACCAGCGCATGCACGAGGCACGGTGCGCACGACATGGGCACGTGAGGCACGTGCCAGCGGGGTGCGTAGGTGAGGGCTATGGTGACACTTGCAGTGGGTCTTCAGTGACGTCTTTGAATGTCACTGTTGACCCAAGGACGAATTTGAGCCCTCTCCTCAACTATAAAAAGGGACCTATCCCTCCCATTTGCATCCATGTTCTACCTAAGCAACTCCACCACTCCTTAGAGTTCCAAGCAAGGTTGTGAAGATGCTGAGTCTCCGACGGATGCCCCTCCACTGCCGTGGCTGCCTCGCATCTCCACTTAGCAAGTTTTTGGTTTATTATTTGAGTTGCTTAAGCTTTCATCTGCCATTGTAGTTGTAGAACTAAATCATTTATGCAATATATTCTCTATTCTATTATCATATTTGTCTCTTCTATAGTTAGATATTCTCACATCATCATAATGATTTTCTAACCCTATCTCTCTTCTCTCTCTCTCCCTTTCTTTCTCGTTCTATCTGGTTTGCAAGCGAAATAAATGACAAATTTTTGTGACACAAAGCGAGTATTTGATCCGATTTCACACCTCCCTGCATTTGACACTCGGACTTACGTCCATTTATTCTTATTTAAAATTGATGTCATAAAGCGTGCCACAACGAATGATTTTACACAAATGCATCCAGCAAACGTCACCTACCCACCCCTTTGGTGCTTTCTTCCTCTTCTCTCTTCTTCCTTGTGCCACACCAAGAGGAGGATCAAGCTTCTATCAAGGAGGACATTCAAGCATTGGAGGAGATTCTACGGTGGACATCCACCCTTGGAGGAGCAAGGGCACACCCCATCTAGGGCTTGCCAGGAAGGACACATCTTGGAGGAGTAAATCAAGGAGAAGGAGAAGAAGTCCTTTTCAACTACAGGAGCAGCTGTGGTTGGAGCAAGAGCTTCATCGTCTCCACCACCATTATCCAAGATTTTTGTTTAGTAGCTTTGTAGCTTTACTTTGTAGTAGAAGCTTCGATCTACAACTTGATTGTGAAATAGAAATCCTTTTATATAAAGTTGCCAATTTTTAATTTTCCGTGCATCTTTGATTCTTGTCTTTATTTAGCACCTTCATTCCCTCTTTCCAATTATCCTTAGCCTTCAAATGCCTAGGTAGAGTTTGGGAAGAGGTCATTCATGCCACTTAGTTGCTAAATTAGGTGTAGTCTTGTCCTACCATCAACTTTGGATTGCCCTTTATTTCAAAAACCTTAAAAATCTTATATTGAAAAACCTAAAAAGAAAGTTGATTTCTCGTGTTTAAGCAAGAGATCTAAATTTGCAAACATTGTCTCCTTGGACGATCCTAGATACTCCACTATCTAGGTATTACAAATTTAAAAGCGAATCGATTTTTACGCATTGCAACGACTAATAAAAATTGCATTTTACAAACCACGTAAAAATCCAATCACTTTTTGGCACCGTTGCTGTGGAGGCATGGCTTTGCTTTGATATTTAACTTGCATGTTAAGTGGATCTCATCTCCTTTTCTCTCTCTTTCTCTTGTGTGTGCAGGTTTTGCAAAAAAGAAGAGGGATTTCAGAAGGGAAAATCTTAAAGTGCCATTTCTTCCTGCGAATCCTCAGGTTGGTAGTCTATGCTTGTCACATAAATTTCTTCTTAAAAAAACAACCAAAAAATACTAAACTTGGCTTTCAGGATCCTAAACATCTTAATTAAATGGAGTGGTGACAATTAAAACCCATTTGTTACTTGTTTGCACCATTTAACACCACTCCACTTCAAGTATTAGTGTTCTGATTTTCGGATCCAGACTTCTATCCGAATTTCAAAAATCAATTTCCGACATCACGGGCCTCCTGAAATCTTGACATTTCACCCAGAGATTTCAAATCAAGGAACATCCTTTCCAAATTTTAGAGCAATTGGATTTGTATACAATTTTTAAAAATTCACAAACCAGAGGGAGTCATCCTCTCTGATTTCTCTGTTTTGCTATTATCCCTTAATTTTAGGAATTTTTACACTTGGCCAATTTCTATGAAATTTAATTTTTTGGAATCCTTGTGAAATTCTACATAACATATAAAATCACAAAAATTTTTTGTGGTCGGTGGTGGTACTGAATAGTCTAAAATACCCACGGGTATCATTTCTAGACTTTAACACCAACATAAAGAAAAATCTTAAAAAATATCAAACAAATTCCTAAAATCACAAAAAAATATTTTTTGGAATCCTTATTTGCTTTTACAAGCAGTAATGGTCTTGTTTGCTTTATTTGGACCACTACTTAAAAAGAAAGCATAAAACGAACTCTTTGGTAGTAAATTTCTGTATTAGGAATAAATGAATTAGGGTTTCTTTTCACATTTTTAGTCCCACAATATAAAGGAAATTTATCTTTACAAATACAACTTGATTTCTCTTTGTATGTGGCATTTCAAATTTGTTTGAATATTTAAAAAGAAAACACTAAAATACACCAAGTTAAATCAAATCCTAAAATAGAAAAACAAACAAAAAAATTGTATGACAACTTGTTTAATATTGGAATAACTTCCAATCTTGTACACACAAAAAAATTTGAAATAACAGGGCATTACCCCAATCAACATCCTCCACATTCCCGTGCACATTTTAGCACCCGAGCCTAACTCTAAAACAAGTAGTTACTTGACCACTTATGGACTTCATCCACTTTAGGCTTGATATCCAATATCTAAGGGTTATTAAGCATTCCTAATTCCCTTCGACAACGTGGCGT
The DNA here is from genome assembly GCA_037157565.1 of Thalassia testudinum. Taxonomy (NCBI): domain Eukaryota; kingdom Viridiplantae; phylum Streptophyta; class Magnoliopsida; order Alismatales; family Hydrocharitaceae; genus Thalassia; species Thalassia testudinum. Next base: position 6,677,909 of record JAZHRO010000056.1, read on the forward strand.
TAGACTTAGAGGGAAGTCAAATGACGGGTGTAGGTTTACACAAGCCCCTAATGATTTTCCCAGGACATGCTTGGGCCTAATCCACCTCTATAGTCTAGCCGGGTGATCATTGGGAAGCGGGTTCACTTAGTAATTTCTTATTCATTGGATTACCAAGTCTTAGGTTTGTAAGGAGTTAACCTTAAGAAGGACTAGGCTTGGTTGTTTGAATTTCACACTTTCTCTCATCTCCATCTCTTCTCCTCCCCTCCCGTTCTTCCATTTTATGCACGGGCGATAGTCCTAAACTCCACACTTGGAGGGACCATTTGATTTTGCCCGCCGTGCCAAAAGACAGTCTTTTCTGTCTTCTTCTTTTGAAAAAATGGAAAATCAACAAAACAACTCCACTAACCCATCCACATCCACCTCTAATCCCACCTCTAATCCCATTAATAATCACAATTCTGACCCTTCCACCCAAAACCCCCCCACCTTTGACTTCCCACATTTGGAGCTTCCTAATGCTGATATACCTCAATTTCAACAGCAAGCCCCCCGCCTATTCTCTACTCCTTGATGGCTGAGCAAATTGCTCAACTTCAAGCCAATCAACAATTGTTGACTAGGAATATCACAAACCTAGCCAACCAAAGGCCAAACCCACCACCCCGTCAGCAGCCTGTCGTTTCTCTAAAGGATTTTTATGATCCTTCCTATTATGAGGAAAGATCGGGGGTGGTCATACCTGAAGGGGACTTCGAGATCAAACCGGTTGTTCTGAATCTGATTAAGAATTTCCATGGCCTTCCTAGGGAAGACCCATTCAGCCACCTTGAAGAACTGACTCTCCTTGCACGAACAACTCATTCCCGCAATGTGCAGAAAGACCTTTGGTTGATGCGGTTATTCCCATTTTCTCTTAAAGATAAGGCCACTTAGTGGTTCAGAACCATTGGCCGACTAATCACCACTTGGCCTCAACTCAAGAGTGCCTTCCTCAAGAAAATTTTCCCTATAGATCGTACTAATTCCTTGCGAAGATCTACTATGACCTTCCAACAAAAATTTGGCGAGACTTTACATGATTCTTGGGAAAGATTCCAAGATCTCCTAAGAAGTTTCCCGCACCACGAGATTCCCTTATGGCAGCTCATGCAGATCTTCTATCATAGATTAGAAGATCAAATTCAACGTTTTGTCGATGCCTCATGTGGCGGCAACTTCTTAAATAAGGATGTTGAGAGTGCCTATGACCTTTTTGAAGAAATGAGTGAAAACCCATTTAATCAAGCTTCCATGAATGCCTTTAGCAGAACTTCAAACCTACAGTTCAGTGTCCATGAAATAGGCACTCAATCTATCCCTGTCACCCAAGACGATCTTCAAATGGTAGCTCAAAAACTCGACCAGATGTAAATAAATCAAAATAAAATTGAGCAAAGACTTGCCACACCAACCCAAGCTCCACAGATTCCACATCTAACCCAGCCTAACATTCCACAAAGAGAAAATTTACACAATTTAAAAACACCCACCCCTGCTAATTATCATCAATATCCCGAGGCTTTCTATGATTTATTAGGGAATTACAATTATCCAAACCCTAACCCCACTGAAAATATTTCTACCCTTCAGGAGTAATTTATAAATTTTTCCAGTTGGATGAATTACTTGAACCACTTCTGGAACAATCCGGTTCCTCCCTAAACATCAAATTAATTTATCGAATGTGGGTTGAATCCAACTTTTCATTTTGGGCCATCTAAACAAGACATCAATGCCCAGATGATGAAAACCCTACAGGAAATGTAGAGTAAGATCACAGAAGTAACCCATGCTGTTACAAATCTGAATAATCAGATTGGGATTACTCCAACTCAAAGACCTGCAGGACATCTACCCTCCCAACCCATGCCCAACCCTAACCACCAAAGAAACCAGTATCCGGGCTGAAATCAAAACTACCATAATCAGCCTCCTATTAATCCTTTACCTCAGCAGCCTCCCAGTTTTTCACAACAACAGGCCCCCCACATCCTCCAAATAATAATCCAACTGCACATGCAGTTACATTGAGGAGTGGGAAAACCACCACTGATCTCGGGCCTTCACAACAACTTGGTGAAATCCCCATTCCTATGCAAATTGATTCTCAACTTCCACATCAGGAAGAAAAAGAAATACAAAAATCTCAAGACACGACTCCTGTCCCTTTTCCAGAAGCTCTCCACCCCACCATTAATCGAAAAAAGAAATCTGAGCCCACAACTGAAGAACTCATGGATTTATTTGGGCAAGTTCAAATCAATATCCATCTCCTAGATGCAATCAAATATATACCTGCCTATGCCAAATTTTTGAAGGAAATCTATACACCAAAAAGCTAGGCTAAAAATCTGGAATAAGTGCATCTTTTGGAGACAGTAAGCTCTATCATACAGGGCAAGCTGCCTCCTAAGATGAAAGATCTGAGCGCACCTTTAATTTCAATGAAATTGATGACACTACTTTCGATCATGCCCTTCTTGATCTCGATGCCTCAGTTAATATCATTCCCATGATTTTATTTGAAGAATTTCAAATCGGTGAACTAAAACTTGTTGAGGTTACCCTTCAATTAGTCGACCGATCTACAATCAAACCTCATGGGATTGTCGAAGATGTCTTGGTCAAGGTCTAAAATTGTATCTTCCTCGTAGACTTTTTGGTCCTTGACATTGAGTTTAATTAGTCATAATCAATAGGTAAATGCTCCTACATAACCGCCAGAAGACCGTAATTCATTGCATATCCTTTCTGAGAGATTAACATAAAACCAGGGTTAAAACTATAATTTTACCATCATATCATAAATGCAGAATAACCGTGGGTTTTCCCAGGGGTTTATTAGACGTTAAATGTGCACTAAAGTCTAACAAGAGGGTCCACGCAGATAGAAATGGATTTTCACGCATCTCAAGAATTAATGGACATCTGAAACCCTAAAAATAGATCCGCTTAATTAACTAAGGTTATGGTCAATATATAATTCATCTAAACCTTCTAAAAATCATATAAAAATATTCCATAAGGTTTGGTATCCTTGCTTTGACCATCTGAACCCATTTTGACCTAAAATATAGTGTTAGACAGAAAGTTGCCCTAATTTAGGTTTCTACGTAAATTACCCAATAAAACTTGGTCAAAATTGAAATCTGACTCTACCTCAGATTCCTTAGGTCCAAATTAGGTTTGTATCAAAATTTGGGCCCAATTAAGGATCACCTTAACCTAGTTTTCATTTCAGTCCAATCTGACTCTTTTCTCTCACACATATGCCCCTAACTTTTGAAATCTTTGTAAATAGCCCCCTAAGTTTGTCTTCTTTGCAATCAGGTGCCTCCACCATTATCACTGAGGAACCTTCTTCACCAACGAACTTCAATCAGGGTTTTCTCCCTGATTTCACGATGATACCCTTCCAAAATCGGAAGGGGAATTCTTTAAGTAGTCCTCTTCAATTTGAGCTACGCATTGGGCTATGATTTGTACCCAAATCCTAATGTGATCAATTTAAACCTAGGGTTTCCTTATGCGTGAAGATTTCAAGCTTCCAAGCTTGGTTTCCAAGCTTAGATTGCTCTCCTAAGCCCTATAAAAGAACCCATGACGCCTACCTCACCTCCTTAGCTAGGTTTAGGGCTAAAAATCTTCCTCTTTCTCCAACTCCAGCCTCCTTCGACCTAAGCTCCAGCGGTCCCCTTCTCCGTCTTCCTACGGATGGCCAATGGTCAAATTGGCCCGTCCTTCTTACTCCTCGTCTTCCTTCACCTCTTGCCGACCAAAGCGAAGGTCCTCAGACCCTTTCCTCACCGTTGTCTCCCTCACGGAGGGTTCGTCTTCCCCACGTCGAGCAATAACACCGGCATGGGAATCTCCCTCATTTTGTCCATAATTTTAGGTCCCCTAGATCCCTCTTCCCCTCTACTTCCTCCTCTCTTTAAACTCCAATTTCGACCGCCATTTACGCTCTCCCCCTCTGTCTTCTCCAAGTCCGGCAAGAGCTCCGGCGAGCTCGTGCTGACACCCTACTCCACCAAACACCTCTGCTCCACCTCCAAAACCTCCTCCGTGCGCCCACGACCAAAAGCCCTAACCTTTCCAGCCTTATTGGCCACCCAAACTCTCTGTCAAACAAACCCATCTTCATACACACTTTCTGGCTTCGCTACTTTGCCATACACCTCCACTAACCACAAGACTGCCTCCACCACCTTTGCCAAGTCTAGGCGAAGCTCCTGAGCTTTGTAATTGGGGCTTAGCACCCGTATTCTTGGATTTCAGGTTCGTGACCGGAGCATCGCCGCCACCACCATCATCTCCGACGCTGTTCTTCACAACGTGGCCATGTTCTTCGTTGAAGCGACTCCCGAGTGCTACAGTTTGATCCCAGGTCCATGCCCAGGTCGTTAATTGAAGGAAACACCCCCTCCTTCAGCTTCAATCAGAACGATGACCACGCCTGTGCCTCAAGCAAAGAATAGGGACGAAATTAATCCCACATCGTGAATCACCAAAGCAACAGCAGCAGATAAATTGAAAGGCTCACATAGCCCCTTTGCCCGAGACACCAGGGGGTTGGGTCCCCCGCTTACGCATGCGCCCTCGTTCGCCACACATGCTGGCGTACCTAGACCTTACCCGGATCCAATTACTCGATTAATGACCAATTACTCTTGCTTTTGAGAGAAAGGAGAGGAATTTGTGAGGAGGAGGGAGGGGGTTTTGCTCTTGTAGTCATTGCGCGACACTTAGTCATTGCAGAGATTTGGAGCACTTGTGTTCTGTGAGGGAAGGGAAGCTCTGAAGAAAGGAAGGAAGAAAAGAGGCTTTCGTGCCTCTGTGCTGAGCATTTAAGGCGTCTGAGCACCTATCTTGTCGTCTGATTACTATAGCGTTCAAGCCATTGTTGGTTTATTTGATACAATTGAGATATTTGTGATGCATGCTTAGTTGGTGATTTAAATCATCACTTTTGGGTTATCTTTTATTTTTTGTCTCAAGTGCATTGGATTTCATTGAATAGCTAATATGACAGGTTATCATTCATTGAATATCTTGTATTTGGTTCCACTATTATGCTCATTTATATTCTAATTGAGTTTAGTGCATGAATTGCAATACTTGCTCCCTTTGTTTGACCTCGAACTTCATTTTAGATTTCGAGTTATAAATTGTATTTGTTATCGAGTGATTGAGGCTTTACTACGATGAATGCACATTTAACACCCCTCAATAGCCTTGTTAACAGAAAACCACCACTGATCTCGGGCCTTCACAACAACCTGGTGAAATCCCCATTCCTGTGCAAATTGATTCTCAACTCCCACATCAGGAAGAAAAAGAAATACAAAAATCTTAGGACATGACTCCCATCCCTCTTCCACAAGCTCTTCACCCTACCACGGAAAAGAAATCTGAGCCCACAACTGAAGAACTCATTGATTTATTTGGGCAAGTTCAAATCAATATCCCTCTCCTAGATGCAATCAAATATATACCTGCCTATGTCAAATTTTTGAAGATCTGTACTCCAAAAAGGCAGGCTAAAAATCTAGGATAGGTGCATCTTTTGAAGACAGTAAGCTCTGTCATACAGAGCAAGCGGCCTCCTAAGATGAAAGATCTGGGTGCGCCTTTAATTTCAGTGATTATTGATGACACTACTTTTGATCGTGCCCTTCTTGATCTCGATGCCTCAGTTAATATCATTCCTATGATTTTATTTGAAGAATTTCAGATCGGTGAACTAAAACCTATTGAGGTTACCCTTCAATTAGCTGACCGATCAACAATCAAACCTCGTGGGATTATCGAGGATGTCTTGGTCAAGGTCCAGAATTGTGTCTTCCCCACAGACTTTCTGGTCCTTGACATTAAGGTACCTGAATCTTTAATGAATGCCCCAATAATTCTTGGATGACCCTTTTTGGCCACTGCAAAGGGAAAAATAAATTGCCATACAAGCAAAATGGATATCACTTGCGCGGGCCAAACTATCCCCCTTGATATCTTCAAATCCTCCAAGAGATTCCATGATGATAACTTTTTCAATGACTCAGATACTGAAATATTAAATTTAGTGGAGGAGACAATGTTGATAGATACCCTTCTCGACCACAATTTTTTCGAGGAATCTAACTTAGAATCAGTGGTCGGCGAAATCTATGACTTAGAGACTTGTCTTCCGCAAAAATCTATTCCTGATGATCCCACTGATTATTCCTCTAACCCACCCACTTTTCTCTCAACCCACCCCTACACATTAACCTCACCTACCCTTCATCATTCCTCTCCCACCCCCTTTCAACTGGACCTACCACTAGACCCGCCCAAGTTTGGCATTCATCCTGAATTAAAACCATGGCCAGACTCGGTCACACTTACAATTTTCCATCAAATTTTGATCCCCATCTTTATACCACTCAACTTTTCGGGGATTTAGACGAATCCTTTTTATGCGGGCATCTAAGTGTCCAACTACTTACATGATAATTTGTCTTCCATGCATACATTCACGCTCGGCTGAATGGTGTAAAAGATAGCACTGGATGGGAGGTAACTTATCATTTTTTTCCTGCTTTCCTTTTCTCTTTGTTTTTCTAGGTTTTGACCTTCCTAAACCCAACCGCCTTTCACTAAGGTGATCCTAATGCATGAGGACATTACATATCATAAGCATGGGGGGTGTTTTTAAATTTTGACGATCAATTTCGGATTTTCAAACCCAAAAATATGCATTTTTCTTTTGTCATTTTCCTGCATACATACCCAAAAAAATGAAAATATCGTAAAACTTTTTTAGAAAAATTTTGAAAAGCGAAACTAAGGTTGAAAATTTCATTTTAAGGTACAAAGGATTTAATCTTTAACAAACTAGGGATTAAGATTAAGATATGATTGTTAGAATCTTTGGGTCTAACCTCTAGACTAGATCAAGTATCCTTCTTTAAATTCCACTTGAACTCATGATAGTTCAGGTGACCTGATCTTCCTTTGTAACTTGAAAATTATCTGGCTTAGTTTTTTATTCAAAAACTTTGCAATTTTGACAAAATTCTTGTGTCAAAATTCACACACAAGACAACACCTTAAAAAACATGTAGAAATTAGAAGAAAACCCCTATTTGGCCCTAGTAAAATCCAAAGTAGATCATTGGTTTGAGTTCCCACCCCCGAGAAGGAGGAAAATACCTCCTTTGAGGATGCGATGACAACATGTTACTGCCTCAGCGTTGCTCTATATCTATATTCCATATCTTTAGATGGAGCGTAAGGCATAATTTTGCAGCTCGAGTGTCTTGGATGGTGCTCTACCCATAGCATTAGAGCAAGAGCTTGAGTTCCCTAGGAGCGCTCCTTTACACCGCATTGTGTTTTGGGGTTGTGAGCTCCTAGGTGGTGTCTTGGACGGTACTATCCCAAAGTGCTGGCGTCAGAGCCCCCTTGAGGATTGGTGACGGGAATGATGATCTTGACACATCTGTTGTCAGATTAAGCAAAGAATAAGCATGGGGGAGTTTCAAAAAATAAAAAAAAAGAAAAAAAAGTTTTAAACCAAAAACATGACCTCATAAAAGTTGGCATTCACAAGCACAGACACAAGGTTTTAAAAGTTGATGCAGGTTGCAAATCGAATTCAAGAGCCAGACAAATCCTAACTAAAAATATTTCGGGTCATCTAAATTAACAATGAGTTGATTTGTGAATTTTTAAAAGATACACTGATCCCAATTCTTCTAACTCTTGGATCCAAAGATGAATCTCAAGGTTTTATCCTTAACAAATCCCATGCCTTTCTTTCCCTCAAAAGTAAAAAAATTAGTCTTTCCTAGAACAACCATTTCGTGAAAATAGTTTTGCTAAGAGACTATTAAAAGATAAACATGGGGATGTGATAAATGTCAGTTTATCATCATTCTTATGCCCCAAAACTAACCTAGTTCTTAGGATTTTTACTTTGCAAATGGGTTTTTGGGTTGCATTTAGGCATAAATTAGGTTAGGCATGCATTACACATTTTGTTATCTTTTTGATATGTTTATTTGAGTGTTAGGGATAAACAGATAGTCAGATTATTAGAACCCTAGCACTCAGGAAGGCAACTAATGAAGAAGAAGCTCAAACCAGTTGGGACTTAGCCTAATCCAGCTCATCATAGCTGGATACCAACTCACTTGAACGAGGGTTAGCTCATCCTAGCTCCATTCAGCTCATCTTAGCTGAATGGTAGCTCAAGATAGCTCATCTTAGCTCACCTTAGCTCACCTTAGCTCAAGTCAACTCAGATCCAACTTAACTTAGTTGAGTCTAGCTCATCTCAGCACCCATCAGTTCACCAGGAGCTCTAGCTAGCTCAACTAAGTTGACTGGAGTCCACCTCAGCTCAGGTGCAGCTATCTCCAACTCTACTCAACTCAAGCCAGCTGAAGATGACTTCACCCTAGCTTAGGCCAGCTCAAGTCTAGCTCCCGGGAACTCCACTTAGCTCAACTTAGTTGAGCTAAGCTACCTTAGCTGCTTCAGCTAGCTAGGTCCTCCCCGGGAAGATTAGACCCAGCTTACCTCAACATCTTTCAGTAGAAGCCAACTTACTTTAGCTTGGCTTAGCAGCTAGCAAAGAACTAGCATGCAAAGCAAACTAAAGCAGCTCCATGCCATTTTCTTCAGCAGCTGTTAGCTCCTATGCAGCTCCAGATAGCTCTCCTTCAGCTCCTCTTCTCAAAACCCTTGCTCCTTCTGCTCCCTACCCTACTCATCTACTAGCTAAGCTAGCTTAGCTAGCTTAGATTAACATTGCACCTTCATATCCACCCTACCTAACCCTAATTCCCACCTAACTAGCTCCACCAAATAAGCCCACCTAAGCTCCACCTAAGCTACCTAGTCCTACTCCAACTTGGCACCAAACCAAGCCATCCCTTCAGCCAACCACCACCTCCACAAGACACCACAAAGTGGCGCCAAAACCACCTATAACAACCCCATAGTTGGCACCACTTTTTCCCTCCAAAACCCCCTTCATCTCCACCACACATCTTCCCTTAAACCCATCTCCACCATCCACCTAACCCTGCTTCTAGAAACCCCATGGTGGCGCCAAAACCAAGACTTCTCTCCATGGTTGGCGCCACCTTTAGGTGCCCCTCCGTGGCCATAACCACCACCTACACACCCCCCTACTTGGCGCCAACCATCTTCCACCCTAGGATCCCCATAACCACCACCTAAATGCATCCTAGCCATCCACCTAACCCATCCCTATCTACCCCCCTTAACTCCTCTATAAAAAGGAACCTAACCACCACCAAAAACCCATCCTTCATTAGTTTAATTTCTACCTATAATCTACCTCAACCCACGACCAAGGAGAAAGAGCAGAGAAGAAGATTAAGGGGGCAACCTACCTGCCCTCTTGGTGCCTTCTTCCTCTTCTCTTTTCTTCCTTATGCCACGCCAAGAGGAGGAGCAAGCTTCTATCAAGGAGGACAGCCAGGCATTGGAGGAGATTCTGGAGTGGCTGTCCACCTTTGGAGGAGCAAGGGCACACCCCATCTAGGGCTTGCCAGGAAGGACACATCTTGGAGGAGTAAATTAAGGAGAAGGAGAAGGAGAAGTCCTTTTCAACTACAGGAGCAGCTGTGGTTGGAGCAAGAGCTTCATCGTCTCCACCACCATTATCCAGGATTTTTGTTTAGTAGCTTTGTAGCTTTACTTTGTAGTAGAAGCTTTGATCTACAACTTGATTGTGAAATAGAAATCCTTTTATATAAAGTTGCCAATTTTTAATTTTCCATGCATCTTTGATTCTTGTCTTTATTTAGCACCTTCATTCCCTCTTTCCAATTATCCTTGGCCTTCAAATGCCTAGGGAGAGTTTGGGAAGAGGTCATTCATGCCACTTAGTTGCTAAATTAGGTGTAGTCTTGTCCTACCATCAACTTTGGATTGCCCTTTATTTCAAAAACCCTAAAAATCTTATATTGAAAAACCTAAAAAGAAAGTTGATTTCTCGCGTTTAAGCAAGAGATCTGAATTTGCAAACATTGTCTCCTTGGATGATCCTAGATACTCCACTATCTAGGTAATACAAATTTAAAAGCGAATCGATTTTTGAGTGTTGCAACGACTTATAAAAATTGCATTTTACAAATTGCATAAAAACCCAATCAGAGAGCACACTCAAAGAGAGGGCATGAGTTCGAAACCTTTTACCACCCCCTCAATCCTTTAATTGAGCCAAGGCAACGCTCATAGCGTGCGCACGCAATGCGCGTGCGTGGAGCGAGGTAGCGTAGCGACAGCAGAAGCGTGTGTGCAGCATAGAGCCAGCGCATGCCCGCGAGACAACGTGCGTAGCGCGTGGGCCAGCAGCGTGGAGTGCGTGCGCGACGGGTGTGCATAGGATGGTGTTTAGCGACATTTATGGTGGACTTTTAGCGACGTCTTTGATGTCGCTGTTGACCTGAAGATGATTTTTTTCTCTTTTCCTCCATTATAAAAGGATCCATCATCCTCCACTTTTGAAGCATCTTCCACCTAGGTGTCCCCTCCACCTTGTAGAGCTGAGAGCACATCCTTGGAGTTGCCGAGCCGCCAATAGAAGCTTCCCCCACCACTGTGGCTACCTTGACGCCCTCTTATTTCTTTCATTTATTTTTGTTGCTTTAGCATAGTGTTGCTTGTCTTCAAGCATTCCTCTAATGTCCTTGCTCATAGTTTCAAGACATTTTTGCATGCGCGATATAGTAGTTCTCGTTATCATTATTGGTGTGTTGGTACTTAGCTCCACTTATGTGAATCCATGTTCTTACTATATTGCATAGTTAACGACCTCTATTTTACCTTAGATTTCTTACCCTAATCTCTCTCTTCCTCTTTCTCTTTCTTGCAAACAAACTGAACGACATGTCATGTGACATTAAAGCGAATATTTGAGATTCTCGCCTCCCCGTGTTCGACACTTGGACTCACGTTCGATTTTTCTAATTAAAATTGATGTCGTAAGCGCATGCTACAATGAACGAATTACATAAACGCATTTCTCGACATCACGTAGTGGATAAGGTCCTTCACACGAAGTAGCGATGCACGTTCGAATCCCTTTCTGCGTATTTAATCCCCGGAGGAGCGTTGGATTTGAAATTCAACCGTTGGATGAAATTGGACAAATCGTAGACGGGCTACGTGGCACATTTAACACTGCACGATATGAGGCACATGATGAAGCACTTTTATACGCACCTCATGCATGATGTGAAGCATAGGTGAGGCAAGATCTTAGCCCTTCGTTGGAAGATGGACTATCATGTTTTGTCTCGCGAGAGCCAACTGTTGCGTGTGGATAGCCAATGCATTGTGCGCGCGATCTGCGGCGCGTGCGTGTCGGCAGTGAGCGGCATGAGCTGTGCATGGAAAATCATTGAACACCCTAATGGAGGATGAAATGAACAAATTTCATAAAAACCCTAACGGGAGGTAAAGTGTCCTATCTAACCTCAAAGCTTTCTAATCGAGCTAAAACTGACTCGAAATGCCTAAAGAAGGGGATTAACCCTTCATGATAAATTATAATGACTATTATGAGTCTAAATGAGAGACTTGGATCCTAGGGTCTAAGATAAGATCCCAGGCGATCCAGAAGGTCTTTAGGGCCCTAATATGGGACAAAGAGGAAAAAGAGAGATAGGTTTCACAAGTGAGCTCGTAAAGCTAAGCACCGTAGACTTAGTGAACCACGAGTTCACTATTTAGGTTGAAGACCCATGATAATGAGGTGGCTAGAGGCTACTAACAACTGTGGAAATCATGAGTTTTAGGAAAACAACGTTGTAGGATAGTTGCAAAATCCCCTTGACAAAAATGTTTGTAATGATGAAACTCGATTGATTTTATTCTTTTAAGTCCCGGTCGTTCGTCTCTGGGAGGTATGAAAAAGAATTGAGATTTGAATCCACTTTTTCTACCCTAAATCTAACTTAATGTAATCTTTTTGGTCTTTTTGTTTTTGTAACTTTTTTCGTTTTTGATTTCTGGAAAACAAACTTGAATGCAAAAACCTACGTAAGTGAAACCCTAAAACCTATATGGATCTAGGTGAGGCCTTGGTGGCCGTGCACATTGTGACTAACCCAAGTAGCGTGTAGGCAAACAAACGTGAAGATGAGCAATCACAGAAGCATCATAATATTATTTATGCATAGAATAATCAAAAGAATATCACATCACTTCTATACTAGAAAGCACATAAATAGAGGAAATCTCTCAAGCCGAAAAGTTCCACTAGGGCCATCGGCTATGTGTAAGGGTGTAGGCTAGACTTTGGGTATGCAAACCCGCCTACACACCTACTAAAATAGATGGCCGACCATAAGAGGCTATGGGTGAGCCTTCATGGCCATCCAAGAAGAGAGGAAAAGAGGAGGACATGTGCCTGCTCCCAAGGAGGAAGAAGACACGCCCAAGAGAGAAGAAGAAGAGAGGGTGGCATGGACTCTTCTTCTCTTCCAGTGGCCAGCCTTGAAACTTGGAGAAGCTTCTTGCTATCCATCAATGGAGGGGACCTTGGAGGAGGAGGACGACCTTGAGAGGGAGAGGAGGAGGTGTGGTCGCAAGATTTGGAGTGGAGAAGAATTGGGAATTGTTGAAGTGTTGGCCATCCATGGTGGCTTAGTAATAGGTTCTTAGGTTGGATTTACTAAAATTAGGATGGCTAAGAATAGGTGTTCTAGAATAGGCTAGGTAGATGAAATGTGTGTGTATGTTTTGAATTTCATAGAGCTCGGTTATGTGGGTTTTGGTAAATTTAGGTTAGGTCAACCTAGATTAGGTGGGTGTGGACCTAATTAGGCCTAGGAAGGTCTAATTGGATAGGAGTGAAGCTAATTAGGTCTATGTCAAGTCTAATTGGATGTGTGTGTGATTAGGCTAAGGTAATCCTAATAGGTATGGGTCAATTAGAGCCTGGGTTGATCCAATTGGGTTTAGGTGCACCCAATCAACTGTAGATGCATCCAATTAGGTTTGAGCTTGCTCAATTGGGTTAGGGATAGGATAAGTGAGGGTATGGATAGTGGGATAGGCTTAGGAGGCCTCTAATTACGTTTCCTAAAGTGTTTGGTTGGGTTTCTAGGTCAAAAGGGGCAAGCTACGGCTTCCACCACCAAAAGCAGGAACCAGAGATGACTTCCAGATGTCCAGAAAAATGATCAGACGTCTTATACTACAAAATTGGACGTCTGGAAGTTAGGTTAGACGTCTAATTCTGTGTTAGTGTAAGTTTTGGCTTCCTGGATTGATTTTCTACAGAAATCAGACGTCCAGCCTAATGTCTGGACGTCTTAAAAGGTGTTGGAGAGTGGGTTTTGGGTTTTCTAGGGTAGGTTTTCATTCCTAAGTGTTTGGGAGGGGGATAAGGTGGATAAGAACATGGATAGTGCTATCCATGCTTGGGTTCGAAGGCTCAAATGTCCTAATGGAAGTGGTTTTGGGTTTGGGAAGGTTGTCCTAGGGTTTCTAAGGGTAGGGGTAAGGCTATCCTCCTTACTCCTCTTGTCTAGATCAGTCTTCTTTGCTCTTTATTGCCTTATTCCACTCTATCTCATATCCTGGATCACTTTATGACATGCAAATAGCAACAAAAAACATTAAATAGCAAGATATCTCATCTTATTCTATATAAAATGATGCAATGCATGATATGCATGATATGAGTGCAATATTTACAAATTAAGCTAGGTTCAAACATTATTTAGGTTGATTAGGACCTACGATTGCTGCGCAATCATACCCCCATGCCTAAACTTTGCTAGTTCCTAGCAAATGCATGGCTAAGTTATTTACAAGTTTGCTCCCTAAAGGACTGCTTATTCTTTTTATCAAAGAGTTGGACGCAAGGCATTCATCTGGCCAACGGGGAAGAAGTTTTTCAAAAATTTGGACTGGAGTTCAACCCATGTGTTGATCGGACGTGTTTGAGTCTGATACCAATGAGCAGCCTTGTCCATGAGGGAGAAGGAAAACATCTTCATGAGTAGAATATCCCGATTTTGTACATCTGACCCGAAGGCCTGGGCCAGATGTTTGAGTTGCTTGATGTGCTGGAAGGGATCCTCGGAGTTAAGCCCATGGAATTTTGGAATGGCATGAATCATGTTGGGCTTGAGTTCAGAATCAGGACATCCAGTCGGGATTTGGACTCGAGGCTCGATTGCCACCGTAGCGGGATTATAGTGATCTCGCATCATAGGACGTGCGGCGGATTTACAAAGTTTTGGAATAGATCATTCAAGCATTGAAGTTGGTATTCAAGGTTATTCTCTTCTTCAATTGGTTGTGCCATGATGGAAGAAGGAGAACTTGGTTCTGATGAATCAAAGGAGAGATCTATGTGGTGGGGTTGCTGCACAAACACGGGAGTCGAGGCTTGGCCTCGGCAGGAGTGGATTTCTAAAGGAGGTCTTAAGGACCTCCTACCCAACATGCATTGAAGGATTAGATGAGATTAGAATGTGCTGGACCCAATCGAGACACCCAAAAAATTTGGATGACTATAGAGGTTTGGGGCGGATGATACCCCTTAGTCAGAAAGGCCATCCACCTGTGAAATACCTAGGCAGCCAGAGAGGGAGAGTCCCACAAAGACTCTTACACGGTAGAGCGTCCCTACGATTTACAGGGTTTCCCCCACCCGACCTCTCTTGTCACTGAGATTCCAGGTAGACTAAAATGGGGACCTTGACCTCTTAGGTCTACCACTTAAGATCAAGGTGTTTACGGTTCCACTTGAACTTTAGATCTTTTGAGTGCAAAATGTGACCTAATTTCAAGGTTGGTTGACCCAAGGGGTCAACTTCACCTTTTTGTCCTTTGAGAGCTTTTAGGTCCTTTCTTTTAGGGTTCAAGTGAAATTAAGAGCTTGATTTTTAGGGTTTCTCTTGGATAAGTCTTTTCAATCAAGGTTTAGGCACACCTCTTTTTGAAAAGTTGATTCTTACTTAGAAAAGATGTGTCTCTAAAACCCTAAATTGGAATCCTTAAATTGGCTCTAATTTTGATCCAATTTAGTTGCCACATATATGGTACCTAGGGCTCAATCAAGAAGGTGCTAGCCCTAGTTACCTTAAATGGATGCACAATTCAAAATTTGTTGTAATTAAAATCAGGCAACTTTGGTGAATTACTAAATATGGAAAGCAGGTAGCCCTAGATTGATTTTCTCTTTGTTTTCCTTTTCAAAATTGAGGGGATTAAGAGAAAGGTCTAATGAGAAATTACCTGCCCCTGGTGTGGTTGTTGTGCGGCTGTCTTCTTTTCCTCCCCTGAAACAATCACAACAGAGGAAATAGATCAAGTTAGTATTGAATCAGAAGTTGTGATCAAAGTTTCTAAATTGCCTGTTGCTTCCCTGCAATGGTGCCAAAATGTTTAGTCGAAAGCAAAGTTGGGTTTATAAAATAAATGTGTTGCAGTATAGTTGAAATCACTTCGAAGACATATGAAAGTTTATTACTCGAAAAACTATGAATCCGAGATCGAACACGGGGAGCAAATTGGGATTTAAAAACTAAGAACACAACTTTCAATTTGATAAAATGTGATGATCAATCAAATTATGAAGCAATAAAAATAGTTTCAATCTATATAGAAGCTCAAAAATATGAATATAGATGTAAAAATTAGATAATTCTCTCTTCTTTGCTTCTGTCTTGAGCTTTCTCTTCTTCTTCTTCTTTCTTTCCTCTGATGTCTGATGTTGGCTTCTTTCTCTCTTCTTCTTCTTCCTTCTCTTTCTCTACTTCTGACTTCAGCCGAGCCCTCTTCTTCCTTTGTTTTTCTGCTGAAGCTTCCTTCTTCTTTCTTCTTTGGCTTTGGTTCTTCCTTTGTCTACGGCTTCTTTCTCCTTTGTCTTCTTCTTCCTTCTTTCCTCTGATGTCTTTGGCTTCTATTTCTCTTCAACTTTCTTCTTCTTCAACTGTGCCTTCTCTTTAGCCTTCTTCTCTGCGGCTTCACCGTGGCTTCTTCTCCTTAGCTTTTTCTTCCTTCCTTAGCTGCACCTTTGGATTCCTCCTCTTTTCTTCCTTGGCTTCGCCCTGCAAGTGCAAAACCTACCCCTACCCTAGCCTAAGAGAGAAAAGAGAAAGAGTTCGCGGGGGAGGGTAGGGGTAGGTTTAGCGCGCTTGGGACTAGGCACACCAGCGTGGGTGGTGCGCGAGGAGTGCACGGGTAATCAGGTCAGGCTACTAGGTCCGCAGAGTAGTGTATTGCGGATGATGCATGGGGAGGTGAGTGGGACCTCACCCTGTGTTAGGAGGCGATAAGCCCCTGACACAATTACAATTTATACCACACAGGCTGCTCTAAACTTACCGAGGTGGGACTAAAAGTCCTACCCGCCTCGCGTGTGCACCCATAGGAGATCACTCTCAATTGTGGGGGCTGCAGATGTTGGGACTCTAATTGCTGGGCGTGAGGGGTTCGCGAAGGGAGTCCGCGCACCTGGGACCCTACTTCCTGAAGCCTGGGGCAGTAGGTGAAGGATGCGAGCTTGCTTCAAGCCTGCTCTAATGGCGGCGGAGGTCAAAACCTGCTCTCAAGTAAAATGACCTTGCAGCCTCATTAGAATACGCAGGAGGCTTCGCCGTGGCACGGCGAAGCCTCCTGCACGGCGAAGGTGTCTCGGTGGGTGGCGTGTCACGGGGTGGCCTAGGAGTGCATGCCTAGGTCGTTCTGTGACCGTGAAGATGGGTTTGTTCGGGGGTAGTATGTGGAACGTGTGGCGGTCGATGGAGAGGGGGAAAATGATTAGTGGAAGGTGGCGGAGCTTCTGAGGTGTTTGGCGAGATGGATGGGTGCATGGAATGACGGGAGCACCTCGCCAGAGGTCTACCGGAGGTGGAGAAGGTGAGGGTGGTCTATGGTTGTCGGGGTGTGAAAGTAGAAATTGATAAGGGGTAAAGAAAGAGTAGGTGAAGGAGACTTATCTGTGAGTGACTGGATGAAGGGGGAGGAAGAGGGGCAAACAATGCGTATATGCTGTCGCTAGAGACGTAGACCCTGAGATAGAGAGGCGGCGATGACGAAAAGGAGATAGGTGCAGGCGTAGGTATGGTGTGACGTGGAAGGAGACGGAGACAACTCTGCCACTGGTATGGTGGCAGAGCAACGAGAAGAGGGAGGAGGAGTCGCTGGAGCTTGTGGGCTTTTTGGCAAAAGGGGGGAAAGCGGAATTTTGGGGGATTCTCAGGCCAATTCACCGGGGGGATCTGGGGCCTCTTTTATAGTAGCGGGCAGAGGGCCTTGTGCTTGGAAGACAAGCTTCCAAGCATGGCAACCTCGCCGGACCTGGAAGGTCGAGAAATACCCAAATCTCTCATGCGCTCGCATGAGAGATTGGGTGGCAATCAGAGCTTGAGATTTGGTTCACACGATCAGGAATTCCTCAGAGAATCTCCCTTTCAAATTTGAGAGGGATTCTCTGAGGAATCAAGGAGATATCCTTCTTGAATCCTCGTCGTAGTAGGATTCCTTCGCTGTAATGGTGTAGGGACCTAATTGCAAAGAATGATGAGAAAGTTAGGGGGTATTTGCAATGGTTTTCAAAAGCTAGGGGTCTAAGTGTAATTGGGTTGGACTATTTTGCAAAGTAGGTCAAGGTGAACTCCCCTTAGGTCCAAATTTTGGTATAAACCTAATTTGGACCCAAGGAATTCAATGGTGAAGTCGGATTTTAGGTTTGACCATGTTTGACTAGATATTTTGCATAAAAACCTAATTTAGGGCAAATATTTGATTAGGACCTCTATTTAGGTCAAAATTGGTTCTAAAGGCCAAATTGAAGGTTATAAACCCTAGGAGATATTTTTCCATGATGTTTAGATGGTTTAGTTGAATTTTGTCCTGACCAGAACCTTGTTAAATTAAGTGGGTCTATTTTAGGGTTACAAGAAGTCATTTAATTCCCAGATTTCACATTAACCCTTTTCTGACTGGACGAACCCACTTTTTATCTTGTTAAGAACTTTTGACCTATGTTTAGCCCCTAAGAAATCTCCTTGTTGCACTGCAATGGTAAAATTACAGTTTTACCCTTTTTTTCTTGCTTTTCTCTCAAAATAGTTATTCCTTGAATTAGGCCCTTCACTTGGTTATGTAGAGGCTTTTGTTCTCTTTTCTAGGTCAAAATGAGCTAGTTAGGGCTCATGATGGTGTTCCCATCAGCTACATAAATATCAAAGTGAATCTTCTCATTGTCGCTGCTCATTTCCATACATCCTGAGTAACAGTCAATTTGTGCATTAGCCATAGCCAAGAAAGGGCGACCTAGAATGATGGGTGAATCACTTAGCTTTTTTGATATATACATATCCAAAACAATAAAATCAACCGGAATGCTAAGGCCTTGCACTTTAATGATCACATCCTGAACTACCCCCGTAGGTGTTTTGATGGAGCCATCTGCCATTCTAATGGTGACAGGTGTGTGGTGCAGATCTCCAAGTCTGGTGTAGTCAACAAGGGTGGTAGGAATCAAGCTAATGGAAGACCCTAGATCCACAAGGGCTCTATTAAAGGTGAATCCCTTTATGGCACAAGATATGAATGGTTTTCTAGGGTCGATCTTTTTGGGTGGTAGAGTGCCACAAACAAATGCACTTATGTTAGCAGATAAAACTACCTCTTTAGGTGTGCAAGTCTTTTTCTTCTCTTGTGACTCTTTTTTTAAGGCCCTAGGAGAAGGTAAATAGGTCAAATCATCTTTAGGTTTTTTTTCTTCTTTTTGTCCCTAGACTCTGAGTCAGAGCTGGATACATGTTTGGTCTTAAGATTTTTGGTTGAGCCCAAATTAGATCATTTGGGTGTGCTCTTAGATTTCCTCTTCCTTTTAAGGACAAAGAATTGGCACCTATATAATGGCACATATGATAAATTGGAGGAGGGGTCGGAAGAATGGGTGGAGAATAGGAGTGAAGAGGAGTGTGCATGCAGGGATAAAATGATTCTTGAAGTTTCTTGATTTAATCCCCTTGAGATTTCACTTGATTTTCCAAATTAGTCATCCTTTCTTCATTTTTCTTGTCAAAGTCCAACAAAAGGTTCATGATATCCTTAAGGGTGGTTGTGGGTTGGGTTGGACTAGATGGTTGCCCTAAAGTGGTTTGAGTGAAGTACTGGGATGGCCTAAACTGATATTAAGTTTGATTTTTTCTCTGTGGAGGCCATGAAAGATCAGGATTGTCTCTCCACTCTGGGTTATACGAATCAGGATGTGAATCAAAGTGTGTATCACCCTGAGTGGGGATGACTATAGAGGGACTTGATTGAGAACCCGATGTGTGGTCTTGTACTTATGATCCATTATTCCAATTCTTTAGTGATATATCATCAAGTATAGGTGTATCAGAAATGGTGCATTTCCCAAATGATTTACCCAAATCATGAAGTAGTTCCAAAGGTGCCTTCTAGGTTGGCTGAGTCCAGGATGCCTCCCTAGGGTAGCAAGAGTCAGCAGAGTAGCTATTGGATCAAAAATAGGGGTCACCTGATCCACTCGGTTGGGTATTCCAGGTCTCTTGTACCTGAGAGGAGTGATAAGATTGAGATTGTGCTTGGAATTATCTAATTTGCTCTAGGAGCTTGGCAGGTTGATCCTCTAAGCTCTTGTTAAACTCCCGAAATTCAGCGACTATGGCATTCAATCAGTTCTAGTCTAGATAAGGGCCGAATTCATGAGGTTTAGGTTCTAAATAAGCTGGGGGATAAGGAGTATGAGAATAATCATATCCCACCTGCTGAGGGTGAGTCTCCCAACTAGGAGGAGTCAAAATCATGGTTGGGTTTGGAGATGGAGGACCCTGAGGGTCAGAAGGATGATATGGGTTCATGGATATTTGAGAAAGAAGAGAATAGAGAGAAGAGAAGGCCTTCCTCAGGAAGACACACCCAGCTGCAAGGGGTTGGTAAAAATAAGGCCAAGGCCTAGGATGAGAGATGAGAGAAAGCCTCGATTCAAGCAAACAATCTAGCCCTAAATTGTATACGCTAATTGGGACTAAACTTGGTATCCTGAAATGGACTTGGGTTAAACCAACCCCTGAATTACTTGGCTGGCCAGAAAGGTGGGACCCCCTAGGACACCCTACATGGCAAGACACCACTAGAGGTTAACATGGTTACCGCACGACCTTTCTTATCACCAATTGGTCCAAATAGACAAGTCCTTGATTTTCCCCAATCAAATTTCGATTACCAAGTAAATTAGTCCTGCTTAGGGCACGTCTACTTAGTTTTAGGCTTGGGCTTAGAGTGCTCTTGGAATGTGATTGGGCATTTTGGGGGTATTGCCCTTAAAATTAGGTTTACAAGTGTGAAGTGCACAGATAGTGGATTTTCAATACAAGCTTTAATTGGTGTAGTGGCTTTTATGGTTCAAGTGCTTGTATTAATTTCTTTTAGGATTTCCTTGTTTAAGTCAATTCAAACAAGGTTGTAGTGGAGCACACAACAGGTTTTGCAAGTCCCAATTTGTTGTATGAATTTTCTTTAAATATGGAATCCAAATGTGCTCTACCTTAGTGTGGAAACCCTAATATTAGATAAGTCTATATGATGATTTTAAATCGAACAAGGTAGAAGTGGTGCGACCCAATCAAGGAAAACAATGGTCCTAATGCACCACTACTAAGTGAAATAGACCTAAGTGGTTGCCTAAGTTGAAATGGACTTAGTTTAATTCAGGTAGGTGAGGGGGTCAATCAAGAAATCAACCTCACCTACTAGGCAACTAAATTGATTCAAATTAGTTTAGGTCTCTAGAAAAAATTAAACCCTAAAGTTTGATGTCCTAGGGTTTATGCTCTTTTAAAAATCTATAATCAAACCTTATTTTGAATTGAAATCACTCCGGAATATAAATAAATTGAAATTTAACAAAGATATTTCTTTTTCAATAAGGCATTCAGGGAATATTTTTTTGAAATTTTTATTGTTTCAACTGAATAAATAAGAATTTTTAACTCCTGGTCGATTTTTCACTTTGAAATAGTACCGAATAAACTCTGAAAATTCAGTAAAAATATGGAAATGAAAGATAATTAGATCAGCTTTCAAACCCCACCATTTTTTGTCAGATCAGATCCGCGGATTGTTTGGAATTACTGTTTGAAATTCAAAAATTTTCAAATCTAGGTCAGTTTGACCCCCTTGTAATCCATGAATTTTTTCAAATGAATGATGCCATTTGAAAGCTAGTTTGAAAATGAAGCTCGTACCTGAATTTCAAAATTTTTTGCTTAATATTTTTTGGCAAATGAATTTTTAAATCAAGTTTGAAATCTAGCCGAAATTCAAAATGTGGTGGAAAGGCTTTTGAAGAGGTTTGAAATTTGAATTTCAAACCACCAAAACAAGTTTTTTTTTTTAATTTCAAATTTCTTGGAGGGAATATTTTTTCAAATATTCTCTCTCTTTTTATTTTCAAAACTAAACCCTAACTTAAGATTCAATGGAAATCCTAATCTGAAACACAATTTTTTTTTTCTAACAAAAATATGTAGACTTTTTTTTTTAGAAAGCAAAATCTACCTAGAATTCAAATCTAACCTAAGATTCAGAAAGGGGAACCTAGGCTAAGATACGATGTGCACCTGATTTTTTTTCTTTCTTCACTAGTGCCCGATGTGTGTGCAGATCCATTCTTCATGTCTTGCACATCAAAAAGCAAAGATGTTAAGCAAATCCAAATCTAAAGACTCATCGCTGCCTCCCCAACAACGGCGCCATTTGACAAGTGTGGAAATTGCAAGTTTTAGGAAAACAATGTCGTAGCATAGTCATGAAATCCCCTTGACAAAAATATTTGTAATGACGTAACTCGATTGATTTTATTCTTTTGAGTCCCGGTCGTTCGTCTCTGGGAGGCATGAAAACGAATTGAGATTTGAATCCACTTTTTCTACCCTAAATCTAACTTAATGTAATCTTTTTGGTCTTTTTGTTTTTGCAACTTTTTTCGTTTTTGATTTCTAGAAAACAAACTTGAATGCAAAAACCTACGTAAGTGAAACCCTAAAACCTATATGGATCTAGGTGAGGCCTTGGTGGCCGTGCACAATGTGACTAACCCAAGTAGCATGTAGGCAAACAAACGTGAAGATGAGCAATCACAGAAGCATCATAATATTATTTATGCATAGAATAATCAAAAGAATATCACATCACTTCTATACTAGAAAGCACATAAATAGAGGAAATCTCTCACGCCGAAAAGTTCCACTAGGGCCATCGGCTATGTGTAAGGGTGTAGGCTAGACTTTGGGTATGCAAACCCGTCTACACACCTACTAAAATAGATGGCCGACCATAAGAGGCTATGGGTGAGCCTTCATGGCCATCCAAGAAGAGAGGAAAAGAGGAGGACATGTGCCTGCTCCCAAGGAGGAAGAAGACACGCCCAAGAGAGAAGAAGAAGAGAGGGTGGCATGGACTCTTCTTCTCTTCCAGTGGCCGGCCTTGAAACTTGGAGAAGCTTCTTGCTATCCATCAATGGAGGGGACCTTGGAGGAGGAGGACGACCTTGAGAGGGAGAGGAGGAGGTGTGGTCGCAAGATTTGGAGTGGAGAAGAATTGGGAATTGTTGAAGTGTTGGCCATCCATGGTGGCTTAGTAATAGGTTCTTAGGTTGGATTTACTAAAATTAGGATGGCTAAGAATAGGTGTTCTAGAATAGGCTAGGTAGATGAAATGTGTGTGTATGTTTTGAATTTCATAGAGCTCGGTTATGTGGGTTTTGGTAAATTTAGGTTAGGTCAACCTAGATTAGGTGGGTGTGGACCTAATTAGGCCTAGGAAGGTCTAATTGGATAGGAGTGAAGCTAATTAGGTCTATGTCAAGTCTAATTGGATGTGTGTGTGATTAGGCTAAGGTAATCCTAATAGGTATGGGTCAATTAGAGCCTGGGTTGATCCAATTGGGTTTAGGTGCACCCAATCAACTGTAGATGCATCCAATTAGGTTTGAGCTTGCTCAATTGGGTTAGGGATAGGATAAGTGAGGGTATGGATAGTGGGATAGGCTTAGGAGGCCTCTAATTACGTTTCCTAAAGTGTTTGGTTGGGTTTCTAGGTCAAAAGGGGCAAGCTACGGCTTCCACCACCAAAAGCAGGAACCAGAGATGACTTCCAGATGTCCAGAAAAATGATCAGACGTCTTATACTACAAAATTGGACGTCTGGAAGTTAGGTTAGACGTCTAATTCTGTGTTAGTGTAAGTTTTGGCTTCCTGGATTGATTTTCTACAGAAATCAGACGTCCAGCCTAATGTCTGGACGTCTTAAAAGGTGTTGGAGAGTGGGTTTTGGGTTTTCTAGGGTAGGTTTTCATTCCTAAGTGTTTGGGAGGGGGATAAGGTGGATAAGAACATGGATAGTGCTATCCATGCTTGGGTTCGAAGGCTCAAATGTCCTAATGGAAGTGGTTTTGGGTTTGGGAAGGTTGTCCTAGGGTTTCTAAGGGTAGGGGTAAGGCTATCCTCCTTACTCCTCTTGTCTAGATCAGTCTTCTTTGCTCTTTATTGCCTTATTCCACTCTATCTCATATCCTGGATCACTTTATGACATGCAAATAGCAACAAAAAACATTAAATAGCAAGATATCTCATCTTATTCTATATAAAATGATGCAATGCATGATATGCATGATATGAGTGCAATATTTACAAATTAAGCTAGGTTCAAACATTATTTAGGTTGATTAGGACCTACGATTGCTGCGCAATCATACCCCCATGCCTAAACTTTGCTAGTTCCTAGCAAATGCATGGCTAAGTTATTTACAAGTTTGCTCCCTAAAGGACTGCTTATTCTTTTTATCAAAGAGTTGGACTAAAGATTTTTTTTTCTTTTTGTTTCATCCAAAAATCTAGAAATCTAGGCAATCGTGAAAGTGTAGTCATGGTAGCTTAAGCAATGGATTCGAGTGGAAAGTCGATTCACCTCTAAAGCCTGTACTTGACCCCTAGTAAAATTCTAGGAGGATAGGCAAACTTCTTTTCTCAGGTTATCCAAGATATTCTATGATTTCTACCCTTTTTTTTAGCTTAGGTAGAGAATGTCTGAGGCAAATAAGTGTGTATTTGGTGGCTCACTCTCATTTGGTGCTACATAGAGGTTAGTACTACAGAATCTAGATTCCCAAATTATTAAGTGAATCAACCTAGAGAAAAGCGAGAAAAACTATGCTCTCTTTGGTTCCTTTGTATTCACTCTCTTTTTTTTCTTTTTTTTTTTCTTTCTGAGCTCACAATCTCACCGGATTTATGCATATAATCTATATTTGGTGGTCTCACATGACACTAACATTTTAATAGAGTTCCAATAACCCTAACACTAAATCGGAATTCCTCAGCCAGTATTCGGGCGGTTAGAAATACAGAAAAATGGGTTAAGGCCATATTTGGTGGATCGCAAATGTGGTGGGTAAGGCTGCCTCAATGTAATTGAAATACACACTAAAACACTCATAAACTCATCACTTTTTTTTTGCTTTTGATAATTTTTATTTTTTTTCTCTTTTTTTTCGTATATATTTTTTCTCTTTTTTTCTTCTCTTTCACTTTTTTTTCCTATGTTTTTTTCTTTTTTTTTTCTTTCAGCACAACGTAATACAATACACAACGTATGCGAATTTTATTCAGGAGACTGATAAATGCCAGTTTATCATTATTCTTATGCATTAAAACAAACCTATCTCTTAGGATTTTGCTCCGTAAATGGATTTTTGGGTTGCATTTAGGCATTAAATTAGGTTAGCCATGCATTGCATTTTTTATTGTGTTTTTGATGTGTTTTTGTGAATGTTAGGGATAAACAGATTGCCAGATCCCTAGAACCCTAGCACTCAGGAAGGCAACTGGTGAAAGAGAAGCTCTCACCAGCTAGAACTCAGCTTGATCTGGCTCACCATAGCTAGAATTCAACTCACATGAATTAGGGTTAGCTCATCCTAGCTCCATTCAGCTCATCTCATCTGAATGGTAGCTTAAGAGAGATCATCTTAGCTCACCCTAGCCTAGGTCAGCTCAGATCCAGCTCAACTTAGCTGAGTCTAGCTCATCTCAGCTCCCATTAGTCCACAAGGAGCTCTAGCTAGCTCAGCTGAGTTGACTGGTGTTCATCCCAGCTCAGGTCCAGCTACATCCAGCTCAACTCAACTCTAGCCAGCTAAAGATGACTTCATTCCAGCTCAGGAATCTCAAGTCTAGCTCCCGAGGACTCAGCTTATCACAACTCAGTTGAGGTAAGCTACTTTAGTTGCCTTAACCAGCTTGATCCTCCCCGGGAGCACCAGACCCAGCTCACCTCAACTCATTATGGTAGAAGCCATCTCACTTTAGCTTGGCTTAGTAGCTAGCAAAGAACTAGCAAGCTAAGCCAACTAGAGTAGCTCCATGCCACCCTCTTCAGCAATTGCCAGCTCCAGTTCATGCTCCAGGCTTCTCCTCCTCAGCTCCTCTCTTCAAACCTTGGCTCACATTACCTACTCTTCTACTCCATATCTAGCTAAGCTAGCTTAGCTAGCATCCAGCTCCTTGGCCATCCACCACCTTCAACTCAACCCTAGCTAGCTCCATCAACTAAGCTCACCAAAGCTACCACCATCACACCCCTTCACCCCATCACCACTACCAAATCCACCTATTTTCCCTCCAAAATAACCTTCTAGAACCCTTCCCTTTTGGCGCCAACTTTCCCTCCAAAATTCCCTTCATCTCCACCATACACCTCTCCTTAAAATCATCTCCACCATCCACCTCACCTACTTTCTAGAAGCCCCATAGTTGGCACCAAATATAGGTGTCCTTTCACCACCATAACCACCCCATGGCACCCCTTTAGTTGGCGCCAACTAACCCTAGCCCTAGGATCATTCTAACCACCCATAACCACCACCAAACTCCATCCTAGCTCTCTACCTCTTCACGCCAACTACCCCCCTCTCCACCTCTATATAAACCCACCATATCACCACATAAAGATCACCCTCCATTAGTGTTTTATTCTACCTATACCCACCTACACCTACGGCCAAGAAGAAGGAGTAGAGAAGAAGATTAAGGGGGCACATCACTCGCCCCTTTGGTGCCTTCTTCTCCCCACTCTCTTCAACTTGTGCCACGCCAAGGAGGAGAGCCATTCTACTTCAAGGAGGACGGCTAAGCAAAGGAGAAGGACCTAGGGTGGATGTCTACCCTTGGAGGAGGAGAATTGAAGGTGGTAGCTTCCACCTTGGAGGACACCATCTTGGAGGAGCATAGCAAGGAAGGAGTTGGAGGACTCTTTTCAAGCTCGGGAGCTACCAGGCTTGGAGTAAGAAGCCATCATCTTCTTCACCATTTCATTTAGAGGATTTGTGTTTTTATCTTCTTGCATTTCAAGTAGATTAGAAGCTTTCCTCTATGAGTTTTGTGTAGAATAAGTTCATTTTAATTCAAGTTGCCTTCTTTTAATTTTTGTTGCATAGCTTTTTACAAATTTTGCCTAGCATTTGTTTCACTCCCTCTCCATAATTATTCTAGGCCTCCACGTGCCTAGGGTGAGCTTGGGGAGAGGCTCTACCTGTGACCTTAAGGTTAGCTTTATTGAAATAGGTTTCAGTTGTTTTCCCGCTATCAACAAACACTCGCGTGTTACCGTTATTTCAAAAATCATAAAAACTATATATTCAAAAGCATCAAAAAGAAAGTTGAGTTTCATCTTTAAAGCAAGGGATTTCGATTTGCAATCTTGCCTCCTTGGACGACCCTAGATACCCCACTATCTAGGAATATAAATTTAAAATCGTATGCGATTTCACGTGTTACAATGACTTTAAAAACCCTAATTACAAATCACGCGATTTTTTGTATCAGAGACAATATTAAGGATTGGTGGTGTTCAAGAGGATATCAGGTGGCTTATTTGGTGGAAGTGCCTACTCTCAGTACTTGGAAGAGACGAATAAGACAACGTATTTCTAACCTTAACATCAATACCCTCCTTCTGCCGAGGATTCTATAAAGAATGGTCGTAACCATCCACCTTAGTCCTAGTTTTATTAGAACTCAATCTCCGCGTATTTGCCTTATTTCGTGGCTCTCAAAAATTTGCACAAAATTTTTAAGCGGGAACTGAGAGTGAAACTATGCCTATCTCTGAGCATCATCACTCAATTATCTAGAATTTCAGATTCCTTGCACTAATCTTAGAGCACCGGTAGCACTCTACTCTCATCTCACACTATTTGGTGGATTTTTAGAAGAAGCTTTTCCTGACTCCCAAAACATTGTCCAGGGGTTCAGGAAAAGAAGCATTGCTTCTTCTCGACAAACTAAGGACGTTTATCAATCTTCACAGTGAATCCATTGCAAAATCTACATGCAATTGTAAGCATTATACTTAATTCTTAATTCAGAATCAACTCAAGAATAAAATCCTAATAAAACTTCCTTGATAAAAATTAATGCATGACTATGTATATATAAATGCTATGTATAACATTTCAAAGTTGCACTTTGAAGATTTCCCTAATTTGGGTTACATTCAGCTCAGCCCTAAATTTAGAATAAAAAGGTGAGTGGATGAGTTGAAAGTGGTTGTTGCGGATGATTTCTAGCTTCAATGCAAACATTGGAGGTGGAGTCGATTGTTCTTAATTTAAGGACCCTAAAGTGCAATTAGCATGATGTACGAAATGTTTTTCCTAGGTATTGGCAGAAAAATTTTTAGTTTACATATACTACCCTACCCATGCCTACCTTCTTGCATGTCCTCATGCATGAATATAATGAAAAATAAATTAAGACAGGGAGTAAATGGGTAGAAATCACCTAGAATAGCTCCTAAATTTTTCGTTCTACTTATTCCAACACCTATGAAGTAAAATAAATATGTAAGAAAATATGCCAAATAAAATATGCTATATATAGTTCTAAGATTAACGCCTCCAGCTGGGCATAAACTCAAAAAGGATATGTCAATATAGTATTGAGAATGGCGAGTAAAATGATAAGAATTTGAATCTTGTTTGCCAACAGCGGGCCGTAAATGCAGACCAGCTATCCATGAATTCCAAGCCCAAATAATCGAAAAAATATGTAGATGAGGCTTGGAAAAATCTACAGCCAGATGCTACAGAAAAAAGATAGATAAATACGGGTGCTTGGAAGAAATGAAGATGAAGTCATCCCGAAGAGGAGATGGGAAATGTGGGTGGTTGGCGTATGAGCGAAGTTGTGTGGGGAAAAATCATATGGGTCTTGATAATGGTGATGAATGGAAGGCATGACCCAAATGGTGTGATTAGATTTGGAAATCAAGGTCCACTGATCAATTTCTGTGTCTCCCAAATATGTTTCTTCTTGAGTATCTTTTTCCAAATAATTCAATTCTAATTCCCAATTATCACATGATTTAGCAAAATTTTTAGCTTCCTCCGATAACTCATCATATGCAATCCCCAATAATCTTTCAATTTCTTGAATATCTTTTTCATAGGGGGATATTTCCTCCTCAGATGGAATTGGGCATTAGATTCGGTAGTGAGTCCTTCCATGAAAGTGGAATGGGCTGAATCATTGATTGAGGAGTCGTTAAAGTCCTTTTGATATTGTTGTTTAGTGTATGTGATCATTGAATCAATTCATCAATGTCTACATGGGTATCCTCAAATACAACAAAATCATATTCAAATTCGTTAATGCTTGGTTCCTCAAAATGAAATGATTGATATTCAAGCCCTAAATCAAGATTAAGATCCGCAAATGAATCTCCTTCCTCAACTTCGGTGGGAACATCAATATCATCCACCTCGGGTGTCTGATTTACAGAATCCTCAATGACCACCATAGAATCACAGATCTGCTGTGGCACACCCGACCCAAATTCAAACATTTCTGATTTTTGTTGCTCATCCTGGATTCTATGAAGCTCTTTTCGTATATCATATTCTCTAGCACTAGCTTCCTTTATTTCATGAACCATTTTGATCAATTGAGTAATCTGGGATTCATTGTAAGGGGCTGGGGTTTGAATTGGGCTAGGCCTGTCAAGATAGTCAACCATGCTAACAAAGAATTGATCCTGTGTTGAGGGTGACTCTTGTGATTTAGTAGATTCTTGATTTGGGTCATGTGGTCCTACCCAGGTGTCAATTGCCGTGGTTTCTTCCGAATTACCCTCCGAATCACTTTCTGTGTCATCCAAAAAATACCCTAACTTCGTTTTCTTAGTGGCTACTGTCTAGTCGAAAGCAAAATCGGGTTTATAAAATAAATGCATCACAGTATAGTTGAAATCGTTTCGAAAACATATGAAAGTTTATTACTCGAAAAACTATGAATCCGAGGTCAAACACGAGGAGAAAATTGGGATTTAAAAACTAAGAACACAACTTTGAATTTGATAAAATGTGATGATCAATCGAATTATGAAGCAATAAAAATAGTTTCAATCTATATAGAAGCTCAAAAATATGAATATAGATGTAAAAATCAGATAATTCTCTCTTCTTTGCTTCTGGCTTGAGCTTTCTCTTCTTCTTTCTCTCTTCTTCTTCTTCCTTCTCTTTCTCTACTTCTGACTTCAGCCGAGCCCTCTTCTTCCTTTGCTTTTCTGCTGAAGCTTCCTTCTTCTTTATTCTTTGGCTTTGGTTCTTCCTTTGTCTACGGCTTCTTTCTCCTTTGTCTTCTTCTTCCTTCTTTCCTCTGATGTCTTTGGCTTCTATTTCTCTTCAGCTTTCTTCTTCTTCAACCGTGCCTTCTCTTCAGCTTTCTACTCTGCGGCTTCACTTGTGGCTTCTTCTCCTTAGCCTTTTCTTCCTTCCTTAGTTGCACCTTTGCTTCCTCCTCTTTTCTTCCCTGGCTTCGCCCTGCAAGTGCAAAACCAACCAATACCCTCCCCCGCGAACTCTCTCTCTTTTCTCTCTTAGGCTCTCTCTCCCAGGGCATTTCTCGGGTAAATGGGTCGGGTTAGCACGCCCAGGACCAGGTGCACCGGCGTGGGTGGTGTGCGAGGAGTGCACAGGTAATTGGGCCAGGCTACCAGGTCTGCAGAGTAGTGTATCTCGAACGAGGCATGGGGAGGTGAGTGGGACCTCACCCCGTGTCAAGAGGCGATAAGCCCCTGACACAATTACAATTTATACCACACAGACTGCTCTAAACTTACCGAGGTGGGACTAAAAGTCCCACTCGCCTCACGTGCGCACCCACAGGAGATCACTCTCAATCGCAGGGGCTGCAGATGCTCAGACTCCAATTGCTGGGCATGAGGGGTTCGCGAAGGGAGCCTGTGCAGCTGGGACCCTGCTTCCTGAAGCCTGGGGCAGTAGGTGAAGGATGCGAGCTTGCTTCAAGCTTGCTCTAATGGCAACGGAGGTCAGAACCTGCTCTCAAGTAAAACGGCCTTGCGACCTCATTAGAATACGTAGGAGGCTTCGCCGTGGCACGGCGAAGGTGTCTCGATGGGTGGCGTGGCACGAGGCAGCCTGGGCGTGCGTGCCTAAGTCGTTCTGTGACCATGAAGATGGGTTTGTTTAGGGGAAGTATGTGGAATGTGTGGCGGTCGATGGAGAGAGGGAAAATGATTAATGGAAGGTGGCGGAGCTTCTAAGATGTTTGGCGAGATGGATGGGTGTGTGGAATGACGGGAGCACCTCACTGGAGGTTTGCTGGAGGTGGAGAAGGTGAGGGTGGTCTGTGGTTGTCGGGGCGTGAAAGTAGAAATTGGTAAGAGGAAAAGAAAGAGTAGGTGAAGGAGACTTATTTGTGAGTGGCTGGATGAAGGGGGAGGTAGAGGGGCAGACGACGCGTATATGCCGTCGCTGGAGACGAAGACCCTACGATAGAGAGGCGGCAACGGTGAGAGGGAGATAGGCACGGGCGCAAGTATGGCGCGACGCGGAAGGAGGTGGAGACAACTCTACCACTAGTATGGTGGCAGAGCGATGAGAAGAGGGAGGAGGAGTCGCCAGAGCTTGTGGGCTTTTTGGCCGGAGGGGGGAAAGAGGAATTTTGGGGGATTCTCAGGCTAATTCACCAGGGGGATCTGGGGACTCTTTTATAGTCGCGGGCAGAGGACCTTGTGCTTGGAAGGCAAGCTTCCAAGCACGGCAACCTTGCCAGACTTGGAAGGTTGAGAGATACCCAAATCTCTCATGCATTCGCATGAGAGATTGGGTGGCAATCAAAGCTTGAGATTTGGTTCACATGATCGGGAATTCCTCAGAGATTCTCCCTTTCAAATTTGAGAGGGATTCTCTGAGGAATCAGGGAGATATCCTTCTTGAATCCTCGCTGGAGTAGGGTTCCTCCGCTGTAATGGTGGAGGGACCTAATTGCAAAGAACGACGAGGAAGCTAGGGGGTATTTGCAATGGTTTTCAAAAGTTAGGGGTCTAAGTGTAATTGGGTTGGACTGTTTTGCAAAGTAGGTCAAGGTGAACTCCCCTTAGGTCCAAATTTTAGTATAAACATAATTTAGACCCAAGGAATCCAATGGTGAAGTTGGATTTTAGGTTTGACCATGTTTGACTGGATAGTTTGCACAAAAACCCAATTTAGGGCAAATGTTTGACTGGGACCCCTATTTAGGTCAAAATTAGTTCTAAAGGCTAAATTGAAGGTTCTAAATCCTAAGGGATATTTTTCCATGATTTTTAGAGGGCTTAGTTGAACCTTTTCCTAACCATAACCTTGTTAAATTAAGTGGGTCTATTTTAGGGTTACAAGAAGTCATTTAATTCCTAGATTTCACATTAACCCTTTTCTGACTGGACCAACCCACTTTTTATCTTATTAAGATCTTTTGACCTATGTTTAGCCTCTGAGAAATCCCCTTGTTGCACTGCAATGGTAAAATTACAGTTTTACCCTTTGTTTCTTGTTTTTCTCTCAAAATAGTTATTCCTCGAATTAGGTTTCACTTGGTTATGTAGGAGCTTTTGTTCTCTTTTCTAGGTCAAAATGAGCTAGTTAGGGCTCATGATGGTGTTCCCATCATACCCTCATGCCTAGCTTTTGCTAGTCCCTTAGCAAAATTTCAAGGTTTTAACTTCTGTTCTGGGCCATGAGTTCCTTTCAAAATTTATGATGAATGCTTTTTCTTTTTCTTTTTTGTCATTTTGATCTTTTCGTCCTCTTGGTTTGTATGGCCCCAAAAATTTTCTGTCCCCCCCCACTTAGTTTTTTTATTCTTTTTCAAGATTTTTTCATCATTTTTTTTGGTGTTTTTCGTGATATGTGATTTTTTTGTTGAAACCTTTTCTTATGAGATGAGTTTTCATGAAGTTTTGCACTTTCATACCCCCCCATGCCTACGATTTGCAATGTCCCCATTGTAAATTAGGTGGGTTCGAATTTAGCTTAGTTCATTCATTAGGACAGGTCTTGAGTGGGCGAACGGGTCGAGGTGACTGTTGCGAACAATTTCTTGACTCAGGTACGGGTACCTGATGTGGAGTCGGCTGCTCTAATGGATGAACCCTAAAGTGCAATATAAATTCAGCATAGAAATGTCAAGAACGATTTCAGGTTTTTCAAGAATGACGGGTTGCCTCCCATTAAGCGCTGAGTTTTACGCCATCGGCTAGGCACAATGAGCTCGGGGAGAATGGAGGGTAAAGGATATCTTAGCCAAATTTGTATTGGTCATGTCAATGAACAGTTTGAGTCTCTGACCATTCACGACGAAGGGTTAAGAATCATGGCTGAGTGGATTGATTTCAAGGGCTCCATTTCCAAAGATTCGTCGGACCAAGTAGGGTCTGATCCATTTTGATCGCAATTTTCCTGGGAACAGTTTGAGTCTTGTATCGAAGAGTAGGACCTTTTGACCAGGATGAAAGATCTTTCTAAATATGTGCTTGCCATGAAAGGCTTTAACCCGCTCTTTGTAAATTTGCGAGTTCTCATACACGTTGTGGCGTAATTCATCAATCTCACTCATTTGAAGCTTTCTATGGGTTCCAGCCTTAGAAAGATCTAAGTTGTAGTTCCATACTGCCCAATAGGCTTTATGCTCCAATTCGACGGGGAGGTGACATGCCTTCCCGTACACCAATATGAAGGGAGACATACCTAATTGGGTCTTGTGGGCGGTCCTATAGGCCCACAAAGCTTCCCGAAGCTGGGATGACCAATCCTTCCTGTCAGGTCGAATAGTAACCTGAAGGATTTTCTTGATCTCCCAATTTGACAGCTTAGCTAGACCATTAGTTTTGGGGTGGTAAGGAGTAGAGATTCGGTGTGACACCTCGTACTTGGTCATCAGTGACCTGAACTGAGCGTTTGTGAAATGGGTCCCTCCGTCAGAAATTATCGCACGTGGAATCCCGAACCGTGAGAAGATGTTCTGGTAAATGAATTTGATAACAACTTTATGATCATTGGTTCGGGTCGGAATGGCTTCGATCCATTTGGACACATAATCAACAGCGAGTAAAATGTATTCAAAACCATTCGAGATAGGGAAGGGTCCCATGAAATCAATCCTCTAAATGTCGAAAATTTCGCGTACCAGAATCTGCTGTAAAGGCATCATATCTCGATGGCTCATGTTGCCTAAGGTCTGGCAACGAGTACATGCCTTATAGTGATTATATGCGTCCTTGAAAATTGTGGGTCATAAGAAGCCGCATTAGAGGACTTTTGCTATGGTTTTATGCCCTAAAAAGTGTCCGTTGCATGCTTGGTCATGGCAGAAAGAGAGTATGTCTTGGATTTCCATTTCCATGACACATCGTCGAATAATTTGATCAGCACCGATGCGGAAAAGATATGGGTCTTCCCAAAAGTAAAACTTGGCATCGGAAAGCAATTTTTCCTTCTTGTCCATCGGCCAATCGGATGGGATTTGATGTGATGCCAAGTAGTTTACTATATCAGCAAACCATGGAAGCCCTGCATTGACAGTCAGAAGGTGCTCATCAGGAAAATGTTTCGTGATGGGTCCAGAAGGGTCGATGATCTCAGAAGGAAGGTGGAACAAGTGATTAGCTACCACGTTCTGTTTTCCTGCTTTGTCATGAATCTTGAGGTCAAATTCTTGCAACAACAAGATCCAGTGGATTAATTGAGGTTTCGCATCCTTCTTTGCAAGGAGATGCTTTACAGCTGTGTGATCTGAGTAGATGATAGCCCAGGAACCAAGGAGATAAGATCTGAAATTTTCCAAGGTAAATACTACGGCTAGCATCGCTTTCTTAGTAACCCTATAGTTACACTGAGCCTCGTCAAGTGTTTTGCTAGCGTAGTAAATGACCACGAGTTTCCCATCAATTTTCTGCCCTAGTACCGCTCCTATAGCGAAATCAGATGCGTCGCACATGGTCTTAAAGGGTTGAAACCAATCAGGGGACTGTAGGATTGGGGCTTGGGTAACTCGGTCATGGAGGATCTCAAATGCTTAAGTGCATTCCTTGGAGATTTCAAAAGGTACATCCTTGGAGAGAAGAGTGGTCAGGGGGAGTGCGATTTTTGAAAAATCAGGGATAAATCGATGGTAAAAATCATCGTGCCCCAGAAAAGATCGGATGTCTTTGATCGAGCTAGGCATAGGGAGTTTGGAAATCAAGTTCACCTTGGCTTGATCAACTTGGATGCCTTTCTCAGAAATCAAATGTCCCAGGACAATTCCTTCAGGCACCATGAAATGGCTCTTTTCCCAGGAAAGAACCAGATTCACGTCAATTCACCGCCTGAGGATTTGGACCAAGTGTAGGAGGCAATCGTCAAATGATGCTCCAAATACTAAAAAGTCATCCATGAAGACTTCTAGATAATCACCTACCATATCTGAGAATATGGAAAGCATGCACCGCTGAAAGGTCGCAGGTGCATTGTAGAGACTGAACGGCATCCTTCGGAACTCGTACGTTTCGAAGGGGCAGGTGAAGGTGGTCTTTTCTTGATCCTCAGGATGGATTGCCACTTGGTTATAATCGGAGTACCCTTCAAGAAAGTAGAAGAACCTATTTCCCGCAAGTTTCTCGAGGATCTGATAAATAAATGGTAGTGGGAAATGATCCTTCTTCATGGAGGAATTGAGTCTTCTGTAATCAATGCAGACTCTCCATGAGTTAGCCACACGGGTCGGTATGACCTCTCCGATTTTAGTCGTAATGACGGTGAGTCCTGCCTTCTTAGGCACAGCCTGGATTGGACTCACCCACCGACTGTCGGAGATCGGGTAGATGATCCCTGCATCTAGCCACTTAATGATCTCCTTTTTCACAACCTCCTATAGATTAGGGTTCAAACGTCTTTGCATTTCTCGTGAAGGTCATGTGCCTTCTTTGGTGTAGATTCAGTGTGTGCAATAAGAGGGACTAATGCCAGTCAAATCATTGAGAGTCCATCCAATGGCTCTATGATGTTGCTAGAGAACAGTAATCAGACGGGATTCCTGGTCAGGTGTGAGTTTGGAGTTGATAATCACAGGAAACGTCTGATTGGAATCCAAAAAGGCGTATTTCAGATGGTTAAGAAGAGGCTTGAGTTCCAGGATGGGGTTATCAGCAGTAGCGAGTGGTGCAGGGTGTGTGTCAGGAACAAGGGAAGGAGTTATGGGTACATCTAGATCAGGTTCAGACTCCTCTATTTGCAGGTTTTGATCTTCTGGTGGTTGATCGGGAATAATCAGGTTGTCCTTGATATACGGTTCATCAACCACGGCTTTGATATCACATATTTGTTCTATAACACCACAATTAATCCCTTGTTGGGCCTTGAAGATGTCAATCTTCAGTGTTTGGTTTCTGAATTTTAGTTCTATTTGGCCCTCCTCATAGTTTATATTAGCCCTAGCAGTGGCCAGAAAAGGTCTCCCTAGTATAATTGGTGTATCCCTTGGGTTTTCAGGTGCATCCATATCGAAGACTATAAAATCCACCCGGAAGTAGAAATCTCGTATCCTAACAATGACATCCTCGAGTATTCCTTTAGGTGACTTGATGGATCGATCGGCTAACTACAATGTCACCTCTGTCGGTTTAAGCTCAGATTCTTCAAGGTGGTCAAGGAGGGATGTAGGAATTAGGTTTATGGAGGCACCTAGATCTAATAAGGCTCTGTCGAATTGGGTATCACGAATAGTACATGAAATCAGGGGAGTACCTAGGTCTTTAGCCTTAGGTGGAAGTTTGCTCAGGATTACAGAGCTGGCTTGCTCTGATAGTACGATTGGGCTCCCACTTTTGGTTCGCAGCTTACACTTGGGTGTACACACGTCTTTTAGAAATCGTGCGTAAGCCAGTACGTGGTAGATTGCATCCATCAAGGGGATGTTTATATGGAACTATTTAAAGAGCTTGACCAGATCCTCCTCAGGAGCCATGGGTTTGGTTATCCTCTTTCCCTTGGTCAAGGCCTTGGGAAATGGAACCTTGGTTGGTTCCTCTAGAATAGGTCCAGGTTTTTAATCTCGGATAGGGGTATTCTGGATAACTATCCTAGGGCTTGGGTTAATACCAAGCTTGAAATGGTTTGGATAAGATGGGTCTTGAGTTGCTTTACCATTACGGGTTGTTACGAAGTTTAGTCCTGCCTGGTTCTGGTTTGGGGTTGGTAAAATAAGTGGCTGTTGTTGAAATCCCACGTAAGATGTCGAAGTGTCCATCCCGTCGGGTGATGGAATAGAAGGGGCCTGATAAATCATGTGTGCGTGGCCTGGATTTAGGTTCATAACATGCCTTTGGGTCGGCACGTTATTTGGGTTTAGCAGAGGTTGTGAAGGGAGTGTGCCAGGTTGGTGGGAATTCGCCATCTGGGTGAGTTGATTGCGAACCTCTGTGATCTCATCCTTGTGTTATTTTTGTATTGTCGCATTTGTTTTCTGAATGTCAGCCAGAGTTTGAAGGATAAGAGTCATTTGTTTTGCTTGGTTTGACCCAGATTGATAGGTGGGGTTGGGTCGAGGCTGAGGCGATTGATATGGATGAGGAGCTTGTGGACGGGGTTGATAAGGTGGTCTTTGATTCTGAGAATTTCCCGCCCACAGGAAGTTGGGGTGATTTCGCCATCCAGGGTTATATGTATTGGAGAATGGGTCATTCTGGATGGCGTTGAGGTCCTCACAGATCTGAGGAGCCTCAGGAAAATTAGAGTATGAGGGCTCAGAGTTCCCCCAACTAGAATAGATTGGATCGGAGGTCCCTCCGGTCCCGGAGTCTGACGGGGGTGGATACGAGTCCATCCCCTGAGAAGATCGATGATAGATGTTCTGCACAGTTTCCCTCGTGAGAGGTGGCTGTGCAAATGAGTTTTGCACAGAGGTGGCTCGTTGCAGATGCTGAGTCAGCTCGTCTACCTTCTTCTCTATGATAGAGACCTTGTCCAACCGACTAGTCATCAGTTCTAAGTCGACGGATGCGAACAGGCCCTGCATCTCATGTGCTCCCCTAGGATTCGTCGATGCACGTGCATTCATCTAGTCGAATAAGCCCATGGAGTCATTATTGATGGAGTTCTCGCACATATTCTTGAGAATCTCCCACACCATGTCCTCTGTTGACCCATGATGTTTCCTTCGCAAGTTGCATTGACGAATAATCGAATGTCTTCATGGAGTCCCTGATAAAAAGACTGGACTTGTTCCCATTTAGGAACTTCGTGATGGGGGCACTTTCGCATGAGACCCAAGAATCGGTCCCATGCCTCATGAAGAGGTTCTCCTGATTGTTGAGTAAAGTGAGTGATCTGGTGGCGCAAGGCATTCATCTGGCCAACGGGGAAGAAGTTTTTCAAAAATTTGGACTGGAGTTCAACCCATGTGTTGATCGGACGTGTTTGAGTCTGATACCAATGAGCAGCCTTGTCCATGAGGGAGAAGGAAAACATCTTCATGAGTAGAATATCCCGATTTTGTACATCTGACCCGAAGGCCTGGGCCAGATGTTTGAGTTGCTTGATGTGCTGGAAGGGATCCTCGGAGTTAAGCCCATGGAATTTTGGAATGGCATGAATCATGTTGGGCTTGAGTTCAGAATCAGGACATCCAGTCGGGATTTGGACTCGAGGCTCGATTGCCACCGTAGCGGGATTATAGTGATCTCGCATCATAGGACGTGCGGCGGATTTACAAAGTTTTGGAATAGATCATTCAAGCATTGAAGTTGGTATTCAAGGTTATTCTCTTCTTCAATTGGTTGTGCCATGATGGAAGAAGGAGAACTTGGTTCTGATGAATCAAAGGAGAGATCTATGTGGTGGGGTTGCTGCACAAACACGGGAGTCGAGGCTTGGCCTCGGCAGGAGTGGATTTCTAAAGGAGGTCTTAAGGACCTCCTACCCAACATGCATTGAAGGATTAGATGAGATTAGAATGTGCTGGACCCAATCGAGACACCCAAAAAATTTGGATGACTATAGAGGTTTGGGGCGGATGATACCCCTTAGTCAGAAAGGCCATCCACCTGTGAAATACCTAGGCAGCCAGAGAGGGAGAGTCCCACAAAGACTCTTACACGGTAGAGCGTCCCTACGATTTACAGGGTTTCCCCCACCCGACCTCTCTTGTCACTGAGATTCCAGGTAGACTAAAATGGGGACCTTGACCTCTTAGGTCTACCACTTAAGATCAAGGTGTTTACGGTTCCACTTGAACTTTAGATCTTTTGAGTGCAAAATGTGACCTAATTTCAAGGTTGGTTGACCCAAGGGGTCAACTTCACCTTTTTGTCCTTTGAGAGCTTTTAGGTCCTTTCTTTTAGGGTTCAAGTGAAATTAAGAGCTTGATTTTTAGGGTTTCTCTTGGATAAGTCTTTTCAATCAAGGTTTAGGCACACCTCTTTTTGAAAAGTTGATTCTTACTTAGAAAAGATGTGTCTCTAAAACCCTAAATTGGAATCCTTAAATTGGCTCTAATTTTGATCCAATTTAGTTGCCACATATATGGTACCTAGGGCTCAATCAAGAAGGTGCTAGCCCTAGTTACCTTAAATGGATGCACAATTCAAAATTTGTTGTAATTAAAATCAGGCAACTTTGGTGAATTACTAAATATGGAAAGCAGGTAGCCCTAGATTGATTTTCTCTTTGTTTTCCTTTTCAAAATTGAGGGGATTAAGAGAAAGGTCTAATGAGAAATTACCTGCCCCTGGTGTGGTTGTTGTGCGGCTGTCTTCTTTTCCTCCCCTGAAACAATCACAACAGAGGAAATAGATCAAGTTAGTATTGAATCAGAAGTTGTGATCAAAGTTTCTAAATTGCCTGTTGCTTCCCTGCAATGGTGCCAAAATGTTTAGTCGAAAGCAAAGTTGGGTTTATAAAATAAATGCGTTGCAGTATAGTTGAAATCACTTCGAAGACATATGAAAGTTTATTACTCGAAAAACTATGAATCCGAGATCGAACACGGGGAGCAAATTGGGATTTAAAAACTAAGAACACAACTTTCAATTTGATAAAATGTGATGATCAATCAAATTATGAAGCAATAAAAATAGTTTCAATCTATATAGAAGCTCAAAAATATGAATATAGATGTAAAAATTAGATAATTCTCTCTTCTTTGCTTCTGTCTTGAGCTTTCTCTTCTTCTTCTTCTTTCTTTCCTCTGATGTCTGATGTTGGCTTCTTTCTCTCTTCTTCTTCTTCCTTCTCTTTCTCTACTTCTGACTTCAGCCGAGCCCTCTTCTTCCTTTGTTTTTCTGCTGAAGCTTCCTTCTTCTTTCTTCTTTGGCTTTGGTTCTTCCTTTGTCTACGGCTTCTTTCTCCTTTGTCTTCTTCTTCCTTCTTTCCTCTGATGTCTTTGGCTTCTATTTCTCTTCAACTTTCTTCTTCTTCAACTGTGCCTTCTCTTTAGCCTTCTTCTCTGCGGCTTCACCGTGGCTTCTTCTCCTTAGCTTTTTCTTCCTTCCTTAGCTGCACCTTTGGATTCCTCCTCTTTTCTTCCTTGGCTTCGCCCTGCAAGTGCAAAACCTACCCCTACCCTAGCCTAAGAGAGAAAAGAGAAAGAGTTCGCGGGGGAGGGTAGGGGTAGGTTTAGCGCGCTTGGGACTAGGCACACCAGCGTGGGTGGTGCGCGAGGAGTGCACGGGTAATCAGGTCAGGCTACTAGGTCCGCAGAGTAGTGTATTGCGGATGATGCATGGGGAGGTGAGTGGGACCTCACCCTGTGTTAGGAGGCGATAAGCCCCTGACACAATTACAATTTATACCACACAGGCTGCTCTAAACTTACCGAGGTGGGACTAAAAGTCCTACCCGCCTCGCGTGTGCACCCATAGGAGATCACTCTCAATTGTGGGGGCTGCAGATGTTGGGACTCTAATTGCTGGGCGTGAGGGGTTCGCGAAGGGAGTCCGCGCACCTGGGACCCTACTTCCTGAAGCCTGGGGCAGTAGGTGAAGGATGCGAGCTTGCTTCAAGCCTGCTCTAATGGCGGCGGAGGTCAAAACCTGCTCTCAAGTAAAATGACCTTGCAGCCTCATTAGAATACGCAGGAGGCTTCGCCGTGGCACGGCGAAGCCTCCTGCACGGCGAAGGTGTCTCGGTGGGTGGCGTGTCACGGGGTGGCCTAGGAGTGCATGCCTAGGTCGTTCTGTGACCGTGAAGATGGGTTTGTTCGGGGGTAGTATGTGGAACGTGTGGCGGTCGATGGAGAGGGGGAAAATGATTAGTGGAAGGTGGCGGAGCTTCTGAGGTGTTTGGCGAGATGGATGGGTGCATGGAATGACGGGAGCACCTCGCCAGAGGTCTACCGGAGGTGGAGAAGGTGAGGGTGGTCTATGGTTGTCGGGGTGTGAAAGTAGAAATTGATAAGGGGTAAAGAAAGAGTAGGTGAAGGAGACTTATCTGTGAGTGACTGGATGAAGGGGGAGGAAGAGGGGCAAACAATGCGTATATGCTGTCGCTAGAGACGTAGACCCTGAGATAGAGAGGCGGCGATGACGAAAAGGAGATAGGTGCAGGCGTAGGTATGGTGTGACGTGGAAGGAGACGGAGACAACTCTGCCACTGGTATGGTGGCAGAGCAACGAGAAGAGGGAGGAGGAGTCGCTGGAGCTTGTGGGCTTTTTGGCAAAAGGGGGGAAAGCGGAATTTTGGGGGATTCTCAGGCCAATTCACCGGGGGGATCTGGGGCCTCTTTTATAGTAGCGGGCAGAGGGCCTTGTGCTTGGAAGACAAGCTTCCAAGCATGGCAACCTCGCCGGACCTGGAAGGTCGAGAAATACCCAAATCTCTCATGCGCTCGCATGAGAGATTGGGTGGCAATCAGAGCTTGAGATTTGGTTCACACGATCAGGAATTCCTCAGAGAATCTCCCTTTCAAATTTGAGAGGGATTCTCTGAGGAATCAAGGAGATATCCTTCTTGAATCCTCGTCGTAGTAGGATTCCTTCGCTGTAATGGTGTAGGGACCTAATTGCAAAGAATGATGAGAAAGTTAGGGGGTATTTGCAATGGTTTTCAAAAGCTAGGGGTCTAAGTGTAATTGGGTTGGACTATTTTGCAAAGTAGGTCAAGGTGAACTCCCCTTAGGTCCAAATTTTGGTATAAACCTAATTTGGACCCAAGGAATTCAATGGTGAAGTCGGATTTTAGGTTTGACCATGTTTGACTAGATATTTTGCATAAAAACCTAATTTAGGGCAAATATTTGATTAGGACCTCTATTTAGGTCAAAATTGGTTCTAAAGGCCAAATTGAAGGTTATAAACCCTAGGAGATATTTTTCCATGATGTTTAGATGGTTTAGTTGAATTTTGTCCTGACCAGAACCTTGTTAAATTAAGTGGGTCTATTTTAGGGTTACAAGAAGTCATTTAATTCCCAGATTTCACATTAACCCTTTTCTGACTGGACGAACCCACTTTTTATCTTGTTAAGAACTTTTGACCTATGTTTAGCCCCTAAGAAATCTCCTTGTTGCACTGCAATGGTAAAATTACAGTTTTACCCTTTTTTTCTTGCTTTTCTCTCAAAATAGTTATTCCTTGAATTAGGCCCTTCACTTGGTTATGTAGAGGCTTTTGTTCTCTTTTCTAGGTCAAAATGAGCTAGTTAGGGCTCATGATGGTGTTCCCATCAGCTACATAAATATCAAAGTGAATCTTCTCATTGTCGCTGCTCATTTCCATACATCCTGAGTAACAGTCAATTTGTGCATTAGCCATAGCCAAGAAAGGGCGACCTAGAATGATGGGTGAATCACTTAGCTTTTTTGATATATACATATCCAAAACAATAAAATCAACCGGAATGCTAAGGCCTTGCACTTTAATGATCACATCCTGAACTACCCCCGTAGGTGTTTTGATGGAGCCATCTGCCATTCTAATGGTGACAGGTGTGTGGTGCAGATCTCCAAGTCTGGTGTAGTCAACAAGGGTGGTAGGAATCAAGCTAATGGAAGACCCTAGATCCACAAGGGCTCTATTAAAGGTGAATCCCTTTATGGCACAAGATATGAATGGTTTTCTAGGGTCGATCTTTTTGGGTGGTAGAGTGCCACAAACAAATGCACTTATGTTAGCAGATAAAACTACCTCTTTAGGTGTGCAAGTCTTTTTCTTCTCTTGTGACTCTTTTTTTAAGGCCCTAGGAGAAGGTAAATAGGTCAAATCATCTTTA
Organism: Thalassia testudinum; assembly: GCA_037157565.1. Lineage (NCBI taxonomy): Eukaryota > Viridiplantae > Streptophyta > Magnoliopsida > Alismatales > Hydrocharitaceae > Thalassia > Thalassia testudinum. The sequence continues at coordinate 6,720,534 of JAZHRO010000056.1, forward strand.
GGTTTTTTTTCTTCTTTTTGTCCCTAGACTCTGAGTCAGAGCTGGATACATGTTTGGTCTTAAGATTTTTGGTTGAGCCCAAATTAGATCATTTGGGTGTGCTCTTAGATTTCCTCTTCCTTTTAAGGACAAAGAATTGGCACCTATATAATGGCACATATGATAAATTGGAGGAGGGGTCGGAAGAATGGGTGGAGAATAGGAGTGAAGAGGAGTGTGCATGCAGGGATAAAATGATTCTTGAAGTTTCTTGATTTAATCCCCTTGAGATTTCACTTGATTTTCCAAATTAGTCATCCTTTCTTCATTTTTCTTGTCAAAGTCCAACAAAAGGTTCATGATATCCTTAAGGGTGGTTGTGGGTTGGGTTGGACTAGATGGTTGCCCTAAAGTGGTTTGAGTGAAGTACTGGGATGGCCTAAACTGATATTAAGTTTGATTTTTTCTCTGTGGAGGCCATGAAAGATCAGGATTGTCTCTCCACTCTGGGTTATACGAATCAGGATGTGAATCAAAGTGTGTATCACCCTGAGTGGGGATGACTATAGAGGGACTTGATTGAGAACCCGATGTGTGGTCTTGTACTTATGATCCATTATTCCAATTCTTTAGTGATATATCATCAAGTATAGGTGTATCAGAAATGGTGCATTTCCCAAATGATTTACCCAAATCATGAAGTAGTTCCAAAGGTGCCTTCTAGGTTGGCTGAGTCCAGGATGCCTCCCTAGGGTAGCAAGAGTCAGCAGAGTAGCTATTGGATCAAAAATAGGGGTCACCTGATCCACTCGGTTGGGTATTCCAGGTCTCTTGTACCTGAGAGGAGTGATAAGATTGAGATTGTGCTTGGAATTATCTAATTTGCTCTAGGAGCTTGGCAGGTTGATCCTCTAAGCTCTTGTTAAACTCCCGAAATTCAGCGACTATGGCATTCAATCAGTTCTAGTCTAGATAAGGGCCGAATTCATGAGGTTTAGGTTCTAAATAAGCTGGGGGATAAGGAGTATGAGAATAATCATATCCCACCTGCTGAGGGTGAGTCTCCCAACTAGGAGGAGTCAAAATCATGGTTGGGTTTGGAGATGGAGGACCCTGAGGGTCAGAAGGATGATATGGGTTCATGGATATTTGAGAAAGAAGAGAATAGAGAGAAGAGAAGGCCTTCCTCAGGAAGACACACCCAGCTGCAAGGGGTTGGTAAAAATAAGGCCAAGGCCTAGGATGAGAGATGAGAGAAAGCCTCGATTCAAGCAAACAATCTAGCCCTAAATTGTATACGCTAATTGGGACTAAACTTGGTATCCTGAAATGGACTTGGGTTAAACCAACCCCTGAATTACTTGGCTGGCCAGAAAGGTGGGACCCCCTAGGACACCCTACATGGCAAGACACCACTAGAGGTTAACATGGTTACCGCACGACCTTTCTTATCACCAATTGGTCCAAATAGACAAGTCCTTGATTTTCCCCAATCAAATTTCGATTACCAAGTAAATTAGTCCTGCTTAGGGCACGTCTACTTAGTTTTAGGCTTGGGCTTAGAGTGCTCTTGGAATGTGATTGGGCATTTTGGGGGTATTGCCCTTAAAATTAGGTTTACAAGTGTGAAGTGCACAGATAGTGGATTTTCAATACAAGCTTTAATTGGTGTAGTGGCTTTTATGGTTCAAGTGCTTGTATTAATTTCTTTTAGGATTTCCTTGTTTAAGTCAATTCAAACAAGGTTGTAGTGGAGCACACAACAGGTTTTGCAAGTCCCAATTTGTTGTATGAATTTTCTTTAAATATGGAATCCAAATGTGCTCTACCTTAGTGTGGAAACCCTAATATTAGATAAGTCTATATGATGATTTTAAATCGAACAAGGTAGAAGTGGTGCGACCCAATCAAGGAAAACAATGGTCCTAATGCACCACTACTAAGTGAAATAGACCTAAGTGGTTGCCTAAGTTGAAATGGACTTAGTTTAATTCAGGTAGGTGAGGGGGTCAATCAAGAAATCAACCTCACCTACTAGGCAACTAAATTGATTCAAATTAGTTTAGGTCTCTAGAAAAAATTAAACCCTAAAGTTTGATGTCCTAGGGTTTATGCTCTTTTAAAAATCTATAATCAAACCTTATTTTGAATTGAAATCACTCCGGAATATAAATAAATTGAAATTTAACAAAGATATTTCTTTTTCAATAAGGCATTCAGGGAATATTTTTTTGAAATTTTTATTGTTTCAACTGAATAAATAAGAATTTTTAACTCCTGGTCGATTTTTCACTTTGAAATAGTACCGAATAAACTCTGAAAATTCAGTAAACATATGGAAATGAAAGATAATTAGATCAGCTTTCAAACCCCACCATTTTTTGTCAGATCAGATCCGCGGATTGTTTGGAATTACTGTTTGAAATTCAAAAATTTTCAAATCTAGGTCAGTTTGACCCCCTTGTAATCCATGAATTTTTTCAAATGAATGATGCCATTTGAAAGCTAGTTTGAAAATGAAGCTCGTACCTGAATTTCAAAATTTTTTGCTTAATATTTTTTGGCAAATGAATTTTTAAATCAAGTTTGAAATCTAGCCGAAATTCAAAATGTGGTGGAAAGGCTTTTGAAGAGGTTTGAAATTTGAATTTCAAACCACCAAAACAAGTTTTTTTTTTTAATTTCAAATTTCTTGGAGGGAATATTTTTTCAAATATTCTCTCTCTTTTTATTTTCAAAACTAAACCCTAACTTAAGATTCAATGGAAATCCTAATCTGAAACACAATTTTTTTTTTCTAACAAAAATATGTAGACTTTTTTTTTTAGAAAGCAAAATCTACCTAGAATTCAAATCTAACCTAAGATTCAGAAAGGGGAACCTAGGCTAAGATACGATGTGCACCTGATTTTTTTTCTTTCTTCACTAGTGCCCGATGTGTGTGCAGATCCATTCTTCATGTCTTGCACATCAAAAAGCAAAGATGTTAAGCAAATCCAAATCTAAAGACTCATCGCTGCCTCCCCAACAACGGCGCCATTTGACAAGTGTGGAAATTGCAAGTTTTAGGAAAACAATGTCGTAGCATAGTCATGAAATCCCCTTGACAAAAATATTTGTAATGACGTAACTCGATTGATTTTATTCTTTTGAGTCCCGGTCGTTCGTCTCTGGGAGGCATGAAAACGAATTGAGATTTGAATCCACTTTTTCTACCCTAAATCTAACTTAATGTAATCTTTTTGGTCTTTTTGTTTTTGCAACTTTTTTCGTTTTTGATTTCTAGAAAACAAACTTGAATGCAAAAACCTACGTAAGTGAAACCCTAAAACCTATATGGATCTAGGTGAGGCCTTGGTGGCCGTGCACAATGTGACTAACCCAAGTAGCATGTAGGCAAACAAACGTGAAGATGAGCAATCACAGAAGCATCATAATATTATTTATGCATAGAATAATCAAAAGAATATCACATCACTTCTATACTAGAAAGCACATAAATAGAGGAAATCTCTCACGCCGAAAAGTTCCACTAGGGCCATCGGCTATGTGTAAGGGTGTAGGCTAGACTTTGGGTATGCAAACCCGTCTACACACCTACTAAAATAGATGGCCGACCATAAGAGGCTATGGGTGAGCCTTCATGGCCATCCAAGAAGAGAGGAAAAGAGGAGGACATGTGCCTGCTCCCAAGGAGGAAGAAGACACGCCCAAGAGAGAAGAAGAAGAGAGGGTGGCATGGACTCTTCTTCTCTTCCAGTGGCCGGCCTTGAAACTTGGAGAAGCTTCTTGCTATCCATCAATGGAGGGGACCTTGGAGGAGGAGGACGACCTTGAGAGGGAGAGGAGGAGGTTTGGTCGCAAGATTTGGAGTGGAGAAGAATTGGGAATTGTTGAAGTGTTGGCCATCCATGGTGGCTTAGTAATAGGTTCTTAGGTTGGATTTACTAAAATTAGGATGGCTAAGAATAGGTGTTCTAGAATAGGCTAGGTAGATGAAATGTGTGTGTATGTTTTGAATTTCATAGAGCTCGGTTATGTGGGTTTTGGTAAATTTAGGTTAGGTCAACCTAGATTAGGTGGGTGTGGACCTAATTAGGCTTAGGAAGGTCTAATTGGATAGGAGTGAAGCTAATTAGGTCTATGTCAAGTCTAATTGGATGTGTGTGTGATTAGGCTAAGGTAATCCTAATAGGTATGGGTCAATTAGAGCCTGGGTTGATCCAATTGGGTTTAGGTGCACCCAATCAACTGTAGATGCATCCAATTAGGTTTGAGCTTGCTCAATTGGGTTAGGGATAGGATAAGTGAGGGTATGGATAGTGGGATAGGCTTAGGAGGCCACTAATTACATTTCCTAAAGTGTTTGGTTGGGTTTCTAGGTCAAAAGGGGCAAGCTACGGCTTCCACCACCAAAAGCAGGAACCAGAGATGACTTCCAGATGTCCAGAAAAATGATCAGACGTCTTATACTACAAAATTGGACGTCTGGAAGTTAGGTTAGACGTCTAATTCTGTGTTAGTGTAAGTTTTGGCTTCCTGGATTGATTTTCTACAGAAATCAGACGTCCAGCCTAATGTCTGGACGTCCTAAAAGGTGTTGGAGAGTGGGTTTTCTAAGGTAGGTTTTGGTTCCTAAGTGTTTGGGAGAGGGATAAGGTGGATAAGAACATGGATAGTGCTATCCATGTTTGGGTTCTAAGGCTAAGATGTTCTAATGGAAGTGATTTTGCATTTGGGAAGGCTGTCCTAGGGTTTCTAAGGGTAGGGGTGAGGCTATCCTCCTCACTCCTCTTGTCTACATCAGTCTTCTCTCTTTATTACCTTATTCCACTCTATCTCATATCCTGGATCACTTTATGACCTGCAAATAGAAACAAAAAATATTAAAAAGCAAGTTATCTCATCTTATTCTATATAAAATGATGCAATGCATGATATGAATAATATGAGTGCAATATTCACAAATTAAGCTAGGTTCAAACATTATTTTTGTTTGATTATGACCTATGATTGCCGTGCAATCAGCTACCTGTGATCTACCTCGGAACTCAAATAGTTCCTGGGTATGGTGACAAACCACGAGTTATCATTGAAACAAGGTACTTGGACGTGCTCGAATCTGACTCAGTGTGAAGGTACTCAAACAAGCGGCTCACTAGGCACTCGCATGAGCAATTCCTAGGGTATTATGATGGGTTTGGTTGAGATCTCATCTGACGATGGACTGGGAGGACACACCTGAAGACTAAGCTCCTAGTGGGAGCATTGGTATGACTTGACAATTCTAGCCTGCTCTGAGATGTTGATCTAAAACAATCTACGATCAGACCTTACTGGACACGAATGGAGCTTGCTTTTTACTGTCATAAGGATTTGGCCTAGGTAGCTCCTAAGAACATCAACTCTTCTAACTGAGGTCAGTAACATTCTCGATACCTCAAGAATGGGTATGCCATCCGCAAGGATCACCAGACCTGCTAGCCTCTCCCTTGATCAAGGAGAGACTACCAGGTTGGGATCTAAGGGAAGGATACATCTCCATCTCCTTTAATAGAAGGGGTTGATTTACAACATCTGACTCCTGAGGTTAGTGATGGAACATATTACATGACAATAAAGCATAGCTTGAGCTTTAGAAAATAAGGAAAATTAGTGGATAGATGGCCTGTAGTACAAGAACCCACACTCTACTCTCTTCTTGTCTCAGCTTTACATTTGGTTTTGTCCGTACTGAGCTGTTTAGCTCAACCCTATCCTTGTGACCCATTTTACATTTCAATGTTGTGGGCCAATCGATTCTACCTCTGCCACGAGTAGTGTTGGTGCCTAGCGGTGGCAGATCAACTTTTCATGCAAGCACTCATACAGTTGGAGAGGGCGATAGCAGAGTTACAGCACCCAGGGAGGTGGGCAGACCTACGTACTGTGTCACTACAAGTCCTCGCAGTGAGTTCATGGAAGTCGCCTATCAACTAGAGAAGGCGATTTGTTTTGTGGGTTTTAGAGCCAAGAAGACATGGGAGGACTTTTAGATGGATGGTCCTTTAGCCACTTCCTCTCTATTTAGTCCTTGGTTACGCATGACATTTCTTTTGTGACCATTGTGGCGAGCTCCTCTTTTGTAGCTTTCTTTCTTTTGGGACAAGCTAGTATTTTGTTTTGTAAAAAGGAGTGATACTTGTGTACGTATATGTATGGACCATGGTCATCCATATAATTGTGGTTGTGGATTACTCACCATGGTTGGTATGGCCTTTTGATGTAAAGAAACTGTGACTATGTTTAAGCCTTGCACATGTGATAATGGATACTATGGTGGCAATGCTTGTATGATGTGGATGGTTTGATGTTGTTTTATGTGGTTTCTCGTGTTTTCATCGATTTGGCAGTGGGGTGCACCTGCACATTTTACTGTTTCCGATTGCTTTTCTTTGTGTTGATGGTCAGGTGTGCCCACCTTTTATTTTGTGGTATACATGCATAGGTCCCCATTGCAGGTACAGGTAGTAGGAAATAGTCCCCTAAACAGAGGAGACTCTATCGAATTTTTAGTAGGTTATGTTCCCTGTAAGTACCTAATAATGATGAATTACATCTTTAACTCTAACCATTTAATAACTGGGGCCATTTGTTCCGCCTACACATCTAGTAGTCCGTTCCCGATTGATTGAGAGGACTAATGAGGCGTGAAAACCTTCAATGGTATCAGAGCACCGGGTTAAGGTTGTAAGCCATAAACTGATTGTAGTTCATGTGTATTGCATGCCTTGTTGCCACACTATATGTTGTGTATTAGTGGACGCATGTGCCCATTTTAGGATGCCTCCAAGACGTTGGAGACAATAAGAAGGTGGACAGAATCCATCCAATCCCTTTGTGGTCCTTGCACAATTCTAGGACACCATGTAGCAGATGCAAGCAACCCTGCAGACCATGGGTTCTGCCATTGGGAGGTCTGGCACTGGGTCGGGGGATCTTGGCAATAGTGGAGTTGGTAATAGTAGTGGATGAAATGACTCGAATGAGTCTCCTCATAATGAAGTGCCCAACCAACCACCATATGCGGCTCTCAACGTGAATGAGGAGTTTGAACCGTTTAGGAAGATGAAGCCCCCAAACTTCTCTGGCTCGGGTGACCCCTTAGCTGCTGATGATTGGCTTTTGAATATCAAGAAAATCTTTGCTACTCTCCGGGTAGCAAATGAAAATAAGGTGACATTGGCCATGTTCCAGTTTTAAGGGTATAGTTGAGCGCTAGTGGCCCACAATCGAGATATTTAAGGCTGTCCCAATAACATGGGACAAGTATTTGAAGCTCTTCAATGACAAGTTCTAGTCAATGGAGTGGAAGGATCAGAAGAGAAATGGATTTATTCACCTCCAGCAGGGTCAAATGATTGTTACTGAGTATTGAGTGAAGTTCATGGAGTTTCTTTGCTTCACGGGAGAAGCTTTTGCCGGAGAAGTTCAAGTGTGGTGATTTATTAGTGGACTAAGATATAATTTGCAGATCAAGTTTGTAGGAACCCCAATGGACAGTCTATCAGGAGTGGTTGAGAGAGCCACGGCAATGGAACAAGTTCTCCTCAACATGCACCAATAGGAGCAATCTTAGAAGAAGTATGGCAGACCGAGCCGGTGCAATAACCGCCAGGGGAGGAGTTTCAACCCTACTTCTAGTGATTTTCGGGCATCTAAGCCCATCTCTTCCAGCCAGGTACAGGTGATGACCGTTTCTTAGGCCATTATCTAGGATACACAAGGAGAGAAGAAAGCAGAAGGCGGCCAATGGAAGAAGTAGCAAGGGTGCAAGAACTATAGAAAGAACCATCAGGAAGCGTGTAAGCACCCACAACTCTGCTACTTGTGCCATCAACCAGGGCACCTATGGAAGGACTACCTGTTAAACAGCCAGTTGGTTTTAGCGTCTATGGGGCAGCGCAGTGCGAGTCAGGTGATAGGAAGAGTTAATGCCATGACACTGAAGGACGCACATGCCTCTACCTTCATGGTCTAATGTATGGTTCTGATCTGTGACATTTTGGCTAGTGTCCTTTTTGACTCAAGGGCTACACATTCATTTATATCACCTAGTTTGGTAGTTAAACTAGGTAGGTGTCAGGGATTAAATTCACACAAAACTAGATTTTTAACATCATAGTATAGGCATGAAATCGATCCTAAACAAAACTAAATAATGAAACTAGAGATGAGTCCCAATCAAACTATGGGAGGCATGATAATGCGAGTTTTGAAAATGATTTTTGATTAATTACTAATCTAAATCTAAATCCTAAATACTAACTAGTCTAATACCAATTGATGGTGGCAGATTTGTTGCACAACAAATTCACCAGTAGCAATCTCAAAGCGAACAATCATGGTATAATGTAGATAAATGTAGCAAGTGCACATATAACACTCGTCACATAATTCTCTAAGCACACAAACATTAACGAGAGAGTTTTGATAAATCATCACGTCATTTACCCATGCAGGAGCAACCATGCAACATGTAGTTTTTTTTTATTTTTCTTTTATTTTTGATTTTTGAAAATGGAAAGATAACATAACTAATGTACTAGAATCAAGCACAACAAAAGATGTAGATTAGGCACACGGGCACAATATAGACATCAAAACAGATAAATCATTATATTCATCATGAGAGAAACATAATATTGTTCAAAGGCAGAGGAAAGATTAGCAAGATGAATAGGAATTTTATTCTACTTGAAGAACTGGAACTACTTGCTACTAGAACTAGAAATAGTTATTCTATTGAAGAACTCGAACTACTCGCCACTAGAACTAGAAATAATGCAGAAAAATACTAAGAAGAACTCGATACTAAGGATTAGAGAGGAGGGCACCAAAGGTGCTTCCCAATGGAAGATTTTGGTGGCCTTGGATGGGTCAAGGGGAGAAGGTGGTGTCCAACCACCTATGGTGGTGGTGGACGACCTTGAAGGTGGAGGGAGATGCTATGGAGGGTAGTGCTTGAAGGTGAAAGGAGGAGGGACCAAAGGAGGAGAGTTGGCCGGCCACCCTTGGTGGCCTTTTAAAGAGGAGGGAAGGTTATAGGTGGCGCACCAAGTGGTGGATAGAATTTGTTGGTGGTGCCACCTTTGGTGGGATTAGGTTTAGGGTTTGTTTTAGGTGTGTTTTAGTAATAGGTTTTGTAGAATAAGTTGTAGGAATGGGTTCTAATAGGTTGGGTTAACCCTAAGGTAAATAGGTTGAGTCTAATTAGGTTATACGTAAGTCTAATTAGGTGGATGGATGTCTAATTGAGCTGGGGTTATCCTAAATAGGTTAAGGCTAAGTCTAATTGGGTCATAGGTGAGTCTAACTAGGTTATAGGTAAGTCTAATTGGATTCCAACTGAACCCAATTAAACTTCTGTGGGTTGGTATATAATCAATCAGGTTCTGGGTGAACTTGATTGAAATTAGATTCATCCAATCAAATAGGAGTGCACCTAATTAGGTTAGGGTTAGGTCTAATTAGACTCACTGAGTCCAAGTAGACATGGCAGGGTTGGTCTTGACCCAATTAGGTTCCAATTGAACCTAATCAGAGTTGGGTGCACCCAATCAGGTAGTGATGCACTTGATTGGATGTGGCTAGGTCTATTAGGTTTGGGATAGGTCTGATTAGACTCACATGAGTCTAATCAACTTAGGGTTAGTCTAATCAGGTCCAATGGACCCAATTGACTAGTGGTTAGCCCAGTTGGCTCAGATTGAGTCAATTATGTGTGGTATGGACCTAAATAGGTTTCTAGGTAAGGGATTGGGTATTGCATAGGTCAATTAGGGTTATGGATAACAGGATTGGACTATGGATAGAGTGGATAAGTACATGGATAATGTTATCCATGTTTTTGGCTTTTGAACTTAGATATCCTAATATTAAGCTGGTTCAGGGATAGGTATTGGGATAAGGTCATCCTCGGGTTTTAGGGATAGGATAGGGATATCCTAGTTCTTCTCTTTCCATTTTTGTAGAAACAAGTAATCCTCTATTATTTCTTTCTCTCTTCTTATGTCTTCAATCTTTCTTTATTCAACTTTATTCCAAAATCCAGCTCCAACACTGCTGCAGCTTCTGCTCCTATGTAGCTTTATTATGCCCAGAACAGCTTCTAAGCTCCTTATTTCCTATAAACAAGAATAAACCCTAATTAGAATAGAAAAATAGCATTATTAAATATGTATTTAAATAAAAGAATTCAATACATGATATGCAATTTACGAATGCACTAATCACAAGTTATGCTAGGTTCTAACATAGCTTAGGTTAATTAAGTCCCACGATTGCTATGTGATAATAGTTTAATCTAGTACCCTAATTGGCTTAAGCTAGGGCTATTTCCTTAGTAGAATCATGCATTAGGTTTATAAATATTGCATTTAGAGCATGCATGCATATTTGAACTTTGTATTTATCTTATAAATAATTATCTCCTAATTCTAGTCTCTTGTGAATAATGTAGGTAATAGGCTTGAAAGTGATTTGAAGACTTGAGAAATAAACCTGGATAGGAGCAGAAGCTATATCTGAGCTAGGATCTGATTGGGGAATAAAGATGAAATAAGGAAAGATTGAAGATACAAGAACAAATGAGGAAAGAGAAGATTAGGGTAAACCTCTAGATGACCTTATTCCAATACCTATCCTTGAACCAGCTCAACATTAGATATTTGAGCTTAAAAGCCAAAAACATGAATAGCATTATCCATGAACCTATCCACCCTATCCATAGTCCTATCCTACTATCCCTAACCCTTATTCACCTATCCAATACCCTATCCCTTTCCTAGAAACCTATTTAGTTCCATACCATACCTAATTGACGTAGTCTGAGTTAATTAGGTCAACCATGTGTCAATTGGGTCAATGAGACCTGATTGGACTAATCCCAAGTAATTAGACTCAATTGAGTCTAATTAGACCCTACCAAACCTATAGACCTAGCCACATCCAATCAGGTGCAGTACAACATGATTGGATGCACACAATTCTGATTAAGTTCAGTTGGAACTTAATTGGGTTAAGTCCAACCATGCCTTACCTAATTAGACTCAATAAGTCTAATTGAACCTTGACTACAACCTAATTAGGATTCCCCTAACCTATTTAGCAGCTTCCTTAACCCAATTATACACTCACACACATTTAGACTTGGACCAACACTCAAATTGGGCATCCAGACACCTCTTTAGATGTCTAATTTGGATAGACCCAACATCAAGACCCTTCCTAGACACACCCTTAACCCAGAACTCTACTTTGGACATCTAGAACACTCTCTGGACATCTGATTTTGCATTTTAAGACATCCAGACACCTTTCTGGACGTCAAGAACCCTTCTCTAGCAAGCAAAAACCATCGAACTTAGCCTTATCCTCTTGAAACAACTCAAAACACCATCCAAACTTTATCCCTAGTTCTAGAACCTATCCTTCCCTAAAACCTACACCTAAGAAATCCTATTTTTAGAAAACCACCATCCTATCCTAGCCTTACAACCTAGATCCTAAGGTCCCTATTTAACAAATCCTAGGCATCACTTTTGATTGAATCTAAGCCATTCAACTTAGTGATCCTAGGCACCTTAGATTGACCAATAGGAAGCCACCTAAATGCCTATAAAAAGACCTAGCCTCCAACCCTTAGGAACCACTTAGTCTTTGAGATAATTAGCCTACCTAGCCCTCCTCTACCTTAGTGCATGCCTACCAATAGTATTCCTCTCAGGACTTCATCTTCTTCCTCTCGGCACCCTGGATCTAAAGCTCCATCAGAAGCTTCCTCAAGCATCCCTTAAGCGATTTCGATCTTCTCTCTCTATATATTCTTTTATAGTTTTATTCTTATTGTAATCTCTGATTAGATTCATATCTATGAGACATTCTTATTATTAGAAATAGATTGCACTATTCATTTGATATCTGTGTTTCCATTACTACTATCTGTGCATCTATTTGATATCAATATAATATATTATTTGTTATTCTACTCTACTACGAAAGGTATTACATAGAGACTGCCTCCCTGTGTTCAACCTGGACTCCTTTTAGTTTGGTATTACAAATATTAATTGATCGCTTTGTTTATGCACTACATCGATTCGATATATTTAATCGCGTAGATTTAGCGAGTATCACTGTGCAATCAGTAGGCCCGTGTTAGACTTGGTCACCCGCTACAAAATCAATGGGCCTAGCAGGTAGCTATTCGTGTCCAAGTAGTGGATATAGAACTGCCTTGTTCGTGTTGCCAATCATGAACTATTGGCTAACTTGATAATCCACAATATGAAGGATTTTGATGTAATTTTGGGAATGGATTAGCTAGTTGACCATCATGCCCTTTTAGGTTGTTTTGAGAAGAAATTGGTCTTCTTGCTGCCAGGATAACTCCGATTCAAGATCCAGGATTAGCGTGACATTGTCAAGAGGATCTTGATGTTAAAGGCTTGTTGACTTCTAACTAGAGGGTGTGATGGGTATCTAGCCTATGTGGTTGTAGCCAAATAGGACAAGCTAGAGATTCAAGACATGCCTTGATTGGTGATCTGGATCGTTAGTTAATTAAGGTTAATTATTGCGTTATAGTATAGTGTCACAATCTAGATGGATGTCATTTTATTTATATATAATTTTTACTGGTTTTATTCCAAGTCGTTTACTAGGAGGTAGTTATTGATATACATCACTCTCTATTATTCAAAAAATTATCTTTTATTTCAAAAGTGTTAAGTTTATTTACAAATGAACGAATAATGAATGAAAGAATCAAAGAATAAACTAATCTAAGTAAAATATGTATAATAATGAATGAATTATGTTAATAACAATGCCTCAAGAATATATACAGGTATAAAGGCATCAAAAATTAATCTAAACTAATCTAAGTTAGCCATGTACAATACTATCTAAGTAATGCCTTAATATAGGCACAAAAAGAATATATATACTAGCATAAATTATATGCTATACTAACATATATAAACTATGTATACTATCTATAAACGTCACTAAAAAGCCTTAAAAATACTTATATACAAAATAAGGCAAAAATATATAATATCTCCTCTATGTATGTATGTATACCTTTATACTATACTATATATACTAATTATACACTTATTCTAACATACATATAATAACATTTATACACACACAACTAACACACTCAACTCACACACTTATGCTACAACACTTGGCTTTTAAGCTTAACTAAACCCAAGTTTAACCTTAACTTAACCAAAAAATTAGAATTAGTGCGCCCACTTTTCACAGAATCGACAACCCCTCACGGGGCTGAATCGACCACTTCTAGGTGGGCCCTAGTTTTTATTCAGTGCATTTGCATATAGTTTTGGGCCCATTAGAACCACACAGCCCACAGCTCCCAGCCACAAGCCCACGAAGGTCATAGCCTCTAGCCCTCTCTCTCTCAATACTCAAGGGTTATAGGTATATATATGCTATGGGATCCGACCCCTTAACTTGGATGGTAGGTTAAGCTGCATGAAACAATTTGTAGCATTGCAGGCGTCCTAACGTTAACAATGTGGGACTATCAAAAAGCTCCCCAATTCAACCTGCAGCGTGATTTATGGCCAACTTTAGGCCCTGATTTATGTACTAATTAATTAATTAATTTGAAATTAAATTATATGTACATGTAGCTTATACATAGGACTTTTTACTTGTATAGTTTATGTACAATAATTAAATATATAACTATATTTAAAAATTAGTTAAAGTTATGAATAAATATACTTTGATTTTAAGTTTAATTCATTAATTAAAGTATAAATTAATGGATTATTGGTGCAATTGACTTAATTATAAATTAGTTGATTTACAATATTAACTTATTATTACAAATTTTTAATTTATTTTTATTGATTTATTTAAATTTATGTTACACGTTTATACATATATATATACATTATAATTACTGTTTACATAATAAAAGGGTTATAAATATATTGAAAATACTTTAAACTACTCTATACAAGTATACAACATAATTTATTTCAATAGTTTATTAAGTTACTAATTTAAATTATATTAAGTTACTAATATACCTAATTAACTTATGGATATAATTATGTACAATATATATAAATAAATAAATATAATGATATATTACTGTATATTATAATTACTTTTTAAGTTATATATACAATTATAATTACAATTCTAAGTATATACATAGTTATTTATCAATACATAAGGATTATTTACATATAATATAAATAAAAAAATATATAATTATATTATTATAATACATACTATATAACTTAATATAAATATCTGCCTAAGTAAATAAAATAGTTCTATAAGTTATTTATATACTCTATATACATATAATATACTATATACACTTAATTTAGTATTATTTACAAGTATAAATGCTATGTACATTGGTATTTTTATGGATTTTTGAAGTTTTTTAGATTTTTATTTTATTTTTATGGTTTATAGAGATTGAGGAAGAGGAGGGAAATGTGAGAAGAAAGGGAAGAAAACTCTTCTGTAGGTTACTTTATTTCTTTTATTTCTAAACCAGAGAAGACTAGGACTTCTACTGGCTTGTTCTCCTAACTCAAAAGCTCAAAACCTAAAACTAAAGTCACACACACCTAAAACTAAACCTAAGCTAACTCAAGACACATTTATTTCATTTATTTACAATTATTTTTTATTTTTCATGGTATTTACAATTTGGGCAAAATGAGGCTTAATGGATGTTTGAATATGAAACCTAAAGCCTTAGAAATCATTCTAGGAGTTGGGAATATGGCATATAGCAATATAAACTTTCAGGAATCTATTCAGATCATAATCAAGCATAAAAACATGATTTAATCATTAAAACCAAGATAGAATTTCAATTGGATAGATTTCAGTAATCTCAATTGCTGACAGAGATTTTCTATGTAGCTTTTTCACTGATTTAACACTAATTCCAAGCCAAGTAAAGTTTATCCAAACACATGAAGGCTTTTTAAACATTAAACTACATAAATTTGTTTTGCCTCTATTTACATCAAGATTTGCTTCAGATATGCATTTATATATCCATTCAGAATAATGCAGCTGCTACTGACAGATATTTCAAACTAAATTTACAAGAGTTGCATTTGAAATTACATCCAAATACAAATACATGAATGCTTCTCACATCAAATGCTATTATTAGAATCCCTAAAAAAACTCAATGGAATTTAAAATCAATTCAGAACCCTTGGATTCTACTTCACTTAGTCCAATTCCAGCAGCTATTGAGCTATTATACTGTCAAAGTTTTAGAAAAATCTTCCACCCAGCTCTACACTCAAAACTCCACTTAGATAGATTAAACAGGTAGTTTTGTCAATATTCCTTCCCAGAGAAATCATTAAACCTCAGATCATTCAAACCAGCTCAAAGCCATGATCAAAGCATTGAAATTTCCAGATTAAGCTTAGCTGATGTAGCTGTTGTGTAGCAACTACTATCATCATATTATCTTCAAAAACTCAAGGAATCAATCAAAGCACTCAAACCTATCCTACAATCATCTGAAAAACATCTTTAAATCTCGATCAAGGCATTATAGCACTAATTGAATGCTTAAAATCTAAAACTCATATAACCTGGGCGATGAAGAAAACATCCCAAATCTGATTTACACCATCAAAAATCCATGCTACATTGTTGTAAATCTTCCCTAATGGATCAGAAACTCTCTGAAACATCATTCAAAACACATTGACTAAAGAAAACCCTAATCAATCCTCCGTTTAGCGCTATAGACAACGAAAAAGAAAGACTTAATTTAGGTATTGAAACTATATCAAAACAAGTCTCAGACTTGCATTAGAATCATTCAAACCAAATAAACTCTCTTATATCTAATTAAAACAAGTCAGCATCGAATTAAGCTATTGCTTAGGTGGGTGCTTGATGTGGGATCACCTCAGTGACATGACCACTTAGAGACCCTACACACCATCTGTTGGGTGTTCAAGGATCCTTTGTGATCCTATGAAAACCATCAAGTCATTGCTTTAGCCTCAAATTAGTGAGAAAATTGGGCGTGAACAATCCAGTTGATAAAAATCAAGGTTCAAATCAATTGCAATAAGGCCAATTAAAATTCTTCAAACTCAATTCACATAATTAGATTGAAGTGAAACCCAATTGAATTTGAGATTCATCAATCAATGTTGAAAACCAAATCATGCTCAATTGGTCAAATTAAGTACCATTCAAACCAGAGGGGAGGCCTTTGTGAGTAGATGATGTGAATGGGAGGCCCTCTAGATGATTAGGCGCATCATTAAGTTGAGAGCTAGATACCTTTAGACCTACTGATAGCAATGGTGGATGAGGTGATTTGATGATAGAAATTGCAATGAAATCAAGAAGAAATGGTAGTGAAGTGGTGTGGGAGAGCAGTGGATTGTTGTGAGTGGATGAATTCATCCTCTCTGATTAGAATTGATCGGAGAAGGCAGATTGAGAGATGCTAACTCTACAATTAATCTACTCCTAATCTAGCATAATCAACCAGTGAATTACGATCTAAACATCTAAACTACACTAGGAAAGCATTAAAACTAATCTAGAAAGCTGTAAATCTAGCTAAAAAATAGTAAATCTAATCTAATAGAGGAATGGGGTTCTTGGTCATTGTAATGATGAATGGAGGATCTTCAATGGATGAAAAGCTCACTAGTGGAGCTTATGGGTTGCCCTTAGGCATAGGTCATCCCTGGCAGTGAGGAGTGAATCGAGGAAGACAAGCTCCACCTCTATCATAGGCGAAACCGAATGAAGAGGACGAATGGCCAACTCGAGTAAGAAGGAGGAGGGCTGGTAGTCGCGTAGGTGGGTAGGTGTTTATATATGAGATGGGGAGCTAGGACCACTGGAGAGCGTCAGTGATGGCTGTTGAGAGTGAAGGGTGGATATGAGATCTGGAGGGTGCACGCACGATTAGGATCAAAGTTGACTGTAGGATCAGATCTAGAAATTGGTGCAATGCTTTTGGCACCAGCGCTAGTCTGTTGGATGAGAATCCATCGTAGGATCAACGATGTGAAGATCGGATAGCTGCTGCTACTCAAGTTCTTTGACTACGAACAATGCTTGAGGAGTAACAATAGGTGTAAAGGGCATTTTGCAGAAAGGCCCAAACGATGAAACAGTAGAAATGTTGTAGTCCAGCCCATAATCGGTAGAAATAATAACTAAGAGGTCCCTGTGTGCTTGCAAATGAGTCCTCAACACTTTTGACTTAAAGAAATGTTAATGGTTTGTATATACATGGACCTAAGTGCAAAATCTTGATTTTAAGGCCTTAATGGTGTCAAAACCATATGAAACTTTTATGGAAACTTAATTGAACATTTCTGAAAATATTACAACCCTTGATTTGTTCATTCAAGCTCTAATTAATGTTCAATTGGCATTTAATATATCTATATACATGCTTTGGTAGATAATTTTTCAAATATGACCTAATTGTGCACTTTTAGCACAAAGTGCTTTAGGTCTTTTTCCATAACTCCTATACTTAACCCATTTCTTGTGTTAATTGATAGTGTTTTAACTTTGTTTCTAACTTAACTTGGGCATTTTAGCTATGATAAGCCGCACCTCATCATACCCCCATGCTTAGGTTTTGCTAGTCCCTTAGCGAACAACTCATTAAATGCAAAGCATTAAAGTATTAGCTAGGTAATTGTGAAGAGATTTCTATTTAACTCATTTTCAACTGTTAAGTATTTAGAGATGATCATTAAGCTGAATTTTCTAAAATAAGCCAACTATGTTTATATAGTGGACATTATGAAAACCAGTTACTTAAGAAGATTACTAGAACTCAAGTCTTACCTAACCTAGACCATCTCTCGATCAACAAAGACTCTAGATATTTAAATCGTAAGTGCGATTTCTAGGACCCAGAAAGTTTTACCGAGCTCAAGAACCAAGAGGTTATGGTTGTGCTCAGTGCATAATCAAGACTAACCAGATGAACAGTAAGACTCAAATACAGGGTTTCACTTCTTTTTAAGTCCAAGTTGATCTCAACTGCAGCTCATGTTTTTGAATTGACTCTCAAAATAACTGAAGACTTAAACCCAACACTTATTGAGTTTCTGGGTCAAAGAATATTTAGTAGAACATAGGGTATATGTAATGCACCTTGAAACAACCTTTTTTTGGTGGAAATAAAATATTCATAACTGAAATTGGAGAACATATTGACTTATTCAAAAGAATGTCTTTTTCTTTTCTTTTTGACTTTTTCTATATTTTTTTCTCATTTTTTGATTTTTTATTGATTTTTCTTCTTTTTCTGAAAACAAATGTTAGTATGTCTCCTTCAACTTTATTCGGTGGAGAACACTTATTTGGTGGGTGAAAACTTTAGTGGAAAAAGCTTCTCCTAGACAGAAGACTAAAGACTGAGACAAAGAGTATACCTACACGCATAGGTAAGGACTCCACCTTCCCTATTGAACACTAGGGTTGAGACTTAAGTTCATTTGATCTTTCTTGAATCTGTGTAGTATAAACCAAGGTTACTTAGACTCTTAAACAGAGGAAAACCAACGAATCATGTTCTGGTCACTCAGGTACCAGAATATGTCCTAAGTTACGAGAGATCTTGGTCTATCTTGTTAAAGCTTAAGTGTATTAAGCTTAAACTTGAGCGAATCAAGCTTATGTGGCTCAGAAAGTCTAACCAACAAAGGTTAAATGTCTGTAAACACTTATTCTATTTTTGGTTCAGCTTTAAGATCATAATTAAACACTTATAAAACTTT
Source organism: Thalassia testudinum (assembly GCA_037157565.1). Classification (NCBI taxonomy): domain Eukaryota; kingdom Viridiplantae; phylum Streptophyta; class Magnoliopsida; order Alismatales; family Hydrocharitaceae; genus Thalassia; species Thalassia testudinum. The sequence goes on from JAZHRO010000056.1 coordinate 6,739,361, forward strand.
TTGTTCTTTGTTTCTCCAAATTTTGGAGTTCTTCCTTAATAATGAATATAGATAAGGTCTCTTATTGTATTTTTGGAACTTTTATTTTTCACATTTTTTGTGCTTTTGTTTGGTAATAAATTTTTTCTTCAAAATTTTCAGAACTTTTCTTTTTTTTGGATTTTTGAATAATACTATGCATATACACTAAAGGATTGTGTCTATAATTGCATTGTAGTAATTGACTTCACCATTTACACCCCTTCATAATTAAATGATGCAATGTCTTCATTGAATGATTAGGGTGGATGCAAATGCATGCTCTGCTTTTCACTAACTTAGACTAAGGTGATGGAAGGAAGTCAGAATGAGAAGATAAAATCTCTGTGCGGATGATTTTTAGTCTGATAAGAATCAGAGTGGAAAGTTAGGCTAAATAGTGAAATGCAGGACAAAATGTGACTATGCATGCATACTATGAATGCAAGGATAGACACCTTAGGAGGAAAGGGAAATAAAGAGAGATAAAATAACTATATACAAAATAGGTGCTAAGTTTTACGCCTTCAACTAGGCGCAAACCTAGAAGAAGCATCAGAAGTAGGTTCAAAATATAGGAGTGAAACAATAGAGTTGACAAGTCTCAAAGATAAGGATAAGTTCCATAATCAATGTGAATAAGAAATATAGATACTTGGTAGAAGGTCAAAGTAAAGAATATGGATCAAATTAGAAGACTTGGCTTAAGGTCCAAGTATAAATTCAGAATATATCAAGAAGAATCTACAGCTTCTACCTCTTCAAATCAATGAACGCAAGTCATGATGTGGAATATGAATTAGGATTGGGAAGAAGCGGTGATTACTGATCATAGTATAGTGCAGAAGATTTAGAATTGTGCAAGGCTTGTGATATGACACGTGCTTGGCCTTGGGGAGGATTGGGATGAACATACCTCTAGGTAGGTACATTCCTAGGGTTTGGTTCAGTCTGAGATGTTAAATAGTGTGATTGACGAGGTGCAGTCAAGTGTGCTAGTTGTGCTTTTATCTCAGCTAAGGTCATGCCCTGTCTTTGTTGCATATCTATATTTTGTTGTTGCATATCAGCAAGTGCTTTCATGATTGACCCCAACTGCTCATCTCATGTAGGCCTAGATTGAAAGTATTGGGTGGGCCTTGGTTGGGGCTGCTGGTAGGCATGTAGAGGATATCCATATTGTGGTGGTTGTGGTGGAGGTGCTGCTCGGGTTAGGTTATAGAGTGGTGGTGCAGAAGGTTTTTGGAAATTAGGTCTTTGTGAATTTCCCAACCATGAGAAATTTGGATGATTACGCCATCCAGGGTTGTAGATTTGTGAATAAGGGTTATTGTGAATGGCGTGGAGCTCCTCTGAAGCTCTGGGAATTGCAGGGAAATCAGAATATGGAGGAACAAACGTTCCTTCGACTGGTGGTGAAGAATAGTGCAGTGAATAGTTAGAAGGTAGTGGTGGTGTCACAGAAAGGTTATTCACAGTTTCCTCCCTGTACAAAACTGAGAAGAAGTGTGATGTGTTGGTGACTGAGAAGAAGAAGATGGTTTAGAGAGAAATTTCCACACCTTATCTACTTTCTTCTCTATTAAGCCCACTTTATCCAATAGATTGGCCACAATCTCCATGTCGCGTATGATAGATTGGACTTCATGTACCCCGGTGTGTGAATGGGAATGCAAAGATTTTCTATTCAAAACACTCATCGAAGCATTATTAATCGAATTCTCAGCCATACCTTCAAAGAGTTCGAAGGCAGAATCCTCATCTTGATACAGGAAATTACCTCCACAAGCGACATCAACAAAATTTCATGTGTCATCGTGGAGCCCAAGATAGAAGATTTGGACCTGTTGCCAGTGTAGGACACCATGGTGGGGACATTTCCTAATAAGCTCGTGGAATCTCTCCTAAGCCTCGTGCATCTATTCTCCTGAGTTTTGTGTGAATGTAGTGATGGTGCGCCTTAAGGCGTTGGTGCGACCTACGAGGAAATACTTCTTTAGGAACTCATGTTCCAAAGAGGGTCATACTCTATCGGTGTAGTCCATGAAAGTGTATGATACCAAAATGATGCCTTATCCATTAATGAAAAGGAGAACATATTCATGAGAAGAGTGTGCTGATCATGGCCCTGCAGACCCATGGTCTGAGCGAGATTTTTCAGCTCCTCTGAATGCTGAAAAGGGTCTTTAGAAGTAAGACCATGGAAGTGAGGGATTAAGGATGTTATGTTTGGCTTCAGTTCAACAACACGACCCCCAGTGGGAAATCGAATCGTAGGCATAATGGGTGTAATTGCGGGATTATAGTAATCCCGTAGCTGAGGTCTACGAGCCTAGGGTCAGGGGTTTACTAAAAGATTAACAACTTGAGTAAGCTATTGCACCTGTTGTGTAAGAGTGTTCATTTGAATTTGTGTATTATACAGGTGTTGTAGATTTGGTGGACATTTCTCCGATTGAGGTTGGTTAGGGAAGTTAGGGTACGAACGAGATGGAAAGTGTTGTGGAGGTGAAGGATGTGTGAAGTGAAAAGGATGATCTTCAAAATCCTTATACTATGTGGAATCATGGTCATCCTCAGGATGATTGGAGTGGTGGATAGGTGTTCAAGGTGCAGGAGGTAAAGCATTGGAAGTGGAAGGCATAGAGGAAGTGGTGGCTTGGGCATCAGCACCCAAGGGAGGTACCAGTGGTGGGTTTTGGGATCTCCTACCGTCCATGAGTTTGATTTTTGAAAACACGTCCTAAAATAGTCACAGACTCACGGTGGTATCTATCAAATCTCAATCTCAATAAAACCAGAAACCAAAAATTGCAATCTTAAATGATCTCACATGACCAAATCAATCAATTAAGTGAGACAAATCATGGATTTTTACCTAAGGTCTGCTACCACAAATGGATGTGTGCAAACAAATGTCTTAATGCAATTGTACGCGTCCTAAGATAAACCTATGGAGTGCGAACCTCTAAATCCACCCAGAATTTGGATATGACTAGTGTGCAAATCCAAACCCCTGTGGGTGCACAAAAAGGTGAGATAGATTCTATGTGTGTACCTTATGTGATTGTGCCATGTGTACATGAAATATCGATAAAAATTGCACACAAGGTATCAATCAAATTATTAAGTCTCCTTTTTGATTTAGATTTGTATTCTTAGGAGTGTTTTACAGGTAAATTGTAATGTGTGGGACTTATTATGGAGAAAAATTCTGATGAAGGATAAATTGGACATAAATATGGCGATAGCGATGTGGTGCATATGGAGAGCGAGAAATGAGTTTTTACTTTAGGAGAGGCCAAAATGTGTAGAACAAATTGTAAATGCATGCTGGTCCCTCATATGTTTATGGGGATCTGTTTTGTAATCCTTTTTTTTATATATTAATAAATTGCTCTCCCGGATCTCTATCTTAGTATGATAGCTTTCCTTGCTGTTTCAAAAAAAAAAAAAATGGTCTCATTTTTTAGTCTTTTGCAAACAAGTGATGGTCTTATTTACTTTAGTCAAATACAAGGATGGCAAGAGCAAAGGAGGCATATAAAGTGTACCCGACTCTAGCACTCAACAAGTGATGCAAGTTGTCACAGGTAAGTAAATCTAGTAGGAAGAATGCAAACCTAAGAATGGAATGCCTATGGATATATTGCTGCTAGACAAGAGAATGAGATTTTTTTGGTGTTTTTGATTTTCTAATTTTTTTGGCTTTTCCAATGCAATAAGCAAAATCAAATTGAAAAGAAAAGCAAATTGGAAAACCAATCGATGAGAGATTGTTACGAACCGTGATTTCAAACGTCTTTTAAGATGTCTGGGAGGTGTCCCAGACGTCGTACCAGACGTCTGGTATCACTTCCAGACGTCTGGGATTCATTTTTCTGCGTGCACACCGTTGCGTCTGCGCGCCTGCACGCGTAGACCTGCTCCGCCTCTTCTTTTTCCCTCTCCCTCCAGCGCCCTCTGTCGTGCTCTCTCTCTCCTTCTCGCGCAGCCTTAAAAGGCCACACCCTCCCCCTCACTCCCGTCACCTCCGCCCCCTTCCTCTTCTCCTTCCAGTCGGTGCGCGAGAGCGGGCGCGAGTGAGCGGCGGCGGCGACAGCCGCGGCGGGTGCGGGAGGAGGTGCTGTGCGGGGGAGGAGGCATTGGCCGTGAGGGCTCGAGCCTGCCGAGGCAGCGGGAGCCAGCCGGCGGGGGCGCAGCGGGCGCGGAGCGACGCGGGAGGCCTGCTGCAGCTCGAGCAGCAGGCGGAGCACTCGCAGCGCGGCCGGGCATCGTGAGCGGAGGGCGAGTTGCGCCCTGGTTCTGGAAACTTTTCCAGAATCAGACGTCTGGGCTGATAGCCAGACGACAGGCACGACGTCTGGAAGACTGTCCAAAGGTCTGAAAGGTGAGTTATTTCCGTCTTCTTCCTTTTCTTCAACTGACTGTACAGAGAGAGAGATGGGTACACGCAGGTTCGGTGATTCGCCATCCAACGCGAATCAGACGTCTGGCTGTAGCACCAGATGACGGGAACGACTTCCAGACGTCCGGGGTGACCATCGGACGTCTGGGAACTAGGCCAGATGCCCCCGCAGGCTTTTGGACGTCTGAGAGCCCACGCAGAGCGAGGTAATTCGCTGATCCACTTTTTAAGACGTCTGGAATAATTTCCAGACGTCTGATTTTGCACTGTTTCGTCGTCTTCGACACATTTAGGGCCCGTTCGGGTTCCGTTTTCTGCGTTTCGAGTTGCGTTCTTTTCGGAATTAAATCCTCTACCTGTCTACAGTAGCTGTATACTATTTTGAGAAGTTCCTTGTGTTGATCCTTGTGATAGGACCCCGTTCCATTGTAGTCTCGGGGGTTGCGGAGGCACACGGGATTCCCAACCACGCCCCCAGTTCGCCTGTTGTAATCGGTAGAGTGGCTTTAAGTATAATCTGTTAAATTATGAAACTATAAATAGAACCTAGGACATTGCATGAATCCTAGGAATGAGGAATAAACTGAATGGTAGATCCTAGGGTGTTGCATGAATCCTAGGGCTGGAAAACTAGATTGTATGATAGATCCTAGGGTATGACATGAATCCTAGGATGGGAAAACTAGTGGAATATGTGAACACTGCAGTCTTGAAAATGTGGAAAAGAAATAATAGCTGCCTGTGAATTGAATTAACAGCTGTCTGTTATGAATAAATGAACAAGATTAAGAATATGGGATGTATGAACGTGAAACTGGAAAGGTGAAATCGGAATGCGCTGAGTTAAAGAGCTGGAACCCTACGGGGAATTAGGAGTAGAACTCCTGGAAAGTGAATGGAATAGAATTGGGGAAGTGAGCTGGCCCTTGAGTACGGAGTACCAAGGAGAGCGACTGTCCCCCTGTTTAGTGTAGAGCGGAGCTAGCCGCCCCAGGGACCCGGGGTTAGGACTTGCCACTCTGTACCGACTTGCTGGCCCTCGTGTACGTAGTACCGAAAAGAGCTACTAGGTACCCCACGGGCCCCGGGGTTCTGCTAGCATCCTACACCGACTTGTTAGGCCCACTGGGGCAAACCAGGGTAGGCAGGCGAGGGTGCGCGGACTGTGGAGGGGCAAGGCCCCTGTTTGGTTACTGTGAAGGGGTTGGACCCCTGTTACTGAGAGGGCTCTGCCCTGTACTGGTTCCGTGCTGTGCTTTGGGCGCACCTGTTAGCGGGTTGGACTCGTTGCTTACAGGCTTGCCCTCCCCCCGTAGCTTTCTAGTGTGCACGGCGTGTTTCACGTGTCCAACCTCAGGAAGTACGTAGCCGATCCCAGTCACGTACTGAGTCACGAGAGTGTCGAGGTGGGCGACGACCTGACCTACCCCGAGCGGCCAGTGCAGATTCTAGACCGAGCCGTCCGCAGTTTGAGACGAAAGCAAGTACCCCTGGTAAAGGTTTGTGGAGGAGCCAGTGGTACGAGGAGGCTACCTGGGAGCCTGAGGCGGCAATGCGGGAGCGGTAACCGGAACTCTTCGCGGGTACGTCTTTTCGGACCGGCTTCGTTCCTCTTTGAGTTTGTTATGGTATTTATGACGTTTTCCCGCACCCTAGTTAGTGCAAGTTTCGGGGACGAAACTTCCTTTGAGTTTGTTATATTGTTACGAACCGTGCTTTCAAACATCTTTTAAGACGTCTGGGAGGTGTCCCAGACGTCGTACCAGACGTCTGGTATCACTTCCAGACGTCTGGGATTCATTTTTCTGCTCGCACACCGTTGCATCTGCGCGCCTGCACGCGCAGACCTTCTCTGCCTCTTCTTTTTCCCTCTCCCTCCTGCGCCCTCTGTCGCGCTCTCTCTCTCCTCCTCGCGTGGCCTTAAAAGGCCATGCCCTCCCCCTCACTCCCGTCACCTCCACCCCCTTCCTCTTCTCCTTCCAGTTAGTGTGCGAGAGCGGGCGCGAGTGAGCGGCGGCGGCGACAGTCGCGGCGGGTGCGGGAGGAGGTGCTGCGCGGGGGAGGAGGCGTCGGTCGTGAGGGCTCGAGCCTGCCGGGGCAGCGGGAGCCAGCCGACGGGGGCGCAACGGGCGCGGAGCGACGCGGGAGGCCTGCTGCAGCTCGAGCAGCAGGCGGAGCACTCGCAGCGTGTCCGGGCGTCGCGAGCGGAGGGCGAGTTGCGCCCTGGTTCTGGAAACTTTTCCAGAATCAGACGTCTGGGCTGATAGCCAGACGACGGGCATGACGTCTGGAAGACTGTCCAGACGTCTGAAAGGTGAGTTATTTCCGTCTTCTTCCTTTTCTTCGACTGACCGTACTGAGAGAGAGATGGGTACGCGCAGGTTCGGTGATTCGCCATCCAACGCGAATCAGACGCCTGGCTGTAGCACTAGACGACGGGAACTACTTCCAGACGTCCGGGGTGACCATCGGACGTCTGGAAACTAGGCCAGACGCCCCCGCAGGCTTCTGGACGTCTGAGAGCCCACGCAGAGCGAGGTAATTCGCTGATCCACTTTTTAAGACGTCTGGAATAAGTTCCAGACGTCTGATTTTGCACTGTTTCGTCGTCTTCGACACATTTAGGGCCCGTTCGGGTTTCGTTTTCCGTGTTTCGAGTTGCGTTCTTTTCAGAATTAAATCCTCTACCTGTCTACAGTAGCTGTATACTGTTTTGAGAAGTTCCTTGTGTTGATCCTTGTGATAGGACCCCGTTCCGTTGCAGTCTCGGGGGTTGCGGAGGCACCCGGGATTCCCGACCACGCCCCCAGTTCGCCTGTTGTAATCGGTAGAGTGGCTTTAAGTATAATCTGTTAAGTTATGAAACTATAAATAGAACCTAGGACATTGCATGAATCCTAGGAATGAGGAATAGATTGAATGGTAGATCCTAGGGTGTTGCATGAATCCTAGGGCTGGAAAACTAGATTGTATGATAGATCCTAGGGTATGACATGAATCCTAGGATGGGAAAACTAGTGGAATATGTGAACACTGCAGTCTTGAAAATGTGGAAAAGAAATAATAGCTGCCTGTGAATTGAATTAACAGCTGTCTGTTATGAATAAATGAACAAGATTAAGAATATGGGATGTATGAACGTGAAACTGGAAAGGTGAAACCGGAATGCGCTGAGTTAAAGAGCTGGAACCCTACGGGGAATTAGGAGTAGAACTCCTGGAAAGTGAATGAAATAGAATTGGGGAAGTGAGCTGGCCCTTGAGTACGGAGTACCAAGGAGAGCGACTGTCCCCCTGTTTAGTGCAGAGCGGAGCTAGCCACCCCAGGGACCTGAGGTTAGGACTTGCCACTCTGTACCGACTTGCTGGCCCTCGTGTACGTAGTACCGAGGAGAGCTACTAGTGTAGGGAGGTACTAGCTACCCCACGAGCCCCGGGGTTCTGCTAGCCTCCTACACCGACTTGTTAGGCCCACTGGGGCAAACCAGGGTATGCAGGCGAGGGTGCGCGGACTGTGGAGGAGCAAGGCCCCTGTTTGGTTACTGTGAAGGGGTTGGACCCCTGTTACTGAGAGGGCTCTGCCCTGTACTGGTTCCGTGCTGTGCTTTGGGCGCACCCGTTAACGGAAACGACTGACCGCGTGCCAGTGCGGGTTAGCTACCCGTGCGTTTACCGAGCGTGCCATAGTCACCGTTACGTCTGTCAGTAACCTTGGGGTGGTTGACTGAGAGTAGGATCACCATGGGGGACTCTCCCGGCCAGGAGAGCACCACGTGCTACTTCTACTGTTCGGAAAAGACTGCAATCAAGATCGTTCCCACGAGGAACATTCGAGATCAAGTGAAGGATCTGAGAAATAGATAAATTGTGAAATAATAGAAAGATGTAAATAAAGGAAGAAAGAAAATTAAAACAGCTACTGTACACTTTATTGTTTCTTTAGTTTAGCTGCCACTCTATTCAGCATTTTGCTGACGTGTTACACTCGTTACCTTTCAGGACCAGGTGTTGAGCAGCCAGGGTCAGCAGCTGTAGAGGACGTTGGGCCAAGTAGGGTCCGGTAGAGTTACCACTGTTCTCTTTTACCTCTTTTTGGTTCCACTGTAGTGAGTAGTTCTTGTTTCCGCTGTACTTTTCTTTACCTGCAGTTCATATTATGTTATAAATGTTGTTCTACTGTTGTGGTGGTACATACTGTAGTGGTTTCTTTCCTTACTGCTGTATTTTCTTACTGTTAGTTATATTCATGTTGAATGTGGTTTATTTTACTGCTCTTTTGGTTACTTCCTCGTTGGACGACCAGTTCTTGGGTTTAGTCGAGTCGGTCCGGTTCTCGTGTCTCGTAGGGACTCGGGAATCGGGTCGTTACAGAGATAGAGAAAAGAGAAAAAAATCCACAGTCCTAATTATTACACTGATGTGTGGGAACAAGCTCACACAACTTATGGCTAACAATAAATCGTAAGTATATACGTAAGCCTAAAGTTAATATCTATACTACTCTAGAAAGCAAGAAACAGCAACTCCAAGTCGACTCCTCCAGGAAGTCGACTCGAAGCCACAACATCTCCTCCAAGAAGTAGAAACTCCACCAGGAAGACAAGTCAAAGTTGCAGCGTCTCCTCCAGAAAGTAGAAACTCCACAAGGATGATGACACTCCTCCCCCTACTCCGTAAGTGCTGCAAAACAAAAAATGATTAGTAAGAAAATTATATACAAAACATATCAAAGAATATAATGAATCAAAGAATATATATACAAGAAAGAATTTAAATAATAGAATCAATATTTACAAAGAAAACAAGAATATATACAAAAGAAAGAATAAAAGGCAAGTTTTGGCATATAGAGAATTGCCTCCTTGGCAATGGTGCTAAAAATTCCAAAAAATGATTGACGATCTGAATCGCTAGTTAATTAAGGTTAATTATCGCATTGTAGTATAGTGTCGCAATTTAGACGGATGTCATTTTATTTATGTATAATTTTTACTGATTTTATTCCAGTTCATTTACTAGAAGGTAGTTATTGATATACATCATTCTCTATTATACAAAAATCATCTTTTATTCCAAAAATATTAAGTTTATTTACAAATGAATGAAAGAATCAAAGAATGAACTAATATAAGCCAAATATGTTCAAGAATGAATGAATTATGTTACTGATAATGCCTTAAGAATACATATAGGTATAAAGGCATCAACAATTAATCTAAACTAATCTAAGTTAGTCATGTACAATACTATCTAAGTAGTGCCTTAATATAGGCATAAGAAGGATATATGTACTAACATAAATTATATACTATACTAACATATATAAACTATGTATACTAACATCTATAAACATCACTAAAAAGCCTTAAAAATTCTTATATACAACATATGGTAAAAATACATAATATCTACTCTATATATGTATGTATACCTATATACTATACTATATATAGTAACTATACACTTATACTAACATACATATACTAACACTTATACACACACGACTAACACACTCAACTCACACACATATGCTACAACAGTTAGCTTTTAAACTTAACTAAACACAAGTTTATCCTTAACTTAACCAAAAATTTGGAATTGGTGGGCCCACTTTTCGTAGTCAACAGCCCCTCACGAGGCTGGATTCACCACCACTAAGTGGAACCTAGTTTTTAGTTGGTGCATTTGTGTATAGTTTTGGGTACATTCAGGCTCACATGAACCACACAGCCCATGGCTCCCAGCTGTAGGCCCATGAAGGCATAGCCTCTAGCTCTCTCTCTCTCTTTCTCTCTTTCTCTCAAGGCATAGTCAGAAAATGTATATATATGCTATGGGATTCAACCCCATTACTTGGACGGGAGGCTTAGCTGTGCAAACTAATTTATATTGTTGCAGTCGGTTGTCATTCCACGATGTGGCACCTTGTTGAGCACCCAAATTAGGTGCGGCAATGTGGTTTAATTTTGATTCTAAGGCTTAATTAAGGTGTTAATTAATTAATTAATTTACAATTAAATTATATGTATGTGTAGCCAATACATAGGGATACTTATTGGTATAGTTATTTTAACTTAATTAAATATATAAATATATTTAAAAATTCATTAAATTTAAGTAAAAATAAATGTTTAATTTAGTGTTTGTATCTTAATTAAAGCCTAAATTAATAAATTACTTGTTCAATTGACTTATAAATTAATTGATTTACATTATTAAATTATTATTATAGATTTTTAATTTATTTTTATTCATTTATTTTTAATTATACACATTTAATTTGCACGATTTTTCATATATATATAGAGAAATATGTTATAAATTTACCAAAAATACTTTAAACTGTTATATACAACTATGCAACATAATTTATCTCATTAGTTTATTAAATTAATAATTTAAATTGTATTAACTTAATAATATAACTATTTAACTTATAAACATAATTATATATAATATATATACATAAATAAATATAAAGGTATATTATTGTACCTTATAATTACTTTAAGTTATTTCTACAATTATAAATATGATTATAAGTGCATACCTAGCTATTTATAAATACATAGGGATTATGTACATATAATATAAATAAATAAATACATAATTATATTATTATAATACATACTATATAACTTAATATAAATACCTACCTAAGTAAATAAAATAAATATATAAGTTATATTAACGTACATATAAGATACTATATACAATTAATTTAAACTTATATACAAGTATAAATATCATATACAATGGTATTTTTATTGATTTTTGGAATTTTAAAAATTTTTATTTTATTTTTATGATTTATAAAGATAGAGGAAGAGGAGAGAAATGTGAGAAGAAGAGGAAGAAAACTCTTTTTGTAGTTTTTGCTTTGTTTCTTTTATTTCTAAACTAGTGATGACCCAAACTTCTACCAATATGTTCTCCTAACTAACAAGTGCAAAACCTAAATCTAAACTCACACACACCTAAAACACATCCTAATCTTACTCAAGACACCATTATTTTATTTTTTAACAATTATTTTTGCTTTTTTCTCATATTTACAATTTAGACAAAACTAGGCCTAAAGAAGAGTTGAACATGAGCTTAAAGCCATAGATAATTAATCAAAGTGCTAAAATGTGCTGGAAAGGAATGATTCAACATAAAATACTTCCAGCAAACTTTAGAGGTCAGATCCAAGCAAGAAAACATGATTTAAACATTAAGCCCATGCATAAAACATAGTTTGGATAGATATAAGGATCAATTGTAGTTGATAATAGATTCTAGATACTTCTACAACAATTACAGATTGAATTAAAACCTAGCAACAGTACATGAATGCTTCCTATTCATCAAACTACTTAGTACAATTCAGTTCATCCTCAGAATGATGCTAGAAATAATTTGGATGTCATAAAAAATCTTCATTCAGACCAAACACTCTATGCACAACTACTGCTTGTCAAGACAAATTCAGACCCTCTCAGGCCTGTTCCTATTATCCAAGACTCATCCATGGATTACAAAAGTTAAATCTTCGTAAAATCACTTTTAGAAAAATAATTAGAACTTTAACCCATTCAAAAAACCAATTTAAATCCACATTCGAAACATTTAAACTCCTTAATTAGCACTCACTGCTGCAACTATTCAAGAAACACATTAGACCTGGTTTGAAAACTCAAATCCTCAAATAACAGCATCACATAACCATGTAAATTCTCTTAGAGTCTCCAATTAATCATCAAAACCCTAATTGGAGCATTGAAGTTCCAGATCAACCATAAACTTGGGTTTGAAATCGAAATTCATAGATCCGATTTAATTCATCAAAACTTCATTCCAAATCATTGTAAATACTCCTCAGAAGGCCTAAATTCCTATTAAAACCAAATCAATATCCAAGGAACCCTAAATCCCTAATTTGATCCCTCTTTTGTGCTATAGACAGCACAAAGAAGATGAGAGCAAATCAGGTATTCAAACTAATTGAAAAACCAATCGCAGACCTTTCTTAAGATGTCTCAAACTTCATTCAAACCTCAATCAACAAATTAAACCAATTTAAAATGTGAATACGCTGTCACCCATCTGAGCTTTCAATGTGTGATCGCTAGAGTGATTTGAACAATCTAGAATTCTACACACCATTGATTGGTGTTTAGAGATCCTAGGTGATGCTTATGAATCATTGAGGTCATTGCTTTAGCCTCAAATCAGTGCAATTGATTTTCATTTGCCTTAGCTACTTAGGCGATGGCAAAATAGTACCAATCAAGTAAATTAAGTGTGAAGAATTCAAGTAATGAAAATCCAATTAAAGTAGCTTAAATCCATCACAATCAATCCAATAAAGTAAATATTAGCTCAATTTAATTGATTAAAACTAATTAAAACCACATTGCTCCAAAAATTCCACAATCAGCCTATGAAATCAAATCAGATTCAAATGACCAAATCAAGCTTAATTCAGATCAAGGGAGGGTCCTTGTGAATCTTTGGAATGAATGGAAAGACCCCCTAATGATTTAGCACCTTATTAGATCTGATAACTACTGAGCTTCAGATCTAATAGGTGCTCAGATGGAAGAGATGAATTGCGATCGAAAGCACGAGTCGATAGGAGAAGGTGATCGTAAGTGTCGAGGGAGATCAGTGAGTCGAGTGGGTAAATGAATTCATCTCCTTTGATTTAATTGAGCAGAGGAGGTGGATTTGTGAGGATCTAAAACTAAGCTAAACTACTCTTAATCTAACACAAGCAAATGATGAATACTAATCTAAACTACCTATTTAAGCTAGGAAAGTAGTAAATCTACTCCATGAAAGCAATTAAATCCTAAACTAATTAGACGAAGGGGACCTCTAGGGCCAAAATAGGTAGCTGAAAGTAATGAAAGGGAAGGAACTCTAGCAGAATCGAATGAAGAGGATGAATGGCCAACTCCAGGAAGTAGGAGGGGGGCTGGTAGTCGTGCAAGAGGGCTGGGTAGGTGTTTATATAGGCGTTGGGGAGCTGGGATCACTGGAGAGTGTAGGTGATGGCCTTTGAGAGTGAAGGGTGGATATTGGATCTGGAGGGCACACGCACGACTAGGATGAAAGCTGGCCATAGGATCAGATCTAGAAATGGGCGTGAAGCTTTTGGCACCGATGCTAGTCGGTTGGATGAGAATCCACCACAGGATCAACGGTGTGAAGATCGGACAGCTGTTGCTACTCAAGTTCTTAGGCTATGAACAGTGCTTGAGGAGCAGCAACAGGTATAATGGGAATTTTCCAGAAAGGCCCAAAGGGTGAAACAATAGAATGTTGTAGACCAACCCATAAGTGGTAGAAATAATAACCAATAGGTCCCTGTGTGCTTGCAAATGAGTCCTCAGCACTATTGACTTAAAGAAATGTGAATGGTATGTATATACATGAAGGACCTAACCGTAAAATCTTGATTTTAAGGCCCTAATGGTGGCAAAAACTTATGAAACTTTTATGGCAACTTAATTGAACATTTTAGAAAATATTGCAACCCTTGATTTGTTCATTCAAGCTCAAATTGATGCTCAATTGGCATGTAATATAGCCACATACATGCTTAGGTAGATAATCTCCTAAATATGATCTAATTGTGCATTTTTAGTATAAATTGAGTGTTTTAGGTATTTTTCCATAAATCCTACACTTAACCCATTTCTTGTGTTAATTGATAGTGTTTTAACCTTATTTTTAGCTTAACTTAGGCATTTTAGCTATGATGAGCCACAACTCATCATGCCTATAGTCAGGGAATTTTCGGACGACTTTCCCGAGGAATTGCCAAGAATTCCTCCAAATTGGGAAATTGAGTTTGGGATCCAACTAGAGCCTGGAACTAGTCCAATCTCCGAGGATTTGTACAGGATGGCTCCAACTGAGCTTATGGAGCTGAAAGTCCAACTATAGGAGTTGTTTGAGAAAGGTTTCATCTGACCAAGTGTGTCATCATGGGGAGCTCCCATACTATTTGTGATGAAGAAAGATGACATTATGTGGCTTTGCATTCACTAAAGACAGTTGAATAAGGTCACAATTAAGAATAAGTACCCTCTACCTAGAATTAATGATTTATTCTATCAGCTACAGGGATTCGCAGTGTTCTCAAAGATTAACCTATGATCGGGGTACCATCAACTACAGATAAAAGAGGAACATGTTCCAAAATTTGCATTTCCAACACGCTATGGGCATTATGAGTTTTTGGTTATGTCGTTTGGGCTAACCAATGCCCCTGAAGCATTTATGAACCTAATGAATCGGGTGTATAAATCCTTTCTGGATCTGTTCATCATTGGTCCATTGATGACATTTTAATTTATTCTCGAGATGCAGATCGGCATGCAGAACATTTGAGGATTGTGTTGGACACTTTGCGATGCAACCAACTTTTCGCAAAATGCAGCAAGTGTGAATTTTGGCTAAGAGAGGTTGCATTTTTGGGTCATGTGATTAATGATAGAGATGTGTCAGTGGACCCCACCAAGTTCAAAGTAGTGTTAAGATGGTCTCAACCTAGATCAGTGACAGATGATAAGTATACAATATTTTATGTGAAAATGACTAATATGCAGGTTCCTTAGCAATTTAATTACATCTAGCATTATAAATAACACACAACATCCATATTTTTCCATTTAGTATGATTTGTGTAAATTGTTCATTAATATATCTTTTCTGGAGGCCAGGGCATAGGGTAATGCACATCCGAACTCTATATGAAAAATCCAATCGTACGGATGGATGCAAGCGACGATCGTAATCTAACGTCGCAAAAATCAAGTTGATTATTCCTCTGTAGCATCTACTACAAGGAAAGGAAGATAGATGGCGTAGATGGTGCCATGTGGTTACCATCCTAGCTACCCAAAATCACTCGTAGCTCCTTTATCCTTTCCCATACCATCAAGCCCAGTCATTGGATCTTCATCCAACGGCTGAGGAGGGGCCTACATTGTGACTCATAATTATAAAGGAGCTGCCCTAGTGTGATCCTGACCGTTGGATCACCATCCAACGGTTAAGGCCTCTCCACACCCATCACTGCCAATGCTCACCCATGGTCGTCGGATCACCATCCAATAGGTATGGGTAAGCCATGTCACCTACGTGATCCTTAAGAGACGCCCTTCACACATGCCCAATTGTTGGATTCATGATCTAATGACCCACAACCGTTCCCTCTCAACACAGCGTAGTGCAGAGCATGCCACACTCTTAAACTTGCGATGTGAGCTCGAGTCCTAAGGAGTGAACCCTTTTAGCATAGAAAAGATTGAAATTGGATTCTTCGATGATGAGCGAATGGTTGGGATCATGGCGCATCAGCGCATGTGAGCTCTTTACATTCTCAACGAGTGATGCACGTGCAATCTGAACCTTTGTCTTACGATTCTGCAGATGGAGGCACCACATGGCGCGTTGGATGGAAAGCGAGTGATTTGCATGATCGAAGTCTCACTATGTGTGATCTCAAGCGTGCGAATGTGCGCGATCAGGGCTGTTCATCCGAGATCTGATGGTCGCGATGCTCCCCTTACGATGCTAGCGCATTGGTGCACAATGTGCACTGATAAAGAGATTTTGCGTAGAAAAATTGAAGGTTTTGAAAACCTGGTCATCGTAGTCACCAAAATCAATTTAATAGATAAAAATTTATAACTAAAACTCAGTGAGTCCTGTGTCGAACATGGGGAGGCAAATGTTTAATTTATCAAAATATGCATTTGTTTTATTTCTTTTGGTGTTTTGTGATTTTGTAATTTTTTTGGTGTTTTTATAAGACAGAAATCTGGTTAGAATAATTATATACTCTACTAAGTAAATAATTAAAGAGAAGAATGAGAGAGAGAGAGAATATGATATATTGCAGAGTTTTATTACAACTAGCAAAGTGCAAAAATATGATAAGCAGAGTAAAAGAGAAAGGGAGGTGAAAAGAATCTCTTGAAATGGCTATCCGACAAGATGATGACACTTAGTGGTGACTAGACGACGGAGATGAGGAGTAGGATGACAGAGACGAGGTGAAAGAGGAAACCAGGTAGAGGAAGGCTTAGGCCAAGCTAATGGGAATATGGGATGAGGGATAGGAGTTCCTAATCTAAGGGAATGGGGATGAGGAGGTTGAGGTGATCTCTACCTGAATTGGGGTGAGACGGTAGCCCTCAGATTCCATATGTAGGAGGTTAGGTACATGACGAAAGATAGGTAGAGAGATAGGTGTAGGACCTTAGGGCTTGGGAATGGAGCTTTGGGAACTTTGGTAGGCTTCATAGGCTCTAGATTAGGTGGGGAAAGCATAGGTAGAGATGAGGATCAATGGGAGGTGAATGGGGGTTTTTATAGGTGAGAGGAGAGGCTAAATTTGACATTGGGGAGTAAAGGACGTACATGGGACATGCACCCATGCTTCACGTGCTCATTGGCCATGAAGAAGAGTTCCCAACTGATGGATCCATGAGGAGAGAGGCATGCCATCAGATCCTGATCACATGGCCAAGGAGTGCCCTTATATCACACACCTGAGCTCCTTCAAGCGTGCATGCTCAGTGTAGGAGAGAATCACAGTCATTGGATCGTGGATGAGAGGCTACGATCGCACATCGCATGCACCTTCAAATCACATGCATCACGAGTTGAGATTGCGAGGAGAGAGCCATCACCATTGGATCTGCATCGGATGGCTCAGATTTTGCCCTTCGCGATTCTCAAGTCGCGCAAGCACGCGTTCAATCTCATGTCATCATGTGCGTGTAACTTTATGCCCATCCATCAAAACTCGTGATGCATTGCAAGTCATTTGATGTCAATCAGGCAACCCTAATTGATTGGAGGCATGACTGGGATTGATAAGTGCATGAGTAGGGATCGAACCCGCGCACTCACCTTTGGAATCACTCACGCGACCGCTGTGCTAAGGGTACTCTTGTGTTTACAAGTTGGTCGTGCAAGCATGCAGTCTCGACCAATGGATCTCAATCTAACGATCGAGATTTCTTGTGGACTTCTTCATTAGAGTCTGAGAGGCGTGATTAAGGGGTAACGTGGCACAGGTACGACTATTGGATGCTGATGTAACAGTTGGCAAGGCATGAAAGGGCGCCCCTTTAGAAGTGTAAAGGCGCTACTAAGGTTGGATCTCAGCTGTTGGATTAAGATCCAATGGCCAAGATTTGGCGAGGTGATGTTGAGGAGGGGCAGTAGTGGCCTGGGCCAACTTTGGGTGGTTTGGATGGCACCACGTGGTGCCATCCAGACCGTCCATCTTTAAATGCTTGTAGGGGATGCCAAGGATGTTAGATTGTGTTGATCTTCGTAGTGTTGGGCTATGATCATTGCCCCGAACCCATCTGTGTAGTTGGATTTGTCATCTAAGGTTCGAATTGCCCTTGGCCTTTGATCTTCTTCAAACTACATATGATTCTACATATGATCAGGGCAATTTCAGAGGTGTTGGACTCTGATCGTTGCCCTGATTAGATCTGTATTATTGGATCTTCAATCCGAGGCCCATTAAGTATCGCCTTCTCCCCTAGCCATCGTAATAGGCTAATTAATACATAATTTACAATATCTAGTCTAAATGCCATATGATGCATGTTATGCAATATTTATAATGTTGAATGCATCTATGAGTCCAAGAACATGCATAAATAGGAATTTAATCAAGAATAATTATGTATACATCACGTGCATTGCTCAGGCAAGTGCGCGGGCATTCAAGTGACATGTGTGGCCACTTGCCCTTTTGCCTCCATTTCTCCACCTCTGAAAGGCCAACCACACCCCGCCTTGCTCCTCATCCCTTCCTAGCCTCTCCTGTCCACCTTTAGAGTTCAAGAGCCTCTTTTGAGCTCACACCTAGTGACCCAATCTTGTGGGAAGCTCCATTAGAGAAAAATAAATAATTTTTGTCCCTCTCCTCAACCCCATTCGTGGAGCCCCCGCCAGCCATCCTCTCACCTCCATTCAAGGAAATGGATCGCCACAACACTGCTCTGCCTCCCATCTTCTTCCTCCAACTCCGTCCTCCTTCCATCCCTGCACCACCTTCGTTAAGGAGCTATCCAACACTCATCCCACAAGTAGACATAGAGGGGGATTCTCTCGCTCTCTCTATCTCTTTTTATCACTTTCTATTGTAGATTTATTTTGAAATAAACATTATTTCACTTTTAATATACATATTGTTCTCTCTCTCTCTAATTATTCTGTTACCTAGATTATTATCTCTTAGTTTAGATTGATTCCACTTGATATTCTACCTATACAAAATTACAAAAAAATTACATATAGCCAAAAACACCAAAAACAAATAAATCAATGGCAGTTTTGAAAATCAAATGTCGCTTCCTCGTATTCAACCTGGGACTCACTGTCTCGGTAAATTTAGTTCATAGTGAAATTTTACACGTACTACAATGCATGTTTCTCTTTCTCGAAACACTAACTATTTTCTACATCGAATTTTTGCCTATCATTTTGGCATCCTTGTTGGGGAGGCAACATACTTTGATTTTCCACATTATTCCTGCACTTATTTAATTTTTACCTCACTTCTTTCCAATTTTACTGTTGATGAGCTTGAAAAATCGCTAATAAAATAATGATTAGGGTTTTGGAAACCCGCATCATAGTATGTGCAAAAAATCTGGCTATCAGATAATATTTATAATCGAAACTCAAGGTGGGTCCCAAGTCAAACATGGGGAGGCGACATTTGATTTTTTGCAAATTCGCATTAGTTTATTTGTTTTTGGAGTTGTTTCTCCTTTGTCATTTTTTTTGTGTTTTTATAAAGGGAAGATAACAAGTGGAATGATATCTACTAATGTACTTGCAAATAAGATAAATAGAGAAAAAAAGTAGAGAGAAAGAGAGACAGAGAGAAGAAACAAATTTATATAAGCTTAAAAAAAATGTCAATTACAACTAAACACTAAATTGCAATAAAAGTAGATAAGCGAGATAAAAGAGAAAGGGGGATGAGATGAGACTCCCGTAGTGAATGTCTGGCGAGATGATGGTGCTTGGCAACGGTTGGATGAAGGAGGTGAGATGAAGGATGATGGTAATTTGCTACCTGAATGGAGGTGAGGTGATGACCTTGAGAATCTCCTATGAAGGTGGTGAGAATCAGGATGAATTTTTTTGGTGGAAAGGGGATTTGCTACACTAGTAGGAGGCTTCTTGTAGCTTGAGAGAGCTATTGGGAGGTTGGAGGGCTTCTTTGGAGCATTGGGAAGGGAGAAGGAAACAAAGGTAGAGATGAAGAATGGGAGGTGTAAGGGGGTTTTTATAGGTGTTTTGAAGGGTAGATTTCAGTCTTGGGTGCGCATAGCAGTGCATTGATGCACAGGCGAGGAGGAGGGTCTGTCTTGTGTGCACGAAGCGTGTAGGCACTGGACATGGTTGTTGTAGGCTGGAACCATTTGCGGTTGTTAGATCCCCCATTAGACGGTTGAGAGGGCACAAGCATTGTGCCATACAATCACGCAACGTACGCTCACATTTGCTGTCATGATCAAGAAGGTGTAGGAACCGTCAAATCCCCAACGAATGGTGGATATCGCGCTTTAAATCGTGCGTACTGTGCTGGAGGCGCACTAGATCGCACATGATTGCATGCGTATAGCTTCCCGCCCATCTGTGTGGCCACGTAGTCACTTCGTCGTCATTTGATCACGTATCGACAACCCAATTTCTTCTACTCCTTGCTTTAGCGAATTAAATTCACTCACTATGATTTGAGCTTGCTCCTTACGCTTTCAATAGGGTGCTCGCCCAACACGCTATCAGTGTGGATTGTTGAGCTCTTGATGGCTGAGGCATGAGGTCTCGACTGTTGGATGGAGATCCAATGGTCGAGACTTAACATTGGTGTTTCCTTCAGCTGTGTGAAGAGGAGGGTGTGGATCAACCTTGACCATTGGATGGACATCCAATGGCCCAGATTGTGCATCGAAGGCACCTTTGGAGATAAGTAGGAGACCTTTGGCAGCTTTGTGTAGATCTTCTTTGGATTGTAGGTGGCGCTACGGATGTTAGATTTAGTCAATTTTCATGTTGTTAGGCAGCGATTGTCGACTCAATCCCATCCATACGGTTAGAATTGCCGTTTGAAGCATGGATTCATGTCACCCTATCCCTAGCCATTAAGATGGAGAATTAGTATACAATTTATACAATCTACTCTAAATGCATGCTAACTAGCCTAGGAACATTTATAAATAGGCATTTTATTACGAATAATTGTGTCTACATCACACCCCGATGCCTATCTTTTTCTAGTCCCTAGCGAAACTATACTACATGCTATTTATAAATGGAATTAGGATCAATTATTTATCAACAATAGAAAATTTTAACAAAGGATCTAAACTACGAAGACTCAATAGCGCCCAGGTGCCTGCCAAAATACAAACCGCTCAAGTCTTCACCTTATTCCATACAAAAGCAAATACATTTTTTTCTTTTTCTTTTCTAATTTTTTGGATTTTTCTATCTTTTTTTTTTGAGTTTAGGCTTTCGGGGTAACTTTTTACAGCTACCCAACCCATCCAAGACTCGAGAAGACTCTAAGTTCTAAGCATCTTATTGTGAAAATGTGGTAGACTACTAAACGGCAATCAAAATAGACTTCAGGTTTCTACAACCCTAGGTGACCCCTAACAACAAATTCTGCCTAAAGGTATATATATTCGATCGGTTGCTTTTTCCCTACTTTTATTTTTATAGGGTCAACACAAGGGCGAACCCAATGTATATCTCCCTGGATTATTCTACTTCCTGCTTCTCCCTTAAGTGTTTGGAAATTATTTGTGCATTTTGTGAGCTGGGATCTGGATAATCGACAATGGGGGTTACCCACGACAACTTGCCAACCATACTCATGTGGTGAAGTGTGGCTTATTTATTTTTCTCCTTTTTCTATTTTCTTCTCTTTTTTTTTCTAAGTAGGTGGTAGTCCTAATTTAAGATTTATTGAAAGGCTGCAGTCAAAGAGAATGGGTTGTGTGGTCGGGCTCTAGACACCTAGCTATGAGGGTTTACTCATAACAATGTGCCAGCCATACCACCCTAGAAAGTTCATTAGCTACATAATTTTCATTAGAACTGCCGAGAAGTGAGTCAGTGCAAATAGTATGCAGATGCTTAGACTATAAGTCCCCTCAAATCAGAAGGTGGGTTGATAATTCATGTACTTATCACCCTAACTTATAAACCAAATTAACATAAACTTAGAGTAGCAAGGACTTGAGAAATAGGCCCACATTTTAGTGGACACCGGGGCTAATTAAGCTTGAAGACTTGAAGAGTCTAAGTATTCAGTTCCTATTGTATCATTTTCTACAGTTGAAAAATTTCTAATGCCTAAGTTCTCTTTTCCTAATTTATTTTTTTTATATATAAAAAGAATCTATAGAGTTGACAAAATAATTCAAAAATGAATCCACCACCCCATGCCTAGCTTATGCAATATCCTCATTGTAAATAAAGGCATGAAAAAGGGTAGAATAGAGAAGATAGTACCTGAATTCAATAAAGATCTGGTCATCTCAGAAAATATACAAAGTTGATGAGTTTAATTCTGTCAGCTAGGCGTAGTTTGGCCAAAGAACTTAGACCAAAATTAGAGCAACCTTGTCTGAGATGGGTTCAAGAATCACGTGGTCAACATAAGGTTTTAGACATTTTCCGTTGACCATGAAGGAGTTACCCAACTTTGGGTCAAAAATTTGAATGGCTCCATTTAAACAAATTTGATTAATAATGAACGGGTTGTTCCACTTGGACCTAAGCTTCCGAGAAAGAGCTTAACTCAAGAGTCAAAAAGCCAAACCTTTTGGTTTGGCTTAAATCTTTTACGGGAGATCATTTGATCATGTAAAGCATTGGTCCTCGCCTTCTGGATCTTGGCATTTTCGTATGCATCATTTCTAAGCTCCAACTTAGATAGTTGGAGTTTCCTGGTCTTCCTAGCTAAGTCTAGGTCAAAATTACATCTCTTAATAGTCCAAAATGCCCAGTGTTCAATTTCTACAGGTAGATGACACACCTTACCAAAGACCAGATGGAATGGAGACATGTCGATAAGCATCTAGTACGTCGTTTGGTAGGCCTAAAGAGCATCATCAAGCTTTTGAGTCCAATCTTTCCTATCAGACCTAGACGTCTTTTGTAGGATATTCTTGATCTCCTAATTGGAGACTTTGGACTATTTGCTTGTCTGGGGGTGATAAGGTATGGAAATTTGATGATTTACCCCGTATTTTTCCAATAAATTTTTGAACTGGGCATATTGGTTGAGTGCTACCATCACTGATGATGACTCTCAGGATCCTGAATCGACTAAAGATATTCTTCTTTACAAAGTCGTTGACCACCTTGTGGTCATTGGTTCGAGTTGGAATAGCCTCTATCTATTTGGAAACATAATCAATAACAACCAAATATACTGGTGTCCAAATGAAGGGAGGAAGGGTCCCGTGCAGTCAATGCCCCAAACGTCTAAAATTTTGATGGGAAGGATTGAGTTTAGGGGTATCATATCTCTCTTGGCTATGCTCTTGAGTGCCTGGCATCGGGAACATGACCTTGAGAAATCTTGGGCATCCTTGAACAAAGACGACCAATAAAACCTAAACTGTAATATTTTCGTGGTTGTCTTCTTTCTGGAGAAATGTCCACCACATGCAGATGCATGACAAAACTCAAGTATACTCTAAAACTCATTTTTTGGAACACATCGACTAATAATCTGGTCACTGCTGATGTGGTACAGCTCGGGATCCTCCTAAAAATAGCATTTGGCTTCGGATATAAGTCTATCCTGTTACTACTTAGTAAAGTCCTAGAGGACTTGACCAATGGCCAAATAATTAATTGTGTCTGCAAACTAGGGGGTTTGGACACCCAATACTATAAGAATAGTCTCATCCATAAAATTGTCAGCAATTGAAATATCTGGACAAGGAGAATTAGTCAGGATTCTCGACAGATGATCCGCCACTATATTCTATGCCCCAGCTTTGTGTTTGATTTCAAGATTGAATTCTTCAAGTAAAAGAATCCATCAATGAACCAGGGCTTGGCATCCTTCTTGGTCGAGAGATTTCAAGGATGAGTGGACAATGTAGATTATGTCACGAGAACCTAACATATATGCCCTAAACTTTTCAAGAGCGAATACTACGACCAGCAATTCTTTTTCAGTAACGATATAGTTCCTCTGGGCCTCGTCCAGAGTTTTGTTGGCGTAGTAGATAATAGAGGGCTTCCTATCGATTTTTTGACCCAAGACAACCCCAACCACATAATCAAAAGCGTCGGTCATAATCTCAAATGGGGCTGTCTAGATCAATGGCTGGAACACTACGACATAGTTGACTGCTGCTTTTAATAAATCGAATGCCTTGCAGCATGATTCATTGAACTCAAACGGCTTATCTTTGGCTAGAAGATTGCTCCAGGATCGAGCAACCTTCAAGAATCGTTTAATGAACCTCCGATAGAAACCCACATGACCTAGAAATGAAGAGATTTGTTTAACAAATGTGGGTGGGGAAGTTTAGAGATAGCATCCACTTTAGCTTTATCAACTTCAATGCCCCTATTAGAGACCACATGAACCAAGACAATAACTTCTTTTGTCACAAAGTGGTTCTTTTCCCTGCTAAGGACCAACCGTGTTTTAATACATCTCTTAAGGATAAATTCTAGGTTAGCTAGGCAAGACTCGAAAGAATCTTCGAAAATGGAGAAATCATCCATGAATACCTCAAGACAATCTCCCACCATATCAAAGAAGATGGCTAGCATGCACCTTTGAAAAGTCGCAGGTGCATTGCAAAGCCTAAAATTCACCCTTCGGAATACAAAGGTTCCATAGGGGCAAGTGAATGTTGTCTTTTCCTGATCTTTGGGATGGGTAGCAACTTAGCTATATCCTAAATAACCATCCAGGAAACAAAAATACTTCTGCTTAGCTAACTTTTCAAGGATCTGATCAATGAAGGATAAAGGGAAATGATCCTTTTTAGTGGTAGTGTTCAACTTCCTATAATCAATGCAGACTCTCCAAGAGGAAGCTGAACAGGTAGTGATGGATTCGCCTTTCTCATTAGTCACTACTGTTATCCCTGCCTTCTTAGGAACAATCTGCACGGGGCTAACCCAGGGACTGGTTGAGATCGGGTAAATGATTCCTGCATCGAGCCACTTTATAATTTCCCTTTTGACCATTTCTCACATATTAGGGTTTAATCACCTTTGCATATTGCGAGAAGGGCAGGATCCATCTTCCATACAAATTGCCTCTTTATTTGTCATAAGGACCTTAATCAATTTCATCTCTTGCTCCTTAGTCAGTTTAGCACTAATAATCACAGGGAGCATCTTTTGGGTCCCAAAATTCATACCTTAAATTCTCAGGCAATGGTTTCAGTTCAAGCTGTGGTGGATTCAAGATAGAGGGCAAAGAGGATGTTGATAAAGATTCATCAGGATGGTCTAGATGAGGAGGTTGGGAGTGAATAAAATCAACAACCTCTTTAGGGTGTGGTGGGTCTGCCATGGAGGGTTGTAGTTCAGGCTTGTCTATGCTAGTAAAATCCTCGAGAACATTGATAGCCATACAAGTTTCAACATTCTAATCTATATCCTTGACTTCCTCAATATATCCACAATCCTCAAACTTATTAATCGCCTTAAAAATATCAAGTAGTGTTAACTTCCTATCTCCGATGGCAATCTCCATACTACTACTTTCACAATTTATATTGTCCTTAGTGGTGGCCAAGAATGGACGCCCTAGAATGATGAGTGTGTTCCTTAGGTCTTCAAGTACATCCATGTCAAGGACGAGGAAATCTACGGGAAAATAGAAATACTTAACCTTGACAATACATCCTCAATAATGACTTTCAAGGTAGTGACCAAACGGTCCGTTAATTGCAGCATTACTAAGGTCGACCTGAGTTAACCTAGCCCGAACATTTCATACAGGGAAGTCAAGATTAGGTTGAAGGATGCACCTAGATCTAATGGTGCCCGATCAAAAGTGTAATCCCTGATAACATTTGAAATCAAGGAGTCACCTAGATCTCTATTTTTCCGAGGAAGGTGATGCAGGATAACAGAACTAGCTTGCTCGGAGAGTATCACCTTCATAGGGGTAGGTTCTTTCGGCTTACGCTTTTGAGTACATAAATCTTTCAAAAACTTAGCATAAGTCGGGATATGCTTAATAGCACTAAGGAGTAGGATATTGATCTCTGCACTCTTGAATACATTCAGGAGCTCCTCGTTGCTGTCTATGGGTTTCTTCTTCCTGGATTTCCAGTATGGCATCAGGGAACGGGATATGGGTAGTGTCATTAGTTTCAGGTTCGTGAGCCTTAGTCTCTTCTTTGGTTTTCTCCATTTCTTCCTCAGGCTCACCAGGGTTTTACTTACTGGAAGAGGGTAGTTTAGGGTCCTGGGTTTGCTTTCCACTCCTCAAGGTGACAGAATTTGTAGAAGCAAACTAGTTCGGGTCTTAAGGAGGGTCAGGAAAGATACGAGGGGCTTGCTTAGATAGATAACCATGATTAGAAGAAGAAGAAGGACCCTACCCAACTACCTAAGCATGAGCGTATGGATCCCTCTAATTCCTATACCCTTGGGCTCTATGGCCTTGATTTTGTACATTTCATGGGTTGGGTATGGGTTGAGATGGTAAAGATCCGAGTTGTTGGGTATTAGCAATAAGCCTAGATTGCAAGGTTTCCAGAGATGGTTTCATTTGTTCCATAAGCTGGAGCATGGATCCTTGATCTCCACCATTTGTCAGTTCAAATCAGCCTGCCCTACGGGTTGTTGGGCATTCCTAGATGGTTGATTAACTTGTCTCAGGGGCAACTGGGTGTATATTTGACCTTGACCCATAGATCTTTGAGGTGCATAGTTGCTAGGTCACATCTGGGTCTGTTGCCCTTGATTTTTCTAGGAGAAGTTAGGATGGTTCCTCTGACCCACGTTATAAGTGTTAGAATATGGGTTGGACCTAGCATTTTCCTATATAGTATGCACATCCTCATAGGGTGAGGATGGCGAGAAAGATGAAGAATGATCAGAGAAACTGGGATCAAAGGCCCCAGTTTGGAACCCATAAGGTTTTGAGAAGTGCTGGCTCATAGGTTTAGCCTACTCAAAGTGATTCACAAACTCTTGTGTCATGGGAGCTTGTGAGGAATGGAATCATGAACTCTAGGATTGAGTGGACTTAGGACTATTTTCAGAATTTCCGACCATCCACTCTTTCGTTCTTGTCGCAACCAGATCCACCTTATCTAATTTGCTACAAATCAATTCCATGTCAAATAAATGAGAATCCTAAACCTCATTAGCATTTGACCTAGGCTGTTAGGATCAGTTGAAAGTTTCCATGGAGGCATGGTTTATAGAGTTCTTGCTCATTTCCTAAAACAAGTCGTGTGCGCTATCTGCATTCTTGTTGAGGAAATTACCTCCGTAGGAAGCGTCCACGTGATTACGGAGTTGATCCATTAACCCATGATAGAATATCTATACGAGCTACCATTTTGGTACCTCATAGTGTGGACACTTTCGCAATAGGTCTTGGGATCACTCCTAGGCACCATGAAGTGGTTCCCTCGACCGTTGGATGAAAGTGGTAATCGTCCGTCGTAGAGAATTGGTACATCTGACTAGGAAGAATTTCTCTAGGAAGGTCGATTTAAGATCATTCTTTGTAGCATCGACCTTCCAATAGTTTGGTGCCAATGTGCAACCTTAGCCCTGTGAGAGTAGGGGAAAAGCCTCATGATCATTTGCTCCTCGTTCACATTCCAAGCCTTGGTGGTCGGAGCCAAAGTGGTTAAGTCTCCAAATGATGGAATGAGTCCTCGGAGCCAATCCCATGAAAGTGTTTGATCAGGCTTAGTACTTGGGGCTTGATTTCAACATCTCCTACGGGGATCACGACACTGAGTCAGTCCCCGTAGTTTGAAGGATCATAGAAATCCTTCAAGGGCTAAGCACCTTGACCGTTCATGCATTGGAACCATTCTTGCATGTGCTGTAATTGTTCTAGCTGCCTCTGAATCAGCTGTCGTTGGTTCAAAGGCGAGGGCAGTGGTTGGTCAACCATGGGATTTTCTTGATTGTAGCTCAACCTATGCCCTTGCGAATGGTTTAACGGTCCTTCCAAATGAGGATTCAATGACCTCCTTCCAAGCATACACCGTAAGGAAGTCGGAAGGATGGGAAAATGGAGCCCTACAGAACAAATAGTACAGACCTATTCTTAAGTTGGGTAGCCAAAGGACCTATGCTCCAAGGTAAACTCTTAACCACAATACAAATTTTGTGTTCTTAATCCAGAAGCTAGTTAAGTTGGGCCGGCGAAGTAGGGGGAGCATACCCCAAGGGCCACTGATAGGTCCACTTTAGTGGACTACATTAGAGCCTAAGAATATTGTAATTGGAAGAAGAGATTAATTTAAAGCATGTATGTTATTGACAAAATCATGTGAATGCTAGATTTATCATTTCATGTATTAATTTCATTAATCTTTATATGGAGGGATTAATTATTCACTTTAGAGGCAAGGGCATCACATTAATCTCAATTTGAGATACCAAAATGTTGGGATTATGTTTTAACAAAAAATAGCAAGGGATTCATTTTTGTTGCATCCCTATACACCTCTCAATTAATCAATGGCATTCCCTTATTTTCCCTAAAACCTCTCTTGCTTCTTTTGATCACATAAAATATCGGGCATGCCTTCCTCTTTCTCTCTCCCTCAAATTTCTCCCTCAAATCTTTGTCTTCTCTTTTGGTAACATGAAATCACGATTCTCTCTATCTCTGATTCTTTCTCTTTCTCTCTATATGTAACAGGGAAAAAGACAAAGAGGTATCACCTCTCTCATGAAAGGAACTTCCTCTCCATCATCTCCTCCTTACAAGGAGGAGAGCCTTCTCTCCACCAGAACCAACAACCACTGCATGTCGCCCACACCCTCGCCACCGTGCTTCCACCACCGTGTGCCACCAACTACGACAACCACGTCAACCACCGCATCTCACCCATGTCCTCACCAACTCCACCGTGGTCGGTGGTGACAGCATTGGCATCCACAACCGTGATGGCTCACCATTGACTGTGTTTGCCTTGACAATGAGACACCGCGACCGCGACCCCATCCACAACTGCATCTTTGACATCACCACTGTGCACCGTTCTCATCAGTTAAGTCATCCGGGAAAGTTCCTGAACATCTAAGAAGACTCGCACCTACTCCTCTTCACCTTTGTTCCTGCTCTAGCCAAATAATCACCACCGTGCAACCTTCCTCTATGCACAAGCAGCCCACGCGTGCCACCGCTTAGCCGCAGCCACCGCCCTCGTGCGTAGGCCCCACGTGTCACCACCAATGCATGCATGCCTCCTTCATAGTAGACTATGCCCATCCTCCTCGTCTACGATAGCAACACCTACCGCGACCCTCCTCGACCGCATGCCTCGTCCACAACTGTGAGTGACCCCAGGTGCACCCTTTGCAACACCACCCACAAGCACCACCTCCTCTACACACCAATGGCAACACCCATAGTGTGCAACAGACGTGTCCCCAATGCCAGCCTCCTCCTCCTTCTCTTCTTCTTCATCTTCTCCATCGACAGAAAGAACCCAAACACCACCGCCGATCCTCCACGCACAACCACCTCGTTTGGCCACTGTCCTTCGCTCCGTCAATGCCATTGAACTCGTCGTGCCCTCACAAGCATGGCCATGCCCTCAAATCTACCAATGATAGATCGCACAACCACTGACGAGGCTCCACATTGCTGCCAACCTTTCCGCCAGTCGATCACCGCCAGCCACCGATCTCCTCGACGTGACCTTCGACGTGAAGCTCTTGACAATGCTGACCTCCTCCGAGCTCCACGCGACCCACCATCACCTCTTCTTCGCATGTGGTCAAAGGGAAATAATGCTCTATTTTGGGTTTGATTAGTTGTTACATTTCATGCCATTGACACCAATTTGATTTTTAATTTTTGAATATTATATTGAGGTGAAATTGTAACATCATACTCATTCTTACTCATATTTGCTTGTCTCATGTTATGCATATCATTTTACACTGGATTTGGATTCGGATTTGCACAATTTCTCTCTAGTACACATGCAATTTCTCTAGTGAATTCTTTCATTGAGGAAAAATTACGCACATAACCTTGCATTCTTAAGTTATTGTGTCTTGTTTCGCAGCAGATTTGGGCATGGATCCCGCACTCGATTGGATGAATATAAGGGAAAAATATTCATGAATTAATTGCAGCCGTTCCTCCTTGTAGATATAATGTAATCCACCGTGGTTAGTTTTACTGATAAATATTTTTGATCCGAGATTTTTCCACCACGTGATTATACTGTGAAGACGTATTTTTCTGACATATAATTTTGACAGGCAAAATCTCCCATTCAAATGGCGTCGTTGCTGAGGAGGCAACAGACGCAATAGATTTTCATGATTATATTTTGGGATTATTTTGAGGTGCACATTGATATGACAAGACGTTATTTTTTCTGTGGAAGGAATCTGACGAGGCGATAGGTGCAGCTGAGCGATGATGTAGACCTTGAGCGACGCCCACACACGTGGAGAAGAGGCAAAGAGGAGACTTGGATCCTGCTTTCATAGGAGATTCTCCTTCATCGTCAAGTTTATTTCAATTTAGTCTTCTTGCCCTTGTAGTAATTGGGGTTAATTTTCAAAGGTTTGTCCCCACTTTCTTTAGCAGCTAGGGGCTATTTCTCTGTGTGTGTATGATTCATTTTCTGCCAGCTTGCTCTAAAAGTAAAGACAAAAATATCGAGCTACTTGTTTAGGAGTT
Organism: Thalassia testudinum; assembly: GCA_037157565.1. NCBI lineage: Eukaryota > Viridiplantae > Streptophyta > Magnoliopsida > Alismatales > Hydrocharitaceae > Thalassia > Thalassia testudinum. The sequence continues at coordinate 6,769,728 of JAZHRO010000056.1, forward strand.
GCATACCCTTAGGTGTGTGCATTTAGGAGTGATTGAGTAGCATGTTAAATTTCATCTTTGCATTGCGTACATAGCTGCACGAAGATTGCTGGAGATACGTATACCTTTCTATCTTTGCATCCAGCTCTTGTTCACGCATTGCGTTTGGATTAAATTTCAAGACCACTAAACTGATTGAATTGACCTAATTTAGTAGTCACCTAACTGAAATCAGGACTGCTAATCAGATTAGTCCTTAAAATCAAAATCACATTTGATTTGATCAAAAGGGACTTGTGTGTGATTCTTCTCAAAATCAAACTAATTTGCGGTGTGATGCACACTTCTGGCACTGAGCATGCACACTAGGCATCACACTAGGTCTCGGTCCCTTAAGGCTTTATTCATTGATCTCTTCATCGATGCAGACCCTCCTATTTCACTTTGTGGTGGTGATATTATCCTGTTACCAAGTGTTTTGATACTTCAAGGAGGGGGACACCCCTTAAAGGAACAAAAGGGTAGTTAAGAGGCACCGCATTTGCATCACCTAAAAGGAAGGGCTCGCCCTGCTTGCATCCCTTAGTTCCGTCCTTGGAGTAACTTCTCACTTGAGACTATCATTGAAGCAAGGTATAAGTCCTTGGGCAAGCAAAGGTCGACTTAGGGCCCGTAATTGATTGTGCAACTTCTTTGGCCAGCAAGAAAGAATGTAATGACCTCTATTCTTCTCTAAAGAGCTTGTCAGGGATCTCATGTCACAGCCCCCTCTTATACCACTAAAGTGGGAATGGACGGGTGCAAACTTGACCCCATTTGATAACTTTGATGGGTAGGTTGGAGGTTGGCTCAAATTTTCTCTAAAAAATAGAAAGAAACAAAGAGAGTCCCATTGCCTTGCATTTAATTGGGGTGTGTCATGGATTACAATAGCTACTGCACTTCTTACTTTCACCCTAGAACACCAAATCCTAATCCCATGACCTGTAGTTATCCATCATCTAATGAACATTGGGATCCTTTCCACTACTATAAGAGCATTGGTCTGATTAATCCCCAACCCAATTATGATGAGAAAAACCTAGGAGAAGGGTATCCCTGCCCTAGCTCTCCCATGACTATACCCAACCCGCCCACCCTTAACGATTTTACTTATTGAGGTTGGATCGATACTCCTAGGCAACTTGAACCTGAGATTGACTACACTCTCCAATCTGATAGTAGCCTCTCCTCTTTTATGATAGAAATGCAAAAACAATAGAAAGAAATAATGGATTCTATGGGAGATATTTTGAGGAATAGTCAAAGATTAACTGAAGAGATTAGACAGCTTAGTGACCCTCCTATAGTCAATTCTAATCCCTACCTCTATAGCCCCGACTACCAAGACAATTTTGAGGAAAATAATGTCAACAGGAATCTTGTTTTGAGGAGTAGCTATCACTTAGATGCCCCTCATGAGATATGCATACCAGAAGGCAATCTCAGTGATTATCCACTTGATCTTAATTGGAAGGGGAAAATGGTCCCATTAGATGAACTCGACCTGAATGATGGTGTCTTTGTTACATTTGATGAAATGGGTCGCAGTCAAATAGTCAACCCAACTTCCATTATGAATTTTGAGGTGGAATCTGTACCCCATCCTAGGGATGCTGAACATATACCTTACACTTCTAAGGACCTTACACCTCAGTTAGATCTCCTTGAGGATCGTGATTCTGAAGTTAACAAATTCCAGGAGTCTTGGATGCCGGACGAAATCATATTGGAAGTGGTAATAACCACAATCCTCTACCTAGGGGACCAACACCTATCATTGAATATTCTATGGATTCACAGGTACCCAACACTGGTGACTATGAGGAAATTGATACTGAATTGGAAGACTTGGATCAATATTGGCCTCAGGGACATGAAGAGTTGATTTTTGAGGAAGACAAGGAAACACTTGATCCTGGGGTGGAAGATTTTCTTGACTCTGAGGGGCAAGAGAGACAAAATGTAGAAGTGGATGATGATGACTTTGAGGGGCCAGGACTTAGAGTATGGAGTAACTTTAGGGGAGAATATGTTTTGTTCAAGGACTTAACCCCTGAGGATCTTACTGATTTGGCCAAATCCGAATTCCTACATACCTTTGACTATCAAGATCATCCTCACAAACATTCAGAAGAAATGGAAGCAATTACTACTCTTGAGGAAGGAATCTATACACCCCAGGGGTAGGATCTTAGCATCGAACAAGAACTTGGGGATGTCATTATTGAGGACACTCACAACCTTATTGCTTCCAACTCACCTTTACATGAGAATCAAATAAGCGACTGTTGATAGGGTTTTTCAGGAGTTTTAAATATGCGTTCATTGTAGCAAAATCTCCCAAAAAGCTCAATCAACAAATACAATTTATAACTCGAATATCTAAAATGAAGTCCGAGGTCGAACACAGGGAGCAAGTATTGTAATTCACGCGCTAATCGAAATGAATATATATGTGAGCATAAGAAATCAAATCAATAATGATATTCAATGAATGATAACTAAAATTTGATATTCAATGTATAACATGAGTATATCAAGATTTTAAGAGGATAAAAAGATATCCAAGACAAAATAATGGTGATTTAGATCACCAATTATTAGTTTAGACACATGTATACCAACCACTCAAGATATGAAATAAATGAACAGTGGCCTAAACCACTTAATTTCCATGTATCAAATGTATCCACATTGCTGTGCTCAGAGGCTCATCAGAAGTCAGCTCCTTGGATCATATGACTTAAATGTCACCCTACTACAGTGCCTTTGAGAGAGGCAAAGGCCTTTTCCCCTCCTGCTCTACTCTCTTTCTCTTTTTCTTCTCTTCAAGTCTTTTCCTTCTTTCACTAGCCTCTTCTTCCTTTCCTCTTCTCAAGCCCTTCTTTTTCTTTCCTTCTTCTCTTTTCTTCCTTCTCTTCTTATGCATAAGTGTTGGGAGGTTGCCTTGAAGAGCAAAACCCCCCTCCCCCACCCTCTCTTCTCTTTCCTTTTCTTGCCTTCCTCTTCCTCTCAGATACTTGGACCTTAATCGGGTAATTGGATATGCAATATCTTGTCTTGGGCTGCATGCGTGGTGTCGAGGGTTAGAACGAAGAATAAAGGTGAGGGAATTGATCTACGGTATTAGAGGGACCTAATTAACCTATACTAATTGGACAAAATGGGAGGAATGGTGCCAGCTTTGATTGGCCGATGCCAAAGAAGAGAATGCTCCGGTGGAGGTGTGGCGAGGAAGGTGACTTGAGAGCCTTTGCTTTTGCCGGCGAAAGGCAGAAGAAGTTGGGGAAGAACGTGGAACTCCCAATTTGCCGTTGGGAGGTCATAGGATGGCAGAGCGAGAAACTCACCGGAGCGAAGGCGGAGTGAGTCGAAGAGAGGAAAAGAAGACTTGTTGTGGCTCAAAACCTTGCTAAGGAGGACGGTTTGTCCTCAGGGATCCATTTATAGCCATCAGGGGAGCCTTCCAAGCTTGAAAGCTTGGGACTTACGCACAAAAGGGAAACCCTCAACTTCAAATGATTCGCATGAACTTTTGGGAAAGAATCACGGTCCAGGATTAGGTTTAGATAGTAGAGGATTCTCTCAGGAATCTCCCTTCCAATTTTGGAAGGGTTTAGGCGTGAAATCAGGGAGATCTTCCTGATTGAAGGTCAGCTACTTAATGCGTTCATACAGTCATGGCGGCGAGGACCTATTGGTGAAAAAGATGATAAATTTAGGGGGATCCTTGCAATAGATTTTGAAAGCTAGGGGTTTAAGTGAGAGAGAAAGTCTAACTGGACCAGAATGCAAACTAGGTCAAGATGATCTTTGATTGGGCCCAAATTTTGGTACAAACCTAATTTGGACCAAGGAATCTAATGGTGAAGTTAGATTTTGGTTTTTACCAAGTTTGACTAGGTAATTTGTGCAGAAACCCAAATTAGGGCAACTATCTATCTGAGACTCTGTTTTAGGTCAAAATAGATTCAGATGGTCAATTCAAGGATACCAAACCTTATAGAATATTTTTCTATGATTTGTAGAAGGTTTAGGTGAATTTTAACCTTACCAAAACCTCAGTTAATTAAGCAGATCTGAAATTAGGATTTCGGATGTCCGTTAATTCTCATAACGAGTGAAAACCTGTTTCTTTCTACACGGACCCTCTTATTAGACATTTATGAACATTTGACCTTTAATAAACTCCTGAGAAAACCCATGGTTACTTGCATTTAGGATATTCTATTAAAACTAGAGTTTTACCCCTGTTTTAATGCATTTCTCTCAGAATGAATGTGCAATGAATTACAGCTCTTCGACGGTTATGTAGGAGCATTTATCTTTTGATTTTGACTAATTAAAGCTAGTTATGGCTGATGATGACATTATCATCAGTGACAACCTTGATCGATTCAATTTAAAAGATGAACATTTGGGCCCATTCCAAGACGTGCACACCAATGATAGGTCGCATGGAAGTCAATCAGTTACTAAGGCTGCTTTTGATGACATTTAGGAATTGGAATGGTTGTCGAGGATGAATGATGAACATCTCAAGCCCTCTTTGACCCTCGTCCCTACCCCACAATTGAGCAACTTACACTCCTGCAGAATCAACTTCCTAAAGTCTTTACTCACATGCATGCTTTATAGGGGAATAACCAGGTCGATACATCCTATGGTAGAGTGGCGGGTATGGATTGACGCTTGTCTGTGTCAGCCCATCAACCTTAGGGTGTCCTTCTTAGCACCCTCTTTGTCCCACCATATCTGCTTGAGGAGCCTTTGCCTCCTCGCCATGCATTCCCGGAGGTCACTACTTATGTGTATTATGTGAAACATCCAACAATAGCTCAAGAGTACCCTATTTTCACCTACATCTAGTGTGCTTTTGGCATCACTCTCTATTACCAGCTTGCCAACATCTTGGGTAACTTAGTCGCGATGCCAGGTTTGTTACGTATCTTCTTTAGGTCTCCTTCTACTTCACTTCTAGAGCCCGATTTACGAGAATCACTCGGTGGGAGACATCCCAATGCCACCTCAAGTAATCTCTTTCCTTGCTTTTACTTTCCAATGAGGACATTGCCAGATTTAGTCATGAGTAGGTATAACCTGAGGTTTTTCATAGCAGGTATACATATTCTGCATGTAGTTAGGGCATCCATTTTGCATTAAGAAAAAAAATAAGAAGAAGAAGTGAAGAGAGAAAACAAAAAGGAGATAAAATCTTTGTAAGATGAATTGCAAATATATTGAGGAGAAGAGAGAGGAAAATATGCAAAATTGTGTTGGTCCCAGCATTTGATTATGGAAGAGGTACCTAAGTTTTAAGCTAGAATGAATGACTAATTAAGTCCTGAAGTGCTAGAGAAAAGAAGATAAGTGAGGGATACCAACTTTAGAACTCCTGAGTCTATTCTAGGGTGTAAACACTCATGTATTTGTTAAGATCTGGACTTTTCCACAAGAGGTTGAGGGAGTTGTGAGGCTGATGTATTAAGTCTAAGGCTTAGGGAGTAGTCGGCCCCGTTGCCTACCCTTTGGTTTGTGGGACTTGGTAACCTAAGCACCCAAAAATCACACACTGATCTAGTTGAGTGTGCATAATGAAAAATAATGCCAAAAGGTGTCTATTCTAAAAATGTTTTCCTGAAAGGTTGACTTAGGAGCGGCTCGAAGACACAAGTTGATTGGACGAGTTCCCGACGCGGAGAGGAATGAAAAGTACTCCCCTTAAAGATGCATTATAACATACTGCCTACTCGGTGCTTGTCTCTTAAGATATCTAAATATCCTACCAAGGGCACAAAAGCACCTTGTGTTGGTTCAGGTGCCATAGGCATCATTATCCTAAAATGTTGATTGCCAGGGTCTAAATTTCGCTATAAAATGCCATGGGTGGCACTACCCCGGAGTGTTGAAAGCCAGGTGATGTTAACACCATCATGAGCCATATCTAGCTTTAATTAGTCAAAATCAAGTGACAAATGCTCCTACATAGTCGCTTAAGAGTCATAATTTCATACAAATCCATTTTGAAAGAAGAACACTAAAACAGGGTTAATTCTGCAATTTTAACATCACATCATGAAAGCAAAGTAACCATGGGATTTTCCAAGGGCTAATTAAAGGTCAGCATTCAATTATAATTAGGTCCACACAGATAGAAATGGGGTTTCACATGTTTTAAGAACCAATATAGCACCCAAAATCCTAATTTCAGACCCGCTTAAATTATATAGGTTTTGGTCAAGATAAAATCCATCTAATCCTCCTAAAATTCATATAAAAATATTCCTGGAGGTTTGCTATCTTTGATTTGACCATTTGAACCTATTTTGACCTTGAACAGAGTCTTAGACGGATTTCTACCCTAATTTAGGTTTCTGTGCAAATGGCCCAGTCAAACTTGGTCAAAACTCAAATTTGACTTCACCATCATATTCTTTGGATCCAAATTAGGTTGGTACCAAAATTTGAACCCAATTAGAGTCCATATTGACCTAGTTTGCAGTTCAGTCCCTAAGATCTTTATTCCTCACATCCAGGCCCTTAACTTTTTAATTAATTACAAAAAGCCCCCTATATTTTGTCATCTTCCTCAGAAAATAGTCCCTATTGCCTGAAGCTTCAAGGTTTCCTAAAGCACACGGTCAACCCTAACCACACTGACTTTGACCATGTGCATCTCCTTCAATCAACATCCAATCTCCTCTAAAATTGGAGATGAACGCAACAAGATCCTCTTCCATCTGAACGTAATCTCGAGCTTGGATTTGAAGTAGGAATCTCATGAGAATCCATGAATATCTGTGGGTTTCTTTACCCTAATTCCCAAGCAATCATGGCTATTTCCTTGTTTAGACCTTGCCCCGAGCTCTGTAAAAGCTTTCGCTTTGCAATTTCATGCTCTTTAGTTGAGCTTAGACCTTAAAACCTCTAGTTCTTCCCTTCTCTCGCCGCCCTCTAGCTCGACTCCAGCAACCCTCCTTGACAGCTTCTTCAGGCCTACCAACAGCCAAATTTTCCCAGCTCCGACCTGAAGGTTCGGGGCCCTACGAGGAGGGGTGACGTAATAAAATGCGGAAATAAATATAAACAATCTTCACAAAATAACAATCACACAAAGTACACAATTGTTTTTAGGTGGAAACCCAAAACGGGTGAAAACCACCACCTAACCCTCTCGAGTTAGGATTTTCCGATCAACCTAGTTGATCAAATCCACTAACCGAATCACTTTAAAACGAGGGTGATTCAACCTCAGTACAACCACGCTACAAGTACGAGGGTAGCATTCCTCAACCCCTTCTCTCCACGAGAAGGATTTTGTCCCACGAAGGAGACGGGAATTCGCAAAGCGAATACCCAACCAAATAACAAAGATAAAAGAAACAACAAGTCCTATAGAGCCAACAAAGTAATTATAAACCTAGCTTCTATAGGAATTAGGAAACTCCCCTTTGCAAGGAGTGCGTCGAGTTGATGACGCGGTGCGTGTGCCACGCAACGGCGCAATGTCGCTCTCGTAGACAACGGCGGGAGAGCGGGTGCGCGAAGGGAATTTAGCTCTCTAGGTGATGGAACTTAAGCTTGGAGAGCAAGATCTTTTCTGGACACAAAAGAGTGTGAAAGTGTGTAGCTAAGTGTATCCAAGTGTGTCTCTTGTGTTTCTCTTAGTGTATCTAGGTGTGAAAAGGCTCCCCTCTATTTATAGAGGCCTTAGGAAGGCTTTGGAAGGCTTAGAAAAGCTTCCATAGCCGTTGGGAACAAAGTCCAAGAGAATCAGGCCGAAATCAGGACAATGATTGCATTTGACAGGGTTATCAGACGTCTAACTATGGCATCAGACGTCTGGAAGACCACTTTAAGACGTCTGATTTCAAGGTCAGACGTCTGATTCTATGTGGGTTTCTCCCTGACTTGAATCAGATCTAAACAGGGTTTTTGTGCAAGTCCATCAGACGACATACAGGACGTCTGGCACTAAGTCTGGACGTCTGGAAACCTACTTTTGCTGTGGGAATTGATTTCCAAACGTTGCAACGGCTAGAAAATCTCTGAGAAGAGATTTTGGGTCAGCCGAGGCAAAACGTCTGGAAAGGCCTAAGGACGTCTGATAAGGCTCTAACGGTCATATTCTTGACTATTTGCTAAGCCAGCCAACGGTCCACTAATTGGACGTCTGGCAAAGTCATCAGACGTCTGGACTAAGGTCTGGACGTCTGATTTCATCAGACAGAACTAACTATGTCCAGCCTAATAGTTATCAGACGTCTGAAACAACAGTCAGACGTCTTAAAATACTTTATCAGACGTCTGATTTGGGAATTAGACGTCTGTAAGTGCTGTTTGAACCCTATATTGGTTTTCTAAGTATTCTACAGAAAACCTAAGTATCCTAGAGTTGTGCCGGTGTTCCTAGGACTACTGTTAGGGTTCTTTGAGGCTCTTTAACATAAAATATCTAAGGAAAATAAAGAGCAAGAAAAGAAACGAAAAATACAACAAGTACAAAAGAAGGAAATCTATCCTATTCTTCATTTCCTTCCATCTTCAATCTTTCGCTCCACGCGAACCTCCTCTGTTTTCCGTCAAGCTCCTCCAATCCGTCCTGGATGCGAGCTCGAACTCCGTCTAAACACGTCCACATTTGCACTTGACCTGAAATCTAGGACTCAAATTGCAAATGTTAAATAACACGTGTTTTGTTATCATCAAAACAAATGATCGTGGTGCTCTAGCACCAACACGACCTTCCTCTCCTTCCTCCTCCTCTCGCCGACCAAAGTAGAGGCCATCTACCCCTTCGTTGGTGCCACTTCCCCTCAACGGAGTGTCCTTCATCTCTGGCGTCAGCCAATCAAAGTCGGCGCCAAATACTCCCCCCTTCATCCCTAATTTAGGTCCAACTTACTCCTCTCCCTCTCTAGATCTTTCCTAACCCATTGCCCTCTCATTTCAACAGATGCTTACCTCGCTCCCCCACCATCTTCTCCACAATCATCAAAGCTCCAATGAGCTCGCCTGGCCAACACACCACACCAAACACCCTCACATCACTCCCAAAAGCTCCACTGTCTTCTCCATGGCCAGCGAAGCTCCAGTAAGCTTGCCCAGCCAACACACTGCACCAAACACCCTCGCATCGCTAAAAAAAGCTCCACCGTCTCATGCCCACCAAAACCCTTCAAGAAATTGAGGGGATTACACTTCCAAAACTCCAACCAAACTTCATTTCCTTTGCACCACCTCCTCGACTCTGTCAAGCCACCACATGCCTCTATACACCACACGGACACTGCCACCACCTTCACCATCCTCTAGCGATCCTCCTGGACTATTTGATTTGGGCCTCGAGCCCGTACTTGTGATTTTAGGTTCTCGCCATGCCTCACTGTCGTCGTCATCTTCCTCGATGTCGATATGCCTCATCCGACCATCATCATCATCAACACCACCTCTAGGTGACACGGGTTACATCAGCGTGCCTAGCTACACCGATTGAGTGGAAGTATCCCGTAGCAGCACACAATTGCAGTGGCCTTCACCTAAGGCTTCACGCAAAGGAGGCGGGAAGGATAGTCCGATATCATGTGGGACAAAATCCTGATAGTGCATAAAAAGCAAAAGTGACATACGCCGTTTGCCCAAGGCATTGGGGGATCGGGTCCCCTGCCCACTTGTCTGAGCATGCCTCACCTGCAATCCACGCACGCTAGTCTGGCCACTGTTCAGGATCCAATTACCTACCTTACCCGAACATATACCCCATTATTTGAGAGAGAAGAAAGAGGAGAGATTTGTGAGAGGAGGAGGGAGGGTTTTGCTATGAAATCCTTGGGTGCATGTTGAAGAGGAGGCTAACACTTAGCCTGTACTTGTGAAGGCCTGAGAGAGTTAGCCTTGTGTTGGTCTTAAGAAGGCCTAAAGAAGAGAAGGCCTTGAAGGAAGGTTTGGCACCCATGTGTGCCTTTTGCGAGGTTGTGCTGTGAAGGTTAAGTTGTATGATTTGATTCTAAAAGGCACTGTGACACCATTTAAGTACCAAAATTGATTGATTGAAGTTACTATTGATTTATTTGAATGATATAAATGCGTGGGATATATGCTTAATTAAGATGAATAATTGGTGGTTTAAATCACCATTGTTTTATCTTTCTATTTCTTTTTATCCCATGACTCTTTGAGATATTGTTGATTGTTATTGAATATCAATATGAAAAGTTTTATTCATTGCATATCTTTTATTTTGCTTAATTTACTATGCTTATTTATTCTGAATTGAGATTAATGCGTGAATTACATATTTGCTCCTTGCGAATGACCTCAAACTCCAATTAGAATCTGAGTTTTATAAATTTAAATGTTTGTTGTGCGATTTAGGAGTGTACTACAACGAACGCATCTTAAATCTCTCAATTCGCATGCAACATTTTGACGCTGTTGCGAGGGAGCAATGCGTAATTCACCATTAGTATTATCTTTCTTGATTGATTTGAGCACTAATTTTCCCTATTTGCTTTGCTTGTGATTTTGTGAGATACATTACGAAGAGATCTTCTGCGCAATCAACCACTCCAGGGGCAGGTAAACTTTCTCTTCTTCCCTAATCAAACTCCTAATCTTGGGAAAGAGAAAAGGAAACAAATAAATTAGGATTCACTTACCTTATTTTCTTAGTAATTATCATTTAAAGGAAAGTTTCATAATTTGCTAACTCGATTCGATATCTGATTGAAGATGCGACGATTTGATTAGAATTCCCAACCCTAATTTCCTATACCTACTAGGGATTTACGCTTAAATTCTAAACATCTTGGACTACTCACTTTCTTGTTTGAAGTCCAAGGTGTTACATTTAAGATCAAAATGGACTTTAAATAGAACCAATTAGGGTTTCTACTTTAAGATTTTGAGGTGCTAGTACACACTGGCATGCATTAAAGGAAATTGATCTTCCCACATTTGTGTGCTCCCAAACCCTCGTTTGAAAAGATCTATTCAAGTAAACCCTGCAATCAGGCTCTAAATTCACTTAAACCCTAAAACTTTGGACCTAATAACCTGAGAGTCAATTCAGGGTGATTTTGGGTCTTGACTCAGATTTCATCCTTAATCCTTTAGCGCTGGTCAGGTGAAGTTGGTCTATCTTGTGGGCCAAGCAACCTCCAAATTAGGTCACAAATTGAATCAACTTCTAATCAAGTGAAATTTAGGGCACAAATTAGGACTAAAATTGGTAGACTTAAGGTCTCAATTCATACATTTTGGTCTACTTGGAATTTCGGTGATAAGGAAGGTCGGGTGGGGGAAACCCTGTAACCCGTGGGGATGCTCTACAGTGTAGGGGTATTTGTGGGGCTCTCCCTTCCTGGTTGCCCAAGTACTTCTCAGGTATGTGGATTTTTGATTCAGAGGTATCATTTGCCTCAAAACAGCCTTAGTTATCCAAAAATCTTTGGGTGCCTTGATTGGGTCCAATTCATATCCAGTCCCTCATCTATTCTTTAGAGCACAGACATAGGAAAGGTCCCTAGGTTGTTGACCTACAGGCCTCATTAGAATTGATCTTCTTGGGGATTTCTTATCTGAGCTGATTGATTCAATCTAAAATTGGATTTGATTCTATATCTTGATCCACCACCTAATTTGAAAATGCAACCTGACAATTTAGGATGAATTTTTAGGAAACCAGAATCCCAAATGAGCATGAAATAGAAGATGATCGAGGATGCTCTTAGACATCATGATGAGTATTACAATCCCTCTGATCCATCTAGGCACATTCAAGTTAATGTTTCAAAAATAACAACCCATATTATGAACCGTGTTGGAATGATATTGACACAAATGACACATGGTTCAACCTAGGATGATCTCTTATTAGAATATATTGAATTAAGGAAATTACATAGCAATGACTATCGACAATGTTGGTCAAATCCCCCACTTTTGGAAAAACACCAAGGTCTCATGCAGGAATGTGGAAAATTACTGAATATGATGTATGAAGCTATTGATCAAAAATACCCATATATCCTGTCAGAAACTAATGAGACACCTTGGAACAATATTGAAGATCAACATGATTTCCCAAGTCCCAAATTCGAAAATAGAGATTGTTGTGGACCCCCAACCCAAATGGAATCATATTCAAATTTTGTGCAAATTGACATACTTGATCTTGATGATGGTTGGGTGGATCCAATTGCAGGTGTTCTTGATTCAGAACCAGCCTTAGAGAGCCATGAAGCTGGTCCATCATGCCTTGATTTCCCAAACACTTGTAGTAAGCTTGAATCAGAACCTTTCGAGGATGTAATTCCCGAACCTTATCCTGTTAAGGTAATCCTCGAGAGTGCTTTTGACATCCCAATAGAACCTAGTCCAGATTCTAGTGACCCAATTCCTACCTTTAACCTAGAATCTAGATTTAAGCCTATTTGGGATGATCATGAGGCCCAATGTGATGAAAATCAGATTTTGGATCTAGACTATGATTCTGGGACAATATTTGATGAATACATGTCTCCAAACTCCTCAGAAATACAAATTGATCTATGGAAGTTACACCGATTTATGATATAGAAACAAAGGAGTTGGAAGAGTTGGGATTTGATTGGGTCTACCCTAGGAGCCAAGAACCTGAGCCTATGCCTAATAAGGACACCTCTTTGAGCTCAAAATTTGAGATCAGGCTAGATCCAGTCAGGTTGTTGATTCTACGCATCATGATTCAATCTATGATGGAAATCCTGATCCAGAATCAAGTTCAGAAACTGATTTTTTCAGATTCTCCGATGATTTTGAATCATACTCTGATTGCAAAGAACCTTTGTTTTCTAACAATTATGAACCAGTTTACGACCTCAGCATTCATGATCCGTTATTTGATTCTGATGCTGAGGCCAATGATTTCAACCTCAAAGAAGCCTCACCTTCCGATACACATACAGAGCCTTCCAAAATCCGATCCCAACCTCAACCCACCACTGGAATCAACTTCTACTCTGATTCACCTCTCTTTGACCTAATTGCATATGATTCACCTCCATCTCTTGATCGGGTATCAGACATTGATCAGACTGTTAATCACTCCTTATCCTTCTTTGGTCCCACCCATAGGGTTCTACATCCTCTACAAATCCATTTTATTTTGAGGACTCCTACTCTGACCAGGCTATGATCGCTGAAATGCGTGATTTATAAAAATCATGAATTAGGTCATTGCAACACGCAATTTGGATCTCTTTTAAATTTATAAACTATGAGTACTTGGGAAAGTATTCAGGTCGTTCCAAGAGATGTAGGAATGCTTTAAACAAAATCTCTCACTTGAATCTTGGAGATCAACTTCTTTTTTTTTAGGTTGTGAAATCTGTAATTTTTTTTAAGGTTTTTGAATACGGGCAAAATAATACAAAGGGAGATGGGAATTTGAATTACAAGAAAACAAAGCAACATGTATCTTATTTTGTCCAACTCACTCCAAGCAAGAGATGCTTGGAATAATGGATAAAACAAAACACAACAAAACAGCAACACAACCTATTTAAAAAGAAAGTAGAGGAATGCTTCTTAATTGAAAATGTTTTACAATGGGGTTGGAGAACACACAAGTGGAAGGAATTCCCACTTGTAATCTCCAACTAAAATCAAGCAGTAGAATACTATGCAAAATACAGAGAAAATGTAAAAGAAGGCTCATGAAGAAGATGGTGATGATGCTGCAGAGTTTCCGCTCCAACTCAGGTTGCCCCTAGGTTGAAGGAAGCTTGCTTCTGGCGCCTGGCTCTCCTCTTCCTCCTGGCAAGCCTTAGATGGGCATGCCTGGCTCCTCCTAGAGTAAAAGATTTCCACTCCAAGAACTCCTCCTTGGGTGGGCATGCACCACCCTTTGTATCTCCTCCTCTGGATGTCCTCCATGCCTGGCCTTCCTCCTTGGTTTGGTGGTGACACAAGGAAGAAGAAGAAGTTGAAGCCACCAAGGAGACAGGGTGTCTCCTTGATCTACTTGTTCCTCTTCATCCCTACTTGGGCGTTGGCTATAGGTGGAATATGGTAGAAATAATGTATCCAAGGATGACTTGAAAGGGTAGTTAATCATCTTTTCATAGGATGGGTAGGGATATAGGTATGGTTAAAGGATGGATTGCTAGGATGGCTTAAAGGGAGTGGTTATGGGATCCTAGGGCTAGGGTTAATGGCACCAAAATGAAGAGGCTTCTTAGGAGTTGGCACCAACCCTAGGTGGAGACTATGGGTAATGGATGGAGGGTTAGATTAGGTTGGCGCCACATGTAGGGGTGTGTTGAGTGGTGGTTATGGTTGGGTTGGCACTATTTTTTGTTGAGGTTAGGGGTTAAGGGTTGGCACCACTTTTGAAGGGTGAGGATGGGTTGGATGATGGTTGTAGGGTGATGTGTATGGTGGAGATATAAGGTGGAGTTGGCACTAAAATGGAAGGGTGAGGATGGGTTGTTTTGGTGCCAACTCAAGGGGGCAGTTAAGTGGTGGTTACTCCCTTTTGGTGCCTCTTGTGTTGGTGCCAAAAGGACTTCTAGAAGGGGGTGTAGTTGGCACCATACATGGAGGGTGGAGATGGCACATGTGGTGAGATGTAGGGCTAGGATGGAGGTTAGTTAGGGTGCCAACAAAAGGGTAGTTATTAAGTGGTTTTGGAGGGAAAACTAGGTGGCCTTTGGAGGTGGTGGTGTAAAGGGACATGGGGTTTGGTGCGCCAACTAAGGGTGGAGTAGGTAGCTTGCTTAGGTGGTGGACTTTGGAGTGGAGTTAGGTTAGGGTTTAGGTTAGTGGTGGACGGCCATGGAGGTGCAGCTAGTTTTGAGCTTAACTAAGCTAGCTAAGCTAGCTTAACTAGTACAACAGTAGTGGAGTGGTTTTGAGAAGAGGAGATAAGAAAGAGCTGATTAGAGCTACACTGGAGCTGAATCTGCTGAGGAGGTCTTCATGAGGAGCTTAACTACTTAGCTTAGCTAGCTAGTTCATATGCTAGTTGCTAGGCTTGAGTTGTTGAGCTGGTTTCAACCTAGCTTCAGCTAGGTTGAGCTAAAATTACCTCTGATGAGAACTCCCAAGCTAGCTTAGCTACTAAGTAGGCAAGTAGTAGCTAAGTCGGAGGGACTTCAGCTGTTGTGAGCTAAGTGGAGTTGGGTAGAGCTGGACTTGGAATGAGCTGGAGTTGGAATGAACTCCCGTCAACAAAGTTGAGCTAGCTAGAGCTCCCAATGAACTGACTGGAGCAAGGATGAGCTAGACTCAATTAAGTTGAGCTGGATCTGAGCTAAGTTGAAGTGGGTTGAGCTAAGATGAGTTACCTTGAGCTACCATCCAGCTAAGATGAGCTGAATGGACCTGGAAGGAGCTAAACTTAACCAATGTGAGCTGATATCTAGCCAAGATGAGCTGGATCCAGCTAGGGTTCAGTTGATGTGGACTTCCTTTTCACTTTCTTCTTTCTTGAGCGCTAGGGTTTTAAGGATTTGAACATCTGCTTAACCTTAACACTCAAGTAAAGATGTTAAAAATACAAAAAGAATGCAATGCATGCCTAATCCTAGATTATGCCTAAATGCAACCAAAAAACCCATTTGTAGAGTTAAAAACCTAAGAGATAGATCTGTTTTTGGTCATAAGAATGATGATAAACACCACTCTTAGAAAAACTTTAATTTTTACAAAATGGATTTTTGAGAAAGACTAATTTTTTTAACTTTTGAGAAAAAGAAGATTGCAGGACTTAGGTTGATAAAAAATTATGAAGGGCATGCGATTTGTTGAAGATAAACGTTAGAATGCATCTTTGGATCCAAAATTTAGAAGCATCGAGATCAATGTATCCTTTACAAATTCACAAATTGACTCCTTGTCAATTCAAATGACTCGAAATTATTCTGCAATTAGGATTTCTTTGGCTCTTGAATTCGACTCGCAACTTGCATAATCATTTAAAATCCTGTGCCAGTGCTTGTGAATGCCAACATTTAGGGTCGTGTTTTTGTTTGGATTTTTTTTTTATCTCCCCCATGCTTATTCTCAGCTTAATCTTATAACAAATGTGTCAGGATCATCATTCCTGTTACCAAACCTTGAGGAGGCTCTGGTGCCAATACTTCAAGATAGTACTGTCCATGACACCACCCAGGAGCTCACAACCCCAAAACACAATATGGTGTAAAGGGGCGCTCCAAGCAAACGCAAGCTCTTGCTCCGACAGTGTGGGTAGAGCATCGTCCAAGACACTTGAGCTACAAAATGCGCCTTAATGCTCCATCTAAGCATATGAAATATAGATATAGAGAAGTGTCGCGGTGGTAACATGTTGACATCGCATCCTCAGAGGAGGCATTTTCCTCCTTCTCGATGGTGGGAACTCAAAGCAATGATTTGCTTCGATTTTTACTGAGACTAAACAAGGGGTTCTTTTTCTAATTCTTTTCAAATTGTTTGTAAGTGTTGGCTGTGTGTGAAATTTGACATAGGAATTTTGCAAGGGACGTAAGTTTTTGGTAGAAAACTAAGCCATGTAATTTTCAAGTCGCAAAAGAAGATTAAGTCACCCGAATCAACAGGAGTTCAAGTGGAATTTAGAGAAGGATATTTGATCTAGTCTAAAAGTAGACCTAGAAATTCTAATATTTGGATCCGCTTCTTAATCCCTAGTTTGTTAAAGATTAAATCCCATTGTGCCTTGGAGTGATTTCTCAACCTTAATCCCGATTTCAAAGATTTCTCAAAAAGTTTTCAACAGTTTTTATTTATTTATTTTTGGGTATGCACGCAGAAGATGGAATAAAATAAGAAACTAAATAAATGTTTTTAGGCTTTGAAAATCCTGATTTGATCATTAAAATTTAAAAACACCCCCCATGCTTAAGATCGATATGGCATGTCCGCATGCAATAGAAAGGGAAAAGAGATTATCTTGGTGAAGGCTGTCAAAACCAGGATAGGCAAAACCTTTGAACGAAGAGCGGAAAAGAAAATGATGGGTTACCTCCCATCCAGTGCTATCTTTTACGCCATTCAGTTGGGCGTGAAGTCACTAAATATCGGGTAAGTCATGGAGGTCTTGAGAATCAAATTTTGCGTTAAGGTTGTGATCAAGATAGGGCTTAAGTCGTTGGCCGTTGACTTTGAAGATATTGTTATTTTTAGGATCCAAAATTTCAACGGCATCATGGGGATAAGTTTGAACTACAATGTAAGGACCGGTCCATTTAGATTTTAATTTACTAGGAAATATTCACAACCTTGCATCAAAAAGCCACATGAATTGTTTTGGTTCAAAAGTTTTCCGAACGATGAATTTATCATGAAATTTCATGGTTCAGTCTTTGTAAATGCGTGCATTTTCATAAGCCATGTTGTGAAGTTCTTCAAGTTCAGTTAATTGTAATTTCCTATGTCTACCGACTGCATCCAAATTGTAATTTCTTGTGCTTACTGGTTGCATCCAAATTGTAATTGAATTCCTTTATCGCCCAATAAGCCCTATGTTCTAATTCAATAGGGAAGTGGCATGCCTTGCTAAAAATAAGGCGAAAAGGTGACATGCCAATGGGGGTTTTGAAAGCCATATGATAAGCCCATAATGCATCGTCAAGTTTTAGCAACCAATCTTTTCGGTCGGGCTTAACTGTCTTTTGCAAAATATTTTTAATCTCCTGGTTGGAGACTTCAGCTTGACCATTAGTTTGAGGGTGATATGGTGTAGAGATTTTATGGTTCACCCCATATTTAGCAAGAATTTGACGGAACTGAGAATGTGTGAAATGTGAGCCTCCATCACTAATAATGGCCTTAGGAATACCGAAACGCAAAAAAATATTTTTCTTTATAAAATCCACGACGACCCGATGGTCATTAGTGCATGTGGATACAGCTTCGATCAATTTTGAAACATAGTCAACAGTGACTAAAATGTACTGGTTCCCAAAAGAGGTGATAAACAATCCCATGAAATTGATGCCCCACACAAAAAATTTCAACTTCCAAAATTGGGCTAAGGGGCATCATATCTTTAGAGTTCATGTTGCCAATGCTCTGGCAACGCATAAAAGATTGAAAAAATTCATGAGCATCTTTGTGTAAGCTAGGCCAATAAAATCCAGCATTTAACACCTTGGCTGTCATTTTCTTCCTCGAAAAATGTCTGCCACAAGCCATTGAGTGATAGTGGTTCAGAATATCATGTGTTTTTGAATCGGGAATGCACCACCTAATGACTTGATCAGCACAGATACAAAACAGATTGGGGTCCCTCCGAAAGTAATATTTAATCTCTGCAAAGAACTTATCCCTCTTATGTTTAGGCTAGTCAGAAGGGAACCATCCAGTGGCAAGATAATTTGCATAATTAGCATACCAAGGGAGGGATTTTAATGTTAGGAGCGTTTCGTCTTGAAAAATGGCTGCTTAGGTCAAAACATCACCAATGTTAAGTCTTGAAAGGTAATCAGCCAAGACATTTTGCGAACCCACTTTATCTTTGATTTCCAAGTCAAATTCTTGAAACAATAAAATCCATCAAATTAGGTGGGGTTTCACATCCTTCTTATTCAGTGAATATTTCAAGGCCGAGTGATCAGTGTATATGGTGATGTGTGACCCTAACAGATATGAACGAAAATTTTCAAGGGCAAAACGATCGCAAGAAGTTCTTTTTTGGTGACAGTATAATTTCGTTGTGTTTCATCAAGTGTTTTACTAGCGTAATAAATCACAACAGGTTTTTTGTCGATTGGTTGCCCTAGGATGGCTCCTACTGCAAAATCTGAGGCATCTGTCATAAGCTTAAAAAGGATGAGCCCAGTTGGGTGTTTACAGAATGGGTGCCTCAGTAATCGCTTGTTTTAAAGTATTAAAACTCTCCAAGCAATTTTGATCAAAATCAAAAGGTTGGTCGTTAGTTAAAGGTGGCTTAAAGGTTGGGAAATTCTGGAGAAATCTTTGATGAATCATCGGTAGAATCCCACATGCCCCAAAAAAGATCTTATTTGTTTCACTGAACTAGGTGGGGGAAGTTTGGAGATTGTATCAACTTTAGCTTTGTCTACCAAGATTCCCTCCCCAGAAATAACATGACTCAGGACAATACCTCTTAAACCATGAAATGGCTCTTCTCCCAACTGAGAACCAGCTTAAACTCAATACATTTTTGGAGAGTTCTTTCTAAATTCCAAAGACAGTGATCAAAAGAATCTCCAAAAATGGAAAAATCATTCATAAAGCCTCAAGGCAATCACCTACCAAATCAGAAAAGATTGCCAACATGCATCGTTGAAAAGTCGCAGGTGCATTACACAATCCAAATGGCATTCCTCAAAAGGCAAAGGTTCTGAAGGGGTAGGTGAAAGTGGTCTTTTCCTGGTCCTCAGGGTGGACTGCGACTTGATTGTAGCCGAAATATCCATCAAGGAAACAATAATATTCTTGTCCAACTAGCCGCTCCAAAATTTGATCAATAAATTGGAGCAGAAAATGATCCTTCTTGGTGGCGGTATTTAATTTTCTGTAATAAATACAGACATGCAACGAAGTAGTCCTAGTGGGAATTTCTTGAACCTTATCATTAGTAATAATAGTGAGGCCAGCTTTCTTGGGTACAACTTATGTAAACCTGACCCACTGGCTGTCAGAGATAGGGCAAATAATTCCCGCATCAAGCCATTTAATTATTTTCTCGTTTTACAACCTCCCTCATGTTTGGGTTTAAGCGACGTTGAGGTTGGCGGGAGGGTCTAGAATTGTCCTCAAGATAAATGTGGTGAGTGCAATAGGATGCATCAATGCCTTTTAAATCATTTAAAGTCCAACTGAGTACTTTTTGATATTTATTTATGACTTGGAGTAGTTTTTCCTCTTGTAACCTCAACAGTTGGGCATTAATAATAAGGGGTTTTGTATCATTGGGCCCCAAAAATATGTATTTTAAGGAATCCGGCAAAGGTTTCAAATCTAATTGTAGGCTGGGTTCCGAAATAGGGTTAGAAGTTAGCATGAAATTCGGTGTAGTGGGTGAGGGTGGGTTAGACGATTGCTGCTACTCAGGAGAAACATTGATTGCAAAACACGTATCCACAGAAAACATTTCCTCCATAAGATTTGAGGTTTTAGAATTTGAGTCATCAAAGAAATTTGGCTCGTGGAATCTTTTGGAAGCCCTAAAAATATCTAAAGTGAGTGTCTCACCATCGCAAGTGATGTCCAATTTATCGGAATCACAATTTATGTTGGCTTTGGCAGTGGCGAGGAAGGGTCTTCCAAGAATAATAGGTGCATTCTTTAAATCTTCGGGTACATCAATGTCAAGGACTAAAATGTCCACAACGAAGAGACAATTTTGTACCCGAACAATGACATCTTCTACGATCCCTTTTGGGTGAATAATAGATTGGTCAGCAAGTTGAAGGGTGACCTTCACTAGTTTGAGTTCAACTAACTGAAATTCATCGAAAAGGATGGTAGGGATGAGGTTTATTGATGCACCTAGGTCTAAGAGGGCACAATTAAAAGTTGTGTCATTAATGACAACAAATATTAATGGAGCACCTGGGTCCTTTCTCTTGTGAGGCAGCTTGCTCTGAACAACAGAGCTAACTGTCTTAGAAAGGACAACCTTTCCTAGATTTTTAGGCTGCCCTTTTGGTGTACAAATTTATTTTAAAAATTTTGCATAGGTAGGTACGCATTTAATTGCGTCTAGGAAAGGGATGTTAATTTCCACTTGGCCACATAATTCATGCAATTATTCTTCAGTTGGCAAAGTTTTTCTTCATTTCTTCTTAGAGTTCAATTCCTGTGGGAAAGGTGTCATGCTTGTGATGGCTTGATTTTCCTGAGAGTGAATAGAGGTGGGAAAAAATTGCTCTTGATCCAGTTTATTTTCCCATGAGGGTTCTGCATTGTGTGTAGTTTCTCCACTTCTTAATGTGACTGCATTGGCAGTATGGTTATTTCACTGTAGAAAATGTTGATTTTGTTGTGGGTTTTGAAAATGGGGTGGGAATTGATGTGTGGGATTTATTGGTTGTTGACCTTGATTATTTTCGCTTTGAAATTGATTCCGCTGATTTCTGGGGTTTGGGATAGGTTGGGAGGGTCAATTTCCCATTGGCCTTTGATTGAGCATTACCGCAATTTGATTCTATAAATTAGAAATGACACGGGTAATGTCCATTTGCTATTGCATTCCTTGCAGGGTTTTCATTAATTGATTATTAATATCAGTTTGCGAAGGATGGTTTGAGCCAAAATTCCCCATTTGATTTTGAAAATTTGGAATTTGATTAGTATTCTTCCAAGAAAAATTAGGGTTATTCCTCCAAGTAGGATTATAAAAGTTGGAAGAATTATTTCTAAAATTTTCCTAGAGAGCGAAAATATTTTCGTTTACTGCCACATATATGGAAGAATTATCAAAAGTCCCAACAATTTCAGGTGCAAAGTCAAGATTTGGAAATCCACTTGTATCGATTTGTTGTAAATTTTTCTAGCAGAGGAGAGTTGGGTTAGTGTCAGAGTTAGAAAGGTGTGAGTTAGGGTTGGTCGGTAATGAGTTTTGTGGTCGTGCATTAAATTTTTCTTCCATTTTCTTTTGATTGATTTGCATCTGGTTGAGTCTTTGTGCAAAAAGTTGCAAATCATCTTGTGTAACTGGGAGAGATTGTTGTTGTGTGCCTACTTCATGGACATTGACACAGGAATTGACATTTCTGCCAAAGGTGTCCATGGACGAGTGATTGAAAGAATTTTCACTTATTTCATCGAAAAGTTCATAGGCGCTTCCAGCATCTTTATTTGAAAAGTTGCCCCCACATGAGGCATCAAAAAATCTTCTCAATTGGTCATCAAGACCATGGTAGAATATTTGCACGAGTTGCCAAAGTGGCACCTCATGGTGGGGGTAGCTTCTTAATAATTCCTGAAATGTTTTCCATACTTCATGCATAGGCTCGCCGGATTTTTGTTGGAAGGTCGTTATAGCACGACGTAAAGCATTCGTTCGACCAATCGGGAAATGTTTTTTTTGAAATGTGCCTTTTAGTTGTGTCTAAGCAGTAATTGGTTTTTCAACAGTCCTAAACTAGTAAGCGGCCTTATCTTTAAGAGAGCAGGAAAAGCTCCATTAGTCATAGATCTTCCGAAATGTTTTGGGATTTGGTGGTTTCGGCGAGGACCGTGAGCTCCTCTAAACGGATAAACGAGACTTCTCAAGGAAGGCCATGAAAATGCTTAATGAGATGAAGGACTGTAGGTTTGATTTCAAATTCTCAATCAAGGATGACCACCCCTGATATTTCTTCATTAATGACACAACTAGAATTCCCTCAAAGGAATAGCAGGTTCAGTGTTGGGTGGCCTATTTTTGGCTAGGTTTGTAACGGTCCTAGTCAATTGTTTTTGATTTACATGGAGTTGTTGGAGTTGGGTTACTACCATCAAAAAAGGATCGAAATTTTGAAAATTTTCCGTCAACTTTTTCTAAGACAGGATTTCAAATTGCAGCATTTCAAATTATGCTTCAGGAACCTCAACTTTAGGCTCAAAATTGGGGTTCCTGTTTTGATGGTTAGAAGATGATGTGTTAGTGCTTTTTTTGTGATTTTGGGCTTTTTTCATTTTTTTCTGGATTTTTTGTAGAGGAAGAAGATGAATCAAACAAGCGAGCATGGGTGGTGCGCGGGTCGAAAAATTAGTTGGTCCCTCCAAGTGTAGATTTTGGGATCGTTGGGTGTGCATACACTAAATGGAAGATAGGAGGGGAGGAGAAGAGAGAGAGATGAGCGAAAGTGTGCAATTCAAACAACCAAGCCTAAATTATTTTAAGGTTGACTCCTTAATAAAACCTAAGACTTAGGAACCCAATAAATAGGAAATTAATAAGTGAACGTACTTCCTAATGATCACCTGGCTAGACTAAAGTGGTGGATTGGGCCCAAGCATGTCTTTGGAAAATCACTAGGGCTTGTGTAAACCCGCACCAGTCGTTTGACTTCCCTCTAAGTCTGTCGCTGCGTTTTCAAGAGGAATTAAGAATGCTTAATAACTCTTAGATATTGGATATCAAGCCTAAACTTTGGTGAAGTCCTTAAGTGGTCAAATAATTACCTTTTTAAATTAGGCTTAGGTATATGAATGTGCAATAGAATGTGGACAACGTTGATTGGGGTAATGCCCTATTATTTCAATTTTTGGTGTGTGCAAAATTGGAAAGAGTAATTCCAATGTCAAACAAGTCACACAAAATTTTTGTAGTTTTTCTACTTTTAGGATTTGATTTAGATTAATGTCTTTTAGGATTTTCTTTTGATGTTTTCAAACAAGTTTGAGTTCCACAATAAAAAAGAAATCAAGTTATATGGGTGAAGATAGATTTCCTTTTAAAATGTGGGTCTAAGAAACCCTAATTGATTTGAACCTAAGCACAACACTAGGATTCCAGAATTTATATTTCACCAATAACTAGGATTTTCTTTCTTAGTGGTCTAAACAAAGCAAACAACACGACTACTGGAAGGCCAATCAAATAAGGATTCCAGAATTTTTATTTGTGTGATTTTAGGAATTTGTTTGATATTTTTTAAGATTTTTCTTTGTACTGGTGTCAAAGTCCAGAAATGATACTTATGGGTATTTTTGACTTTTTAGTACCATCACCGGCCATAAAATCTTTTTGTAATTTTATGTGTTGTGTAGAATTTCAAAATAATTGTAGAAAGTTAAATTTCACAAAAATTGGACAAATAGAAAAATTCCTAAAATTCATGAATAGTAACAAAACAGTGAAATCAGAGGAGATGACCCCCTTGTGGTCCTTGAATTTTTAAAAATTTTCTACAAATCCAATTGCTCTGAATTTATAATAGATGTTCTAGACTTGATTTGGAATCTTTGGATGAAATTTTAAGATTTTAGGTCTGTGGTGTCGGGAATTGATTTTTGAAATCCAGACAGAAGTCTGCACTCGAAAATCAGAACACCATTACTTAAGGTAGAGTGGTGTTTAAAGATGCAAACAAACAACTGAAGAGTTTTTAAAGGCACCACTCCACTTAATTTAAATGTTTATGATCTTGAAAGCCTAGTTTAATGGTTTTTTGATAGTTTTTTAGGTTTAATGTGACAAAGAAAGAACTTACCTGAAATCTGTTAGAAGAAAAGGACTTCAAGCTCTCACATCCAAAATCCTGCTTTCTTCCAGCAATACTTGCACACACGAGAGAACAGAGAGAAAAGGGGATGAGATCCGCTTATCAAGCAAGAGAATAATGGTAAAGCAAAGTTGTGCCTCCTCGACAACGGCGCCAAAAAGTGATCGTTGAAAAGCGTGATTTATAAAAATCAGGAATTAAGTCGTTGCAACACGTAATTTGGATCACTTTTAAATTTATAAACTCTAAGTATTTGGGAATGTATTCGGGCCATCCCAAGAGTGGTAGGAATGCTTTAAACAAAATCTCTCACTTGAATCTTAGAAATCAACTTCTTTTTTTTGGGTTTTGAAATATGTAATTTTTTTTTAGGGTTTTTGAATACGGGCAAAATAATATGGAGAGAGACGAGAATTTGAATTACAAGAAAACAAAGCAACAGGTGTTTTGTTTTGTCCAACTCACTCCAAGCAAGAGATGCTTGGAATAATGGATAAAACAAAACACAACAAAAGAGCAACACAAGCTACTTAAAAAGGAAGTAGAGGAATGCTTCTTAATTGAAAATGTTTTACAATGGGGTTGGAGAACGCACAAGTGAAAGGAATTCCCACTTGTAATCTCCAACCAAAATCAAACACTAAACTACAATGCAAAATACAGAGAAAATGTAAAAGAAGGCTTATGAAGAAGATGGTGACGATGCTGCAGAGTTTCCACTTCAACTCAAGTCGCCCTTGGGTTGAAGGAAGCTTGCTTCTAACGCCTAGCTCTCCTCTTTGTCCTGGCAAGCCCTAGGTGAGAGTGCCTAGCTCCTCCTAGAGTGGAAGATTTCCACTCCAAGAACTCCTCCTTGGGTGGGCGTGGACCACCCTTAGTATCTCCTCCTCTAGATGTCCTCCTTTCCAGGCCTTCCTCCATGGTTTGGTGGTGACACAAGGAAGAAGAAGAAGTTGAAGCCACCAAGGAGACAGGTTGTCTCCTTGATCTTCTTCTTCCTCTTCTTCCCCACTTAGACGTTGGCTATAGGTGGAATATGGTAGAACTAATGTATCCAAGGATGACTTGAAATGGGTAGTTAATGGTCTTTTTATAGAATGGGTAGGGATATGGGTATGGTTAAAGGATGGATGGCTAGGATGGCTTTTAGGGGGTGGTTATGGGATCCTAGGGTAGGGTTAACTGCACCAGAATGAAGAGGCTTCTTAGGAGTTGGTTCCAACCCTAGGTGGAGACTATGGTTAAAGGGTTGTGTGGTGTGTTGTAGAGTTAGGATGAAGGATTAGGAGGGTGGTTAATGGATGGAGGTTTAGATTAGGTTGGTGCCACATGTAGGGGTGTGTTGAGTGGTGGTTATGGTTGGGTTGGTGCCATTTTTTGGTGAGGTTAGGGGTTAGGGGTTAAGAGTTGGAGCCACTTTTGAGGGTGAGGATGGGTTGGATGATGGTTGTAGGGTGATGTGTATGGTAGAGATATAAGGTGGAGTTGGCGCCAAATGGAAGGGTGAGGATGGGTTGTTTTGGCGCCAACTCAAGGGGGTAGTTAAGTGGTGGTTACTCCCTTTTGGTGCCTCTTGTGGTGGCTCCAAAAGGGCTTCTAGAAGGGGGTGTAGTTGATGCCATATGTAGATGATGGAGATGGCACATGGGGTGAGATGTAGAGCAAGGATGGAGATTAGTTATTGCACCAACAAAAGGGTAGTTATTAGGTGGTTTTGGAGGGAAAACCAGGTGGCTTTTGGAGGTGGTGGTGTGAAGGGACATGGGGGTTGGTGGTGCCAACTAAGGGTGGAGTAGGTAGCTTGCTTAGGTGGTGGACTTTGGAGTGGAGTTAGGTTAGGGTTTAGGTTAATGGTGGATGGCCATGGAGGTGGAGTTGGTTTTGAGCTTAGCTAAGCTAGCTAAGCTAGCTTAACTAGTAGAATAGTAGTGGAGTGGCTTTGAGAAGAGGAGCTAGTTGACTAGAGCTACATTGAAGCTGAATCTGTTGAGGAGGTCATCATGAGGAGCTTAACTACTTCGTTTAGCTAGCTAGTTCTTATGCTAGTAGCTTGGTTTGAGTAGTTGAGCTGGTTTCAACCTAGCTTCAGCTAGGTTGAGCTGAAATTACCTCTGATGAGAACTCCCAAGCTAGCTTAGCTACTAAGTAGGCAAGTAGTAGCTAAGTTGGACG
This sequence comes from Thalassia testudinum, assembly GCA_037157565.1. Lineage (NCBI taxonomy): Eukaryota > Viridiplantae > Streptophyta > Magnoliopsida > Alismatales > Hydrocharitaceae > Thalassia > Thalassia testudinum. The sequence continues at coordinate 6,796,088 of JAZHRO010000056.1, forward strand.
GAGTTCAGCTATTGTAAGCTAAGTGGAGCTAGGTAGAGCTAGACTTAGAATGAGCTGGAGCTGGAATGAACTCCCGTCGACTAGGCTGAGCTAGCTAGAGCTCCCAGTGAACTAACTAGAGTTAGGATATGCTAGACTCAACTAAGTTGGGCTAGATCTAAGCTGAGTTGAGGTGGGTTAAGCTAAGATGAGCTGAATGGAGCTGGAAGGAGCTACACTTAAACAATGTGAGCTGATATTCAACTGAGTTGAGTTGGATCCAGCTAGGGTTCAGCTGATCTAGACTTCACTTTCTTCTTTATTGAGTGCTAGGGTTTTAAGGATTTGAACATCTGCTTAACCTTAATACTCAAGTAAAGATGTTAAAAATACAAAAAGAATGCAATGCATGCCTAATCCTAGATTATGCCTAAATGCAACCCAAAAACTCGTTTGCAAAGTTAAAAACCTAAGAACTAAATCTGTTTTAGGTCATAAGAATGATGATAAACTGATGTTTATTAGGCTGAGCTGACTCAGCCAAACCTCAGATTCTCATTTCCACATCCATCCAAGCCACATAGTATCTAGTAGGCTCCACATCTACTGATTCATATCCATCAACCCACCAAACTAATTGGGTTTGGTCTACTTCATCAGCTTGTTGATTTGAACAAGCACCTGGTTGAACCAACCAGGCTACTTATCAAGGTGCTTATTCTACAAAACTCCTCTGATTTGACCACTCCTTCTTGACCACCTTTTGCTCAGCTGAAGGCATTGAATTTAGCGCTTAACGGGAGGCAACTCATCATTCCAAAAACCCAAGACCCTTCTGATCATTCTTTTGAGCTACACTCCTACTGCACTATTAAGTTCAACTTTAGAACATCCAACTCCACCTTTGGTACTTGTATCAAAGCTTGAAATTGTTCGCAACAGTCATCTCGACCCGTTCACCCACCCTTTGTTCATGTTCTAAACCTCGAACCAAACTGAATTTGCACCCTCCTACTTTACAATGAGGACATTGTAAAACTTAGGCATGAGGTGTTAAAGTGCAAACATATGAAAATTTAATTCTCTGAGGGGTTCTCACAAAAAATACATATTCAAAAATTTTTAAAAATTAAAAAAAATTGAAAAAGGAAAAAAGATTTGGAGAAAGGGGAGGAAATTTTGAGAATTGATTGCAAATCTTTCTTGAGGAGAAAAAGAGGAGGAAATTCAAATGTCAAAAAGGAGCAAAAATCAAAAACAAAATGATAGTCATAGCAATTCATTATGGAATCTACTCAAGTTCTAGACCTAATAAATAACAAAGATTAAGTCCTGAAATGATAGAGACAAGGAGATTAGTATGAGTGCTGATCTTAGGCCTCTTGGGCTTATTTTAGGACTTAAATATTCACGTATTCGTTAAGATCTGGATTATTTCTCAAGAGGTTGAGAAAAATGCAAGGCTGATGAACTAGGTCTAAGGCTTATGGATTATTCAACCCTCTTGCCTGCCCTTTAGTTTGCAGGACTTCGTAACCTAAGCACCCAAAATCACACATGAAGTCTAGTTCTATGCACTTAATAAAGAAAATCATGCCAAAAGTGTTATATTCTGAAAAATCATCTCGAAGATCTAGCTTAGAAGATGCTCGGCAACACAAGTTGATTGGACAAGTTCCCAACATGGAGAGGTGGGAAATCCACCTCGAAGATGCGTAATAACATATCGTCTCCTTGGTTCTTATCTCCTAGGATATCTAAATATCCTACCGGGGGCATGTAAGCACCTTGTACTGGTTCAAGTGCCATGGGTGGGATTATCCGGAAATGTCGATTTCCAAGGCCTATATTTAGCTACAGAATGCCATGGGCAACACTATCTTGAAGTGTCGAAAGCCATGGTTCTGGGAGTTGCCATGCGTGGTGCTATCTCGAAGCATCAAAAGCTAGGAACCCTTCGAGGATTGATGGTGGGGACAAGGAATCCGCTACAGATAGTGTTTAGGGCCAATCTGAGGCAAGATTTAGGGAAAAATAAAAAGAAAAGAGAGAAAACTCTCCAAATGAAAAACCCTTCCATCTCTCTCTTACAAAAATGCACTGACAAACTAAACCTAGACATGCTACATTCTACGCACGAGTGCCTTAACTACTAGGTTCAATGAACCTATGGGTAGTTTTTGCGGGCCTTAGAAACCTTCGTGGCAGACTTAGGCTGAAGCTGGTCAGGTCTGGATCTTGATTGATACTTGAGTACCTCTAGGCCTATTATTGGCATTCCAACTTAATTTCTAGAGAGTGGAATAAATTAGGCATCTGAACATCAATGCATGGTCTAGAGATTTAGTTCTTTCCATAAGATTTTGCTAAGGGACTAGTAAAAGTTAGGCATGGGGGTATGATGGCAACACCAGCATGAGCCATAACTAGCTTTATTAGTCAAAATCAAGTGACAAATGCTCCTACATAGTCGTCTGAGAGTCATAATTCCATAAATATCCATTTTGAAAGAATACTAAAACATGGTTAATTTTACAGTTTTAACATCACATCATGAAAGCAGAGTAACCATGGGGTTTTCCAAGGGATAATTGAAGGTCAAATGAGCATTAAAGTCTAATAAGTAGGTCCACACAGATAGAAATAGGGTTTCACACGTTTTAAGAACCAATACAGCACCCAAAACCCTCATTTCAGACTCGCTTAAATTACAAAGGTTTCGATCAAGATAAAATTCATCTAAATCTCCTAAAATTCATATAAAAATATTCCTTGAGGTTTGGTATCCTTGATTTGATCATTTAAACCTATTTTGACCTTGAACGGAGTCTTAGATGGATTTTTGCCCTAATTTGAGTTTCTATGCAAATTGCCCAATCAAACTTGGTCTAAACTCAAATCCAACTTCACCATCAGATTCCTTGGATCCAAATTATGTTGGTACCATAATTTGGACCCAATCAAAGTCCATATTGACCTAATTTTCAATTTAGTCCTCAAGATCTCTATTCCTCACATCCAGGCCCTTAACTTTCTAATTAATTACAAACAGCGCCTATCTTTTATCGGCTTCTTCACAAAACAGTCCCTACCACCTAAAGCTTCAAGGTTTCCTAAAGCACACGGTCAACCCTAACCACATCGACTTTGACCGTGTGCATCACCTTCAATCAACATCCAATCTCCTTAAAAATTGGAGATGATCGCAACATGATCCTCTTCCATTTGAACGCAATCTCAAGCTTGGATTCGAAGCGGGAAGCTTGCATGAATCCACGAAAATCAGTGGGTTTCTTTGACCTAATTCCCAAGCAATCATGGCTATTTCCTTATCTACAGCTTGCCTTGAGCTCTGTAAAAGCTTTCCCTTTGCAATTCCGTGCTCTTTAGTCGAGTTTAGGCCTTAAAACCTCCAATTCTTCCCTTCTTCGGCCACCGTTCTGCTCAACTCCAGCGACCCTCCTCGGGCCAGCCAACAACCAAATTGGCCTGACCTTGACCTTCCCCTCCTTCCTTTGCCTCTCATCGACCAAAGTAGAGGCCATCTACGCCTTCGTCGTCGTCGCTTTCCCTCAATAGAGTGCCCTTCGTCTCTGGTGTCGAGCAATCAAAGTTAGAGCCAAATACTTCCCCCTTCATCCCTAATTTAGGTCCAACTTACTCCTCTCCCTCTCTAGATATTTCCTAACCCTTTCCCCTCTCATTTCAACTGATGTAAACATGTTTACATCACATAAACAGTCTTTTTTTGCATGTTCTTAGGCATAAAGTTGCATTATACATTATAAATATTGCATAAAATGCATCATCATGCATTTAGGATAGATTGTATAAATTTTAGGTTAATTTTCTCTTTTTGCGGTCCAGTGATAGGGCAATATCATTTCGGGGCCTCAGGTTGAAGATCCAACCATACAGATTTGATCAGGGCGACGATCGGAGTTCAACGACTCCAAGATCACCCTGATCGGACTTCTGTAGCATCAGTTGTAGTCTGAGAAAGATCAGAGGTCAAGGGGCCAGGTGGTGTAAATTCATTCTTTAGACAACAAATCCGACCACATGAATGGGTTTGGATCGATGATCGTAGCCCAATGGCATGAAAATTGGTCCAATCCGACATCCATGGCACCATCTACAAGACACAAAAGATGGACGACCAAGACGGCGCCACGTGGTGCCATCTCAGCCACCCACATAGGCCAAAGGTGCCCGCACCCTCTCTCTCCTCAATTGTGCGATCAGATCTAGGCTGTTGGATCTTGATCCAACGGCTATGGGTGCACAAGCATTGGATGGAAACTCAACAAAGTGGTGGCCTTGGCGCATTGGTCATGCACCCACGGGTGAGATAGAGGTCACGAGGTTGAGCCCCTACGAGCCTCAAATCAAGTGTGGGCATGGGATCGACTCAATTGAGCCATTGGATGGCGAGCGGATGGCTAGATGGAGCATGACGTGGCAGCACAGATGTGTGCGAATTGCAAACGCACATGATGATGCGCATTTGAATGCATGACTGCATGCGGGGGAGGCGTTATGAAGGTGCAACATGATGCATTCTCAGCCATCGATTGCAAGATTGGATGGCTAAGATTTGTCAAATGTGCCCATGCATTTTGTGCGCAGGGAGAGGAGACACGGTGAGCGCGTGTCATTAAGCCCACGTTCTGGGCTTTAGTGATGCTTAAATCCGTCACTAAAGGCCCTTGCATTAATTTTTTAACCTGAAATGACCTAATTGCCCCTTCAAACCTCACCTATAAATAGTCCTACGACCTCCACATATTTCTCATCCCTTCCTCTCTTCTCTCATCCCCTCCAAAGCTCTAAGAGCTTGTCCTAAACCTGGGATGCTCCTCTAGAGTTAAAAATAGAATTTTTTCACCTTCTCATCCCGTTCGTGGAGCATTCTATAGTTATCCCCTCACTGCCATTCAGGAAGCAGATCTCGCTGTGACATCGCCCTGCCCCATTCTCCGTCGTCCATCGTCGTTCTCCTTTGTACCACATCTCACCACCTTCATCTGGGCGCTCCGTCAATGCAGCTCATCCTCCAAGCAACCATCAAGAAGGATAACTTCTCTCCACCTTCTTTTTATTGCTTTCTAGAGTAGATTTACCGCTTTCTAGTTGTAAGATTTCCCACTTTCTACAGTAGTGGTTAGTTGTAATAGACATCACTTGATGATTATGAAATCCATTGGTATTCTACTTCTATTTTGTCTTTATTTGTAATATTCTCTCTCTCTCTTCTATTCATTATTCTCTAAGTAGATAGCCAGTTTAGATTCAATTCGACCAATTAATCTGCTTCGTGACAATAAAATAAACGCGATTTTTAATCAAACATCTACCTCCCTGTGTTCGACCAGGAATTCATTTTGAGTTTTGGTAAAATTTATCTGTTGACAATTTTTCCTCGCAAATCACACTATGACAGGTTTTCAAAACTCAAACCTTTTTGCGATGATTTTTCCAACTCAACATCAACCGATGCTCACCTCGCTCCTCCACTATCTTCTCCATGGTCGGCGAAGCTCTGGTGAGCTCGCCTGACCAACACACCGCACCAAACACCCTCGCATCTCAGGCCCACCAAAACCCCTCAAGAAATTGAGGCAATTATGCTTCCAAAACTCCACCCGAACTCCGTCACCACCTCCTCGACTCTGTCAGGCCACCACACGCCTCTATACACCACATGGACATTGCCACCACCTTCGCCATCATTCAGCGATCCTCCTAGACTATTTGATTTAGGCCTCAAGCTCGTACTTGTGATTTCAGGTTCTTGTCATTCCTCGTCGTCGCCGTCATCTTCCCTGGTGCCGATACGCCTCATCCAACCATCATCATCAACACCACCTCCAAGTGACGCGGGTTACATCCGCATGCCCAGTTGCAGCACCAATGGAGTGGAAGTATCCCACAACTACACTCAATTGCAGTGACCTTCACCAGAGGCTTCACACAAAGGAAGTAGGAAGGATAGTCCCACATCATCTGGGACAAAATCCTAATAGTGCATAAAAGGCAAAAGTGACATACACCGTTCGCCCAAGACAATGGGGGGTCGGGTCCCCCGTGCATTTGCTTGAGCACGCCTCGCCTACGATCCACACACGCGGGTCTAGCCACTATTTAGGGTCCAATTACCCACCTTACCCGAACATATACCCGGTTATCTGAGAGAGAAGAAAGAGGAGAGATTTATGAGAGGAGGGGGAAGGGTTTTCTGATCTAGATGATTTCAGAGGCGTTAGACTCCGATCGTCGTCTTAATTAGATTCGTACGGTTCTATCATCCATCTGAGGCCCTGAAATAAGTCTTCTTCTTTCCTGACCATAAAAAGGACCTAATTAACCTAAAATATATACAACTACTCTAAAAGTAGAATGATTCATGCTATGTAATATTTATAACATGAAATGCAAATCTAAGCCTAGGAACATGCATGAATAGGCATTTTAACCTAAATAGATGTGTCTATATCATACCCCCTGCCTATCTTTTGCTAGTCTCTAGTAAAATTAAGCTACATGCTATGTATAAAATCAAAATTAGGATTAGATCGCTTTGGCCTAAGTCATTTATTAACAATAGAAAATTTCAACTAAGGTCCTAAACAACAAAAACTCACCAGTACTCGGGTGTTTGCCAGAATGCAGACCACCCAAGTTCTCGCCTTATTTGAAAGGGAAGATACTTTTTTTTATTTTTCTTCCTTTCTATTTTATTTTTTATACTTTTAGAGTTTAAGAGTTCTGGAATAACTTTTTACGGCTACTTGACCTGCCCAAGACTCGAAAAGGGCTCTAAGTGCTGAGCATCTTGTGAAAATAGTGAAAGATTCACTAGGAGGCCATTAAAATGGACTTTGGGTTTCTACGACCTTAGGTGACCTTGCCTAATTCGACTGGTAGCTTTCTCCCTACTTTTATTTATGGGGTCAACACAAGGGCGAACCAGTGTATATCTCCCTGGTTTATTCTACTTCCCTGTTTCTTCCCTAAGTGTTTTGGGAATTATTGTGCATTTTTTGTAAGCTAGGTTCTGGACAACCGGCTAATGGGCTGTTACCCATGACAACTTGCCAGCCATACTCGTGCAGTGAAGTGTGGTTTTGTTTATTTTTTATTTTTTTCTCCTTTTTCTATTTTTTTTTCTTTTTCTTTTTATTTATTTATTTTTTAAGTAGGTGGCTTCCCTGATCTAAGATTTACCTAATGGTAGTACAACGAAAATGATCTTTTGACTAGGCTCTGGACAACTGACCGATGAGTTGTTACCACCGACAACTTGCCAGCCATACCACCCTAGATAGTTCATTAGCTACCCAATTTTCAAAGAAACTATCTAAAAGTGAGTCAGTGCAAAAAAAAGTGTGTAGATGCTTAGGCTTAAAGTCCTCCATAATCAGAGGGCTGGTTGATAAGTCACATACTTATCATCCAAATTTATTAGCCAAATTAAAAATGAATTTGAATTGGTGAGGACTCGAGACTAAGTCTACATTTGAGTGGATACCTGGGCTAATTAAGTCCGAAGACCTGAAGAGTCTAAGTGTTTGGGTCCTCTCATATCATTTCCTAAAGTTAATAACTTCCAAATGCCAAAATTTTCTTTTTCCTAATTTCTTTATCTTTATATCTTTTTCAATTTTTAATTTTTTTTAATTTTATGAGAAACTAAAAGAAATTCTACGAAGTTAACATAATGATTTTAGGGTTTGATTATCCACCCTCCCATGCCTAAATGATGCAATGTCCTCATTGTAAAAATAAACACATGAAAAGGGCGGAGTAAACAGAATATCACCTGAGTGTTGTGAAAATCCGGTTAGCTCTGCAGAGAGAAGAGTGTATACACGCCCTAAGTTTAATGCCTTCAGCTAGGCATAACGTACATGTAAAGAAGAAATTGAGAATTCACAAGTGCAGGTCAGAATCAAAATAAAAATATTGATCCTGAAACCCGCCAACAGAAGATGTCCATAGACATGGACTAGATTATGGTGCAGACCCATGCCCCAGGGTCGAGTGGTTCTCAGGTTCTGGATGAAAATCACCTAGAATCAAAGGTTGTTGTGTTTGCAGGGCTGGGCCTGCGATTTAGTGGTGTGCAACCCAAGACCAAAGTGTCGGACAAGGGGTAAAGATGGTTCAATAGGTGTGGTTGTGCACTTAACATCTAGCTCAGAAAAATAATTAGTTATTTCGAGCTTGGGTTACACGTGAAAGATATCGTAAGAGTCCTGGTAGAAAGTAGGTGGTTTCAGGTCAATAGGTATCCTTAGATCCAAAATCAAAGTTCCCTCAGAATTAGCCTCCCAAATTTTTATTTCAACAATTCTATCTCCCAACATCAAGGGCTCAAGCTCCAGAACCTCTAGCATATCATTCACCCCATATGATTCTCCCAAGTCCAGAAATCGTGGCTGAATCAAGATTGACTTGGGCACAATGATCTCAGAAGTCAGCTCTTTGGGGTGCAAATGAGGAATGGGGTCACTGATTGAATCATCAAGTAAATAAGGATTTGAATCTTCCAAGTTAGCCCAATTGAATCAAAATCTTCAATGACTGGGCTATGAAGTGGTTCATCATGCTCCTCGAGCCCATTTGTCTTACTAAAATCATCTTCCTTAAGCTCAAGTGAGACTTCACTAGGAGATTCCTCACCCTCAGAATCAAAGAATCAATGATCCTCATTTATATATGTCTCAAAATCATATGTAATTTCATGGCCCGTGGAGACATAATTTTCGTCATTCCCTGGCTCTAGGATCTCGGGTGAGAAACTTGATTCATCCTCAAACGGTTGCTCTAGCCCAACCTGGTCATCTCCAATCTCAGAATATGTATTCCCCTCGACAAGCGCCTAGGCGGGTTCCGACATTGGCTCTCCTGAAGGGGGTTCATCTTGAGAATCATCCCAAGATTTGACTAAGACAACCATAAATTTCATCCTCAACCTCGACAATTTCCCAGGAAGAAACTCACCCAGGTCCTTATCCCTAACACTTTGGAGCAAATCTAATAAAGAACTATTAAGTTCATCAATCATTTTGATCATAGGCTCCAATGCTTCAGTGCATGGTGTTGGCTGAGCTTCTAAAGATTATATAGTGTTCCTCAAATTAGCCAATACCCTATCCTGGATCTGGGTCACCTGAACCGACTGGTTCGATTTAGGTTTGGGTGGGTTTGGGTTAAATCTAGGGGAGTCAAGATGTCGAGGTTCTCAAGTCCCTCCCTGAAAGTAGGTCGTTCTAGGTTGTTCAAAGGATGATGGCAACCTATATTCCGTGGAATACTGGGGAGGGTAGGTGTTATAATCATTATATCCTTCCTAATTGTAGATCGGGTTGGTTTGGTCATCAAAGGATGGAGATCCATAATCATTGTAGGTTTGGGAAGGATAGCAATCATAGTCTTGTTGTCCAGGGTTAGGCCCTGGACATTGAGGTCCGGATTCGTATCCCCAATCAAAGTTATCCCGGCTAATGGCTAGGTAATTACAAGTCAAGTCAGAATAGTAATCATCTTGGGGAAAAGTGGTGGTAGGAGGATAGGATGGGAAATGCATGTAAGAAGTGGAAGGGTACATGGTAGAATAGGAGGGAAAATAGAAGAGAGAAAGGTGCCCTACAGTACAAGCAATCAACCTTGTCCTTAGGTGGGTTAGCCTAAAGACCTACAAAGTCCTAGGACCCGTCTTGAGATTATAAACGATTCAGTCTACTTTTATCCGGTCAATCCAACCAGTTAGAAGGATGGACTGGGGATAAGGTTCTTCCTTTGGCTTGCGTCTCTGGTTCCTAGTGTATTCCCCAACCGCAGTTGACTTGTCGATCTTTCGCTTTTAAAGTCGTTTGTAGTTTAATGTGGTGGAAAAATCGACTAATCAATTTTTAACAAGAAATAACCACTCGCAGAGGAGCGGGTCGTATCCACAGGGAGGCAATAACGTATTAAAATTCGCGCCACTTAAAAATGTTTGTTCGTAGTCAATTTGGACAAGAACCAAGCCAAGATTGCCTTTAGATTAAGGTTTAAGCAAGAAACAATGCTGAAATGGCAATTATGAGAAACTACAGGATATTTTCCGCAATGCAAAGTCAATAGAATATGATTAAAATGTGACAATGGCAGAAAATGTAAATTTTAATTAACGTTTTACTGTAGCAAAATAGGGGAATTTTTCCCTGTTGTCTTGCGCGACGAGGAGCCGATGGCCGGGTGCGGGAAGCTCGGAGGAGGTCCCTTGGATCAAGGGCTTCGAATCGGTGGTGGCGGCGAGTCGCGCGGCGGCCGGAGGTGGCCGGACGAGCTCCGGCGGAGGTGCTGCAGCCGGCAGCTTGCGCAGCCTGTTGGCGTGAAGTCCGCCGCCTGCTGCTACTGCGGGGGTGGCTACTGCCGCTGCCGTGGGCACTGCTGCGGCTGGCGTGGCAGGCGTTCGTCTGCAGGTGCGGGGAAGAGGGCGCTGCAGGCGGTTCTGCAAGCGCGGCGGAGGGTGCTGCAGCGCGGTTGGAGGATGGCGTGCGCTGCGGAGGGTCTGCGGAGGGCGCTGGCGCGATTGGCGTGGGCGGTGGTCTGCAGGCGCGTGGAGATGGCTGCGGTGGTCTGCAGGCGCGGTTGATGGTGGGCGTGGGTGTGCTGCAGGCTGATGGGCGCGGGGAAGGTGGCGTGGGCTAATCTGCAGGCGTGCGCAGGTCTGCAGCCGGTGAGCGGTGGAGGGTGCAGGCGGTCTGGTGGCCGGTTGGAGAGTGCAGGCTGAGGAAGTGGAGGTGAGCAGGTAACTTCAGACGTCTGGGAAATTTCCCAGACGTCTTAAGTTACTGAGAGGGTGGCTGATCAGTAGCTCGGTGGTGGTGGTCTGCGACGACAGCGAGGAAGATGCACGCTAAGGTGCTTACGGTGATGCGGCGAGCTCCGGATGGCGGTGTGGCCTGTCACACCACACGCTCACGGTGCTGGAGACTCGTCGCCACAGTAGAGGCCGGCAGTGTGGAGTGGAAGAGAGAGGTTCTCTCTGCACAGTGGTGGGTAGGTGGCGGAGGCCTCCCGAGCTCGGCTGCCTCCCTGCTCCATTTGTAGTGGCCTGAACAAGTTTGAAATCAGCCGCCGACCAGATCCACCACATCCGCTCCCCCTTGAATGGCTTCATCACTGCAGCAGCCGGGCGTTGGAGCGGCACCCAGCCGTTCTGAAAGAAGAAGAATAAAGAAAATAATGTTAAAATATTAGGATTATTTATGTATAGATCCTCAACTTCTATGTTAATGAAAACAATGTACCTAATTGGTTATCTAATTAGATGAATGCTATTCTAAGCTAATTCTAAATGCACTTAAGATATGAATGCAATGTATGGATTATGTAATTAGATTAAAACTATGAATTAATCTATTTACATCCTAATTTATACTAAATAAATGTTAGAATTAACCTAATGTGTAGGCACTTAAATACTTAAATAGCCCACAACTATGGGCTAATCAGCGGTCGTTTGACGCTACTCCCCTAGCTAGACATCAAATGGACTAGTAGAAGCAGATTTATCGAAAAAAATCTAAGTCTGAGCCCCAAAGAGTGAATCAGTCCTTAAGGCCAACGTCTACTCAGTTTTAATTAGGCTTGGGATGATTGTGCTCTTGGAATGTGATGGGCCCTTTAGATGGGTTGTGCCCTTAATGATTAGTTAAAATGTGCGTGCGTGCACAACCAGGGTTTGCAAACAAGGTTATTTGATGATGTGTCTTTTAGGGTTTAACCTTGTTTAGTAGCTTTTAGGGTTTAATCTTAGGTATATTCAATCAAGTTTAGGAGAACACTCCAAGTTTTGCAAGCACTGGTGATGATATATTCCTTTAGAAATTAGAGAAAAAATGTGGAGTGCCTGGTTCAGCCCTAAGAATCAATCCTAAGTGGCAAGCTACTCGATGAATCACTTTTATTTTGAGTGGTGCGGCCCAAACAAATCAATCAATTGGCCTATTCGCACGATAGATTAAGGCACACAATGGCTTAGCCTAATCAGATTTCTACTCACTTATTTGTTTTGAGTTGAAGTGTATCGGGTCCATAGGTTAGATCTTAGTTAAGTGGTAGAATCAAAGTGGAGTGGTGCACCTTAAGTCGAGAGTTGTGGGTGTTAAGGTGTGTCTCTTTCAGAAAATCCCACAATCAGATAACAATTATTTATTTTTTTATTTATGTGGATGGCGAGGTAAGTAGAGGTGGCAAACAAACAACCAATTCTATCCTAGGGTTTATAAAAAGTACCTAAGTTGATTTGGGTTTGAGTTATTAGGTTATGGAATGAAAACTAAGGTGGGGGTGGTGAGGGGACACTTACAAAACCTTCATCCGCACCTTTCTCTGGTCTAACCGCTTTGGCCTGTCTCAGAAGAGTACTTGCAATCATAGTAAGATCAGAGAAAAAGTGAGATAAAAGTTAGGTAAGGCGAAACAAACATGGAAAAAAAAACAAAGAGCGTTGCCATAGTTTTTTTTCCATGGCAAATGATCGCACATGTTTTGCGAGTTTGAAATCAGGGTTACTAGCAACCCGTCGTCATAGTTGCAAAATGCGTGGTCAAATAAAATTTATACTGAAACTCGAAAAGTGAGTCTCTAGTCAAACACGGGGAGGCGAACGTTTGGTTTTATAAAAATCCGCATTTCTCTTTTTATTTGTTTATTTCGTTTTTGTCTTTTCTATTTTTTTTGGTATTTTTAATAAGGCAAGAGATTAGGTCGATGAAAACTTTATCTACTTGCAAAAATGTAAGAGAGAGAGGGAGAAAGAGAGAAATAATCATCTATTCATGAACAACTGTTTGTTACAACTATGAAAGCAGGAAACCTACATTACGAAAGCGTAAAAAGATAGAAAGAGGTGAGAGAAATGCCCCTTGACGGTTGCTCGGAAGATGACTCACTCTAACGTTGCCTAGAGGAAGGTGGTGAGGAGCGGGACGAAGGAGGACGGAGTCGGAGGACAGAGGATGGGGTAGGATGGCGTCGCGGTAAGGATCTTCTTCCCGAAGGGCAGTGAGATGATGGCCATGGGATGCTTCAAGAATGGGGGCGAGGGGAGGGAAAACTATTTGGTTTTCTACTCTAGAGGAGCATTCTAGGCTTGTGACAAGCTCTCTCTAGAGCCTTGGAGGTGGTGAGAGGAAGAAAGGAAGAGATGGTTTGGAATGGTGGTGGGTAGGTCCTTTTATAGTGGAGGAAGAACAAATTCGCATCTGGGTCATTACTGACATCCATAAACGTCGTTGTAGTTGTCACTGAAGATCTACCCTTCAATTCCTCTTTTTAGCGCATGCAGACCATTAATGATAGCTGCAAGCATCACTAAAGGCCTGCGTCGCTGAAGATCCGCTCCTATCCTCCGTTGGCACCCGCCCTGTTGGCCGCGCATCGCGCGCTGCACGCTTCACGTGCCTGTGCTCCCCGCACCATGTCGCGTGTGTGCGCTGGTATGAGTTGCACTGCTACTGCACGTGTGACGTAAACATGTTTACACTACTTAAGATGTCTATATATGCATGTTCTTAAGCATAGGATTGCATTACATACTATAAATATTGCATAGCATGCATCATCTTGCATTTAGATTAGTTTGAATAAAATGGAGGTTAATTGTCTCCTTTTTATGATCAGGGACAAGGCAAACTTTTTATCAGGACCTTGGATCGAAGATCCAACTGTACAGATGTGATCAGGGCGACGATTGGAGTTCAACGACCCCAAGATCGCCCTAATCAGACATCTGTAGCATCAGATAGAGATCGGGGAACCCTAGAAGAACAAGGGTCAAGATGGTGTGAATCCATACTTCAAACGACAAATCTGACTGCACAGATGGATTCAGATCGACGATTGTAGCCTAATGATGCAAAAATCGAGTCAATCCGACACCCATGGCACCATCTACATCATCCAGAAGATGGATGGCCAAGATGGCACCACATGGCGCCATCTCTGCCGCCCAATCGGCTGCACACATCAGCTGAAGGCCTCTGCATCAACCCTTCCTCGCAGTTGGATCAAGATCCAACAACTACGACGCTCCTGCGCTTAAGTTAAGCACTCGACACAAATGCGCCCATAGCACGTTGGTCAAGCGCTCTAACACAAAGTGCAAGCGTGCGTTCGAGCCTCGCCGCGCTGCAATTGGAGCGGAGGCGCGTGCCCGATCGACAGCATGATCACGATCCAGCGGTTGCGGGCACTTAATAGCGCCCACGCGCTATCGCACGCTCGCGCATCACGCGAGATCGCATGCGGGCGTTGCGCGCAAAGGAGGCGGGCGGAGAGGCGTGTTAAGCCGTCCGATCTCACGATTGGACGGCTAAGATCGGCAGAATGTGAGAAGGCATTGCGCGCAGAGGAGGCGAGCGGGCACGCTAGCAGCTGCCCCACTACGCCCACGATGGGGCTTTAGTGATGGTTTTATTCGTCACTAAAGACCCCCTATTTAATGTTTTGAGTTTTAAATGACCAAATTACCCTCACTCCTTGCAACTATAAAAGGAGACCCCCTCCACATGAAATTCTTATACCTTCCTTCTCTTCTCTCCCTCTCCAAAGCTCAAGAGAAGCTTATCCCACACCTGGGATGCTTCTCGCAAGATAAAGTCAAATTTTCGTCCCCCTTTCGGAAGTGGATCTCGCGACGACGACGACGTGCTGCCCTATTCCCGTTCTTCCTGCTTCATCCTCCTTCGTCCTGCTCCACTCCCCGTCTTCCAGGCGTCGTCCCGTCCGGCTCATCCTCCAAGCGACCGTCGAGGAGGATATCTCTCTCCCCATTTTTTTTACTGCTTTTTAGAGTAGATTTACTACTTTCTAGTTAATCATTTTTCTGCTTTCTAGTCGTAATGTTTAGTGTAATGAATAATCTTTTTGATGATGAATTCCATGTTCATTCTACATCTCTTTTGGTTTTTGTTTGTAATATTCTCTCTCTATCTTATTCTCTCTCTTCTATTTATTGTAAATAGTTAGATAGTTTCTAATCAATTATTCTGCTTCGTGACAAATAAAACAAACGCGTACTTTTAAATCAAACGTCTGCCTCCTTGAGTTCTACCTAGGATTTTTATTCCGGTATAAATTTTATTTGTTGAACACGAGTTCTTCGCTTTCATACTACGACGACAGGTTTTTCAAAACCAAACACGTTAGCGTAACAACTCGTAGCTTTAACATTTTGGCGCCGTTGCCAGGGAGGCGACGCTCGTTGATTTTTTTCACGTTTTACAACTTACGAATTATTTACCTTACTTCTCTCCTTTCTTATTGTGATTGCAGGTACTCTTTTGAGACGAGCAAAAGCGATAGATTGGAGCAAAGTGCTGTTAAAGGTTCTGTAAGTTATCCCCCACTTTCCACCCATTAGTTTTCATTTCACCACATAATAACACAAACATCAAACAACCTAGGTGTTCTTATAAACTCTAAGGTTAGATTATTTGTTGTTTGACACCTACACCCGCCCCAACCTCCACATTTAAAAAGAAAAATAAAAAAATCTCACAGAGGTACACAACCTCATCTGATTTTCAAACTCAACCGGTAAATCGATCTTTGGAGCCGATACACACATCTAAACACATAATTGAGTAGAAATCAGATTAGGTAATCATTTGTGTGCCTAATTAAGTGGTGCAACAGGCCAATTGTTTGAGTTGATTGGGCCGCATCACTTCAATTAAAATCAACTCATCAAGTAACTGCCACATAGGTTCAACTCTTAGGGATTTACTAGGCACTCCACATTCTTTTAAGTTTTAAAGGAAAACATCTTCACCTGTGCTTTCAAAACCTAGTGTGTTAACAAAAATTGTTTGAAAATACCTAAAGTTGAATCCTAAAAGCTACTAAGCAAGATTTGAACCCTAAAATCCATCGCATCAAAAGTAATCTTTCTTGAAAACCACTGGTTGTGCACGCACACACACATCAATCCATCATTAAGGGCACAACCTAGATAAAGGGCCCATCACATTCCAAAGCACATTCAAACCTAGCCCTAAATAAAATAGAATATATGTTGGCCTTAAGGATTCGACTCGCTCTTCAGAGCCCAAAATGAGATTATTTTCGATTGGTCTGTTTCTATTGTTCAATCTAATGTCTAGCTAGAGGAGTAGAATCAAATGATCATGGCTGGGGGGTACACTAGGAACCAGAGGTGCAAGCCGAAGGAAGAACTTTCTCCCCAGTCCCTCATTCTAACTGGTTGGATTGAATAGACAGAAGTAGATCAAATCGTTCCTTTATCTTAAGACGGGTTGTGGGAGTCTATAGGTCTTTAGGTTAGCCCACTTAAGGACATGTTTGATTGCTTGTATTGTAGGGTTCCTTTCTTCCTCCCGTCTCTCATGAATCCTTCCACATATTATATGCATTCCCGCTCTTTCCTTCCTGATTTGAATTATCTTCAACATGACGATTATCTTGACTCGTACTGTAATCAACCATCAATTAGTTGGGATAACTTGGATTGGGGATACAGTTTCGGACCTCCGTGTTTAGGGTTTAACCCTGAACACTATGATTATGATTTATATCCTTCTCAGAGCCACATCAATTATAGATCGTCATCCTTTCATGGACAACTTAATTCGATCTACAATCAGGAAGGATACATTGATCCTTACCCATCCTCTGCTTACACAGCCTTTAGGTCATCACCACCTTTTGAACAATCTGAAATGACCTATTATCAGGAAGGGTATAACAAATCTCAATTCGTTAACTCCTCTTCACTGATCCCAAACCCGCCCAACCCTGAACCAACTCATTTGGTTCAAGGTAACCAGGTTCAAGATAAGATTCTGGCTAACTTGAGGAATATCATACAATCTTTAGAAGTTTAGCCAACACCTTGCATAGAAAGATTGGATCCCCTGATTGAAATGATTGATGATTTGAACAAGTATTTGTTGGATTGGCTCCAGGATGTTAAGGATAAGAACCTGGGTGAGTTTCTACTTGGGAAGTTAGCGAAATTGAGGATGAGATTTGTGGTTGCTTTAGTTCAGTCGTGGGATGATTTCCAGGATGAACTCCCTTCAGGAGAGCCAATGTCAGAACCTAATCAGGCACCTGTTGGGGGGACACGTGTTACGAGGCTGACCAGATTGAATTAGAGCAACCAATTAAGGATGATCTAATTTCTTCACCTGAGATCCCTAAGCTAGGGTATGAGGAAATGTATGTCTCCATGGATTAGAAAGTGACAAATGATTTTGGGACATACATTAATACGAATCTTGATTTCTTTGATTCTGATAGTGAAGATTCAATTTGTGAAGTCTCACGCGAGTTTACAGAATATGATTTCTGTGAGACGATTGGGCCTGAGAAATCTAATAGATCATTTGATAGCCCAATAACTGAGGAAACTTATCTTATCAGGGCTCACACTATGGATCCAGAATTGCATTTTCTGGAGGATTCAATCAAATTCCCTGATTGTTAGTTACACCCCATTAAGCTTATCGATGATTTTGTTTTTGAGATAACTAGACCCAAGTCAATTCTGATTCAGCCACGTTTTTTAGACCTGGAAATTTTAGACGGAGTGGTTAATATGCAAGAGGTCCCAGAATTTAACATTCTGATTGAGGAGGATAGGAGTTGGGAAGTTCTGATTTGGGAAGCTAACTCCGGAGGAAGTAGAAGACTGCATCTAAGGGTTCCATTTCATCTGAAACCATCAAACCAAAACCCTTATGACATTTGTTCTGAGGATGTTCAACCTAAGCATACATTCATTGATTATCCTTTTGATATCAAATTCTCTGTAACCCGACGTTTTGGTCTTGGGTTGCATCCTCATAAATTGCAAGCTCGACCCCGCGTGCATATTGATTTTAGGTTTTGGGTAATTTTTATCCAAAACCTTAGATATTCTCGATTATGGGGTATGGGTCTGCACCACAATCTGGTCCACATCTATGGACATCTGCTGGCAAGTCCGAGGTTTCATCTTTTTATTCTGATTCTGACCTGCACTTGTGAATTCTTTATTTCTCTTCTTTGTATAGTGTGCCTAGCTGAAGGCACTAAATTCAGCACGTATACAGTTCTTTTTAGTTTTTATCTCGGAGCGGACCTAACATTCACGCAATTCAAATGATTTTTATTCTATTCCACTCTATTTTATGTCTTTTTAATACAATTAGGGCATTGCATTAGATAGGCATGGGGGGGTGGATATTCATCTCTGAATTTATTCGTCAGCTCCGTAGATTTGTTTTATTTTTTTCTTTTATTTATATTAAAAAATTTTGGAATTAGGAAAGAGAACTTGGGTTTAAGAAAATTTTCAATCTTAGGAAATATTACATTATGATCTGAACACAAAGACCCTTCAGGTCTTCAGACTTAATTAGCCTGTGTATCCATTAAATGTGGATTGTTTTTCGAGTCCTCGTCAACCTGATTCTATTTTAATTGTAGTAAATAAGTTTGGGTGATAAGTACACGATTTATCAATCCACCCTCTGATTTGAGGGAACTTTAAGCCTAAAGCATCTACACACTATCTTGTCATTGATTCGTTAATCGACGATTCTAACGGAAATTGGGTAGCTAATGCACCTTCTAAGGTGATATGACTGGCAAGTTATCGTGGGTAACAACCTATAGGTAGGTTGTCCAGAGCCCAGTCACAGGACCTTTCTCTTTTTGCTGCCTTTAGGTAAATCTTAGACTAGGGAAGCCACCTACTTAAAAAAAAAAAAGAAAAAGAGAAAAGAAAAAGAAATAAGCCACACTTCGCTGCACAAGTATGGCTAGCAAGTTGTCGGTGGTAACAGCTCATCGACCGGTTGTCCAAAACCCAGCTCAATAAATGCACTGAAAATTTCCAAAATACTTAGGAAGAAGCGGAGAAGTAGAATAAATCGGGAAGATATACACTGGATTCACCCTTGTGTTGACCCCATAAAAATAAAAGTAGGGAGAAAGCTACCAGTTGTAAAGATACACCTTTAGGCAGAATTCTCTTTTTGAGGTCACCTAAAGGCGTAGAAGCTCGAAGTCTATTTTTACTGCCAGTCAACGAGTCTATCACATTCACAATAAGATGCTTAGAACTTAGGATTCTCATCAAATCTTGGGTGAGTTGAATGGCAGTAGAAAGCCACTCCTAAACCCTAAAACTCGAAAATCTAAAAAAAAAATGGAAAAGAAGAAAAAGAGAAAAAGAAAATTTTCTTTGAATAAAGCGAGGGCTTGAGGCTATCTGCATTTTGGCAGATACCTGGGCACTGTTGTGTCTTTGAAAGTTCAGATCCTAAGTAGACATTTTCTTAATGATTGAAAATAACTCATGCCCAAATAATCCAACCTGATTCTTCTATAAATAGCATGTAGTTTTTGCTAGAGACTAGCAAAAGATAGGCATGGGGGTATGATGTAAACATGTTTACACTACTTAAGATGTCTATTTATGCATGTTCTTAAGCATAGGATTTCATTACATACTATACATATTGCATAGCATGCATCATCTTGCATTTAGATTAATTTGAATAAAATGGACGTTAATTGTCTCCTTTTTATGCTCAGGGACAGGACAAACTTTTTATCGGGACCTCGGATCGAAGATCCAACTGTACAGATGTGATCAGGGCGACGATTAGAGTTCAACGACTCCAAGATCGCCCTAATCAGACATCTGTAGCATCAGATAGAGACTGGTGAACCCTAGAAGATCAAGGGTCAAGATGGTGTGAATCCACACTTCAAACGATAAATCCAACTGCACGGATGGATTCGGATTGACGATTGCAGCCTAACGATGCAAAAATCGAGTCAATCCGACACCCGTGGCACCATCTACATCATCCAGAAGATGGACGGCTAAGATGGCACCACGTGGCACCATCTCGGCTGCCCAATCGACTCCACGCATCAGCTGAAGGCCTCTGCATCAACCCTTCCCCATTGTTGGATCAAGATCCAACGGTTGCGATGCGCCCGTGCTTATGTTAAGTGCTTAACACAAACGCGCCCACAGCGCGTTGGTCGAGCGCTCTAACACGATGCGCAGGCGCGCGTTCTAGCCTCACCGCGCTGCAATTGGAGCGAAGGCACGTGCCCGATCGATTGCACAATCGTGATCTAGTGGCTGCAGGTGCTCAATAGCGCCCATGCACTATCGCACGCCCGCGCCTCATGCGAGATCACACGCGGGTGTTGCGCGCAAAGGAGGCAGGAGGAGAGGCAAGTTAAGTCATCCGATCATGAGATCGGCAGAACGTGAGAGGGCGTTGCACGTAGAGGAGGCGAGTAGGCGCGCTAGCGGCCACCCCACTATGCCCACGATGGGGCTTTAGCGACGATTTTATCCGTCCCTAAAGACCTCTTATTTAATGTTTTGAGATTTAAATGACCAAATTGCCCTCACTCCTTGCAACTATAAAAGGAGACCCCCTCCACACGAAATTCTCATCCCTTCTCTTCTCTCCCTCTCCAAAGCTCAAGAGAAGCTTGTCCCACACCCGGGATGCTTCTCACGAGATAAAGTCAAATTTTCATCCCCCTTTCGGAAGCAGATCCCGCGACGACGACAACGTGCTGCCCCGTTCCCGTTCTTCCCGCTTCATCCTCCTTCGTCCTGCTCCACTCCCCGTCTTCCAGGCGTCGTCCCATCTAGCTCGTCCTCCAAGCGACCGTCGAGGAGGATATCTCTCTCCCTATTCTTTTTACTGCTTTCTAGAGTAGATTTACTGATTTCTAGAGTAGATTTACTGCTTTCTAGTGTAATCATTTTTCCGCTTTCGAGTCGTAATGTTTAGTGTAATGAACAATCTTTTTGATGATGAATTCCATGTTCATTCTACATCTCTTTTGGTTTTTGTTTGTAATATTCTCTCTCTCTCTTCTATTTATTGTAAATAGTTAGATAGTTCTAATCAATTATTCTGCTTCGTGACAAATAAAACAAACGCGTATTTTTAAATCAAACGTCTGCCTCCCTGAGTTCGACCCAGGATTTTTATTCCGGTATAAATTTTATTTGTTGAACATGAGTTCTGCACTTTCATACTATGACGACAGGTTTTTCAAAACCAAACACGTTAGCGTAGCAACTCGTAGCTTCAACAACGTCGCTGCGGCTATGAGCGGTGTGCTACTGCTGTGCGCTGCTGCGATTATGTGTGTGTGCTGCTGCTGGTCGGCGTTGGGCGGCTTGGATGGTGCCACGTGGCACCATCTGGGCCGTCCATTTTCTTTATTTTGTAGAGGGTGCCACGGTGCTTAGATCGAGATGATTCCCGCGTTGCTGGACTGCGATCGTCACTCCGGATCCATCTGTATGGTTGGATTTTCCATCTGAAACCTGTATGGATGTTGTATTGCCCCCTGGCCATTGATCTTCCTTGGACTTCTTATGATGTACGGTTCTTCGATCTAAATAATTTCAGAGGCGTTAGACTCCGATCGTCGTCCTAATGAGATCTGTATGGTTTGATCATCCATCTGAGGCCCTGAAATAAGTCTTCTTCTCTCCTCACCATAAAAAGGACTTAATTAAGCTAAAATATATGCAACTATTCTAAATGCAGAATGATGCATGCTATGCAATATTTATAACATGAAATGCAAATCTAAGCTTAGGAACATGCATGAATAGGCATTTTAACCTAAATAGATGTGTCTATATCAAACTCAATGGGAGCACAGTTTTGAGTCTCTCTCTGGGTTGACTTGTTTGATGATCTAGAGATCTAGAGTCTATAGTACTACAATACGTGTAGCACCAGATGAGTGTGAGCCACCAAATATAAAATCATTTAACTCACACATCTTCTACCCAAGCTAAAAAGTCAGGGTTAAATCACAGGTTACTTGCTATGTTATCCCCAAGGGAAGAAGTTTGCTCATCTTGATAAAATTTTTTACCGAGGGTCAAGTACGAACTTTAGATATAGGTTGGCTTTTCACTTGAATCTGTTGCTTAGGCTACTATTACATCATTTTCACATTTGTCAAGTTGTCTAAATTTTTGGAAGAAGGCAAAAAGAAATCTTTTGTCAAACCATTGATAAAAAAGGAATAAGTAGTCCTTTGGGAGCTGAGTTGTAATTAGTATGGTCATTCATTTTGCATTCATTTTTCATTCTTGCATTTGCTAAGGGATTAGCAAAAGATAAGCATGGGGGTGTGATAACAGCTTAATTTATTACCCTAATTGGCTTAATCTAGGGTTAGCTCCTTAGTAAAATCATGCATTTAGAATGTAAATATTGCATTTAGAGCATGCACACATATCATATGCATTGTGTTTATTTTAGGCCTAATTATCTAATTCTTGACTTTTGTGAATAATGTAGGTAAAGGACGTAGAATGACTTGGAGCCACACAGAATAAAAGCAGGATAGAAGATAAAGCTACAAAGCTAGGAGATGGTTGAACACCAAGACTTGATTAAGGAAGAAATGAAGATCCAATTAAAGAAGAGAGAGAGAGGGACTAGGATAACCTAACCCTACCCTTAGAACCCTAGGATACCCTTATCCCAACTCCTACCCTTAGGTTAGTTCAAATTGAATAAGTGAGCTCAAAAGCTAAAATAATGAATAACACTATCCCTGATCTTGACCCTTTATCAACAAAGTTGTCCTACTATCCAGGAACCTATCCAACCTAGTCTAGAACCAATCCCTAATCCCAAAACATATTCAGATCCATGAGTCACTTAATTGACTTAGTATAAGTCAATTGGGTTCATGGAACCTATTTGGATCCAGCCCACTATACTTAGGGTCAACCTAGCCTAATTAGGAACCTACCCTCACAACCATTGTCTACAAAACCTAGCCCTAACCCTACCCACATAAGACCCACGAAATTCCTCTCTTAATTCTCTTAAGTTGGTGTCAACTTAAGAAGATTTTATCCCTTAACAGTTGCCCAAGAGATAAGATCTTATCTCTTGGCAAGATTTTATCCCTTGGTAGTCACTCTCCTAGGTTGCCTATTTTTAGAAAACCCTCATCCTATTCTAGCTCTACAACTTAGATCCTAAGGTCCCTATTTAACCAATTCTAGGCATCACTTTTGATTAAATCTAAACCATCCAAATTAGTGATCCTAGGCACTCTAGATCAACCAATAGGAAGCCACCTAATTTTCTATAAAAGGGCCTATCCTCTACCTTTTGGAACATAACGTAGATACCTAGGTATAGAAAGAAATAGCCACAACATAGTCCATACCCTCTCTCTCTATCCAAGCTCTCTCTTCGATCTTCTTCCTGGTGCCCTGGATCTAAAGTGCTAGGGCACTTCGCACAAGCATCCCTCAAGCAGCTCTATCATCTCCACCACATTTTCTACTTCTATTTCCTCATAGTTTATTCTTCTGTTTCACATTATTTTCAAGCATTCACTTACATTAGATTTTTGAGACATTCTCCTTTTCAATAAAATGTTTATTTGATCTCATGAATGCTTGTCTATATATACATATAGAAATATTTGCTTAGAATGTCTTTTTGAAAAGCTTTTGCACAAGAATCATGTTTTGCCTCCCTACGAACGACTCAATACTTACCAAAAGATTTAAAAATTTATTTTATTTCTACGTAATTCGCAACTACAACGATATAAAAATCTTTTTATGCAATTTGCAACGAACACCTACCTACTAGATTTCATTTTGCCACATTAATAACTCAAATCCGAATCAACCTAGGAGCTTTTATAAACCTTAGGAGAGATTTGGTGTTTGTTTGTCTCCTCCACTCAGCTCACCCACCCATTTAAAAAAAAATACAAAAGCTATTTCTTCTCCAATTGTTGGATTGAACTGAAATTTACATACTCTAAAGACCTACAAACCCTAAGGTACACCATTTCTGATTCAATCGCTAACCGAGATTCTGACCTATGGACTCGGTACACTCGAACCAACTACACATATAAGTGACTATTTTTGTGTGCCTTGATTAGTGGTGTGAAAAGGCTAATTGATTGATCTATCTGGACCGCACCACTTAATCTAAATTAGATTAACCTAGTAGCTTGCTCTGTAGGTAGGGTAGAGCATTAGGTCGAGCCCTGCCTGAGCCCAAGAAAGCCCATCGACCCAAGGCCCAAAATTTTTTACAAAATCAAGGCCCAAGGCCAGCCCAAGGCCCATGTTTATGGGCCCAGGGCCAGGTCGGGCCAAGCTCGATTTCAATTTTTGGGTCGAGTTTTTAGATTGGGCCCAAAAAAACTCGTTAAGGCCCATAAATTTTATTAGGGCCTATTTTTTTATTTTTAAATATAACCTACCAACCAAATAAACTAGACTTTAAAATAGACCTTGTTATTTTCCTAAAAAATGCTAGACTTTGTTATATAACGAAATTACTTGAAATCAGTATGCACATCCCTTAGCTAGTAATTTAAATTTATGTTACTTTGTTGCAAATATTATTCAAAGTAGGGATTGAACATAACATTATTCAATATTATTCAACATAAGTTGCATCACACAAAGTTACAATATGATACAAGTTACAAAACATTGCAGCATTATCTAACTAAACCACATCAAATAAGAGATTCTTACAAAAAATTCATCACACTAACTAAAAAAAGCATAGTTATTGACGAATTGACTTTCCGCTTTGCGTTGTAGTATTTAAGTGGTGGAAAAATTGACTAATCAATAATCAAAATAACCACTCACAGAAGAGCGGGTCGTGTCCACAGGGAGGCAATTATGCAATAAACTCTCGATTATTTTATATTCTTTTAGTTAAGTGTGAAATCCATATTCAAATCCGGCATAAAATGTGATGGAAAGAAGATTCACAATAACTCAAAAAGATAAGGGTATATGTGCAATTTTCCCTCATTGAAATCTTCAATAAATATATGATGATTTTATGTAATTTTCAATTGACATATGCTAGAGAAAATTAGTGCATAGGTTAAGCCCAAAACTAATCTTGAAATAGGTGAATATCAATAACGTGCAATTATCAGAAAATATGAGTGTGCATGCGCAATTTTGCCATAATAAAATAATAATAAATCAAAATTAATTTCTGGTGGCAAGGGCAGTGAATGTAATTTTTAATCTCAAAGAAAACAGAGCATTTGCTCTCTCTCCTTCTCGTGAGAGAGAGAGAGAGCACCGATAGGGCTGATAACCGCAAGGGAGGTTGGCGAAGACGAGGCCGATTCGATGGAGGTTGCGGCGTCGACGGAGATGGCCGGAGGCAGCCGGCCGGCGTAGAGGAGTGGCGGCAGTGGAGAGGCTGATGGTGCCGCGCGTGCTGCAGATGCGCGGAGACGCGAAGGTGTTGGCGTGCGGGCCCTCTGCAAAGTGCGTAGGCGCGCGTGGAGGTGCGGCGCTTGAGGCGCTGGGTGAAGTGGAGGTGAGGCTCCTGAATAGGCCTGCGGTGATGGCGGGAGGACGCCTGCAGGCGCTTGTAGGGGTGTGCGCCTGCGGAGAGGCGTTGGAGGGTGTGCCTGTGGGCCCTTGGCAGTGGTGAAGGCGGGCACTGGAAGGGGGTAGCGCCTGCGGGTGAAGCGGAGCGGGTGCGCCTGCAGTGAAGGGGCGTGGGCCTGGAAGGGGGTAGCACCTGTGGGTGAAGCAAAGTGGGCGCACTTGCAGTGAAGGGGCATGAGCCTGGCAGGGCTGAAGGCGGGTGCTGGAGCAAGCAGAGACGATGGTGCGAGCGCCTGCAATGTGGGAGGGAAGCGCTGGTGGTGCTTGGCGTGCGGTGCCTGCGGGGAGCGCTAGGCGCTGGAAGGAGGGTGGAGATGGGTGCGCGAAGGTGATGAAGGCGGGCAGACGCCTGCAGGCGTGAAGGCATGCAGCACCTGCGGGCACGGCTGGAGAATGAGTAGTGGAGAAGGAGCAGGCGCTTGCAGGTGCTAGGGTGGTTTGCACTCGCAGTGGGCGGTGTGCGCTGGAGTGCTTGCGAGCGTGAGGCAAGGGCTGTGCTTGCTGGCTGCGGAGAGGCGAGTCTGCAGAGGGGTGCACAGTGCACGTGATGGAGCAGTTCCCCGCAAGGGGGAAGATGCAGATGCCTCTCTCCTTTCTCCGCCTCCTCTTTAACTCCTCTCCTTTGCGCGTGCATGAGTTAAGGGATTTTCAAATCCCTTAACTATTTTTAGCTGGCGGCTGTTGAGGGTGCCCGGAGGATGAGGAAAAGAACAGCCACTGGTTGTTCAAAAGGGTAATTTACCCTCCCCTCCTTATTCTTTTGCCAAATATTTTTCCTGCACATAAAAAGAACATCATTACATATTAAGTTATAGAATAGATGTAAACCTAAATCATGATGCATGCAAATATCTTATAACTTAATGTAGTTATTAGCAAACCTAAAAGATACAATTAAAGTTACTTAAGCATAATATTAGTCCATTAAAATGGACTCATCAAATACCCCTATGCCTAAGATTTGCTAGTCCCTAGCAAAAATGAAAAATAATAGAAGTAATAAGAAAATTTCTTTTCGTACTTCAAAACTTTAGAAATCCAAACAAATGTGAAGTGTTGATAGCCTAGGTAACAGATCTAAGTGAAAAAGCCAATTCGCACTGGGAATTCATACTTCACCCTTGGTAAATATTGATGTCGGGATAGGCAACTACTTCCCTCGGGGATAAAGTAGAGGATAATCTGTAATTTGACCCTGACGTTTGGCTTAGGTAGGAGATATCGAGTTGAATGGATTTGTATTTGGTGGCGTACACTCATCTGGTGCTACATATAGTTTAGTACTGCAGACTCTAGATCTCTAGACTATTAGACAAGTCAACTTTGAGAGAGGCTACACAATTGTGCTCTCTTGATGTTCCTGGGCACTCCCTCTTTTCTTTCTTTCTGATATCACAAATCTTGCTAGATTTAGAAATTGTACTCACTATTTGGTGGCCTCACATGGCATCCACATTTCAATTAAAGTCCTAATAACTCTACAACTAAGTTAGAGTACTCAACCAGTATTCGGGCGATCAGAAATACTAAAATGTAGGTATGGGTTATATTTGGTGGAACGCGAAAGGTATTCTGTTACCTCAGAAACAATGTTACATTATAAACTTTGACTTTTCTTCTTTTCTTTATATATATATATATATAATTGTTTCTTCTTTTTCTTTTTTTCTTTTTTTTCTTTTCTTTCTTTGTTTTTTTTTTATGAATATAATACGACACAGACTTTTATTTATGAGGCATTATTAGGGATGATGATAGTCAAGAGGATATTGTGTGGCTTATTTGGTGGAAGTGCTTATTCTCAGCACCGAGAAGGAATGGATAGGACAGGTGTATTTCTGACCTTTGACACTATTACACCCTTTTTCCCTTTTTCAGCCGAGGACTCTATGAAGGACGATCGTAACCATCCACCATAGTTATAGCTTTATTAAGACTCAATCTCTGTGTATCTGCCTTATTTGGTGACTCTCAGGAATTTACTCAAAGTACACACACAAGAACAGAGAGTGAAAACTACGCCTAACTCTGAAGTATCATCATCTAATTATCCAAAACTTAAGAGTCCTTGCACTAGACTTAGCGCACCAATAATCTCTCTACTTTCTTCTCACAAATATGAGGTGGATCTATTAGAAGATAGTATGCCTGACTCCCTATGAATTGTCCAAGGGTTCAATAGACTTACAAATGCTCATTGGTTTTCCTCAAGGATCCATTACCAAGTCTACGTGCACGTGAAATAAATATACTGGATTCTAAACTTAAGAAATAATTCCTGAAGAAAAACCTCCAATGACAAAGGTATTTTGCTAGGGACTAACCTAATCAGCTCAAGAAAAGAGAATTTTTTTTTATATATGCTAACCTAAATGCATGAATACTTCCTAAAATGCAAATGCCCCATGCCTAAATTCTACAATGTCCCCATTGTAAAATTAAAACAGGAGGAGAAAGGAAAGAAATCACCTGAAGACGGTGTTATTCAGACCATTGGGTTGCCTCCCAACAAGCACTGCATTTTCTGTCCGTAGCCAGACTAAAAAGGAACCTATAAGTCTGGTTCCAAACAGACAAAGTTCGGCCCTAAAAATATGCGTAACAGTGCAGGCCTAGAAAACAAGTAGCCACGGATGTTGGTGAGCTGATGATGCAACGTAATACCAAATGCTCGCCAGAAGATATGAAAGCAAAGAACCTCGTTGGCTACCTTGGGAGGTGTAGGAATAATAAACG
Organism: Thalassia testudinum; assembly: GCA_037157565.1. Lineage (NCBI taxonomy): Eukaryota > Viridiplantae > Streptophyta > Magnoliopsida > Alismatales > Hydrocharitaceae > Thalassia > Thalassia testudinum. The sequence continues at coordinate 6,824,295 of JAZHRO010000056.1, forward strand.
AAATATGAAAAGGGACCTCCCGAAATGGAATAAGTGGAGGATAACAAGGATCCTCCAGAGCTGGACGGGTTTTAAAAGATATACACATAATTAGTTCAAACCCTTGAATGGCGAGTGTAAAAGTACAAGCATCAATCCACACTCGCCATTCTACCCGAGGATGTATTGGCCTGATATATTCTCTAGAAACAATGTACATGAGCAGAGATCTGAGCCAAGGATCGGTTAGGGAGTATAAGGGTTGTTTGTAGTGTTGGAAGGTAATGGTTAAGTCCAATGAGGGCTTAGTCAGTGTTAGGTCTAATTCCAGCAATGATTCAGATTGTGTATACTCCCTAATAGTTGTAGACAACTTCACATTACCTTGCCTAGCATTAATGATTGGAGTCATATTTGAATCAAGGGTAGACTCCAAATTACAACTCTTTGATGGCAGGGTCAAAATGTAAGAATCATTATCATTCAGCTCATCCCCAGATTCGTTTGGTTCACTCAAATATTTGTCAGGGTGTATATGTGATTCATTAGGAGTTGGATCAGTATGTTCAATTATTTCTAAAGGAGGATTAGTCTTAATGTTTTGAAGCAAGCCTATATTACTGAATTTGTTATTCTTCTCGGGGTATAAATCCTTGATTGACATGTTTTGTCCTCGAGAGTCTCCCATAGACTTCTCACTATTTTGTTTTTCCTCCTTTAATAGCAACTCCTGATTTGATGGAGGATGACTCTCAAAAGAAGGGAGGAATCTGGATTTAATCATATTATTTCTATCTTCTGGAGGTAAATCCTCAAGTCATAAATAATTCCCCTGTGGTTCACTCCAGATTTTCAGTCCAGGTTCCTCTATTGGGGCATCCTCATTTTCTGAATTAGACTCTTCATATCCCAAAGACCAAATTGATCTAATTCATCCTCCATTCCCGTTAGGGTCACCATCATTGAGTGCATTTAAATCCTTAGGATACTGAATGATAGGTGTTGATTCCCTAAGTGGAGGGTCAGGAGTAGGCTCACTAAGGGTAGAATGGGATTCCACCAAAGAATCAATAGGGGAAGTGATAGGAATAATATAACCTTGACCCAGGTTGGTAGGGGTAAGGAAAATACTGTCATTGGGGTCAAGGTCCTCAAGAGGTACCATCTTCCCTTGCTTTTGACTCCAATATAGTTCAGGTGGATAATCACTATGATCGTTATCCTCTAGTAGCCGTGTCTCATTGGGAGAGTCTAAGTGATAGCTACATAAAATTGGATCCCTATTGTCATTAGGTTCCTCAGAATTATTTTCATGATCATGATCGTATGGGTAGGGATCAGGATTATTGGGAAGCATGTAGCTAAGTTATCTTATTTGTTCATTTAACTGTTGACTATTCCTCAACATCTCTCCCATTGATTCCATCATTTCCTTTTGCTGTTTTTGCATTTCTATCATAAAAGAGGAGAGGCTACTATTATCAGGTTGGGGAGGATAGTCAATTTCAGGCTCTGGTTGCCTAGGGGTATCGGTCCAACCTCGATATGGAAAATCATGAAGGGTGGGAGGGTTGGGTGTTTGCATGGAAGTAGGGATTTCAGGGTTGGGAAATCCCGCTCCTAGGCTCTGCTTAAAAGTGGGAGTTATTAAGCTAGTACTCCCATGATAAGAATAAGAATGATCCCATGAATTGTCAATGTACCCATCAAAGGATGGATATGCTCGGGGCATGGGATCCTGATTAAAAGATGGGAAGTACTGATTCTGATAATCTAACTGATAGGAGTAAGGGCAATCCATTTCTTTAAGCAAAACAGTTTTAACTCTCTTAGGATTTAGCAAAATTCAGAATATAAGCAGAAAACTTCCTAGAGAGTTCTACTGTCAAAGCAAACACAAATTCAAAGGGATCTATTTTTAGTAGATTGAAGGTCTTAGAATTAAATGTTCAATTGGTGGCCAAACAAGTTTTGCAAAAAATTAGGCTTCTTAGGCCAACCTTCGCTGGTGCTTATAACTTACTCACAAGGGATGGAAGTCTCGAATTGAGCCCACACACGAGGAACCGAAGTCATTTGGTGGTGGATAGGCTTGTTGATTTCCAACTAACTTCCCTTGTGGTGCAAAAGAGGAGAGGTAGAAATTTATCTAGGGACCTTATGTGTGAGGTGCACAGTGTCTCAAGTGTTCAAGCATACAATTGTATTTTGATTTTTGAAATTTCGCAAATAGGATCCTTTTGCACATAATTTTCAGTCACAAATTTTAAAGTCCAACCTCTTAGCAGTCCCAATTTTTAAAGTGATCACTGAATTAATTTGATTTAAGCACTTTAGTGGTCTTAGATTTAAGTTCAATGCATATGCATGACAGGTAATTGATGCTCAAGAGAAGACGTACCTTACTCCAACTTTCTTCGTGCAATGAATGTATGCACTGCAGGAAAAATAAACTAGATGCTGCTCATTCAGTCCTATATGATCGTCCTATAGATATGCAGCTTCTAGCAGGCAGTTCAATTTTTTTTATTAATAATAATAACAAATAGACCTAATTTAACTAACTAACCGAAATGCAGTTCAAATAGTCCTATAATCTAAATAAATTGGAACACGCTCCCGAAAATACGCTCCTGCATACAAGAGCGATAAGAAATAAAGTGGCACTGGGAACACGTTCCCAAAAATACCCGATAAGGGTCCAAAAGATAGAAATTAAATTCTAATATCTTTCTAACTAAATCTAATTAAGATCTACTACCTAAATCAGAAATAGGCTTCTCCGTAAGCCTATGTGCGTGGGATCAAGGCCCACGTGTTCCTGTTGCCGTCCTCCAGGTAGCGTCAAGGTCCACCAAAAAGATCGTCTCCGCCGTACGCGTCATTCAGGTTCAATGTCGTCGCTCTGCTGCACCTCGTCGCCGTGTCAGATTCCTCGCACAATAATAAAAATGATCAGATGATTGTGCAACTCAGAATATTCAAAAAATAATAACGTGAATCTATTGCGTCTGTTGCCTCCTCGGCAACGGTGCCATTTTGACGAGTCGACTTTCCGCTTTAGTGGTGGAAAAATCGACTAATCAACAATAAAAATAACCACTCACAGAAGAGAGGGTCGTGTCCACAGGGAGGCAATTATGCAATAAACTCTCGATTATTTTATATTCTTTCGATTAAGTGCGAAATCCCTATTCAAATCTGACATAAAATGTGATGGAAAGAAGATTCACAATAACTCAAAAAGATAAGGGTATATGTGCAGTTTTCCCTCACTGAAATCTTCAATAAATATATGATGATTTTATGTAATTTTCAATTGACATATGCTAGAGAAAATTAGTGCACAGGTTAAGCCCAAAACCAATCTTGAAATAGTTGAATATCAATAACGTGCAATTATCAGAAAATATGAGTGTGCATGTGCAATTTTGCCATAATAAAATAATAATAAATCAAAATTAATTTCTGGTGGCAAGGGCGGTGAATGTAATTTTTAATCTCAGAGAAAACAGAGCATTTGCTCTCTCTCCTCACGAGAGAGAGAAAGCACCGATGGGGCTGATAACCGCAAGGGAGGTTGGTGAAGATGAGGCCGATCCGATGGAGGTTGCGGCGTCGACGGAGATGGCCGAAGGTGGCCGGCCGGTGGAGAGGAGTGGCGGCGGTGGAGAGGCTGCTGCTGCCGCACGTACTGTAGATGCGCGGAGATGCAAAGGCGTTGGCGTGCGGGCGCTCTACAGAGCGCGTAGGCGCGCGTGGAGGTGCGGCTCTTGAGGCGCTGGGTGAAGCAGAGGTGAGGCACCTGAACAGGCTTGCGGTGATGGAGGGTGGATGCCTGCAGGTGCTTGTAGGGGCGTGTGCCTGCGGGGAGGCCCTGGAGGGTGCGCCTGCGGGCGCTTGGCAATGGTGAAGGCGGGCGCTGGAAGGGGGTAGTGCCTGCGGGTGAAGCGGAGCGAGCGCGCCTGCAGTGAAGGGGCGCGGGCTTGGCAGGGCTGAAGGCAGGCGCTGGAGCAGGTAGAGATGATGGCGCGAGAGCCTGTAGCGTGGGAGGGGAGCGCTGGTGGTGCTTGGCGTGCGGTGCCTGCGGGGAGCGCTAGGTGCTGGAAGGAGGGTGGAGATGGGTGCGCAGAGGTGATGAAGGCGGGCGGGCGCCTGCAGGCACGACTGGAGAATGAGCGGTGGAGAAGGAGCGGGCGCCTGCAGGTGCTAAGGTGGTCTGCACTTGCAGTGGGCGGTGTGCACTGGAGTGCCTGCGAGCGTGAGTGAGGCGAGGGTGGTGCTTGCAGGTTGCGGAGAGGCGGGTCTGCAGAGGGGTGCACAGTGCACGCGGTGGAGCAGTTCCCCGCAAGGGGGAAGATGCAAATGCCCCTCTCCTTTCTCCGCCTCCTCTTTAACTCCTCTCCTTTGCGTGTGAGTGAGTTAAGGGATTTTCAAATCCCTTAACTATTTCTGGCCGGCGGCTGTTGAGGGTGCCCGGAGGATGAGGAAAAGAATAGCTGCTGGTTGTTCAAAAGGGTAATTTACCCTCCCCTCCTTATTCTTTTGCCAAATATTTTTCCTGCACATAAAAAGAACATCATTACATATTAAGTTATAGAATAGATGTAAACCTAAATCATGATGCATGCAAATATTCTATAACTTAATGTAGTTATTAGCAAACCTAAAAGATACAATTAAAGTTACTTAGGCGTAATATTAGTCCATTAAAATGGACTCATCAGTTATCGTAGATGTAAGTGTAAAATAACACTCTTTCATACTCTTTCGTGTTGCATTCCTTGAATAAGATAAAATAAACAAGCCAGGACTGGAGAGAAATCCATTTCATTACCACTTAAAGTTCCATCTTTGTGCATTCACTTGTTAAAGAATAATGGCCATCAAAACTGAAAAACCAGTTGGGAGCTTGGGTACTGTGGGTTGGACCCAATGGGCCTTTTCAGGTTTTCTTGGGTTCGAGCCGGGTCGGGCCTAAGTCCAATTTTTTTAAAAACTAAGGCCCGGGCTCGACCCATGTAATATTTGGGTTCGAGTTGGGTCAGGCTTTTTCGGGTTGAGTTTGGGCTAAGATTGGGTTAGCCCAGCCCAATGCTTCACACTATCTGTAGGATTTAATTTTTAAGGCTAAATCAAGCACTCCATATTATTTTTGATTTCTAAAGGAATATACCTACACTTGTACTTTCAAAACATGATTTGCCTCACTGAAACTTGATTGAATATACCAAAACCTTAAATCCTTGAAGCTATTAAGCAAGATTTGAACCCTAAAATACACCTCATCCATAATAATCATGCTTGAAAACCCTGGTTGTGCACATGCACACGTATTAATCGATCATGAAGGGCACAACCCATATTTAAGGGTGATGAACCCATATTTGTAGGCTATTTATGTATTATAATGCCTAGACATTAAGTTAACACAGTCATGTACACAACAAAATTAGAATGAAAATTAGGTAACGTAGAATTGCTTATCTTATGCATTTCATGCATTATAAGCATATGCAAATGCCATTTAGAATTTATTTAGGATAACATGCATTAGAACATAAGTAGGTTACTGATGTACATACATTTAATTAACCTAAAATATTTATTTATGCATGTTCCTACGATCATAGAAGCATCATATGAATATTACATAACATATATTATCATGCATTTAGATTAATCTGTACACACTACTAGAAAATTAAAATTTAATCACAATTATTTAATCATAATTTTAAAGACCGTAACTAAAAATAACTTATAGTCACGATTTTACTTAAAATCACAATCAAAGAAATTAAGGATAATTATTTTATTACTTACATTTCCATCACGATTTTTAAAATCATCAACATGATTTCACTTGAAATCGTGACTATAGGCTTTGTTACCAAAACAAAATTTCCCTCCATTACTTTTCCCCTGAACCCACTGCCGCCATCACCTTCCCCCTCCCCTGACTCCCCAGCCCCCTCCTCGACAGTATAGCTCCTCCTCTCTCGACCATCCCCTATGGCGTAGCTCCCTCCTTTCTGGCCTAAGGCGCCTCCTCCGACCATCCCCGCCCCAGCATCACCTCTCCTTCCCCTCAAGGAAGCCGTCGAAAACCACTATTGGCCCCATCACCTTCCCCTCCCTCAACTCCCCAGGCCCCTCCCTGACGGCGCAGCTCCCTCGACCATCTATTGCCCCCTTCCCTCTATCGACGATGGCACCTTTCCCAACCTTCCCTTCCCCAGCAGCGTCGCTCCTCCCCCTCGAGGTCGCCGCCTCTCTTCCTCCCTCATCTTCCCCGGCAGCACCTCTGTTACCGCTATCGCCGCTACACTTCATTTCATTCATTCCTTCTCCAACTCCACTTCTCTTGATATCCTAACTTCCAGGGTTATTGTTGTTATAGTACTGCTTGAGCCCTATAACACTGCTTGCCCTCGCTGACCTCCTCACCCTCCTCCACCTTGCCCTCTTCCATCACTACTACATCGAGTTCCCTCCCCAACCTCCTCCCTTGCTGCAATCAATTAATGGTGTTCTCATCAAGTCGGATTGAGATCGTGGTGGCGTTAGTGAGATCAGCTCAGATGGAGGCAATGATGGAGTGGGGAAACGCACCCCTTGAGGCTCTTCTCCCTATTCCACCTCCCCTTCCCCTGCGACTCCAACCCCTCTCGTCGACCCCCTTTGTGCCCTCTCCAAGCGTCACACGCTCACAGTTGTGGCAGTGCAATCCCCACGAGAGCCATCCCTCCTCTGCAATTGCGAGGTATCGACTGCCTCTTTACTTGGTAAAGCATGGATAGTTTTCATAGTTGTGATGGCCACTATAGTTGCCATCAATGCCTGGCCTTCGGACTCCGATCCTGGTGTCTTCTTCTTACAACGCATTAATCGCTACCTACAATGACCCCGAGTTCTTCCGCCTCGTCATTCAAGAAGCTGGCTACAACGATGACATCAACAACGATAGTACTATTGGGGAGGAGAAAGTTAAAGAAGAAGAAGAGGAGGATGAGGGGAGCAGTGCTGGTGGAGTGTCCCCCCTCCCCCACTTTGTTGATGCTTCTCCCAGCCTCGAGATTGTTGTGGGACCTTCAGTGCTGGAGTAGTAAAGTAGCAGCAGCATTATTCAAGAGTTCATGACGAAGAAGAAGAAGTTCCTCCTGCTCATCTGGATCACCCTGCTACCACAACAAACCCATGGGTAAAGCTTATCGCCTCACTGTAGGAATCATAAGGAGGCCCAATATCTAATGTAGATACTGTCGAAATGAGAGCAAGGGGGGATCTAAGGACCATTTTGCAAGAAGTATTCTGTGTATGTCAGGCAAAAAACGTAAGTGCCCGTTGTCCTCTTGAGGAAGAACAGGGCAATCGGTGCTCACCCTCCTCCCCCTCCGCATCCTCCTCCTCGTCCCTTCCACGAGATCTGGGCGATGGTGCAAGTAGCGAATGAGGCCGACATATGGGGTAATATTGTTCATAAGGCTTTGTCTCTTTAAATTTGGGGTCCACCTTTTCTTTCTTTTTTCTGCTCAACAGCACTAGAGGCTCTGGACTTGAAGCCATCTCTCTGTCCCTGTGTGTGTGTGTGACAGAAGATTGATTTCAGCTTAGGAGAGATAAAAAGGGTAATGGAAGTTTCCTGCTATTGTTTTTAACCTTCTACGAGAGTCAATTTTGATATGCTAGAGGAGAGATTACAAAAAAAAATAAAAAGAAAAAGGAAAGAAAGAACAAGCGCCAAAATATGCATCGAGGAGCCACCAGTGAGTTGTTTGCAGTAGTGCACTTGTAACTGATATTTGGTTGATGTGTTTAACATAAAAGGATATTTGAAAGCCTTTTTTTTTCTAATTTTTTGAGAAGGGTAAGTACAATGGTTTACCTTTCTATAATTTCTTTATGTTTTCCATGTTGGCATCCATGAACTTTCCCAAACTATCAAAACTACCCATGGTTTCAAGATCTCCTCTTTCTAGTTTCAAATTTGCTGGAACACTGTAAGAAGGGTTGTGGTCTCCCATTGCTTTAATTTCATGAGCATGAAGATGCTATGTAGCATATTTGATACTTATCAAAGTTATATCATATTGAGAAGAATCTGATTTGAGATTGTTCAGCTATTGGACATCACCAACAACTTTGATTTGATTAGGTTGTAGAACCAACAACTCGAGGACATCACCAACAATGCTAAGGTCTCATTCACCGCCATCTCCTTGTCCTCCTCCCCTTCCATTAGATTGATCATTCACATATTTGCATATTTGGATTTTTATTCCCATTAGGTTGTGACAAGGTTATGTCTATTTGGAGAGGTTTTGGTTTATTCATGGACCCAAAACGCCATTTGCAAGGCCCTTACTATCTAATTATATTCAGTTTCAACATATTTTGGGGTTTGTTTAACTGATCGTATGATTTTGGTGGACTAGGGTCTTCTTCACAAGGTGTTTTCTTTTTTCTCATTCAAACAAAATAGAGGATTATAAACTAATTGTTCTTCTCTTTCGAGCTTCAGATGCTGTCATCTAATGTGGTCTCTGATTTTTGCCATCTAAAGTTAGATTTGCCATTTGCTTTTTACATAAGTCTGTACCATGTTCGTAGCTTTCAAGAAACAATGCAAGGAACAATTTCATTTTCTTACCACAAAAGTTACATTTTCATTCGATATGTTGTTGTAGGCTTGTAATGTAGTGTCGGTTGAGCCAACTAGTAAATATTAAGTTTGTTTATGTTTTAAACTTTTGTCTTGTTTCCTTCAGTGCACAACTAGTTTAAATGAAGTGTCCTTTTTGTCAATTCGTAGTTAGTTAGGCTGGACTCAATTGGTTAGGCCAACACATAATTTGCCAAGGAATTTTCATAATGAGTTGAAGTGTTGTATCCATCGAGGTTTAAGGTTGAGTCAGATCAAATCTTGTATATAAAATGGCCATGGCAAACCTTGATGAGACTATTTGATCACTTGACCTGGTAAGGAAGTTGGCTGAGTTGGTCTGTGGTGTACTTTAAGGCCTTGGTGCTCTTTTTTTGAGGTGTCAATTAGGACTGTCACCTGCTCATGCCAAGCAAAGGTAAGCCTCCAACTAGAAGAGAAGAAAGCCTAAGTAGTTACTTTCATGGATTATTTCATATTTCTATTTCAGAATGAACTTCTATGGGGTAACTCTTGATGTTATTTTTAGTTCTTTGGTAAATATGTTGAGTTTAGACAATGACCTTTTACTAGTTGAGATAACCAGGGAGGACCTCCAACTGCCTATATCTCTGTAATCATTTCATCTGGATAACTTGGATCCTTGGAGTAATCTTCTCCACTCATCATATAATAATGGAAGTTGGCCGACATAATTAAGTTGGAAAAAATTGTAGCCAACAAAACAATGTGAATCAAATGGAAGGTCCACTATTGCAATGAATGCAGTGGTGCATTCACTTCTGAGACCTTCTCCAACTTTTCAGAGTTTGTATTTAATGTCATTTGTAGTGATCAAAGCTCAAATCCTAGTCTAACCAAGAAAAATTAATTCTTTCAACTTGTTAGTTTTGCATCTAGTGTTTCCAAGACAACTACCTAAACTTCTTTAGCCCAAATTGTAAAGTTGGAATCTTCAACCTGTAATATTACTCAGCTTGTTTCCAATGCAAAGCCATTTTTGAGATGCTTAAGAGAATACCTACTAGTAAAACTTACTAGCTAACTTTTATTTTATCAAATATAAATGCAACACAAAATTGTTGCATGCTTTATTAATAATTTGCCTGAGCATTTGTCAATCAAGGAGACTCATAAAATGTCTTTAAGCCCAACAGGAAGACTCCAAAAGTGTGAATCACTATGCTTCTTAGTTATCACAGAGAGAATGGGGTAAGAACATGTTCATTAGAGTTCACCTACCAATTTGGTGTGAATTATGCTTCTCATTCTCTGTTGTATTATCAAATTAGTTGTTATGCTTTGATTATGTATTAGTCTTGTCACCCATTTGGGGCAATTAATTTCTATTCAAACATCAATTCTGTATTCATCAGAATGTGCAGTCTTTTTAGCATTGAACTTCTGATATCCTAAATTCAGTTGGAAGGCAAAATGAAAATTGAATTGTGTAGTACCTCTTTCAAGTCAAGTGACCGTTTCTTTTTTTTTTTCCCCATCTATAGGATGCTTTTCTCATTAGTCAATTATCCTGGGGTTTTGTCAATGTGCTCCAATACGTCCTTGGCATGTCTCCGAAGTGCTTATTTTTTGGATTGCCAAAATCATCAAGATTTTTGTTTGAAAAATCGAAATCATCAAGATTTTGGCATTTCCTCAGCATTCTTCCAGCATGCTTTAGAATGCAATTTCTCAAAATTGTCAAAATAATGCCAGTTTGAAACTACTGCTTTGTTCTAGATCCCTTCCTCATTTATATCTGATAGCATAAATGGGACCATGAACTGAGCTCTAATCCTAAATCATGATTCACAAACAAAGGGATCATGAACTGAGCTCTAGAATCTGTCTAGTTAACCTAGTTAAGTATATGCTTGTGTTGTTTTCTTCGTACACATTGAAATGCCTAGAACATGTTTTACAATAACTCCCTTTACTAAGAAAGGCTCTATATACACAATAGGTTCATCTTGGCTCTTAATGGCTGATGCTCATCTGCTATTAAGAGTATTTTTCTATGTCATTTTTTTAAAGGACTCTTTTTTTAATTGAACAGGGAGGATTTGACTTAATCCACAGTGGAAGAGACAAGATTGAGACTTCAGAGCAGGTTTCTACTTTTTCTAGGCAATAGGGTGGACATAATTCCTGTTGCACTGTTTCTTTCATTGTTGGCCCATCGTATTTTCATTTTGACTGCAGTTTAAACAAGTTGAATAAATTGACAAAAAGCTTGATTTGGATGGGATTGTTGTGATTGGTGGGTCTAATTCTAATACAAATGCATGCCTTCTTGCTGAAAACTTCGGGTGAGATTGCATTGATATTTTACATTTGAGATAAATTAGCTAGGATATAATTCCTTAAGATTTTACAAAAAGAAATTGGCTGCTAAAATCCATGTGATCAAATTAGTTCATGCTTAAGTAGGATGAATATGGTTAAATGCTTGGTTTGGCATCATAATCTTTCGAACATGATGTCTTCTAAGAACAGGCAAAAGAATATGAAAACTAAGGTTATTAGATAGCTGAGGAATCGTCTGCTATCCTATGATTTTATCCAGCTCTTCCATACCCTTGAGCTGTATTTCTGGTTTCTTTCCCATTAATGAGGCTATTGCACTCTATTAAAATTGTACTCTGTTGAAGCACCTTATTTATGGGTACTACATATATCTTTGTGTAGCACAGATCAATATTCATTTTAATCATTCTTAGACTTCTTTTTAGATGGGTATATAACACATGGAATATTTTTATTATTGTCTGCATCATTTTTTTAATCGAATAATGCTTGTTAATTGGTAATTTATCATTTTTTGGGTGAGATTCATTGTAGTTTTATAGTTTGTGGGATCTTTTTGCTTAATGAATATGTGGATTGGGTTCTTATGCTGTTGATGCCATGTTCACACTCCTATTTTCTATGTTAGCTTGTATTTTCCTTAATATACAAGTTTTACCAGGTAAATGACATGGTGAAAGAACTTGACAAGCTTCTAGTGGCCATAGATCAGGAGGGTGGGTTTGCTGATAACTACACTTTGTACCTAAAGAATTCTGTTTGGCTTTGAAGAAAGGGTTGGAGAGCATTTCTGAAAAATCTAGGACATGCAAGGTTGCTACTATACCTCTACATAGATACCATCTTTAATCCATCTACCACCTTTTATTTGGAAGGCCGCTTTCTCTTTAATATCCATAAATGTGCATTGCTTCTGGCTCTTTTTCAATGTTAGTTCCAATCTATTTTGTTATTTGGGTGTATCTTCATTTGGCAGGGAGCAATAGCAGAGCTAGTTGCCAAGGTTCAACATCTTCAAGATAAAATGGTGTAGGGTAAGGTAGAATTCCATAGTATTATGGATTTTTGTTTAATTTACTGTCATTTGCCGTTGTGGGAATGCCAAATTTAATAATGAGAGTACCAATGAGAATGATTTATTTCTGCACCTACATCAGGATAAATTCTGTAGATTCTATGAATGACCATGAAGCTTGTATGACAATCTTTATTGTAATGAGGTTTTTTTTCTTCTTTTTGTTTTTATGTATGATGATTTAGGTGATTATATTTCCTGCTTTTATCTCTGGTTACATGTTGTGAAAGTAGAAATAATCATATAAGAAGGCTAAGTATGTAGGTCAGCCCCATGGAACTGTCCGTGGGGGAATTGTATTATGGTCAGTACAATGTCCTTTAGGGCTCATTGTTTCTTCCCTATCGATGATTCTCAATTCTCATTATTGATAGTAGACAGATCACCTAAGATACAACCCTCAATGCACAAGATGTGTGATGTGACTAGATTTTCATGCATCTTGGTCTATTTCCTAGTTGCTTGTTTTTCATCTACTTTTTGAAGTCATTCAACTATCTTTTTTTTCCTCTCCCTCCCTCGCTCACTCTCTCTTCTGCCAAGTTGGTTGCATTGGGGATTGCATCTTGAATTTTAAGTACTGATTTTATTCTTATTTGAAGGTAAATGTGTGGAAAACTTATAAGATGTAGAAGTTATCTTTTATTAAACTTCAGTAAAGATTTCGATTTCCCCCACCTTCTTTCAAATATGACTCTTGAATATATTATTGTTGTAAATATGCCTTTAATTCACTCCTTTGTGGCTTCATTTGGATATTGTCATGTCTTCTCATCATCACCACAAAATATTGAGCCTTCACAAAGGGTTCAACCTTTCTTAAATTGATTGCGACATGCTAAAATTTTCCTTATTTTGAATAATTGGCCTGACTTCTTTGTGGTTTCACCTGATTATAGATGTTGATTTTTATGTTTGCTTTTTTCTAGTGAAAGATGGTGTGATTTGTTTTTGCCAATATCTTATATTTATACATGCAATCTAACATGTTTGTTTTCATGTAATTTGCACTGGTCTTCTTTTGTCATCTTAAGTTAGTAAGTTCAATTCTCATGTAGTTTCTGCAAGGGAAGGCTACATGGAAGGTGTAGTCAAGCAAGCCTCTAATAGCCTGTATTGGGACATCTAGAGCCATTGGAAGCTGGGCTTGAATTTGAGCACAAGCCTCTAATAGCAAGCATTTGGAAGGCTACATTTATTTATTTTTCTCGTTTTAAGAGACCTTTAGTGATGGTTGGTTAATCGTGACCAAAGGTGCTCTTTTTTCTTTTATTTCAAATGTTGGTTTGATGAAAGCTCTTTCTTTGGTCACGGTTTTACAACAATTACTAAAAGTCTTTGGTCAAAGTTTATAACCATGACCAAGATTGTTGAAACTAGTCATGTGGGGGATTTAGTCACGGTTTTTGGTAGAACCGTGACCAATGGGGTGGAATCGTAACCAAAGGCCTTTCCGTTACGCAACTTTTGGTGACGCTAATGGGTAACACTTATAAACCCTTTAGTCACGATTTTGGGTGGAACCGTAACCAAAGACGCTTTTGTCATGCAACTTTTGGTGACGCTAATTGGTAACACTTATAAACCCTTTAGTCACAGTTTTTAACTGTAACCAAGACCCTTCTTTGTTGTAGTGACATTATATAGTAGTTTGCCTCTTATTGTTGCCAGGGGACGGGGTGACATCATTTCGAGGCTTTGGATTGAAAATCTAACCATACAAATCTGATTTGGGTGACAATCGAAATCCAATGCCTCCAAGATCGCCCCGATCGAACCTCCGTAAAATCAAATGCAGTTTGAGGAAGATCAATGACCAGAGGGCGAGATGATACAATTTAAAGCCTTGAAGGACTAATCCAATCGTAAGGTTGGGTTTGGATTGATGATCGCTGTCCAACGGCACGAGAATCGACCCACTTCGACATCTGAGTGTTACCTATGAAGAAAAGATGGACGGTCTAGATGGTGCCACGTGGCACCATCCAGACCGCCCAAGGATGCCACCAAGCCACCGCTGCCTCTTGATCTTCATCCAACGACTGAGAATGCACGAACGAAAAAATAAAAAACATGACATAGAGAGGGGTGTGGCGCAGTGAGTGAGTGCCTTATGCGCAACACGAGGAGCACGTTCGAATCTGCGTGAGCGGATTAAATTAGCTGAAGGTAGCAGCGGGCGAAATTCACCCACTGGATCAAGATCAGGCGATTGTGGCATGGCCACATGGAAGAATCCAGTGTGCTAGATGAGAGCGCTACGCATACGCGAGCGGTCACACGCGATTTGAAGAAGCAGAGCACGATCTGGACCATTGATTCGTGATCCAATGGTTGAAGAGCGGTGCCTCTTCAACGCATGTAATGCACGTGCGAACCGATGCCCCCTCCGCACCGTAGGATGAAGATTCGATGGTCCTCACCTGTCCATTCATCTTCACCAACGTTTATCTTCAGCGACGTATGCGTGTGTCCCTAAAGGCTTATATTTTATTTTAAAGATGTGAAGTGCCTCTTTTTCCCTTATATCCTCAACTATAAATAGGACCCCATACCCACTTGTCACATCATCCCTTTCTCAATCTCTCCTCTCCAAATGTCTAAGGAGCTAGGCCTAAACCCAGGATGCTCATCTGGAGTAAAAAATCAAAATTTTGTCCATCTTCTCATCCTCTTCATGGAGCATCCCGTGATTGTCTTCTCACCACCATTCGGGAAGTAGATCCCACTATGACGCTACCCTGCTTCATCCTCCGTCCTCCAGCTTCGTTCTCCTTCGTCTAGCATCTCACCACCATCTTCTGAGAGCTTCGTCAATGCGGCTCGTCCTCCAAGTAGTCATTGAGAAGGATTTTTCTCATCCCTATCTTTTTACTATTTTCTAGCGTAGATTTATTTTCTTCAAGTAGTTGTAATTGACTCTGGATTATTTAAATGCAAGTGCTATTTATCCTCTCTCTATTTTTCTCTTTCTTTGGATTATTCTATCTCTTTTCTGCATTACTTATTCTTTAGGTAGAATAGCTAGCGTAAATTAATTTCAACCAACTACTCTGCTTTAAAAGATATAATTACAAATTTTAATCAAATGTAACCTCCCTGTATTTGACTCGGGACTCATAAGAGTTTCGTAAAATTTATCTGATAGTGGATTTTTACGTACTACAATGATAGGTTTTTAACGTTTTGCATACAAAATCTCACTAATCATTTTGGTGCCATTATCGAGGAGGCAACGTTTCCTAATTATTTTCCACATTCCTCGCACTTATTTGATCTCTAACCTCTCTTTTATTTCTTCTATTGTCTTGTAGGTGTCCCAATAAGATCTAAGAGCTGTAGGTAGGAGTAAAGTGCGGTTGAATACCATTGTAAGTGGTCCCCCATTCTTTCCCCCTCCATAGCTTTCATTTCATCACTTTAATTCAAACCCTAATTAACCTAGGTGCTTTCATAAACCCTAAGGTTAGTTTGGTTGTTTGGTTGTACCTTCACCTAGCTTACCCTCCGCTTATAAGAAAAAATCTAAAAAAAATTTAATTTGATTGTGGGATTTCCTTACCATACACATCACATACACCTATAGAGGTACACAACTTCTTCTGATTTGTCTTACTCAGCCGGTAAACTAATCTTTGGAATATATAATTGAGTAGAAATCAGATTAGGTAACCACATGCTTGCCTAATTTAGTGATGCATCAAGGTCAATTGCTTGAGTTGTTTGGACTGCACCACTTCAATTAAAAATAACTCATCAAGTAGCTTGCTCCTTAGGATTAACATTTAAGGTCAAATACTAGCACTCCACCTTATTTTGATTTCAAAGGAAAACATCTTCACCTGTGTTTGCAAATCTTGTTGTGCCTCCTGAACTTAATCAAATCAACCTTAATTCAAACTCTAAAAGCTATTTAAGCAAGATTTGAACTCTAAAATCCAGTCATCCAAATAATCTTGCTTGAAAACCCTGGTTGGCACACACACACACATCTCAAATTAATTGTTAAGGGCATAACCAACTCTAAGGGCCAAGCACATTCCAAAAGCTCAAACATCCCAAGCCTAAATAAAATCAAGTAGACGTTGGCTTTAAGGACTGGACTCGCTCTTTGGGCTCATATTGTGATTATCTACGATTAGTCTGCTTCTACTTGTCAATTTGATGTCTAGCTATAGGAGTAGTGTCAAACGACCGCGGTTGGGGGTATCAAAGGAACTTGAGGCAAAAGCCAAGGGAAGTACCTTCTCTCCAATCCCTCCCCTTAACTGTATGAATTGATTGGAATGGAGTAGACCGAATCATCTTTAATCTTAAGATGGGTTCTGCGAGTTTGTAGGTCTTTAGGCTACTGTTTACAACACCTGATCAGGTTTTAAGTAAAGTAAGTCACGTTGTAGTACAGTCGAAAAAGCATTGAAAACAAATAAGAATTTTTATTACTCGAATGTTGAGTCCGAGGTCGAACACAGGGAGCAAATGTAATTTACTCACTAATCTCAAGAAATGTAATTTGAACACTTAAATCTACTCAAAATCTAATTCAGAATATAATGCAGGAGTTTATGAATACTAAAATGTAGCAATAAAAGAGATATTGAGAGGAATAGGGCAAAAAGTCTGATTCTCTTTCTCTTGTTTAGCTTTCTCTTCTTTTCTTTCTTGGTTCTTTCCTTCTCTGCCATTTCCTTCTTGGCTTCTCTTCTTTCTTTTCTTCTTTGACTTTCTCTTCTCTGACTTTAGCTCTTTCTACTTTAGTCATGCCTTCTTTCTTCTTCTTTATCTTCTTCTTCCTTGATTTCCTCTTTCTTCTTTTTCTTCCTTTCCTCTGCGTGCTTGCCTTGGATTCTCTTTCTTTTCCTCTCTGTCTTTGGTCTTCTTTTCTGACTTCTCTTCTTCCTTGATTTCTCCTTCTTGGCTTATTCCTTCTTCTCTGCCTTTGCTTTTGCCCTTTGCCTTTTCTTTAGTCGCACCTTCTCTACTATAGTGCCTTCTCTTTCCCTTGGCCTTGGCTCCTTCTTCAGCTTCCTCAGCTTCTACCTTCAGCCCTTTGCTTTTCCTCCTTAGCTTCCTCAGCTTCTGCCTTCAGCCCTTTGCTTTTCCTCCTTAGCTTCCTCAGCTTCTACCTTCAGCCCTTTGCTTTCCTTCTTCTTTCTTGCCTTAGCTTTTCTCTTTGGCCTCAGCTTCCTCTACCTTCTCCTTCTTCTCTATGGCTGCACCTTTAGCCTCCTCTTCCTTTCTTCTTTTCTTTGCACACACGAGTGTAAAACCTACCCCTACCCTCCCCGAGTACACTCTCTCTCTATTTCTCTCTTCAGTTCGCTCTCTCAGAGCCAATAAATTGGGTATTTGGGTTGGGTCACGTGCACCTGGGTGCAGGCGCACCGGTGTGGGTGGTGCACGAGGAGTGCTGGGTAAATGGGTCAGCCAGCTAGGTCCATGTAGCGTGGGTCGCGGACAAGGCAGGTGAACGGGCGAGGGGACCTCACCTCGTGATCTGAGGCTAATAGAACGAAACACAAAAATAATTTAAGGGACTCACTGTGCTTCAAACTTTTCGAGGTGGGACTAAAAGTCCCACCCACTTCGCACACGCCCGTAAGTGATTGCTTTACCTAATTGCTATGGCTGGGTGCTCTCTCAAGGCCACTCTTTGGCTGGATGTGTGCGCGCACTCCTTCCGTACACCTGGGACTCTTCTGCCTGGAGCAATGCGACCTGGAGTGAGCTTGCAAGCTCCTTCATGCCTGCTCTAATGGCGGCGGAGATTGGACCTGGGTTTCAAGCAACATGGCCTTTCGGCCTCATTAGAACACTCAGGCAGCTTCGCCATGGCACGGCAAAGGTTCTACGGTAGGTGGCTGGTCGCGGGGTGGCCTAAGTGTGCGTGCCTTGGTCGCTATGTGGCCGTGAAGGTGGGTTTGGTCGGGGGGCAAGTGTGGAGGTGATGGCGGTCGATGGAGGGGTGGATGATGATCAGTGGGTGATGGCGGAGGTTGAGGGGTCTGGCGAGGCGTGTGGAAGTGTGGAGCGATGGATGCACCTTCGCCGGTGGTTGGTCGGAGATGAAGAAGATGGTGGTGGTCAGCGGCGTCGAGGGGTCGAAAGTAAAAATAAAGAAAGGGGAAATAAAGAGAGGAGAGAGAGGAAGAGATTTAACCTAACTAAGTGGACGAAAGGGGACAGGAGGGCGGTTGGCCATACCTGCCACTGCCGGAGAAGAAGATTCTAGTGGAGGTAGAACGGCAACGACGAAGGGGCTTTTGGCACATGCGCTGGTGTGGCGCGACGCGGAGGAAGGAGGTGAAGGCAGCTCTGTCACTGGTATTGTGGCAGAGCGATGAGAAGGAGGAGTCACAAGAACCTGCTGGACACTTGGTCGGAGGAGAAGGGAAGAAATTGGAGGGTTTACTCCAGCCAAGCCAAGCTGGTTTTGAGCGGTCGGATCAAGGGGTCCTTTTATAGCATCTAGTAGACGCTCTTGTACATGGAAGGCAAGCTTCCAAGCGTAAGAATACGCACCGGAGAAGGAATGTGAGAGATACCCATATCTCTCGTGCATTTGCACGAGAGATTGGGTGTAAATTAGACCTTGGAATTGCATTCAGATGATGGGGAATTCCTCAGAGAATCTCCCTTTCAAATCTGAGAGGGAATCTTTGAGGAATCAGGGAGAAATCATCCTTAAATCCTCGCCGGAGTAGGACTCCTCCGCTGTAATGGTGGAGGGACCTAATTGCAAAGAGTGGCGAGGAAGATAGGGGGTCTGTGTAATGATTTTCAAAAGCTAGGGGTCAAAATGTAATTGGGTGGACTGTTTTGCAAAGTAGGTCAAGGTGACCACCCCTTAGGTCAAAATTTTGGTACAAACCTAATTTGTACCTAAGGAATCCAATGGTGAAGTTGGATTTTAGGTTTGACTATGTTTGACTGGACATTTTACACAAAAACCTAATTTAGGTCAAATATCTAGCTAGGACCCCTACTTAGGTCAAAATAGGTTCCAAAGTTCAATTTGAATGTTCTAAACCCTAGAGGATATTTTTCCATGAATTTTAGAGAGTTTATTTTATTTTTATCCTGACCAGAACCTTGTTGAATTATGTGAGTCTATTTTAGGGTTATAAGAAGTCATTTAATTCTTAGATTGCATATGAACCCATTTCTGACTGAACCAACTCACTTTCTATCTTGTTAAGATCATTTGACCTATGTTTAGCCCTTGAGAAATCCCGTTGATGTACTGCAATGGTAAAATTACAGTTTTACCCTTTGTTATTTTCTTCTCAGAACAGTAATCCCTTGAATTAGGCCCTTCTTTAGGCTATGTAGGAGCTTTTGTTCTCCTTTCTAGGTCAAAATGGGCTAGTTAGGGCTCATGATGGTGTTCCCATCATACCCCCATGCCTAGCTTTTGCTAGTCCCTTAGCAAAATTTCAAGGTTTTAACTTCTGTTCTAGACCATGAGTTTCTTTCACCAGTTATGTTAAGTGCTTTTTCTTTTTCTTTTTGATTAGGTTAGAATGCCAACAGTAGGCCTAGAGGTACTCAAGTACCAACCAAGATCCGGACCTGGCCAGCTCTAGCCTCGGTCCTCTGCGAAGGTTTTTAAGGCCCGCAGGAACTATCCTAAGGTTCGTTGGACTCTGCGGTTAAAGCACCCATGCTTGAGACATATTTTAGCCTTGGTTCAGTTTGCAGTGCATTTTTGTAAGAGAGAGACAGAGGATTTATTTGTTTGAAGAGTTTTCTCTCTCTTTTCTTTTTATTTCTAGCTTCGGATTGGCTTCTCAACACGGTCTATATTGGATTCCTCGTCCCCATCATCAATCCTCAAAGGTCCCTGACAATCGATGCTTTGTGATAGCATCACCCATGGCAACCCCCAGAACCCTGGCTTTCGAGATAATCCTGCCCATTGGTGTTCTGTAGCTAAATCCAGACCCTGGCAATTGATATTTCGTGATAATGTCGCCCATGGCATCTAAACCAGCAGAGTGCTTATGTGCCCCCGGTAGGATATGTAAATATCCTAGGAGACAAGTAACGAGGAGACAATTTGTTGTTATGCATCTTCTAGGGTAGTTTCCCGCCTCTCCGCGTCGGGAACTCATCCAAATCAACTTGTGTTGATCGACTGCTCCTAATCTAGGCAACCTTTTCAGAGCATTTAAACGCTTTTGCGTGATTTTGATAGTTATGCGCACTGAACTTGACTGTGTGTGGATTGGAGTGCTTAGGTTACCGAGTCCTGCAAACCGAAGGTCAGTTAACGAGGCCGAATACTCCCTAAGCCTTAGACCTAATACTTAAGCTTTGCATTTTCCCCAACCTCTTGAGGATTATTCAGATCTTAGTGGATACTTGAATTTTTAAGCCTAAGAGTCTAGCCCAAAAAGCTTAAGATCAGCATTCCTACTAATCTCTTTTTGTGTCTCATTAGCACTTTTCTTATTTTTCTCTTTTCCTTGATATGATCTAGAATTTCAGTTAATCCCTTAATTTCTTACTAATGACTATCTTTTTCATTTTCATTTTGTGCTCCCTTTTGTCATTTTGCTCTTTTCCTCCTCATGCTTATGTGACTTCAAAATTTTCCTCCCTCCATTTTCTTTTGTTCTTTTTCATAATTTTCCTATTTTTTTAGTATTTTTGACAAATGTGAATTTTTTTTTGTGAGAATCCTTCTGACTTTTCTTGGTTTCTGTATGTATGCACTTTACCACCCCCTCATGCCTAAGTTTTGCAATGTCCTCATTGTAAATGGAGGTTGTGAAACAGTGTTAGGTCTAAGGACTTAGAATAAGATTTTATTGGGTGGGTGAATGGGTTGGGAATGACTTTTGCGGACGATTTCAAGCTCTGGTACATGTACCAGAGGTGGGATCGACCGGTCTAAGGCTGAACTCAGGGTATAATAGACATGGAGTACAGATGGATAATCAGATGGATCTTGGATTTTTTGAAATGACAGGTTGCCTCCCATTAAGCGCTAAATTCAATGCCTTCAGCCGAGCGAAAAATGGGATGAAGAGGGAGTGGTCAAATCAGTAGAGTTTTGTAGAACAAGCATCTTGATTAAGAGCCTGGTTGGTCCAACCAGGTGCTTGTTAAGATCAACAGGCTGATGATGCAGCCCGAACCCAATTAATCTGGTGAGTTAATAGATGTAGATCAAGAGATGTGGAACCCACCATATGTAATGGAGCTCGAATAGATGTGGAAGTGTAAACTCGGGGTTTGGCTGAGTCGAATCAACCCGGTCAGAGTAGGGATCCGTGAAGTAATCAGTGAATGACATGGAAACCTTATAGGGGTGATTAGAGAATGATGGATCATGTTTTTTAGTTTGATCAATGTTTAATACCCGATGTATGTGTGGAGTTAAATCATCTGCAAACGGCTCAGTGACAGGGGAATCATAATAGAAATTGAGTTCAATTGTGGGTCAGGGTTGAAAACGGGTTTTGATGGGTTCTGTATGTGTGGAAGAGGTGGCTTCAATGAGAATTATGCATGAGGGCTCTTCTAGAAAGAAGTGACAAGTGGTTTCATGTAGAGAGTCCTCATAGCAGCTTTCAAAGTCAAAAGTGAATTCCTGAAGAGTGTCGATAGGATACTAGAGATCTGAATTGAGAAAAGATTCAAATTTTGGGTTGCAGTCACTCTCGGCATTTTTTGGTTTTGATTCCTGAGGATCAAAAAGAAATGATTCCATCTCACTGGAACCTGAACTTAAATCAGTGATCTCGGGAATTGGGACCTCAGAGTTGGAGTCGGAGAATGAATCATGTGAGCTGAGGTCGTAGATTGGTTTGTTGTATTCATGAAGCAGAGTTTCTTCGAAATCATGGTCAGATTCGAAATTATCGGAGATATTGCGAAAATCAAGTTCTGAATGAGATTCGAGATCGTGAGTTCCACCACAGAATAGATCATGTGATGTAGATTTAGCAGCTTGACTGGGGTCTATCCTATATGTAAATTCTAAGCTCAAAAAGTTGTCCTTATTTGGTCTAGGCTCAAGTTCTAGGCTTGTAGGAAAGACCCAATCAACACCCCACTCATCCAACTCCTCGGTTTCTGTGTCGTAAATTGGCATGACTTCCGAAAAATCGATCTGATTCTCTGAGGATGTTGGAGAGAGATATTCATCAAATAGAGGCCCAGAATCATACTCTTCTTTGAAAATTTGATCTTCTTCATACAGGGCCTCGTAATCTTTCCAATAGGTTTCAGATTCAGATTCTAGGCTTGAGATGTGGGTTAAATTACTAGAATCTAGGTCCGAATAACCTTCGAGGGTCACCTTATCAGAATAAGGGGCGGGATTTATACCCTTGAGAGGTTCAGTTCTAATCTCATTATTGCAGGAGTTTTGGAGTTTTATGCTTGGTGATCTAGGGTCTAGGGTTAGCTCTACATTGTGTTCTCTTGCAGTTGGAACTTCCCAACCTTCTTCATTATCAAGCACATTGTACTCCCTTTGGGATGGGAATCCATAACAGCTCTGTGCCTCAAACCCGAGATCTAAAAAATAGGATTGATCCTCGATATTGTTCCAAGATGGTTCATTATCTGTTTGTGGCATATACGGGTATTTCTGGTCGATAATTTGTTTCAATAATCTCATTATCTCTTCCCATTTTTCAAGATCATCTTGGTGTTGTTCCCAAAGTACAGGAATTGTCATGCATTGGAGGTATTCAAAATTATGTAATTTTTCTATCTCAATGTATCCTGTTATGAGAATGTCTCGGGTTGATCCGTTTGTGGCTTCTGTTAGTAAAACTTGGGCACAATTTATGATGAAGGTTGTGATGGTTGGTACATTAACCTGAATGTCTTCTATTGGTGTTGAGGGGTTATATTCAATTTCATAGAATTCAAGGGCATCCTTAATCATCCTATCTCTCATGGATTTCAGTGATTTAGGTTTTTTGAATGGTAATCATAAGTAGTTTGGCTGCATATTTGGATCAAATGGTGGAACCAAGATGTAGAATCAGAGTTTGGATCAAGATGTAAAATTGAGTTGTGAAGCGATTAGATTTGAATAGAGAGTCCCACTTGAAAATCTATATGTGTGCTCTAAAGAGAAGAGATGAGGGACTGGAGGTGTTTTTGACCCAATCAAGGCACCCAAAGATGTTTGGATGACTATGGAGGTTCGGGGTGGATGATACCCCTGGATCGGAAGGTTGTCCACCGGAGAATTACCTGGGCAGCCAAAGAGGGAGAGTCCCGCAAAGACTCCTACACGGTAGAGCATCCCCATGGGTTACAGGGTTTCCCCCACCCGGCCTCTCTTGTCACTGAGATTCCAGGTAGACCAGAATGGGGACTTTGACCTCTTAAGTCTACCACTTTTAAGATCAAAGGTGCTTTAGGGTTTTCACTTGAACTTTAGATGTTTTGGTGTTGTGACCTAATTTGGAGGTTGGTTGACCCAAGGGGTCAACTTCACCTGACCTACCCTAAAGATGGTAGAATGATTCCAGGTCAAGACCTAGAAATCACCCTGATTTGATTCCCAGGTTATTAGGTCCAAGGATTTTACGATTCAAGTGATTTTAGAGCTCAATTTTAGGGTTTGTCTTGCTTAGATCTCTTCAACTAAGGGCTTGGGTAGCACACTGATGTGGGAGGGTTTGTTTCTTTCTATGCAAGCATGTGTGACTAGCACTCCAAAAAAATCCTACTGTTGAAACCCTAATTTGGTTCTATTTCCAATCCTCTTTTCTTTTCACAAAAGTTCTCTTTGGACTTAAAAACAAGAATTGTGTTGTCCGCGGAGATTAAGCGTGATTTCTACTAGGCATAGGAATTTGTAGGATAGGATCTCTAAAAATCGCTTCAACTTCAATAAGATTTGAAAAATTTCGCAAAATCAGGAAACTTTTGCCTTTAAATGGTAATTACTATAGAAAGAAGGCAGTTGATTCCTAGTTTCATTGCTTCCTTTTGTCTTCCCAAGATTAAGAGATGGATTTAGGGAAGGAAAGAGAATTTACCTACCCTGGAGTGGTTGATTTACGTCGGAGATTTCTTCATGAAATGCCTTGCAAAAATCACAACAAAACAAATAGGGCAAGTTAGTATTCAAATATAATCAAACAGAATGCAGAGATTAGTGATAAATTGCGCGTTGCTCCCTGGCAACGGCGTCAAAATGTTTACAGCACTTGATTGGATTTTAAGTAAGTCGCGTTGTAGTACAGTCGAAAAAGTGTTGAAAACAAATAAGAATTTTTATTACTCGAATGTTGAGTCTGAGGTCGAACACAGGGAGCAAATGGAATTTATTTACTAATCTCAAGAAATGTAATTTGAACACTTAAATATACTCAAAATCTAATTCAGAATATAATGCAGGAGTTTATGAATACTAAAATGTAGCAATAAAAGAGATATTGAGAGGAATAGGGCAAAAAGTCTGATTCTCTTTCTCTTGTTTAGCTTCCTCTTCTTTTCTTTCTTGGTTCTTTCCTTCTCTGCCTTTTCCTTCTTGTCTTCTCTTCTTTCTTTTCTTCTTTGACTTTCTCTTCTCTGACCTTAGCTCTTACTACTTTAGCTGTGCCTTCTTTCTTCTTCTTTATCTTCTTCTTCTTCCTTGATTTCCTCTTTCTTCTTTTTCTTCCTTTCCTCTGCGTGCTTGCCTTGGCTTCTCTTTCTTTTCCTCTCTATCTTTGGTCTTCTTCTTTTCTGACTTCTCTTCTTCCTTGATTTCTCCTTCTTGGCTTCTTCCTTCTTCTTTGCCTTTGCTTCTGCCCTTTGCCTTTTCTTCAGCCGCACCTTCTCTACTGTTGAGCGCGAGAATCTACGCTAACGTGTTTGGTTTTTTTGAAAAACCCGTCGTTGTAGTTCGAAAGCGAAGGATTCGTGTTCAACAAATAAAATTTATACCGAAATAAGAATTCCGGGTCGAACACAGGGAGGCGAACGTTTGATTTAAAAACTCCGCGTTTCTTTTTATTTTGTCACAAAGAAATTCAATTTAAACTATCTAAGTATCTACAACAAATAAAAGAGAGAGAGAGAGCGAAGGAATACTATACATGGAAATCAAAATGAGATATAGAATAGACAAGGAATTTATCATAAAAGAGTTCTTTCATTACAACTAGAAAACATAAAACAATTACTCTAGAAAGCATTAAAAGAATGGAGGGAGAAATGTCCTCCTCGACGATCGCTCGGAGGACGAATAGACTACTCTAGAAAGCAGTAAATCTATACTAGAAAGCAGTAAAAAGAATAGGGAGAGAGAAATCCTCCTCGACGGTCGCTTGGAGGACGAGCCGGACGGGACGACGCCTGGACGAAGGAGAACGAAGCGGGACGAAGGAGGACGAAGCAGAAGAACGGGAACGAAGCAGCACGCCGTCGTCGTCGCGGGATCCACTTCCGAAGGGGGACGAAAATTTGGACTTTATCTCGCGAGAAGCATCCCGGGTGTGGGACAAGCTTCTCTTGAGCTTTGGAGAGGTAGAGAGGAGAAGGAAGGGATGAAAATTTCGTATGGAGGGGGTCTCCTTTTATAGTTGCAAGGAGTGGGGGCAAAATGGACATTACATCTTCAAAATAATAAATAAGGGGTCTTTAGTGACGGATAAAACCGTCGCTAAAGCCCCGCCGTCGCCGTCGCCGCCGCGCCACGCGCGCCCGCTCGGCTGGCCTGCGCGCGTAACGCAGACGCACGTCCGCGTCGTCTCAGCCGTCCGATCGCGAGATCGGACGGCTTAGATCGCGCCCGCGCCCGCTGCGTAGCGCGCCGCCCGCGTGCGATCGCGCGCCCACCAGGGCGTCCAATTGCGCGTCGGCGCTATCGGGCGCGCGCGGCCGTTGGATCTTCATCCGACGCTTGTGCGCGCCCGCTCGCCCGCGCCTTCGCCCCCCTCTCCGCGGCTCGAACGCGCGACCTCCGCTTCGCCCGCAGCTGCGTTGCCGCTGCGCTACGCGGCGAAATGGTCGCGCGGACGTTTTTAAACGCGCGCGACCGCAGCCGTTGGATCGAGATCCAACGGCGGAGAGGAGACGTTGCGTGGTCTTCACAGGACTCCTGCGGCCGATTGGGCGGCTGGGATGGCGCCACGTGGCGCTATCTTGGCCGTCCATCTTCTGGAAGTTGTAGATGGTGCCACGGATGTCGGATTGACTTGATTTTTGTGTCGTTCGGCTGCGATCGTCGATCCGAATTCATCCGTGTGGTCGGATTTTCCATCTGAAGTGCGGATTTACACCATCCTGGCCCTTGATCTTCTAGGGTTCCCCGGTCTCTATCTGATGCTACGGATGCCTGATTAGGGCGATCTTGGAGTCGTTGAACTCCAATCGTCGCCCTGATCATATCCATATGGTTGGATCTTTGATCCGAGGCCCTGATAAAATATTTGCCCTGTCCAAGCACATAAAAGGAGACAATTAACCTCCATTTTATTCAAACTACTCTAAATGCAAGATGATGCATGTAATGCAATATTTATATCATGAAATGCAATCCTATGCTTAAGAACATGCATAAATAGACATTTTAAGTAGTGTAAATGTGTTTACATCATCTACTATAGTGCCTTCTCTTTCCCTTGGCCTTGGCTTCTTCTTCATCTTCCTCAGCTTCTACCTTCAGCCCTTTGCTTTTCCTCCTTAGCTTCCTCAGCTTCTGCCTTCAGCCCTTTGCTTTCCTTCTTCTTTCTTGCCTTCCTTAGCTTTTCTCTTTGGCCTCAGCTTCCTTAGCTTTTCTCTTTGGCCTCAGCTTCCTCTACCTTCTCCTTCTTCTCTACGGTTGCACCTTCAGCCTCCTCTTCCTTTCTTCTTTTCTCTGCACACACGAGTGCAAAACCTACCCCTACCCTCCCCGCGTACACTCTCTCTATTTCTCTCTTCGGTTTGCTCTCCCATAGCTAATAAATCGGGTATTCGGGTCGAGTCACGCGCACCCGGGTCTAGGCACATCGGCGTGGGTGGTGCGCGAGGAGTGCTGGGTAAACGGGTCAGGCAGCCAAATCCGCATAGCGTGGGTCAGAGACGAGGCGGGTGAACGAGTGAGGGGACCTCACCTCATGATCTGAGGCGAACAGAAGGAAACACAAAAAATAATTTAAGGGACTCATTGCACTTCAAACTTTCCGAGGTGGGACTAAAAAGTCCCACCTGCTTCGCGCACTCTCGCAGGTGATTGCTTCGCCTAATTGCTGTGGCTGGGTGCTCTCTCAAGGCCACTCTCTAGCTGGATTTGTGCACGCACTCCTTTCGCGCACCTGGGACTCTTCTGCCTGGAGCAACGTGACCTGGAGCGAGCTTGCAAGCTCCTTCACGCTTGCTCTAATGGCGGCGGAGGTTGGACCTGGGTTTCAAGCAACATGGCCTTTTGGCCTCATTAGACCACTCAGGCAGCTTCGCCATGGCACGACGAAGGTGCTGTGGTAGGTGGCTGGTTGCAGGGTAGCCTAGGTGTGCGTGCCTAGGTCACTTTGTGGCCATGAAAGTGGGTTTGGTCGGGGGGCAAGTGTGGAGGTGATGGTGGTCGATGGAGGGGTGGATGATGATTAGTGGGTGATGGCGGAGGTTATGAGGGGTCTGGCGAGGCGTGTGGAAGTGTGGAGCGATGGATGCGCCTTCGCCGGTGGTCGGCCGGAGATGAAGAAGATGGTGGTGGTTTGCGACGTCGAGGGGTCAAAAGTAAAAATAAAGAAAGGGGAAATAAAGAGAGGAGAGAGGGGAAGAGATTTAATCTAACTGCATGGATGAAAGGGGATACGATGGCTGCTGGCCATACCTGCCATCGCTGGAGAAGAAGATTCCAGTAGAGGAAGAACGACGACGACGAAGGGGCTTTTGGCGCGTGCGCTGGTGCGGCGCAACGTGGAGGAAGGAGGTGAAGATAGCTCTGCCACTGGTATTGTGGTAGAGCGATGAGAAGGAGGGGGAGGAGTTGCCAGAGCCTACTGGACACTTGGCCGGAGGAGAAGGGAAGAAATTGGAGGGTTTACTTCAGCCAAGCCAAGCTGGTTTTGAGTGGCCGGATCAAGGGGTCCTTTTATAGCATCTGACAGAGGCTTTTGTGCTTGGAAGGCAAGCTTCCAAGTGCAAGAATACGCACCGGAGAAGGAATGTGAGAGATACCCATATCTCTCGTGCATTCGCACGAGAGATTGGGTGTAAATTAGACCTTGGAATTGCATTCAGATGATGGGGAATTCCTCAGAGAATCTCCCTTTCAAATTTGAGAGGGGATCTCTGTGGAATCAGGGAGAAGTCCTCCTCAAATCCTTGTCGGAGTAGGACTCCTCCACTGTAATGGTGGAGGGACCTAATTGCAAAGAGTGGTGAGGAAGATAGGGGGGTCTGCGTAATGATTTTCAAAAGCTAGGGGTCAAAATGTAATTGGGTGGACTATTTTGCAAAGTTGGTCAAGGCGACCTCCCCTTAGGTCCAAATTTTGGTAAAAATCTAATTTGGACCTAAGGAATCCAATTGTGAAGTTGGATTTTAGGTTTGACCACGTTTTACTAGACATTTTACATAAAAACCCAATTTAGGTCAAATATCTAGCTAGGACCCCTACTTAGGTCAAAATAGGTTCCAAAGTCCAATTTGAAGGTTCTAAGCCATAGAGGATATTTTTCCATGAATTTTAGAGGGTTTAGTTG
Source organism: Thalassia testudinum (assembly GCA_037157565.1). Taxonomy (NCBI): domain Eukaryota; kingdom Viridiplantae; phylum Streptophyta; class Magnoliopsida; order Alismatales; family Hydrocharitaceae; genus Thalassia; species Thalassia testudinum. The sequence continues at coordinate 6,852,973 of JAZHRO010000056.1, forward strand.
ATTTTTATCCTGACCAAAACCTTATTGAATTATGTGAGTCTGCTTTAGGGTTACAAGAAGTCATTTAATTCTTAGATTGCATATGGACCCATTTCTGACTGAACCAACTCACTTTTTATCTTGTTAAGGCCATTTGACCTATGTTTAGCTCCTGAGAAATCCTGTTGATGTACTGCAATGGTAAAATTACAGTTTTACCCTTTGTTTCTTATTTTCTTCTCAGAAGAGTAATCCCTTGAATTAGGCCCTTCTTTAGGTTATGTATGAGCTTTTCTTCTCTTTTCTAGGTCAAAATGAGCTAGTTAGGGCTCATGATGGTGTTCCCATTAGCTACCCTACCTAAGGACAGGATTGTTTGCTTGTATTGCAGGGTCTCTTTCTCTCCGTCCTTCCGTCCCCATCCTAGTGTATGCTTGGAAGGAGGTCATTGAATCCTCGTCTTGAAGGACCATTAGACCATTCCAGGAGGTGTAGGTTGAATTTTATTCAAGTACATCCCATGCCTAATCAACCACCTCCTCCACTTCAAAATCAGCATGAGTTGCTGCAAAGGCAGTTAGAACAATTGCAGCAAATGTAAGCATGGTTCCAGCGAATGAATGGTCAGGGTGCTCAACCCTTGAAGGATTTTTATGATCCTTCAAATTATGGAGAACATCCTGGTGTCCAGATTCCAGCTAGTGACGTGGAAATTAAGCCCCATTTGTTAAGCCTAATCAAACATTTTCATGGGCTTGGCTCTGAAGATCTGTTTCAGCATTTGGAGGACTTGACCAGTTTGGTCCAGACCACCAAAGCATGAAATGTTGACAAGGGGCAGATGATCATGAGGCTTTTCCCCCACTCTCTCAGGGATAAGGCCACACATTGGTTTCGAACAATTGGGAGGCCGATAGCTACCTAGAATGATCGCAAATCGGCCTTCTTGAAGAAAATTTTCCCTGTTGGGCGTACCAATGCATTGCAACGGGCGATTACTACTTTCATTCAGCGGCCAAGGGAACCACTTCATGATGCTTGGAGCGATTCTAGGATATATTACAGAAATGTCCACACCACGAGGTGTCGAAATGGCAACTCGTGTAGATTTTCTATCACGGGTTGACTGAGCAACTCTGTAATCACGTGGATGCTTCTTGCGGAGGCAATTTCTTTAACAAGGATGCAGACATTGTGCATGGCTTGTTTAAGGAAATGAGTGAGAATTCTATCAATATGCCTCCATGGACACTTTCAACTAGTCCCAACAAACCAGTTTAAATGCTAATGAGGTTCGGGACTCTCATTTATTCAATATGGAATTGATTTGCAACAAACTTGATAAGGTGGTCCTAGTTGCAAAAGGAATGAAAGAGTGGATGGATGGAAACTCTGCATATACTTCTAGATCCACTCAATCCTAGAATTTGGGATTCCATCATCCTCACCCTATGAGGATGTGTATCCTATATAGGAGAATGTTAGGTCCAACCCATATTCTAACTCCTATAACCTGGGTTGGAGGAACCACTCTAACTTCTCCTGGAAAAACCTGGGGCAGCAGACCCAAATCCAGCCCAACAATTATGCACCACAAAGACCAATGGGTCAGGGTCATGTTTACACTCAGCTGCCTCCTAATTAGGTCAATCATCCAACATGGAATGCCCGTCAACCTGCAAGGCAGGTTGATCTGAACCATCGGATGGTGGAAATGCAAGGATCCATGCTCCAGCTCATGTAGCAAATGAAAACCTCACTGGACAACCTACAATCTGGGCTCATTACTAATACTTGTCGGCCCGGATCTCTACCATTTCAACCCATACCCAACCCTCGAAACATACAAAATCAGGGCAATCGATCCCAAGGGTATGAGAATCAAAAGGACCCATGTGCACATGCTCATGTGGTTGAGCAAGGTCCTTCTACTTGTTCTGCTCATGGATATCTGGCTAATCAAGCCCCTCCGATCTTTCCTAACCCTCCCCAAAGGCTTGAACCTGTACACTTCTGCAAACTCTGTTACCATGAGGAGTGGAAGGCAAACCCAGGATCCTATACTACCATCTTCCAGTCAATCAAACTCTAGTAAGCATGAGAAAGGAAATGAGAAAATTGAAGAAGAAACCAAGGCTCAGGACCCTGAGTCCAATGATTTTACTCATGTCCCATTCCCTGAAGCCTTATTAAAACCTAAGAAGAAGAAACCTGTCGATAGCAATGAGGAGCTCTTGAATATATTCAAGAATGTCGAAATTAATATCCTACTCCTCGATCCTATTAAGCATATTCTGACTTATGGTAAGTTCTTGAAGGATTTATGCACTTAGAAGCGTAAGCTAAAGGAATCTACCTCGAGGAAGGTGATACTCTCCGAGTAGGCTAGTTTTGTTATCCTGCATCACCTCCCTCAGAAAAAGAGAGATCCAGGTGCCCCTTTGATTTCATGTATTATCGGGGATTACACCTTTGACTAGGCACTCTTGGTTCTAGGTGCATCCATAAACCTAATTCTGACTTCCCTATATGAAAAGTTCAGATTAGATGAACTTCAGCCAACCTCAGTAACACTGCAATTAGTGAAATGTTCGGTCACAAACTTGAAAGGTGTTATTGAGGATGTTATTACTAAGGTCAAAGATTTCTATTTTCTTATAGATTTCCTTGTCCTTGACATGGATGTACCTAAATTGAGGAACAGTCCATCATTATCGCTAAGGCTAACATAAACTTTGAAAGCGGTATTATGGAGATCGCCTTTGGGGACAGAAAATTGAAACTCGATATCGTTAAGGTGATTAACAAATTTTGGGATTGTGGATATGTTGAGGAATTTGAGGATAATAATCTGAATACTGAAATGCATATGGCTGTTACTGTTCTCGAGGATTCCTCCCGCACCAATGGACCTAAGCCACAACCTTTTGTGGCAGACTCGCCAAGAGGTTATTGATTTTGTTCATTCACAACCACTTCCACTGGATCGTCCTGATGAATCTTCATCAGCATCCTTCCTACCTTCTGTTATTAGCCCACCCCAACTAGAACTTAAAGCGTTGCTAGAAAGTCTGAAATATGAGTTCTTAGGACCAATAAAGATGTTCGCTGTGATTATCAGTGCAAACTTGATTAACGAGCAAGAATTGAAATCGCTTAAGGTCCTAAAGGCACATATGGAGGCAATTGGTTGGACCATTCATGACCTTAGGGAGATCGAGCCATCTTATTATAATCATCAGATTTATATGAAAGATGGATCTTGCCTTTCTCGCCAGATGCAGAGGAGATTGAACCCGAATATGCGAGAAGTGGTCAAGAATGAAATAATCAAGTGGCTCAATGTAGGAATCATATATCTAATCTTGGATAGTCCTTGGGCTAGTCCTGTGTAAATTATTCCCAAGAAAGATGGGATTACCGTGGTGACTAACAAGAAAGGCGAATCTATCATGACTCATTCATTTTCCTCTTGGAGAGTCTGTATCGATTATAGGAAGTTGAACACACTACCAAAAAGGATCATTTTCCACTGCCTTTTATTGACCAAATTCTTGAAACATTAGCCGAGCATAAATATTTCTATTTCCTTGACAGTTATTCGAGATATAACCAAATTCCTATCCATCCCGAAGACCAGAAAAAGACGACATTCACCTGTTGATATAGGAAATACATGTTTTGTTAAATATACGAAATAGTTTCATTGCAATGTGTAAATCCGCAATCAACTTTTATAATTTATATTACCTAGATAGTGGAGTATTTAGGGTCATCTAAGGAGGCCAATTTGTTAATCACATGAATTGATTCTCTCTCACACCTCTCAAATCCACACTTTCTTTTTGTGATTTTCATTTATATCATTTTTAGGGTTTTCAGAGACAATCAGTATTTTGATGAGAAGATGAACTACGCTAAAATTAAGCCTACCACTATCCTATGTAACAAGAATGGAACTCTCTCTTCTAAGCTTACCCTAGGCAAGTGTGCCTAGGGTAATTAGAAGAGGAGAGTGTATTGTGCACTACAACTAGAACAACATGAAAAACACACAAGACAGAAAATAGAAATTGGAAGGCAAATTTGTATTACTAGTAATCTAGACAACAAGTAGCAGAATGCTTCTTATAAAAAAAACATTAAACTACTAGCTAATACAAAAACATGGAAAGATAAAGGAGGGAGGATTTTCTGGTAGAAGATCTGGATGATCCTTGCTCCAAGTGTGGTTGCCCCACACTTGAAAAGACTTCTCCTCTTCTTTCTTCAATTGGTCTTCCTTCAAGCTCTCCTCAAAGGTGGGCGTCAACCACATTGTTGGCTCGTCTTTTGCCTGGCTGTCTCTATGTTGAAGATGATCTCCTTGGCGTGGCACAAGGAAAAGAAGGAGAGGAAGAAGCCACCAACAAGGCAGGTAGGCTGCCCCCTTGATTTTCTTCTCTTCTTCTTCTTCCATGGCATGGATGAAGGTGGTATGGGTGGAACCTAATCTAATGGAGAAGATCAAGTTATGGTGGTGGTTAAGGGGGGTATTAATAGGAAGGGAGAAGGGGTATGGTTGGTGTGGACATGTGCATGGCTAGGATTAGGTTTGGTGGGTAGTTAAGGGATCCTAAGGTGGAGGGTATTTGGTCCCAACCTAAGGGTTGCTAGGAGGGTAGTTATGGTGGGCAAGGGGTGCCTAAAAGTGGTGCCAAGTATGGAAGGTTGCTTCCATTTTGGCCCCAACCTAGGTGGGTTCTTGATGGGGGTTAGGTGGAGGGTTGGGATGAGTTGTGGGCTTAGGTGTAGGGTTGTGATGAGACGATTTTTGGAGGGAAAAGAATGGCACCAAAAAAGAGGTGGCTAAAGGTGGTTTTTGGTGCCACTCCCATGGTGTCTTTTGGTGTGGTGTGGGTTGAAGAGGTGTCTCTTGTTGACACCAAAATTAGGTAGGTATAGGAGTAGCTTAAGTGGAACTAAGCAAGGTCGTGAGGTGGAGTTAAGTTGGGTGAGTTAGGGTTAGGATTTCGGTACCATGGAGGCGGACTTAGCTAAGCTAAGCTAGCTTAGCTAGCTTTGCTAGTAGGGCGTAGGGTTGGAAGCAGAGGGAGCTAGGCTTTTTAGGGTGAGGAGCTGGAGGAAAGTGTCTTGAGCTACATTGGAGTTGGTTGTTGCTGAAAAGAATTGCAAGGAGCTACCTTAACTGGCTTAGCTTGCTAGTTCTTTGCCAGCTTCTAAGCCAAACTAAGATGAGCTGACTTCTGCTGATGTGAGCTGAGGCGAGTTGAGCCTGGTCTTCCGGAGGATTACCTAGCTAGCTAGAGTAGATAACTTAGGCCAAATTGCTCAACTCAACTAAGTTGACCTGAGTTGAGCCTTCAGGAGCTAGAGTTGAGCTAGCCTGAGCTGGTTGAGGTCATCTTCAGCTGACCAAGTCTAGCTAGTAGCTAGTCCTACTCAAATTGAGCTTTCAGTGAATTGTATTGGGCTGGAGGAGCTAGAATGGAGCTGGGATCAACTGTCTGGAGCTAGTTTGAGCTGCCATCTAGCTGAGGTGAGCTGAATGGAGTTGAGGTGAACTAGCTTGAGCTACCATTCAGCTGAGGTGAGCTGAATGGAGTTAAGGATGAGTTAATCCAGCTTAAAGGAGCTAGGATCCAGCTGGGATGAGCTGAATCTAGGTAGGATCTAGCTGATATGAGCTTCTTCTTCATCTTCTGCCTTCTTGAGTGCTAAGGTATGCATGATCTGTCTTTCTATCTATCCCTGACACTCAAGTAAATGCATCAAAAAAATAATAAAATGCAATGCATGCCTATCCTAGGTAAATGCCTAAATGTAGCCTGAAAACCCTAAGAGCTAGATCTATTTTAGGGCATAAGAATAATGATAAAAAGGTGTTTATCATGCCCCCATGCTTATCTTTTGCTAGTCTCTTAGCAAAAATATTTCCACGAAATGGATTTTTGGGAAAGACTAATTTTTTTACTTTTGAGGAGAAAAAGATTACCGGGCCTTGGTTGATTGACAATGTGAAAGGCATGGGATTTGTTAAAGATAAAACATTAGGATTTGTCTTTGGATCCAAGAGTTAGAAGAATCGAGATCAATGTATCTTTAAAAAATTCACAAGTTAACTCCTTGTTATTTCAAATGACCCGAAATTGTTTTGTAGTTAGGATTTCCTTGGTTCTTGAATCCGACTTGCAACTTGCATAATCTTTTAAAGCCTTGTGTCAGTGCTTTGTGAGTGCCAACGTTTATTAGGATATTTATAAGGTCGTGTTTTTGAAACCTTTTTTTTCCTTTGTCACCCCCATGCTTATTCCTAGCTTAATCCTACAACAGATGTGTTGGGATCATCATTCCCATTACCAATCCTTGAGGGGGCTCTGGCACCAGTACTTCGAGATAGTACTATCCAAGACACCACCCAAGAGCTTAGAACCCCAAAACACAATGTGGTGTAAAGGGGCGCTCTAGGCAAACTCAAGCTCTTGCTCTGATACTGTGGATAGAGCACCGTCCAAGACACTTGAGTTGCAAAATTGTGCCTTAATGGTCTGTTTAAAGATATGAAATATAGATATACAGCAGCGCCAAGGTGGTAACATATTGACATCATGTCAAAGGAGGCATTTTCCTCCTTCTTGGTGGTGGGAACTCAAACCAATCATCTGCTTCAAATTTCACTAAGGCTAAACAAGGGGTTTTTCTAATTTCTAAATGTTTTTTAGATGTTAGCTTGTGTGTGAAATTTGACATAAGAATTTTGCGAGAGATGCAAGTTTTTGGATCGGAAACTAAGCCAAGTAATTTCCATGTCACAAAAGGAGATCAAGTCACCTGAACTAACATGAGTTCAAGTGGAAATTAAAGAATGATACTTGATCTAGTCTAAAGATAGACCCAAAAATTCTAATAATCAGATCCATATCTTTATCCCTAGTTTGTTAAAGATTAAATCCCATTGTACCTTAAAGTGAATCCTTAACCTTGGTCCCAATTTCAAAAATTTTCCTGAAAGAGTTTTATGATTTTTTTTTTATATAATGAGATGAATGCAAAAGAAAAATTGTATATTTTTAGGTTTTGAAAATCTTGAATCGATTGTCAAAATTTAAAAACACCACCCATGCTTATGATATGCAATGTTCTCATGCATTAGGAGAGAAAAAAGGTCACCTTGGTGAAAAGAGGTCAGGTTCAAAATGGTCAAAACCAGGAAAAAGAAAGAGAAAAGGAAAGTAGGAAAAATGATGAGTTACCTCCTATCCAATGCTATCTTTTACTCCTATTCAGCCAGGTGTGAAGTGATGCACGAAAGATAGACAGTCATGTAGAAAATTGGACACATGAATGCCTCAAGAAAAAGGTCTTCCTCTGGATCCCCTAAAAGATGATTGGTAAAAATATAGGGATCAAAATGAGATGGAAAAATGGAAGAATGGCTCGAGTCTGGCCATGGTTTGAGTTCATGAACATTGCCATACTCGGGAGGGTCTGGTAGTAGGTCCAATAGAAAGGGAGTGAGAGAGAAATGATGAGGGTTGCGTGAGGTTAGTGTGCAAGGGTGGGGTAAAATTAGAGTGGTTGGGTCAAGTGGATAGTCAGGAAGAGATTTTAATGGACGACAAGGCTCCAAGTCATGGACTTCATCGACCACTAATTTAGAGTAAGAATCCTTGAAAAAATTGTGGTAGGAAGGGTATCTATTAACATTGTCTCCTCCACTAAATTAGATATTTTTGTGTTTGAGTCCTCAAAACAATCATCATTATCATCGAATCTCTTGGAGGATTTGAAAATATTAAGAGTGATAGTTTGGCTCGCGCAAGTGATATCCATTTTGTTGGTATGACAATTTATATTTGCTTTCACAGTGGCCAAAAAGGATTGTCCAAGAATTTTTGGGGCATTAATCAGAGATTTGGATACCTCAATATCAAGTACCAGAAAGCCTATAGGAAAGATGCAATTCTGGACCTTGACAATGAAATCCTCAACAATCCCACAGGTTTTGATTGCAGATCAGTCAGCTAATTGTAGGGTAACCTCGATAGGTTTTAGATCACTGATCTTAAATTCCTCGAATAGAATCATGAGGATAATATTGACTGAGGCATCGAGATCAAGAAGGGCACAATTGAAAGTGGTATCATCAATACTTTTTGAAATCAAAGCACACCCAGGTCTTTCATCTTAGGAGGTAGCTGGTTCTGTATGATGGAACTTACTATCTTTGGAAGATGCACTCTACCTAGATTTTTCATCTTCCTTTTAGGAGTACAAATATCCTTTAAAAATTTGTCATAGGCAGGTATATACTTGATTGCATCTAGGAGATGGATATTGATTTGAACTTGCCCAAATAAATCCATGAGTTCTTCATTTGTGGGCTCATATTTCTTCTTTCTATTGGTGGTGGAGTAGATAGCTTGGGGAAATGGGACAGGAGTCGTGTCATGTGATTTTTGTGTTTCTTGTTCTTCCTGAGTAAGGGGGTGAGAGTCAATTTGCATGGGAATGGTAGGGATTTCATTAGGTTGCTTTGAAGGCCTAGGATCAGTAGTAGTTTTCTCACTCTTTAATGTAACTGCATGTGCAATTGGATAATTACTTGGAGGAGGTGGGGGGGCTATTGTTGTAGAAAACTTGATGGCTGCTAAAGTATGGTTAATGGGAGGTTGGTTATGGCGGTTTGATTTTTGCCTTGATAATGGTTCCTTTGTTTATTAGGGTTGGGCATGGGTTGGGAAGGTAAATGTCCTGCAGGTCTCTGAGTCGGAGTAACCCCAATTTGATTATGTAGATCTGTAACAACATGGGTTACTTTTGACATTTTGCTTTGCATTTCCTGCAGGATTTTCATCATTTAGGCATTGATGTCTTCTTGAGATGGCCCAGGTTGATAAAAAGTCTGATTCGACCCATGCCCTCCAAGTTGATTTGGTTTTTGGGGAGGAATCGGGTTGGTCCAAGAGTGGTTTGAGTAGTTCCTCCAGTTGTAAGAATTTCCAAATTGCTCTTGGAGGGCAGAGATATTTTTAGTGGGGCTGGGATTTGGATATGTGTAATCCCCAATGAACCATAGAAAGCCTCAAAATATTGATTATACTCGTAAGGGTAGTGTTTAAATTATGCAAATTTTCTCTCCGTAAGATGTTAGGCAGGGTTAGATGTGTTGCCTGGATGGATGTGGCAAGTCTTTCCTCGAATTTCTTTCAATTTATTTGAATTTGGACGAGTCGTTAGACAATCATTTGTAGATCGTCTTGGGTAACGGGAATAGATTGAGGGCCTATTTTATGAACATCGAATTATGGGTTTGAAGTTCTGCCAAAGGTGTTCATGGTTGCCTGATTACAGGAGTTTTCACTCATTTCCTCGAATAAATCATGGGCACTTTCGGCATCCTAATTTAAGAAGTTTCCGCCACACGAGGCATCGACGAAATGTCTAAATTGATCTTCTAATCCATGATAGAAGATCTGCACGAACTGCCATAAGGGAATCTCATGGTGCGAGCAATTTCTTAAGAGATCTTGGAACCGTTCCCAAGCATCATGAAGAGTCTCGCTAGATTTTTGTTGAAAGGTCGTAATAGATCTTTGCAAGGAATTAGTAAGACCTATGGGAAAGAAATTCTTTAAGAAAGCACTTTTGAGCTGAGGCCATGTGGTAATAGGTCTGCCAATTATTCTGAACAAATAAGAAAACTTATCCTTTAGAGATAATGGGAATAGCCACATCAGCCAAAGATTTTCTTGCGCATTGTGGGAACAAGTTGTTTGTGCAAGGAGAGTGAGTTCTACAAGGTGGCCGAACGGGTCTTCCCTAGGAAGGCCATGGAAGTGCCTAATCTGGTTCAGAACTACTGGTTTGATCTAGAAGTCCCCTTCTAGAATTACCACCCTCGGTCTATTCTCATAGTGAGAAGGATCATAGAAATCCTTTAGAGGGATGACAGGCTACTGACGGGGTGGCGAGTTTTGCCCTCAGTTGTCTAGGTTTGTTATAGTCCTAGTCAATTGTTATTGATTAGCTTGTAGCTGAGCTAGCTGCTCAGCTATCATGGAGTAGGCATTAGGCAGGGGGGCTTGTTGTTGTTGTGGCATCTTAGGAATTGGTAGCTCCAGGCTTGGTAGATGAGGGAAGGACAAGTCAAAGATGGAGGGGTTAGTTTATGTGTTTTGGGTGGAAGGGTTGGAGGTGGGATTAGACGTGGATGTGGATGGGTTAGTGGACCTATCCTTTTTATTTTCCATTCTTTTAGAATGCAGAGGAGAATGAGGAAAAAGGGGTCTTTTTGTGCGGGGGGCAAAATCAAGTGGTCCCTCCAAGTGTGGAGTTTGGGACCACCGCCCGTGCATACAAATGGAAGAAATGGGGAAGAGAGGAGGGAGAGATGAGAGAAGCGTGCAATTAAGCAACAAAATTCTAGACCTAACTTGAATGTGACTCCCTAAAAATTAACCTAAGACTTGGTCTATCTAGGAAATAAGAAATCAATAGTGGATATCCATTCCCTCAACAAATCTAATTAGGCTGAATAAGGGGAGGTTGGGCCCAAGCTTGTCCCAGGAAAATCACTAGGGGCTTGTATAAACCTGCGCCTAGTCGTTTGACATGGCCCCTTGGCCTGGCACCAAATATAGATGAAGGAATTGATACCGATTATAGAAAACTTAAAACCTAGGTAGCAAGCTTAAGTTCGATGAAACCTTGGGGTCAAATTGCTACAAAATTTTAATTAGGTCTAGGAGCTTAAAGTGCACAGGGAATGTGATGGGTGTTAGTTGGGGTAATGCCCGATTATTTCTTTTCTCGGTGTGTGTGAGAATTGTGCGGGAAGTGGTGCCCAAGCCAAATCAATAGGGTTTGCAAACAAGGAATTTTTTGGTTGAAGTGTTTTAGGGTTTTGATTAAGATTTAATGTCATTTAAGATTCTCTCTTATTAATGATTCAAACAAGGTTTTGATGTTCAAAAAAATAAGAGCAAACAAGTTGTTGTTGGTGGAAGTCAATTCCTTTAAAATTGATGTAACTAAGAGAGAAAATCAAAAACCTTAAAGTTAGAATTCCTAGTTATGCAACTCCTAAAAAATTAATCACTTTTTGAAATCCTTTTAGGTAGTGGTCCAAACAAGATAAAAAACACCACCACCTGATAGAAAATCAAACAAGGAATCCAAAAATAATTTTTTAAATATTTTATGAAACTATTTGATATTTTTTTTCAAATTTTTATTCTTACTGGTGTTAAGAGTTAGAAATGATAGATTCAGGAATTGTTTCTGCAGAAACCTCAAATGATCTCAAACATTTTTGAGAATTTTATATGATGTAGATAATTTTTCAAGGTTTCTAGAAATATAATGTTTATTTAAATCTGATAAGTAGAAAAATTTATAAAATTTACAAACTATAAGAAAATAGTAAGAAAATAAGGTTTAACCCCTATTTAATCTGTGAATTTTTTAATTTTTTATATTTAGTAAAATTACTTGAAAATTAGACTCAAGGTTCCTGGCTCAAAGGGGCTTCCTTGGGTGCAATTTGTTAATTTTAGGAAGCTCCTAAGTGTCCGAAACTAATTTTTTAAAATCAAGACAGAAGTCTGGATTTTAAAAAATCAGACACCAATAAGGCTAAGATGGTGGAAAAATGAAGCAAACAAGCAACACAAAGAGTTTTAGGGTTCCAGCATCCTCAATTTGTATTGTTTTTTATTTTTTTTGATAATTTAAAGATTTTTTTCAGAGATTTTGATTTTTGTAGAAAGAGATAGCCTAGGGTACTAACATGAAGTATGTCGAAAGGCAAGATCACTTGAAGTTTCCGATCCAAGCAAATCTAAATCCTACTCCCACTCCTGATTTGCACCAGAATAAAACACAAAAGGAAGTTCCTGAAGACCTAATAAAGCAAGAGAGAGATAAAATATGTGACTAAACCATACCTCCTGGCAACGGTGCCAAAAAGTGATATGGGAAATACGCATTTTGTTAAATTGGAAATATTGTCGTTGCAACGCATAAATCTGCTATCAACTTTTACAATTTCTATTTCCTAGATAGTAGAGTATATAGGGTCATCTAAGGAGGCTAATTCGTTAATCACATGAATTGATTCTCTCTCTCGCCTCTCAAATCCGCACATTCTTTTTATGATTTTGATTTATAATATTTTTAGGGTTTTTAGAGACAATCGGGTATTTTGATGAGAAGATTAACTACGCTAAAATTAAGCCTACCACTGATCCTATGTGACAAGAATGGAACTCTCTCTTCTAAGCTTACCCTAGGCAAGTGTGCCTAAGGTAATTAGAAGAGGAAAGTGTACTGTGCACTACAATTAGAACAACATGAAAAACACACTAGACATAAAATAGAAATTACAAGGAAAATTTGTATTACTAGTAATCTAAACAACAAGTAGCGGAATGCTTCTTCTAAAAAAACCATCAAACTACTAGCTAATACAAAAACATGGAAAGATAAAGAAGAAGGGAGGATTTTCTGGTAGAAGATCTGGATGATCCTTGCTCCAAGTGTGGTTGCCCCACACTTGAAAAGAATTCTCCTTCTCTTCTATCTTCAGTTGGTCTTCCTTCAAGCTCTCCTCCATGGTGGGCATCAACCACCTTGTTGGCTCCTCTCTTTCCTGGCTGTCTCCTCTATGTTGAAGATGATCTCCTCCATGGCATGGCATAAGGGAGAAGAAGGAGAGGAAGAAGGCACCAAGGGGGTGGGTAGGTTGCCCCCTTGATCTTCTTCTCTTCTTCTTCCTTGGCATGGATGAAGGTGGTATGGGTGGAACCTAATCTGATGGAGATGATCAAGTTATGATGGTGGTTAAGGGGGGTATTAATAGGAAAGGAGAAGGGGTATGGTTGGTGTGGAAATGTGGATGGCTAGGATTAGGTTTGGTGGGTAGTGAAGGGATCCTAAGGTGGAGGGTATTGGCACCAACCTAAGGGTTGCTAGGAGGGTAGTTATTGTGGGTAAGGGATGCCTAAAAGTGGCGCCAACTATGGAAGGTTGCTTCCATTTTGGCACCAACCTAGGTAGGTTCTAGAAAGGGGTTAGGTGGAGGGTTGGGATGAGTTGTGGCCTTAGGTGTAGGCTTGTGGTGAGAGGGTTTTTGGAGGGAAAAAAATGGCTCCAAAAGGGAGGTGGTTTTTCGTGCCATTTTCATGGTGTCTTTTGGTGTAGTGTGGGTTGAAGAGTCTCTTGTTGGCGCCAAAATTAGGTAGGTATAGGAGTAGCTTAAGTGGAGCTAAGTAGGGTTGTGAGGTGGAGTTTAGTTGGGTGAGTTAGGGTTAGGTTTTTGGTACCATGGAGGTGGACTTAGCTAAGCTAAGCTAGCTTAGCTAGCTTAGCTAGTAGGGAGTAGGGTTGAAGGTAGAGGGAGCTAGGCTTTTGAGGGAGGGGAGCTAGAGGAAGCTGTCTTGAGCGGTACTGGAGTTGGTGGTTACTGAAGAGAACTACAAGGAGCTACCTTAGCTGGCTTAGCTTGCTAGCTCTTTGCTAGCTACTAAGCCAAGCTAAGATGAGCTGGCTTCTGCTAATGTGAGCTGAGGTGAGCTAGGTTTGGTCTTCTCGGAGATTACCTAGCTAGCTAGAGTAGCTTGCTTAGGTTAAGTAGCTAGTTGAGCTAAGTTAAGCCTTCGGGAGCTGGACTTGAGCTAGCCTGAGTTGGTTGAGGTCATCTTCAGCTGACCAGGTCAAGCTAGTAGTTAGTCCTAGTTAGGTTGAGCTTCTAGTGAACTATTCTAGGCTGGAGGAGCTGGGATCAACTGTCTTGAGCTAGTTTGAGTTTCCATCCAGTAGAGGTGGGCTGAATGGAGCTGAGGCAAACTAGCTTGAGCTACCATTTAGGTGAGATGAGATGAATAGAGCTAAGGATGAGTTGATCCAGCTTAAAGGAGCTGGGATCCAGCTGGGATGAGTTGGATCTAGTTAGGATCTAGCTGATAGGAGCTTCTTTTTCATCTTTTGCCTTCCTGAGTGCCAAGGTATGTGGGATCTATCATTCTATCTATCCCTGACACTCTAGTAAATGCATCAAAAAGAAAATAAAATGCAATGCATGCCTATCCTAAGTAACTGCCTAAATGCAGCCTGAAAACCCGCTTGTGGAGTTAAAACTCTAAGAGCTAGATCTATTTTAAGGCATAAGAATGATGATAAATGATGTAAACATGTTTACATTACATAAGATGTCTATTTATGCATGTTCTTAAGCATAAAATTGCATTGCATATTATAAATATTGCATAACATGCATCATCTTGCATTTAGATTAGTTTGAATAAAACGGAGGTTAATTGTCTCCTTTTATGTTTAGGGACAGGGCAAATTTTTACCGGGGCCTCAGATCGAAGATTCAACCATACAGATGTGATCAGGGCGACGATTGGAGTTCAACGACTCCAAGATCGCCCTAATCAGACACCTGTAGCATCAGATAGAGACCGAGGAACCCTAGAAGATCCAAGGGCCAAGATGGTGTGAATTTGCACTTCAAATGATAAATTCGACCGCACGGATGGATTTGGATCGACGATCGTAGCCTAATGACACAAAAGTTAATCCGACACCTGTGGCACCATCTACATCACCCAGAATATGGACGGCCAAGATGGTGCCACATGGTGCCATCTCGGTCGCCCAACCACCCACCCTCAACTGCTGAAGCTTCTAGCGCCCACGCATCTTCTCCGTTGGATCAAGATCCAACGACTGAGAGAAGAGCTCAACCGACGCTTGAAGACTCTGAAGGATCGTTGAAAGGAGTTGTCTCGACCATTGGATCTCAATCCAACGGTCCTGATCGCGCGCTCAGAGATCGGCCCACCCGCCCATCCATGCACGTAGCGTAGTGGATAGAGCGCTCGCTCGCATTTGGGCGCGGGTTCGAGCCACAAGGAGAAGGTGAGGAGCGTGCGGGCGAGAGGGTGTGAGGAGCGCTCGATTGCGATCGAGTGGCTGCGCGTGCTCAATAGAGATCACTTGCAATTAGACGCGCGATGAAGACGCTGGATCACATGCGCAAGTGCACACTGAGGAGGTGCAGTGAGGAGCGCTCTCAGCCGTTCGATCTCATGATCGAGCGGCTGAGATTTGATGAATGTGGAAAGGCATTGCTTGCACGGGAGGTGAGCGGGCGGTGCACGTCGCCCACGATGCGCACGTCGCCCACGATGCACACGTCGCCCATGATGGGGCTTTAGCGATGGTTTTATCTGTCACTAAAGACCCCTGATTTAATGTTTTGAGATTAAAGTCCAAATTGCTCTCATTCCTTACAACTATAAATGGAGACCCCCTCCATACAAAATTCTCATCCCTTCCTTCTCTTGTCTACCTCTCCAAAGCTCAAGAGAAGCTTGTCCCACAGTCAGGATGCTCCTTGCGAGATAAAGTCAAATTTTAGCTCTTATTTCGGAAGCGGATCCCACGACGACAACGACGTGCTGCCCCATTCTCGTTCCTCTTATCTCAACCTCTTTCTTCCCGCTCCGTCCTCCTTCGTCTAGGTGGCGTCTCATCCGGCTCGTCCTCTAAGCGATTGTCAAGGAGGATAACTTCTCTCTCCCATTCTTCTTTACAGCTTTCTAGAGTAGAATTTTCCTGCTTTCTAGTGTAGTTGATTTCCCACTTTCTTATGTAATTCATCTTTGGTTTCATTGTATAAATATTTTGAAATATTGAGTGCATGTTTTCTCTCTCTCTCTCTCTCATTTTGATTATTAATATTGCTTCCATGTAATTACGTCACTTCGCTTTTCAACAAAAACTCTAAAAAAAATATAATTGCGAATATAGATCAATGTAGCCTCCCTGAGTTTGACTCGGGATTTCTATTCCGGTATAAATTTTATTTGTTGAACACGAGTTCTTCGCTTTCAAATTAAAACAACAGGTTTTTAAAACCAAATACGTTAGCATAGCAACTCGTAGCTTCAACATTTTGGTGCCGTTGCCGGGGAGACAACGATTTCCGATCTTCTTTTCACATTTCACGTAGTTTGTTATTTTCTAACTTACTTTCTCTTGTGTCTATTATTTTGCAGAGACCTCCATCAGGGAATCATCAAGTGGTAGACTGGAGTAAAGTGCAATTGAAGACAACTGTAAGTGCTCTTCATTCTTCCCCCCTCCATAGATTTCATTTGCCACATTAAATCCAAATTCCAATTAACCTAGGTGTTTACATAAATCCTAGGAATAGTTTAGTTGTTTGGATTCTCACTCACATTCATTTCACCCTCGTTTATAAAAAATAACAAAAAGATAGTCTTATGGGGTAATTTTCAACAAACACACAACGTACACCCACATCAAGGCACTTAACCTAATTGATTTGTTAACCATCTTTGTGTGCCTAACCTAGTGGTGCATTTGTGGCCAGTTGTTTGAGTTGTTTGGGTCGCACCACTCTACTTAAAATCAACTCATCAAGTAGCTCCTCTTTAGGATTTTCAATCTAGGTCTATTCTAGGCACTCCACTTTCTTTCTGGTTTTAAAGGAAAGCAATTTTCACCCGTGTTTGACAACTTGGTTTGCCTCGAAAATTGATTGCGATCAACCTGATTTTAAACCTTAAAAGCTACTTAAAGTAAGATTTGAACATTAAAATCCATGCATCACAAATAATCTTACTTGAAAACCCTAGTTGTGCACACACTTACATAATTCTCAATCAATCATTAAGGACGCAACCCATTTTATGGGCCCATCACATTCCATAAGCACCACAATCCCAGGAATTAATAAAATTGAGTAGACGTTGGCCTTAAGGTCTGATTCGCTTTTCAGGGCTTAGTCTGAGATTATCTTTGATTAACCTACTTGTACTAATTAATCCGATGTCTAACTAGGGGAGTAGCGTCAAATGACTGCAGCTGGGGGGTACACTAGGAACTCGAGGCGAAAGTCGAAGGAAGAACCTTCTCCCCAGTCCCTCCTTCTAACTGGTTGGATTGAGCAGAGGCAAGTAGGGTAAATCATTTACAATATTAAGGCGGGTTTTGGGAGTCAGTAGATCCTTAGGCTACCCCACTTAAGGACAACCTTGTTCAGTTGTGCTGTAGGGTCCCTATCCCCAGTCCTTCTGACCTTCTCCTAGTTTATGTTGGGAAGATGGTCATTGAATCCCCTATTCGAAGGACCACTAGAGTATTCTAGGAGGCGCAAATTGGATTTTGGTCAAATTGATCCCATGGCCGACCAACAGCCTCCTCTGCCTGGAGATCCACAGGAAGAATTCTGAAGCCAGCTGGAACAAATGCAGAGAATGCATGAATGGTTCCAGAGAATGCAGGGTGCTTAGCCCTTGAAGGATTTTTATGATCCTTCAAATTACGGGGAACGTCCCGGCATCCAGATTCCAGCCGGTGACGTAGAAATCAAGCCCCAGGTGTTAAGCCTGATCAAACATTATCATGGGCTTGGCTCCGAAGATCCATTTCAGCACTTGGAGGACTTGACCACTTTGGTCCAAACCACCAAGGCACAAAACATAAACGAGGAGCAAATGATCATGAGGCTCTTCCCCCACTCTCTTAGGGATAAGGCCGCGCATTGGTATAGGACAATAGGAAGACCAATTGCAACTTGGAATGAGTTGAAATTGACCTTTCTGAAGAAATTCTTCCCAGTCGGACGTACCAATGCCTTGAGACGGGCAATCACTACCTTTACCTAGCGGCCGGGGGAGCAGTTTCATGTGGCCTGGGAGCGATTCCAGGACCTATTGCAGAGGTGTCCACACCACGAGGTGTCGAAATGGCAACTCGTGTAGATTTTCTTTCATGGGTTGACTGAGCAACTCAGAAATCATGTGGATGCTTCTTGCGGAGGCAATTTCCTCAATAAAGATGTAGATAGTGCACACGATTTATTTGAGGAAATGAGCGATAATTCAATCAATCATGCCTCCATAGATACATTTAATCGGTCCCAGTAGCCCAAATCAAATGTCAATGGAGTCCATGACTCTCATTCATTTGTTATGGAATTGATTTGTAACAAACTAGACAAGGTGGACTTGGTTGCTAAGAGAATGGAAGAGTGGATGGCTGGAAATTCTATGAACAACTCTCGATCCACTCAATCCCAAAATTCGGGATTTCATTCTTTATGAGCTCCTTCTGGACGGGAGTTCGTGAATCAACTCGATGCGGCTCAACCTGTGAGTCAGCATTTTTCGGAACCCCACGGGTTCCAAACTGGGGCCTTTGATCCTAGTTTTTCTGATCCTTTCCTTTCTTTCTCTCCACCCACACCCTATGAGGATGTCTGTGATGTACAAGAGAATGTTAGATCCAACCCTTACTCTAATACTTATAATCCAGGTTAGAGAAACCACCCTAACTTCTTTTGGAAAAACCTGGGGCAACAGACCCAATTTTGACTTGGCAACTATGCTCCGCAACGACCAATGGGTCAGGGTCATGTATATACTCAGTTGCCCCCAAATCAGGTTAATCAGCCAATTTGGAATGCTCGTCAACCCGTAGGGCAGGCTGATTTGAACTGACAAATGGTAGAGATGCAAGGATCCATGCTCTAGCTCATGCAGCAAATGAAAACCTCGCTGGACAAGTTGCAGACCGGGCTCATTGCTAACTCTCGTCAACCCGGATCTCTACCATCCCAACCTGTACCCAACATGCGAAATATTCTGAATCTGGGCAACCAAGCCCATGGGTACGAAAATCAGAGGGACCCACAAGCACATGCTTAGGTGGTTGAGTCGGGTCCCTCCTCCTCTTCTTCTTCTGTAAATCAATAATTTCTGGCTAATCAAGTCTCCAATCTTTCCTAACCCTCCCCAAGACCCAAACTCTTATGCATCTGCAAATTCTATCACCTTGAGGAGTAGTAAGCAGACTCAGGATCCACAATCACATTGTTATGATCTACTAAATCCTGAAGAACCTAAGGAGAGAGAGGAGAATTCTAGAAGAGAAATCAAGGCTCAGGAACCTGATTCCAAAGATCTAACTCATGTTCCTTTTCTTGAAGCCTTTATCAAATCAAAGAAGAAGAAGTCTGTTGATAGCAATGAGGAGCTTCTGAATATTTTTAAGAATGTTGAGATCAATATCTCGCTCCTCGATGCTATCAAGCATATATCCGCTTACGCAAGATTTTTAAAGGATTTATGCACACAAACGCGTAAGTCGAGAGAATCTGTTCCAAGGAAGGTGGTGCTCTCCGAGCAATCTAGTTCTGTTATCCTGCACCACCTCCCTCAGAAAAAGAGAGATCCAGGTGCTCTGTTCATTTCTTGCGTCATAGGAGATTACACATTTGATAGAGTACTTTTGGATCTGGGTGCATCCATCAACCTAATTCTGACTTCTCTTTACGAGAAGTTTGAATTAGGTGAACTTTGGCCAACTTCAGTAACACTACAGTTAGCAGACTGCTCGGTCACAAATCCACACGGCATTATTGAAGATGTTATAGTTAAGGTCAATAATTTCTATTTTCCTGTAGATTTCCTTATTCTTGACATGGATGTACCTGAAAATTTGAGGAACACACCCATCATTCTGAGGCGTCCGTTCCTGGCTACCGCTAAGGCCAACATTAATTGTGAAAGCGGTAGCATGGAAATCACCTTTGGGGATCAATGAATGAAATTTGATATTTTTAAGGTGATTAATAAATTTGAGGATTGTGGATTTATTGAGGAACTTGAGGAGGATAATGAAAACATTGAAACTTGTTTGATTGTTTCTTCAATTGAAAGTTCTTCCTTTAATGACAAATTCGACCCGCAACCCTCTATGGCAGACCTGCCATCTTCTGAAGAGGTTATTGATTTTGTTCACTCACAACCTCTTCCTCTTGTTGATTCTTCAGCATCTTCCTTACCATAAATCATCAACCTGCCCCAACTTGAACTGAAACCATTGCCTGAGAATTTGAAATATCAATTTGTAGGACCTTAGAAGATGCTCCATGTGATTATCAGTGTTAAATTAACAAAGGAGCAAGAGATTAAATGAAGGAACATAAGGAGGCAATTGGTTGGACCATTCATGACCTCAGGGGGATCGAGCCATCTTACTGCAATCATAGAATATTCTTGGATGATGAATCCCGTCCTTCTCGCCAGATGCAGAGGAGATTAAATCCAAATATGCGAGAAGTGGTCAAAAAGGAAATCATCAAGTGGCTCGATGCAGGAATTATTTATCCAATCTCTGATAGACCCTGGGTAAGTCCCATGTAGATTGTTCCGAAGAAAGTCAGGATTACCGTTGTGACTAATGAGAGGGGAGAATCTGTCACAACACGCTCAGCTTCCTCTTGGAGGGTTTGCATTGATTATAGGAAGTTGAACACAGCCACTAAAAAGGATCATTTTCCCCTGCCTTTCATCGATCAAATCTTGGAAAAACTAGCTGGGCAGTACTTCTGTTTTCTTGATGGCTACTCGGGATACAACCAAGTTCCTATCTATCCCGAGGATCAGGAAAAAACTTCTTTCACCTATCCCTACGGAACCTTTGCTTTTCGTAGGATGCCTTTCGATTTATGCAATGCACCTGCGACTTTTCAAAGGTGTATGTTAGCCATATTCTCTGATATGGTGGGAGAGTTTATGGAAGTCTTCATGGACGATTTCTCTGTTTTCGGAGAATCATTTGATTCTTGTTTGGCTAATCTGGAAATGTTTCTTAAGCGCTGTATCAAAACACGATTGATCCTTAGCTGGGAAAAGAGTCATTTCATGACCCAAGAAGGCATCGTTTTGGGTCATGTAATCTCTGAACGGGGAATCGAAGTGGATAAAGCTAAGGTTGATGCTATCGCTAAGCTTCCTCTTCCCACATCTGTTAAACAAATTCGACCATTTCTTGGTCATGTGGGATTCTATTGAAGATTCATCAAGGATTTCTCAAAGGTTGCTTGTCCCCTGAGCAATCTTCTTGCCAAAGAAACGCCGTTTGTTTTCGACAAATCATGCCGAAAGGCATTTGATTTCCTGAAAATGGCAGTCACCTGTGCTCCAATATTGCAACCACCAATTTGGACAGCCCCTTTTGAGATCATGACTGACGCTTCTGATTACGCGGTCGGGGCTGTCTTGGGTCAGAAAATTGATAGAAAGCCCTCCGTCATCTACTACGCTAGTAAAACTCTGGATGAAGCCCAGAGGAATTACACTGTTACTGAGAAGGAATTACTAGCTATAGTGTTCGCTTTGGAAAAATTCAGGGCTTATCTCTTAGGGTCTCATGTTATCATCTATACCGACCACTCGGCCTTGAGACATCTCTTGGCCAAAAAGGATGCCAAACCCCAGCTTATTCATTGGATTCTTCTGCTTCAAGAATTTGACCTTGAAATTAAGGATAAAACTGGGGCACAAGATGTGGTGGCGGATCATTTGTCGAGACTCCTAGGTGATTGTTCTCATCCGGACATCCTGATTGTTGACACTTTTCCAGACGAAGCTATCCTTACAGTTTTAGGTGTCCAAACCCCATGGTTTGCTGACATTGTTAATTATTTGGCCGTTGGTTAAATCCCCTAGGATTGAACCAAGTAACAACGGGATAGACTCAAATTTGAGGCCAAATACTACTTCTGGGAGGACCTTGAACTGTACCGCATCGGCTCTAATCAGATTATTCGTCGACGTGTATCGGAGAATGAATTCAATAGTATTCTCGAGTTCTGCCATGCATCTGCGTGTTGTGGACATTTCTCCGGGAAAAAGACGCCTACAAAAATCTTGCAATCTGGCTTCTATTGGCCGTCTTTCTTTAAGGATGCCCAGGATTTCTAAAGGTCATGTTCTCGATGTCAGGCACTCGGGAGCATAACTAAGAGAGATATGATGCCCCTAAACCCAATTCTTCCTATTGAAATTTTTGATGTTTGGGGCATCGATTTCATGGGACCCTTTCTCCCTTCATTTGGACATCATTACATTCTTGTTGCTATTGATTGTGTCCAAATGGATTGAGGCGATTCCCACCCGAACTAATGACCACAAGGTGGTCATCAATTTTGTCAAGAAAAATATCTTTAGTAGGTTTGGGATTTTGAGAGCCATCATCAGTGACGGTGGCACTCATTTTACTAATGCCCAATTCTGAAATTTGTTGGCCAAATATAGGGTTAATCATTGAATTTCCACACCTTACCATCCCTAGATGAATGGACAAGTCGAGATTTCTAATCGAGAGATCAAGAACATTCTACAGAAAACGGTTAGGCCTGATCGCAAGGACTAGACTCAAAAGCTTGAGGACACTCTTTGGGCCTACCGTACGATGTATAAAACGTCCATCGGCATGTCTCCATCCGTAGAGATTGAACACAGGGCATTCTGGGTAATCAAACAATGCAATTTAGATTTGAATTTAGCTAGGAAGACCAAGAAACTCCAACTATCTGAGTTGGAAGAGCTTAGAAATGATGCCTACGAGAATGCCAAGATCTACAAGGCTCGGGCCAAAGCTCTACATGATCAATTGATTTCCCACAAGAGCTTTGAGCCGCACCAGAAAGTCTGGTTATCCGATTCTAGACTTAAGCTCTTTCCTGGCAAACTTAGATCTAAATGGAATGGCCCATTCATAATTAACCAGATTTTTCCAAATGGAGTCGTTCAGATTTCTGACCTAAAGACGGGTAACACATTTAAAGTCAACGGTCAACGTCTGAAGCCTATTATTGACCGTACTCTTCCAGAACCCGTCTCAGACACGGTTGCTCTATCCATTCTGTGACTTCTTTGGTTGGACTTTACCTAGCTGGCTGCATTAAACTCAGTAGTTGTACATATGACACAAAGCTGACACAAGCTTCATATTCAGGTGACATCTTTCATACTCTACCCTTTCTTTCATGTCTCTTTCTCAATTTGGATATTGCATCAGCTAGGCAAGGGGGGCTGGATTCATTTTTGAATCATTTGGTCAGCTTTGTGAAATTCATGTAAATTATTTTTCTCTTCTTATTTATACACAAAAAAAAAAGAATTAGGAAGGAATAGTTGGACATTAGGACTTTTCAATCTTAGAAAATATTACATTAGGATCTGAACACAAAGACCCTTCAGGTCTTCGGACTTAATCAGCCCGTGTATCCACTAATATGTGAATTTATTTTTTGAGTCCTCGCCAACCTGAATTCTATTTTAATTTGAGTAAATAAGTTTGAGTGATAAGTACACGACTTATCAACCCGCCCTTTAATTTGAGGGAACTTTGAGTTTTAAGTATCTACACACTTTCTTTGTACTAACTTGTTGTTCGATGATTTTAATGGAAATTGGGTAGCTAATGAACATTCTAGGGTGATATGGCTGGCAAGTTATCATGGGTAACAACCCATAGGTAGGTTAGCCAGAGCCCAGTCACTGGACCATTCTCTTTTTGCTGCCTTTAGGTAAATCTTAGACTAGGGAAGCCACCTACATAAAAAAAAAGAGAAAAAGAAAGTCAAAAAGAAAAGAAAAAGAAAAGGAGAAAAGAAAAGAAAATAAAAGAAATAAGCTACACTTTGCCGCACGAGTATGACTGGCAAGTTGTCGGTGCTAACAGCTCATCGACTAGTTGTCCAGAACCCAGCTCAATAAATGCATTGAAAAATACCAAAACACTTAGAAAGAAGCAGAGAAGTAGAATAAATCGAGGAGATATACATTGGATTCACCCTTGTGTTGACCTTATAAAAATAAAAGTAGGGAGAAAGCTATCGGTTGCAAAGATACACCTTTAGGTAGAATTCTCCTTTTAAGATCACCTAGAGGCATAGAAACCCGAAGTCCATTTTAATTGCCGATCAACGAGTCTATCACATTCACAATAAGATGCTTAGAACTTAGGGTTCTCATCAAATCTTGGGTGAGTTGAATGGTCGTAGAAAACCACTCTTAAACCCTAAAACTTGAAAATCCAAAAAATTTAGAAAAGAGGAAAAAGAGAAAAAGAAAATTTTCATTGAATAAGGCAAGGGCTTGAGGCAGTCTGCATTTTGGCAGATACTTGGGCACTGTTGTGTCTTTGAAAGTTTAGATCCTAAGTAAACATTTTCTTAATGATTGAAAATAACTCATGTCCAAATAATCCAACCTAATTCTTTTATAAATAGCATATAGTTTTTGCTAGGGACTAGTAAAAGATAGGCATGGGGGTGTGATGTAAACATGTTTACATTACATAAGATGTCTATTTATGCATGTTCTTAAGCATAGAATTGCATTGCATACTATAAATATTGCATAACATGCATCATCTTGCATTTAGATTAGTTTGAATAAAATGGAGGTTAATTGTCTCCTTTTGATGTTCAGGGATAGGGCAAATTTTTATCGGAGCCTCGGATTAAAGATCCAACCGTACATATGTGATCAGGACGATGATTGGAGTTCAACGACTCCAAGATCACCCTAATCAGACACCTGTAGCATCAGATAGAGACTAAGGAACCATAGAAGATCAAGGGTCAAGATCGTGTGAATCTACACTTCAAATGACAAATCCGATCATATTGATGGATTCAGATCGACGATCGCAGCCTAACGACGCGAAAATCAACTTAATCCGACACCCATGGCACCATCTACATCATCCAGAAGATGGACAGCCAAGATGGCGCCATGTGGCACCATCTTGGCCGCCCAACCAACCATCCTCAACTGCTGAAGCTTCTAGTACCCATGCAACTCTGCCGTTGGATCAAGATCCAACGGCTGAGAGAGGAGCTCAACCGATGCTTGAAGACTCAGAAGGCTCGCTGGAAGGAGCTATCTTGACCGTTGGATCTCAATCTAATGGTCCTGATCGCACGCTTAGAGATTGGCCTGCTGGCCCATCCACGTGCATAGCATAGTGGATAGAGCGCTCGCTCGCGGTTGGGTGTGGGTTCGAGCTACAAGGAGAAGGTGAGGGGCGCGCGAACGAGAGGGCATGAGGAGCGCTCGATTGTGATCGAGCGGCTGTGCGCGCTTGATAGAGCTCACGCAAATTAGACATGCAGTGAAGACGTTGGATCACATGCGCGAGTGTGCGCTGAGGAGGCGCCATGAGGAGCGCTCTCAGCCGTTCGATCTCACGATCGAATGGTCGAGATTTGATGAACGTGGAAAGGTGTTGCATGTGCGGTAGGCGAGCGGGCGGCGGACATCGTCCCCGATGGGGCTTTAGCAACGATTTTATCCATCACTAAAGACCCTTGATTTAATGTTTTGAGATTTAAAAGACCAAATTGCCCTCATTCCTTGCAACTATAAAAGGAGACCCCCTCCATACAAAATTCTCATCCCTTCCTTCTCTCCTCTACCTCTCCAAAGCTCAAGAGAAGCTTGTCCCACACCTGGGATGCTCCTCGCGAGATAAAGTTAAATTTTTGCTCTCATTTCTGAAGCGAATCTTGCGACGACGACGACGTGCTGCTCCGTTCTCGTTCCTCTTGTCTTGACCTCCTTCTTCCCGCTCCATCCTCCTTCATCCAGGCGGCATCTCGTCCGGCTCGTCCTCTAAGCGATTGTCGATGAGGATAACTTCTCTCTCCCATTCTTCTTTACAACTTTTCCTGCTTCTAATGTAGTTGATTTCTCGCTTTCTAGTGTAATTCATCTTTGGTTTCATTGTATAAATATTTTGAAATATTGAGTGCATGTTCTCTCTCTCTCTCTCATTTTGATTGTTAATATTGCTTCATTGTAATTACGTTACTTCGCTTTTCAACAAAAACTCTAAAAAAAATATAATTGAGAATATAGATCAACGTAGCCTCCCTGAGTTCGACCTGGGAATTCTATTCTAGTATAAATTTTATTTGTTGAACATGAGTTCTTCGCTTTCAAACTACAACGACATATTTTCAAAACCAAATACGTTAGCGTAGCAACTCGTAGCTTCAACAATAAACTGGTGTTTATCACCTGTCCCTATGAACTTTCACATTCTTTAGAATGCCTTTTGGGCTTTGCAATGCACCTATGACTTTTCAAAGATGCATGCTAGCCATCTTTTCTAACATGCTAGGAGATTATCTTGAGGTATTCATGGATGGTTTCTCCATTTTCAAAGATTCTTTCGAGTCCTGTCTGGCTAACTTGGAATTGATCCTTAAGAGATGCATCAAAACACGGTTGGTCCTTATTTGGTAAAAGAGCCACTTTATGACCCAACAAGGCATTGTCTTGGCTCATGTGGTCTCTAACCGAGGTATAGAAGTTGATAATGCTAAGGTAGGTGCTATCACTAATGGGAACACCATCATGAGCAATTTGGTCAGATAAAGTCAATAAAAGCTCCTACATAACCATCAGGGGGTCCTAAGTGCTTAATATTCTATTTTGAGAAGAAAAGATAAAAACAGGGTTATTTATGTAATTTTACCATCTTATCACAACTACAGAATAACCATGGGATTTTCTAAGGGAAAACTAAAGGTCAAATAATCATAAAAATCCAAAAAGGGGGCCCATGCAGATAGAAATGGGGTTTCACGTGTTTCGAGAATTAAATGACATCTGAAATCCTAAAAATAGACTCGCTTAATTCACTAAAGTTCTGGTCAGGATAAAATTCACCTAAACTCTCTAAAAATCATATAAAAATATTCTTTAGGATTTGAAATCCTTGATTTGACTATTTAAACCCATTTTGACCTAAAATAGTCTTAGATAGACAGTTGCCCTAATTTGGGTTTTTGTATAATTTACCTAGTCAAACTTGGTTGAAACCTAACTCCGACTTCGCCATCAGATTCCTTGGGTTCAAATTAGGTTTGTACCAAAATTTGGGTCCAATCAGATATCATCTTGATTAAAGTTTGCATTTTGGTCCAATCTAACTTATTTCTCTCACAGACATGCCCCTAACTTTTGAATTCTTTGCAGACTGGTCCTTTCTGCCATTGGAGGACAAATGACCTCTAGGCGAGCTTTGATTGGACCAAATCCTACTTTAATGGCAATAAAATCCCACCAAATTTGGTAGGATTGATGTTCACACTTAGACAAACCTATTAGGATAGATCCTAACTCCTGAAACCCTTTGATTCGTGTGTGCGAACACATTGAATCAATGGGTGTTTCTTGATTTCCTAAAGAGCATATCTGAGCTCTTTCTTGATCTAGAGCCTTCTTTGGAGCTCTATTTAAGCCCTGGAACCCCTGCCTTATCTCCTTAGCAAGTTTTGGTGAGCTAAATACCTCTACTTCTCCTCTGGCCACCGAACCTCTGCTCCGAAGACCTCTATCCTTTCTGCTCATCCGCACATCCAACCATCAAATTGGAGGTGCCACTATTTTCCTCTCTTCCTCGCGCACCTCGCTAATCAAAGGGAGGGCATATCTCTGCCTCCTGCTTCGTCGTTGCCTCGTCGTCTCTATCTCCTTCTTCGGCTCCGGTCAAGCCACGACCGGAGCTCTCTGACCTCTTTCCTCTTCTCTAAAACCCCTTATCTCTTCCTCTCTCCCTCTACTCTTTTCCCCCATACCCACAAATCACTCACAGCGTCACTGTCACCCACACGACCTTCATCTTCTTCGCCTCCGACAACGCTCCAGCGTAGCCTCCAGCCCGCTACACTTCACCAAACACCCTGGCACCACATCACAAGCTTTGCCGTGCCACCTTCGTCAAAAGCCCTCTTCTAATTTGGGCTTTCATCCACCAAAGCACTCCACCGAACTCCACCTCCTTCACACACCTTCTCCGACTCCGTTAGCCCTCCACACGCATGCACTCACCAAACAACCACCATCGACAAACTCGCCTTCGCACAGTGATCCTCCTGAGCATACCAATTGGGGCGTTTAGCCCATGTTCTACATTTGAGGTTGCCACTAGAGCTCCACCACCAACACCACCTTCTCTAGCTCCATCCAACATCTTCAAGCTGAGTTCCTCCTCATTGATGCTCCCAGGTGTTGCTGCCCAGCTCCAGGAAGTTTCCCAAGTCATCAATTGAGGCGACCAAGCACTCCTTTGACCTCAATCAGAGCCTTCACTGCCTGCAGCTTGCATGCGAAGAAGACTCTGTGGGATAGCCTCACATCATAGAGTGAGGAGCTCTCCACAGCGTACAAAAGCAAAAAGTGCCTACGGCTCGTTACCTCAGCATGCACAGGGGGTGAGGTCCTTGCTCACCCACGCGCATACGCATGCCCTCGCCTGCGCTTACGCCATGCAGGTCTGGGCCTTGGTCCATTTACCTGGTTACCTGGGTCTAGTCTACTTTTCCTGATTCTGAGAGAGAAGGGAAGGAGAGAGGGAGAGAGAGGGGGGTTTGCCCTCTGCTACTCTCTACACTTAGCAAATTTGAGAGGCCTTTGCTTCTGTTAGTGTTGTGCTATGCTTGTGCCTCTCCCTTGAGGCTTAAAGGAGAAGAGAGGCCTTTGCCTCTTTTGTGAAGCTGTGTTCTGTTGGTGCTGGTTCTACTGTTGGATCATTTAACTTGGTTGACGTGGAATATTTGGTTGGATTCACTGTTCATTTATTGAGATACTTGAGCTTAATTAAAAAGGGTTAATTGGTGATTCAAATCACCATTTTAATCCATCATTTTTTGCATATTATTACTTGAATGATTTATATATTATTCTTGAATCAATTCTGGTTGAAATTCTTATATCTTTTACTTAAAATTGTGATCTTGAGATTGATTTACTACTTGCTCCCTACGTTCAACCTTGGATTTTCATTCAAGTATAAATTTTATTTGTTTTCACTCTTTATTGGCTATACTACAACATATCAATTTTAAACTTCGATTTAGAGCAGCAAACATTTTAGCGCCGTTGCTGCGGAGCAACGCGCAATTTGATCTCTTAATTATGATTCCTGACTTGATACTAACTTGATTTATCTCTTTTGATTGTGATTTGTGTAGGAATTTAGCCGAGGAGCAAGATCAACCGCACAACAGCCACTCCAGGGGTAGGTAATCTCATTCTCCATCATCATTAAGCCCCTAATTCTGAAAAGCTAAAAAAGGAAAGAAATCAATTAGGACCAACTTGCATTCTATATTTAGATTCAATTAAAACAAGTTGCCTAATTTGATTCATTTTTAGAAATATCCCAAACCTGATTCTTACACCTATTTAGGGATTTAAGACACCTAGGGCTACCACCATCTTGATTGAGCCATAGGTGCTAGGCTTGGAATTAATTGATTGAACCAATTAGAGTCAATTAGGGTTTCGATTTTAGGGTTGTAGAGACACACTTGCTTGAAAAGGATTCAATCTTCCCAAACTGTGGGTGTCCTAAGCCTTGATTGAACTTACCTAAACAAGCAAACCCTAAGAATCAAGCTCTAAATCTCACTTGAATCCTAAAAAGTGGGATCTAATAACTAAGGACAAATCAGGTGAAGTTGACCCACGTTGTGGGGTCAACCAATCTTCAAATTAGGTCACCACTCACAAAAACATCTTAAAGTTCAAGTGAAATCCTAAGCACCCACCTCTACACTTAAAATTGGTAGACTTAAGAGGTTAAGTTATCCATTCTGGTCTATCTAGACCCTCAGTGACAAGGAAGGTCAGGTGGGGGAAACCCTGTAACCTGTGCGGGTGCTCTACCATGTAGGGGTCTTCGCGGGACTCTCCCTTCCTGGCTGCCCAGGTAATTCTTAGGTGGATGACTTTCTGCTCTAGGGGTATCATCTGCCCCGAACCTCTATAGTCATCCAAAGATATTTGGATGTCTTGATTGGGTCCATCACACCTTCTATCTCTCATCTTCTCCATCGATGCATGTTTGGGAGGAGGTCCCTAATACCACCCTTGAAGCCTCCATTAGCTATTCACACTCGTTGAGGCCAAGCCTCGACTTCCCTATTTGTGCAACAACCCGACCGGATTGATATCTCTTCTGATTCATCTGAGCCTAGATCTCCTTCATCCATAATCATGGAACACTGAGTAGAAGAGGAAAACAATCTCCAGAATCAGCTTTAGTGCCTCAATGATCTATTCCAGGCCTTTATGGATCCACCGAGTGTCCTATGATGCGAGATCATTACAATCCCACTGCAGTGGCGATCGAACCTTAAGTCCAAATCTTGGTTGGAGGTCCTGATAATGAACTCAAGCCCAACATGATTCATGCTATTCCTAAATTTCATGGACTTAATTTCGAAGATCCCTTCCAACATATCAAGCAACTCAAGTTTCTGGCCCAGACCTTCGGGTCAGAAGCTCAAAATCGGGATATCTTGCTCATGAAAATGTTCTCCTTCTCCCTCATGGACAAGGCTATTCACTGGTACCAAACTCTAACTTGTCCAATCAACACATGGGCTGAACTGCAATCTGAGTTTCTGAAAAAGTCTTCCTTATTGGTCAGACAAATGCTCTAGGGCACTAGATCACACATTTCATGCAGCAGGCAGGAGAACCGCTTCATGAAGCATGGGATTACTTTCTGGATCTTATGCGAAAGTGTCCCCACCACGGAGTTCCTAAATGGGAACAAATCCAATCTTTTTACTAGGGACTCCATGAGGATATTTGATTATTCGTCAATGCAACCTGTGGAGGAAACATCATGGGTCAACACGAAGACACCGTGTGGGAGATTCTCGAGAACATGTGTGAGAACTCCATCAATAATGAATCTATAAGCATGTTCGACCGGACGAATGCCCATGCATTGACAAATCCGTGGGGAGCACATGAGACGTAGGGCCTGTCCTCTTCCGTCGACTTGGAGTTAATGGCCAGTCGCCTGGACAAGGTCTCGATCATTGAGAAGAAGGTGGATGAGTTGACTCGACATCTGTAGCGAGCCACCTCTATGCAAAACCCGTTTGCACAACCACCCTTTGGGAGGGAGGTGTACATAACATCTACCATCGATCTTAGGGGATGGATCCATACCCACCCCCGTTTGATCTAGGGCTTGAAGGAAACTCCAGATCTGCCTACTATAGTTGGGGGAACTCTGAACCTTTGTCTTATGATTTCTCTATGGTTCCTTAGACCTACGAGGACCTCAACGCCATCTAGAATGATCCTTTCTCGAACACCTACAACCCTAGATGGCGTAATCATTCTAATTTGATGTGGTCAGGGAACAATCAAAATCAGAGACCTCAATATCAGCCCCGACCATAAGCTTCTCATCCATATCAGTCGCCTTAGCCTTGGCCCAACCCGACTTACCAAATCGGGCCAACTTGGGAAGATCAAATGACTCTTATCATTTAGACTCTGGCTGACATCCAGAAGATGAATGCGGATATGTAAAAATAGTACAAAGATGAGATCACAGAGGTTTGCAATCAACTCACCCAGATGGTAAATCCCTGCCAACTTGGTGCACTCCCTTCACAACCTCTACCCAATCCAAATATTGTGCCGAACCAGAGGCACGTTATGAACCTGACTCAAGGCCAGGCTCACTACATCTATTAGGCCCCTTATACTCCATCACTCGATGGGATGGAAGTTTTGACATCATACGCTAGTTATCAACAACAACCACCTCTTTTGCCTACCCCAACCCAGAACCAGGCAAAACTGAACTCTGTTACCACCCGTAGTGGCAAAACAACTCAAGATGCACCTTACTCAAGCCACTCTTAGCCTGGTAGTTCAAACCCAAACCCTAGGTTGGTCATCCAGGATATGTCTGTCCCAGATCAAGAACCTGGACCAATTCTAGAGGAACCAGTAGAGGTTCCATTTTTGGAGGCCTTGACCAAAGGAAAGTGGAAACCCAAACTCATGGCTCTCGAGGAGGACCTGGTCAAGCTCTTTGAGCAGGTCCAAATAAACATCCCATTGATGGATGCAATTCACCACATAACGGCTTATGCGAGATTTCTGAAGGACGTATGTACACCTAAGCGTAAGCCGCGAACCAAAGGCGAGAATCCAATCGTACTGCCGAAGCAAGGCAGTTCCATGATTT
Organism: Thalassia testudinum; assembly: GCA_037157565.1. Classification (NCBI taxonomy): domain Eukaryota; kingdom Viridiplantae; phylum Streptophyta; class Magnoliopsida; order Alismatales; family Hydrocharitaceae; genus Thalassia; species Thalassia testudinum. The sequence continues at coordinate 6,884,860 of JAZHRO010000056.1, forward strand.
TTAGCAGACTCCCACCTAAGGCAAAAGACCCTGGTATCCCTCTGATTTCATGCAAGATCGGTGCTTTAGAGTTTGATAGAGCCCTTTTAGACTTAGGAGCTTCCATTAATTTGATCCCTACGTCCCTAGTAGATCATTTCGAGGAGACTGAGCTAAAACCGACTAAGGTGACTCTACAGTTAGTTGACCAATCGATCAAGTCACCTAGAGGAGTTCTCGAGGATGTTCTAGTTCAAATCCTCAATTTCTACTTTCATGTGGACTTCATTGTGTTGGATATGGAGATTCCTGAGAATCTGAGGAATACACTAATTACATTAGGTTGATCGTTCTTAGAAACACCTAGGGCGAACATAAATTGTGAAGAGGGCTAGATTGAATTGAAATTCAGGAACAAGATGCTAAAAATTGATATATTTAAGGCCCAAAAATAAATCAACTACGAGGTAGTGGAACAAGTATGCAACATCAGTTCTATGGTTGAGGACACGTTTCTTGAGGGTGACTCGATTATCCCTGATCCTCAGCCCCAAGTAGATCATACCCTGCAGATAGAGGAGCCTAGCATCGATTTAGACCCACCCACAACTCCCACCTTTTCTTCTGAGGCCCATCCTTACCCGCTTGCTACTGCTGATAATCCCGTTATGGAACTGAAGCCTCTTCCTGATCATCTGAAATATGTCTTTTTAGGTTCTGATCAGACATTTCTTGTGATTATCAATTCCTACCTCACTTCTAATAAGGAAACATGTCTGATTTCTGTCCTCCAGCAGCATCAGAGAGCCATTGTTGGACTCTTGATGATTTGACTAGCATTAACCCTTCATATTGCACACACCGCATTTATACCGAAGAGGGTGCAGGACCATCCCATGAAATGCAGAGACGTTTGAATCCTAATCTGTAGGAGGTCGTGAAGAAGGAGATCATCAAGTGGTTAGATGCAGAGATCATCTACCCAATCTCCGACAGTTGGTGGGTGAGTCCAATCCAAGTTGTGCCTAAGAAGGAAAGACTCATCGTGATTACAACTGAGACCAGAGAAACCATACTAAGCCATATAGCGAACTCATGGAGAGTCTGCATTGATTTTAGAAGACTAAATGCCTCCACGAAGAAGGATCGTTTCCCACTTCCATTCATTGATTAGATACTCAAGAAACTAGCAGGAAATCGATTCTTCTGCTTTTTGGATGGGTACTCTGATTACAATCAGGTGGCAATCCATCCTGAGGACCAAGAGAAGACCACCTTCACCTGCCCCTACGGGACATACACATTCTGGAGGATGCCTTTCGGTCTTTGCAATGCACTTGCTACCTTTCAGCAGTGCATGCTTACCATATTCTCAGATATGGTAGGTGAATACCTTGAAGTCTTCATGGATGACTTCTCGGTATTTGGGGAATCTTTTGATGATTACCTCTTGCACTTGGTCCAAATCCTCAGGCGTTGCATCGACGTGAATTTGGTTCTTTCCTGGGAAAAGAGCCATTTCATGGTTCTTGAGGGAATTGTCCTGGGACACCTTATTTCTGAGAATGGCATCCAGGTTGATCGAGCCAAGGTTAATTTGATTTCTAAACTACCCATGCCTAGCTCGGTCAAGGACATCCACTCTTTTCTGGGGCACGTCGATTTTTACCATTGTTTCATTCCCGATTTCTTGAAAATCATGCGTCCCTTGACTAATCTTCTCTCAAAGGATGTCCCTTTTGAGATCATCGATGAGTGCACTCACGCATTTGAGAGCCTACGTGATTGAGTTACTCAAGCACCAATCCTACAATCCCTTGACTGATCTCTACCCTTTGAGATCATGTGTGTTGCATCTAACTACGCAGTAGGGGCGGTGCTTGGGTAGAAAGTTGACGGGAAACCTATGGTCTTCTACTATGCTAGCAAGATGCTAGACGAGGCTCAGTGTAACTACACAGTTACTGAGAAAGAGCTGTTGGCAGTAGTATTTGGCCTGGAGAAATTCAGATCTTATCTTCTAGGTTCCCGTGTCATCATTTACTTAGATCACACTACTGTGAGGCAGTTACTCGTGAAGAAGGATGTGAAACCTCGATTAAACCATTGGATCTTGCTGTTACAAGAATTTAATCTTGAGATTCGCGACATGGTAGGAAAACAGAATGTGGTAGCTAACCATTTATCCCATCTTCCTTCTTTAATCATTGACCCATCTGGTCCGATCACTGAGCATTTTCTGAACGAGCATCTACTAGCCATTCACGATCTCCCCTGGTTTGCTGATATAGTAAACTACTTGGTTACGGGGAAAGTCCCACCAGATTGGGCGACTTCCAGGCAGGACAAGCTGATTTCGGAGGCCAAGTACTATATTTGGGAGGAACTGTATCTCTTCCACATTGGCAATGATCAGGTGATTTGGAGATGCATTCCTAATGACGAGGTTAATGACGTGACCTCATTCTGTCATGACCAAGCCTGTTGTGGCCATTTCTCTAGGCGTAAAATCGCAACGAAAATTCTCCAGTGTAGGTTATTCTGGACCACGATGTTCAAAGATGCACAAACATATTGTATGGCATGTGCTCGTTATCAGACCTTCGGTAACATGGGCTTGTGGGATATGATGCCCTTGAAGCTGATAATTGTGTGTGAAATCTTTGACATATGGGAAATCGATTTCATGGGACCCTTTCTCGGATCTAACAGCTTTGAATAGATCTTGCTCGCTATTGATTACATCTCTAAATGGATCAAAGCTATCCCCATGAGAACTAGCGATCATAAAGTTGTTCTCTGATTCATCCAGGAGAACATCTTTTCCAGATTTGGGGTTCCTAAAGCTATCATCAGCGATGGTGGGTCTCATTTCAACAATGTACACTTCCAGTCCCTAATGAAGAAGTATGGGGTGTCGCATAGTATCTCGACTCCTTACCACCCCTAGACTAATGGACTGGTAGAATTGTCGAATCGAGAGATCAAGAAGATCCTTCAGGTCACTGTTCGGTTTGATAGGAAAGACTAGTCTACTCACCTTCCGAAAGCTTTGTGGGCCTATAGGACCGCCCACAAGACCCAATTAGGCGTGTCTCCCTTCAAATTAGTGTACGGAAAGGCATGTCACCTTCCCATTGAGATGGAGCATAAGGCCTATTGGGCAGTACGGGAGTACAATCTAGATTTGATGAAGGCTGGAATACACCACCGGTTGCAAATGAGTGAGATCGAGGAACTACGCAATGACGTGTACAAGAACTCGCATATCTACAAAGAGCAGGTCAAAGCCTTCTATGACAGGCACATTGTGCAAAAATCTTTCCACCCTGATCAGAAAGTCCTACTCTTTGATGCCAAGCTCAAACTCTTCCTAGGAAAACTTAGATCTAAGTGGATTGGACCTTTCTTGGTCAGAAAACTCTTTGGAAATGGAGCCATTGAAATTGCTGAACTCAGCCATGATTCTGAACCTTTTGTCGTGAACAGTCAGAGACTCAAACCGTTCATCGAGCTCACTGACCTGAATGTGGCTGAGTTATCTTTTGATCTCAATTCTCCCAAAGCTTATTGCGCCTAGTTGATGGCATTAAACTTAGCGCTTAACGGGAGACAACCCGTCATCTTTTGAAAAAACCCAAAATCCTTTTGACCGATCCCTTCACTGAAATCATATTATGCTTTAGGGTTCGTCCATTAGAACAGCCGACTTAACCTCTGGTACATGTACTAGAGATTGAAATCGTTCGCCATAGTCACCCCGATCCATCCACCCACCCTTTGAACCTATTCTAATGTACGATCTAAGCTGAACTCGAACCCACCTAATTTACAATGAGGACATTGTAAATTGTAGGCATAGGGGGGTATTAAAGTGCAAAACATCGTGAAAATCAAATCTCACAAAAGGATTTCACAAAAAAAAATGGAGGTTGAAGAAGGCCCATTTGAGAGAAAAATGAGAAAAAGGAGGGGGGAAAAATTGAAAAGAAAAGAAAGAAGTAAAAAGATAAAGGAAGAAATTGAGTCCCTTCAAAATAATATGGAACTTACCTAACCTCTGGAAGGCTAAAATTTAAGGGATTAGTGGCGAATACCAACCTTAGGCCTCTTGGATCTATTATGAGATTTAAACACTCACGTACTTGTCAAGATCTTGATTAGTCTTCAAGAGGTTGAGGAAAATGCAAAGCTTGTGTATTAGGTCTAAGGCTTAGGTAGTATTTGACCCTGTTAACTAACCTCTAGTTTGTGGGAGTAGGTAACTTAATCACCCAGAAATCACACACAGTCCGGTTTAGTGCACTTAAATATGAATCATGCCAAAAGCATTTATGTTGTTCTGAAAATGGTCCTAAGATCTAGATGAGTGGGGAAAATGGTCCTTCGAGATGAGTGGCTTAAAAGCACAAGTTGATTTAGATGAGTTCCCGATGCGGAGAGGGGGGAAATTCCCCTCGAAGATATGCAATAACATATCATCTTCTCGGTGCTTGTCTCCTAGGATATCTAAATATCCTACCGGGGGCACGTAAGCACCTTGTGCTAGTTCATATGCCATGGGCGGCATTATCACGAAATGTTGATTGCCAAGGTCGGATTTAGCTATAAAATGCCATGGGTGGCACTATCTCGAAGAGTCGAAAGCCAAGGTTTTGGGGGTTGCCATGGGTGGTACTATCTCGAAGCATCGATTGCTAAGGACTTTGTGAGGATTGATGGTGGGGACTGGGAATCCTATATAGAATGTGTTTAGGGCCAATATGAGGTTGGATCTAAGGAAAAATATAATGAAAAGAAAAAGAGAGAGAAAGCTCTCCACAAAAAAAATCTTCTTCTATCCCTCTCTCACTTACAAAAATACACTAGCAAACTAAACCTGGGCTAACCATGTTACAAGCACGGGAGCTTTAACTGCTGGGTCCAACAAACCTTAGGATAGTTCTTGCGGGCCTTAGAAACCTTCGTGGTAGACTGAGGCGAAAGCTAGCCAGGTCTGGATCTGGTCTGGTACTTATGTACCTTTAGGCCTATTGTTGGTATTAAGATCTGATTCCTAGTGATGCGGATTAGTAGGGCATCCTGACGGTTACATCTGACCTAGATATCTAGCTTGGTCCATAAAATTTTGCTAAGGGACTAACAAAAGCTAGGCATGAGAGTATGATGGGAACATCATCATGAGTCATAACTAGCCCAATTTGGTCTAATAAAGTCAATAAAAGCTCCTACATAACCATCAGGGGTCCTAAGTGCTTAATATTCTATTTTGAGAATAAAAGTTGAAAATAGGATTATTTCTACAATTTTTCCATCTTGTCACAACTACAAAATAACCATAGGATTTTCTAAAGGCAAACTAATGGTCAAATGGTCATAAAAGTCCAAAAAGGGGGTTTATGTAGATAGAAATGGGGTTTCATGCCTTTCGAGAATTAAATGACATCTGAAACGCTAAAAATAGACCTGCTTAATTCACTAAGGTTATGATTAGGATAAAATTCACCTAAACCCTCTAAAAATCATAGAAAAATGTTCTCTAGGATTTTGCATCTTTGATTTGACCATTTGAACATATTTTGACCTAAAATAGAGTCTTAGACAGATAGTTGTCCTAATTTAGGTTTCTGTGCAATTTACCTAGCCAAACTTAGGCAAAACCTAAATCCAACTTCACCATCAGATTTCTTGGATCCAAATTTGATTTTTACCAAAATTTGGATCCAATCAGAGATCATCTTGACCAAAGTTTGCATTTTGATCCAGTCTAACTCTTTTCTCTCACACACATGCCCCCAACTTTTGAATTTTTTGCAAATAGCCCTGCAGCTTCTTCATCTTCTTTGCAGACTAGTCCTTGCTGCCATTGGAGGTCAACTGAGCTCCAGGCGAGCTTTGACCGGACCAAATCCTACTCTAATGGAAATCAAATCCCACAAAATTTGGTGCGATTGATGTTCACACCTAAACAAACCTATTAGGACAGATCCTAACTCCTAAAACCCTTTGATTCGTGCGTGCATAAGCATTGAATCAATGGGTGTTTCTTTATTTCCTAAAGAGCACATCTGAGCTCTTTCCTGGTCCAGAGCCTTCTTTGGAGCTCTATTTAAGCCCTGGAACCCCTGCCTTACCACCTTAGCAAGTTTTGGCGAGCAAATACCTCTACTTCTCCTCCGGCCACCGAACCTCTGCTTTGGTGACCTCTCTTCGTCCTACTCCTTTGTACCTCCAACCATCAAATTGGAGGTGCCACTGTCTTCCTCTCTTCCTCGCGCACCTCTCTGGTCAAAGGGAGGTGGTCATGCATGTTTCGCGTGTTAGAAGTCGGGGTTACAAGTAACCTGTCGTTGTAGTTGTAAAACACGTCGATCAGATAAAATTTATACCGAAACTCCAAGGGAGTCCCGGGTCAAATACAGGGAGGCGATGTTTACTTTACGTGAAAACTGCACTTCGATTTGTTTCTTTTTGGTATTTTAGGGTTTTGTTATTTTTTTTGTGTTTTTGAAATAAAAAATAAGCAAATGAATCACAAGATAGAGATGTGGAATGAAAATGGTATATATATCAATCCAATGTCTATTACAATCTACTATGAAAGCATAAAAAGAGAGGGAGGTGAGAGGAAATCTCCTGAATCGGTTGTTTGACGAGACGACGGTGCCTGGTGGAAGCTCGGAAGGAGGCGAGGAGCGAAACGATGGAGGTGAGATGCAGGAGGACGTCGTGTTGAGGAAAGCTTCGGCGTGGCTCCGGAATGGAGGTGAGAAGATGGAGTTGATCTACTACTGGAATGGAGGTGGGAGGATGGCTCCAAGGCGACCTATGAAGGGAGATGGGAAGTTGGAGTATTTGGTGGGGTAGAGGTTCGCTACACTAATAGGCACCTTGGGAGCTTGAGAATAAGCTCTAATGGAGCGTTGGTAAGCTTGCTAGAGCTTGAGAGTAGGTGGGAGTAGAGTAGGTAGAGATGGCTTGGAAGGGAGGGGGTGTAGGTCCTTTTATAGTGGAGGAGAAGAGACTAAAAATGGATTAAAGGACCTTTAGCGACCTTTAGACCATCGCTGGAAACATTGCTGTAGACAGCTCACCTCCACTCACGCCCTTTGCTGGCTCTACTGGCTTGCAATGAAATAGCGACGACTATAAGCGTCGTTGTAGGTCAGCCCAGCTGTTGCTGAAAGATGGTGCCAACCGCCCTTACACCCGCGTCGTGCTACCCCGCTCATCACGCGAGCTGACCTCGCGTGCCCTACTGTGTGCATGCTTGCTATGTGCTGGCGTGCGTGCTTGCCATGCGCTGTCGTGCACGTGCACGCGCACGCTGCTTTGCGCTGGCGCTATCGTTCCATGCGCCTGCCCAATTGTGAATTGGAGGGGCTGTGGGGATTCGAACACGCGTGCACCGTTTGCAAACCAGCACTCAAACCATTGCGCCAATCCTTCCTTTGTGTCATGTGGAGCTGCTTGGCGCAACTGCTTCTTAACCGTTGGATCTTGATCCAACGGCTATGATTGAAGGGCGCGGAAGGAGTTGAGCGGTGCTATTGGCCTGTGTTGGGTGGCCTGGATGGCTCCACGTGGTGCCATCTGGGCCGTCCATCTTCTTCTTCTTGTAGAGGGTGCTACGGTGCTCAGATCGAGATGATTCCTGCAATGCCGAACTACGATCATCGCTCTAGATCCATCTGTACGGTCGGCTTTTCCATCCGAAAGCCGTATGGATGTCGCATTGCCCTCTGGCCATATAAAATGAAGGAATTAATATACAAAATATACAACTATCCTAAATTCCATGCAATGGATGTTATGCAATATTTATAACATGATATGCAATGCTAAGCCTAGGAACTATAAAAAATAGGTAATTTATCATGAATTTATGTGTGTTCATCATACCCCCATGCTTACTTTTTGCTAGTCCCTAGCAAAATTAAGCTAAGTGCTATGTATAAAAGTAGAATTAGGGTTCGAGTAATTAGGCAAAATTCATTGATTGCTTTAGAAAATCTCAACCCCAAGTGCTAATTACAAAAACTCAACAGTGCCCGAGTGTCTGCCAGAATGTGAACCATCCAAGCCCTCGCCTTATCTGAGAAGATAAATTTTTTTTTCTTCTTTTCTAATTTTTTGTACTTTTGGAGTTTGAGAGTTACGAAATAACTTTTTATGGCTACCCGATCTGCCGAAGACTCGAAAAGGACTCTAAGTGCTAAGCATCTTTTGAAAAATAGTGAAAGACTCACTAGACGGCCATTAAAACAGACTTCGGATTTCTACCACCCTAGGTGACATTGCCTAAAGGTTTATCTTTATGATCGGTAGCTTTTTCCCTACTTTCTTTTATATGGGGTCAACACAAGGGCGAACCCAGTGTATATCTCCCCGATTTATTCTACTTCTCCGCTTCTTCCCTAGGTGTTTTGGGAATTATTGTGCATTTTTTTTTTGTTGTGAGCTGGGTTCTGGACAACCGGTCGATGAGCTGTTACCACTGACAACTTGCCAACCATACTCGTGCGGTGAAGTGTGGTTTTATTTATTTTTTTTCTTTCTTTTTTATTTTCTCCTTTCTTTTTTTTTTTTTTAAGTATTTGGATTTCCTGATCTAAGATTTACCTAAAGGCAGTACAATGAAAATGGTCTTGTGGCTGGGCTCTGGACAACTGGCCAATGAGCTGTTACCACTGACAACTTGCCAGCCTTACCACCCAAGTCGGTCCATTAGCTACCGAATTTCTGTAAAAATCATCGGAAAGTGAGTCAGTGCAAAAAAATGTGTGTAGATGCTTAGGCTTAAAGTTCCCTCAAATCAGAGGGTGGGTTGATAAGTCGCATACTTATCATCCCAAATTATTTACCAAATTAAAATAAATTTTAATTGGTGAGAACTCGAGACTAAATCCACATTCAAGTGAACACCCGGGCTAATTAAGTCCGAAGGCCTGAAGAGTTTAAGTATTCAGGTTTCAAATAATCAACTCCTAAAGTTTACAACTCATAATGCCTAAGTTCTCGTCTCCTAATTCTTTTTTTTTTATCTTTTCAAATTTTCATCATTTTATTATTTTATTATTATTTTTTAAATAAGAATCAAATAACAGGAAATCACTGTTACAGCTGACAAAATGGTTATAAAATATGTCCACCCTCCCATGCTTAGCTATTACAATGTCCTCATTGTGAAAAAAATGAAAGCATGCAGGAGAGTAGAAGTGGAAGAATAGCACCTGGTTTCCATGAGACTCTGGTCAGCTTGGAACAGTCTTTACATGTGCTGAGTTTAGTGCCTTCAGGGTGATGATCAGCCTACGGTGGTTATGGCAAGGTAAGAGCAACCTTGTCCGAGACGGGTTCAGGGAGCACATGGTCAACAAAGGGTTTAAGACGCTGTCCATTGACCTTGAAAATATTACCCGTCTTTGGGTCAGAGAATTCGACGGCCCCATTAGGGAAAGTCCTCTCAATAATGAACGGGCCGCCCCACTTAGACCTGAGTTTACCAAGGAAAAGCTTCAATCAAGAATCGAAAAGCCAGACCTTCTGGCTTGGCTCAAAGCTCTTACGTGAAATCATCTGGTCATGGAGAGCTTTGGTCCTTGCCTTATAGACTCTGGCTTTTTCATAAGCATCATTTCGAAGCTCCTCCAACTTAGATAGTTAGAGTTTCCTAGTTTTCCCGGCCAACTTAAGGTCCACATTACATTTCTTGATGGCCTAAAATGCCCGGTGTTCAAGTTCTACGGGTAAGTGACATGCCTTCCCAAACACCAGACGGAACGGAGACATACCGATAGGCATTTTGTACATCGTATGGTAAGCCCAAAGAGCATCATCTAGCTTTTGGGTCTAGTCCTTCCTTTCAGGCCTAACGATTTTTTGCAAAATGTTCTTGATCTCCAGATTGGAGACCTCGACCTATCCGTTCGTCTGAGGGTGGTAAGGTGTGGAAATCCGATGGCTCACCCCGTATTTCCCCAGTAAATTCTGAAACTGGGCATGAGTGAAATGTGCGCCACCATCACTGATAATTGCCCTAGGAACCCCAAACCGACTGAAGGTATTTCTCTTCACAAAATCGATGCCTCAATCCACTTGGACACGTAATCAATAGCAACCAGAATATACTAGTGTCCAAATGAAGGAGGGAAGGGTCCCATAAAGTCGATGCCCTAAATGTCAAAAATTTCGACGGAAAGAATTGGGTTCAGGGGCATCATATCTCTCTTATCCATGTTCCCGAGTGTCTGGCATCGGGTGCATGACTTAAAGAATTCCTGGGCATCCTTAAATAATGATGGCCAATAGAATCCGGATTGCAAAATTTTTGCGACCGTCTTTTTCCCGGAAAAGTGTCCACCACACGCGGATGTGTGACAAAACTCAAGTATTCTATGGAACTCGACTTTTGAGACGCATTGGCGAATAATCTGGTCTGCGCCAATGCGGTACAGCTCAGGATCATCCAAAAATAATATTTAGCCTCAGATACAAGTCTATCCCGTTGTTGTTTGGTCCAATCCTGGGGGATTTGACCAATGGCCAAATAATTGACAATATCCGCAAACCAGGGGGTTCGGATACCTGAGACTATGAGGATAGTTTCATCCGGAAAAGTATCAGAGATCGGAACATCCGGATGAGGAGAATCAATTAGGATTCTTGAGAGGTGATCCGCCACTACATTTTGTGCCTCGGCTTTATCCCTGATTTCAAGATTGAACTCTTGAAGCAGTAGAATCCAGCGAATAAGCTGAGGTTTGGCATCCTTTTTGGCCAAGAGATGTTTCAAGGCCAAGTGGTCGGTATAGATGATGACACGAGAACCTAATAGATAAGCCCTGAATTTTTCTAAAGCGAAAACTACGGCTAGCAATTCTTTTTTAGTAACGGTGTAGTTTCTCTGGGCCTCGTCCAGAGTTTTGCTAGTGTAGTAAATCACAGAGGGCTTTTTCTCAATCTTTTGACCCAAGACAGCCCCGACGGCATAATCAGATGCGTCAGCCATAATCTCAAATGGGGTTGTCCAGACCGGTGGTTGCAATACCGGGGCACAGGTGACTGCCGTTTTCAATAAATCAAATGCCTTACGACATGATTCATCAAACTCGAACGGCGTGTCTTTGGCTTGAAAGTTGCTCAAGGGCCGAGCAACCTTAGAGAAATCCTTAATGAATCTTCTATAAAAACCCACATGCCCAAGGAAAGAGCAAATCTGTTTTACGAATGTGGGTGGAGGAAGTCTAGAGATAGCATCCACCTTAGCTCTATCAACTTCAATTCCCCGATTAGAGATCACGTGACCCAGGACGATGCCCTCCTGAGTCATAAAGTGGCTCTTTTCCTAGCTAAGGACCAGCTGTGTTTTGATACATCTCTGAAGGATCAATTCCAGGTTGGCCAGGTAAGACTCAAAAGAATCTCCGAAAATGGAGAAATCATCCATGAACACCTCAAGACAATCTCCCACCATGTCAGAAAAGATGGCCATCATGCACCTTTGAAAAGTCGCAGGTGCATTGCAAAGCCTGAACGGCATTCTACGGAATGCAAAGGTTCCGTAGGGACATGTGAAAGTTGTCTTTTCTTGGTCTTCAGGATGGATAGAGACTTGGTTATATCTCGAATAACCGTCCAGGAAGAAAAAATATTTTTGCCCAGCTAACCTTTAGAGGATTTGATCGATGAATGGCAAGGGAAAGTGATCCTTTTTAGTGGCAGTGTTCAACTTCCTATAGTCAATACAGACTCTCCAAGCAGAAGCTGAATGAGTGGTGAAGGTTTCCCCTTTCTCATTAGTCATAACAGTTATTCTCGCTTTCTTGGGTGCAATCTGAATAGGGCTAACCCACGGACTATCGGAGATTGGGTAAATAATCCTAGCATCGAGCCACTTAATTATCTCCTTCTTGACCACTTCTCGCATATTCGGGTTTAGTCTCCTTTGCATTTCGCGAGAAGGGCAGGATCCATCTTCCATGAAAATACGATGATTACAATAAGATGGCTCGATCCCCCTAAGGTCATGGATGGCCCAACAAATTGCCTTCTTGTTGTTCTTACGGACCTTAATTAACCTCAATTCTTGCTACTTAGTCAAATCAGCACTAATAATCACAGGGAGCGTGTTTTCAGGTCCTAAGAACTCATATTTCAAATTTTTGGGCAATGGTTTTAATTCCAGCTGGGGTGGGTTTAGAATAGAAGGAACGGAGGATGCTAATGAAGAGTCATTAGGACAATCCAGTGGAAGAGGATGGGAATGAACAAAATCAACAACCTTTTCAGCATGTGGTAGGTCTACCACGGAGGAGGGTTGTGGGTTGGGTTTGCTAAAGCTAATGGAGTCCTCAAGTGCATTGATTGTCATACACGTCTCAAGATCCTGATCCTTGAGTTCCTCAATGACTCCACAATCCTCAAATCCTCTTATCGCCTTAAAAATATCCAAAGTTAATTTCTTATCCCCAAAGGCGATCTCCATACTACCGCTTTCACAATTTATGCTGGCCTTGGTGGTAGCTAGGAACGGACACCCTAGAATGATGGGCGCGTTCCTCAAATCATTAGGTACATCCTTGTCGAGGACGAGGAAATCTACAGGAAAATAGAAATCCTTGACCTTGACAATTACATCCTCAATAACGCCTCTTGGTGTGGTGATCAATCGGTCCCCTAATTGTAGCGTTACTGAGGTTGACCTGAGTTCACCTAACCCAAACTTCTCATAAATAGAAGTTGGGATTAGGTTGATGGATGCACCTAAGTCTAATAGTGCCCTATCAAAAGTGTATTCCCCAATAATGCATGAGATCAAGGGGGCACCTGGATCTTTCTTTTTTTGAGGAAGGTGATGCAGGATTACAGAACTTGCCTGCTTAGAGAGAATCACCTTCCTTAGAGTGGGTTCTCTCGGCTTATGCTTTTGGGTACATAGTTCTTTCAAGAATTTAGCATAAGTTGGGATGTGCTTAATAGCATCGAGGAGCGGAATATTGATCTCTACTCTCTTGAATAAATTCAAAAGCTCCTCATTGCTGTCTAGGGTTTTCTTCTTCTTGGTTTTCAATAAGGCCTCAGGGAACGAGATATGGGTGGGCTTTTCAATTTTCGATCCCTGGGCCTTATTGTCTTCTTCAGCCTCCTCCTTTTTCTCAAGCTCCCCAGGATTTTGACTTCTAGAAGGTAATTCTGGGTTCTGGGTCTGCTTCCCACCTCTCAAGGTGACAGAGTTTGCAGAGGTATAAAGGTTTGGGTCTTGAGGTGGATTAGTGAAGATTGGAGGGCCTTGGTTGGTCACGTAACCAGAAGAGGAAGATGAAGTACCCTGCTCAACCACCTGAGCATGCACATGTGGGTCCCTTTGATTCCCATACCCTTGGGCTCTATTGCCCTGATTTTGCATATTACGCGGGTTTGGCACGGGTTGAGATGGTAGGGATCCGGGTTGTCGGGTGCTTGTCGTTAACCTGGATTGCAAGTTAACCAAGGATGTCTTCATTTGTTGCATAAGCTGAAGCATGGACCCTTTCATTTCCACCATTTGCCTGTTCAAATCAGCCTGCCTCGAGGATTGTTGGGCATTCCAAGATGGCTGATTAACCGGTCTCGGGGGCAACTGGGTATATACTTGACCCTGACCCATGGGCTTTTGAGATGCATAGTTGCTGGGTCGAGATTAGGTTTGTTGCCCCTGATTTTTCCAAGAGAAGTTAGGGTGGTTCCCCCATCCTGAGTTAAAAGTTTTCGAATACGGGTTGGACCTAACATTCTCCTGCATTGCATATGCATCCTCATAAAATGAGGATGAAGAGAAGGAAGGATCAGAGAAACTGGGATCAAAGGCCCCAGTTTGGAACCCATATGATTCCGAGAAATCCTGGCTCACAGGTTGAGCCGAATTGAGTTGGTTCACGAATTCCCGCCCCGTGGGAGCTCGTGAGGAATGGAATCCCGAATTCTGGGATTGGGTGGGTAAAGAAGTGTTTCCTGAATTCCCAGACATCCATTCTTCCATTTTCTTAGCAACCAAGTCCATTTTATCCAGTTTATTACAAATTAAAGCCATGTCAAATGAATGAGAATCCTCGATCTCATTAGCACTTGACCTAGGCTGTTGGGACCGGTTGAATGCATCTATGGAGGCATGATTAATTGAGTTCTCTCTCATTTCCTCAAACAGGTCGTATGCACCATCTGCATACCTATTGAGAAAATTGCCTTCGCAAGAGGCATCCACGTGATTATGGAGTTGCTCAACCAACTCGTGATAGAAAATCTGCACGAGTTGCCATTTCGGCACCTCGTGGTGTGGACACTTCCTCAAAAGTTCCTAGAATCGCTCCCAGGCACCATGAAACGGTTCCCCCGGCCACTGGGCGAAAGTGGTAATCGCTCGTCGCAAGGCCTTGGTCCTTCCGATAGGGAAGAATTTCTTTAAGAAAGCCGACTTAAGAGCAGCCCAAGTTTCAATCGGCCTTCCTATAGTCCGGTACCAATGTGCAGCCTTATCCCTGAGAGAGTAGGGGAAGAGCCTCATGATCATTTGCTCTTTGTTCACATTCCTTGCTCTAGTGGTGTGAACCAACATGGTCAGATCTTCTAGGTGCTGGAATGGGTCCTCCGAGCCAAGCCCATGGAAATGCTTAATCAAACTTAAGACTTGGGGCTTGATTTCAATGTCTCTAGCGGGAATCATGATGCCGGGACGTTCCCTATAGTTTGAAGGATCGTAAAAATCCTTTAAGGGCCGAGTGCCCTGACCATGCATGCGTTGGAACCATTTCTACATCTGTTGCAATTCTTCCAACTGCCTCTGAATTAGCTCCTATTGGTTCGGAGGCAGGGGAGGTAGTTGTTGATCAGCCATGGGATCTGCTTGGCTATAGCTCAACCTTTGCCTCCTAGAATGGTCTAAAGGTCCTTCCAATCTAGGGTTCAATGACCTCCTCCCAAGCATACATTGGAAGGAAGTCAGAAGGACCAGGAAAAGAGGGAACCCTGCAGCACAAGAATACAAGCTTGTCCTTAGATGGGGTAGCCTAAGGTCTACTATCTCTCAGAATCCATCCTAAGATTATGGACGATTTACACTACTTATGTCCAGGCAATCCAACTAGTTAGAAGGAGGGACTGGGGAGAAGGTTCTTCCTTTGGCTTGCACCTCCGGTTCCTAGTGTACCCCCCAGCCACGGTCGTTTGATGCTACTCCCCTAGCTAGATATCAGATTAACTAGTATAAGCAGGTTAATCGTGAATAATCTCAATCTGGATCCCGATGAGAGATTGAACCATTAGGGCCAACGTCTAATTGATTTTAGTTAGGCTTAGGAAATTGGTGCTCTGGAATGTGATGGGCCCTTAATGGGTTGTGCCCTTAATGATTTGTTTGAGAATGTGTGAATGTGCACAACCAAGAGGTTTTCAAGCAAGATTATTAATGATGAGGTGAGTTTTAGGATTCGAATCTCACTTAATAGCTTTTAGGATTCAAATATTAGGTGTTTTCAACCAAGTTTTGTGAGGCAAACCAAGTTTGTTGTTGAAAGCATGTGTTCAAGTATTTTCCTTTAGAAATCAAGAAGAATATGGAGTGCCTGGCTTGACCTAATTATTGAATCCTATGGGACAACTAGAAAATGAACCTCTTTTAGATTAGGTGGTGCGCCCCAAATAATTCACTCAATTGGCTCAAATGCACCACCGATTAAGGCACACAAAAAGATGGTTAACCTAATATGATTTCTACTCTTTTATGTGTTGAATTCGTGTACCGGGTCCACAGGTTGGAAACTTGGTTGAGTAGATGAAAAATCAAGTCCGATTATGTGCCTTAAATGTGGGTGTATAGAGTGTGTAAATTGATTCGTCCCATAGAAAATATCTTTTTGTTTTTTTATATAAGATGTGGGTGAGATGGGTGAAGGTGGAAAACAAGTCAAACAAAGTCTATCCTAGGGTTTATGCAAACACCTAAGTAGATTAGGTCTCAGTTATGATTGTGGTGAAATGAACTAGTGGGGGGGGAAGGTGGGGGACACTTACAGAGTACTATACCCGCACTTTACTCCGATCTACCGCATTTGGATCTCCATGGTAGGGTACCTGCAAGACAGTAGATCAAAGACAAGTAGGGTTAGTGCTACGTAAATGCAAAGAAATGCAGTAACCAATAAAGTAAATTCTGTTGCCTCCCTGGCAACGGTGCCAAAATGGTCATGCGTGTTTTCCGTGTTAGAAATTGGGGTTACAAGTAACCTGTCGTCGTAGTTGCAAAATATGCTGATCAGATAAAATTTATACCGAAACTCCAAGGGAGCCCCTGGTTGAACATAGGGAGGTGACGTTTACTTTACGTGAAAACCGCGCTTCGATTCATTTCTTTTTTGGTATTTTAGTGTTTTGTTATTTTTTTTGTGTTTTTGAAATAAAAGACAAGCAAATGAATCATAAGATAGAGATGTGGAATGAAAATGGTATATATATCAATCCAATGTCTATTACAATCTACTTTGAAAGCATAAAAAGAGAGGGAGGTGAGAGGAAATCTCCTGAATCGGCTGTTTGGCGAGACGATGGTGCCTGGTGGAAGATCGGACGAAGGAGGTGAGGAGTGGGACGACGGAGGTGAGATGCAAGAGGACGTCGTGTTGAAGAAAGCTTCGACGTGGCTCCGGAATGGAGGTGAGAAGATAGAGTTGATCTGCTACCGGAATGGAGGTGGGAGGACAGCTCCAAGGCGACCTATGAAGGGAGATGGGAAGTTGGAGGAGTATTTGGTAGGGCAGAGGTTCGCTGCACTAATAGGCACCTTGGGAGCTTGAGAACAAGCTCTAATGGAGTGTTGGCAAGCTTGCTAGAGCTTAGGAGTAGGTAGGAGTAGAGTAGGTAGAGATGGCTTGGAAGGGAGGGGGTGTAGGTCCTTTTATAGTGGAGGAGAAGAGGCTAAAAATGGATAAAGGACCTTTAGCGACCTCCAGATCGTCGCTGGAAACGTTGCTATAGATAGCTCACCTCCACTCACGCCCTTAGCTGGCTCTGCTGGCTTGCAATGAAATAGCGACGGCTGTAAGCATCGCTGTAGGTCAGCCCAGCTGTCGTTGAAAGCTGGTGCCAACCGCCCTTGCGCCCTCGTTGCGCTACTGCACTCATCACGCGCGTTGACTGCGCGTGCCCTGCTGTGTGCACGCTTTCTTTGTGCTGTCGTGTGCACTTGCCATGTGTTGTCGTGCGCGTGCGCGTGCACGTTGCCTTTCATTGGCGCTGCCGCTCCATGTGCCCGCCAAATTGCGAATTAGAGGGGATGCGGGGATTTGAAGCTGCGCCCCCCTTTTGCAAACCAGCGCTCCAACCATTGCGCCAATCCTTCCTTTGTGTCATGAGGAGCAGCTTGGCGCAACTGCTTCCCAGCTGTTGGATCTTGATCCAATGGCTTGGATTGAAGGGCGTGGATGAAGGAGTTGAGTAGTGCTGCTGGCCGGTGTTGGGTGGCCTGGATGGCGCCACTTGGTGCCATCTGGGCCGTCCATCTTCTTCTTCTTGTAGAGGGTGCTACGGTGCTCAGATCAAGATGATTCCCGTGATGCCGAACTACGATCGTCGCTCCGGATCCATCCGTACGGTCGGATTTTCCATCTGAAACCCGTATGGATGTCGCATTGCCCCCTGGCCATATAAAATGAAGGAATTAATATACAAAATATACAACTATCCTAAATGCCATGCAATGGATGTTATGCAATATTTATAACATGATATGCAATGCTAAGCCTAGGAACTATTAAAAATAAGCAATTTATCATGAATTTATGTGTTCATCAGGAGGGCATATCTATGCCTCCTGCTTCGTCGTCGCCTAGTCATCTCTATCTCCTTCTCTGGCTCCGGTCAAGCCACTACCGAAGCTCTCTGGCCTCTTTCCTCTTCTCTAAAACCCCTTATCTCTTCCTCTCTCCCTCTACTCTTTTCTCCCGTACCCACAAATCACTCACAATCGCACTGTCACCCGCACGACCTTCGTCTTCTCCGCCTCCAGCCTACTACACTTCACAAACACCCCGACGCCACATCCACAAGCTTCGCCGTGACACCCTCATCAAAAGCCCTCTTCTAATTTGGGCTTTCATCCACCAAAGCACTCCACCTAACTCCACCTCCTTCTCATACCTTCTCCGACTTCATCAGCCCTCCACAGGCACGCACTCACCAAACAACCACCGACCACGAACTCGCCTTCACACGGCGATCCTCCTGAGCATACTGATTGGGGCATTTAGCTTGTGTTCTTCATTTCAAGTTGCCGCTGGAGCTCCGCTGGCAGCACCACCTTCTCCAGCTCCGTCCGTTGTCTTCAAGGAGAGTTCTTCCTTGTTGATGCTCCAAGGTGTTGCCGTCCAGCTCTAAGAAGTTTCCTAGGTCCTCAATTGAGGCGACCAAGTGCTCCTTTGACCTTAATCAGAGCCTTCACCGCCTATAGCTCGCACGCGAAGAAGACTCTATGGGATAGCCCACATTGTAGAGTGAGGAGCTCTCCACAGTGTACAAAAGCAAAAAGTGCCTACGGCTCGTTGCCTCAGCACGCACAGGGGGTAAGGTCCTCGCTCACACACACACATATGCATGCCCTCGCCTGCACTCATGCCACGCGGGTCTGGGCCTTAGTTCGTTTTCTTGGCTACCCAAGTCCGATTTGGTTTGCCTAATTCTGATTGAGTAGGGAAGGAAAGAGAGAGAGAGGGGGGGTTTTGCCTTCTACTACTCTCTGCACTTAGCAAATTTGAGAGGCCTTTGCTTCTGTTAGTGTTGTACTATGCTTGTGCCTCTCCCTTGAGGCTGAAAGGAGAAGAGAGGCCTTTGCCTCTTCTGTGAAGCTGTGTTCTGTTGGTGCTGGTTCTACTGTTGGATCATTTAACTTGGTTGACGTGGAATATTTTGTTGGATTCACTATTCATTTATTGAGATACTTGAGCTTAATTAAAAAGGGCTAATTGGTGATTCAAAGCACCATTTTAACCCATCATTTTTTGCATATTATTACTTGAATTATTTATATATTATTCTTGAATCAATTCTGGTTGCAATTACTTATATCTTTAAATTAGAATTGTGATCTTGAGATTGACTTGCTACTTGCTCCTTGTGTTCGACCTCGGATTTTCATTCGAGTATAAATTTTATTTGTTTTCGCACTTTATCGGCTATACTACAATTTATCAATTTTAAACTCCGATTCAGAGCGGCAAACAATCACCAAACTTCCTCCACCCACATCTGTTAAACAAATCTGATCATTCCTTGGTCATGTGGGTTTTTATAGAAGATTCATTAAGGATTTTTCCAAGGTTACTTGGCCTTCGAGCAACCTTCTGGCCAAAGATACACCATTTGAATTTGATGATGCATACCACAAGGCATTTGATCTACTCAAAATGGTAGTCACCTGTTCTCTGGGGTTGCAACCACCGGTCTAGACAACCCCATTCGAGACTATGGCCGACGCTTCTGATTTTGCGGTCAGGGTTATCTTGGGTGAGAAAATTGAAATAAAGCCCTCTCTCATGTACTATGCTAGCAAGACTCTAGACGAGACCCAGAGGAATTATATGGTCACAGAAAAAGAATTGCTAGATGTAGTATTTGCTTTGTAAAAATTTAGGGCTTATCTTTTGGGATATCATGTCATCATTTACACTGACCACTTGGCCCTGAGACATCTCTTGGCCAAAAAAGATGACAAACTGGCTCATTCAATGGATTCTTTTACTTCAGGAATTTGATCTTGAAATTAAAGACAAATTCGGGGCACAAATGTAGTGGTGGATCATCTTTCGAGAATCCTAATTGATTCTCCTCGTCTGGATATTCCGATTACTAACACCTTCCTGGATGAGTCAATTCTTATAGTTTCGGGTGTTCAAACCCCTTGGTTTACGGACATCAACTATTTGGTTGTTGGTCAAATCCCCCAGGATTGGACCAACCAGCAATGGATAGACATATATCTGAGGCTAAACATTACTTTTGAGATGACCCCAAACTATATCGCATCGACTCTAATCAAATTATTTGCCAATGTGTCCTAGAAAGTGAGTTTCAAAGCATACTTGAGTTCTACCATGCATCTGTGTGTGGTGGACATTTTTCTAGGAAAAGACAACTACGAAGATTCTAGAATTTGAATTTTATTGGCTGTCTTTATTCAAGGATGCTCAGGAATTCTCGAGGTCATGTTCTTGATGCCAGGCACTCGGCAGCATAGCCAAGAGAGACATAATGGCTCTAAACATGATTCTTTCCATCGAAATCTTCGACGTTTGGGACATCAATTTTGTAGGATCCTTCCTCCCTTCATTTGGACACCAATACATTCTCGTAGCTATTGACTACATGTCCAAGTGGATTGAGGCTATTCCCACCCAAACCAATGACCACAAGGTGGTCATCGATTTTTTCAAGAAGAATATCTTCAGTCAGTTCAGAATCTCGAGGACCATCATCAGCGTTGGTGGTACCCATTTCACCAATGCCCAGTTTCGTAATTTACTGCCAAAATATGGGGTGAATCATAGAATTTCCACTCCTTACCACCCCTAGACAAACGGACAGGCCGAGGTCTCTAATCAGGAGATTGAGAACATCCTGTAGAAAACTATTAGGCTTGATAGGAAAGATTGGACTCAAAAGCTCAATGACGCTCTTTGTGCCTACTGTACGACATACAAGATGCCGATCAACATGTCACCGTTTCATCTGGTGTATGGTAAAGCGTGCCATTTACCCATAGAAATTGAACACTAGGCATTCTGGCAATTAAGAAATGCAATTTTGATCTAGGCTTAGAAAGACTAGGAAACTCCAACTATCTGAGTTGGAGGAGCTTAGAAATGATGCATATGAGAATGCCAAGATCTATAAGGCTAGGACCAAAGCTCTTTATGACTAGTTCATATCATGAAAGAGCTTTGAGTTGAACCAAAAGGTCTGGCTCTTTGATTCTCAACTTAAGCTCTTTCCCGGCAATCTTAGGTTCAAAAGGAATGACCCATTCATCATTTATCGTATATTTCCAAATAGAGCCATCGAAATTTCTAACCCAATGACGAGTAATTCTTTTAAGCTCAACAGACAACGTATAAATCCTTGTGTTGACCGCATTATTCCAGAACCCGTCTCAAAAATGGTTGCTTTAACCTTGATTTGACTCCTTTGGCTGGACCCCGCCTAGCTGATGGCACTAAACTCAGCATTTGTACAATCTGACTTAGAGTTGACCAGAACATCACAAAATACAGGTGATATTTTCTTCATTCTAGCTTTTTCTCATGCCTTTTATTTTCAATGAAGACATTGCATAAGCTAGGAATGGGGGCTTGGATTCATTTTTGAATCATATTGTCAGCTGATGATAACGTCATCATCAGTCATAGCTAGCTTTATTTAGTCACATTCCATCATTAAATGCTCCTACATAATCTCCAGAAGACAGTAATTCATTGCACATCCTTTCTAAGAGAATAACAAGGAACTAGGGTTAAAGGTGCAATTTTACCATCCTATCATAAACCCAAAATAACCGTAGGATTTCTCAATGGTTTATTAAAGGTCAAATGGTTATAAATGTTTAATAAGAGGGTTCATGCAGACAGAAACATGTTTTTATGCATTTCAAGAAATAATGGACATCTGAAATCCTAAAAATAAACCCACTTAATTAACTAAGGTTCTAGTCAGGATAAAATTCATATAAAACCTCTAAAATTATAGAAAAATATTCTCTAGGGTTTGGCATCTTTGAATTGACTATCATAACCCATTTTGACCTAAAATAGTCTCAGATGGAAAGTTACCTTGATTTAGGCAACTATGCAATTTACCCAATCAAACATGGTTAAAACCTAAATCCAACTTCAGCATCAGATTCCTTGAGTTCAAATTAGGTTTGTACCAAACTTTGGACCTAATCGGAGATCAAATTGACCTAGTTTGCATTTTAATCCTTTTCTGACTCTTTTCCTTACAAAGAACCCCTCAGCTTTTGAAAGCCATGCAGGGACCCCCTAATTTCTTCATCTTCTTTACATCCAGGTCCCTTCTGCCATTAGGAATAGCCCTAGCATCTTCGGTGAGATTCGAGCGAGATTTTCTTGCTTGTTTCTCAATCAATTAGTCCAAGATTTGAACCAGAGATTCCTTGAGGAATTCTCTTTCAATCAAGCCTATCCTTGGACTCTAATTCTTTCCCAATCTCCCATGCGAACGCATGGAAGATGTGGGAATTTCACATGCGCAAGAACCACATGTTTCCAAGCTTTGTTTCCAAGATTAGAATGCCCGTCTATGGCCTATAAATGATCCTACATCAAGTTCCTCACCTCCTTAGCTTGTTCGTGACTGGTATCTCACCTTCTTCCCTCCTCTTCGGTCGAGATCCTCCGCAAGCTTCGGCAAGCCTCTCCAACCTCCTTCCTTGTCTGTCGTCACGGACAATAGCCAGCGGATTCCTCTTCGTCTCATTCGTCTGCGTCTCGCAACACCGGCGAGCGCCCCTCAGAACCCCTCTTCCTCACCATCCACCTCAATGGAGATTTCATCTTCTCCGTCGCTAGCGTGCCAAAATCGATGCAGATTCCTCCCTTTCCTCCATTAGTTTAGGGCTAGATTAGTTCCCTTAGTTCCCTAGGTTTTATCCCTCTATCCAAAACCCAAAAACAAACCCCCGACACTGCCAATCACCGTCATCTTCCTCATCTTCGGCCACCACTCCTGCAAGGCCCATCTCATACCACAAGCCACCAACCGCCTCGCCACCTAGCCCACAACCTTTGCCGTCACCTTGCAATCAAAACCCCTCTTCTTATTCGCCATTCCATCCACCCATTTCGACCTCCATTCCCGACTCTGTCCAGCCACCACACTCCATCTCACACAGTGAGGATATCGCCATCACCTTCATCGTCCTCCGGTGACCATCTTGAGATATTCTAATGTGGCCATGAGGCCATTTGCGTGAGTTTCAAATATCCACTGGAGCTCCACCACCTACGGCATCGCCGCCTTCATCCTTCAGTTCTCTGGCGTCGAAAGCCCTAGGTCTCACCTCTAGGCAAAGTGGTCTAGCTCCAGGAAGCCATCCCAGTCCTCAATTGGAGGTTCTAGCTGTGAAGACCACTCCCAATTGAATGAAGCATCACCTGTGTTTACAAGGCGAAATCAGGTTTAAAGTAATGCATCATAGTATAGTTGAAATCACTTTGAAAATAAATAAATTTTATTACTCGAAGTTTAAGTCCGAGGTCGAACACAGGGAGCAAATGGAATTCACGTACTAGTCTCAATAATAGATGCAATTTGAACACATAAAACTACTCAAAATATAATTCAGAATGTCAAGCATGAGTATATGTATAATAAAATGTAGCTAGAAAACATATAAAAGAGGACTTGGGAAGAATTGGACGTCTGATTATAGAATCAGACGTCTTAAAAGTGTTTGATTTTTCTTTGATTTTTTCTTCTTCTTCTTCTTCTGCTTCTTTCTTTGGCTTGTTCCTCTCTTTCTCTTCTTTCTTCTCTGTTCTTCTTCTTCTTTCTTTCTGCCTTGGCTTTCTCTTCTTTCTTCTCTTGCTTCTTCTCTGGCTTTGGCCTTGCGACCCTCAGCTACCTTCTTCTTCCTCTCTGATCCTCTTTAGCTCTCTTCTGCCTTTAGCCCTTAGCTTCTTCTTCAGCTCCCTCCTCCTTTAGTCCTTGCCTTCTCTTCAGCCATGTTTTCTCCTTAGCTTCCTTTGTGGCTTCCTCCTTCCTCTTCCTTGGCTCTACACCCTTGGCTTCTTCTTTCTTTCCTTTCCCTGTAAGAGCAAAACCTACCCCTACCCTCCCCCGTGAACTCTCTCCCTTTTCTCTCTTAGGCTCGCTCTCCCAGAGCCTTCTCGGGTAAATGCGTCGGGTCAGTGTGCCCAGGACCAAGCCCACCAGGGTGGGTGGTGGGCGAGGAGTGCACAGGTAGTCAGGTCAGAGCCAAATCCGTGGAGGCGTGTGTCACGGATGAGGCATCATGGGATGAGTGGGACCTCACCCTGTGTTAGGAGGCGATAAACCCTTGACACTTTTTCAATTTATGCCACACCGCCCACTCTAAAACTACCGAGGAGGGACTAAATGTCCCACCTCCCTCTTGCATGCGTCCGTAGCAGGTCATGCTCAATTGCAGCAAACTACAGGTACCTTGGCTTTCGATTGCTAGGCGTGATATGTTCGCGAAGAGTGCCAGCGCATCTGGGACCTGGAATCCTGATGCCTGGGGCCATAGATGAAGCTTGCAATCTTCTTCAAGCTCGCTCTAATGGTGGTCGAGGTCTGAACCTGCATTCATGCAACATGGCCTTGCGGCCTCATCAAAACTTGCAGGAAGCTTCGCTGTGACACAGTGAAGGTGTCTTGGTGGTCAGCGTGGCGCGAGGCAGCCTGGGCGTATGTGCCTAGGTCGTTTTGTGGCCGTGGAGTTGGGTGTGTTCGGGGGAAATGTGTGGAACGTGTGGCGGTCAATGGAAAGGGGGAAAATGATCAGTGGAATGTGGCAGAGCTTTTTTGGTGGCTGGCGAGGTGGGTGGTTGCGTGGAGTGGCAGATGCACCTCGTCGGTGGTTTACCGGAGGTGGAGAAGATGGTGGTGGTCTATGCGCGTTGAGGGGTATTTTGGGAAATAAAGAGGGGGAAACAAGAAGAGGAGAGAAGGGGGAAATACCTGACCTAATCTAAAGACAAAAGGAGAAGGAATGGCAGACAACTCATGTTTGTCACCGCCGGAGACGAAGGTCCCAGTAGGAGGGGGACAGCGACGACGAGAAGGTAGTTGGCGCGTGTGCAGGTGTGGCGCGACACGGATGATGGAGGCAAAGGCAACTCCACCACTGGTATTGTGGCAGAGCGACGAGAGGGGGAGATAGAGGTCGGCAGAGCTTGCTTTGTGTTTGGCTGGAGGAGAAGAGAAGAAATTGGGGGTTATCTCCGACCAAACCAAGTTGAGGATCTGCGGCAGGGTCAGGGGAACCTTTTATAACCTCTGGTGGAGGGCCTTGTGCTTGGAAGGCAAGCTTCCAAGCACGGGCAAGCCGTCGGAGTTGGAAGGTCGAGAAGACCCAAATCTCTCATGCGTTCGCATGAGAGATTGGGTAGGATTTGGAGCTTAGGATTGAGTTCACATGAACAGGAATTCCTTAGAGAATCTCCCTTTCAAATTTGAGAGGGATTCTCTGAGGAATCAAGGAGATATTACCCTCAAATCCTCGCTGGAGTAGGATTCCTCTGCTGTAATGGTGGAGGGACCTAATTGCAAAGAACGACGAGGAAACTAGGGGGTGTCTGCAAAGGTTTTCAAAAGTTAAGGGTCTAAATGTAATTAGGTTAGACTATTTTGCAAAGTAGATCAAGGTGAACTTCCCTTAGGTCTAAATTTTGGTACAAACCTAATTTGGACCTAAGGAATCCAATGGTGAATTTGGATTTTATGTTTGACCACGTTTGACTGGAAAATTTACACAAAAACCTAATTTAGGGCAAAATTTGACTAGGACCCCTATTTAGGTCAAAATAGGTTCTAAAGGCCAAATTGAAGGTTCTAATTTTCCATGAATTTTAAAGGATTTAGGTGAATTTTATCTTGACCAGAACCTTGTTAAATTAAGTGGGTCTATTTTAGGGTTACAAGAAGTCATTTAATTCCCAGATTTCACATTAACCCTTTTATGTTCGAACCAACCCACTTTTTATCTTGTTAAGACCATTTGAACTATGTTTAGCCCTTGAGAAATCCTATTGTTGCACTGTAATGGTAAAATTACAGTTTTACCCTTTGTTTCTTACTTTTCTCTCAGATTATTTATTCTTTGAGTTAGGCCCTTCATTTGATTATGTAGGAGCTTTTGTTCTCTTTTCTAGGTCAAGATGAGCTAGTTAGGGATAATGATAGTGTTCCCATCAACCTGTAGGCACATGAAGAAGGAGGGGACTTTTTAGTCTCATATCAGTTGGAGAAGGATGCCTGCATGCCCATATATTATTTTTATGATTGTAGCTATTTGCCCAATCACTTGAGGGGTGGGATCCCTCACCCCCTCACATGCCTGTTAACCCGCTTACTCACACCTCGGCTGCACTCACACTCTGCAGCCCTGGTCCAGAGTACACATGCCCGAATACCTGCCTAATTGAGAGAGAAAAGGAAGGGAAGGAAGTGAGAGAGAGAGAGAGAGGGAAAAAGGGGTTTCGCTCCTGAAACCTTCCAACACTTAGACAAAATCTGAGAGCTCCTCCCTTGTGCATGAAGAGGCAAG
Organism: Thalassia testudinum; assembly: GCA_037157565.1. Taxonomy (NCBI): domain Eukaryota; kingdom Viridiplantae; phylum Streptophyta; class Magnoliopsida; order Alismatales; family Hydrocharitaceae; genus Thalassia; species Thalassia testudinum. The sequence continues at coordinate 6,911,168 of JAZHRO010000056.1, forward strand.
AAAGAAGAAGAGAAAGGGCTAAGAAGAAGAGGGAAGAAAAGCAGAAGAAAGGAAGAAGCCATGTTTCTGAGAAAGAAGAAGGATCAAAGACAGAAGAGAAGAAAAACACTGTAGCAACTGGCATTTTAAGTCGTCTGATTGATAAATCAGACGTCTGAGGAACTATTCATTCATTTCATTCATTCAGTAATTAGTATATACTTGTATTTAAGCTAATAATTGGTGATTCAGATCGCCATTATTTTGCCTTAAATGTCTTTTTGCCTCATTAGACTCTTGGTATACTTATGTGCTACACTAAAGATTAGTTTTGAGTAATTGTTATTCATTGTAAATCATTGATTATGCTCATTTACATTATTTATTGAGATTAGCATGTGAATTACATATTTGCTCCTTGTGTTCGACCTCGGACTTCAATTTGAGTAATAAATTGTATTTATTTGATGTGATTTTACCCTATACTATAACGCATTTCTCAAACATCGATGATTTCGCACAAACACTTTGGAACTTACCTAATTTATCAGTCAAGAACAGGCTGCAGTAAGCCTCTCTGACCTCCTTCCTCATCCATCGTCATGGACAATAGCCAGCGGATTCCTCTTCGTCTCATTTGTCCGTGTCTCGCAACACCGGAAAGCACCCTTTAGCACCCTTCTTCCTCGCCATCCACCTCAATGGAGATTTCATCTTCTCTATCGCTGGCGTGCCAAAATCACCGCAAATTCCTCCCTTTCATCCATTAGTTTAGGGCTAGATTAGTTCCCTTAGTTCCCTAGGTTTTATCCCTCTATCCAAAACCCAAAAACAAACCCCCGACGTCGCTAATCACCGTCATCTTCTTCATCTCTAGCCACCACTTCAGTGAGACCCATCTCACACCACAAGCCACCAACTGCCTCACCACCTAGCCCACAACCTCTGCCGTCACCCCACGATCAAAACCCCTCTTCTTATTCACCATTCCATCCACCCAATCTCCTCATCGAACAACCCACTTTCCTGCCTCCATTCCCGACTCCGTCCGGCCACCACACTCCATCTCACACCATGAGGACATCGCCATCACCTTCACCATCCTTCGACGAGCATCTTAAGATATTCTAATGTGGCCGTGAGGTCGTTTGTGTGAGTTTCAGATATCCACCGGAGCTCCACCACCTACGACATCACCGTCTTCGTTCTTCAGTTCTCCGGCATCAAAAGCCCTAGGTCTCACCTCCAGGTAGAGCGAACTAGCTTCAGGAAGCCATCCCAGTCCTCAATTGGAGGTTCTAGCTATGAAGACCACACCCAATTGAACGAAGTTTCACCTGCAGGCACATGAAGAAGGAGTGACCTTTTAGTCCCACATCAGTTGGAGATGGACGCTCGCATGCCCACATATTGTTTTTATGATTGTAGCTTTTGCCTAGTCACTTGAGGGGTCGGGTCCCTCACCCCCTCACATGCCGTTAACCTACCTACTCACACCTCGACTGCGCTTACGCTCTGCAGCCCTAGTCCTAGGTACATGTGGCCGAATACTTGCCTGATTGAGAGAAAGAAAAGGAAGGGAAGGAAGTTAGAGAGATAGTGCGGGAAAAAGGGGGTTTTGCTCCTGAAACCCTCCAACACTTAGACAAAATCTGAGATCTCCTCCCTTGTGCATGAAGAGGCAAGAAAGAAGAAGAGAAAGGTCTAAGAAGAAGAGGGAATAAAGGTAGAAGAAAGGAAGAAGCCATGTTTCTGAGAAAGAAGAAGGATCAAAGACAGAAGAGAAGAAAAACATTGTAGCAACTGGCATTCTAAGTCGTCTGATTGATAAATCAGACGTTTGAGGAACTGTTCATTTATTTCATTCATTTAGTAATTAGTGTATACTTGTATCTAAGCTAATAATTGGTGATTCAAATCACCATTATTTTGCCTTAGATGCCTTTTTGCCTCATTAGACTCTTAGTATACTTATGTGCTACACTGAAGATTAGTTTTGAGTAATTGTTATTAATTGCAAATCATTGATTTTTCTCATTTATATTATTTATTGAGATTAGCCTGTAAATTCCATATTTGCTCCTTATGTTCGACCTCATACTTCAATTCGAGTAATAAATTATATTTATTTGATGAGACTTTATCCTAGACTATAATGCATTTCTTAAACATCAAAGTTTGGTGATTCATTTAAATTTGGTTGATTCAAATCACCATTTTACCTTCAAAGTAATATGGAACTTACCTAACTTCTAGGTTGGATCGAATGATGAATTAAGACATGAAAGGCTAAAGCTTAAGGGATTAGTGGCGAATACTGACCTTAGGCCTCTTGGATCTAATTGGATTTAAACACTCACGTACTTGTCACGATCCGGATTAGTCATCAAAGGGTTGAGGAAAATGCAAAGCTTATGTATTAGGTCTAAGGCTTAGGAAGTATTCAACCTCATTAACTAACCTCTGGTTTGCAGGACTCGGTAACTTAAGCACCCTAAATCACACACAATTTGGTTCAGTGCACTTTAAATTATAAAATCATGCCAAAGGGCATTTCTTCTATTCTAAAAATGGTCCTAAGATCTAGATTAGGAGCGGCTTGAAAGCACAATTTGATTTGGATGAGTTCCCGACGCAGAGAGGTAGGAAATTCCCCTCGAAGATGCGCAATAACATATCGTCTCCTTGGTGCTTGTCTCCTAGGATATCTAAATATCCTACTGGAGGCATGTAAGCACCTTGCACTGGTTCAGATGCCATGGACAGCATTATCACAAAATGTCGATTTTCAGGGTCAGGATTTAGCTATAGAATGCCATGGGCGAGATTATCCCAAAATCTCGAAAGCCAGGGTTCTGAGGGTTGCCGTGGGCGGTGCTATCTCGAAGCATCGATTGCCAGGGACCCTGCAAGGATTGATGATGGGGACAACAAATTTGATACAGACTGTGTTCATGGCCAATCCGAAGATGGATCTAAGGAAAAATATAATGAAAAGAAAAAGATAGAGAAAGCTCTCCACAAATCAAATTCTCCTTCTATATCTCTCTCTTACAAAATGCATTGGCAAACTGAACCTAGACTAACCATGTTTCAAGCACGGGTGCTTTAACCACTGGGTACAATGAACCTTAGGTTAGTTCCTGCAGGCCTTAGAAACCTTCTCAGCAGACTGAGGCAAAGGCTAGTCAGGTCTGGATCTGGGTTCGTACTTGAGTACCTTTAGGCCTATTGTTGGTATTAAGATCTGATTCCTAGAGATGCAGCTTAGTAGGGCATCCTAACAGTTACATCTGACCAAGATAACTGGTTTGATTCATAGAATTTTGCTAAGGGACTAGGAAAAGCTAGTCATGGGGGTATGATGGGAACACCATCATGAGCCATAACTAGTCAATTTGGTCTTATAAAGTCAATAAAAGCTTCTATATATCAATTAGAAGGTCTCTTGAGCAGGATGAATTGTTTTGAGAAAAAAAGATGAAAATAGGGTTATTTATGTAATTTTACCATCTTATCACAAATACAGAATAACCATGAGCTATGCTAGGGGTTTATTAAATATCATTTAGTCACTAATGCCTAATAAGTGGGTCTATCCAGATAGAAATGGGTTTTTATGCATTTCAAGAATTAATGGACATCTTAAATCCTAAAAATAGACCTGCTTAATTAAATAAGGTTTTGGTCAAGATAAAATTTATATAAACCCTTTAAAATTCATATAAAAATATTCTCTAGGGTTTATCATCTTTGAATTGACCATCAGAACCCATTTTGACCTAAAATAGAGTCATAGACAGACTATTGCCCTAATTTGGGTTTTTACATAAATTACCTAATCAAACTAGATCAAAACCAAAATCCAACCTCACCATTGGATTCCTTGGGTTCAAATTAGGTTTGTATAAAAATTTGAGCCCAATCTGAGATTATTTCGATTTATTTTGCATTTTAGTCCAAGTCTAAATCTTATTCTCTCAAATAATGCTTCAGCTTTTGAATTTATTACAGAAAACCCCTAACTTCTTTGTCTTCCTCACAGAAATGCCCCTGCTACCATTACTATGTGAACCCAAGAACCGTCGACCTTCAATCTAGGGATTCTCCTAGATTTCATGACGAAATCCTTCCAAATTTGGAAGGAGGATTCTTGAGGAGTTGCTCTTCATTCTGAGATAGATCTTGCCTTCCAAATCTCGTCCAAGAGTTCATGCGAACTCTTGGAAATTCTAAACCTATTCCATGAATTTTGAGCTTTGAAAGCTTGGTTTCTAAGCTTTGAAGCTCGCCCTTTGGCCTATAAAAGACCTCCGTGACATTCCCCTCTTCTTTAGCAAGTTTTTAAGCTGGAAATCCTTTTCCTTCCTCTACCTCCTGCTCACTTCGAACTTGCTCTGACGAACTCCTATCCCCAGCTCCTTCGTCGGCCGCCAGATACCATAGGCATCCGATTCTTCTACCCTGTCATCTTCTGCATCTCGACATATCTGTGTGACGCATCCTAACCCTATCTTTATCGCTGTCTACCACATCGGAGTTTCCATCTCCTTCGACGTTGGCCATACCACAACAAGTGCCATCTCCGCTCCTCTTCATCCGTTAGCTAGCTTCATCGACTCCCTAGCATCTACACATCATCACCGTGTCACTACACTCTAACTCGACCACTAGTTCGCTCTCCACGACTTCATCTTCCTCTGCTCTTGCACTCCTCTGGCGAAGCTCTTCACTCACTCCACTACTCCAAACACTTCGCTGACAAGCCTACGACCTTCGCCTCATCCACGTGAACAAACTCCTCAAGAAATTGATGGGTTTGTTTGCCTTAATCACCTACCGAACACAACCACCATCATGGTCACAGTCTGCCGTCATCCGACCTCTTCACTCCCGTGCACCACCAAGACCACCGTCACATTCACCATCCTCAGGCGATCATCCTGAGCATATTTAACCTAGTCGTGAGGCCATTTTCTACTTTTCAGGTGATCGTCGGACCTTTGCCGCCACCCCTGAGTTCTCCGATGTTAGCTGTAGTCCTCTGGCTGCAACCCTTCCAGATTCCACTTCCAGGTGTTGTGGATGACTCTTTGATGTAAACACATTTACACTACTTAAGATGTCTATTTATGCATGTTCTTAAGCATAGGATTGCATTACATGCTATAAATATTGCATAACATGCATCATCTTGCATTTAAAGTAGTTTGAATAAAATGGAGGTTAATTGTCTCCTTTTATGTGCTTGGACAGGGCAAACTTTTTATCGGGGGCTCGGATCGAAGATCCAACCGTACGGATGTGATCAGGGCGACGATTGGAGTTAAACGACTCCAAGATCGCCCTAATCAGGCATCCGTAGCATCAGATAGTGATCGGGGAACCCTAGAAGATCAAGGGCTAGGATGGTGTAAATTAGCACTTCAAATGACAAATCCGACCACACGGATGAATTCGGATCGACGATTGCAGCCTAACGACGCAAAAAATCGAGTCAATCCGACATCTGTGGCACCATATACAACATCCAGAAGATGGACGGCTGAGATGGTGCCACGTGGCGCCATCTCGGCCACCTAAACTCCCGCATGCAACCATTGAAGCCTCAGCATCCGCCCTCTCTCCGCCGTTGGATCTCGATCCACCGGCTGTGGACTGCTGCGCCTAAAAACGTCCCCTCGACCGTCCGCGCCCCGTAGCGCAGCGGTCGAAGGCGCTATCGCCAGCGCAGACGCGAGTTCGAGCCGCAGTGAAGGGGCGAAGGGCGAGTGGGCGCGGGCATGCATTGGATCGTGATTGGGCAGCTCAGATCTTCCAATAGCGAACTCGCCATTTCACGCGAGGCGGGAATGCGCCATCGCACGCGTTGGGCGGGCACGCAGCGAGCAGGGAAGGTGCAATCACAGCTATTCGATCTTGCGACCGGACGGCTGTGGATGGATGAACGTGCGGCGGGCATTGAGAGTGAGTAGCTGAGGAGGCATGCGTGGGGAGCGCCCACTACGCTCACGTTGGGCTTTAGCGACGGTTTTATCCGTCACTAAAGACCCCTTATTTAATGTTTTAAAGATGTAATGACTAATTTGCCCCCACTCCTTGCAACTATAAAAGGAGACCTCCACACGAAATTCTCATCCCTTCCTTCTCTTCTCTACCTCTCAAAAGCTCAAGAGAAGCTTGTCCCACACCCGGGATGCTCCTCGCGAGATAAAGTCCAAATTTTCGTCCCCCTTCAGAAGTGGATCCCGAGACGATGACGGTGGCTACTCCGTTCCCGTTCTTCTGCTTCGTCCTCCTTTGTCCTGCTTCGTCCTCCTTCGTCCAGGCGTCGTCCCGTCCAGCTCGTCCTCCAAGCAATCGTCGAGGAGGATAACTTCTCTCTCCCATTCTTCTTTACAACTTTTCTACTGTAGAATTTTCCTGCTTTCTAGCGTAGCTAATTTCCCGCTTTCTAGTATAATTTTTATTTGGTTTGATTGTATAAACATTTTGAAATATTGAATGCATGTTCTCTTTCTCTCTCTCTCTCTCTTTCTTTTAATCTGATAGCTTCATTGTAATTATATCGCCTCGCTTTTAAAAAATTCTAAAAAAATATAATTGCGAATATGGATCAACGTAGCCTTCCTGTGTTTGACCTGGAATTCAAATTTTGGTATAAATTTTATTTGTTGAATACGAATTCTTCACTTTCAAGCTACAACGACAAGGTTTTGAAACCAAACACGTTAGCGTAGCAATTCGTAAGTTCAACATTTTGGCGCCGTTGCTGGGGAGGCAATGATTTTTGATCTTCTTTTCTCATTTCTTGCACTTTATTGTTTTCTAACTTGCTTTCTCTTGTGTCTATTGTTTTGCAGAGACCTCCATCAAGGAATCAACAAGCGGTATACTGGAGTAAAGTGCAGTTGAAGACAACTGTAAGTGCTCTCCATTCTTCCCCCCTCCATAGATTTCATTCGCCACATTAAATCCAAATTCCAATTAACCTAGGTGTTTGCATAAATCCTAGGAATAGTTTGGTTGTTTGGATTTTCACTCACATTCATTCCACCCTCATTTATAAAAAAAAAAAACAATAAAAAGATAATCTTGTGGGGTAATTTTCAACTAACACACAACACACACCCACATTCAAGGCACTTAATCAAATTGATTTGTTTCTACTCAACCGGGTTCTGATCTGTGGAACCGGTACACATAAAGTAACACACAACAGAGTAGAAATCATTATAGGTTAACCATCTTTGAGTGCCTAACTTAGTGGAGCAATTGTGGCCAATTGTTTGAGATGTTTGGGCCGCACCACTCTATTTAAAACCAACTCATCAAGTAGCTCCTCATTAGGGTTTTCAATCTAGGTTTATTCCAGGCACTTCACTTTCTTTCTGATTTTAAAGGAAAACAATCTTCACCCGTGTTTTACAACTTGGTTTGCCTAGAAACTTGATTGCAATTCACCTAATTTGAAATCCTAAAAGCTACTTAAGCAAGATTTGAACATTAAAATTCACGCATCACAAATAATCTTGCTTGAAAACCCTGGTTGTGCACGCACTTACATAAATATCAATCAATCATTAAGGGCACAACCCATTTTAAGGTTCCGTCACATTCCATAAGCACTACAATCCCAGGCCTTAAAAAAATTCAGTAGACGTTGGCCTTAAGGTCTGATTCGCTCTTCAGGGCCGAGTCTGAGATTGATATTGATTAACCTACTTGTACTTATTAATTTGATGTCTAGCTAGGGGAGTAGCGTCAAACGACCGCGGCTGGGGAGTACACTAGGAATCGGAGACGAAAGCTGAAGGAAGAACCTTCTCCCCAGTCCCTCCTTCTAACTGGTTGGATTAAACAGACGCAAGTAGAGTAAATCATTTACAGTCTTAAGGCGGGTTTTGGGAGTCAGTAGATCCTTGGGCTACCCCACTTAAGGACAGCCTTGTTTTGTTGTGCTGCAGGGTCCCTATCCCTAGTCCTTCCGACCTTCTTCTTGTTTATGGTGGGAAGACGGTCATTGAATCCCCGATTGGAAGGACCATTAGAACATTCTAGGAGGCGTAAGTTGGATTTTGGTCAATTTGATCCCATGGCCGAACAACAGCCTCCTTTGCTTGGAAATCCACTGGAAGAATTTCGAAGGCAGCTGGAACAAATGCAGAGAATGCAAGAATGGTTCTAGAGAATGCAGGGCGCTCAGCCCTTGAAGGATTTTTATGATCCTTCAAATTACGGGGAATGTCCCGGCATTCAGATTCCAGCCGGTGACGTAGAAATCAAGCCTCAGGTGTTAAGCCTGATTAAACATTATCATCGGCTTGGCTCCGAAGATCCGTTTCAGCACTTGGAGGACTTGACCACTTTGGTCCAGACCACCAAGGCTCGAAACGTAAACGAGGAGCAAATGATCATGAGGCTCTTCCCCCACTCTCTTAGGGATAAGGCCGTGCATTGGTATAGGACAATAGGAAGATCAATTACAACTTGGAATGAGTTGAAATCGGCTTTTCTGAGGAAATTCTTCCCAGTCGGTCGTACCAATGCTTTGAGACGGGCAATCACTACCTTTACCCAGCGGTCGGGGGAGCAGTTTCATGTGGCCTAGGAGCAATTCCAGGACTTATTGCGGAGGTGTCCACACCACGAGGTGCTGAAATGGCAACTCGTGCAGATCTTCTATCATGGGTTGACTGAGCAACTCAGAAATCATGTGGATGCTTCTTGCGGAGGCAATTTTCTCAATAAAGATGCAGATAGTGCACATGATTTATTTGAGGAAATGAGTGAGAATTCAATTAACCATGCCTCCATGGATACTTTTAACCGATCCTAGTAGCCTAGATCAAATGTCAATGAAGTCCATGAGTCTCATTCATTTGATATGGAATTGATTTGTAATAAACTTGATAAGGTGGACTTGGTTGCTAAAAGAATGGAAGAGTGGATGGCTTGCAATTCTATGAACAACTCTCGATCCACTCAATCCCAAAATTAGGGATTCCATTTATCACGAGCTCCTTCTGGACGGGAGTCCATGAATCAATTCGATGCGGCTCAACCTGTGAGTTAGCATTTTTCGAAACCCCACGGGTTCCCAACTGGGGCCTTTGATCCCAGTTTTTCTGATCCTTCCCTTTCTTTCTCTTCATCCTCACCTTATGAGGATGTTTGCGCTGTACAAGAGAATGTTAGATCCAACCCCTACTCGAATGCCTATAATCCAGGTTGGAGAAACCACCCTAACTTCTCTTGGAAAAATCCAGGGCAACAGACCCAATTCCGACTCGGCAACTATGCTCCGCAATGACCATTGGGTCAGGGTCAAGTATATACTCAGTTGCCTCTGAATCAGGTCAATCAGCCAGCTTGGAATACCTGTCAACCCGCAGGGCAGGCTGATTTGAACCGTCAAATGGTAGAGATGTAAGGATCCATGCTCCAGCTCATGCAGCAAATGAAAAAATCGCTGGACAACTTGTAATCCGGGCTCATTGCTAACTCTCGTCAACCCGGATCTCTACCATCCCAACCCGTACCCAACCTGCGAAATATTATGAATTCGGGCAACCAAGCCCATGGGTACGAAAATTAGAGGGATCCACACGCACATGCTCAGGTGGTTGAGCAGGGTTCCTCATCTTCTTCTTCTTCTGCAAATCAACAATTCATGGTTAATTAATCCCCTCCAATCTTTCCTAACCCTCCCCAAGACCCAAATTCCTATGCTTCTGCAAATTCTGTAACTTTGAGGAGTGGTAGGAAGACTCAGGATCCACAACCACACTATTCTGATCTTTTGAATCCTGAAAAACCTGAGGAAAGAGAGGAGAATTCTATAGGGGAAATCAAGGCTTAGGAACCTGATTCCAAAGATCTGACTCATGTTTCTTTTCCTGAAGCCTTAACCAAATCAAAGAAGAAGTCTGTTGATAGCAATGATGAGCTTCTGAATCTATTTAAGAATGTTTAGATCAATATTCCTCTCCTTGATGCTATCAAGCACATACCGGCTTACGCAAGATTTTTAAAGGAATTATGTGCACAAAAGCGTAAGTCGAGAGAATCTGTTCCGAGGAAGGTGGTACTCTCCGAGCAGGCTAGTTCTGTTATCCTACACTACCTCCCTCAGAAAAAGAGAGATCCTGGTGCTCCATTGATTTCTTGCGTTATCGGAGATTACACATTTGATAGAGCACTGTTGGATCTCGGTGCATCCGTCAACCTAATTCTGACTTCTCTCTACGAGAAGTTTGGGTTAGGTGAACTTCGACCAACTTCAGTAACGCTACAGTTAGCTGATCGTTCTGTCACAAACCTGTGAGGCGTTATTGAAGATGTTATAGTTAAGGTCAAGGGTTTCTATTTTCCTGTAGATCTTCTTGTCCTTGACATGGATGTACTTGATAATTTGAGGAACACGCCCATCATTCTGGGGTGTCCGTTCCTGGCTATTGCAAAGGCCAACATTAATTGTGAAAGTGGTAGCATGGAAATCGCCTTTGGGGATCAACGAATGAAATTGGATATTTTTAAGGCGATCAACAAATTTGAGGATTGTGGATTTATTGAGGAACTTGATGAGGATAATGATAATATTGAAACTTGTTTGACAGTTTCTTCAATTGAAAGTTCTTCTTTGGATGATGAATTTGACCCGCAACCCTCTATGGCTGACTTGACATCTTTGGAAGAGGTTATTGATTTTGTTCACTCACAACCTCTTCCTCTTGTTGAATCTTCAGCATCTACCCTACCATTAATCATCAACCCACCACAGCTTGAATTGAAACCATTGCCCGAGAATTTGAAATATCAATTTTTAGGACCACAGAATACGCTCCCTATGATTATCAGTGCTAAATTGACAAAGGAACAAGAGATTAAATTGATCAAGGTCCTAAAGGAACATAAGGAGGCAATTGGTTGGACCATTCATGACCTCAGGGGGATCGATCCATGTTACTGTAATCGTAGAATATTTTTGGAAGATGGATCCCATCCTTCTCACCAGATGCAGAGGAGATTGAATCCAAATATGCGAGAAGTGGTCAAAAAGGAAATCATCAAGTAGCTCGATGCAGGAATTATTTATCCAATCTTTGACAGTCCCTGGGTAAGTCCTGTTCAGATTGTTCCAAAGAAATTCGGGATTACTGTTGTGACTAATGAGAGAGGAGAATCTGTCACAACTCATTCAGCTTCCTCTTGGATAGTTTGTATTGATTACAGGAGGCTGAACACAACCACTAAAAATGATCATTTTCCCCTGCCCTTCATTGATCAAATCTTGGAAAAATTAACCGGGCAGAAGTACTTCTGTTTTCTTGATGGCTACTCGGGATACGACTAAGTTCCTATCCATCCCGAGGATTAGGAAAAAACTACTTTCACCTATCCCTACGGAACCTTTGCTTTTCGTAGGATGCCTTTCGGGTTATGCAATGCACCTGTGACTTTTCAAAGGTGTATGCTAGCCATATTTTCTGACATGGTGGGAGAGTTTATGGAAGTCTTCATGGATGATTTCTCTATTTTCGGAGAATCATTTGACTCTTGTTTGGCTAATTTGGAAATGATTCTTAAGCGATGTATCAAGACACGACTGGTCCTTAGCTGGGAAAAGAGTCATTTCATGACCCAAGAGGGCATCGTTTTGGGTCATGTAATCTCTGAACGGGGAATTGAAGTGGACAAAGCTAAGGTTAATGCTATCACTAAACTTCCTTCTCCCACATCTGTTAAACAAATCAGATCATCTCTTGGCCATGTGGGATTTTATCGAAGATTCATCAAGGATTTCTCGAAGGTTGCTCATCCTTTGAGCAATCTTCTTGCCAAAGAAACGCCGTTTGTTTTTGACGAATCATGCCGAAAGGCATTTGATTTCCTGAAAACGACAGTCACTTGTGCTCCAATTTTGCAACCACCAATTTGGACAACCCCTTTTGAGATCATGACTGACGCTTTTGATTACGCGGTCGGGGCTGTCCTGGGTCAGAAAATTGATCGAAAGCCCTCTGTCATCTACTACACTAGTAAAACTCTGGATGAAGCCCAGAGGAATTACACTGTTACTGAAAAGGAATTACTAGTTGTAGTATTTGCTTTGGAAAAATTTAGGGCTTATCTCTTAGGGTCTCATGTTATCATTTATACCTATCACTCGGCCGTGAGACATCTCTTAGCTAAAAAGGATGCTAAATCCCAACTTATTCGTTGGATTCTTCTTCTTCTTCAAGAATTTGATCTTGAAATCATGGATAAAATCGGGGTACAAAATGTGGTCGTGGATCATTTGTCGGGACTCCTAGGTGATTCTTCTTGTACAGACATTCCGATTGCTGACACTTTTTCGGATGAACTATTCTTACAGTTTTAGGTGTCCACACCCCATAGTTTGCTAACATTGTTAACTATTTGGCCGTTGGTCAAATTCCCTAGGATTGGACCAAGTAACAACGGGATAGACTCAAATCTGAGGCCAAATACTACTTCTGGGAGGACCCTGAACTATATTGCATCGGCTTTGATCAGATTATTCGCCGATGTATACCGAAGAATGAATTCAACAGTATACTCGAATTTTGCCATGCATCTGGGTGTGGTGGACATTTCTCCGGGAAAAAGACGGTTGCAAAAATCTTACAATCTGGCTTCTATTGGTCGTCTTTATTCAAGGATGCCCAGGATTTCTCAATGTCATGTTCTCGATGTTAGGCACTTGGGAGCATAACTAAGAGAGACATGATGCCCCTAAACCCTATTCTTCCTGTCGAAATTTTTGATGTTTGGGGCATCAATTTCATGGGACTCTTTATCCCTTCATTTGGACATCAGTACATTCTTGTTGCTGTTGATTATGTGTCCAAATGGATTGAGGTGATTCCCACCCGAACCAATGACCACAAGGTGGTCATCAATTTTGTCAAGAAAAATATTTTCAATAGGTTCGGGATTCCGAGGGCGATCATCAGTGATGGTGGCACTCATTTTACTAATGCCCAATTCCAGAATTTATTGGCCAAATATGGGGTTAATCACCTGGCAAAAAGCCATTTTCGCGCATTTGAAAGTCGTCGGAAATTATAGTATAGTCGCGCAAAAATGTTTGTCAAAAATTGATTTCTAAAGATAACTAGATTTAAGTCTCGGTCATTCGTCTCTGGGAGGCATTGCTTTTACTTTTGAAATCGATCTTACTCTACTTTGTTTAGAATCGCATGCTAGTTCATGATTATTACGTATTTAGGTATGACATGTTTAGTTGCAAGAATATTAGGAATCGGAAACAGGCAACTTGAATCACACAAAAAGAATGACAATTATTAAGCTCATGGTGATTTCAAACATATAGAGACAAATATATATATATATATATATGCTTATATATATATATATATATAAGCATTTTTCATTCATTCAGTGGGAGAGTCGTTTGCAACATAAAACGTAGAGGGAAGCTTGTACATAAAGGCTTGAAAATTAAATCTAGCTACCAGAAAATGATCGCATGCAAGAATTGATGGGGGGATTTCGCATGCATCATTGGGGGAGAAATAAGACTACACTACTAAGCAGTAAATATACGAAGAGCATAATCTAAATCTAGCAGAATGGAAGGGCATTCAGGGGAGGTCCCCGATGGCCTTTGAGTGGTTGAGAGAAGGAGGGGCGGCCAATGGAACTTAGGCTGGCCCTTGGAGAGAGGTTGGGGAGCTGATCCAGCTTCCTGGCGTGGAGATGGTGGCCTCCATGGTGGTGCTCAACTCGTGGAGGTGGAGTGGAGATGGAAGTGGCTAGCCCAAGTGGAATGGATGCCATGGAAGTGAATGGGTGGAAATGGCCACCCAAGGGGTCTTTTCATAGACCTAAGGGAAGCTCTGTAAAGAATTATGGAATTTTCTAGAGAGGCCTATGGTGGGAGCTCGTGGGAGAGTGAGAGAGAGAGGGTGGATGGTGGATTTTAGATCCACCAAATGTGGATCTAAAAGTTGAATGGCTCTTGGTTGCTATTTTTGGCAACCAAGGCAACCACACATGGTAGAGAGTTCTAGAGAACTCTAGGCTAGATATTTTCATGTGGATGGTGTGTGTGGGTGTGTGTGGGTCAAAACTTAGGTGGCTAGGTTGATTAGGTTGGGTTCTAGTGGGTTTAGGTCAAGGTAGGTCTCAAATTAGGGTTATAAACCCTAATTTACTAAGGTAAAGTGCAATTAAACTTAATACAAGTTTAATTGGGTGTGTGGAAACTTAATTGAGAGTAAAAAAACTCAATTAAGTCAGGTCTAGGTCAATTGGACTCTCACTGAGTCCAATTGGACAGTGTGTGCTGAGATCAGGGCTCAATTGGACTTAATGAGTCCAATTGAATAGGCTGATGGAATTGACTAAGATCCAAGGCAATTAGGTTTAGTGAGGACCTAATTAGGTTCTTAGGGAGGTCTAGAGGTGATGTACTAGGGTTATGGCACCTTAATTTAGGTTCCCATGGCGTTGGAATTGGGTTTAGGGACCTAGAGATCCAAGATCAAGGCTTAAATCTCAAAATAGGAATTGGAGAGCATTATCAGACGTCTAATAATAGAATCAGACGTCTTATACTAAAAAATCAGAAGTCCAGACTTGTTGTCTGGACGTCCAATCAGAGTCAGGAAGGATTTCGGGTTCTGTTTTGGGTATTCTGCAGAAATTGGATGTCTGACAAAGTGTTTGGACGTCCAATAACACTGCAGAAGTGGGTTTGAAGTGTGCGGGAGTTGGATAAGGGTTTTGGACGTCTTAAAACTTATCTGGACGTCCAGAGAAGGGTTGGAATTAGGGTTTTAGGACTTCCTAGGGTGTTGTGACCTAATCTAAGGGTGGCTAAGGCTTGGGGAAGTCTCTAGGCTATCCTAGGGCTAGGATGAACCTAAGCTCTTCACATTTTACTGCTTTATTCCTACTTAATAGAATAGCAAACTTTTAACCCCTTTACATTATTATTCCTACATCTAAACTAGGCCTTCTGCTCCAGCTCTGCTACAACTCCTGTTATTCCTGATCTAGCTTCAGATCTAGCTCCAGATCAGCTTATTCCCTACAATCGACATAATGCACTTAATCAGCACATTTAACATTATTTTATGCATAGCTAAAGGAAAGCAGTAAAGATGCAGATAATGCGTATGCATGCATGAATAACCCTAACTTATGCTAAGTCCTAGCTTAATCTAGGACAATTAAGACCTATGATTGCTGCGCAATCATCACCAAATTTCCACACTTTACCATCCCCAGATGAATGGACAAGCCGAGATCTCCAATCGTGAGATCAAGAACATTCTGCAGAAAACGGTTAGGCCTGATCGCAAAGATTGGACTCAAAAGCTTGAGGACAGTCTTTGGGCTTACCGTACGGTGTATAAAATGCCCATCGGCATGTCTCCATTCCGTTTAGTGTGTGGAAAGGCGTGCCATCTACCCGTAGAGATTGAACACAGGGCATTCTGGGCAATCAAACAATGCAATTTAGATCTGAATCTAGCTGGGAATACTAGGAAACTCCAACTATTTGGGTTGGAGGAGCTTAGAAATGATGCTTATGAGAATGGCAAGATCTACAAGGCTCAGACCAAAGCTCTACATGATCAATTGATTTCCCACAAGAGCTTTGAGCCAAACCAGAAGGTCTGGTTATTCGATTCTAAACTTAAGCTCTTTCCTGGCAAACTTACATCTAAATGGAATGGCCCATTCATAATTGATCAGATTTTTCCAAATGGTGCCGTTCAAATTTCTGACCCAAAGACGGGTAACACATTTAAAGTCAACGGTCAACGTCTGAAGCCTATTGTTGACCGTATTCTTCCAGAACCCGTCTCAGACTCTGTTGCTCTAGCCATTCTGTGACTTCTTTGGCTGGACTTTGCCTAGCTGACGGCATTAAACTCAACAGTTGTATATATGACACAAGGCTGATACGAGCTTCATATTCAACTGACATCTTTCATATTCTACCCTTTCTTTCATGTCTCTTTTTCAATGAGGACATTGCATCAGCTAGGCATGGGGGGTGGATTCATTTTTGAATTATTTTATCAGCTTTGTGAAATTCATGTAAATTATTTTTCTCTTCTTATTTATAAAAAAAAGTCAAAATTAGGAAGGATTAGTTGGACATTAGGACTTTTCAATCCTAAGAAATTTTACATTAGGATCTTAACACAAAGACCTTCAGGTCTTTGGACTTAATTAGCCTGTGTATCCACTAAAATGTGGATTTGTCTTTCGAGTCCTCGCCATCTTAATTCTATCGTAATTGGAATAAATAAGTTTGGGTGATAAGTACACGACTTATCAACCCACCCTCTGATTTGAGGGAATTTCTGAGTTTTAAGCATCTACACACTTTCTTTGCACTGACTCATTGTTCGGTGATTCTAACGGAAATTGGATAACTAATGAACCTTCTAGGGTGATATGGCTGGCAAGTTATCGTGGGTAACAGCCCATAGGTAGGTTGTCTAGAGCTCAGTCACTGGACCTTTCTCTTTTTCCTACCCTTAGGTAAATCTTAGACCAGGGAAGCACCTACTTAAAAAAAAAAAACTCAAAAAGAAAAGGAGAAAAGAAAAAAAAAAGAAATAAGCCATACTTCGCCGCACGAGTATGGCTGGCAAGTTGTCGGTGGTAACAGCTCATCGACCGGTTGTCCAGAACCCAGCTCTGTAAATGCACTGAAAAAAATTTCCAAAACACTTAGGAAGAAGCAGAGAAGTAGAATAAACCGTGGAGATATACACTGGATTCACCCTTGTGTTGACCCCGTAAAAAAAGTAAAAGTAGGGAGAAAGCTACCAGTTGTAAAGATACACCTTTAGGCAGAATTCTTTTTAGGTCACCTAGAGGCGTAGAAATCCGAAGTCCATTTTAATTGCCGGTCGACGAGTCTATCGTAATCACAATAAGATGCTTAAAACTTAGGGTTCTCATCAAATCTTGGGTGAGTTGAATGACCGTAGAAAGCACTCTTAAACCTTAAAATTTGAAAATCCAAAAAAATTAGAAAAGAATAAAAAGAGAAAAAGAAATTTTTCTTTAAATAAGGCGAGGGCTTGAGGCGGTCTGCATTTTGGCAGATACTCGGGCACTGTTGTGTCTTTGAAAGTTCAGATCCTAAGTAGACAATTTCTTAATGATTGAAAATAACTCAGGCCCAAATAATCTAACCTAATTCTTCTATAAATAGCATATAGTTTTTTCTAGGGCCTAGCAAAAGATGGGAATGGGGGTATGATGTAAACACATTTACACTACTTAAGACGTCTATTTATGCATGTTCTTAAGCATAGGATTGCATTGCATGCTATAAATATTGCATAACATGCATTATCTTGGATTTAGAGTAGTTTGAATAAAATGGAGGTTAATTGTCTCCTTTTATGTGCTCAGACAGGGAAAACTTTTTATCGGGGCCTCGGATCGAAGATCCAACCATACGGATGTGATCAGGGCGACGATTAGAGTTCAATGACTCTAAGATCGTCCTAATAAGGCATCCGTAGCATTAGATAGTGACTGGGGAACCCTAAAAGATCAAGGGCTAGGATGGTGTAAATCTGCACTTCAAATGACAAATCCGACTGTGCGGATGAATTCGGATCGACGATCGCAGCCTAATGACGCAAAAAATCGAGTCAATTCGACATCCGTGGCACCATCTACAACATCCAGAAGATGGACGGCCAAGATGGTGCCATGTGGCGCCATCTCGGCCACCCAAATGCCTGCATGCAACCATTGAAGCCTCAACATCCACCCTCTCTCCGCTGTTGGATCTCGATCCAACGGCTGTGGACGGTTGCGCCTAAAAACGTTCACTTGACCATCTGCGCCCCGTAGCGCAGCTGTCGAAGGCGCTATCGCGAGCAGCAGACACGAGTTCTAGCCGCAATGAAGGGGTGAAGGGCGCAGGTGAGCGGGCGCAGTTGTGCGTTGGATCGTGATCGGGCGGCTCAGATCTTCCAATAGCGGCCACGTGCTATTTCATGTGTGGCGGGAACGCGCTGGGCGGGCGCGCAGCGAGCGGGGAAGGTACAATCACACCCTTCCGATCTCGTGATCGGACGGTTGTGGATGGATGAATGTGCGGCGGGCGTTGAGAGTGAGAAGTTGAGGAGGCGCACGTGGGGAGTGCCCACTACGCCCACGTTGGGGCTTTAGCGACGGTTTTATCCGTCACTAAAGACCCCTTATTTAATGTTTTAAAGATGTAATGACTAATTTGCCCCCACTCCTTACAACTATAAATGGAGACCCCCTCCACATGAAATTCTCATCCCTTCTCTTCTCTACCTCTCAAAAGCTCAAGAGAAGCTTGTCCCACACCCGGGATGCTCCTCACGAGATAAAGTCTAAATTTTCGTCTCCCTTCGGAAGTGGATCCCGCGACGACGACGGCGTGCTGCTCCGTTCCCGTTCTTTTGCTTCATCCTCCTTTGTCCTGCTCCGTCCTCCTTCGTCCAGGCGTCGTCCCATCCGGCTCGTCCTCCAAGCAATCGTCGAGGAGGATAACTTCTCTCTCCCATTCTTCTTTACAACTTTTCTAGTGTAGAATTTTCCTGCTTTCTAGTGTAGCTGATTTCCCGCTTTCTAGTGTAATTTTTATTTGGTTTGATTGTATAAACATTTTGAAATATTGAATGCATGTTCTCTTTCTCTCTGTCTCTCTCTCTCTCTCTTTCTTTTAGTCTGATAGCTTCATTGTAATTATATCGCCTTGCTTTTCAAAAATTCTAAAAAAATATAATTACGAATATAGATCAACGTAGCCTCCCTGTATTCGACCCGGAATTCAAATTTCGGTATAAATTTTATTTGTTGAACACGAATTCTTTGCTTTCAAGCTACAATGACAAGGTTTTGAAACTAAACACGTTTGCATAGCAATTCGTAAGTTCAACACTCTCAGGAAGTGCTCCAGGCGATCAATTGGATTCCACAGCCACATCCTTGACTCCATTCAGACGAGTCTTCAGTTGCTGCTACATCGTGATGACGCTGCATGGGATAGTCCCACCTCGTAGAGCGAAGAAGCCCCGACCACACTTAAATTGATTTTCTGATACCGGCTGTTCGCCTCAGCATGCACAGGGGGTAAGGTCCCCAGCCATGCATGTGCATATGCAAGCCCTTGCCTGTGGTTCATGCCACGTGGGTTTGGGCCTCGGTCTGTTTACCCAGTTACCCAGGTCTGGTTTGGTTTGCCCGATCTGAGAGAGAAGAGAAGAAAGAAAGAGAAATAAAGGAGGTGGAGGGGTTTTGCTTTAGTGAACCTCTCTCAACACTTAGTCTCTATGAGGCAATAATGCCTCTGTGTTGTGCCTTCCCTTGAGCCTGAGGAGAGAAAGGAAAGGAAGAAGAAGAGTGCCCTCTTGGCACTGTAGCTTTTGGATGGTTAAGCCGTCTAGTTGAAAGTTCCATCGTCTGATCTGTCTGACATAGTGCTTTGTACACTTGGCTTGTGTGGATTAAATTTGGTTGATATTGTTGGGATATTTGCTATTATTGTAATTGGGGTAATTGATTATTCAAATCACCATTTTACCCTAATCTTTTTGGCTACATTGACTCTTGCTTCTCTACTTATATTATTTGTGCTTGAGATTTCCATTATATTGCTATATTGTGCTTAAAATTATGATCTTGAGATTAAGTGCAACACTTGCTCCTTGTGTTCGACCTCGGATTTGTTTTGAGCTATAAATTGTATTTTTTCACGTGCTATTTTCGGCTATATTACAACGAAGTAATTTTAAAACCTCGATTTAGCATGCAAACATTTTGGCACCGTTGCCGGGGAGAAACATGCAATTGCCCCCTAAGGGTTATGCAAACATTTTCTTCACCTCTATCCTTCTGCCACCCGCAGTAGCAGGCCATACCTTTGGTGACCTTGCACGGACGATGGCGCATGATTTGCATGGGGAGCCGACCCTAGATTTGAAAGGGGAGCTCCTTGCAGAGCCCCCTACCGCATGGGCTGCTCCCCATGCCCTAAAGATCGCCATACCTCTCGTGCGAATGCGCGAGAGCTATGGGTGTCCGACCGACCATCCCTCCGACGTGATCTTCCCGCCACGCTTGCGCGCCTCCCGACCGGCCCTTGCCTATTTAAGGAGCGGTACACCACGTCACATCCTTGAAGCTCGCTTTGGCCTGAAATCCCCCTCCAATTTCGTCTCCTCCCAACTCCGGTCATCCGCCCAGAGCTTCTGGTGACTCTTCCTCTCCTCTGTCGTTGCTCTACAGCAGTACTAGTGACAGAGCTACCTCCGCCGTCCTCCGCGGCACTGCGTCATACCAGCGGGTGCTCTCCAACCCCCCTTCCTCGTCGCCGTCTCTTCCCCCTGGGTGCCTTCATCTCCGACGATGGCAATACTAGCCGCTCACCATCTCCACCTCCCCCGTTCACTCCTAACCTGCCAGATAAGTTGCCTTTACTCCCCTCTTCATTTCCCCTCTTTCTATTTCAACTTTCGACCCCTCACAGCCACTGACCAGTCCATCTTCTCCATCTCCAGCCACCCACCAGCGAGGTGCCTCCACCGCTCTACACCTCCACACACCTCGCCAGATGCCTCACCACCTCCACCATAGTCCACTGATCACATTCCACCCAGCCATCGACCACCATAACCTCCCTAAACTTCCCTCGAACAAACCCACTCACACAGACTCAGACTGACCTAGGCACGCACGCCTAGGCCATTTTGAGCCACGCTGACCCCCGCAGTACACTCGTCGTGCTTCGACAAAGCCTCCTGAGCATTCTGACCTGGCCACGAGGCCGTTTGCGCGATTTCAGGTTTGGAGGGTCGTTGCCGTTGGCACAGCAGCAAGAAGCTTGCTTGCAGCTTCGTCCAGGTTCCCCCGCTCCAGGCCAGTAGTCCCAGGTGGCGTGGAATATTTTCGCGAATAGCCCTAGGCAGCTAATTGGCACTGAAGGCTATAGCTGCAGCTGCATTTGGACGCGACTCCTGCTGCTAGGTGCACGGCAGAGAGGTGGGAAGTTTAGTCCCACCTTAGGCATTTTCGAGTGCCCAGCATTGCATAAATTGAAAAAGTGACAGAGGTTTATCGCCTCAGTCACACGAGGTGAGGTCCCCTCATCTACTCACCGCCTCATCAGCACTCACTCCTCTGTGGATCTGGCTGACCTGACCTGATACATGTGCACACCTTGCCCGCCATCGCACGCCGGTGGGCCTGGTCCCGGGTGCGTTAACTTGACCCGTATACCCGAGCAGCCTCTAGGAGAGCGAACCCGAGAGTGAAATAGAGAGAGAGAGATGCGGGGAGGGTAGAGGTAGGTTTTTGCCTAACTGTGCCTGAGCAGGAAAGAAGAAGTAGAAGAAGAGAAGAGGCAGAGGCTGAGGACTTGCTGCACCAAGAAGCAGGAGCTGAAGAGGAAGAAAGAGCCAGAGAAGAAAAGAGAAGGAGGGAGCTGCAGCCAAAGAGAAAAGACGAAAAGGAAAGGAGGGAGTTGCCGCAAAGAGAAAGATCAAGCAGAAAGGAAAAGAAGAGGAAGAAAAAGCCAAGGAAAAGAAGCAGAGTAGCAGCAGCCAAAGAAAGGAAGAAGAAAAAGGCCTGCACTGTAGCAAACACCATTTAAGGCATCTGATTCCTAGAATCAGACGTCTGAAGATTGAAGAAAGAAAAGAGAGAGAGAGCAAAGAAGAATCAGAGAAGATTAATTATACTTTTATCTCTACAATTCTTTTTCGTAAAACAGTACATTATTATGAAGTGTGATTTTTATGCTTCTAAAAATCAAATTTGCTCCCTAAGTTCGACCTCGGAGTATTTTTTTAAAATTTCGAGTAATAAATTAAATTAAACTGGTGACTCCTCACCACGAGAGAGGACCCTTTTTGTCACCTTGAGGAATTAACTATCCTCGCTCAAATTACTCATTCCCATAATGTGCAAGAAAATGTGTGGTTAATGAGACTTTTTCCTCTCTCTTTAAAAGATAAAGCTTCACACCGGTTTAGAACGGTTGGGTGCCCTATCACCACCTAGCCCCAATTAAAGAGCGCTTTTTTTTAAAAAGAATTTCCGATCGGTCGAACTAATGCTTTAAGAAGATTCATAATGACCTTTCAACAAAAAATGGTGAACCTCTCCATGAATCTTGGGAAAGATTCTGAGAACTTCTAAGAAGTTGTCCCCACCATGAAATTCCACAATGACGGTTAGTGCAAATCTTCTATCATGGATTAGAAGATCAATTAAAAAGATTTGTGGATGCCTCATGTGGGGGCAATTTCCTTAATGAGGATGCCGAAAGTACCTACCTCCTTTTTGAAGAAATGAGTGAAAACTCATTTAATATGACTTCGATGGACACTTTCGGTAGAACTCAAAACCCCAGACACGGAGTCACTGAAATTGACTCCAAATCCACCTCTGTTCTAGTCACTTAGGATGATCTATATATGTTAGCTCAACGACTGGACCAGATGCAAATTCACTAGAAAAAAGATGGAAGAAAAGCTCACTCACAAACAAGCTCCACACCATAATTCTCCACATTTTAACTCTCCACACACTAACACTCCACAACTTCTCCAAAGAGAAAATCTGCACAACATTGATGCCACACCTGCTGGTCAGCAGTTTTCTGCTGATTTTACACAAGATGTGACTGGGAATTTTGATTATCTGAATCAAAATATTCTTGATCCCACCATGGAAAATATTTATTGTCTCCAGGAGAAATTTAGAAACCCCTCCAACACTTACAATTCAAAACTAGAGGACCAACCTGAATCACTCCTGGAAATCCCCGAACCTGATTTTGTTTCCCAAACAAAATCAATTTGGGAATTATGGGCAATCCGCATGTCAACCTGGACCATCCTAGGAAGATATTAATACCCAGGTCATGAAGACTCTGCAAGTTATGCATAATCAAATGATGGAAGTAACCCGTATGATAACTGACTTGCAACATCAAGTTAAGGTTACTCCTGATCATTGACCTGCTGGGAATTTACCTTTCCAACCTATGCCCAACCTGAATAATCAAAGGAATTAGTTCCAAGGTGGATATCCCAGTCAAGCCATTCACCCAGTACCTCAGCATGCCCCAGGTTTTAAAAATAGTTAGGCTTCCCATCCTCATCCTAGAAACAACCATACTGCAAATGCAGTTAGTTTGAGGAATGGGAAAACCACTCAAGATCCCTTTCCTGCTAAAGAAACCCATTTTAATGAAAAACATATCAACTCTTCTCCCTCTTCCTCTAACCCTATTCGGGAACCTAACAATGCCAAACAGGAAAACCCTACACCTTTTCCACAAGCCCTTCACTCTTCACACACCAAAAAGAAGAAATCTAAGCCCACTGATAAGGAATTAATTGATCTTTTTGGGCAAGTACAGATTAATATCCCTCTCCTAGATGCCATAAAATATATTCTTGCCTATGCAAAATTTCTAAAAGATTTGTGTACTCCCAAAAGGCAGCCCTGACACCTAGGAAAGGTAATCCTTCTACAGACAGTTAGCTCAGTTGTGTAGAGAAAACTGCCTCTTAAGAAGAAAGATCCAAGCTCACCCCTGATTCAAGTTGTCATTAATGACACTTCTTTTGATCATGCTTTATTGGATCTCGGTGCCTCGATTAATCTTATCCCCACAATTATTTTTGAGGAATTTAAGATCAACTAATTAAAGCCTGTTGAGGTTACTCTTAAATTAGTAGACCAATCTACAATTAAACCAAGGGGAATTGTTGAGGATGTTCTTGTCTAGGTCAAAAATTGTCTATTTGCAGTAGACTTTTTAGTCCTAGACATAGAGGTATCGGAAGCTTTAAAGTTTGCCCTGGTAATTCTTGGAAGACCATTCTCAGCTACCACCTGTGTTAATATTGATTGTGATTCTGGCAAGATAAAGATCATGTGTGGCGGTGAATCTGTTACCCTAGATATTTTTCAAGCATCTAGGCGATTCCAAGAATCTGATTTCTTTGATGATTCAGATTCAGAAATGGAAAATATAGTGGAGGAAACTTTGTAGGTTTCACACTTGGGTTCCTATTTTGCCATTAGCACGATTCTTGGATAGTCCACTTCATCCCACCCTCCTACCCTAACCACACATTCTTCAGCTAACACTTCAGCTGACCCCTTCACTCTCACTTCACCACTAACTCCTAAAGCAAAAATTCTTTAAGAGTTGGGCCCACAACTGGACTTAAAACCCTTGTCAACTCCCTTAAATATGTTTTCCTAGTTCCAAATCAGACCCTACCCCTGATCATAAATTCTGGACCTACTGGGGCACAAGAGGAAAAACTTCTTCAGGTTTTAAGTAAAAATCGAAAAGCTATTGGCTGGACCCGTTCTGACCTTAAGGGTATTCATCCATCTTATTGCACTCATCACATTTATCTTGTGGACAATTCTCGCCCCTCCTGCCAACCATAAAGGAACCTGAATCCTACTATGTAGGAAGTGGTAAAAAAGGAGATTATAAAGTGCCTTTATGTTGATATCATCTACCCCATTTTTGACAGCTCCTGGGCTAGACCCACTCAAGTTATTCCTAAAACGATTGGACTAACAGTTGTCACCAATGGAAATGGGGAAACATTGCTACTAGGACTACTTCTTGGCACGTGTGCATTGATTACAAAAAATTAAACACCACCACCAAGAAGGACCATTTTCCGCACCCTTTTATTGATCAAATCTTGGAGCGATTAGCTGGACACGAATGCTAGTATTTTCTTGATGGGTATTCCAGCTATAATCAAGTAGTGCTCCACCCTGAGGACCAAGGAAAAACTACAATCACCTACCCCTTCGGAACCTTTGCCTTCCAAAGAATGTCCTTTGATCTCTGCAATGCACCGATGACTTTTCAACAGTGTATGCTTGCAGTATTATCAGACCTGGTAGGTGAATGTTTGGAAGTCTTTATGGATGACTTCTCTATTTTTGGAGATTCTTTTGACCTTTGTCTTCAGAATCTTGAAAGAACCCTCCAAAAATGCATAGAAGTTAATCTCGTCCTCAGTTGGGAAAAAAGTCATTTCATGGTCCAGGAAGGTATTGTAATGGGCCATGTTATTTCTAAAAAAGGAATTACGGTGGATCGAGATATAATTGGTGCCATCTCTAAGCTCCCACCGCCCACTACTCTGAAGCAAATTCGCTCCTTTTTAGTGCATGTGGGTTTCTACCACCGTTTCATTAAAATTTTTTCCTAAATCTCCAAGCCCTTAAGTCAATTACTTACTAAAGACCAGCCATTCCATTTCAATGATAAATGCCTAGAGAGTTTTTTGTGGTTGAAAAAGGATGTTACTGAGGCACCAATTTTACATGGACCTAATTGGAATTGTCCCTTTGAACTTATGATTGATGCCTTGGATTTTGCTGTGGGGGCTGCTCTAGGGCAAAGAATTGACAAGGAGCCCATTGTGATTTGTTATACTGGCAAAACTCTTGATGATGCATAATGGAATTATACGATTACTGAAAAAGAACTTCTTGCCATTATATTTGCCCTAGAAAAATTTAGATCTTATCTTTCAGGGTCACATGTCACTATATATACCGACCACTCAGCACTTAAATATTTGCTGATAGAAAAAGATGCAAAACCCCGCTTATCCGTTGGAACCTGCTGCTTAAGGGATTTGACCTGGAAATCAAGGATAAGGTGGGATCGCAAAATGAAGTGGCCGACCATCTCTCTTGTCTTATGACGAATGACATGATGACCCCCATGATCAATTCCTTGATGAAAGCATTTTAGCTGCCAATAACCTCCCTAGTTTGCACCCATTGCAAACTATCTAGCAACAGAATGAATCCCCTTTGATTGACCAAAAACCAAAAGGGATAAGTTCTTTATTGATATTAAATACTATTTTTAGGAGGAGCCCAACCTTTTCCACATTTTTGCCGATCAGGTTATTAGATGATGTGTCCTTGATTCAGAAATCCATGATATTCTGACACCTTGTCATTCAATGGCCTGTGGTGGACATTTTTCAGGCAAGAAAACTGCAGCTAAGATCCTTAATTCTGGATTATTCTAGCCTAACCTACACAAAGATGCTCATTCTTTTGTTCGATCTTGTGTGCGTTGCCAAAGCGTCAGCAACATGACTCGGAAGGATATAATGGCCCTTAATCCAACTTTAGAGGATGAAATTTTCGATGTATGGGGCATCAACTTCATGGGACCGTTTATCAACTCTGGTGGGTATTTGTATATACTAGTCGCAGTTGACTATGTTTCTAAATGGATTGAAGCAATACCCACCCGCACCAATGATCACCGTATGGTTGTTGAATTTATTAAGAAAAATATTTTCTCAAGATTCGGCATTCCAAAGGCCATTATCGGTGATGGAGGCTCACACTTCACTCGCTCACAATTCTGTCAACTTCTTTCTAAATATGGGGTTAATCACAAAATTTTCACACCTTATCACCCCGAAACAAATGGCCAAGCAGAAGTTTCTAATTGGGAAATCAAAAATATTTTACAAAAGACGATTAGGCCTGATCGTAAAGATTGGTCCACCAAGTTGGACGATGCTTTATGGGACTACCATACCTCTTTCAAAACCCTACTCAGCATGTCTCCCTTTCTTCGGATTTTTGGGATGGCATGTCATCTCCTGGTAGAACTTGAACATAGGGCTATCTAGGCAATAAAGTAATTAAATATGGATTTATCTAACACCGGTATCCACAGAAAATTACAATTGAGTGAACTAGAAGAATTAGATGATTTTTCTTATAAAAACACATGGATTTATAAGGACTGAACAAAGAAATTTCATGATAAATACATTGTTCGGAAACATTTTGACGTCAATCAACGCGTTTGGCTTTTTGATGCAAGATTATGTATTTTTCCTGGAAAGTTAAAATCAAAATGGATTGGCCCCTTTATTGTCCTAAAAATATATCCTTACGACGTTGTTGGTCTTTTTGATCCCAAAACTAATATGAGTTTTCAAGTCAATGGCCAACGTTTAAAGCCCTATTTTGATCATGCTCCGAATCTTCCTTTAGAATCTTTCGATTTAACCGAACCGACCACATTTGATCACTGATGCACACTACGCCCAACTGAGTGGTGTGAAACATAGCATTGGATGGGAGGTAACCCATCATTTTTCCTGCTTTCTTTCTTTTTCTTTCTTTTCTCCAGGTTTTGACTATCCTAAATCCGACCGCCTTTTACTAAGGTAATCCCTCTTCCCCTACTAATGCATGAAAACATTGCATATCTTAAGCATGGGGGGATGTTTTTAAAATTTTGATAATCGATTTAGGATTTTCAAAACCTAAAAATAGGCTTTCTTTCTTTTTCTTATTTTTTGCATGCACACCCAAAAAATAAAAGTGTTGAAAGCTTTTTGAGGAAAATTTTGAAATCGAGACTAAGGTTGAAAACTCACTTTTGGTACAATGGGATTTTATCTTTAACAAACTAGGGATAAGGATATAGATCTGATCATTAGAGTTTTAGGGTCTATATTTAGACTAGATCAGATATCCTTCTCCAAAATTCCACCTGAACTCATGATAGTTCAGGTGACTTGATCCACTTTTGTAATATGGAAAGTATCTAGCTTAGTTTCTGATTCAAAAACTTGTATTTCATGCAAAACTTTCTATGTCAAATTTCAGACACAAGCCAACACCTAAAGACTACTAAAAATTAGAAAAACCCCTTTGTTTGGCCTTAGTAAAAGTCTGAAGCAAATCATTGGTTTGAGTTCCCATCGCTGAGAAGGAGGAAAATGCTTCCTTTGGGGATGCGATGTCAACATGTTACCATCTCGGCACTGCTCCATATCTATATTTCATATCTTTAGATGGAACATTAGAGCACATTTTTGCAGCTCAAGTGTCTTGGACGGTGCTTTACCTATAGTGTTGGTGCAAGAGCTTGAGTTTGCTTGGAGCACCCCTTTGCACCACATTGTATTTTAGGGTTGTGTGCTCCTGGGTGGTGTCATGGATAGTGCTATCTCGAAGTATTGGCGCCAGAGCCCCCTCAAGGATTGGTAACGGGAATGATGATCCTGACACATCTATTGTAAGACTAAGCTAAAACTAAGCATGGGGGAGAGCAAAAAAAAAAAAGTTTTAAACCGAAAACATGCCCTTATAAATGTTGGCTTCTCACAAGCATGACGCAAGGTTTTAAGGGTTTTTGCAAGTTGCGAATCAGATTCAAGAGCCAGAAAAATTACAAAAACGAAAATTTCAAGTCATCTGAATTGACAAGGGGTTAATCTATGAATTTTTTTGGAGGATATATTGATCCCATTTTTGTCTAATTTTTTGATCCGAAAATAAATCCCGATGTTTATCTTTAACAAATCCTGTACCTCCAATGTTTGGATCAACCTATGTCCTGTAATCTCTTTCTCCTCAAAAGTTGAAAAAATTAGATTTCCCCAAAATTTCATTTTATAAAAATTAAAGCTTTGCTAAGAGACTACCAAATGATAAGAATGGGGGTGTGATAAACGCCAGTTTATCATCATTCTTAAGCATTAAAACAAACCTATCTCCAAGGATTTTGCTTCGCAAATGAGTTTTTGGGTTGCATTTAGTCATAAATTAGGTTAGGCATCCATTTTACTTTTTATTTTCTTTTTTATATGTTTTTGTGAGTGTTAGGGATGAATAGATTGTTAGATCCCTAGAACCCTAGCACTCAGGAAGGTAATTGGTGAAGGAGAAGCCCCAACCAGCTGGAACTCATATTTATCCAGCTCACCATAGTTGGAATTGAACTAGGGTTAGCTCATCCTAGCTCCATTCAGCTCATCTTAGCTGAATGGTAGCTCAAGAGAGCTCATCTCAGCTCACCTTAGCTCAAGTCAGCTCAGATCCAGCTCAACTTAGCTGATTCTAGCTCAGCTTAGCTCCCATAAATTCATTGGGAGCTCTAGCTAGCTTAGCTTAGTTGACTGGAGTTCACCTCAGCTTAGGACCAACTACATCTAGCTCCACATAACTCCAGCCAGCTGAAGATGACTTCATCTTAGCTCAGGAAGCTCAAGTCCAGCTCCCGGGGACTCAGCTTAGCTCAACTTAGTTGAGCTAAGCTACCTTAGCTACCTCAACTAGCTAGGTCCTCCCCGAGAGCATCAGACCCAACTCACCTCAGCTCATTTCAGCAGAAGCCAGCTTTCTTTAGCTTGGCTTAGCAGCTAGCAAAGAACTACCAAGCTAAGCCATTTAAAGTAGCTCCATGCCACCCCTTCAGTAGCTACCAGCTCCAGACTTCTTCTATCTAGATCCTCTCCTTAAACCCTAGCTCCAATTGCCTCCTCTACTCTACTACTAGCTAAGCTCCAACTCCCTTGGCCTTCCACCACCCTAAAACCCTACCCAACTATCTCCACCAACTAAGCGTACCTAAGACCACCTAAGCTAGCCCCACCTCCACTCCAAGTTGGCGCCACCACCATCACCGCCTTTCACCCCTCAACCACCACCAAAAGACACCAAGAAGCTAGTGCCAAAACCACCCTAACTACCCCCCTCTTTGGTGCCAACTTCACCACCAATATCCACCCTACACATACCCCTTCCAAGCCACATCCACCATCCACCTCACCCCCCTTCTAGAAGCCCTCAAGTTGGTGCCAACCCATGTCACCCTTCCATGGTTGGTACCACTTTTAGGTGTCCTTTGGTCACCTATAACCACCTCCCCAACACCCCTTAGGTGGTGCCAAATCCCCTTAGCCCTAAGATCACCTAAGTACCCTCATCATCCCATCCTAGCCATCCATTTCAAGAGCCACCTCTACCCCCCATCCTAACCTATAAAAAGACCAACACCCACCACCATAAAGGCACCTTTATCTACATATTTTCTACCTATATTCTACCCTATAGCCCACGACCAAGAGAAGAAGAAGAAGATTAAGGGGACACTCTGTCCCTTTGGTGCCTTCCCCTCTTCCCTTCTCGCTTGTGCCCACACTAGCCATAGGAGAAGCCAGGCAAGGAAGACCTTGGGAGGAGGTCTTGAGGGTGGTACACAACCACCCTTGGAGGAGAATTTAGAGGTGGTCCATGCCACCTTTGGAGGAGTTTTTGAAGGTGGAGTGTCATCCACCTTGGAGGAGCCATTCAAGGAAGAAGGAGGTCTTCTTTTCAACCCAAGGAGCAGCTAGGCTTTGAGCAAGAAGTCTCCTTCACCAGATTTTGCAAGAGGATTTGTGTTTTTAGCATTTCTGTATTTTTAATTTTAAGTAGAAGCATTCCTCTACTATTTTTGTAGAACACAAATTCTATTAAATCAAATTGCCTTCTTTTCAGCTAATTCTTGTCGCATTTGCTTTTATCTTGTTCTAGCACTATTTCACTCCCTTTCCCTAATTACTTTAGGCCTCCACGTGCCTAGAGTGAGCTTAGGGAGAGGTCATTCTTGTCACTCTAGGTTTAGTTCTTAGGTGTTAGTTCTTCATCAATTTTTAAGTGTGATTGCCTTATTCAAAACCTAAAAAAATTATATATTGAAAAATCAGAAAGAATGTTGATTTCTGATTTCAACTGAGAGATGTATTTTTGCAAACGAAATTGCCTCCTTGGATGACCCTAGATAACTCACTATCTTGGTTTAGAAATTTAAAAGTGAAAGTGGATTTATGTGTTGCAACGACATTAAAATCCCCATTTATAAAATCACGTAGTTTCACTATCATGCACCCATGACTTTTCAGAGGTGCATGCTAGGCATTTTTACCGAGATGGTGGGTGAATATATGGAGGTATTCATGGATGATTTTTTAGTCTTCGAGGAAACTTTTGATATTTGTTTGGATAATTTGTTGAAGATTTTAAAATGTTGTATTGAAGTTAATCTTGTCCTCAGCTGGGAGAAGAGCCATTTTATGGTTCTAAAGGGCGTTGTACTTGGCCATCTCGTGTCTGAGCGAGGTATCCAAGTAGATTGAACCAAGATCAATCAGATCTCAAATCTACCAATTCTTGACTCGATCAAGGGCATCCGATCTTTTCTCGGGCATGTTGGATTTTATAAAAGATTTATACCTAATTTTTTGAAGATTGCCAAACCACTCACGAATCTCCTTACGAAATACATGATTTTTTAGATGAATGAGGAATGTATATCTGCATTTTAACTTTAAGAGATAGAGTTACACAAGCTCCTATTCTGCAACCTCTAGATTGGAATCTACCTTTTGAAATCATGTGTGACGCATCTAATTATGCAGTAGGAGCTATTTTAGGATAGAAAATTGAGAAAAATCTTGTAGTGATTTACTACGCTAGCGAGACAATAAATGATGCACAAAGGAATTATACTGTTACTAAGAAGTTGCTAGCGATAGTATTTGGATTAGAAAAGTTCAAATCTTATATACTCGAGTCTCGAATCATTGTGTACTCTGATCACTCTGCAATCAAACACCTTCTATCTAAGAAGGACATGAAACCTAGGTTAATCAGATGGATCTTGCTTCTGCAAGAATTTGACCTAGAAATTCATGATAAGGCGAGATGACAGAATGTCGTTGTCGACCACCTTTCCTACCTTCATTCTGAGAATATAGAGACCTCCAATCACCGAACATTTCCCTGATGAACATCTTTTGACTATATCATCTGCTCTTCCTTGGTATGCCAACATCGTTAACTATTTAGTTACACATCAATTCGCACTCGACTGGGACAGAATCACAAATCACGACTCAAATTAGAAGCCAAATACTATTTCTGGGAAGATCCGTATCTGTTTTGACTCTACAATGATCAAATCATCAGGCGTTGTGTATCTTCTTCTGAGATTGACTCTATTTGTTCCTTTTGTCATGACCAGGCTTATGGTGGTCATTTTTCTAGTCGTAAGACCACTACAAAAGTTTTACAGTGCGGGTTTTAGTGGCCCATCGTTTTTGGGGATTCACAGACATATTGTTAGGCATGTAGTCGCTGCCAAACTCTTGGTAGCATGTCACCCAAAGACATGATGCCTCTGAACTTGATTATTGTCTGTGAAATCTTTGACATCTGGGGCATAATTTTATGGGTCCATTTTCGTCTTCTTTTGGCTTCGAGTACATTTTACTCGCTGTTGATTAGGTTTCTTGTTGGATCGAAGCCGTACCCACATGCGCAAATGATCATAGAGTTGTCATTCCTTTTGTTCAGAGTCATATCATCTCTCATTTTGGGGTACCACGCACTATCATTTCTGACGACAAATCCCATTTCAATAACGCGTAGTTTAGGAATTTACTTAAAAAATATGGGGTCACACATCGTATTGCTACACCTTATCATCCCCAAACTAATGGCCAAACCAAGGTCTCTGACCAAGAGATCAAAAAGATCCTTCAATGACAATCCGACCCGACAGAAAGGATTGGTATTCCTGATTAGATGAGTCTTTGTGGGCTTATAGGACTACCCACAAAACACCCATAGGCTTGTCACCTTACAGACTTGTTTATTGGAAACCCTGTCATCTTCCCGTAGAAATCAAATACAAGGCCTATTGGGCACTTAAAGCTTGTAATTTTGACCGTGCGAAGGCTGGTGATCGCCGTATGTTGCAGCTTAGTGAACTCGAGGAACTCTGACATGATTCCTATGAGAGTTCTAAGCTGTATAAGGAAAAATTGAAAGCCTTACACGACAAACACATTTCCCATAAATCTTTCACACCTGGTTAGAAGGTGTTACTATTTGATGCTCAATTAAAACTCTTCCTTGGTAAACTTAGATCTAAATGGATAGGTCCACTTGATGTCAATAGAGTCTTCGACAATGGATATGTCGAAATCACTGAACCCAAGAAGAATCAACCCTTCAAAGTCAATGATCAACGCCTTAAACCTTATCTTGAAACACGTGTCTTAGGTCTTGTTGGAGATTATTGTACGCTCCAGTAATTCTCTAGGGTTTACGCCTAGCTGAAGTCGTAAACTTAGCACTCACATTTTTGTATATAGCTGTTTCTTGCTTTCCACACTTTCATCTACCTATACACTTGAGTTTGTACTAAATCTGTCACTTCCTTATTTGCCCTACTCTTCTCTTAGTCCGATTAACCACTTTAACTTGTGTCAGACTTGAAATCGTCCGCATAGTGATCTTTGATCTCCTCCTTACGACTCCTTCTGTCACCCTATACTAAGTGAAGTGTAGAGTTTTTTTTCACCCTTCTTACAATGAGGACATTGTAAAATTTTAGCTTGGTGGGGTGTGAAGTGAAATCTTAATACTCTAACTGTATTAGTAGTTAAAAAGATGAAAAATGTAAAAATACCTAAAAATTTAATAATTGTTGAAAAATATTTATAAAAATTTGAAATTGATAAAGCATAAAAAAATATAGAAATTAAAAAATAAAAAATATAAAAAATAATAATAAGGGGGATTACATTACATTCATTTTAAAGAAGATTTAAAGAAGAATAGAAAAATATTTAAATATTTATAATAGTAATTAAAGAGCTTAATTTTCCTTTTAAAGGTCAAAAATAAAAAAAACTAAATTGTAAATAGTGTATATTTAGAAAGAGAATTGGATCCCTACTTTGGACTTTATCTTGAGTATCTTTTCAAAACACGTATTTGTTTACAAATTTTGAACAAGATTTTTCTCGAGTTAGAGTTTGAAATCCTAATAGGATCTATTTTTTCCTGCTCTTTATTCAAAAATAAAGTAACTAAGATGTATTAAGCTTTATACAAGACTTAAATTTTGGAAATAATTCACTTTCCTAGTCAGTAAGACTAGGTTAGAGCCTTTTGGTTTTTGAATATCTGTTTTTACCACCAAGTTGAGTAAAAAGACTAGATACCTAGAGTTTATTAAGTAAAGAGTTGGTAGAATTCATTGCCATAAGGTCTAATGGGCTATAGTTAGCTTAATCAATCGAGAACATTTGGTTAAACTTGGCGAGTTGCGTCTTGACAGATCCTGCGGGTTGATACTAATGGTTTAAGGGACCTGAGAGTGAAAGGCTTGGTTGTCCATGCTTTGGTTTGAGAGCTAAGTAAACAAGAGTCCAAAATTCACACACATTAGAATTATCTTGTTGGCATCTGAGATTGCGAAAACATAGAGGTTAAGAGATTGATTCTAAATCCTTTTTAGTCTAAGGATTTCCATGGGGCGATTTGGAGTATGAATTTAGTAAGAAACATGAGAAGGAGAAAAAAAAATTATTGAAAAAAAAATTGTAAATTATACACCCTATAGTTAAGCATCTCGCTACAAATTGATGCTTATGCAGTTTTTATCCACCAAATAAAGCATCTTGCTACAAATGGATGCTACCCCTTCCTCCATCACTAAAAACACCTCACTACATATGGGTGTTTTAACCTATAGAAAATGGATTGTAAAAATATGGAGATAAAATATAGAAATAAGATGCTCAGTGGTCCACCGGGGAGATATACACCTAAAGTGTTGACCCCGAGATAAAAAATGGTGAGGAGAAATCAACCAAAACTAAGGCTAAGCCAAAGACTTGAATTGGAATAATCTGGATTGGAAATTGATGTCTTAAGATCTGGAATTTTGCAATTTCGAATACCTTTAGGACAAGTCTACTCACGACCATGGATGTTTCAAAATCATAGCTATTGAACCTTTGCGTTGGGTAGTGAAGCCTAAGAAATTAAGTTTTGAAGACTAGCAGTTGAGGCCTAAAGGATATAGATTAACAAAACCCTAGGTCTAGAAGTCTATCCTTGTTGTTGTGGGCTAGTTGGTCTAGGGATTTTATTCTTCTCTAAATTGGTTAATAAAGGGTGTCTAGTTAATTTACAAAAAGCTTAGGTTGGTAAAAATCATGTTTCACGAGCCTAAGGATTAACCTATGTCAATTGAATTTTTGAGTTAGAATTTAACTTCCAGTCTTTGAGTCTTGTTACCTTATTCATCTCGACCTCTTTGATTTTAGAGATTAGAGTGGATACAGAGAATAAACAAGCTTTTAATGTTCTGATTCGATAGAAATTCCCGACGAGATTCTATTTTTACAAATACATATTTCTGAAAAGTATTTAGGCTTTTGAGTCCATCATAAGTGGATTCTTGCAAATGCTCTATCTATTTATGGATATTTATTTAAAACACAAAAATAAAAATATGAATATTAAAAAAATTTTGACCTAAGCATTCCTCTATTATAGAATTATTTATAATTATTTAATCACCCTGGTGCTTAAATCAACATATTTCTTGGTTAATTTTGCTAGGGACTAGCAAAACCTTAACTTGGGGGTATGATGAGAGACTCATCATGGCTCCTAACTATCCTTAATTAACTAGCTTCCCTAGTTAATTAGCTATGAATACATTAATTATAGGGTTCATTATGCTATAGGGGTTAAATTATCAAGGACCTATAGAATAAGTTAAAAATGCTAAATTAAATATTAATTAATATTAATAATAATTTATTTAATAATATGGACTCAGTTAATAATCATTTAGCTAATTATTTAATAATTAAACTAACTTATTTAATATTATGACCTAAGTATGTAATTAACCTATTTAAGTTAATCACTTAAATAAATATAGCTAACAAGGGAAAAAATGTAATTTCAAGGTATAAATATAATATTTACCTAATTTATAATTATATATAAAAAGTTTTTAAAAAATAAATTAAAATAAGCCCTGAAATTCATTATTTACGTACAGGTCCTTAGCTTTCATTTGAATTGAGCACTTTTATTCCACTCAGATCCTTTACTTTTTATTACAAAAATACCCTTGCGAGCTCAACACCGTCTTCTTCATAACCTTCTTCTTCTCTTTGGACGGTGAAAGACAGTTGGTGTCTAGACCACTTGATCACCGCTCATCTCATGTCACACAGCCATCGCCATTGACATCCAGCTTTCGTTCACCTCCACCTTCACATCTGACGGTCTAGATCATCTACCAATCCTACTTAGACTAGGTGAATAAGCTCATCAGTGGCAGAGACGACGCCGGTGAGTTAGGACTAACCTAGATGATATTCCGTCCAGATACATCCCATACCCCTCTGCCACCACCTATAAATACCCCTTTACTCCTCCGATTTCCGTCGTCCTACCCTCTTCTCCTACCATAGTCGGGAATAGGTTATTCGTCCTCCACCTCCAGCGACTTCTTTCTCTTTCCTCCGGTCTACTCCAAGGATCTACACCTTCCCTAATCTCCTCCATCCTCCGCCACGTCTTTGGACAAGGCCTTAACCTCATCCTTTCTTTTTACACCACATACTTCGTCTTCGTCAAAGCTCTTCCCCAACCCTCTGATTTCATCCTCCATTATGGACTTCGATAGACACCTTTGATTCCCCTTCGTCTAGGTAATGGTAGAGTAACCTTAGATTGCAGTGTAGACTAGTTTAGTTAATTAGATAGTTAGATTTAATGCAAATTAGTTTAATTTCCTTGCTTTCTTCGTCTCCGACGAGGTCAATTGTGACCTCGTCGGACTTCGAATCATGTTTCCAACCACTTGATCATATTTCTCACCTCGCCATGATTACATTTCACCTTCTCCCTCCTCAATTCTATCGTCTTTTCACTTAATCCCTTTCCACCATCACAGAGCACCCCCGCTGTCTATGGCAGAGGTCTCTAACCTAATCCACACCCATTGAGGGTCCATCACCTTAGCATCACATAAGGACTTTGTTCCTGCTTTTAATTAGGATATTATAACCTATAGCTAAAGCACCTAATTCACTGTTAATCTCTAAGCTCATTGTCAATGGTGAGCTTAGAGAAGTAATTCCACTTAGTCATACACGCACACCCCATCATCTTGCTGTCTTAACCATTTTCCCTCACTCAATTGAATAAGGGGGCTGCTCTTGAGTTCATACAAACTTAAGAGGCATTTCCACTGTATTCTTGACAAATCCTTGCATTAGTACATCAGTAGGTAAAATTGGATTGTTTCTGAGGTTCCTTGCAACCTCAAAAATTAAGCTTATGTAGAACTCATTTTAAGCTTTGAATAGGCCTTAGAACTTCTTTACTGGTTTACCGAACAACCCATCATCTTAGTCTAGGTGACAGAACTTGAGAGCACTGTAAAAGCTCTCAAAACACTAATTTTGAGGTGCGTAACAACTTCCTGGGATTAAAATAGACCTATTTCGATCTTTAATTTAATCTGTGAAGCTTTGGATTTAAAAGTCAACTCTCAACCTGATTTTGTTCAAACTTGAGTGTAATTTGAGGTTTAAGGGTTAAAGCTTTGATTTAATGGGTTAATTAACTTCCTGATTTGATTTTTAATCATTTAGAATCAATTTGAGTGAATTTCATTGAGTTTAAAGGGAAAATTGAGATTTTGACCAATTTGAGTTTAAACTGGAACCCAAAACGTTTTAGAGCTTGATCATTGAGATTTAATGTTGAATCTTATTTAGATCAATCATCCACAGCCTATTGAGCTGAATTCGACCTCTTCCTAATGTTTTGCTCTCTCTATTAGACTGATTCAACTCTGAATCAGAAGCTTTGAACTTGAGATCCGAAGATCTGAGGCTTCTGAGCCTTCTAAAGCTCTTCCTGAGCTCATATCTCTTTCAAATCCTATGGAATGCATCACTGAAGTAGTCCAAATCCTCAATCAAGGGAATTATCTCATCTATTGGTCAATTGACCTAAAATTTCTCTCTAAAAGCACGTTTCCAGGCCATGTCGAAAGTGCCATGTTCTTCCTTTGAATCCCTGGATAAATCATGATCGAATACCAAATTGGTGATCAAATTGGATAGTTGAGTTCGACAGCTTTCCATCAAGCTATTACTCGCTCGATTTAACCTTCTATGCCACTTAGAATCATCATCTAAAGTTGTTAGTCAGTACGCGAAGCTGTAAAAGGAGGAGTGGTGGAGAAAGACCCACCTTGGAAGGGCGTGAGTGCACGCCTTGGTATATTATGAAATCAGTGCCCCAACGCTTCAGACATTAAGCACTGGGTGCACCAAAAACCTATACCTATCTGAGCATTCAAGTGCGTGTGTTGCGCACATGCATGTGCATGTGCGGGCATGTGTGTGTGCACACCTGTGTGTGTGTGGGCCCAGGTGGGTGTAAGCGTGTGGTCCTGGAATGGGCCTGCTACTGTGCATGGTTAAATTAGCTAAAATTGCACCTAATAAAACTAAGCTGGGCCTCGAGTAGGGTCTGGTCCCACCCCTAGTGGGCGATGTGTATCCCCGATAGAGGCCCAATTGCCCATTAACCAAATTTTTTGTTAAGTACAAAACATGTGGGTTTGAGTTTGAAATTTGGCTAAGTGTGGAGAGATTTGAGTGCATAGTGAGAATAAAGTAAAGAGAGTGTTGAGAACTAAGAGAGAGAATGGGTATGGGTTAAATAAAAGAAGAAAGAGTTAGACAGACATCTGGTACATTAAATAGAACTCTAATTTTTATGTTTAAGTCGTCTAATTACTTAAACAGACGTCTGAAAGAGAAGAGAAGGCTAAGAGATGGCATGCTTGAGCATTATTTTGTTAAAAGGCATTTGTACTCACTTGTAAACATTTCTTTATGCCTTATATTTTTGCAAATAATTGTAAAGACATTTCTTTTCTATTTTTTTTCATTGCAGAAATCTTTCATGAGCATTTCTTTTCTATAATGGAATAGTTGCATGCTTTAATTGTTCAATTTTATGTGCAATTATTCTTGTGCTTAACATATTATGTATTTAATGAAGCAATTAGTTATTTGTTAGCTTAACAATAAAAATGGTGAATTAAAATTATAATTATGCCTCCCAGTGAATGACCTAGACTCAACCGGTTAAATGAAATAAAATCTAAAATGTTAGGTTAGCTTGACTCTGTACTACAATTAATGACAATATCCTAACAATTCAAGTTAACCTAAGTATAATCTTTATGCGATTAATTAAGCCTAATAGCCTTAATTAACTGTGTTGAGAATTGAATGATCTGTAGGTGGTTAGTTTAGGTGGTGGACTTGGAGTAGAGTTAGGGTGGAGTTAGGTTAGGGTTTAGGTTGGTGGTTGATGTCCATGGAGTGGATAATGTAGCTAAGCTAGCTTAGCTAGTAGGTGAGTAGAAGAGGAGGTAGGAGGAAGCTAGAATTATGAGAAGATGAGCTAAGGAAGAGCTGTCTAGAGCTACACTGGAGCTGGTGACTGCTAAATAGCACAGCAAGGAGCTACCTTAGCTGGCTTAGCTTGCTAGTTCTTTGCTAGTAGCTAGGCCAAGCTAAAGTGAGCTGGCTTCTGCTGAATTGAGCTGAGGTGAGCTGGGTCTGATCTTCTCGGTGGTTACCTAGCTAGCTGGAGTAGCTAGCTTAGGTTAAGTTCTCAACTCAACTAAGTTGAGCTGAGTTGACTCTTTGGGAGCTAGACTTGAGCTGGCCTGAGCTTGTTGAGGTCATCTTCAGCTGACTAGAACTGAGTGGAGCTGGAAAGAGTTGGACCTAAGCTGAGGTGGACTCCTGTCAACTTAGTTGAGCTAGCTAGAGCTCCCAGTGAACTAATTGGGGCTAAGATGAGCTAGACTCAACTAAGTTGAGCTAGATCTAAGCTGACTTGAGCTAAGTTGAGATACCCTAAGCTATCATCCAACTAAGATGAGTTGAATAGAGCTTGAGAGAGCTAAACCTAACCCAGGTGAGCTGGTGTCCAGCTAGATTTAGCTGGGGTTCAGCTGAATTAAGCTTCCTCTTAACCTGTTGCCTTCCTGAATGTTAAAGTTTTAGAGATCTGATTATCTGTTCATCCCTAACACTTAAATAAATGTGTCAAAAATACAAAAAATCATGCAATGCATGCCTAACCTAATTGATGCCTTAATGTAGCCCAGAAACCTGTTTATGGAGTTAAAATCCTAAGAGCTAGATTTGTTTTAGGGCATAAGAATGGTGATAAACTGACGTTTATCAACATTCACTACCACCACCATCGGTTGGCGCCAACCACGTCCACCTCTGGCGAGCTCCTCACCTCCAGCCTCTCTCTTCTCCGTGCGTGGAGAGCACTTATAGTAACTACTCTATTTTGGGTGCTATTAAAATTTACATTCATGCACCATTGAGGAGAGGGGATTTTTGGACTTAATAATCTTCTAATATGGTAATATTGTCAGAACTTCCTCCATCTTTCATGTAAATGCAATATCAGCTTGTTCATGCCTTGTTGTCTTAACTAAAAGGCGATTTTGATTTGGTTTCTTGGTGAAATTAATTGTGAACATATGTTTTTGACTCATGCGAGTTTTGATAGGCCTATTCCTCCCTGTGGATACAACTTGCTCTCAATGGAGTGGTTATTTTAATTATGTTGACAATCGATTTTCCACTGCTCGATTTCTACTTTGACGAGTTATTTTCTTGTGCGAAAATTATTTTAAAGTGAAAATCGAATTTGTCAAAGGGCCCATCACATTCCAATGCACTATTCTCCCAAGCCTAAAATAAAAATAAGTAGATGTTGACCCTATGATTCATTGAATCCATTTCAGGGTGCAATTCACACCATGATTCAAATTAGCGACATTTGCTTTTCTGAAAGGCACTAAGCTGGGGAGCCTGATTATCAAACGACTTAGTAGGGGTTTGGCATAATTAGCAGCCTTTGGGACATGCTCCCTATTCTACTCTAGGCCAACTTAAATGACTTTCAAATTAAGGACAACACAAAATTCAATTCGTGGTTACAATTACATTTCTGAAGCATAAGTACTTAGGCTACCCAATTTAAGGATAGGCTTGTATTTTTTTGTGCTGCAATTCCTGTCCTTCTTACTTCCTTCCAATGGATACTTGGGAAGGAGGTCATTGAATCCTCACTTGGAAGGACCATTAGTCCATTCTAGGAGGCGAAGGTTGAGTTACAGCCAAGTAGATCCCATGACTGACAACCCACCACCACCTCCTCCACCTCCAAACCAGCAGGAGATGATTCAGGGGTAGTTGGAACAATTACAACAGATGCAACAATGGTTCCAACACATGAATGGTTAGGGAGCTCTGCCCTTGGAGGATTTCTATGATCCTTCAAATTACGAGGATCATCCTGACCTTATGATCACCACTGGAGATGTTGAGATCAAGCCTCAGGTCTTAAGTTTGATTAAATACTTTCATAGGCTTGGCTCAAAGGATCCATTCCAACATTTGGAGGATTTGACCACTTTGGTTTAGACCACCAAATTGCAGAATGTGAATGAGGAACAGATGATTATGAGGCTTTTCCCCCACTCACTCAGGGATGAAGCCACACATTGGTACCGTACTATAGGAAGACCAATAGCTACATGGATAGAATTGAAATCGGCTTTCTTGAAGAAATTCTTCTGAGTTGGATGGACCGATGCTCTACGATGAGCGATTATCACTCTCATCCAGTGGCTAGGGGAGCCGCTTCTTGGTCCCTGGGAGCAATTCCAGGATCTGTTATGGAAATGTCCACATCACAAGGTGCCTAAATGGCAACTCGTGTAGATTTTCTATCATGGGTTGATAGATCAACTCCGTAATCACATGGACGCTTCTCATGGAGGTAATTTCCTCAACAAAGATGTATGATTTGTTTGAGGACATGAGCAAGAACTCTATAAACCATGCTTCCACAGACACCTTCAACTTATCCTAACAACCTAAATCAAATGCCAATGAGGTTCAAGATTCTCGCACATTTCATATGGAATTGATCTGCAACAAACTTGATAAGGTGGATCTGGTTACAAAATGAATGGAAGAGTGGATGGCTAGAAACTCTAGAAACACTTTGAGATCCACTCAATCCTAAAGTTTAGGATTCCATTCTTTACAAGCTCCTATGCGAGCTAGCACTTCTCGGAACCCTACTGGTTCCAAACTAGGGCCTTCAATCATAATTTTTTTGATCCTTCTTTCCCTTCATCCTCACCTTATGAGGATGTTCAAGCTATATAGGAGAACACTAGGTCCAACCTGTATTCCAACACTTATAACTCGGGTTGGAGGAACCACCCTAACTTCTCTTGGAAGAATTAGGGGAAGTAGACCCAAGCACAACCCATCAACTATGCACCATAGAGACCTATGAGTCAGGGTCATGTGTATACTAAGCTGCCCCCAAATCAAGTCAATCAGCCGACTTTGAATGCCCAACAGCCTGCGGGGCAAGCTAATTTGAGTAGCAAGATGGTAGAGATGCAAGGATTTATGCTCCAGCTCATGTAGTAGATGAAAACCTCATTAGATAACTTGCAAATTAGGCTTATTTCTAATAACTGATAACTCAGATCTCTACCATCTCAACTCATACCCAACCTAAGAAATGTCCAAAATCAAGGCAATAGAGCCTAAGGGTATGGGAATTAGAGGGATCCATAGGCACATGATTAGGTGGTTGAGTAGGGTCCTTCTTCTTCCTCTTCTAATCCTAGTTATCTAGCTAACCAAGCCCCTCCTATCTTTCCTAACCCTCCCCAAGAATCAGGCCCGTATGCATCTGCAAATTCTACGACCTTAAGGAGTGGGAAGCAAACCTAGGATCTAGAACTACCTTCTTCTAGCAAACAAAACCCTGGTGAGCCTGAGGATAAGATGGAGAATAATGAAGAAGATATTGAGGCTTAGGAAACTGAGAAAAATGATCCCACCCATGTCCCTTTCCTTGAAGCCCTACTAAAATCTAGGAAGAAACCTATAGATAGCAACGAGGAGCTTTTGAATATAGTCAAAAGTGTAGAGATTGACGTTCTACTCCTCGATGCTATAAAACATATCCCAGCTTATGCGAAATTCTTAAAGGATTTGTGCACACAAAAGCATAAGCCGAAGGAACCCACCCTAGGAAGGTGATACTCTTTAGGTAGGCTAGTTCTGTTATCCTGCATCACCTACCTCAGAAGAGGAGAGATCTCGGTGCCCCCTTGATTTCATGAATTATCGAGGATTATACTTTTGATTGGGCACTAGTGGATTTAGGTGCATCCATTAACCTAATCTTGACCTCCCTGTATGAAAACTTCGGGTTCGCTGAACTTAGGCCCACCTTAGTAACCCTCCAATTAGCAAACCGTTTGGTCACCACTCCGAGGGGCATTATTAAGGATGTGATTGTTAAGGTCAAGGTTTTCTATTTTCCTATTGATTTTCTAGTCCTTGATATGGATGCACCCGAGGAATTGAGGAACATGTCCATTACTTTGAGGCATCCGTTCCTAGCTACTGCGAAGGCAAACATCAATTGTGAAAATGGTAGCATGGAATTCACCTTTGGGGATAGAAAATTGAAGCTTGATATTTTTAAGGTGATAAACAAATTTGAGGATTTTGGATATGTTAAGGAACTTGAGGATAATGATCAAAATATTGATACTTGCATGTTGATTAATGTACTCGAGGATTCCAATGACACATGTAATCTCGACTCACAACCCTCTGTGGCAAACCTGCCACACCTCGAAAATGTTGTTGATTTTATTCACTCCCAACCTCTTCCCTTAGACCGCCCTGCTGAATCTTCATCGACATCTTCCTTACTATCTATTTTGAACTTGCCGTAGCTTGAACTGAAACCATTACCTAAAAATCTGAAATACAAGTTTTTAGGACCGAAAAAGATGCTCCCAGTGATTATAAGTGCCAAATTGACTAAGGAGCAAGAGCTAAAATTGATTAAGGTCCTTAAGATGAATAAAGAGGCAATTGGTTGGCCCATCCATGATTTGAAAGGGATCAAGCCTTCATATTGTAATCATCAGATTTATTTGGAAGAAGGATCCCATCCTTCTTGTGAGATGTAGAGATGACTTAATCCTAATGTGCGAGAAGCGGATAAGAAGGAAATTATATAATGGCTCGATGTTGGAATTATCTACCTGATCTCTAACAGTCCCTAGGCTAGCCCCGTACAGATAATTCCCAAGAAGGTGGGGATAACCTTTCTGACTAACGAGAAAGGGGAATCTATGACCACCTATTCAGCTTCCTCCTAGAGAGCTTGTATTGATTATAAGAAGTTGAACACAACCACCAAAAAGAACCATTTCCCTCTGCCCTTCATTGACCATATCCTTGAAAAGTTAGCTGGGCAGAAATACTTTTGTTTCCTGCATGGTTATTCAGCATACAACCAAGTTGCTATCCATCTCAAGGACCAGGAAATGACAACCTTCACCTGTCCCTATGGAACCTTTGTATTTCGTAGAATGCCTTTTAGGCTCTGAAATGCACCTGCAACTTTTCAAAGGTT
Organism: Thalassia testudinum; assembly: GCA_037157565.1. Lineage (NCBI taxonomy): Eukaryota > Viridiplantae > Streptophyta > Magnoliopsida > Alismatales > Hydrocharitaceae > Thalassia > Thalassia testudinum. Next base: position 6,955,430 of record JAZHRO010000056.1, read on the forward strand.
CATGCTGGCCATCTTCTTAGACATGGTGGGGGATTGTCTTGACGTCTTTATGCATGATTTCTCCATTTGTGAAGATTCTTTTGATTCCTACCTAGCTAATTTGGAATTGATCCTTAAAAGATGTATTAAGACTAGGTTGGTCCTTAGTTGGGAGAAGAGTCACTTCATGACACAAGAATGCATTGTGGTGGGTCTTCTAGTGTCTAATAGGGGAATTGAGGTTGACAGAGCCAAAGTTGATGCTATTTCCAAACTTCCCCTACCCACATCTGTTAAATAAATTAGCTCTTTCCTTGGACATGTGGGCTTTTGTAGAAGGTTCATCAAGGACTTTTCAAAGGTTGCTCGGCCCTTAAGCAATCTTTTAGCTAAAAATAAGCCATTCAAGTTCAATGAATCATGCCGCAAGGCATTCAATTTATTAAAAATGATAGTCACTTGTGCCCTAATGTTGCAACCACCAATCTAGATAGCCCTGTTTGAGATTGACCGATGCTTCTGATTATGCGGTGGAGGTTGTCTTCGGTCAAAAATTCGATAAGAAGCCCTTTATCATCAACTACTCTAGCAAGACTCTAGACGAGAACCAGAGGAATTACACCATAACTGAGAAAGAATTGCTAGCTGTAGCCTTTGCTCTAGAAAAATTTAGGGCTTATCTATTACTTCTCATGTCAATATCTATATTGACCACTCGACCTTGAAACAACTCTTAGCCAAAAAGGATGCCAAGTCCAGGCTCAATAGATGGATTCTTCGGCTTCAAGAATTTGATTTAGAAATCAAAGATAAAGTCGGAGCACAAAACATAGTGGCCAATCATCTGTCGAGAATCCTAACCGATTCCCCTCATCTGGATATTCCAACTTACAATACCTTTCTAGACGAGACTATTCTTACAGTCTCGGGAGTCCAAATCCCTATAGACATTGTCAATTATTTGGCCATTGGTCAAGTCCCATAAGACTAGTCAAAGCAACAACGATATAGACTTGTGTCTAAGTATAAATATTATTTTTGGGATAATCCCGAGCTGTATCGCTTCGATGCTGATCAGCTTATTCGCCGATGTGCTTAGAAAATGAGTTCTAGAGTATGCTCGAGTTTTTTCATGCATCTACATGTGGTGGATATTTTTTCGTAAAAATGGCAATTGGTCGGGCGTGTTTCACGTGTTAGAAATTAGGGTTACAAGTAACCCATCGTTGTAGTTACAAAACACGTCGATCAGATAAAATTTATACCGAAATTCCAAGGGAGTCCTGGGTCGAACATAGGGAGGCGACGTGTACTTTAAGTGAAAACCGCACTTCGATTCGTTTCTTTTTGGTATTTTAGGGTTTTATTATTTTTTGGTATTTTTGTAAGAAGAAAATAAGCAAACAAATCACAAGATAGAGATATGGAACAAATCTAATATATATCACTTCCAATGTCAATTACAATAAACTATGAAAGCATAAAAAGAGAGGGGGGTGTGTAACGACCCGGTTCCCGAGTCCCTACGAGACACGAGAACCGGACCGACTCGACTAATCCCAAGACCTAGTCGTCCAACGAGGAAGTAACCAAAAGACAGTAAAATAAACCACATTCAGCATGAATATAACTAACAGTAAGAAAGTACAGCAGTAAGGAAAGAAACTACTACAGTAGGTACCACCACAACAGTAAAACAACATTTATCATATAACAAGAACTGCAGGTAAAGAAGGTACAGCGGAAACAAAAACTACTCACTAGAACAGAAACAAAAGGGGTACAAAAGGCTGTGGTAACTCTACTGGACCCTACTCGGCCCAGCGTCCTCTGCAGCCGCCGGCCCTGGCTGCTCAACACCTGGTCCTGAAAAAGGTAACGAGTGTAACACGTCAGCAAAACGCTGAGTAGAGTGGCAAACTAACTAAAGGCAACAGTAGAGTGTACAGTAGCTGTTATGTTCTATTACTTCCTTTATTCACATCTTTCAATTTTTCTCACTATTTCATTTATTTCTCAGATCCTTTACTTGATCTCGAATGTCCTCGTGGGAACGATCTTGATTGCAGTCTTTTCCAAAAGTAGAAGTAGCACGTGGTGCTCTCCTGGCCGGGAGAGTCCCCCGTGGTGATCCTACCCTCAGTCAACCACCCCAAGGTCACTGACAGACGTAACGGTGACTACGGCACTCGCGATAAACGCACAGGTAGCTAGCCCGCACTGGCACGCGGTCAGTCGTTTCCATTAACGGGTGCGCCCAAAGCACAGCACGGAACCAGGGCAGAGCCCTCTCAGTAACAGGGGTCCAACCCCTCCACAGTAACCAAACCGGGGCCTTGCCCCTCCACAGTCCGCGCACCCTCGCCTGACTACCCTGGTTTGCCCTAGTGGGCCTAACAAGTCGGTGAAGGAGGCTAGCAGAACCCCGGGGCCCGTGGGGTAGCTAGTACTCTCCTAACACTACTAGCTCTCCTCGGTACTACGTACACGAGGGCCAACAAGTCGGTACAGAGCGGCCAATCCTAACCCCGGGTCCCTGGGGCGGCTGGCCCCACTCTGCACTAAACAGGTACAGGTACTTCCCTTGGTACTGCGTACCCAAGAGACAGTACAAACTACATCTCAGTTCCATTCCTTTTTCTTTCCAGGAGTTCCACTCCTAATTCCCCGTAGGGTTCCAGCTCTTTATCTCAGAACATCATATGTTTCACTTTCCATATTCACGTTCTCAAAATCCATGATCTCAAACATGTTTCTTTATTCATAACAGGCAGCTGTTAATTCAAATTACAGGCAGCTTTATATTCCTTTCCATTTTTCCAAGACTGCAGTATTATACATTCCACTAGTTTTTCCATCCTAAGATTCATGCCACATCCTAGGATCTAGCATACAACTAGTTTTCCAGCCCTAGGATTCATGCATCACCTAGGAGCTATCATTCCATACATTTCTCATTCCTAGGATTCATGCAATGTCCTAGATTCTAGTTATGGTTTCATACTTTAACAGATTTTATTAATAACTTAAGCCACTCTACCAGGTACAACGGGAGTAATGGGGGCGTGATCGGGAATCCCGCGTGCCTCCGCGACTCTCAAGACTGCAATTGAACGAGATCCTGTCACAAGGATCAAACACAAGGAGTGTCTCAAAATAGTGTATAGCTACTGTAGATGAGTAGAGGAATTAATTCTGAAGAGAACGCAACTCGAATCGCGGAAAACGGAGCCCGAACGGGCCTTAAACGGGTCGAAAAAGACGATACTGTGCAAAATCAGACGTCTGGAACTCCTTCCAGACGTCTTAAAAAGTGGATCAGAGAATTACCTGTTCAGCGTGGTTTCCCAGATGTCCAGAAGTCTGCGGGGACGTCTGCCTAGATCCTAGACGTCCGATGGTCACTCCGGACGTCTGGATGTCACTCCCGCCGTCTGGTACAACTCCCAGACGTCTGATTCGCAAAAGATGGCGAATCAGCGAACCTGCGCACAGCCAACCCCCCTCCTCAGTACGGTCAGTCGTCAAGAAGGAAGAAGAAGGCGGAAAACTCACCTTTCAGACGTCTGTATGATCTTACAAACGTCGACCTTGCCGTCTGGCTATCAACCCAGACGTCTGATTCTGGAAATTTTTCCAGAATCAGGGCCCTGCTCGGCCTCCGCTCGCGACGCCGCCCGCGTCGAACCTCGCGCGTCTGCTGCTCAGCCCGCAGCAGGTCCCTCTCCGCGTCGCTCCGCGCCCCCTGCGCCCTCCGTCGGCCGGCCAAGCAGCTCCGGCGAGCTCGCCCTCACGGCAGAGCTCCGCCCTCGCACGCCGCACCTCCGCGCTCACTGCGGCCGCCGCTGCCGCCCTCGCGTCCGCCGCTGCCGCCCTCGCGTCCGCTCGCTCTCGCGCACAGGAAGGAGGAGGAGACGGTGGAGATGGGAGGGGAGGCGCGCCCCTTTTAACGCCGCGCGGAGAGGAGAGAGAGAAGGCGGCAGGCGGCCTGCAGCCGTAGAGAAAAGAGGGAATATGCGGTCTGCGCGCTCAGGCGCGCAGGCGACTCGCGTGTGTCGAAAATAACGGATTTCCAGACGTCTTGAAACTATCCCAGACGTCTTATCAGACGTCTGGTTGTGATCCCAGACGTCTTGTCCGACGTCTGAGCCACCTCCCAGACGTCTTAAAATACGTCTGGGGCACACATTCGTTACAGGGTGAGAGGAAATCTCCAGGATCGGCTGTTTGGCGAGATGACGGCTTTTGGCGGAATCTCAGATGGAGGTGAGGAGCGGGATGACGGAGGTGAGATATAGGAGGACGTCGGGTTGAGGAAAGCTTCGACATGGCTCCAGAATGGAGGTGAGAAGACGGAGATGATTTGCTACTAGAATAGAGGTGGGAGGATGGCTCGAAGGCGACCTATGAAGGGGGATGGGAAGATGGATGAATATTTGGTGGGGCAGAGGTTTGCTACACTAATAGGAGCCTTGGGATCTTGAGAACAAGCTCTAATGGAGCATTGGTAAGCTTACTAGAGCTTGGGAGTAGGTGAGAGTAGAGTAGGTAGAGATGGCTTGGAAGGGAGGGGGTGTATGTCCTTTTATAATGGAGGAGAAGAGGCTAAAAATGGGTAAAGGACCTTTAGAGACCTCCAGACCATCCCTGGAAACATTGCTGTAGACAGCTCACATCCACTCATGCCCTTAGCTGGCTCTGCTGGCTTGCAATGAAGTAGCGACGGCTGTAAGTGTCACTGTAGGTCATCCCAGTTGTCACTGAAAGTTGGCACCAACCACGCTTGCACCCATGCTACGCTGCCGCCCATCACGCGCGTTGATCGTGTGGCGGCCTGCTGGTGTGAGCGTTGGTGTGTGCTGGCACGTGTGTGCATGCACTGCGCTGCTGTTGCTGCTTGCATGAGCCACTGATTTGAGGATTGGGGGGGCTATGGGGATTCAAACCCGCGTCCCTCCCTTGAGAACCGCCACTCCCACCATCGCGCTAGGTCGCCCTTTGTGTCACACGGAGGAGCTTGGTGCAAATGCTCCCCAGCCATTGGATCTTGATCCAATGGTTAGGATTCAAGGGCATGGATGATGAAGGGAGTGGGTGGTGGCTACTAGCCGGCGGTGGGTGGTCTGGATGGTGCCACGTGGTACCATCTAGGCCATTCATCTTCTTCTTCTTGTAGAGGGTGCCACGGTGCTCAGATTGAGATGATTTTCGTGATGTGAAACTGCGATCGTCACTCCGGATCCATCCGTACGGTCGGATTTTCCATCCAAAACCCGTATGGATGTCGCATTGCCCCCCTGGCCATATAAAATGAAGGAATTAATATACAAAACATACAACTATCCTAAATGCCATGCAATGGATGTTATGCAATATTTATACCATGATATGCAATGCTAAGCCTAGGAACTATCATAAATAAGAAATTTATCATGAATTTATGTGTGTTCATCAGCAACAAAAATTCTTCGGTCTGGGTTTTATTAGCCATCTTTATTTAAGGATGCCTAGGACATCTCGCGGTCGTGTTCTCGATGCTAGGCACTCAGGAGCATTGCCAAAAGAGTTATGATGCCTCTAAACCCAATTCTTCCCATCGAAATCTTTGACGCTTGGGGCATCAACTTCATGGGACTCTTCTTCCCTTCATTTGGACACCAGTATATTTTGGATGCATTTGATTACATGTCCAATTGGATAGATGCAATTCTCACCCAAACTAATGACCACGAGGTGGTCATCAACTTTGTTAGGAAGAATATCTTCAATCGATTCGGGATTCCTAAGGCCATTATCAGTGATGGTGGTTTACACTTCACCAATGTTCAGTTTAGGAACTTATTAGCAAAGTAAGGGGTTAATCACCGAATTTCTACACCTTACCATCCCTAGATGAACGGACAGGCAGAGGTCTCCAATAGGGAGATCAAGAACATACTTCAGAAGATGGATAGGCCCAATAGAAAGGATTGGACTCAAAAGCTTGATGATGCAATTTGGGCCTACTGTACCACATATAAGATAGCTATAGGCATGTCTCTGTATCATCTGGTATTTATAAAGGCATGTCATTTACCCATCGAGATTGAACATCAGGCATTCTAAGCTATAAAAAAGTGTAATCTTGACTTAGACCTAGTTGGGAAGACTAGGAAACTCCAACTATCTAAGTTAGAGGAGCTTAGAAATGATGCATACGAGAATGAGAAGATCTATAAGGCAAGGACCAAAACTCTTCATGACCAGATGATTTTTCGAAAGAGGTTTGAGTGGAACCAGAAGGTTTGGCTTTTCAATTCCTAACTTAAGCTCTTTCTCGGCAAGCTTAGGTCTAACTGGAGCTATCCGTTCATTAAAATCGGATATTTCCTAATGGAGCCATTGAAATTTCTAACTCAAAGATGAGTAATTCTTTTAAGGACAATAGACAAAGATTAAAACTTTATGTTGACCATGTTATACTTGAACCCATCTCAAACAAGGTTGCTTTAACCTTGGCCTAATTTTGTTGGCTGGACTATGCCTAGCTGACACTAAACTCAACATTTTGCACAATCTATATATACTCGAAGCTGACGGGAATCATAATGAATTTCACATTCTAGCTTCTTTATTTCACTCTTTCTCATGCTTATATTTTACAATGAGGACATTGCATAAGCTAGGCATGGGAGGGTGGATACTGATTAGCCCATATTTGTGGGCTATTTAAGTATTTAAGTGCCTATACATTAAGTTAATTCTAACATTTATTTAGCATGCATTAGGATGTAAATATATTAATTCATATTTCTGATTTAATTACATAATTCATGCATTGCATTCATAACTAAATGCATTTAGAATTAACTTAGAATTGCATTCATTGTTTTAATTTAACATAGAAGTTAAGGGCTTATGCATAAATAACCATAATATTTTATTCTTTTATTTTTTTCTCCTTTACACAGGTAACTCCTCCAACTTTGGCTCCACCTCCTCCTACGCATCACATTTATGCTATAGCATTTTGAATCTGAAATGATGGCCGTGGCTACAAAAGGAGGAGGGAGAGTTGCCATGCTACGGAGGCCACCACCCCTTGTCCATCACTATGTTGAGAGGACCTTGCTCCTCTTCCATGCCATACCATCGGCCTCACCGTGGCAGAACGACTCACCACCGTGGGCGTGTGGGGTGACAGCCCACACCGCTAAAGAGTCTCTGCAACTCTTCTTGCCACCGCTCCATCAGACACCACCGCATGCCAGCTACCCACAGCAGCCTTTGCCTTCACCATGCTTGCACCTCCTCATCTCCACCAGAACCTTTAGCAGCACCTGCAAACCACTGCGCGTGCTCTCACTTCACCCCCAGTGCATGAGCCAGCAGCGCCTATCCCCGCTTCATCCAGCCAACCATGCTCCTCCAGCCCAACCTACAGAATGTGCGCCCACCTCCAGCGCCACTGCACTTCCGCACCTCCGCTCACCACAGTGTGCGCTCAGCGCAATAGCAACCCGCGCTCCAGCTTTCAAGCTCGTGCCCTCCTTGCGTGCCTCCTTGCGCCCACCTCCGCATGCACCTTGTAGCGCCTCAGCCTCTGCAGAACCCGCACCATCACCCCACGTAGCACTTGCAGCCGGTGCCACCACCACGGCCGGGCGTGCCTACTCACTCTGCAAAGAGCCCAGCGCCCATGCCTCCGCGCCTTCGCACGCCTGCAGTGCCCTCTGCACCCACGTACACCTGTAGCACGCGCGGCAGCATCAAGCTCCTCCACCGCCGCCATTCCTCTCCTCCGGCAAGTCGGATCCAGCCATCTCACAATGCACCACTGCCACCACCGCGATGGCCTCGCTTCAGCCAACCTCCTGTAGGAGTCTCTCCTCGATTGAACCTCTCTCCCATGCGCAAAGAGGAGAGAGGTAAAATGTCCTGTTTTTGTGTTAATTAAAATTTACATTTGAATGCCATTTCCACCAAAATCAATTTTAATTTATGATTATTTTATTATGGTGAAATTGTTACTGCATACTCATGCTTTCTGATAATTACGTGGTTATTGATATTCACATGTTTTAACATTGGTTTTGAGATTAAAATGTACATAAATTTTCTCTAATACATGTCAATTGAAAATTACATAAAATCATCACATATTTATTGAATATTTCAGTGAGGAAAAATTGCACATATACCCTTATATTTTTGAGTTATTGTGCATCTTCTTTCCATCGCATTTCATGTTGAATTTGATTATGGATTTCACACTTGATTGAAAGAATATGAAATAATCGAGATTTTATTACATCATTGCCTCCCTGTGGACACGACCCGCTCTTCTATGTGTGGTAATTTTTATTGTAATTATTTTGTTAAGCAATTTTCCACCACTTTGTTACTAAAACGATAGATCATCTTAATCATATTATTCGAAAGCAAAAACTGACTTATCAAATGGCTCCGTTGCCGGGGAGGCAACAGACGTAATAATTTCACCTGATTTTATTTCTGATTATTTCTCATTGCATAGTGATCTAACCATTTATTATCTTTTCTATGCAAGGAATTTGAGCGAGGAATTTGAGAGAGGTGACAGGCACATCGAGGAGAAGACGTCGACCTTGAGCGACACTTACATGCAGGGAAGACGAAGGAGACCTGGATTTTGCTTCTATAGGAGATTTCCTATTTCATAAGTTTTATTTCTATTTTCTCGCCCTTGTGGTAATTAGGGTTGATTTTTGGGAGCTTGTTCCCTTTTCTTTAGATTTAAGTTTTTAATTTATTTTGTGGATTGTTTACCCTTTATTTGCTTATGCATAAGTAGCTAGCTCCCTGCCCTTAGGACGAACCATTTAGGTCTGTATGAGCAGCCTCTAGATTTATTTCTCTGCGTTGCGTGCATTCTCGCATCGTTGATTGCTGGAAGCAAGGTACACATTCTCTTACTTTGCATCCTATTCTTGATCACGCATTGCATTTGGACTTAATTCAAAGACCACATAATTTGTCTTGAAGCAATCTAACAAGTGGTCACATATATTGTTGAAAAAGGACTAATTAAAGGAGGGACATCTAAAAATCAAGGACTTGATTTTCAAACATGGTGTGTGATTCAAAATTCAAAATCTTTTTGCGGTGTATGCACACTTATATCTTTTGCACCACGGCATGCATTTAGACAATCCTAAGTCTTGGAATGACTAGGACAAGAGCCCTCCTACCGTTGGATTCTAATGTGTTCGGAACTTGAGATCAAAGGTTTTGTAAATCCAAAGAGGGGGATACCCTGTCACGGATTTTTGGGGGTAGTTGAGAAGCACCGTGAAAGCACAGCTTTAAAGGAAGGCTTAGGCCTACTTGCATCCCTTGATCTTCCATCTTTGGATTTGCTTTACCATTTGAGATTTAGGGAAGAATACCTAAGCTCCAACTAGGTCTTTTTAGGCATTTCGAAGGTTGACAATAGGCGCGTAATTGATTGGACAACTTGCTTTGTCACCTACAATTTGAATTAAAGTCAAAAGCCTAAATTTGTACAGACCGAACAAGTCCTTTTGAGTTGTGTTTGTAGTGCATGCTTGGTAGGCGTTCTCTTAGGAGACAACTTGTGTTTGATCCTGAACCTGAAAGAATCTTAAGAAGAAACCTTCCAAGGGTAGAAATGGTCGGTCAAAGGAGCCTTAAGGAATATTTCATTCCAACCAATCAAGCTGGCCCTGCACTACATAGACTTGGAGGGGACAATCATTATGAGATCAAAAGCAGTACCATATCCTTGCTGCCCTCCTTTATGGTACTACTAGGGAAGACCCTTACAGGCATATAGAGGAATTCACCGAGGTCTGTTCCACGGTGAAGCTGTAGGGCGTTACTGATAACACTCAAATGCGGACCCTCTTTCCCTTCTCCCTTAAGGACAAAGGCAAGTATTGGTATCACACCCTTGATAATATTAACACTTGGGATGCCATGAAGAAGGAGTTTTTGAAGAAGTACTTCCCCATGAGCAAAACCAATCACTTTAGGAGGGAAATTATGAGTTTTGTTCAAAAGGATGGGGAAGCTTTCCATGATGCGTGGGAGAGCTTTAACAACTTGCTAAGACTTTGCCCACATCAGCAGGTGCCTAAATGGCAACTGGTTGAAAGGTTCTACACCGGACTTAATGATTCGCATAGGCAAATTGTGGATGGTGCCTGTGCAGGAACCTTTTTATCTAAGACTGAGGATGAAGCTTGGAACCTTTTTGATACTTTGAGTGAGAATTCTATTCACTTGAATTTTGCCTACATGGATAGAAAGCCCACTCTCATGCAAAGAAAGTTGGAGGCGAATGAGGCAAGGGACACCCAAAATTTACCCTATCAGATTTAATTATTGAATCAAAACATGGAAAGACTTATGTCGAACCCGAGTCCATTCGTATCTAACACCTCCACATCCCAAGCTTCTGAATGATCAATTTGCCAAGGTAATACACATGCCACTGTGGATTGCCACTTGGCCTCCCAATTCCCTAAGCTTATACAAGCGGATCTGAATAACGCTCAAGGGTTCCGTCCTAGACCTCGTAATGACCCTTTCTCCAACACTTATAATGAGGGATGGAGGAACCACCCAAACTTTTCATGGAGATAAGGAAATGTCTCAAATTCAGGGAATTATAAACCACAATCCTTTCAAAACCATCAAATGAACCAACTTCAGACCTTTGCCCAACCTAAGACCTTTGAGATGGATGAATTGAAGGTGATGTTGAAAAATATGCAAGAAAGTCAAAGTGGCATCATCCAATCTCATGAAAAGGCTATACATGAGATGAAATCACAAATAGGAAACCTTGTTGAGGCCGTTAGATAGAGGGAAACTGGGAAGCTCCCCAATGCTGCTGAGGAGAATCCTAAAGGAAAAGGGATTGTCTTTAGGGAGCATGCTTAGGTGGTGACTATTCTGAGGAGTGGGAAAGAAATTTCCAAACCCGATGCTCCTATAGTCTCATTCCCTAAAAAACCATCCACCTCGACTTTCACCCCCACCGGAGAAGACTTGCCCAAATCTTTTCCGCTTGAAATCACCTCATCGGAAGAAGTTGCCCCTGTTCCACCCCTTACTCGACATGACAACCCTTCCACCCAGAGATCGAGAGTGCCCTTTCCAGAGTGCTTATCCACCTCTAGGCAGACTTCTGCTGGCTCATCTGGAGCCAAAGATAAGACGGATGAGATCATGGAAACTTTCAAGCAAGTGCAGATTAACCTGCCTTTGCTTGAAGCTATCAGACAGATTCCGTCTTATGCCCGCTTCTTAAAGGACCTGTGCACGAAAAAGTGACAATTTAGAAAACAGGTCCAATCAAAAGTTATCCTGCCTGATTCTGTTAGCTCAATTGTTCAACATGGCACACCCTCGAAACTTAAGGACCCAGGAGCCCCATACATCTTAGTAGTTATTGGTGACTTACAAATTGATGAGGCTCTACTTGATCTGGGTGCGGGGCTGAACATCCTTCTGAGCTATGTGTATGAACAACTTGGGGGAGGTAATCTGAAGCCTAGCCCTGTAATCCTTCAAGTTGCTGATCGATCACTTAAGACACCATGGGGAATTTTGGAAGATGTCCTCGTAAGAGTGGAGGATTTCTTCTTTCCCGTTGACTTCTTAGTTTTGGACACTGCTTTACTAACAAGCCAACCAAACCCTCCATCATTTTGGGCCACCCCTTCCTTGCAACTTCACATGCTTCAATCAATTGCAATACTGGGGCATTGAAAATGGGCTTTGAGAACAGGAAAATTCGGCTTAGTGTGTTTGATGATTACAAACAAGTAGGACTTGAGGATTGTTCTCAAGTTAAGGTGATAGATGACCTGATTGAAGAGGCAACCCCTGCAATGTTATGTGATGACCCCCTTCAGCATGTCATGCTAAATGAGCATTCCCATCTCTTGGAGGAATGTGAAGGGGATATACTAGAACTTGAGGAATTGCTAGGTATTTCTGCTGAGTCTCTTCCCCCATCATCTCTGCCTAAGGTAGATCTGCTACCTGAGATGGGGACATCTATTATGAAACCCTCAACCATACAAGCCCCTGACCTTGAGTTGAAACCCCTCCTTGACACTCTCAAGTATGTTTTCCTAGGTGCCAATGATATGCTCCCCGTTATCATTTCGGCTGTGCTATCTGAGGCACAGGAGGGAGCCTTGATTGAATGCTTGTCTAGGCACAAGGAAGCTATTGCTTGGAGCATTGCTGACATTAAGGGTATAGACTCTACACTCTGCATGCACCACATTTATACTGATGATTCCATCAAGCCATTTAGGGATATGCAGAGACGTCTGAACCCTAATATGAGGGAGGTGGTAAAAAAGGAAATCCTGAAGTGGTTGGACGCTAGGATCATATATCCCATTGTAGATAGTAAATGGGTAAGTCCTATTCATGTGGTGCCAAAGAAGGCAGGCTTTACTGTGGAATTCAACGACCAAGGAGAACAAGTTGTCACTAGACCCTCAGCTGGATGGAGGGTCTGTATTGATTACCGCAAGCTGAACACCGCTACTCAGAAGGATCACTTTCCCTTGCCTTTTATTGATCAAATTCTCAAGAAATTGGTAGGGAATAAGTACTATTGCTTTCTCGATGGATATTCTGGGTACAACCAGGTGGCAGTCTTTCCTGATGACCAGGAGAAGACGACATTCACGAGTCCTTACGGTACTTTTGCATTCAGGAGTATGCCATTTGGATTATGTAATGCCCCTGCAACCTTCCAGCGGTGTATGATGTCTATTTTTTCGGACATGATTGACGAGTGTGTTGAAGTGTTTATGGATGACTTCTCCATTTATGGCTTATCTTTTGACCAGTGTTTCCTGCACCTGGAGAATGTGTTGAAGCGATGTAAGGAGACTGGTTTAGTCCTCAACTGGGAGAAAAGTCATTTCATGGTACAGAAAGGAATTGTACTTGGGCATGTTGTATCTGAGCGAGGTTTGGAAGTAGATAAAGCTAAGATTGATTCTATTTCCAAACTTTCATTGCCCATGAATGTCAAATAGATTATATCCTTTCTGGGCCACGCCGGCTTTTATAGGAGCTTTATTAAAAATTTTAGTAAAATTTCTAGGCCACTTTGTGACTTGTTAGTGAAGGAATCTTCCTTCAATTTTGATTCAAAGTGTGCCGAGGCCTTTCAAACTCTGAAGGAGGCCTTGATCTCTGCGCCTATTCTCCAAGCTCCTGATTGGACACTCCCATTTGAGCTAATGTGTGATGCTTCGGATTATGCAGTGGGAGCAGTCCTTGGACAAAGGGTTGAGGGAAGACCTCATGTGTTGCATTATGCAAGCAAGACTTTAACCGAACCTCAGCCAAACTACACCGTCACTGAAAAAGAATTACTTGCTATAGTTTTTGCTCTGGAGAAGTTTAAGTCTTATCTGCTTGGGTCTAAGGTGGTTATTTTTACTGATCATGCGGTAGTGAAACATCTCATTGCTAAGAAAGATTCTAAGTCACGTTTGATTAGGTGGATCCTACTCCTTCAAGAATTTGACTTGGAGATACGTGAAAAGAAAGGAGTAGAAAATGTTGTGGCTGACCACCTGTCTCGCCTTCCACTTAATGCCTCTCTTTCTAGAGACATTTATGAGACATTTCCCAATGAAACTCTGATGGCGGTTGATGAGAGCCTCATCATGAGCCATAACTAGCTCATTTTGACATAATAAAGAGAATAAAGCTCCTACATAACCTAGAAGAGGGCTTAATTGGAGAAATAAGTGTTCTGAGAAGAAAACATGAAATAAAGGTTAAAACTGCAATTTTACCATTGCAGTACATAAACAGGATTTCTCAGAGGCAAAACATAGGTCAAATGGTCTAAATAAGATAAAAAGTGGGTTGAGTCAATCAGAAATGGGTTTATGTGTAATACAGGAATTAAATGACATTTGATAACCCTAAAACAGATCCGCTTAAATCAACAAGGTTCCGGTCAGGATAAAAATCAAGTAAATCCTCTAAAAATTATGGAAAAATATCCCCTAGGGTTGAGAACACTTAATTTAGCCTTTGGAACCCAGTTTGACCTAGATTAGGGTCCTAGCCCATTAATTGACCTAATTTCGATTTTTACGCAAAATATCTAGTCAAACGTAGTCAAACCTAAAATCCAACTTCACCATTGGATTCCTTATGTCCAAATTAGGTTTATACCAAAATTTGGACCTAAGGGGAGGTCATCTTGATCTACTTTGCAATTTAGTACACCCAAATCACAATTTGGTCCCTATCTTTGGAAAATCATCGCAGAGAGCCCCCTAACTTCCTCGCCAACCTTACAATCAGGTCTTTCCGCCATTATTGGGGTAGAATCCTTCTCCGGCGAGGATTAGAGAGGGAATACTCTCTGATTCCTCAGAGATCCCTTCCCAGAAATGGAAAGGAGATTCTCTGAGGAATTCCCTCCCATCTGAGGCCTGCCATGATCTCTGATTTGATCCCAATCTCTCGTGCGAACTCATGAGATATTTGGGTATCCACCCACTTTCCTTCTCCGGTGAGCCGTCGGAGATGATTGCGCACCCTCCACGCACTAGAAAGTTCGGCCAGCACCTATAAAAGAATCCCCAAGTCCGGTCGCTCAAATTCAGACTTGTCTTGGCGGAGATTCCCCCAAATTTTGTTCTCTTCTATCTCCGGCCAAGGAACCTGCAAGCTCCGGCGACCTCCTCCCCTCCTTCTCGTCGCTTTGCTGCCATACCAGCAGCAGAGTCTACTTCGCCTCCTCCTCCTGCGTCGCGCCGTACGAAGCGCGTGTTCCCCCGACCTCTTCCTCGTCGTCGCTCCCTCCCTCAAGGTGCTTCTTCTCCGACGACGGCAGCTACGAGCCATCCACTCCGCTGCCTCCTTCTCATCCAGAACAGTCCAGATACATTCCCCATCTTCCCCTCTCTTTTCCCCCTTGCATTTCATTTAATTACCCCTCGACCACGCCTGACCATCGCCATCTTCCATCCCTCCAGCCAACCTCCGGCGAATCACTCCCGTCGCTCCACACTTCCGCACGACTCGCCGACCAACTCAGAGGCTTTGCCTCACCACAAGGAACATCCTCCGCCCACCCACTGCCGCTCTACACCCACACAACGCTCCCTCGAACACACCCACATCTCAGGTCATAGGACGACCTAGGCACGCACGCCTAGGCCGTCCCACAACCTGCTGCACCTTGCACCACCTTCACCGTGCCACGGCAAAGGTCCTTCGGTGATCTGATTAAGCCAAGAGGCTTGTTTTGTGTTTGACAATTTTCAAGCCCCAGCCGCCATTGACGACGGTGGAAGCAGCTTCCAAGCACGCTCCAGGCTCCGTGGCTTCAGGATTTCAGCTGCTGCAGATTGGAGTAAGTTGCGTGCAGGCAGCCAGTTAGCTAGTGAAGAGAGTTGAGGCTGCGGCAGAGCAGAGCAGGAAGAATCGTCCTGCGGATGCATGCGAGAGCAGGGTGGGACTAATAGTCCCACATCGGTAATCTACGAGGCACAGGTACGATTTAAATTGAATTTGTGTTATTCTCTTATCGCCTCCGAATGCACAGTGGTGAGGTCCCTCGCCAAACGCTCGCATCGTCCGCGGTTTCACCTCGCGGATCTGGCGGGATGCGACCGGACCCCATCTGAGCACACCTCGCGCATCACCCTCACGCCTGGTCCCGGATACGAAACCCAACCCAATTACCCGCGACTCTGGGAGAGCGTCCTGTGAGTGATTTACAGAGAGAGAGAGACGTGAGGGTAGAGGGAAGGGGGTAGGTTTTGCTGTGTTTTGTGCAGGCAGGCCGAGCACTGAAGAGAAGAAGCTCTTCCTCAGGAAGGAGAAGAGAAGAAGAAGAAGCTCTGAAGAAAAGGCTAAGCAAGGCAGAAAGAAGGAAGAAGAAAGAAAGGCAAGGCAGAAAGACCAAGGAAGACAAAGCCTTCGCAGAAGAAAAGAGAAGAGAATCCAAAGAAGAAGAAGAAGACCAAGAAAGAAGAAGACAGAAGAGAAAAGAAGAAGGCAGGAAGAAGACCTGTAGATCAAAAGAAAAGAAAAGAAGAGCATACGCAGAAGAAAAGGCAGAAGAGAGAAGTAAGGAGGAAGGCTGCAGAGAAAGCAAAAATCAGAAAGAAGGCCAAAATAGGAAGAAGAATAGCTACATTTAAGACGTCTGATATAGAAATCAGACGTCCAATCCTGTTCTCTCTTAGCAATTTTCTTTTAAATCTCTCTGTGAATCAATTGTCTTTTATTTAAAAGTTGTATTCTCTAGTTTTTTAAAGTACTAAAATTGCTCCCTGTGTTCGACCTCGGATACTCCGGCTTTTGAGTAAAAAATTCTTTATTTTTTTTGAACGCTTTTTCGGCTATATTACAACGTGTTATTCTTTAAAACCCGATCAAGCGCGATAAACAGCGGTAAACCAACTTTACCTTGGTATGTAGATACCGTAAATTACTTGGTCACTGGACAAACTCCTGGCTCTTGGGATGAGCAGAAAAGAAAGAGATTCATTTCCCAAGCAAGATATTTTCATTGGGAAGAGCCAGAATTATTTAGAATTGGACAAGGCCAAGTATTGAGACGTTGTGTACCTGAAGAGGAACAACAAAGTGTGCTGAGTTTTTGCCATGAACTTCATTGTGGAGGACACTTTGGTGCTAAGAAAACTGCTTTTAAGGTTCTCCAGTCTGGTTTTTGGTGGCCTTCCTTATTTAAGGATTCTCATAATTTTGTTAAGGCTTGTATTAGATGTCAACGGATTGGAACGATTGGGAAGAGGAATGAAATGCTGCAACATCCTATTCAATCTGTTGAAATTTTTGATGTGTGGGGAATTGACTTTATGGGCCCCTTCCCGTCGTCCCATGGTTATGAATATATCTTGGTGGCAGTTAATTATGTCTTTGGATAGAGGCCATTCCTACATGCACAAATGACCACTCTGTGGTTTTGAAATTTGTGAAGGCCAATATCATATCTCATTTCGGTTGCCCCAAGACCATTATAAGTGATGGGGGACCTCATTTCCGAAACCATCACTTCAATCATCTAATCAGGAGTCTGGGAGTGACTCACAAGGTCGCTACCCCTTACCATCCTTAGACGAGTGGCCAGGTTGAAGTGTCAAATAGGTTGATAAAAAATATTTTGGAAAAGACTATTAGACCTGATAGGAAAGACTGGTCCCAAAAGTTCGATGATGCTTTGTGGGCATATCGAATGGCCTATAAGACCCCTTTAGGTACTTCTCCCTTTCGGATTGTGTATGGGAAAGCATGCCATTTACCTATTGAGTTGGAACATAAGGCACTTTGGGCTATTCGAAGTGTTAACATGGATTTAGAGAAGGCGGGTAAGGCATGACTTCTGTAATTAAGTGAGCTTGAGGAGCTGAGGAATGATGCTTATGACACCTCTCAAGCTTATAAAGAAAGAACTAAGGTCTTGCATGATAAGTATATACTTCGAAAGACCTTTGAGCCCAACCAACAAGTTTGGCTTTTCAATTCCAGACTTAAGCTTTTTCCTGGGAAGTTAAAATCTCATTGGGATGGGCCTTACATAATCACTAAAGTGTTTCCGCATGGAGCTGTGGATATTAAAAGCCCTTCCTCTTTAGCAACTCCCTTTATCATCAATGGTCAACGGTTAAAATCATACATTACTTTGGATGGCCATCTAGTTGACGAGGTCACTCTTGAGGAGCCTTAGCTCCTACTATTCTTCACCTCAGGTAATATCTTCCTTTAACTACTTTTGTTTCCAATGAGGACATTGTTTGGACCAGGCATGGGGGAGAGGACCTGAGGCATTTTGTTTATAGCATGTCTACATTTTGCATTCATTCATGCATATTGCATTTTAAAAAATAATAATAAAAAATAAATAAATAAGAGTTTTGAGCTTAACTGCCTAGGTCCTGCATTCTTAAGTAAATAAGAACTCTAGGTTAGACTAAGTTGATTCTAGGGTCGAACTTTAGAAGCTAAGTGAGCTACTAGTTTTAGGCCTTTAGGGTCCTTTGTGGACTTAAAAACTTAAGTAGGAGTTAAGTTGCGGATCATTCCTCAAGAGGTTGAGGAAGGAAGCTAGGGATTGAATTAAAAGGTTGGGATAGTACCTGGAGTCTTGTTCTACCTTTTGGTTTACGGGTCCTTGTAACCCAAGCATTCAAATTTCACACACTTGGTCTGGTGTAAGTAATCAACTTAATTCCTTTCTTAAAAGAGATTTGGTTCTCTTAGTTTTGACTTAGGAGAGGCTTGAAAACACAATTTGATTGGAAGAGTTCTTGCCACAGGAGAGGTGGAGTATATACTCACCTTGAGGATGCGATGATAACATATTACCTCCTTGGAGCTTGTCTCTTAGGATATCCATCCTACTGGGGGCATGTAAGCGCATTGTGCGGTTTAGGTACCATGGGCTGCCCAATCTTGAAGTGCCGATTGCCACAGGCCTGAATTCGCTTAAGAAATCCATGGCGATACTATCTCTAAGTGTCGATTGCCAGGAGTTCTTGGGGTTGTTATGGGTGGTGCTATCTCGAAGCATTGAAAGCCAGGCACCCTTCAAGGTATGGTGATGGGGTCAATGAATTCGACACAGACCGTGTTGATAGCTGATCCAAGGTTAAACTTAAAGGAATCAAACAAAAAAAATAAAAAAAAATCCTTTTTCCATTAACTCAAATAACTCAGACCAATGCACGTGCACGGATGCTTTAATCTTAGGGATCAATAAACCTTAGGGTAGAGTCAAAAATCAGGGAAACTTGTGCCTGCAATCTATCTTTAGCCGACCTAGTTTGTAACTTAGCAACTACTTGAGAACCTTAGCTCTAAAGTCTGAACTTAATATGTTTCTAAAGGAAGACCGATTAGGTTGGCTAGTCTACTTGGAGTGCTAGGTTTTGCTTGCATTTGCTAGGGACTAGCAAAAATTAGGCATGGGGGTATTTGATTAGCCCATTTTTGTAGGCTATTTAAGTATTTAAGTGCCTAGACATTAAGTTAATTCTAACATTTAAGTATCATGCATTAGGATATAAATAGATTAATTCATATCTCTAATTTAATTGCATACTTTATGCATTACATTCATAACTAAATGCATTTAGAATTAACTTAGAATTGCATTCATTTAATTAGGTAACCAATTAGGTGCATTGCATGCATTATTTTAATTTAACATAGAAGTTAAGGGCATATGAATAAATAACCATAATATTTTATTCTTTTATTTTTTTCTCCTTTCCACAGGTAACTCCTCCGGCTTCGGCTCTGCCTCCTCCTCCTGCGCATCACATTTATGCTACGGCATTTTGAATTTGAAATGATGGCCGTGGCTACAAAAGGAGGGAGACCTGCCATGCTGTGGAGGCCACCACCCCTTGTCCATCACTGTGTTGAGAGGACCTTGATCCTCTTCCATTCCATACCACCGGCCTCACCGTGGTAGAACGACTCACCACCATGGGCGTGTGGGGTGACAGCCCACACCGCCAAAGAGTCTCTGCAACTCTTCCTGCCACCGCTCCATCAGACACCACCACACGCCAGCTGCTTACAGCAGCCTTTGCCTTCACCACGCCTGCGCCTCCTCATCTCCACCAGAACCTCCAACAGCGCCTGCAAACCACCGCGCGTGCTCTCACTTCACCCCGAGCACATGCACCAGCAGCGCCTGTCCCTACTTCATCCAGCCCACCACGCACCTCCAGCCCAGCCTGCAGAATGCGTGCCTACCTTCGCACGCCCACCTCCAGTGCCACTGCTCTTCCACACCTCCCCTCGCCACAGTGTGCGCTCAGCACACTAGCAACCTGCGCTCCAGCCTTCACGCCCGTGCCCTCCTTGCTGGCCTGTAGCACCGCACCTCTGTGCGCACCTTGCAGTGCCTCAGCCTTTGCAGAACCCGCACCATCACCCTGCACAGCACCTGCAGCCGGCACCACCACCACTCCCGCGCGCTTACGCGCTTTGCAGAGTGCCCAGCGCCCACGCCTCCGCGCCTCCGCGCACCTACAGCGCCCTTTGCACTCGCGCGCACCTGCAGCACGTGCGGCAGTAGCAGGCTCCTCACCACCGCCACTCCTCTCCTCCGGCAAGCCGGCTCCGGCCATCTCATGACGCATCGCTACCACCACCGCGACGGCCTCACTTCTGCCAACCTCCTGTAGGAGTCTCTCCTCGATTGAACCTCTCTCCCATGCACAAGGAGGAGAGAGGTAAAATCCACTATTTTTATGTTAATTCAAATTTACATTTGAATGTCATTGCCACCAAAATCAATTTTAATTTATGATTATTCTATTGTGGTGAAACTATGACTGCATACTCATGCTTTCTGATAATTACGTGGTTATTGATATTCACATGTTTTAACATTGGTTTTGGGATTAAAATGTGCACAAATTTTCTCTAATACATGTTAATTGAAAATTACATAAAATCATCACATATTTATTGAATATTTCAGTGAGGAAAAATTACACATATACCCTTATATTTTTGAGTTATTGTGCACCTTCTTTCCATCGCATTTCATGTCGGATTTGATTATGGATTTCGCACTTGATTGAAAGAATACGAAATAATCGAGATTTTATTGCATCATTGCCTTGTTGTGGACACAACCCGCTCTTTTGTGAGTGGTAATTTTTATTGTAATTATTTTGTTAAGCGATTTTTCACCACTTTGTTACTAAAACGACAGATCATCTTAATCACATTATTCGAAAGCGAAAATTGACTTATCAGATACACTCAGTTCTAACTTATTTTGTCAACTCCATAGAGTCTTATCATTTATTTTCCATCTATTTTTATCAAAAAAATACAAAACAATTAGAGAATTAGGAAATAAAAACTTAGGCATTAGAAGTTTTCAGCTTTAGGAAATAATACAGTAGGATCTGAACACTTAAACTCTTCAAACTTACGAGATTAATTGACCCAGGTGTCCACTAAAATGTGAACTTATTTCTCAAGTCCTTGACAATTTAGAATATATTCTAAATGGTTAAATATGTTGGGGTGATAAGTATGCAACTTATCAATGCGACTTATCAACTTGCCCTCTGATTTAAGAGGACTTAAAGTCTAAGCATCTACACACTTTTTACACTGACTCATTTTTCAGGTGATCTTAACGAGAATTAGGTAGCTAATAAATGTGCTAGGGTGGTATGGCTGGCATGTTGTTGTAACTAACCGCTCATAGCTAAGTGTCTAGAGCCCAGCCACACGACCTAATCTCTTTGGCTATTGACTTTAGGTACATCTTAGATTAGGGAAGCCACCTACTTAGAAAAAGAAAAAACGTAGAAGCACACCCAAAAAGAAAAGAAAAAAATGAAAACTAGAAAAAGGAGAAAAAAAGAATAAGCCACACTTCACCGCACAGGTATGGTTGGCAAGTTGCCGTAGTTAACCTCCCATTACCGTTTGTCTAGAGCCTAGCCCTTGAAAATGCATGAATAATTCCAAAACTTAAGAAGAAGAGGGGAAATAGAATAAACTAGGGGAGATATACATTGGCCACGCCCTTATGTTGATGCCATCCAAAAATAAGAGCAGGGAGAAAGCTACCAATCGAAAAAATAGACCTTGAGGAAGAAATCTTTCATGTAGGGTCACCTACGGTTTATAGATGCCTAAGGTTCATTTTGATTACCATTTAGTGAGTCAATCACTCCTGCGCAATAAGATGCTTAGCACTTATGATCCTCTCAAGTCTTAGGTGGGTTGGGTAGTCGTACAAAGCTACTTCGAAATCTTAAACACAAAAAGTCCAAAAAAATAGAAAGAAAAGAAAGAAAAAAAATCTCTTCTTTTATGTACAAAATAAGGTGAGGACTTGGGTGGTCAACATTTTGGCAGACACCCAGGGTACTGTTAAGTCTTAGTGGTTTAGATCCTCAGTATAAATTTCTTATTGTTGATAAAAGACTTATGTCTACATAATCAGATCTTAATTTTGTTTATAAATAGTATTTAGTTTAGTTTTGCTAGGGACTTGTAAAAGATAGGTATGCGAGTGTGATAAGTATACAATATTTTATGTGAAAATGACTAATATGTGAGTTCCTTAGCAATTTAATTGATCTAGCATTATAAATAATGCACAACATCCATCATTTTGCATTTAGTATAATTTTTGTAAATTGTACATTAATATATCTTCTTTGATGGCCAGGGCGTAGGGTGACACATATCCAAACTCCAAACAAAAAATCTGACCATATGGATGGATTCTGGGTGACAATTGTAGTCCAATGCAGCAAAAATCAAGTCAATCGAATCTCTATAGCATCCGCTACAAGGAAAGGAAGATGGACAACCTAGATGGTACCATGTGTCACCATCCTAGCCTTCCAAGGTTGCTCATAGCTCCTCCTTTCCCACACCATCAACCCCAACCATTGGATCTTCATCCAATGGCTGAGGAGGAGCCTACATCATGGCTCAAAATTATAAAGGAGCTGCCCTCGTGCAAACCTAACCATTAGATCGCCATCCAATAGTCAGGGCCTCTCCATGCCCATCATTGCAAATGCCAGCCATGGCCATTGTATCACCATCCAATGGGTATGGGTAAGCCACATCGCCCGCATGATCCTAAGGAGACACCCTTCACGCATGCCCAATTGTTGGTTCCATGATCCAACCCTCTCGACGTAGTGTAGTGGAGAGTGTGCCATACTCGCAAACTCACAACACGATTTCAAATCTTGAGGAGTGGACCCCTTTAGTGCAGAGAAGATGGAAATTGGATTGCTCGATGACAAGTGAACGGCTAAGATCAAGTCACATCAACGCATGCATGCTCTTTATATCTTCAACATGTGATGCGCACGCAATTTGAGCCGTCGACTTGCAATCGCGCGAAGATGCAGGTGCCACATGGCATGCTAGATGGCAAATGCATGATAAGCATGATCGCATGCTCTCTATCTACAATCTCAAGCATGTTAATGCATGCAATCAGGGCCATTCATCCAAGATCTGATGGCTGTGATGCTCCCCTCGTAGTGCCAACGCACTGGTTCACGATGCGCTCATTGGCCGGGCATGCATGTTGGCTGCACATGCGGTGGTTAAGCTGTGCACAGGCATTCGAGTGCCATGCATAGCAACTTGCCCATTTGCCTCCATTTCTCCACCTATAAAAGGCCAACCACACCCCCTTGCTCCTCATCCCTTCCTAGCCTGTCCTCTCCCCCTCTAGAGCTCAAGAGCTTCTTTTGATTTCACATCTAGTGTCCCAAGCTTGTGGGAATCTACATTAGAGAAAAATAAACAACTTTTGTCCCTCTCCTTAACTCCATTCATGGAGCCCGCACTGACCATCCTCTCACCTCCATTCAAGGAAGAGGATCACCATGACACAACCTTGCCTCCCATCTTCTTCCTCCAACTCTATCTCCTTCTTCCGTCTTTACACCACCTTCATCTAGGCGCTGTCCAAGCACTTGTCCCCCAACTAGCCATCAAGGGGGATTCTCTCTCTATCTCTTTTATCACTTTCTAGTGTAGATTTATTTTGTAATAAACATTATTTCACTTTTAATATACATATTTGTTCTCTCTCTCTAGTTATTCTATCACCACAATTATTGTCGCTTGGTTTAGATTGATTCCACTTGATATTCTACCTATAGAAAATGACAAAAAAATCTACATATAGCCTAAAACACCAAAAACAAATAAAGCAAATGTAGTTTTGAAAATCAAATGTTGCCTTTCCCTATTTGACCAAGAACTCACCATCTTGCTAATTTTATTTGATAGCGAAATTCTACACGTACTGTGACTTAGGTTTCTCTTTCTCAAAACCCTAACTATTTTCTTCGTCGAATTTTCGCCTATCAACAAATATTCATAGTTTCCTGGGATTAGTAGGATATTACCGACATTTTATTCAGGACTTCTCTAAAATTGTGATTCCATTAACAACCTTAACTGAAAAAGGAGTCAATTTCTTGTGGACTTCGGACTATGAGTGGCACTTTCTAGAGCTGAATAAAAGATTGACATTGGCATCGATCTTAGCTCTTCCATCAGGAAGGGGAAAATTAGTGGTGTATAGTGACGCTTCACACCTTGGTCTTGGTTGTGTGCTGATGTAGAATGGTAGCGTAATTGCTTACACCTCATGACAATTGTGAAATCATGAGCGAAGTTACCTAACACATGATTTGGAACTAGCAGCCACTATATTTGCCCTCAAGGTTTGGAGGTACTACTTATACACTGAGTGATGGGAACACCATCATGAGCCATAACTAGCTCATTTTGATTTAATTAAATCAGTAAATGCTCCAACATAACTGCCATAGAGTCATAAGTCACTGCATAATCATTCTGAGGGAAAAATAAGAAACTAGGGTTAAAACTACAATTTTACCAGCATATCATGAATGCAGTACAACCACAGGTTTTTTCGGTAGTTGAATAAAGGTAAAATGGTCTTAAAAAGATAACAAGTGGGTTAGAACAATTAGAAAAGGGTTTGCACATGTTTTGAGAATTAAATGACCTTTGAAATCCTAAAAACAGATCCGCATAATTAATTGTGGTTTTGGTCAAGATAAAATTCACCTAAACCCTCTAAAATTTAGAGGAAAATATTCTCTAGGGTTTGGAACCTTCAATTTGACCATCAGAACCCATTTTGACCTAGAATAAAGTCACAGACAGACATTTGACCTAATTTGGGTTTTTTCATAAATTACTCAATCAAACGTGGTCAAAACCAAAATCCAACTTCACCATTGGATTCCTTAGGTTTAAATTAGGTTTATACCAAAATTTGGACCCAAGATGAGGTTGTCTTGACCTAGTTTGCAACTTGGTTTTGTCTGATTACATTTCCACCCTTAACTTTCAAAATCTTTTCAAACAAACCCCTAACTTTGCTGTCGTTCTCACAAAAGGTCCCTACCACCATTAAACCTATTCCTACTTACCTCGGCAACCTTAGTTTGGAAAGAAATCCTTGATTTTTTAACGAATCCATTTGAAATTTCAAAGGGAAGTTCGTCAAGAAATTCCCTTTTGAACCCGATCCCAAGCCATAAAACTTACCCAATCTCTCAAAGGAATGCATGAGAGATTTGGGTATCAAGGAATCCCCAAACTCCGATGAGCTTTCCAAGCTTAGTAAGCTTGCTTCCCAAGCCCAAAACCTGTGCCTCATCCACGACACATTACCTGCGGACCTAGTGCCCCCGACCAGCCTAAGCCTTCACTCCTCGGCTGCAGCCACGCCTACAGCCCTGGACCTAAGTACGTGCCTACCTGATTACCCAACTATCCACTGAGAGGCCCTGGGAGGATGGAGCCTAAGAGGAGAGAAAGAGAGAGAGCATACACGGGTAGGGGGAGGGTTTTTCTCTTAGTGAGAACTGGTTGACACTTAGCCAAATTCAAGAAGCCTTCCCCCTCTGTGTGAAGTAGCTGAATAGAGAAAGAAAGAAGAAAAGAAGAAGGGTCGTAGCTGAAGAAGAAGAGAGACAGAAAGTGAAAAGTAGAAGAAGAAGAGAGGGAGTTGCACAAAAAGAAGAGGTGACAAAGAAGAAATAGAGAAAGAGCTAGAAGGAGAAGAAAAGCTGCACAGGAAGAGAGAGAGACCCTTAAGTCTCTAGCATTGTAGCACAGGGCTATTTAAGATGTCTGATACCTTTGATTGCATATACATGAGGCTTGATTTAAGTGGTATTTGTGAGGAGTAATTGCTGATCTAAATCACTATTTTACTCCATTTTTTTTGCATATTGATCCTGACATTATTTTTATTGCAATCTTTATTCTTGATTTAAATTATGATCTTAAGCTTGGAATTCCATATTACTTCTTGTGTTCGACCTCAGAACTTTTTCAAGTAATAAAATTTATTTGTTTGAGCATTATTTTGGCTATACTACAACACGACAATCTTAAAACACCGATCTAGCACGCAAGCATTTTTGGCGTCGTTGCCGGGGAGCAATGGGCAATTTAGAACTCTTGATTGCAATTCTTGATTTGGATTCTAACTTGCTATATCTCTTTTGCCGTGGTTTGTTTCAGGAGGGATACATTCTAGGAAAATCAACTACACATTAAAAACGCCAGGGGCAGGTAAGTTCTAACTATTCTCTCTTAAGCCCTTGATTTTGAAAAGGTTAAAAGGAAGAAATCAATTAGGGCTACTTGCATTCTATCCTTAGATAATTCATCAAGTTGCCTGATTTGATACATTTTATTTAGACAACAAATCATGATTTGTGCACCCACTTAAAGCTTAAGGTATCTAGGGATATCACTTTCTTGATTGAGCCCTAGGTACCACATTTTGACAAATTAAATTGGACCAAATTAGAGCCAATTAAGGATTCCAGTTTAGGGATTTTAGAGACACACTTGCTTAATCAAGAATTGATCTTTCAAACAAATGTGTGCCTAAGCCTTGATTGAACTGATTTATTTAAGTAAAACCCTAAAAATCAGGCTCTTAAAATCATTTGAACACTAAAAGAGGGACCTAAGATTCTCAAGAGGACAATACAGGTGAAGTTGACCCACCTTGTTGGGTCAACTAATCTTCAAATTAGGTCACTTTTTCCACTCAACACATCCTAAAGTGCAAGTGAAATCCTAAGCACCCTTGCTCTTAATTAAAATTGGTAGACTTAAGAAGTCAAGTCCCTATTCTAGTCTACCTGGAACATCAGTGACAAGAAAGGTCGGGTGGGGGAGACCCTATAACTCGTGGGGGTGCTCTACTGTGTAGGAGTCTTTGCGGGACTCTCCCTCTCTGGCTGCCTAGGTAATTCTCAGGTGGACGGCTTTTTGACTAAGGGGTATCATCCGCCCTGAACCTCTATAGTCATCCAAAATTTTTTGGGTGTCTTGATTGGGTCCATCACATTCTACCTCTCATCTACTCCATCGGTAAATGTTCGAGAGGAGGTCTTTAAGACCATCCTTGAGGCCTCCTTTAGCTACTCAATCACGTCAAGGCCAAGCCTCGACCTCCTTGTTTGTGTGACAACCCAATCCTATTGATATCTCTTTCGATTCATCCGAACTTGATTCTCCTTCATCCATCATCATGGCACAACTCGCAGAAGAAAATAATCTTGAAAATCAACTTCAATGCCTCAATGATCTATTCCAAGCCTTTGTGAACCTACCACAGCGTCCAATGATGCGAGATCACTACAATCCCGCTGCGGTGGAGATCGAACCTCGAGTACAAATCCCCGCTAGAGGTCTTGACACTAAACTCAAGCCCAACATGATTCATGCCATTCTCAAATTCCATGGGCATAATTCCAAAGATCCTTTCCAACATATCAAACAACTTAAGCATCTGGCCCAGACCTTCGGGTCAGAAGCTCAAAATCAGGATATTCTACTCATGAAAATGTTCTCTCTCATGGATAAAGCTGCTTACTGGTACCAAACCCAAACGCATCCAATCAACACCTGGGTGGAACTTCAATCCGAGTTTTTGAGAAAGTTCTTCCCTGTTGTTCGGACAAATGCTTTACAGTACCAGATCACACATTTTACACAACAAGCAGGAGAACCACTTCACGAAGCATGGAATCGTTTTCTGGATCTCATGCAAAAGTGCCCCCACCACGGAGTTCCTAAATGGGAACAAGTCCAGTCTTTTTACTAGGGACTCCATGAGGATATTCGATTATTCGTCAATGCAACTTGCGGAGGAAACAACATGGGTCAACACGAAGACACCGTATGGGAGATTCTCGAGAATATGTGTGAGAACTCCATCAATAATGAATCCATGGGCATGTTCGACCAGACGAATGCCCGTGCATTGACGAATCCAAAGGGAGCACATGAGACACAGGGCATGTCCTCTTCCGTCGACTTGGAATTGATGGCCAGTCATCTGGACAAGGTCTCTATTATTGAGAAGAAGGTGGATGAGCTAACTCGACATTTACAGCGAGCCACTTCTACACAAAACCATTCACGCAACCACCCTCTGGCAGGGAGGCCATGCACAACATCTATCACTGACATTCTTAGGGGTT
Source organism: Thalassia testudinum (assembly GCA_037157565.1). Lineage (NCBI taxonomy): Eukaryota > Viridiplantae > Streptophyta > Magnoliopsida > Alismatales > Hydrocharitaceae > Thalassia > Thalassia testudinum. The sequence continues at coordinate 6,983,494 of JAZHRO010000056.1, forward strand.
GGATCCATATCCACCCCCGTTTGATTCTAGTTTTGGAGGAAACTCTAGATCCACCTACTCTAGTTGGGGGAACTTTGAACCCTCATGATTTTCCCGAGGTTCCTCAGACCTGTGAGGACCTCAACGCCATCCAGAATGATCCATTCTCAAACACCTACAACCCTGGATGGCGTAATCAACCTAATTTCATGTGGTTAGGAAATAATCAAAATCAGAGACCTCAATATCTGCCCTGACCACAAGCTCCTCATCCATATCAGTCGCCTCATCCTCGGCCTAACCCAACTTATCAATCTGGGCTGACTCAAATTGATCAAATGACTCTTATCCTTCAGACTCTCGCTGACATTCAGAAGATGAATGCGGCTATTCAAAAATAGCATAGAGACGAGATCACAGTGGTTCGCAATCAACTTTCCTAGATGGAAAATCCTCACCAACCTGGTGCACTTCCTTCACAACCTCTACCTAATCCAGATAATGTGTCGAACCAGAGGCATGTTATGAACCCAAATTCAGGCCAAGCTCACTTTGTTTATCATGCCCCTTCTACTCCATCACCCGACGGGATGGAGGCTTCGACATCATATACGGGTTACCAGCAACAAGCACCTCTTCTACCCACACCAAACCAAAACCATGCAGGATTGAATTCTGTTACTACCCGCACTGGCAAAACAACACAGGACCCACCTTATCCAAGCCACTCCTAGCCTGGTAATACAAACCCTAACCCTAGGATAGTCATCAGGACACCTCTATCTCAGATCAAGAACCTGGACCCATTATAGAGGAACCATCTAAGGTTCTATTTCCTAAGGCCTTGACCAAAGGAAAAAGGACAACCAAAACTGTGGCACCTAAGAAGGACCTGGTTAAGCTCTTTGAGTAGGTCCATATAAACATCCCCTTGGTGGATGCGATACGCCACATACCAGCTTACGCACGATTTCTGAAAGACATATGTACACCCAAGTGTAAGCCGCGAACCAAAGATGGGAATCCGATCGTACTGTCAGAGTAAGCCAGCTTTGTCATTTTAAGCAAACTCCCACCTAAGGCAAAAGACTTAGGCACCCCTTTGATCTCCTGTGAAATCGGTGATATACGTTTGATTGAGCTTTATTTGACTTACGAGCCTCCATAAACTTGATACCTACATCCCTACTAGACTACTTCAAGGAATCTGAACTTAAATCGACTAAAATGACTTTATAGCTAATTGATCAATCAATTAAGTCACCAAAAGGAATTCTTGAGGATGTCATAGTTAGGGTGCATGATTTCTATTTTTTAGTAGATTTTATTGTTTTAGACATGGATGCTCCTAAGAATGTAAAGAATACACCGATCATACTAGGGAGACCCTTTTTGTCCACTGCTCGGGCCAACATCAATTGTGAGGAAGGCCAAATTGAATTAAAATTTGGGAGAAAGACACTAAAGATCGACATCTTTAAGGCCCAACAAGGAATTCATTGCGGAGTTATAGAACAAATTTGTGATATTGAAGCTGTGGTTGACGACTTTATCGAGGAAAAATCAACTATTTCTGATCAACCATGAGAGGATCAAAACCCGTAATTAGAGAAGCCCAAACTCAACCTAGACACACCCATAACTCTTTCCCTTACTCTCGACACCCATCCTGAACCACCCGTTGCTATTGACAACCCAGTTTTGGAATTAAAGTCTCTTCCCGATCATCTCAAGTATGTCTTTTTGGATTCCAATCAGACATTCCTGTGATTATCAACTCTCGACTCACACATGATTAGGAAACACACCTGATTTCTATTCTCCAGCAACATCGAAGAGCCATTGAATGGACTCTCAATGATCTCACTGGTATCAACCCCTCATACTGCACACATCACATCTACACTAAAGAGGGCTCACGACCATCCCGTGAAATGCAGAGATGCCTGAATCCAAATCTGCAGGATGTTGTGAAAAAGGAGATTATCAAGTGGTTAGATGCAGGGATCATCTACCCAATCTTCGACAGTCGGTGGGTAAGCCCAATCCAAGTTGTGCCTAAAAAGGCAGGGCTCACCGTCATCATGACTGAAGCCGGAGAAGCCATACCGACCCGTATAGCAAACTCGTGGAGAGTTTGCATTTATTATAGAAGACTCAATTCCTATACAAAGAAGGATCATTTTCCACTCCCGTTCATTGATCAGATTCTCGAGAGACTAGCGGGAAATTGATTCTTCTGCTTTTTGGATGAGCACTCTGGTTACAATCAGGTTGCAATCCATCCCGAGGACCAAGAGATGACCACTTTCACTTGCCCCTTCGGAACTTACGCATTCCGAAGGATGCCATTTGGTCTCTACAATACACCTACTACTTTTCAGCGGTGCATGCTTGCCATATTCTCAGATATGGTAGGTGAATACCTTAAAGTCTTCATGGATGACTTATCGGTATTTGGTGAATCATTTGACGATTGCCTCCTGCATTTGGTTCAAATCCTCAGGTGATGCATCGATGTGAACTTGGTTCTTTCCTGGGAAAAGAGCCACTTTATTGTACCTGAGGGAATTATCCTGGGACATCTTATCTCTGAAAAGGGCATCTAGGTTGATCGATCCAAGGTGAATTTGATTTCCAAACTCCCTATGCCTAGCTCGGTCAAAGACATTCGATCCTTCCTGAGGCACGTCAATTTTTACCGTCGATTCATTCCCGATTTCTCGAAAATCACACGCCCCCTAACTAATCTTCTATCTAAGGATGTCCCCTTTGAAATCTCCAAGGAATGAGCTCAGGCATTTGAGATCTTGTGTGATCAAGTTACCCAAGCACCTATCCTACAGTCCCCTGATTAGTCTCAACCCTTTGAGATCATGTGTGATGCATCTGATTATGCTGTGGGGGCGGTACTTGGGAAAAAAATAGATGGGAAACCTGTAGTCATCTACTATGCTAGCAAGACACTTGATGAGGCTTAGCGTAGCTACACAGTTACAGAGAAAGAATTGCTAGCTATAGTATTTGCCCTAAAAAAGTTTAGATCATATCTTTTGGGTTCCCATGTTATCATTTACTCAGATCACACAGCTGTGAGGCACCTCCTTGCGAAGAAGGTTGCGAAACCTCGACTAATCTGCTGGATCTTGCTGTTGCAAGAGTTTGACCTGGAGATTTGCAACAAGGCAGGAAAATAGAATGTGGTAGCTGATCACTTATCCCGCCTTCCTTCTAACATTATCAACCCTTCCAGACCCATTACTGAGCATTTTCCTGATGAGCACCTCCTGACTATCAGTGTGGGACTTCCATGGTTTGTTAATCTAGTAAACTACTTGGCATCACATCAGATCCTATTCGATTGGCCAAAAGCCAAGAGGGACAAATTACTTTTTGTTGCCAAGTACTACTTTTGGGAAGACCCATAGCTCTTCTGCATTGGTGCTGATTTGATCATCCGACGATGTATTTCAAAAGTGGAAATTTAGGACATTTTGTCCTTCTGCCATGACTAGGCCTATGGTGGCAATTCTCTTGTCATAGAACCACAGCAAAAGTCCTCCAGTGCGGCTTCTATTGGCCCATGATTTTCAAAGGTGCATACAATCACTGTAAGGCATGCACTCATTGCCAGGCCTTAGGCAACATGAGCTGCTGCGATATGATGCCTTTACAGTCGATTCTTGTATGCGAAATCTTCGATATCTGGGGGATTGATTTTATGGGATCCTTCCCTATTTCGGATGACTTCGAATACATTCTTCTCGCTATTGACTACGTGTCCAAATGGATCAAAGCCATTCCGACCCGAACCAACGATCATACGGTGGTTATCAAATTCATTCATCATAACATCTTTTCTCAGTTCGAGATCTCACGTGCCATAATCTCCGATGGAGGGACCAATTTCATGAATGCTCAGTTTAGATCACTGATGACCAAGTATAGGGCATCACATAGAATCTCGACTCCTTATCATCCCCAAATGAACGGTCTAGCTGAGTTATCAAATTGGGAGATCAAGAAAATCCTCCAGGTCACTATTCGACCTGACAGGAAAGATTGGTCATCCCAACTTCTGGAAGCTTTGTGGGCTTATAGGACCGCCCGCAAAACCCAATTAGGCATTTCTCCCTTCAAATTGGTCTACAGGAAGGCATGTCACCCCCTGTCAAATTGGAGCACAAAGCCTATTAGGTAGTACGGAATTGCAATCTCGATCTTTCGAAGGTAGGAACCTACAGAAAGCTTTAAATGAGTGAGATCGATGAACTACGCCATGACGCATATGAGAACTCGTGAATTTACAAATTGTGGGTTAAGGCCTTTCACGATAAGCACATATCCATAAAGATCTTTTTTCCTAGTCAGAAAGTCCTACTCTTTGACGCCAAACTCAAATTGTTTCCAGGAAAACTCAAATCAAAATGGATTGGACCATACCTTGTCTGACAAATCTTTGGAAATGGAGCTATCAAAATCAGTCAACTCAGCCACGACTCAGAACCTTTTGTCATGAATGGTCAAAGACTCAAACCATTCATTGAACTCACCGATACAAACTTGGTTGAGGTATCTTTTGATCTCCATTCTCCCTGGGCTTATTGCACCCGGCTGATGGCGTTAAACTCAATGCTTAACGGGAGGCAACCCGTCATTTTGAAAAAACCCGAAACCCTTCCTAACACATCTTATGCTAAACTCATATTGCACTTTAAGGGTCATCCGTTAGAATAGTCGACTCCACCTTTGGTACTTGTACCCGAGCTTAAAATCATCTCCAGCAGTCACCCCAACCCATTCACCTACCCAACACCTGTCCTAATGAATGACCTAGGCTGAACTTGAACCTACCTAATTTATAATAGGGGCATTGCAAATCGTAGTCATGGGGGGATATTGAAGTGCAAAGCTCCATGAAAATCACTTCACAAGAAAGGGTTTTATCAAAAAAATCACACATTCCAAAAAAGCCAAAAAATAAAAAATTGAAAAAGAACAAAAATAGGAGAGGGGAGGAAATTTTGAATGGATTGCATATCAGTTTTGAGGAGAAAAAGGGAGGCGATAAAAATGTCAAAAAGGAGCATAATTTGAAAAGAAAATAAAAAGAGATAGTCATTAGTAAAAGATTAAGAAATTAACTTAGTTCTAGACCAAATCAAAAGAAAGAAAATGAAAGGCAAAAAGTGCTAAGGAATCAAAAAAGAGATTAGTAGGAACGCTGATTTTAGGCCTCTTGGGCTGCAATCCTAGGCTTAAAAATTCAAGTACCCACTAAGATCTGGATAGTCCTCAAGAGGTTGAGAAAATGCAAAGCTTAAGTATTAGTTCTAAGGCTTAGGGATAATTCGACCTCGTTAACTAAGCTCTGGTTTGCATGACTCGGTAACCTAAGCACCTCAATCTACACACAGTCTGGTTCAGTGCGCCTAAGTATTAAAATTACGCAAATGTGTTAAATCTGTTCTAAAAAAAAAGTTACCTAGATTAGGAGTGGCTGATCAACACAAGTTGATTTGGATGACTTCCTAGCATGGAGAGGCGGGAAATTCCCCTCGAAGATGCGTAATAACATATCGTCCCCTCGGTGCTTGTCTCTTAGGATATCTAAATATCCTACTGGGGGCATGTAAGCACCTTGTGCTGGTTCAGATGCCATGGGCGGCATTATCTTGAAATGTCGATTGCCAGGGTCTAGATTTAGCTACAAAACGCCATGGGCGGGATTATCTCAAAATCTCAAAAGCTAGGGTTCTGGGGGTTGCCATGGGCGGTGCTATCTCGAAGCATCGATTGCCAGGGACCCTACGAGGATAGATGGTGGGAACTAGGAATCCAATACGGATCGTGTTGTAAGGCTAATTCGAAGCTAGAAATAAAAAGAAAAGAGAGAGAAAACTCACCAAAAATAAAGAAAAGTTCTTCTGTCTCTCTCTTTCAAAAATGCACTGCAAATCAAACCTGGGCTAAAACATGTTACAGGCACGGGTGCTTTAACCGCGGAGTTCAACGAACCTTAGGTTAGTTCATGTGGGCCTTAGAAACCTTCGCGACGGACTGAGGCTAGAGCTAGTTAGGTCCTGATCTTGGTTGGTACTTAAGTACCTCTAGGCCAACTACTGACATTCTAACCCAATCTACAAAAGAAAGCACACATCAAAGTTTTGAGCATCAAAAGTCATATGGTCTATAATCAAAGTTAATACCTTGAAATTTTGCTAGGGGACTAGCAAAAGCTAAGCATGGGAGTATGATGGGAACACCATCATGAGTCATAACTAGCTCACTTTGATCCAATTAAGTCAGTAAATGTTCCTACATAACTGCCATAGAGTCATGAGTCACTGCATAATCATTCTGAGGGAAAAATAAGAAACTAGGGTTAAAACTATAATTTTACCAACATATCATGAATGTAGTACAACCACGGGTTTTTTAAGTGTTGAATAAAGGTCAAATGGTCTTAAAAAGATAACAAGTGGGTTTGAACAATTAGAAAAGGGTTTGCACATGTTTGAGAATTAAATGACTTTTGAAACTCTAAAAATAAACCTACTTAATTAACTGAGGTTTTGGTCAAGATAAAATTCACCTAAACCCTCTAAAATTAATAGAAAAATATTCTCTAGGGTTTGGAACCTTCAATTTGACCATCAGAGCCCATTTTGACCCAGAACAGAGTCACAGACAGACATTTGCACTAATTTGGATTTTTGCATAAATTACCTAGTCAAATGTGGTCAAAACCAGAATCGAACTTCACCATTGGATTCCTTAGGTCCAAATTAGATTTATACCAAAATTTGGACCTAAGATGAGGTTGTCTTGACCTAGTTTGCAACTTGGTCTTGTCTGATTACATTTCTGCCCTTAACTTTCAAAATCTTTTCAAACAAACCCCTAACTTTGTCATCATTCTCACAAAAAGGTCCCTGCTACCATTAAACCTATTCCTACTTGCTCTGGCGACATTAATTTGGAAAGAACTCCTTGATTCTTGACAAATCCCTTTCAAATTTGAAAGGGAAGTTTGTCAAGAAATTTTCTTCCTTTTGAACCTGATCCCAAGTCATAAAACTTACCCAATCTCTCATGCGAATGCATGAGTGATTTGGGTATCAAGGAATTCCCAAACTTCCCAAGCCCAAAACCTCTTCCTGAGGTCTATAAAAGAATCTCCTGATCACACCATCCTCCTCACGCTCGAAATCAGCCAAGAATCCCACTAATTCCTCTCTCTCTCTCTCTCGGCCGAAAGTTCCTCGACGTCCGGCAAGCCCCTCCATCCATCTTCGTCCTTTGTTTGCAATATCCGCAGCAGAGATATCCTCCTCGCTTCTTCTCGCGTCGAGCCATACCGGCTGATGCCCTAACCTCCCTCTTCCTCACCATCTCTCTCTTTGGAGCTATTCTCTTCTCCAGCGTCGGCAACACCATAATTGGCACCGCCTGTACCCTACTTCATCCGCTAGCTACCAAGATTGACGCCTCATCTTCCACTCTTTATTTCCAGACATTGCAACTCCATTTCGACCGCCGACTCACCCTACCACCCTCTGTCTTCCACTTCGCCGGCGTACCTTCGGCGAGCTTGCACGGCCACTATGCTCCACCAACCTGGCCGCCATTCATCCCTACACCTCCACCGTATCCTAGAGAGAAAAAGCCCTCTGGTAATCGAGGCTATTAGCCTCTCCTCAGTGCCACTGAACACACCCACTCTCACACACACAGTTTGACTCCCCACTCATGCACGGACCTCGCCCCACTACATAACCTCCACCGTTGCACTCGCCATGGTCCGACGAAGGTCCTGAGCAAGTTTAATTGGGCCACGAGGCCGTTTTCTTGATTTCAGGTGTGCCACCTCCTCCACCATTGATGAAAAGCTTCAAGAAGCCTCGAGCTAGCTCTAGACCTTGTCTGCCCTAGGTAGAAGTCCCAGGTTGAGTGGAAGCAACATGCAAACTCATCCAGGTGGTCAATTGGATGCATTGACCATGCTAGCTAAGGCAATTGGAGGAAGACGTGCTGCTACAGACGTGCGAGCAAACCGGGAGTAGATAGTCCCACATCGGAAACAGATGAAGCGGCAGAGGCGCATAAGTTGAATTCCTGCTATAGCCTTAATGCCTCCAAACACGGGGTGAGGTCCCTCTCACCCATGCACACCTGCACCTCGTCCGCGACAAATCGCCCGCGGACCTAGTGTGCCCGACCCGCCTAAGCCTTCACTCCTCGTCTGCGACCACGCCTGCAGCCCTAGACCCGGGTACGTGCCTACCTAATTACCTGACTATCCACTGAGAGGCCCTGGGAGGGCGGAGCCTAAGAGGAGAGAAAGAGAGAGAGATTGCACGAGTAGGGGGAGGGTTTTGCTCTTGGCGAGAACTGGCTGACACTTAGCCAAATTCAAGAAGCCTTCCCCTTTTATGTGAAGTAGCTGAATAGAGAAAGAAAGAAGAAAAGAAAGGTCGTAGTTGAAGAAGAAGAGAGACAGAAAGAGCAAAGCAGATGAAGAAGAAGAAGAAGAAAAATAAGAAGAAGAAGAAGAGAGGGAGCCGCACAAGAAGAGGAGAAGAAGAAGAAACAGTGAAAGAGCCAGAAGGAGAAGAAAAGCTGCACAGGAAAAGAGAGAGATCCTTAAGTCTCTAGCACTATAGCACAGGGTTATTTAAGACTTTTGATACCTTTGATTGCATATACTTGAGGCTTGATTTAAGTGTTATTTGTGAGGAGTACTTGGTGATCTAAATGACCATTTTACTCCATTCTTTTTGCATATTGATCTTGACATTATTTTTATTACAATCTTTATTCTTGATTTAAATTGTGATCTTGAGCTTTGAATTCCATATTGCTCCCTGTATTCGATCTCAGAACTTTTTTGAGTAATAAAATTTATTTGTTTGAGCGCTATTTTGGCTATACTACAAACACGATAATCTTAAAACACCGATCTTGTGCACGAGCACTGAGACCTTTGACATCTTCACCAATCACAAAAGCCTCAAATATATCCTTTCTCAGAAGGAGCTGAACATGTGACAGCTCCATTGGATGAATTTATTAAAGGGTTATGATTGTAAAATCCTATACCATTCAGGTAAAGGCAACGTAGTGGCTGATGCATTGGACTGTAACCTGACAACGATAGTGGCTCAACTCTAGGTAGAGGAGTGGGACTAGCTCATTGAGAAGTAATTGGAAGCTAATCATGGGGCAGAATTTCATAGGCACTCTAACGATGTCGTGTAGACTGTAGCCAGAGTTGATCACAGAGATCAAGGAGACATAAGTCACTGATCCAAAGTTAGCTTGGATTCGGGACAAAGTTTTGATGAAATAGTTGCTGGACTTCTCCTTGATTAGAGGGGCACTTTACTTCCAGGAATGACTTTGTGTGCCTAGAAATGAAACTCTGAAGCAATGACTAATGTTTGAAATGCACCCAGGTAGCACCCACATGTATAAGGATATCCGTAGGGACTTCTAGTAGATGGGCATGAAGCATGATGTGGCATGGTATGTCAGCAAGTGTCTGACTTGCCAACAAGTTAAGGCTAAGCATAGAACCCCTGCAGGTCTATTGCAGCCTCTCCCAGTGCTAGAATGGAAGTGGGAGAATTTTTCAATGGACTTTGTGGTGGGATTGTCAAGGACTTCTCATGAGCACAATGCCATCTAGGTCATTGTTGACTGATTGTCCAAATCAATTCATTTTGTGGCAATCAAAACCACCCATAAGCCGAGTCAGCATTCTAAGATATATGTTAGGGAGATTATCAGACTCCATGGAGTTCCCAAGAACATCGTTTTAGACAGGGATCCAAGGTTCATGTCACACTTCTAGGTCAGCTTGTAGGAAGATTTGGGAACTAAGCTGAAGTTCAGCTTGGCTTATCATCCTCAGATCGATGGACAGTCAAAACGGACTATACAGACTTTAGAGGACTTGTTGACGTCCTGTGTCCTTGAATGACAAGGAGCTTGGGAAGACCATCTACTGTTAGCCAAATTTTCTTACAACAATAGTTACCATGCTAGTATAGGCATGGCACCATTTGAGGCCTTGTATGGGTGAAAATGCTCTTCATCAATCAGCTAGGCAGAAGCAGGAGAGAAATTCATGCAAGGCCTAGAGGTGATTCAACAGATGTCAAAAAGGATAGCTTCCATTAAGGGGAAGCTATTGGCCTCTTGATCTTGACAGAAAAGTTACAATGATCGCTGATGATGGGATCTATAGTTCCAGGATGGAGATAAGGTATTTCTCTACTGACTCCAGTGAAGGGTGTTCATTGTTTCTGAATTAGGGGGAAGCAGAGACCCCGATATGTGGGTCCATTTGAGATCTTGGAGTAGGCTGGCCCTATGGCATATCATCTAGCTTTGCATCTGCACTTGTCGACCATGCATGATGTGTTTGACATATCCACATTAAGGAAGTATGTTCCACATGAGAGCCATGTGGTTCACTACGCTGACCTGCATATCGAACATGATCTTAGCTATGAGGAATAATCGATGTAGATTCTCGACCAATGAGGAACGAAAAGACTATGCAACAAGACAGTGTCCTTGATGAAGGTTTTGTAGCGTAGCTAGAAGCTTGCAGAGGCCACATGGGAACCAGAAGCTGAGATGTCAATCAAGTACCCCCACCTTTTCCAATCTCAAGGTATAGCTGATTCCATGAACAAAATCCTTGTAAGGGGGTTAGGGTGTAAAGGCTAAAAAATTTCGACTAATTGGAAACCAAGTTGATCTACAGTACTCCCTAATTCTGTAACCCTTTCCCCTAATGCTTGGTCCAATGTGAGGTTTTGACATTTTTTTAGGCAAGGGGGTTAGTGTGAGAAATCCTCTGTTGGGGGCTTCCTTGGCACTCATGTTATTGAGTGGACGGGTTATAGTGTAATCTTCGCACCCTATATATAAGACTTAGATGGCTTGTATTGATGTAAACACATTTACACTACTTAAGATGTCTATTTATGCATGTTCTTAAGCATAGGATTGCATTTCATGATATAAATATTGCATAACATGCATCATCTTGCATTTAGAGTAGTTTGAATAAAATGGAAGTTAATTGTCTCCTTTTATGTGCTTGGACAGGGTAAATATTTTATCAGGGCCTCAGATCGAAGATCCAACCATATGGATGTGATCAGGGCGACGATTGGAGTTCAACGACTTCAATATCGCCCTAATCAGGCATCCGTAGCATCAGATAGTGACCGGGGAACCCTAGAAGATCAAGGGCCAGGATGGTGTAAATCCGCACTTCAATTGACAAATTCAACCGCATGGATGAATTCGGATTGACGATCGCTGCCTAACACAAAAATTGAGTCAATCCGACATCTATAGCACCATCTACAACATACAGAAGATGGATGACTAAGATAGTGCCACGTGGTGCCATCTCGGCCACCCAAACGGCCGCATGCAATCACTGAAGCCTCCGTGTCCGTGAACAGCCGCACCACAATTCGCCCAATCGACCATCCGTGCCCCGTAGCGCAGACGTCGAAGGCATTATCGCGTTCACAAGACGGGGGATCGAGCCGCAGCGAAGGGGAGAAGGGCGCGGGCGAGCGAGCGCGAGCGTGCGTTGGATCGTGATCGGGCGGCTCAGATCTTCCAATAGCAGCCACGCGCTATTTCACAGGAGGCGGGAACATGCCATCGTATGCACTGGGCGCGCGCGCAGCGAGCGGGTTAGGCTCATTTTTAAGCCGTCCGATCGCTGTGGCTGAAAGAACGTGGGCGGGCCTTGAGAGAGAGAGCAACTGTGCGGGCGTGCGTGGGCAGTGGGCACTACGCCCACGTTGGGGCTTTAGTGACGGTTTTATCCGTCACTAAAGACCCCTCATTTATTGTTTTAAAGATGTAATGACCAATTTGCCTGCACTCCTTGCAACTATAAAAGGGGACCCCCTCCACACGAAATTCTCATCCCTTCCTTTTCTTCTTTACCTCTCCAAAGCTCAAGAGAAGCTTGTCCCAAACCCGGGATGCTTCTCGCGAGATAAAGTCCAAATTTTCGTCCCCCTTCGGAAGTGGATCCAGTGACGACGACGGCGTGCTGCTCCGTTCCCGTTCTTCTGCTTCGTCCTCCTTTGTCCTGCTCCGTCCTCCTTTGTCCAGGCATCGTCCCATCTAGCTCATCCTCTAAGCGACCGTTGAGGAGGATATCTCTCTCCCTATTCTTTTTACTGCTTTCTAGTATAGATTTACTGCTTTCTAGAGTAGTTCTGCTTATCCTCCAAGCGATCGTCGAGGAGGACATTTCTCCCTCCATTCTTTTAATGCTTTCTAGAGTAAATTTATCGCTTTCTAGTGAAATTGTTTTATGCTTTCTAGTTGTAATAGTGAAATGGACAATCTCCTTAATGATAAATTCTCTGTTTATTCTACATCTCATTTTGATTTCTGTGTGTAATATTCTCTCTCTCTCTTATCCTCTCTCTCTCTTCTATTTATTGTAAATAATTAGATAGTTTTAAATTAAATTACTTTGTGACAAATAAAAACAAACGCGTAGTTTTTAAATCAAACGTCCACCTCCCTGTGTTCGACCCGAAATTTTCATTTCGGTATAAATTTTATTTGTTGGAAATGAGTTCTTCGCTTTCAAACTACAAAGACAGGTTTTCCAAAACCAAACACGTTAGCGTAGCAATTCGTGCGCTCAACATTTTGGCGCCGTTGCCGGGGAGGCGACGCTCTTTGATTTTTCTTCGCATTTTCTAACTTACAAATCATTTACCTCATTTCTCTCCTTTCTTATTGTGACTGTAGGTACTCTTTCGAGACAAGCAACAGTGGTAGATTGGTGTAAAGTGCTGTGGAAGGTTCTGTAAGTTATCCCCCACCTCCCACCCATTAGCTTTCATTTCACAACATAATAATTCGAACATCAATCAACCTAGGTGTCCTTATAAACTCTAAGGTTAGATTGTTTGTTGTTTGACACCCATACTCACCCCAACCCCCACATTAAAAAAAAGAAGAAAAAATAAAAGAAAACTCACAGAGGTACACAACCTCATCTGATTTTCAAACTCAACCAGTAAACCGATCTTTGGAGCTGGTACACACATTCAAACACATAATTGAGTAGAAATCAAATTAGGTAATCATTTGTGTGCCTAATTAAGTGGTGCAACAGGCCATTTTTTGAGTTGCTTGGGCCGCACCACTTCAAATAAAATCAACTCATCAAGTAGCTGCCACTTAGGTTCAACTCTTAGGGATTTACCAGGTACTCCACATTCTTTTAAATTTGAAAGGAAAACATCTTTACCTATGCTTGCAAAACCTGGTGTGCCAACAAAACTTACTTTAAAATACCTAAAGTTGAATCCTAAAAGCTACTAAGCAAGATTTGAACCTTAAAATTCACCACATCAGAAATAATCTTGCTTGAAAATCATTGGTTGTGCATGCACACACAAAACAAATCAATCATTAAGGGCACAACCCATTTAAAGGGCCCATCACATTCCAAAGCACATTCAAACCTAGCCCTAAATAAAACAGAGTAGACGTTGGCCTTAAGGATTGGACTCGCTCTTCAAAACCCAGAACGAGATTATTTTCGATTAGTCTGTTTCTACTATTCAATCTGATGTCTAGTTAGGGGAGCAGAATCAAACGATCGCGACTGGGGGGTACACTAGGAACCGGAGGCGCAAGCCAAAGGAAGAACCTTCTCCCCAGTCCCTCCTAACTGGTTGGATTGAACAGACAGATGTAGATCAAATCGTTCCTTTATCTCAAGACAGGTTTTGGGAGTCTGTAGGTCTGTAAGGCTAATCCACTTAAGGATAGGTTTGATTGTTTGTATTGCAGGGCACCTTTCTTCCTCTCACTTATCATGAATCCTTCCACATATTACACGCATTCCCGCTCTTTCCCTCCTGTTGTGAATTATCCTCAACATGACGATTATCCCGACTCATACTGTAATCAACCATCAGTTAGTTGGGATAACTCAGATTGGGGATATAGTTCCAGACCTCCGTGTTTAGGGTCTAACCCTAAACACTTTGATTCTGATTTCTATCTTTCTCAGAGCTACATCGATTATCGATCGTCTTCCTTTCATGAACAACCTAATACGATCTACAATCAAGTAGGATACACCGATCCTTACCCATCCTCTGATTTCACTACCTTTAGGTCATCACCATCTTTTGAACAATCTGAAATGACCTATTATCAGGAAGGGTATAACGAATCTCAATTCGTTAATTCCTCTACTTTGATACCAAACCCGCCCAATCCTGAGCCAACTCATTTGGTTCAGGTTAACCAGGTTCAAGATAAGGTTCTGGATAACTTGAGGAATATCATACTATCTTTAGAAGTTCAGCTAATACCTTGCATTGAGAGATTGGAGCCTCTGATTGAAATGATTGATGATTTGAACAAGTCGTTGTTGGATTGGCTCCAGGATGTTAAGGATAAGAACCCAGGTGAGTTTCTACATGGGAAATTAGCGAAATTGAGGATGAGATATGTGGTTGCTTTGATTCAATCATGGGATGATTCCCAGGATGAACTCCCTTTAGGAAAGCCAATGACAGAACTCGCTTAGGCACCTGTTGGGGGGACACGTGTTATGAGGCTGACCAAATTGAATTAAACCAACCAATTAAGGAAGATCTGATTTCTTCACCTGAGATCCTTGAGCCGGGGTATGAGGAAACGTACATCTCCTTGGAACAGAAAGTGACAAATGATTTTGGGACATACATTGATACGGATCCGGATTTCTTTGATGGTGAAGATTCAAGTTGCGAAGTCTCACGCAAGTTTTCTGAACACGATTTCTGTGAGACGATTGGGCCTGAGGATTCTGATAGATCATTTGAAAGCCCAATAACTGAGGAAACTGATTTTATTAGGACTCACATTAAGAATCCAGAATCGCATTTTCTGGAGGATTCAATTCAATGCCCTGATTGTCAGTTACACCTTGTTGAGCTTATCGATAATTCTATTTCTGAGATAATTAGACCCAAGTCAATTCTGATTCTGCCACATCATTTAGACTTGGAGATTTCAGACGGGGTGATTAACATGCAAGAGGTCTCAGAATTTAACATTCTGAATGAGGAGGATAGGAGCTTGGAAGTTCTGATTTAGGAAGTTAACTTTGGAGGAAATGGAAGATTGAGTCGAAGGGTTCCTTTTAAGCTGAAACCATCAAATCAAAACCCTAACGACATTTGTTTTGAGGATGTCAAACCCAAGCACACATTCAACGATTATCCTTTTGAGTTTAATTTCTCTATAACCCGACATTTTGGTCTTGGGTTGCATCCTCATAAATTGCAGGCCCGACCCCGCTTACATTCTGATTTTAGGTTTTGGATAATTTTTATCCAGAACCTAAGATATTCTCGATTATGGGGGATGGGTCTGCACCACAATCTGGTCCACATCTGTGGACCTCTGTTGATAGGTCAGAGGATTCTTCTGTTTATTCTGATTCTGACTTGCACTTGTGAATTCTTCATTTCTCTTCGTTGTATAGTGTGCCTAGCTGAAGGCACTAAACTCAGCACATATACAGTTCTTTTTAGTTTTCATCTCGGAGCGGACCTGACATTTATGCAATTCAGGTGCTTTCTACGCTATTCCACTCTATTTTATGTCTTTTTAATACAATGAGGACATTGCATTAGATAGGCATGGGGGGGTGGATATTCATCTCTGAATTTATTCGTCAGCTCCGTAGATTTGTTTTATTTTCTTTTATTAAAAAAAAATTTGGAATTAGGAAAGAGAACTTGGGTTTAAGAAAATTTTCAATCTTAAGAAATATTACATTATGATTTGAACACAATGACCCTTCAGGTCTTTGGACTTAATCAGCCCGTGTATCCACTAAAATATAGATTTATCTTTCGAGTCCTCGCGATCTTAATTCTATCGTAATTGCAGTAAATAAGTTTGGGTGATAAGTACACGACTTATCAACCCGCCCTCTGATTTGAAGAAATTTTGAGTCTTAAGCATCTACACACTATCTTGTCACTGACTCGTTGTTTGGCGATTTTAATGGAAATTGGGTAGCCAATGAACCTTTTAGGGTGATATGGCTGGCAAGTTATCGTGGGTAACAGCCCATAGGTAGGTTGTCCAGAGCCCAGTCACTGGACCTTTCTCTTTTTGCTGCCCTTAGGTAAATCTTAGACCAGGGAAGCCACCTACTTAAAAAAAAAAAATCAAAAAGAAAAGGAGAAAATAAAAAAAGAAATAAGCCACACTTTGCCGCACGAGTATGGCTGGCAAGTTGTTGGTGGTAACAGCTCATCGACCGGTTGTCCAGAACCCAGCTCAGCAAATGCACTAAAAAAATTTCCCAAAACACTTAGGAAGAGGCGAAGAAGTAGAATAAATCGGGGAGATATACATTAGATTCACCTTTGTGTTGACCCCATAAAAATATAAAAGTAGGGAGAAAGCTACTGGTTGTAAAGATACACCTTTAGGCAGAATTCTTTTTAGGTCACCTAGAGGCGTCAAAATCCGAAGTCCGTTTTAATTGTCGGTTAACGAGTCTATCACATTCACAATAAGATGCTTAAAACTTAGGGTTCTCATCAAATCTTGAGTGAGTTGAATGGCTGTAGAAAGCTACTCTTAAACCCTAAAATTTGAAAATCCAAAAAAATTTGAAAAGAGTAAAAAGAGAAAGAAATTTTTCTTTGAATAAGGCAAGGGTTTGAGGCGGTCTGCATTTTGGCAGATACTCGGGCACTATTGTGTCTTTGAAAGTTCAGCTCCTAAGTAGATAATTTCTTAATGATTGAAAATAACTCAGGCCCAAAATAATCTGACCTAATTCTTTTATAAATAGCACATAGTTTTTGCTAGAGACTAGCAAAAGATAGGCATGGGGGTATGATGTAAACACATTTACACTACTTAAGATGTCTATTTATGCATGTTCTTAAGCATAGGATTGCATTTCATGATATAAATATTGCATAACATGCATCATCTTGCATTTAGAGTAGTTTGAATAAAATGGAGGTTAATTGTCTCCTTTTATGTGCTTGGATAGGGCAAACATTTAGTGGGACCTCAGATTGAAGATTCAACCATATGGATGTGATCAGGGCGACGATTGGAGTTCAACGACTCCAATATCGCCCTAATCAGGCATCCATAGCATCAGATAGTGACTGGGGAACCCTAGAAGATCAAGGGCCAGGATGGTGTAAATCCACACTTCAATTGACAAATCCGACCACACGGATGAATTCAGATCGACGATCGCAGCCTAACGATGCAAAAATCGAGTCAATCCGACATCCGTAGCACCATCTACAACATCTAGAAGATGGATGGCCAAGATGGTGTCACATGGCGCCATCTCGGCCGCCCAAACGGTCGCATGCAATCACTGAAGCCTCCGTGTCTGCCTTCTCTCCACTGTTGGATCTTGATCCAACGGCTGTGAATAGCCGCACCACAATTCGCCCGCTCGACCATCCGCGCCACATAGCGCAGCGGTTGAAGGCACTATCGCGTTCACAAGACGCGGCATTGAGCCGCAGCGAAGGGGAGAAGGGTGCGGGCGAGCGAGTGCGGGCATGTGTTGGATCGCGATTGGGCGGCTCAGATCTTCCAATAGCGGCCACACGCTATTTCACGCGAGGCGGGAATGTGCCATCGTACGCGTTGGATGCGCGCGCAGCGAGCGGGTTAGGCGCATTTTTAAGCCGTCCGATCTTGCGATCAGGCGGCTGTGGATGAAAGAACGTGGGCGGGCATTGAGAGAGAGAGAGTAGCTGAGCGGGTGAGTGTGGGCAGCGGGCACTACACCCACGTTGGGGCTTTAGTGACGGTTTTATCCATCACTAAAGACCCCTCATTTATTATTTTAAAGATGTAATGACCAATTTGCCCCCACTCCTTGTAACTATAAAAGGTGACCCCCTCCACACGAAATTCTCATCCCTTCTCTTCTCTACCTCTCCAAAGCTCAAGAGAAGCTTGTCCCAAACCCAGGATGCTTCTCGCGAGATAAAGTCCAAATTTTCGTCCCCCTTAGGAAGTGGATCCAACGACGACGACGGCGTGCTGCTCCGTTCCCGTTCTTCTGCTTCGTCCTCCTTTGTCCTGCTCCGTCCTCCTTCGTCCAGGCGTCGTCCCATCCAGCTCATCCTCTAAGCGACCGTTGAGGAGGATATCTCTCTCCCTATTCTTTTTACTGCTTTCTAGTATAGGTTTACTGCTTTCTAGAGTAGTTCTGCTCGTCCTCCAAGCAATCGTCGAGGAGGACATTTCTCCCTCCATTCTTTTAATGCTTTCTAGAGTAAATTTATCGCTTTCTAGTGCAATTGTTTTATGCTTTCTAGTTGTAATAGTGAAATGAACAATCTCCTTAATGATAAATTCTCTATTTATTCTACATCTCATTTTGATTTCTGTGTGTAATATTCTCTCTCTCTCTTACCCTCTCTCTCTCTCTTCTATTTATTGTAAATAATTAGATAGTTTTAAATTGAATTACTTTGTGACAAATAAAAACAACACGTAGTTTTTAAATCAAACGTCCGCCTCCCTGTGTTCGACCCGGAATTTTCATTTCAATGTAAATTTTATTTGTTGAACATGAGTTCTTCACTTTCAAACTACAATGACAGGTTTTCCAAAACCAAATACGTTAGCGTAGCAATTTGTGCACTCAATAGCCATCTAAGCCATTTTCCTTTACAGTACGGTGAGATTGAGAGGGAGAAGGAGCACCACCAATCATATCCTTCTCCTCCTCCTCTTCCCATGCCCTTCCTTCCCCTGCTTCTTGCCTTCCACGACTCGGCTGTTACTGCTGTCCCAACTGCAGCAGCTGCTACTACCCCTGTTGCTGCCTTTGGTGTAGAGATAAGGGAAGGAAGAAGGAAGCTCCACCTCCTTAAGCTCAAGGTGTTGCTACTCAAGATGAGGTAGGGACTGTTTTCCCTCCTTTCTACTTGTTCCTAAGTTGATTTGAATGCCCTTAGGGGTAGCATTTCCATTTATATTCAAATGGTTGATGTTATGAGGGGTAAAAAGGGTGGTAGTGTGATTTCTCTAGTTAGGGCACACCTTGAGTTTTGATGTGGTATTTTGCTTGCCTAATGTGTTCCCCACCTGGCAGTTAACTTGTGGTTAAATTTTTATGGTAATAGGAGGTGAGGAATGGGCGTTCTGAGGCCAAATATTCAGTTTGTGCAGTCTAATCAAGCATTGTAGCATTACCTAATGTTAGGTACCTATGACCTAACGTTAGGTAGCATTTGGCAGGCTTCTTAACATTAGGACACTACTACCTAACATTATATGACTTATTTAGGCCATGTGTTGGGTGAAATTTTGGTCCTTCGCCCCATCAACCCTATGAACTAACCTAAACTAAACCTAAACCTAATTAAGAATAAAATGGACACCTAATGGTGGATGAAATGGAAAAATTTCAAAAAAGCCCTCAAGGGAGGTAAAGTGTCCTATTTAAGCTCAAAGCTTTCCAAGCAAGCTAAAAAAGACCCAAAATGCCTAAAGAAGAGGATCCAAATTAACCCTTCATGATAAATTATAATGATTGTATTATGAGTCTAGAAGAGAAAGCTTGGATCCTAGGGCCTAAGAAAAGACCCCAATTGATCCAGTAGGTCTATAGGGCTTATTTCCTTGATATGGGATAAAGAAGAAAAAGAAAGATAGGTCTGATAGGTGAGATCGTAAGGCTAAGCACCCTGGACTTGGGGAACCACAGGTTCACTATTTGGGTTGAAGACCCATGACAATGAGGTGGCTAGAGGCTACCATTGATCTATCTCGGAACTCGAAAAGTTCCTGGGAGCGGTGACGAGCCACTGGATATCATCGAAACAAGGTGATTGGATGTACCAGAATCCGACTTAGTGTGAAGGTACTCGAGCAAAAGGCTTACTAGGCACCTGCATAGGCGAAAGCTGCCAGGGTATTGTGATGGGTTTCGTTGAGATCTTGTCCGACGATGGATTGAAAGGGCACACTCAGAGGCAGCACTCCTAGTAGGAGCATTGGTGTGACCCGATAATTCTAGCCAGCCCTACGATGTTGATCTAGAATGATCTACGACCGGACCTTGCTAGACAAAAATGGAGCTTGCTCTTCACTGTTGCAAGGCTTTGTCCTGGGTAGCTCCGAAGAAACACAACTCTTCTGACTAAGGTTAGTAACGTTCCCAATATGTTGAGAATGGGTACACCTTTCGTGAGGATCACCAAACCTACTAGCCTCTCCCCTAATCAAGGAGAGACAACCAGGCTGGGATCTGAGGGAAGAATACATCTCCATCTCCTTTGATAAAGAGGACTGGTTTACAACATTTGACTCCTGAGGCGAGTAAGGGAACTTATAATATGACAATAAAGCATAGCTTGAGCATTGCAAAATAAGGAAAATTAGTGGATAGATGGTCTGTAGTATAGGAACCCACACTCTACCCTCTTCTTGCTTCAACTTTACACATGGTTTTGTCCCTACTTTGTTGGTTAGCTCAACCCTATCCTTGTGACCCATTTCAGGTTTCGATGCCGTCGGCCAATGAGTTTTGCCTATCCCATGAGCAATCCTGACTTCTAGTAATGGCGTATTAGCTTTTCGTGTGGACACCGATACACTTGGAGAGGGCGATAGCAAAGATGCAGCACCCAAGGTCCCAATAGCAATGGAGGTGCCTAGCAGTGACGTATCAGCTTTTTGTGTGGACACTCATACACTTGGAGAGGGCGATAGCGAAGATGCAACACCTAAGGAGGTGAGTAGACCACCTACTGAGTCACTACAAGTCCTTGCAACAGAGTTCGTGGAAACCATCTGTTAGCTAGAGCAAGTGATTTGTTTTTCAAGTTTTAGACCCAAGAAGACATGGGAGGACTTTTAGATGGATGGTTCTTTAGCTACTTACTCTCTGTTTAGGCCCTGGTTACGCATGCCATTTCTTTTGTGTCAATTATGGCAGGCTCCTCTTTTGTAGCTTTCGTTCTTTTGGGACTAGTTAGTATTTTGTTTTGTCAAAAGGACTGATACTTGTGTACATATATGTATGGACTATGGTCATCAATATAATTGTGGTTGTGGATGACTCACCATGGTTGGTATGGCCTTTTGATGTAAAAAAAATATGCGACTACATTTAAGTCTTGCATATGTGATAATGGATGCTATGGTGGCAATGCTTGTACGATGTGGATGGTTTGATGTTGTTTTCCATGGTTCTCATGGTTTCCCATTTTGGAAGTGGGGTGTACCCGTATGTTTTCTTGTTTTCGATTATTTTTTTTGTGTTGATGATGGGGTGTAGCCACCTTATATTTTGTGGTCTACATGCACAGGTCCCCATTGTAGGTACAGGTAGTGGGAAATAGTCCCCTAAACAGGGGAGACTCTACCAAATTTTCAATAGGTTACATTCCCCATATGTACCTAATAATGATGAACGACATCCTCAACTCTAACTGTTTAATAATTGAGACCATTTGTTCTGCCCGCACACCTGGTAGTCCATTCCCGAATGGTTGAGAGGACTAATGGGGAATGACAATTTTTGGATTAAAAAATGGTGTCTTTTGGTGGTGGAAAGGTGCACTAATTAATGGGTGGTCAAAGGGGTGCATAAGGAGTCATATGGTGGCGTAAATGGAGAATGGAAGGATGCAATGTAGCAGTCTTGTGGGGGGGATTTTCCAAGAATTTTCCCCCTCATGAAGTGACTTTTGAGTGGTAAACATCCAAGCAAAAAGATGGGCAGCCAAGAGGTGCTTCCATTCTTGGATTTCCAATGTGAATATGTAGGTGTGGAGACATTCATTTAGGCAGCTAGGTGATTGGTTCCAATGTGGAATGAGTTCCAAAGGTGGCCATCCATTAAGAGGAGGAATACATCATGGTTGGCCTAGACTTTTCTTGAATGAGCTCTTTAATGCATGTCCTTGCCCTTGCAATAGAGACTTGAGCTTTTTGAATGAGATGGGGAGCTCAATTAATGTAGTAGGGAGCTCCATAATTGAGGTGCTTCAACTTGTTGCAGAGGGTTGGTGAGTTGGGTCTTAGTTATTTGCAGATATTAGTCCACAGATATGAGGAGCCATGTCACCTAAGTCAAAATCTACACTAGCTAAATAAACGCATCAAGGCATCATTTATTGAAAAATTTTAGTAAAGCTAGCTAGATGTAAAATGAACTAAGTGTATGCATGAGTGCAATCCTGTTGCATGCGTATACCATCGAGTTAAGAAATATACCTGTCATAGTATGGTCGACAAAACCGCTACAGCATTTAAATTTATAAGAGTGCTTGAAAACAGAGAATGTGAGTCCAAGGTCGTTCACAGAGAGAATACGAAATTCACAACACTAATCGCAATGCAAAAATAGATGAGTACAATAATTAATTGTCATAAAGATATGCAATGAATAAACTACTCAGAATGATATTCAATAATAGATTAATGTATCTTAAGAATAACATGATGAAAAAGGATAACGGAATGCAAAAATAATGGTGATTTAGATCACCAAATAAATCCTCTAATTAAGCATACATCCCACAGTTCAATTTAACCAAATATTCCAACAGTAATCTGGATCAAGTATCAGCCAAATAAATCCACAGTAACCTCAATCAGTCGTCGCCAAAGTTCCACAGACGACTTAAGTATCAAAGCCTCATAACAAGGCACAAGCCTTTATCAACACAGCGCAAGGCTTCAGGGCACAGAGCCTCATTAAATGCACAAGGGAAAACATTCTTCCTCAGAGGCTAAGCATTAGATTTCTTCAGCATGCACCCCGAGGGAGATAAACTTGAAGCAAAACCCTCCCCCTTCCTTCTTAGATTTCCTTTCTATTTCTTCCAGAATTGGGTTTAGGGCTTATCAGGCATACGAGTCAGTTCTAGGCCCATGTGCATGTGTGCACGGGCGAGGTGTGAGAACGAGGAGGCACGTGCATGGGGGATGCGACCCCTGTGTTACTAGGCAAAGAGGCAACAACACAAAATCAATTTTTACGTAGAGAAGAGGTCATCCATGCCCGATGTGAGACTATCTTATCCGCTGTCCTTCACGCATGCCAGCAACTGAAACTGCCTCAAACTGGAACTACTGCTCGCGATCTTCTCTTCAATTGGAGTAGCATCTGTACTTGTGGATGTCTTCCGCAACACTTCGAAGTTGTAACGAGGTCAGAGCAGGTTGGAGCACGGCAGTTAATGAAGGTGATGAACGATGGAGACGAGGTGTCTGGTGAGAGTACCTGAAGCATGAAAATGGCCTCTCAACCTAGTTAGAATAGCTTAAGGGATTCGTTGTGAGGTGTGGAAGGCGATGGCGAGGTTAATTTGGTGAACAGCAGCGTGTAGTGGCTGGACGGAGTCAGAGACGGTGAACGGAGGAGGATGTGTTCGGTGGAGGTGTTGAGTGCAGGAAACCCTCAATTTCATGAGGGGTTTTGATGAGGATGAAGTGGCGGAGGTTTTGGGAGTGGTGGCATAGCGTTTGGTGAGCTATGGAGTGTGTGCAACCATGCCGGAGGTATGCCAGATGTGGAGAAGATGGTGGGGAAGAAAGCTGGTCAGCGACTGAATTGATATGGTGAAGATTGGTTCCTAATCTAGAGAGAGAGGGGAGTTGAAGGGACCTAGTTACGGATGAAGAGGGGCAGGAATTGCGCCAACTTTGATTGGCCGAACGTGGAGGAGTCCTCTGGTGAGGGAGACAGCGACGTCTGAAGGAGGAGGAAGCTCCTGGCAGGTATAGTGAGGAGCAGACGACAGAGGGAGGACGTTTCTCTTTCCCTATAGAATGTGGTAGAGAGAAAAGAAGCTAGAGTAGAGGGGTTGCCAGAGCTATGGTTGGAGGCGGCCGAGGGGGAAGAAATTGAGGCCTAATCAAGCTAAATAAGATGACCTGAGGAGCTAGAGCTTATATAGAGCTCAAGTTCAAGCTCTAAACAAGGGAAGAGGCTCTATTTGCTTTGGGATTAGGTCACAAGAAACCCAACAGATTTTGTGGATTTCCTAGGGCTCAATTTAACGAGTTTGGATCCTAAATCAGCTTCCGAAGATTCCCTGTAATGTGAACATTTGTCCCACTAAATTTGGTAGGATTTGGTGTTAGTTTCATTGGGTTTTGAGGTGGTCAAAGGTTGCCTGAAGGTCGGTTGACCTCCAATGGTGGCAGGGGGCTATTTGCAAAGAAGAAGACAAACCTAAGGGGCTAAACACAAAGAAATTCAAAACTTAGTGGCTTAAGTGAGAGGAACGGAGATTTAATGGACTGAAATGCAAACTTGGTCAAGATGGATTCTAATTGGGTCCAAATTAGGCTAAAGCCTAATTTGGACCTAAGAAATCTGATGGTGAAGTTGGATTTGAGTTTTGACTAAGTTTGACTGGGTAATTTGCAAAAAATCAAACTAGGGAAAAATCCCATCTATGACTTTGTTTAATGTCAAAATAGGTTCAAATGATCAAACCAAGGGTACCAAACCTCTCAGAATAGTTTTATATGAATTTTAGGATGTTTAAATGAATTTTATCTTAACCAAAACCTCTTTAATTTAAATTAGTTTGAAATTAGGGTTTTGGGTTCTAATTTTGTTCTCGAAACACGTGAAACCCCGTTTCTATCTGTGTGGACCCACTCTTAGGACTTTAATGCTCAACTGACCTTTAATTAACCCCTAGCAAATCACATGGTTATTCTACAATTATGATGTGATGTTAAAACTGCAGAATTAACCCTATTTTAATGTTTTCTTCTCAGGTGATTATGTAGGAGTATTTGTCTCTTGATTTTGACCAATGAAAGCTAGTTATGGCTAATGGTGGTGTTACTATCATACCCCCATGCCTAACTTTTGCTAGTCCTTAGCAAAATCTTATCGAAAGAACTAGATATCTAGACTATGCTTTAATGTTCAGATGCCTAATTTGTGCCACTCTCTCAAATTAAATCAGAATGCTAACAATAGGCCTAAAGGTACTTAGTATTAATGAAAATCCAAACTTAACCAGCTTTTGCCTAAGTCTACCACAAAGGTTTCTAAGGCCCACAAAAACTATCAGAGGTTCTTTGAACCCAACGGTTAAAGCACCCCTGTGTGTGACGTATTAAGTCCAAGTTTAGTTTGCTAGGGCATTTTTAGTAAGAGAGAGATAGAAGGATTTTCATTTTTTGAAAAGAAGAAAAATGCTATCGAATCTCTGAAAGCATTCCAGGAGAGCATTCATTGATTATATGAGAGAAATAGATTACAAGAGTGAGCCCCACATATGTATGAGATTCCAGCAATTGTTTACAATATTATCCACACTCACTGTCTCTCTTGAAACAAATTCTCATTTCTAGCTCTCCACACTGACCATAACATAGCCACCATGGGCACATATGGCTTATTCGAAATCAAAAAAGAACTCCATAGATCATTCCACATGGGAATAGAATCCCTACAGACCTTCCTCCAAACACAATCTGTTATCATGCATGTAGAGAAAATATGATGACTGGAATCATTGTGCATCCCACACAAATGGAAAAATTGAGCAGGGGTGCCCATTCTCCTATGCCTCATATCTCCCGTTATTAAACCATCTCTTCTACACAGCCACAAAAAAAAATTTGCACCTTCAATGGTACTTTCAATTTCCATAACTTCTTCCCAACCTCATCCACCTTTGTCGACGTGGAAGAAAGGATGAGTTTCTCATAGGCAACCGCTGATGAGAAGGTCCCATCCCATTTATATGTATCGCACTCCTCTGGCATAGGTCTGAAAGCAGTAAGTTCCTACAGGAGGCATTCATTTTCTACCCATGTTCTTGTTCCATGGCCGTTCCCCACCTCATTGTTTAATGTCCAAATCTCAGAAGCCGTGTCCCAATAATCACACACCAAAGCATTTTTATCAGTGGCAGCCAAAAATGCAAGAGGGTACCTATCCTTTATCACCCCACTAGGCAGCCATTTTTCCAACCTGAATTTAAAGCTTCTCCCATCACCCAAGACAGATTTGAATAAGTTCCAGTTGTCAGCCAAGGCATGCACCACAGAGGTCCAGAAGGGAGACGGCTTATGAGGATTCAAGAAACTCTTCTCATCATTTGCCACCCCATAACTATCATGAATGATCTCTGTCCAAAGTTTTTATTCCCCTTGCAGCAACCGAATTGCCCATTTCAACAATAAGGCATCATTAAACTCTTTGAGAGATCTGATTCCCATGCCACCATACTTCTTAGGAGAACAAATTGGATCCCATTTAACAGGTTGGAAGAAGGTACCTTGGTGAGAAGCCCCTTTCCAGAAGAACCTTTTGCGCATAACGTCAAGTTTTTTCCAAATTGACTTTGGAGCTCAGAGGACAGAGAAGAAGAAAACTAGAATGGATGTGATAACTGAGTTTAACAGGATAAACCTGCCCCCTTTCAATAAGTAATAGCTGCTCTAGCCTTTTAGCTTCGTAGCCACCTTCTCAAAGAGAAAAGTCTAATCAGTTTTCTTCATTTTTGTGCACTTCAATGGCAGCCCCACGTATTTGATTAGCTATGATATCACAGACGTGCCCAGGATGCTGGAAATGTCACACTGGTCTGTACCGTTCATACCAAAGCAGATCAAGGAGGACTTCCATTTAATTTCAACATAGAAATTTCACCGAATATGTTGACCATATAATATAGCGCCTGTGCTTCCCTCTTCCCACCTTCCACAAAAAAAACTGTGTCATCCATGTGCTGAAGAATGGGGGCCAAAGCCATTCTGTTTGTCATCGAATATCTCCTTATCATCCCATCTGATGCCAACTTGCAAGCATATCTTGCCAAAGTATCCACTGCAAAATTAAAGATCAATGGGGCTAAATGGCAACCTTGCCACACCCCACACTGAGGTTGGATCCAGGCTTGACATGGCTTCCCATTTATCAAAGGGGAATAGGAGGCAGTCGTGATGCACCGTTTTGCCCATTGTATCCAGAGAGGGGGGAATTTTCTCCTTTTAAGAATTTCCCATAGACACGACCAAGAAATTGAATCATAAGCTCTAGAAAAGTCTACCTTCCATAGGAAGGCCTTAGATTTTCACCTATGCCATCCCATCACCATTTCTTGAGCCATAATGAATGATTCTTGCAGTGACCTCCTAGGTAAAAATGCAGACTGGACAGGCATAACCAGGTCTTGCAACACATCATAAATTTTGTTAGCTAGTATTTTGCTGATGATAAGATAAATGGAATTTGACAATGCAATAGGCCTGTAATATGAAAATTGCTCCACACCCGACTTCTTTGGCAACAAGAACAAGTAGGACTTGTTTAGTCTTTCAAATCCAGAGTTGCCCTTTTCAAAGTCATGTGTAACTTCCATCACATTCTTCTTAAGAACATTCCACATTTCCTTGTAGAAAAGAACTTGTACCCCATTTGGTCTTGGAACTCCCTCATTATTCAAACCTTTGATAGCTTCCACTATTTCCTGTTCAGTAAAGGGGGCAACCAACATGGTAGCTTGTTCATTGCTGACACATGAAAAAGCAGCCTAAGCCATCCTCCAGGAGCCTCTTGGCACAGCCTTAGCTATTTCTTTAAAGTAATGGGCAGCTTCAATTATCTCACGAGTGGAGGTAATGGTTCTCTCGCCCACTTTGATAGAGGAGATGAGATTGAATCTTCTTCTAGCACTGGCAACAAGATGAAAGAATTTTGTGTTGGCATCCCCTTCCTTGAGCCATAATTGTCTAGACCTCTCACACCAATCCATCTCTTTCTTTAAATCCTCCTCATCAATGACCTTCTGCCAAAATTTCCTTAGCTCCTGCTCCTAGGCACTTAGAACCACCATGATTCCTTCAAGTCAAACCTTTGGACCTCAACTAGTGCCTCATCCCTCTTCTGCTCCCTGATAGCCACTACTATCTACCCATATTCCTTTAGCATTGTACGCATATCTGCCAGCTTTAGTGCAAGCTTCTGTGTAGTCGAGCCTGTTACAATCTTATTTTGCCACCAACTAGACAACATGTCTTTAAACCCCTCTTCTCTGAACCATGACTTTTTGAGTTTGAAGTATGAACCAACATCCGCACTCACCCCACAATCCCACACAATTGGTGTGTGATCAGAGAATGTCCTGTCAAGGCTCATGGCAGAAGACAAATGGAACCTCTCCAGGAGACTGGGGTTGCCAAAAAACCTGTCCAACCTGTCCAACTTAGATAACAGCCCATTACCATTTCTCCAGGTAAATTCAACCCCACTGACAAAGTATTCAGTGATGCCCAAGCTCTGCACAGTCAGTTGAAACGCTGGCATTGCACCGTCAGTATTGCCACCAGGTCTGTCCCCACTTGATAAGGAGCAATTGAAGTCCCTACCAACAAGCCATGGCACCTCTTGGACCTTCTGATGCATTACTGACAGGTCCTCCCACAACTCCACCCAACCTACTGCTGCACAAGGTCCATATACACATGAGATGAACCAATCCAGATCACCTTGAATATTCTGACATCTACAAGTAAGCACATGTCAGTCACAGTGGATTTTAGTCACTTTAAGGCTGGATTTTTCCACCATATCGCCATCCCACCAGATCTGCCATTTGCGGCCATCCCCACATAGTCCTCTCTCCTAGATTATCTCAGAGAGTCCCAAACAGGGCCATTTTCATCATCCAAGTGTGTCTCTTGAATAAGAGCACAATCAATCTCCTACTTCACAAGATATCTGATAAGAGAAGCCCTTCTCACTTTATTGCACAACCCACGCACATTTCATGTTAAGACTCTCATCCCTTGCATGGCTGATCCCCTTGAGCCAAATTTTCCACATATTCAACCATGATGGACTTTGCAACAGTTTCCTCCTCAATGGGACTTAAGTTTTGCTTCCTTCGCCTCCTAAGAATGTAAGGAGAGCGCCCAACCTCCCTATTTTGGCTGGTCCCTTTCCCAAATTTCAGATCTTCAGGTGCAAGAAAAGGCATTTGGTTCACATCCCTAAGGATAATTCTTCCACTGTTGTTTTCTATTTCCTCCCCCAAATTCACCTGCTTAGAACTGGTGGATTTGCCAGGGTCCTTATATATTTGGTTAGCATTCCCCATGACAGTGTCATCAACCATAATCATCTAACCCCACTCTAAGACATCCTTGTAGCAGTCTTTCCTCTTCTTTGGCTCAGGCGCATCATCTGAGGGCTTACGACCCTCCGGTTCCTCCTGTTGTACCTCTCCATATCTATCAACAGACGTCTTATCCTGACCTAGCTCTGGTAATATCAATTCCTACCCTACCACTAATAGGCGAATAAGCCACGAAGAACCCCCACATCTGAGGATGATTTTATCAGGCAATGACCCACTTCTAAAAACCTCAGCCTCTAATTGTAGTAGACGGGCATCACCTTCCCCGATTGTAATCTCAGTATCATCACTAATAGATGCAAAGCCAGCAATCATCTTGGAGACCACCCCTTTAGATCTCAAATGCAGAGGCAATCCCTTGATCGCAAGTGCCACCCGCCTGGTACCCAATCTCTGAGGAGTGTGATCAAGGAGTGCCCCATCAAAGGGAGAGACCAGCCTCCACAGCACACTGATGTTCTCAAAGGTACTTGAGCGAAAGCGTAGCCTTTCCACATTTATCATCCCCAGATCGAAGACAAGAAAATGGGTCTGGGATAGCACAACAATCTTCCAGCACAACAAGACAAGGGATAAGGAACTCACCAGTTGATGGAACCTTTCAACAGAGGGACTGACAGTCATAAATTTGCCAATCAAAGCACCCCTCAGCATCATCTCCGCAGAAAGAATATCCTTAGAGAATGGTATCTCCACATCGATCGTGTGGCCAACTTGTGCTGACGGTGGGGGCAGCCAAGGCTCCTTCAGAACCTCCTATTTTGGGCACGGAGGGTTCATCTTCATACGTTGTAGCCTCACCCTTGTGCACGAATCACGTTTGTGACCATCTCCTCCACACGCCAAGCAGACAATGGGATTTCTACACACCGCCTCCATATGCCCTCTTCGTCTGCACCTATAGCATAGAACCTCTCCATTCGTCCACCTCCAGCTCTCTCTCGAAACAAATCTGCTTGCCCCGCCCTCATAAGTCTGGCATCTCCTCTCCCTCCTTCGCCAGTTTATCTGTCTCCATGTCTTCCAATCACCCTCATCCCTAACCCTAGCCCCACCCTCGCCTTCTTCTCCCATTGCCTGTCGCCACTCTCTCGCCACCCTCGACATCTTTTTCATTTTGAGAGTTTTCTCTCTTTTCCTTTTATATTTCCCTCAAATCTATCCTCAAATTAGCCTTAAACATGATCTGTATTAGATTCCTTGTCCCTACTACCAATCCTTGAAGGGTCTTTGGCTTTCAATGCTTCAGGATAGCACCGCCCATGGAAACACCCAGAACCCTGGCTTTCGACACTTCGGGATAGTGCCACCCATGGCATTCTATAGCTAAATTCAGACCCAGACAATCAACATTTCATGATAATCCTACCCGTGGCACCTGAACCAGTGTAAGGTGCTTATGTGCCCCCGGTAGGATATTTAGATATCCTAGGAGACAAGCACCGAGAAGATGATATGTTATTACGCATTTTCGAGGGGGTTTTCCCACCTATCCGTGCTAGTAAGTCATTCAATCAACTTATGTCTTTGAGCCGCTCCTAAGCTAGATTTTTGAGACATCTTTTCAAAATAGAGCATTTTTTGCATGATTTCTTTATTAAGCGCACTGAAGCAACTAGTGTGTGAGTTTTGGATGCTTATGTTACCAAGTCCTACAAACCAAAGGGCAGGCAACAGGGCCGAATAATCCCTAAGCCTTAAACCTACTACATTAGCTTCGCACTTTCCTCAACCTCTTGACGACTAATTCAGATCTTAATGAATCCATGAGTTTTCAAGCCCTAAAATAAACCCAAGAGGCCTAAGATCAGCACTTTACTAATCTCCTTGTCTCTAACACTTTAGGAGTTAATCTCTATTTTGATTTGGTCTAGAACTTAAGTAGATTCCATAATCAATTGCTATGACTATCGATTTTTTTCTTGATTTTTTCTTTTGCTCCTTTTGGCATTTTGTGTTTACTCCTCTTTTTCCTCCACAAGAAAGATTTTCAATCATTTCTCAAAATTTCCTCCATTTTCTCCATTTATATATATATATAGATATTTTATGAGAACCCCTCAAAGAATTGAATTTCCATTTATTTGCACTTTAACACCCTCCCATGAATAAGTTTTACGGTGTCCTCATTGTAAACTAGTAGGGTATGAAGTCAGCTTGGTTTAAGGTCTAGAACAAGGTCAAAGGGTAGGTGAACGGGTCGACATGATTGTTGCCGATGATTTCAAGCTTTGATACAAGTACCAAAGGTGGAGTTGGCCATTCTAAAGTTGAACTCTTAAGTGCAGTAGGAGTGTAGCTCAAAAAGGTGATCAGAAGGGTCTCAGGTTTTTGGAATGACGGGTTGCCTACCGTTAGGTGCTAAATTTAATGCCTTTAGCTGAGCAGAAGGTGGTCAAGGAGAAAGGATGGTCAAATCAGAGGAATTTTGTAGAACAAGCACCATGATAAGTAGACTAGTTGGTCCAACTAGGTGCTTGCTCAGATCAACTGGCTGATGATGTAAACCAAACCCAATCGGTTTGGTGGGTTGATGGATGTAAATCAATAGGTATGGAGCCCACCAAATACTATGTGGCTCAGAAAGATATGGAAATGAGATTCTAGGGTTTGGCTAAATTGGCTCAGCCTGATCAAAGTAGGGGTCCTTAAAAGAAAATGGATTTGTGGAGGATGTAGGAGCCCTATGGGTGAGATTAGAGAAGGATAAGACATGATTAATGGTCTAATCAATATCCAATTCTCGATCAAAAGATGGAGGTGAATCATATGCAACCGGATCAGAGAGAGATGAATCATAGTAAAAATTGATTCCGGTGGCGGGTTCGGGTTGGGATCAGATTTTGGAAGGCTTTGAAGGAGGTGTAGCTGCTTTGAAATTTGGGTGCGGAGAGGGCTCTTCTAGAAATGATTCAAAGATAGGTTCCTCTAGAGAGTCTTCATGATGCTCATCCAAATCAAATGTAAATGCTTAAAGAGTGCTTATTGGATCATGGTACTCTAACTCAGTGAAAGATTCAAACTCTGGATTGTGGACACTCTCGGTACTTACTATTTCTAATTCCTGCAGTTCATAAAAGAATGATTTCAACTCAATGGAACAAGATTTTGAATCAATGATCTCGGGATCAGGGACCTCAAAATTAGAGTCAAAGATTGGATCATGGATGTTGAGGTCATAAACTGGCTCATAATCGTCAAGAAATAATGGTTCTCCGAAATTAGAGTATGGTTCGAAATCGCCGGAGAATTTACAAAAGTCAGTTCCTGAACCTAATTCTAGATTGGGATTTCCACCACAGAACAAAACATGATGTATAGAATCAACAACCTGACTTGGATCTAACCTAATCTCAAATTCTGAGCTTAAAGAGGTGTCCTTTATAGGCTCGGATTCTTGGCTCCTAGGGTAGACTCAATCAAATCCCAATTCTTCCAACTCCTCTGCTTCTGTATTGTAAATTGATGCGACTTGCGAAAAATCAATTTGTTCTTTTGAGGAGGAGTTTGGAGAGGTGTAATCATCAAATATAGGCCCAAAATGATAATTCAGATCTTAAATCTAGTTCTCACTAAATTGGGCCTCTTCATCATCCCAAATAGGCTTAAATCTAGATTCTAGGTCAAGGTTAGGAATTAGGTCACTAGAATCTGGACATGGTTCTATTGGGATGTTAGAATCACTCTCGAGGACTATCTTAACAAGATAAGGTTCAAGAATTACATCCTCGAGAGGTTCTAACTCAAGCTCATCATAGGTGTTTGGGAAATCAAGGCATAATGGACCAACTTTATGGCTTTCTAGGGTTGGTTCAAAGTCAGGAACACCTGCAATTGGATCCACCCAACCAACATCAAGATTAGGTATGTCCTTCTGCACAAAGTTTGAATGTGATTCCATTTGGGTTGGGGGTCCACAACAAGCTCGATTTTCTAACTCGGGCTCTAGGAAATCATATTGATCATCAGTCTTACTCCAAGATGTCCCATCAATTTTTGAATGGATATATGGATATTTTTGATTGATGGTCTATTCAACATATTTATCAAATTCTCCCATTTCTCAATGTCATCTTAGAACATTTCCCAAAGCAGTGGATTTACCATACATTGGAGATACTTAAAATTATGCAATCTCTCAAATTCCATGTATCCTGTCATGAGAATATCCCATGTTGAACCATTTATCATTTGTCTCACCATCAGCTGGGCAAGATTCGTAATGAAGGTTGTTGTTTCTGACACATTAACCTGAACTCTGCTAAATGGATCTGAGGTGTTGTAATACTCATCATGATGCTTAAGAGCATCCTCGATCATTTTCTCTTTCATACTAATTTAGGATTCAGGTTTCCTAAATAGTCTTCCTAAATTGTCAGGTTGCATTATCAAATCAGGTGGTGGATCAAGATGTAGAATCAAATTCCAGTTAAGATTGAATTGATTAGATCAGATCAGAAATCCCACAGAAGATCAACTCTAATGGAGGCCTCTAGGTTAAAAACCTAGGAACCTTTCCTGTGTATGTGCTCTAAAGAATAGATGAGGGACTGGATATTAATTGGACCCAATCAAGGCCACCAATGATTTTTGGATGACTAAGGCTGTTTCGAGGTGGATGATACCTCTGAATCAGAAATCCACACCCGAGAATTACTTGGTCAGCCAGAAAGGGAGAGCTCCGCAAGGACCACTACATTGTAGAGCGTTGACAGGAAGGTGTTTCTCATGCGTGTTCTGAAAATAGAGATCTCGTCATAGTATAGTGCATGAAAACGCTCGTCAAAAATAATTTATAAAGATAACGAGACTTGGAGTCCCATTTGTTCATCTCTGGGTGCCTTTTATGGAAATGTAGATTTGAAACCAATCTCGTTTACTCTATTTATTCAAAATCGCATGTCGGTTTATGCTAAGTTCGTATTTATGCACGACATGCTTAGTTGGCAGAATATTAGAAATTGAAACATGCAACTTTAATCGCACAAAAATATTGCAACAAGGCTCATGGTGATTTCCACAAATAGATACATATATATAGAAAAAGATTTTCATTGATTCATGATGCTATTTGCAACATAAAGCACATGGAAAGCTTGTAGAGGAATGCTTGAAAACATAAATCTAGCTAGCAGAAAATGATTGCATGCATGAATCTAAAGGGGGATTATGCATGCATCATTGGGGGAGAATATAGAGCTACACTACTAAGCAGTAAATAAAGCATGTAAACTATGAAGAACTAAGCTATTAATCTAGCAGAAATAAAGGCATTCGGAGGTGGGCTCCGATGGCCTTTGAGTTGGTTGAGAGGAGAAGGAGGGGCAGCCAATGGTACTTAGGCCAACCCTTGGAGAGAGGTTGAGGAGGTGATCCAACATCTTGGCGTGGAGATGGTGGTGGCCATGGTGAAGCAACTCGTGAAGGTGGAGTGGAGGTGGAATGTAGCTAAGCTAAATGGAACCAAGAGTGAATGGGTGCAAATGGCCACCCCTTAGGTCTTTTTATAGACCTAAGGGAGACTCTCTAGAGAAGTGTGGAACTCTCTAGAGAGAGCTCCAAGAGTGGCCGACCAAGGAGAGAGAAGGTGGTTTTTCGATCCACCATTTGTGGATCTACAATTTGAATGTCTCTTGGTTGCTATTTTTAGCAACCAAGAGTGGCGCCACCTTTGGAAGAACCTAGAACACTCTAGGTGGTGTGGGAGTGCGTGAATGGGTGTGCGTGTGTGTGTGTGTGTGTGGCCATGCCCTATGTGGCTAAGTGGTCTAGGTTAGGTCCTAAGGGGTTTGGGTTAGTGTAGGTCGTAAATTAGGGTTGCAAACCATAATTGCTAAGGGGGAAATGCAATTAAACTTAACACAAGTTTAATTGAATGAGTGTGAACCTAATTGAGAGTGAAATAACTCAATTAGGTTGGGCTTAGGTCAATTGGACTCTCACTGAGTCCAATTGGACTTGTATGGGTTGAGATCTGAGCTCAATTGGACTCTATGAGTCCAATTGAATAGGCTGATGAGATTGACTATAATCTAAGTCAATTAGGCTTAATGAGAACCTAATTAGGTTCTTGGGAAGGCTAAAGATGGTGTACTAGGGTTAGGGTACCTTAATTTAGGTTCCTAAGGGGTTGGAATTTGGTTTAGGGAGCTACTTACTCAAGATCAAGGCTTGAATTCCAAAATAGGAACTGAAGAGTAGTTCCAGACGTCCAATAAAAGTGTCAGATGACTTATAGTGAAAAATTCGAAGTCCAGACTTCAAGTCTGGATGTCTAATTAGAGTAAAGAAGGTTTCTAGGTTCTGTCTTGAGTATTATGTAGAAATTGGATGTCTGACCAAGTGTCTGGACGTCCAATAACACTGCTGAAGTGGGTTTAAGGTGTGCAGGAGTTGGCTAAGGGTTCTGGACATCCTATAACTCATTTGGACATCTAGATAGAGGCTGGAATTAGGGTTTTAAGGTTTCTTAGGATGTGGTGGCCTAATCTAAGGGTGGCTAAGGCTTGGGGAAGCTTCTAGGCTGTCCTAGGGCTAGGATGGACCTAAGTTCTTCACAATTTATTGCTTTATTTCTACTTAGTAGAATATCATACCTTAACTCCCTTACATTATTATCTACTACATCTAATCTAGGTCTTCCGCTCCAGCTCTGCTGCAACACCAGTTATCTTTATTCTTGATAAACGCCAGTTTATCATCATTCTTATGCATTAAAACAAACCTAGCTCTTAGGATTTTACTCCGCAAACGGGTTTTTGGGCTACATTTAGGCATAAAATAGGTTAGGCATGCATTGCATTTTTTATTATCGTTTTAATATGTTTTTGTGAGTGTTAGGGATGTACAGATATATAGATCCCTAAAACCCTAGCACTCAAGAAGGCAAATGGTGAAGGAGAAGCCCAGACTAGCTGGAACTCAGCCTAATCCAGCTCACCTCAGCTTGATCCAGCTCACCTCAGCTTGATCCAGCTCACCGCAGCCGGAACCTAGCTTACTTGAACTAGGGTTAGCTCATCCCAGCTCCATTCAACTAATCTCAGCTGGATGGCAGCTCAAGAGAGTTCACCTTAGCTCACCCTAGCTCAAGTCAGCTCAGATCCAGCTCAACTTAGCTGAGTCTAGCTCATCTCAGCTCCCATTAGTCCACAGGGAGCTCTAGCTAGCTCAGCTAAGTTGACAGGAGTTTACCCCAGCTCAGATCCAGCTACATCCAGCTCTACTTAGCTCCAGCCAGCTGAAGAAGAACTCATCCCAGCTTAGGAAGCTCAAGTCCAGCTCCCGGGGACTCAGCTTAGCTCAACTCAGTTGAGCTAAGCTACCTTAGCTGCCTCAACCAGCTTGATTCTCCCCGGGAGCACGAGACCTAGCTCACCTCAGCTCATTTTGGTAGAAGCTAGCTCACTTTAGCTTGGCTTAGCAACTAGCAAAGAACTAGCAAGCTAAGCCAGCTAGAGTAGCCCCATGCCAGCCTCTTCAGCAGCAGCCAGCTCTAGCTCCAACTCCAGACTTCTTCTCCTCAGCTCCTTCCTCCAAACCCTAGCTCCAACACCTTCTCCTCTACTCCTCCATTAGCTAAGCTAGCTTAGCTTAGATTAACTATGCTCCAACTTCCTTGGCTTGTACCACCCCAAAAACCCACCTACCAACTCCACCCAACTAGCTCCACCTAAGCTCCACATAAGCTAACCTACTTGGCACCAACCTAACCTACCCACCACCTCCAAAAGACACCTAAAAGTGGCGCCAAAAACTACCCATAACCACCCCTTAATGGCGCCACTTTTCCCTCCAAAATCCCCCCTCATCTCCACCACACAATCCCCCTTGAATCCATCTCCACCATCCACCTAACTCCCCTTCTAGAAGACCCCGTGTTGGCGCCAACATGGGGGTGTCTCTCCACCACCAAAAGACACCAACACCACCATAACCACCCCCTTTAACACCCCTTGGGTTGGCGCCAACTCACCCTAGCCATAGGATCACCAACCACCCTCATCCTTCCATCCTAGCCCTCCATTTCAAGGGGCACCTTAACCCCCCATCCTATTCTATAAAAAGCCACCACCTACCACAATTTTGGGGCATCCTCCATTAGTGTATTTTTCTACCTACATCCACCTATACCTACGCCCAAGGAGAAGGAGTAGAGAAGGAGATTAAAGGGGCACATCACCAGCCCTCTTGGTGCCTTCTTCTCCCCACTCTCTTCAACTTGGGCCACGCCAAGGAGGAGGACTCTTCCACTTCAAGAAGGACGGCCAGGCAAGGGAGAAGGACCTAGGGTGGACGTCCACCCTTGGAGAGAAGCTTAGGGCACGCCCCCTTAGGGCTTTCCTTGGAGGACATCACCTTGGCGGAGCACTGCAAGGAAGGAGTTGAAGGACTCTTTTCAAGATTGGGAGCCACCAACCTTGGAGCAAGAAGCCCTCTTCTTCACCATCTATCTAGAGGATTTGTGTTTTCCTTTCTTTATGTCAATTTTCTAGTAGTAGAAGCATTTTTCTACTAGGCATTTTTGTTAAACACTTTTTTTTTAATTATCTAGTTGCCTTCTTTGCAATTTCTTGTTTGCATTTCTATTTGCTTGTTTTTAGCATTCCT
This sequence comes from Thalassia testudinum, assembly GCA_037157565.1. NCBI lineage: Eukaryota > Viridiplantae > Streptophyta > Magnoliopsida > Alismatales > Hydrocharitaceae > Thalassia > Thalassia testudinum. Next base: position 7,021,290 of record JAZHRO010000056.1, read on the forward strand.
CACTCCCTCTCCCTAATTATTCTAGGCCTCCACTTGCCTAGAGTGAGCTTAGGGAGAGGCTCTACTTGCCACTTAGAAGTAGTATTTTAAATTGAAGTGTAAATCACCTTCCCGTCACCATTCCACATGTTGTCTTAATTTAAAACAAAAAAAAATGATATATTGAAAAATACCAAAAAGAAAGTTGAGATTGTATTCTAAGCAAGAGAATCACTATTGCAAACATTTAGCCTCCTTGGACGACCCTAGATACTCCCCTATCTAAGGATATAAATTTAAAAGCGAAAGCGGATTCGCGTGTTACAACGACGTTAAAAACCCGCTTTTACAAATCACGCATATTTCGCTATCAATTCTTCAGATCCAGCTTTAGATCCAGCTTCAGATCTAGCTTCTGATCAGCTTATTACCTGCAATTGACATAATGCACCTAATCAGTACATTATAGCATTATTTTATGCATAGCTAAAAGAAAGCAATAAGGATGCAAATAATGCTTATGCATGCATGAACTACCCTAGCTTATGCTAAGTCCTAGCCTAATTTAGTTCAATTAAGACCTATGATTGCTGTGCAATCAAGCATCCCTACGGGTTACAGGATTTCCCCCACCTGACCTTCCTTGTCACTGCAGCCAGGTAGATTGAAATACATGAATTGAGACCTTAAGTCTACCAATTTTAGTTCTACCTTGTGCCTTGAATTTCACTTGATTAGAAGTTGATTCAATTTGTGGCCTAATTTGGAGGTTGGTTGAGCCACAAGGTGGACCAACTTCACTTGACCTGCTCTAAAGATGGAGGATGGAATTTGGGTCAAGACCCAATAATCACCTTGAATTGACTCTCAGGTTATTAGATCCAAAATTTTAGAATTCAAGTGAATTTAGAGCCTGATTTTAGGGTTTACTTCAATAGATCTTTTCAAACAAGGGCTTAGGTGGCACACGAATGTAGGAAGATCAGTTTCCTTTAATGTTGTCAAATGTGTATTAACACTTTAAATCCCTAAAGTAGAAACCCTAATTGGATCTCTTTCAAGTCTAATTTGATCTCAAATGTGGCACCTTGGACTTAAAGAAGAAAGTGAGTAGTTCAAGATGTCGAGAATTTAAGTGTAAATCCCTAGTAGGTACAGGAAATCAGGAATGGGATTTCTAAACAAATCATCTCAATCTTCAATCAGATATCAATCAAGTTCGTAAATTAAGAAACTTAGCCTTTAAATTATACTTACTAGAAAAATAAGGCAAGTGAATCCTAATTCATTTGTTTCCTTTTCTCTTTCCCAAGATTAGGAGGTGATTAGGGAAGAAGAGAAATTTTACCTGCCCCTGGAGTGGTCGATTCCGTGGAAGATCTCTTCGTGATGTACCTTGCAAAATCACAAGCAAAGCAAATAGGTCAAGTTTGTAATAAGTTTACTCAAATAAGATATGACTAGTGGTGAATTGTGCGTTGCTCCCCGGCAATGACGAGTCGATTGTTCGCTTTAAAATCATTTGTAGTTTTATGTGGTGGAAAAATCGACTAATCAACAATTAATATAACCACTCAATTAGGAGCGGGTCGTATCCACAGGGAGGCAATGATGCAATAATATCTCAATTATTTCGTATTCGTTCAATCTCGTGAGAAATCCGTAGTCAAATCTAATATGAAATGCGACGGAAAGAAGATGCACAATATCTTGAAAACATAAGGGTAGATGTGAAATTTTTCCTCACTGAAATATTCAATAAACATGTGATGATTTTATGCATTTTTCCATTGACATGTATAAATAAAAATTATGCACATTTAAATCCCAAAACCAATGTCAAACAATGTTAATTACAAAAGCCAGGCAATTGTAAGAGAGCTTGAGTATGAAGTTGTAAATTTTACCACAATAAAATATTCATAAACCAAAATTCTTTTTCCTGGCAATGGCATGAAATGTAATAACTAATTAAGTCCAAAACAGAGGATTTTAACTCTCTCCTCCTCGCGATCGGGAGAGAGGTTCAATGGAGGAGAGGTTCGCACAGGCGGTTGGTTGAAGTGAGGTCGTCGCGGTGGTGGCAGCTGCACGTCGAACAGTGGCCGGAGTTGGCCTGTCAGAGCTCTGGTGAGGTGGGTTGTGCTGGTGGCTACACCTGCTGGAGGAGGGGCGGCTGTGCGTGCGTTGGACTGCTGCAGGTGGTGCTCGTGCGTGGGCTGCTGTTGCGCACATTGAGCCCGCACGCATTGCTTTAGGCGCTGCAGATGGCGGGGGATGCTGCAGGTGGAAGGTGCGGGCGTGCTGCAGATGGCAGGGGGCGCTGCAGGCGGAAGGCACGGAGAAGAATGCGCGCCTGCTGCGTGCTGGTGGGCACGCACTGTAGGGTGCTGGCGGGCACGCATTAGAAGCTGGAGGTGACACGCGTGTGTGGGCTGGCAGTTAGCCCTGGAGGTGAAGTGTGTGTGTGGGCTAGCGGTCTTGTGCAGCTTGAGGGATGCGGGTGTGAAGGAGCGGTTGGTCCTGCTGCTGTGTGTGCAGGTGGTGTGATGCGGGCATGGAGTAAGCGGGTGGGTGGCGCTGGAATAGATGCTGCAGGAGATGGTTCAAGCGTGCAACCGGAGGGGTGCGGGCGTGGAATGAGTGGCTGGTTGCTGCTGAAGTGTGGGTCGAAGCTTTAGACATCCAGGAAACTTCCTGGACGTCTTAACTGACTGAGGAGTGAAATTTCAGTGGCTACGGCGGTGGTTGTTGGTGACGACAGCGAGGGAGGTGCACGGCGAGGTGCTCACGGTAATGTGGACGATCTCCGGATGGCGGTGTGGCCTGTCACACCACACGCCCACAGTGGTGGAGACTCGTCGCCATGGTTGAGGTCGGCGGTGTGGAATGGAAGAGAGACGAACTCTCTACACAGTGGTGGGTCGGTGGTGGAGGCCTACTGAGCTCGGCTACCTCCTCCTCTCTTTTGAAATCAGTTGCCCCAACCAGATCCAACACATCCGCTCCTCCTTGATTGGGTTCTTCACTGTGGCAGCTGGAGGAAGAAATGCAGCCGTTGCATGTAGAAGAAGAATAAAAAATAATGATAAAATATTATGGTTATTTTTATACAAACCCTCAACTTTTATGTTAACCTAAATTAATGCATGCAATGTACCTAATTGGTTAACTACTGCAATTCTAAGTTAATTCTAATTGCATTTAAATATGAATAAGATGCATGAATTATGTAATTAAATTAGAAATATGAATTAATCTATTTACATCCTAATTTATTCTAAATAAATGTTAGAATTAACCTAATGTCTAGGCACTTAAATACTTAAATAGCCCACAAATATGGGCTAATCAAATACCCCCATACCTAGTTTTTGCTAGTCCCATGCAAAATTAAGCGAAACCTAGCACTCCAAATAGACTAGTCAACCCAATCGGTCTTCCTTCAGAAACATATTCAGTTCAGACTCTAGACCTATGGTTCCCAAGTAGTTGCTAAGTTACAGACTAGGTTAGCTAAAGACGAGTTGCAGACACAAGTTTCCCTAATTTCTGACTCTACCCTAAGGTTTATTGATCCCTGAGATTAAAGCATCCGTGCATGTGCATTGGTCTGAGTTATTTGAGTTAAAGGAAAAAGTTTTTTTTTTTTTTGAATAATATATATATATATTTGTTTGATTCTTCTAAGTCTAACCTCAGATCAGCTATCAACATGGTCTGTGTCGGATTCATTGTCCCCATTACCATACCTCGAAGGGTGCCTGGCTTTCGATGCTTCGAGATAGCACCACCCATAACGACCCCAAGAACTCCTGGCAATTGACACTTCGAGATAGTATCGCCCATGGATTTCTTAAGCGAATTCAGGCCTATGGCAATTGGCACTTCGAGATAGGGCCGTCCATGGTACCTGAACTGCACAATGCGCTTACATGCCCCCAGTAGGATGGATATCCTAAGAGACAAGCGTCGAGGAGGTAATATGTTATCATCACATCCTCAAGGTGAGTATATACTCCACCTCTCTTACGGCGGGAACTCTTCCAATCAAATTGTGTTTTCAAGACTCTCTTAAGTCAAAACTAAGAGAACCAAATCTCTTTTAAGAAAGAAAGAAATTAAGTTGATTACCAGACTAAGTGTGTGAAATTTGGATGCTTGGGTTACAGGGATCCATAAACCAAAAGGTAGAACAAGACTCCAGGTACTACCCCACCTTTTAACTCAAACCCTAGCTTTCCTTCCTCAACCTCTTGAGGAATGGTCCGTAACTTAACTCCTACTTAAGTTTTTAAGTCCACAAAGAATCCTAAAGGTCTAAAGCTAGTAGCTCATTTAGCTTCTAAAGTTTAACCCTAGAATTAACTTAGTCTACCCTAGAGTTCTGATTTGCTTAAGAATGCAGGGCCTAGCCAGTTAAGCTCAAAACATTTTTTTTTTTTTAAATGCAAATGTATGCAAGGAATGCACTATGCTATGTATATTCCCAAGTGCAACCCCCATGCCTAAAATCTGCAATGTCCTCATTGCATAGAAGGATATTACCTGGGTCAGAGCTGGGTTGCATAGCCAAAGAACCTGCAAATCAGGTTCCAGGATTGCAGAAATAGGCCCTAAAAATGAGCAAAGTAATGCTGCCTAGAAAATAGGTAACCTAGGATGTTGGCGAGCTGATGATGAATCCCGATAGCAAATTCTCGCCCAACAAAGATGGGAATGAAATCTTCCCAGGTCACCAGAGGAGGTTCTAAAGGATAAACAGATATAACAACTTCCAAAGGGGTAGGGGGAGGATGACAAGGATCCTCCAAAAGGAATGGAGAAAGAACGGTGCAGAGATAAACCCCCAGGGTAATGGACTGACTAAAGAAATCATCAATCCATACCCGATACTCCATTATGGGAAATATTGGTCTGTTAAGCCCCCTGGTCAGAACAAAAGTGAGCAATTCTCTAAGGCAAGGATCGTCTAGGGTGTCCAAGTTACGAGGTTGCGGGATGGCCATAAGATCTAGGTTGGGTTTAATCAGCTCGGTGTCCATCCCTAACACTCTTTCTAAATCCTCAATTTCATCCCTAGCATTCCTTGCACCATCACATGTATCTTCCTGCTCTTCATCAAGAGTCACAATTTCGCTTTCAGATATAAGCGAATCAGAGGGTGACTTCGAAATGAATGAAGGCAGGTTGGAAGCAACAGATCTAGGGATTATCCTATCAATGTCATCCCCGGGTTTTTGTTCTTTACTCAAATCTTCCCCAGAGTCTATATGTGAATCCACATAAATCTTAGAAATTGCTTCCAAATTTTCCATCATTTCATCATGAGGAGAAATACCATCAATGGTTGTGCTAAGGAAACCTAATTTGGTCAAATTTGTGACATCCTCAGGGACTAACTCTTCAAATAAGACATAATCACCCTTAGTGTCACTCCAAATCTTGAATGTAGGTTCCTCATATAATTCGTCTTTCTCCTCATCACACAATTGATCATGTACCCGAGGTCTAGAATCATTTAATATCTCAGCAGATCCCTTAGGGTGCTCTATCTGAGATAAATGGTTTACACTGGTAACATCAGACTCCTCAGATAGGTCAATTTCTTTCAGGTTAGGTTCCCTAAGGGTGGGCTTGAGTTCCATATCGTGATCAGAAGGGAGGGTAGGATTAACAACTTGACTTCGACCCACTTCATCAAATGTCACGAAAATACTATCATCTAGGTCGAGGTCTTCCAATGGTACCATCATTCCCTTCTTTTAACTCCAATATAATTCAGGTGGATACTCAACCTTGTCATCATCTTCCTCGGGTTGCCACCTTTCTTCATCCAATGCATAGCTACTTTCATATATGTCTTCCTCCCACTTAAGGTGTGATCTCTCAAGGAAGTGTCATCTAATGGGGAGGTTTCAAAATCGATCCTCGAAAAGTAGCTATTCTCCCCAGAATTTCCCTCCAACTTAAAGTGTAGCTCTCCCACAGGAGATGCATCTATTGTAGAGGGGTGTACGTCATCCTCAATGGGGTAGATTGGGTAGCTAATTTCATCTCTTTCTTGTTGGCCTACTCTCAAAGATTCTCCTAACAATTCAATCATTTCATTTTGCATTTTCTGTATTTCCATCTTCAAAGAGGAGAGGTCATTTCTATCATGAGAAAAATCAGGCTCAGGCTTATAGTACCCAGGAGTGTCTGTCCAACCATAATAATTTTTCAGGGAGGGTGGGTTGGGTATTTCTATGGTGTGTGGGATATTGGGCAAAGCAAATCTCGCTCCTAGGTTCTGCTCACTGATTTGGGGCTTAATCAGGCCAATACTCCTATAATAGGAGTAAAATGGATCCCAATGATTGTCATTATGTCCATCAAGGGATGGACCATCTCGACGTCTGGGATCGAAGGATGCAGAATGGGGGTGAGGGTGTGGGCAAGATGTGAAAGGATGAAAATCAATGTCGTCCATTCTAACTCACACCTTAATCAGAATTCCCCAAGCAAAACACAATTCAAACAGGACTTTTTAGGTCTTTCCCAATTTAGGCTTTTGATTTTAAGTCAGATTGCAGGTGATAATACAATTTGTTCAATCAATTTATGCGCCTATTGTTGACCGACGGCTCTCCTAAGAAGACCTAGATGGAACTTAGGTGTTCTTCCCTAAATCTCAAATGGTAGAGCAACTCCAAAGACGGAAGATCGAGGGATGCAAGTAAGCCTAAGCCTTCTTTTGAAGCTGTGCTTTCGCGGTGCTTCTTAACTACCCCCAAAAATCCGTGACAGGGTATCCCCCTCTTTGGATTTACAAAACCTTTGATCTCAAGTTCCGAACACTTCAGAATCCAACGATAGGAGGGCTCTTGTCCTAGTATTTCCAAACCTAAGGAGTGTCTAAAAGCGTGCCATGGTGCAAGCGAAATAAGTGTGCATACACCACAAAAGATTTTGAATTTTGAATCACACGCCAAGTTTGAAAATCAAATCCTTGGTTTTTAAAATGTCCCTCCTTTAATTAGTCCTTTTTCTAAAAAATATGTGACCACTTGTTTAATTTATTCAATACAGATTAGGTGGTCTTCGCATTAAGTCTAAATGCAATGCGTGATCAAGAGTAGGATGCAAAGTAAGAGAATGCATACCTTGCTTCCAGCAATCAACGTTGCAAGAATGCATGCAATGCAAAGAAGTAAATCTAGAGGCTGCTCATATAGACCTGAATGGTTTGTCCTAAGGGCAGGTAGCTTCTAGCAGGTAGCTCATTTTTTTTTCTTTTAAACTACTTATGCACAAGCAAATAAAAGTAATCAATAAACTAAAAACCTAAATCTAAAGAAAAGGGAACAGGCTCCCAAAAATTACCCAACACGGGCCTAAAACAAAATCGGGGAACAAACCCCTCAAAATATACCCCAGAACAAGGGTTTCAAACCAAATGCAATGAAAAATTAAATCTAAAGTCTTAATTCTACTCTAATCAGATTAGCGACTAAATGTACAATGATGACCGTCGCATCCTCATCCTTCTCCTCCTCTGCAAGGTAGCTCGACCAATCTCTCCTCTGACGACGTCAAGGGTCGCCTCTCACGATGGCTGATTCCTCGCGCAAATTTCTCGCATAGAAATAAAAAAAAAAAATTAATCAAATCACTGTACAATTGAGAAATAATCAAAATAAAATCAGGTGAAATTACTACGTCTGTTGCCTCCCTAGCAACGTCGCCATTTTGACGAATCGATTGTTAGCTTTAAAATCGTTTGTAGTTTTATGTGGTGGAAAAATCAACTAATCAACAATTAATATAACCACTCAATTAGGAGCGGGTCGTATCCACAGGGAGGCAATGATGCAATAATATCTCAATTATTTCGTATTCGTTCAATCTCGTGAGAAATCCGTAGTCAAATCTGACATGAAATGCGATGGAGAGAAGATGCACAATATCTTGAAAACATAAAGGTAGATGTGCAATTTTTCCTCACTGAAATATTCAATAAACATGTGATGATTTTATGCATTTTTCCATTAACATGTATAAAGAAAATTTGTGCACATTTAAATCCCAAAACCAATGTCAAACAATGTTAATTATAAATGCCAAGCAATTGTAAGAGAGCTTGAGTATGAAGTTGTAAATTTTACCACAATAAAATATTCATAAACCAAAATTCTTTTTCCTGGCAATGGCATGAAATGCAATAACTAATTAAGTCCAAAATAGAGGATTTTACCTCTCTCCTCCTCGCGATCGGGAGAGAGGTTCAATCGAGGAGAGGTTCGCACAAGCGGTTGGCTGAAGTGAGGTCGTCGCGGTGGTGGTAGCCGCACGTCGAGCGGTGGCCGGAGCCGGCCTGCTGGAGCTCCGGTGAGGTGGGTTGTGCCGGTGGCTGCACCTGCTGGAGGAGGGGTAGCTATGCGTGTGCTGGACTGCTGCAAGTGGTACGCGTGCATGGGCTGTCGTTGCGCACACTGAGCCCACACGCACTGCTGTAGGCGCTGCAGATGGCGGGGGATGCTGCAAGCGGAAGGCGCGAGCATACTGCAGATGGCAAGGGGCACTACAGGCAGAAGGCGCGTAGAAGAACGCACGCCTGCTGCGTGCTGGCAGGCGTGCGCTGCAGGGTGCTGGTGGGTGCGTGCTGGAAGCTGGAGGTGATGTGCAGGCGTGGGCTGGCGGTTATAGCTGGAGGTGAAGTGCGTGTGTGGGCTGGCAGTCTTGTGCAGCTGGAGGGACGTGGGTGTGAAGGAGCGGCCGGTCCTGCTGCTGTGTGCGCGGGTGGTGTGATGTGGGCGTGGAGTGAACGAGTGGGTGGAGCTGGAATAGATGTTGCAGGAGGTTGTTCAAGCGTGCAACCGGAGGGGCACGGGCGTGGAGTGAGTGGCCGGTTGTTGCTGAAGTGTGGGTCGAAGCTTCAGACATCCGGGAAACTTCCCGGACGTCTTAACTGACTGAGGAGTGAAATTTCAGTGGTTGCGGTGGTGGTTCTTGGTGACGACGGCAAGGGAGGTGCACGGCGAGGTGCTCACGGAAATGCGGACGATCTCCGGATGGCGGTGTGGCCTATCACACCACACGCCCACGGTGGTGGAGACTCGTCGCCATGGTTGAGGCCGACGGTGTGGAATGGAGGAGAGACGAACTCTCTGCATAGTGGTGGGTCGGTGGTGGAGGCCTACTGAGCTCGGCTACCTCCTCCTCTCTTTTGAAATCAGCTGCCCCGACCACATCCAACACATCTGCTCCTCCTTGGTTGGGTTCTTCACTGCGGTAGCTGGAGGAAGAAATGCAGCCGTTGCACGTAGAAGAAGAATAAAAAATAATGATAAAATATTATGGTTATTTTTATACAAACCCTCAACTTTTATGTTAACCTAAATTAATGCATGTAATGTACCTAATTGGTTAACTACTGCAATTCTAAGTTAATTCTAACTGCATTTAAATATGAGTAAGATGCATGAATTATGTAATTAAATTAGAAATATGAATTAATCTATTTACATCCTAATTTATGCTAAATAAATGTTAGAATTAACTTAATGTCTAGGCACTTAAATACTTAAATAGCCCACAAATATGGGATAATCAGGCAACAACACTAAAATTTTTCGTGCATATATCATCGAGTTAAGAAATGTATGTGTCATAGTATAGTCGACAAAACCGCTATAGCATTTAAATTTATAAGAGTGCTCAAAAACAGAGAATGTGAGTCCGAGGTCATTCGCATGGAGCAAATATGGAATTCACAACACTAATTGCAATGCAAAAATAGATGAGCACAATAATTAAATGTCACAAAGATATGTAGTGAATAAACTACTCAGAATGATATTCAATGATAGATCAATGTAGCTTAAGAATAACGAGATGAAAAAGGATAGAAGAATGCAAAAATAATGGTGATTTAGATCACCACATAAATCCTCTAATTAAGCATACATCCCACCATTCAATTTAACCAAATATTCCAACAGTAATCTGGATCAAGTATCAGCCAAATAAATCCACAATAACCTCAATCAGTCATCGCCAAAGTTCCACAGACAACTTAAGTATCAGAGCCTCATAACAAGGCACAAGCCTTTATCAACTCAGTGCAAGGCTTCAGGGCACAGAGCCTCATTAAACGCACAAGGGTGAATGTTCTTCCTCAAAGGCTAAGCATTAGCTTTCCTCGACACGCACCCCGAAGGAGATAAACCTAAAGCAAAACCCTCCCCCTTCCTTCTCAAATTTCCTTTCTCTTTCTTCCAGAACTAGGTTTAGGGCAAATTGGGTATATGGGTCAGTTCTAGGTCTGTGTGCATGTGTGCACAGGTGAGGAGTGAGTGCAAGGAGGTGCGTGCATGGGGGACCTAACCTGCCGTGTTACTGGCCAAAGAGGTAGCAACACAAAATCAATTTATACGCGGAGAAGAGGTCATCCACGCTTGATGTAGGACTATCTTCTCCATTGTCGCCAGCAGCTGAAACTGCCTCAAATTGTAACTGTTGCTAGTGATCTTCTCTTCAATTGGAGCAGCGTCTGGACCTGTGGATGTCTTCCACAACACCTGGAAGTTGCAAAAACGTCGAAGCAGGTCGGAGCACGCCATTGATGGAGGTGATGAATGGCAGAGACAAGGTGTCCCACGAGAGTCCCTGAAGCATGAAAATGACCTCTCGACCTAATTAGAATAGCTCAGGGGCTTTGCCATGAGGTGCGAAAGGAGATGGTGGGGTTAATTTGGTGAACGGGGGCATATGGTGGCTGGACAGGGTCAGAGAGGGTGAATGGTGGAGGATATGTTTGGTGGAGGTGTTGAGTGTGGGAAACCCTCAATTTCTTGAGGGGTTTTGATGAGGGTGAAGCGACGGAAGTTTTAGGAGTGGTGGTGTGCCATTTGGTGAGCTGTGGAGTGCATGCGACCACACCAGATGTATGTCAGACATGGAGAAGACGATGGGGAAGAGAGGTGGTCGGCGACTGAATTGATAAGGTGAAGGTTTGTTCCTAATCTAGGGAGAGAGGGGAGTTGAAGGGACCTAATTACGGATGAAGAGGGGGAGGAATTGTGCCAACTTTGATTGGTCGGATGCCAAGAAGGAGAAGTCCTCTGATGAGAGAGACAACAACGTCTGAAGGGGGAGGAAGCTCTTGGTAGGTATGGCGAGGAGCGGACGATGGAGGGAAGAAGTTTCTCTCTGCCTATAGTATGTGGTAGAGGGCGAAGAAGACAGAGTAGAGGGGTCGTCGGTGCTGCGGTCGGAGGCGATCGAGGGGGAAGAACTTGAAGAAATTGAGGCCTAACTGAGCTAAAGAAGATGGCTTGAGGATCTAGAGCTTATATGGAGCTCAAGTCCAAGCTCTAAACAAGGGAAGAGGCTCTATTTACTTGGGGATTATGTAATGACCCGGTTCTCGAGTCCCTACGAGACACGAGAACCGGACCGACTCAACTAATCCCAAGACCTAGTCGTCCAACGAGGAAGTAACCAAAAGAGCAGTAAAATAAACCACATTCAGCATGAATATAACTAACAGTAAGAAAGTACAGCAGTAAGGAAAGAAACTACCACAGTATGTACCACCACAACAGTAGAACAACATTCATAATGTAATTTGAACTGCAGGTAAAGAAAGTACAGTGGAAACAAGAACTACTCACTACAACGTAACAAAAAGAGGTACAAGAGACAGTGGTAACTCTACTGGACCCTACTCGGCCCAGCGTCCTCTGCAGCCGCTGACCCTGGCTGCTCAACACCTGGTCCTGAAAAAGGTAACGAGTGTAACACGTCAGCAAAACGCTGAGTAGAGTGGCAACTAAAACTAAAGACAACAATAGAGTGTACAGTAGCTGTTATGTTCCATTACTTTCTTTATTCACATCTTTCAATTGTCTCACTATTTCATTTATTCCTCAGATCTTTTTCTTGATCTCGAATGTTCCTTGTGGGAACGATCTTGATTGCAGTCTTTTCCAAAAAGTAGAAGTAGCACGTGGTGCTCTCCTGGTCGGGAGAGTCCCCCGTGGTGATCCTACCCTCAGTCAACCACCCCAAGGTCACTGACAGACGTAACGGTGACTACGGCATGCGCGATAAACGCACAGGTAGCTAACCCGTACTGGCACGCGGTCAGTCATTTTCGTTAACGGGTGCGCCCGAAGCACAGCACGGAACCAGTCCAGGGTAGAGCCCTCTCAGTAACAGGGGTCCAACCCCTCCACAGTAACCAAACCGGGGCCTTGCCCCTCCACAGTCCGCTCACCCTCGCCTGACTACCCTAGTTTGCCCCAGTGGGCCTAAACAAGTCGGTGTAGGAGGCTAGCAGAACCCCGGGGCCCGTGGGGTAGCTAGTACCTCCCTACACTAGTAGCTCTCCTTGGTACTACGTACGCGAGGGCCAGCAAGTCGGTACAGAGTGGCCAGTCCTAACCCCGGGTCCCTGGGGCGGCTGGCTCCGCTCTGCACTAAACAGGGGGACAGTCGCTCTCCTTGGTACTCCGTACTCAAGGGCCAGCTCACTTCCCCAATACTATTCCATTCTGTTTCCAGGAGTTCTACTCCTACTTCCCCGTAGGGTTCCATCCTTTTTACTCAAACATCCAGGTTTCACTTTCCAGTTTCACATTCTTACAATCCATGTTCTCAACCACGTTATTTATTCACAACAGGCAGCTGTTAATTCAAATTACAGGCAGCTTTATATCTCTTTCCATTTTCCAAGATTGCAGTATTATACATTCCACTAGTTTTCCCATCCCAGGATTCATACCATATCCTAGGATCTATCATACAATCTAGTTTTCCAGCCCTAGGATTCATGCAACACCTAGGAGCTATCATTCCATCTATTTCTCATTCCTAGGATTCATGCAACGTCCTAGGTTCTATTTATGGTTCCATAATTTAACAGATTTTATTAATAACTTAAAGCCACTCTACCAGGTACAACGGGAGTAATGGGGGCGTGGTCGGGAATCCCGTGTGCTCCGCGACCCCCGAGACTGCAACAGAACGGGGTCCTATCACAAGGATCAAACACAAGGAGTATCTCAAAACAGTGTATAGCTACTGTAGACGGGTAGAGGAATTAATTCCGAAAAGAACGCAACTCGAATCGCGGAAAACGGAACCCGAACGAGCCCTAAACGGGTCGAAAACGATGACACTGTGCAAAATCAGACGTCTGGAACTTCTTCCAGACGTCTTAAAAAGTGGATCAGAGAATTACCTTGTTCTGCGTGGTTTCTCAGACGCCCAGAAGTCTGCGGGGATGTCTGGCCTAGCTCCCAGACGTCCGATGGTCACCCCGGACGTCTGGAGGTCGCTCCCACCGTCTGGTACTACAGCCAGACGTTTGATTCGCGTTGGATGGCGAATCACCGAGCCTGCGCACACCCATCTCTCTCCCTCAGTACGGTCAGTCGACAGGAAGGAAGAGGAAGACGGAAAACTCACCTTTCAGACGTCTGGACAGTCTTCCAGACGTCGACCTCGCCGTCTGGCTATCAGCACAGACGTTTGATTCTGGAAATTTTTCCAGAACCAGGGCGTGACTCGCCCTCCGCTCGCGACGCCGCCCTCGTCGCACCTCGTGCGCCTGCTGCTCGAGCCGTAGCAGGCCTCCAGCGTCGTTCCGCGCCCGCTGCGCTCCCCGCCGGCCGGCCCTGGCAGCCCCGGCGAGCTCGCCCTCACAGCTGAGCGCCGCTCTAGCACGCAGCACCCCCTCCACGCTCACTGCGGCCGTCGCCGCCGCAGCAACCCCGCGCCCGCTCTCGCGCTCGCTCACTGGAAGAAGAAGAGGAAAAAGGTGGAGGCGACGGAAACGAGGGGAGGCGTGGTCTTTTTAAGGCCGCGCGAGGAGGAGAGAGAGGGAGCACGGCAGCGGCGTCTGCAGCCGCAGAGAGAAGAATAAGCGAATATGTGGTCTACGCGCTCAGGCGCGCAGACGACCCACACATGTCGAAAATAACTGATTTCCAGATGTCTGGAAACGATCCCAGACGTCTGGTCAGACGTCTGGATGTGATCCCAGACATCTGGTCCGACGTCTGGGACACCTCCCAGACGTCTTAAAAGACGTCTGGGGCACGCGTTTGTAACAGTATAACAAACTCAAAGGAAGTTTCATCCCCGAAACTTGCGCCAACTAGGGTGCGGGAAAAGATGTCCAATTAACCATAACAAACTCAAAGAGGACCGAAGTCGGTCCGAAAAGACGTACCCACGAAAAGCTCCGGGTACCGCTCCCGCATTGCCGCCTCAGGCTCCCAGGCAGCCTCCTCGTACCGCTGGCTCCTTCAGAAAACCTTTACCAGGGGTACTTGCTTTCGTCTCAAACAGCGGATGACTCGGTCTAGGATCTGCACTGGCCGCTCGGGGTAGGTCAGGTCGTCGCCCACCTCGACGCTCTCGTGACTTAGTATGTGACTGGGATCGGCTACGTACTTCCTGAGGTTGGACACGTGGAACACGCCGTGCACACCAGAAAGCTGCGGGGGGAGGGCAAGCCGGTAAGCAACGGGTCCAACCCGCTCCAGGACCTCAAAGGGCCCCACAAACCTCGACGCGAGCTTCCCTCTCACCCCAAACCGCTGTAAGCCCTTCATGGGTGAGACACGAAGGAAGACGTGGTCCCCAACCTCAAACTGCACCTCTCTGCGTCTCCGATCCGCGTAGCTCTTCTGTCTGCTCCTGACAGTGCGGAGTCATCTGTGGATCTGCTCGACTACCTCCTGACTCTGCCGGATCAACCTGGGGCCAACCTCCCACTTGGTCCCCACCTCAACCCAACTCAAGGGTGCCGTACACTACCGTCCGTACAGAGCCTCGTAGGGAGTCATGCCGATGCTAGAGTGATAGCTGTTGTTGTATGCAAATTCTGCCAGGGGCAGGTGCTCCTCCCAAGAGCCCCTCTAGTCCAGTACACAGGCACGCAAAAGGTCCTCAAGTGTCTGTATCGTGCGCTCAGACTGTCCGTCCGTCTGGGGTTGGTAAGCCGTGCTAAACCTCAACCTCGTCCCCAAGGCCTGCTGAAACTCAGCCCAAAACTGGGATGTAAAGCAGGTATCCCGGTCGGATACGATCTCTCACGGAACTCCGTGTAGTCGTACCACATCACGGATATACCTCTCTGCCAACTGTGCTGGTCCCAAAGTGACTCGGATCGGCAAGAATCGCGCCGTCTTCGTCAGTCTATCCACTATTACCCAGACTGCGTCGTGTCCCCGCTGGGTAATAGGTAAGCCCACCACCAAGTCCATGGTGATGCTCTCCCACTTCCACTCTGGCACTGGAAGCGGCTGGAGCGGCCCTGCAGGCCTCTGATGCTCGGCTTTCACATGCTGGCACACTAAGCACTGCTGCACGAACTCACCCACATCCTGCTTCATCCCTCTCCACCAAAACTCGCGTCTCAAGTCGTGGTACATTTTCGTGTTTCTGGGATGTATGGTGAATCTGGAACCGTGTGCCTCAGTCAGGAGCTCTCTCAACAGCTCCTCGTCTCTGGGAACGCACAACCGTCCCCTCAAGCGTAGCACCTGGTCTGTGAAAGAGAAATCCCCTGGGTCTCCTGACAGTACTCTGTCGCGCAAAGACTGCAAGTACGGATCGGCCATCTGTCCTGTGATGATGCGGTCTATCAGCTCTGGCCTAGTCTGCCGTGTCACCGTCACTGCCCCACAGTACCCTCGTAACTCTAGAGGTCGCCAACTGCCTACCTCCTCCAAAAGGCTCCAACTCTGTAACTGTAAACTGGCCAAGCGTGCGGGCACCTTACGGCTCAAGGCGTCAGCCACCACATTGGCCTTTCCCGGGTGGTAGGAGATGCTGCAGTCGTAGTCCTTCAGGAGCTCCAACCAACGTCTCTGTCTCATGTTGAGCTCCTTCTGGTCAAAAAGATATCTAAGGCTCTTGTGATCAGTAAAAATTTTGAAGGTCTCACCGTACAAGTAGTGCCTCCAGGTCTTCAACGCGAAGACAACAGCTGCCAACTCTAGGTCATGGGTAGGGTAGGTATGCTCATGGGGCTTCAGTTGCTGCGAAGCGTAAGCGACAACGTGACCCCTCTGCATGAGCACACCTCCTAACCCCTGCAAGGAGGCGTCCGTGTACACAACGAACCCGCCACTAGTGTCAGGGATGGTGAGCACGGGAGCCGAGGTCAACCTCTCCTTCAGCTCCAGAAAACACGCCTCACAGGCGTCTGTCCAAGCGAAAGGCATGTCCTTCCGGGTCAACTGTGTCATAGGACGTGCAATCTGTGAAAATCCTCTGATGAAACGTCTGTAGTAGCCTGCCAGTCCCAGGAAACTGCGAATCTCAGTGACTGAACGCGGTCTCTCCCACCTGAGTACTGCCTCGACCTTGGCTAGGTCCACCGCCAAGCCGTCTCCAGAGATCACATGACCTAAGAAGGTCACCTCCCTCAACCAGAACTCGCACTTGCTGTATTTGGCGTACAGCCGGCGTCGTCTCAGAGTGTCCAGAACCATCCGCAAGTGCTGTCCGTGCTGCGCCCGATCTCTAGAATAGATGAGTACATCATCTATGAATACCACCACGAACTGGTCCAAGTAAGGTCTAAAGACCCGGTTCATCAGGTCCATGAAAGCAGTGGGGGCATTGGTCAACCCAAACGGCATGACCAAAAACTCGTAGTGTCCGTACCGGGTGTGGAAAGCTGTCTTGGAGACGTCAGTCTCCCTGATCCTCAACTGGTAGTATCCCGACCTCAAGTCGTTCTTGGAAAACACCGTGGCACCCCGCAACTGGTCAAACAAGTCGTCGATCCTCGGCAGCGGATATTTGTTTTTGATGGTGACCCTATTCAGCTGTCGGTAGTCCACACAAAGGCGTAAGGTCCCATCCTTCTTCTTCACAAACAGTACCGGGGCTCCTCAGGGAGACGCACTGGGCCTCACGAAACCTTTTTCCAAAAGGTCCTGTAACTGAGACTTGAGCTCTCGTAGCTCAAGTGGTGCCATCCTGTACGGCGCGGTGGAGATGGGGCTGGTCCCTGGTACTAGTGAGATCTCAAACTCGATCTCACGCTCGGGCGGTAGTCCTGGTAACTCGTCTGGAAACACGTCAGGGTACTCTCTGACCACCGGGATGCTCTGGAAGTCTGCCACAGGGCTGGGCTCTGCCACCACACAAGCTAGGAAGCCCTCACACCCCTGGCTCAAAAGTCTCGCCGCCCGAAGTGCTGAAATGCACCTGAAACCTCCGTCCACTGGCTGTCCATGAAACTCGAAAGAAGGCAACTCTGGAATGGAGAAGACGATCTTCCTCTCAAAACAATCCACCAAGGCGTGGTAAGCGGACAACCAATCCATCCCCAGAATCACTCCAAAGTCCTCCATCTGTATCATAATCAGGTCAGCCGGTAGGCTATATCCCCCGACGCTGACCTCACAATCCGTGTACACCTCCTCAGCTACAAACAACTGACCACTCGGACCTCTGATTACGAAAGGATTCTCTAACAGTGTATAATCCCGGTCCAAACTAATTGCGAAACTGGCTGCAACAAACGAGTGCGTAGCGCCGGAATCGAAAAGCGTGTAAATGAGTCTGCCGGAAACTGAAACCATACCTGCTACCACCGATCCCGAAGCTCTGGCGTCCCTGTGTGTCAAGGCGTTGATACGCCCTTCAGCTCTAGGTGCGGACGAAGCAGCCACACTCTGCGTCGGACGGGTAGGTGCTAGCCGGTACCCTCATCGTGACGGCTGTCCTCCTCCTCGCGCCTAGGAACCGCGGTCTCCTGCGCGCCCTCCAGTGCTCTGCGCGGGGAGTATCTGCTGACCTCCTGCCCTAGATGGGCAGTCCCTCCTGATGTGGCCCGGCTGGCCACACTGGTAGCAGAGGGGAACCCGACTCCCTTCCTCAGTGGGTCCCTGCTGTCGGCTAGGCGGGGGTCCGATGCTGGCGAATGGCCCCTGTCGAGGGCCCCCAAAGGCCACTGATGGCCCTGCACAACGTGACGGCTCTTCTGCGGACGCCACGTGTCTCCGTTCTCGCCGGCCCTGTGAAAAGTTTGGCTGGAAGGGCCTCTTCCGCCCGCCGTCAGTGTCTCGCGTGGACGGGTTGGTCTCCTCGTAAGTCATAGCTGCCTCTACCACCCTCGAAAACGTAGGAAGCTTCAGGGGTTTGACATACCCCCGGATCGCAGGCTGGAGCCCCTCGGTGAACCTCCAAAGGCGCTCCTCCTCAGTGGCTACCGCTGTCGCTGCAAAGCGGGACAGCTCCAAGAAACGCGTGCGGTACGCGCTCACAGTCATCGTCCCTTGGTGGAGAGTGTGGAACTCCCGCCTCCTCTGGTCCTGCCACGTCTGGGGAAAGTACTGCTCGCAGAAGAGGGTGACGAACTGGTCCCACGTCAGCTCGTCCCTCTCCTGTCCCCGGACCGCCCTCCACCACCGGTGTGCCGCACTCTCCAGCTGGTACGTGGCAAAGGCCACGCGGCACTCCACCGGGGGGGCGAAGGGTGTCAAAGATCTTCTCCAGCTGCTCAAGCCAGTCCTCTGCCTCGGTCGGGTCCTCATCCCCCTTGAAGGAGGGGGGCTTCAGCTTCCGGAACTATCCGAAAAGCTCGAAGTGGCGCTGTAGGGGAGGTGCTGGTGCACCTCCAGGTGAAGGTGCCTCGTGTACAGAAGTGTCGGAGGAAGGTGGGGGCGGCAGCGGTCCATCCCCTCCCTCGTGTCCAGCACCGTGTCCGTCGCGTGGTCCCACAGAGGACTCCCCCTCTGTAGCCCCAGGAGGAGGTGCTCGGGGCGGTGGGTGGAGCTCCTCTCGTACAATGTCTCGTATCAGTCTGGCGAGGTCCTGGGCCTGGACGCCCGGGAGTAGTGGCTGGTCCACTGGGGTGTCGGCAAAGGCACGCCCACCTCGCCGACCTTGTCCTCGGCCGCGCCCGCGGCCAGCCTCACCAGTCTCGCGACGAGGCATCTCCTGTAAGGAGACACGAAACAAAACTGAACACGTCACTACGGAACGATACCGAACGGAAACGTCTAAGAACTCATGTCAAGAGATATGTTGTGGTGGCTACTCTAGTTATAGACATGTGAATTGGTTATTTTCCAGTCAGTTGATTCACTTCTCGGGACGACCTTGCTCTGATACCATCTTGTAACGACCCGGTTCCCGAGTCCCCCGTAGGGTTCCATCCTTTTTACTCAAACATCCAGGTTTCACTTTCCAGTTTCACATTCTTACAATCCATGTTCTCAACCACGTTATTTATTCACAACAGGCAGCTGTTAATCCAAATTACAGGTAGCTTTATATCTCTTTCCATTTTCCAAGACTGCAGTATTATACATCCCACTAGTTTTCCCATCCTAGGATTCATGCCATATCCTAGGATCTATCATACAATCTAGTTTTCCAGCCCTAGGATTCATGCAACACCTAGGAGCTATCATTCCATCTATTTCTCATTCCTAGGATTCATGCAATGTCCTAGGTTCTATTTATGGTTCCATAATTTAACAGATTTTATTAATAACTTAAAGCCACTCTACCAGGTACAACGGGAGTAATGGGGGCGTGGTCGGAAATCCCGCGTGCCTCCGCGACCCTCGAGACTGCAACGGAACGGGGTCCTATCACAAGGATCAAACATAAGGAGTATCTCAAAACAGTGTATAGCTACTGTAGACGGGTAGAGGAATTAATTCCGAAAAGAACGCAACTCGAATCGCGGAAAATGAAACCCGAACGAGCCCTAAACGGGTCGAAAACGACGACACTGTGCAAAATCAGACGTCTGGAACTTCTTCCAGACGTCTTAAAAAGTGGATCAGAGAATTACCTTGCTCTGCGTGGTTTCTCAGACGTCCAGAAGTCTGTAGAGACGTCTAGCCTAGCTCCCAGACGTCCGATGGTCACCCCGGACGTCTGGAGGTCGCTCCCACCGTCTGGTACTACAGCCAGATGTCTGATTCGCGTTCGATGGCGAATCACCGAGCCTGCGCACACCCATCTCTCTCCCTCAGTACGGTCAGTCGACAGGAAGGAAGAGGAAGACGGAAAACTCACCTTTCAGATGTCTGGACAGTCTTCCAAACGTCGACCTCGCCGTCTGGCTATCAGCACAGACGTTTGATTCTGGAAATTTTTCCAGAACCAGGGCGTGACTCGCCCTCCACTCGCGACGCTGCCCGCGTCGCACCTCGTGCGCCTGCTGCTCGAGCCGTAGCAGGCCTCCAGCGCCGTTCCGCGCCCGCTGCGCTCCCCGCCGGCCGGCCCTGGCAGCCCCGGCGAGCTCACCCTCACGGCTGAGCGCCACTCTCGCACGTAGCACCCCCTCCGCGCTCACTGCGGCCGTCGCCGCCGCAGCAACCCCGCGCCCGCTCTCGCGCTCGCTCACTGGAAGAAGAGGAAAGGGGTGGAGGCGACGGAAATGCGGGGAGGCGTGGTCTTTTTAAGGCCGCGCGAGGAGGAGAGAGAGGGAGCACGGCAGCGGCGTCTGCAGCCGCAGAGAGAAGAATAAGCGAATATGCGGTCTGCATGCTCAGGCGCGCAGACGACCCACACGTGTCGAAAATAACTGATTTCCAGATGTCTGGAAACGATCCCAGACGTCTGGTCAGACGTCTGGATGTGATCCCAGACGTCTGGTCCGACGTCGGGCACACGTTTGTAACAGTATAACAAACTCAAAGGAAGTTTCGTCCTCGAAACTTGCGCCAACTAGGGTGCGGGAAAAGATGTCCAATTAACCATAACAAACTCAAAGAGGACCGAAGCCGGTCCGAAAAGACGTACCCACGAAAAGCTCCGGGTACCGCTCCCGCATTGCCGCCTCAGGCTCCTAGGTAGCCTCCTCGTACCGCTGGCTCCTCCACAAAACCTTTACCAGGGGTACTTGCTTTCGTCTCAAACTGCGGACGACTCGGTCTACGATTTGCACTGGCCGCTCGGGGTAGGTCAGGTCGTCGCCTACCTCGATGCTCTCGTGACTCAGTACGTGACTGGGATCGGCTACGTACTTCCTGAGGTTGGACACGTGGAACACGTCGTGCACACCAGAAAGCTGCGGGGGGAGGGCAAGCCGGTAAGCAACGGGTCCAACCCGCTCCAGGACCTCAAAGGGCCCCACAAACCTCGGCGCGAGCTTCCCTCTCACCCCAAACCGCTGTAAGCCCTTCATGGGCGAGACACGAAGGAAGACGTGGTCCTCAACCTCAAACTGCACCTCTCTGCGTCTCCGATCCGCGTAGCTCTTCTGTCTGCTCCTGACAGTGCGGAGTCGTCTGTGGATCTGCTTGACTACCTCCTGACTCTGCCGGATCAACCTGGGGCCAACCTCCCACTTGGTCCCCACCTCAACCCAACTCAAGGGTGCCGTACACTTCCGTCCGTACAGAGCCTCGTAGGGAACCATGCCGATGCTCAAGTGATAACTGTTGTTTTATGCAAATTCTGCCAGGGGCAGGTGCTCCTCCCAAGAGCCCCTCCAATCCTGTACACAGGCATGCAAAAGGTCCTCAAGTGTCTGTATCGTGCGCTCAGACTGTCCGTCCGTCTGGGGGTGGTAAGCCGTGCTAAACCTCAACCTCGTCCCCAAGGCCTGCTGAAACTCAGCCCAAAACTGGGACGTAAAGCGGGTATCTCGGTAGGATACGATCTCTCACGGAACTCCGTGTAGTTGTACCCACTCTTAATACTTTAATGCTCAATTGACCTTTAATTAACCCCTAGAAAACCCTCTGAACATTCTACATTTATGATGTGATATTAGAACTGCAAAATTAACATTTTTTAATGTTTTCTTCTCAGAATGGATTTTCTTGGAATTACGACTCTCAAGCGATTGTGTAGGAGATTCTGACTAATTAAAGCTAGTTATGGCTAAAGATGGTGTTGCCATCAAATCCTAATTAACAAAATTGCCAGTAATGCTAGCAAAGAGACGGTAATGTGTTTACAAATTGGTGTTTATTAAAGCCCTTCTACCCTAAGTCCTTATTTATGAAGAGGTCCCACAAATCAAAACCCCATGTAGACAGCCCTTCATCTTTTGCCCCTTAACATTTCCATGACCAGGCCCTACAATCCCAAGTCTAGGAAAATTTTGGGCATAAGCATGCCATAACCCACCATTAATGGATTAATGAGAGTTTGATTAATAGAAAATTAACTTTAAAAATTCAAACCCTTACAAATTTGATTTGCAACTTCAAAAATTTGTGGTTAAAACCCTAAATTGACATTGATCTACACAAACCTGGACCAACCTTACTCTGATACCACTATTGGGATAAATGATTCGATCCCTGTTGCATCATAAAAGCATGGAATCTTGTCATTTAAAATTGTCAATTCGATTCCTAGAAAACCAAATAGAATGAATCGAAACAACCTAAACTAGAACTACATGAGAAGAACTACTTCTTCCCATTTCGAGATCCCTACGAGTATTGAAGTATACCTAATGGGGCAGCATAGTGATCAACAATCTGGATTGCATGTTAATTAGGTTTTATTAATCATTGTAGTAGTATAGTGTTGCAATCCAGACGGATGTCATTTTATTTATATATAAGTTTTACTAGTTTATTTCAGGTAGTTCACTGGGAGACAGTTATTGATATATATCACTCTCTAATGCCCAAAATCGTCTTTTATTCCAAAAATGTCAATGTTATTTACAAAAGAATGAGTTATAACTAATTAATAAAAAAATCAATTAATCTCAGTTAGTTTAGTTAGAAGAAATGAATTAATTTCCTAAGACAAACCTTAAAAAGTATTTACAAAGTGAAGGCACCTAAAATAATTCTAAACTAAATTAGGTTATTTGCATTTGATTTCTATATACAAGCTAAACTATATACAAATGAATCAAAAGAGGAGAAAACTTATGTACACAAATCTTTTCTTCAAAACTATATATAAATACAAGACAAAAACAATATATAACTCAACACTAATACTAATATTTATACTAAACATTCATACAATACATATGTTCATATAATAATATACATGTATATAAAATACATACATAACACTTAACATATATTTATTTACACTAACAAACATATGACACATACTTACACATAATCTAGATGTTAATACTAATATACATATATAGCATACATAATTACATATAACATAACACATATAAAACTTATACTTAATACAAACTAACACTCAATATAATTTGTACTTAACATATATACATATAAATATAATGTACACTAACTCACAAAGTATACAACACTTAGTTTTAGCCTTAAGAAAAGTATATACACATTAAGGCAAAAATAAGGTTTAAATTAGCATTTCAAAAATATATACATATTACTTAGTTATAATATATACAGCAGTTATATATAACATATATATATATATACACACACATATAAAACACACAATATTAATACATATATATATCACATATATACTTATATATACATACATACTTACTTAACACTCCACACAACTCACTCAAGCACGCACCTAACACTTAGTTTATTTTAAGTTAACTCAACCCACTCAATCTACACTTGGGCTAAAAAGATTAGGCCAACCTTTCACAAGAACAACGACCCAATGGGCCAAATCGGTACCACTACTAGGTTGGGTCCAACAGGGGAGGCATATAGCCACAAATAATTCACCACCTAGAGCCCTGAGGCCACTCCGCAAGGCCAGTGGGTCACCCTAATTGGGCCTTAGCCTATGGGCTCTATTCTAAGGCGCAACACTCTTTAGGTTTCACACGGGTCATGCATGAGAAGCACACATAGACACTCTCGCACAAGTGAGCATGCTAGGGATCCCATCCCCCTTTCTTGGGCAATGGTTTTATGGAGGTGATTCATCATATATGGCGCTAGCGTGCTTCACATGCCTGATGTGGCACTATAATTAATGCAGGGCCTCTACTGTGCTGTGTCAGTGGTTTAGTGCACAATTTAGGGATATCATTAATGGCTAATTATTGTTCTAAATTACAAATAAATTGTATAATTATGTAGCTAATACATAAGCTTGTCTATTGATATAATTATATTAAGTTAATTACACTTATAAATATGTTTTTAAGTTAGTTAAAGTTAGGTGTATTTACACGTTATAATTTGCTATAATTACTTATGTACACTATAAACTATTGTATAAATTACTTATTTAATGTTTAATTTAGCTAATTTACATATTTACATGATTAATTAAGATTTTTACATAATTTAATTTGATTTATTAGTGTATTTACATATTTTATATGCATGTATACCTATTGTTATACATATAAATCAATTATAAAGTATATGTACATATTGATAATAAATATATTTGAAATAAGTTAAAATATAAATTATTAGAATATAGTATAAACTGGCATAGTAATTAAAAAAATTATTAACTTAGATTAGCTTAATTTACTAAAATCATCATTAACTTATATATTTAAATACACACAATTAAATAAATAATATAGATATGTTATTTTAGTTAGTAATGCTAACTTATATATATATATATACACACACACACACACTAGTTTATACGTATAGTTATACATATGTACACACAAGTTATATACATATATATAAGTAATTTTACAAAATATACATATATATACTACTATACCATATAACTAGGCATAAATACTCATTATAACTTATGTACAAATAAATAATATCTATAGGTGTAATATATAAAGAAGTTATTTACATATAGCTTACTATATACTATTGACTTATGAATATATACATCAGGGATTTTTAAGGATTTTGAGTTTTTCTAATTTTTATTTTTTTTTGTGTTTTCAGTAAAGAAATTAAGAAAGAAGAGAGAAAGCTAAGGAAGAGGGAAAAAATTCTTTTTGCTGTTTTTGTTTTTATTTTCTTTATTTCTAACTTGAGAAGTCTAAAACTTCTGCAGGTATGTTCTCCTATCTAAAGGACTCCAAACCTAAACCTAAAGACTCTAACACCTAAAACACACCAAACACTTACTCAAGACACATTTATTTTATTTAGTTACATTATTTTTATATTTTTCATTTTATTTACAAGTAAATGCTAGAAAATGGTTGTTAATGATCTAAAATTATTTACAAAGCCATAAAAATCAACTCAAATTCCTGGAAAGAAAGATTAAGACAACATAAAATCTAGACTTCATTATAAACCCAATTCAAATTCAAAAACTTGGTTTGCACATTGAATTACATCAAAGTAGTCAGGTTGATCAGTTATCAAGTACTCAACTTGCTGACAAAGACTTCCAAATGCAAATTATATACTATTCCCTTCATATTACAACTGTTAACTATACATGAGTGGTTCCTACACATATATGTAATACAACACTATCTTGGAAAACCCTTGAACCTTTAAACAAGATTAAAAATCTCAAAGAAAAGCACTTAGCAACTGGTATCGATCCTTCATGTAGCTACTACTATCAAAAGAAGATTCAAACCCAATTGAGGCTTGCTCTAAATACTCCAAAACCTACTTGAGTATTTGGGAATTTAATATGAGAAAATTTTAGTTCAAAAGACCCATTACACTTCATGCCATCCAAATCCAATAAAAAATCATCAATAAAAACTCATTCTGAAATTTCATCTAGAATTCACTTCAAGCTATTATTTCAGCTGTCTAAAAATTCTAAATCGAGTTAAATTTGATTAATTCCTTTTGTAAATTGTCTCAAACATTCAACAATGGATCTGGAGTCCAACAAAAATCAAATTGAAGCTTAAAACTTTCCAAAAACCCTAGATTGATCCCTTCCTTCTGCTATGGATAGAGTGAAAAAGAGAGATCAAATCAGGCAAATAAATCCTTTGTAAACCAATCTCAAACCTTCATTAAAGTGTTTCAAGCCTAATTCAGACTTCAATCAATGGATTAAAATAAATTAAAATCAAAGAAGGTTATCACCTATATAGGTGGCTTTTAATGTGGATTCACCATGATGATCTGGTCACTTTAGATCCCTGCACTCTATTAATTAGTGTTCAAGGATCTAAGGCGATCCTCAAGGAATGATTAGGTCATTACGAGGACTTCAAAAAAGTGCATCAAAACTCACAGCCCTTGATACCCAAGCACTGAACTCAAAATAGGAACTGAGGAGAAATTGGTGCGAATGCATCAATCTATAAAAATCTAATCAAAATATCCCAATTCCATCGCATGAAATCCAATCAACAAATATTAGCTTAATTTGATCAATTAGAGCTGATGAAAACAAAGTTGCATCAAAAATTCCTCAATCAAATCCTGAAATCAAATCAGACTCCAATGGCCAAATCAATCTCAATTCAGAATAAAGGAGGGTCCTTGTGATTGTGTGGGAGGTATGAGAGAACCCTCAAGTGGATTTGGTGCTCTAATAGATTTGAGAGCTACTGAGCTTCAAATCTAATGGATGCCATGTGGAAAAGTGAATTGTGATAAAAAATGCGAAGAAAATAGTAGAAGATGTTTGTGGAGTGAGGGGGAAGGCTTGTGATCAGAGTGAGTGAGTGAATTCATCTCTCTGATCAGGAGTAATAACAGAGGTCGGATTGATAGAGAGAACTAATTCTTCTAATCTAGACTAATCTAAACAAAATCATTGATCATAACCTATTTTAAATGATCTAAACTAGGCTACTCTAATCTAAGAAAGAATTAAACCTAGCTATGAAAGTGATTTAAATTCCTAATATAAATGGGTGAAAGGGGACCTCTGGGCTACAACTAGTCACTAAAATGACAAAATGGGAGAAAAGACTCTAGCGGATGAATAGGATCCCTAGATCCACATTGGGTTGCTGCGGCAACGAAGAGGAAAGGGGAAGCTAATGTTGTCACCAATAGCCGAGGAAGGGGAATTAGAGTTGGAGGTAGAACGAATGGACAGATCAGGGGGAGGGAGCTGGTGAAGGTCGTAAGGACACCTGAGGTGGTCCTTAAGTAGGTGTGAGAGAGCTGTAGTGACTGGATTAGTGGGCCATGGCTGTTGGGTATGAACGGTGGATAACGAAAATTAATGAAGAGCATGAGCAAGGTTGGAGATGAATCACAGCCATTAGATGAGATCTAAATAGTGGTATGAAGGTGTGGGCATCGGTGGTAGCAAGTAGGAGCTAGATCCATAGTTGATCTGATGGAGGAAAGATGGACGGCCCAAAGGCTTCGCGTTCTTCATATATGAGAACAAAAGGAGAAGAGGAATCCCAAGCCTTTTGGAACAATTGCAGGCGTAGCGCTTATAGCGAAATGGTAGGACTTTTGTAGTCAAACCTATACGTGGTTAGAATGTTATACATATGGTCCCTATGGTTAGCAAATAAGTCCCCAAAAAGTTTTGACTTTAGAAATGTGAAGATTTAATGTAATAGGAAGGACCTAAATGTAAAATCATAATTCCAAGGTCCTAATGATGTCATGATACTATGAAGTTTTTATGGCAAATTAATTGAACATATTAGAAAATAATCCAACCATTGATTTGTTCATTCAAGCTCAATTTGTGTTTAATTTGGCATTTGAATCATCCATTTACATAATTAATAGAAAATCTCTCACATGTTACCTAATTATGCATTTTTAACACATTTTTTATGTTTTAGGTCATTTTCCTCAATTCCCAAACTTAACCTATTTTTGGTGTTAATTTGATAGTGTTTAACTTAGTTTCTAGCTTAACTTCGACATTTTAGCTATAATGAGCCACACCTCATCATACCCCCATGCTTAGGCATTGCTAGTCCCTTAGCAAACAACTCATTAAGGTGCAATTCAATTTACCATTAGCAAGGCAAGTGTGAAGAGATTTCCTTGATAATTTATTTCAAATGTAAATTGTTTAGAGATGATCTTTAAGTTGAGTATTTTCTAAATCAAACCAACTATGTTTATCTGGTGGACATTATGAGAACCAATTTCTAAGAAGACTATCGAAACTCAAGATTTACATGACATAGACCATCTCTCGACTAACAAGGACTCTTGATATTTAGACCTTAAGTGTAGCTTCCAAGATCCAGAGAGTTTTACCAATTTCAAGAATAGAGAAGTTATGGTTGTGCATAGTGTAAATCAGGACTAACAAGATGAACCTTAAAGCTCAAATCCATGGTTTCATTTCTTTTTATGTCTAGGTTAGTCTTAGCTTCAACTCATGTTTTCGGATTGACTCTCAAAAATGGCAAAGACTCAAACCCAACACTTATTGCATTGTGGCTCAAAGAATACTTGGTAGAATACATAGGGTATATGTAATGTACCCTGAAACATTCCTTTTGTGTGGATATATACAAATATATACAACTGGAATTGGAGAACATACTGACATATTCCAAAGAATCTCTCTTTTTTTTTCTTTTCTACTTTTTCTATTTTTTCTACTTTTACTCTTTTTTTAATTTTTTCCTTGATTTTTCTTCTTTTTCTAAAAGCAAAAATGTTGATATCTTTCCCTCACCTTAATTTGGTGGGTGAGTACTTGGTGGAAAGAGCTTCTCTTAAACACAAGACTAAAGACTGAGACAATGAGTCTACCTACACGCACAGGTAAGGACTCCACCTTCCCTAATGAGCACTAGAGTTGAGAACCTAAGTTCGCCTGGTCTTTCCTAAACCAGTGTAGTGTAAACCAAGGTTACTTAACTCTTAAATAGAGGCAAACAAACAGATCCTGTATTAGTTGACTCAGGTACAAGAATATGTCTTAAGTTAGGAAAGATTTTTGTTCTATCTTATCAAAGCTTAAGTGTATTAAGCCTAAGCTTGAGTGAATCAAGCTTATGTGGCTAGGAAAGTCCAACAAGCAAAGATTGAATGACCATAAACGCTTATTTTATTTTGGTTCAACTTAAGATCATAGTTAAACACTTATAAGAATTTTTGTTCTATTCCTCTCTTTTTACATTATGCAGCTTCTCTCTTAGAAGTGAATGTGAAGGTTCCTTATTATCTTTTTGGAATTTTTGTTTTTCAAATTTTTATGTGTTTCTGTGTTTTGTAACTTTTTTCAAAATTTTTCAAGTTTTTTGAACTTTTCAATAAGACTATCTATATACACTAAAGGGTGTCTCTATGATTGCATTTCAAGTAAATGGTTCACCATTTACACCCCCCATGCTTAAGTAATGCAATGCCCTCATTGTATGATTAGGATAGATGCAAATGCATGCCCTATTTTTCACTAATTTAGGCTAGGGTGATGGAAAGAAGTCGGAATGAGGGGATAAAAATCTCTAAGGGGACGATTTCTATTCTGATGACAATAAGAGTGGTCAGTCGGGCTAAGTAGTCAAATATAGGACATATGTGACTATGAATGCAGACTATCATGCAAGGATAGACACCTAAGGAAGAAAGGAAAACAAATAAATAGAAAACAACTATATAAAAACATGGGTTAACTCCCAAGAAGTGGTAAGTTTTATGCCTTCAACTAGGCATAAACCCAGAAAAGGGGCAGTCAAATGTAGGAGCAAAAAGATAGAATTGACAAGTCTATGAAACTCAATGAAAGGTTTAACTCTTGGTATATGGCGTAAAGATGAGAGTTTTCAATCTCAAAGGTAAGAATAGCTTCCATTAATCAATGTGAATCAGAGTCAGACTTGGTGCATGGTCTAAGTATAGATGTAATCAACTCAGATAACTTGGCTCAAGGTCCAAGTTCAAAGGGTGTCAAAAAAAGTCTATAGCTTCTACATCTCCGTATGTAAGAGTGCAAATCAAGATGTTGACGATGAATTAGGATTGAGAAGAGGTGGTTATTGATCAGAATATGGTGTAGAAAACTCAGAATAATCAAAATTGTGTAATGCTTGTGATATGACATGTGCTTGGCCTTGGAATGCAAGATCAACATACCTCTACGTAGGTACATTCTTAGTGTTGGGTTTAGTCTGAGATGGAAGTGAGTGTAACTGACGAGGTGTGGTTAAATGTGCTAGTTGTGCTCTCATCTCAGCTATAGTCACATTCGATTTTTACTGCATAGTAATATTTTGTCGTGGCATGTTAGTAAGTGCTTTCATGATAATGCCCAACTGCTCATCTCGTGTAGGTCCAAATTGAGAGTATTAAGAGGGCCTTGGTTAGGGCTACTAGCAGGCATGCGGTGGATATTGTGCTTGTGGTGAGGAGGTGGTCTGGTCAGGTTTTAAAGTGGAGGTGTAGAAGGTTGTTGGAAAGTAGGCCTTTGTGTATTTCCCACGAGAAATTTAGATGATTATGCCATCCAAGGTTGTAGGTTTGTGAATATGGGTTGTTTTGAATGCTGTGGAGCTCCTCCGAAGCTCTAGAAGGTGTAAGGAAGTCAGAATATGGAAGAATAAAGCTTCCTCCGGCTAGTGGGGAAGGATATGACATTGAATAAGCAGGAGGTGGTGGTGTCACGAAAAGGTTGTTCATAGGTTCCCTCCCAGTAGGAGATTGTGAGCAAGTGTGATGTGCTGGTGACTGAGAAGAAGATGGCTTAGAGAAAAACTTCCATACTTCATCTACTTTCTTCTCAATTAAGCCCATTTTATCCAGCTATCTGGCTACAATCTTCGTTTTGCGTGTACTAGATTGGACTTCATGTACCCCAAAGTGTGAGTGGGAATGCGAGGATCTTCTATTAAAAATGCTCATAGAATTGTTATTAATCAAGTTTTCAGCCATGCCTTCAAAGAGCTCAAAGGCAGAATCCTCGTCCCGACACAGGAAGTTGCCTCCACATGCAGCATTAAGAAAGTTTTGTGTGTCCTCATGGAGCCCATGATAGAAGATCTAGACTTATTACCAGCCTGGGACACCATGGTAAGGACATTTTTTTAAAATTTCATGGAATCTCTCCCATGCCTCATTGATGGGAGCACCATCATGAGGCATAACTAGCTTAATTTAGTCAGTATCAAGGAATAAATGCTCCTACATAACCACCAGAGAGCCCTAATCCATTGCATAACCATTCTGAGAGAATAATAGTAAAACATGGTTAAAACTATAATTTTAACAGCATATCTCAATTGCAGTACAATCACGGGTTTTCACAAGGGCTAATTAAGGGTCAAATGATGTTAAACATCCAATAAGTGGGTTAGAACAGTCAGAAATGGGTTTTCGCATGTTTTAAGAATTAAATGACTTCTGAAATCCTAAAAATAGACCCACTTAATTAACTGAGCTTTTGGTTAGGATAAAATTAACCTAAACCCTCTAAAATTCATAGAAAAATATTCTCTAAGGTTTGGTATCCTCAATTTGACCATTAGAACCTGCCTTGACCCAAAATAGAGTCTTAGACTGACATTTTCCCTATTTTGGATTTTTGCATAAATTATCTAATCAAACTTGGTCAAAACGTAACTCAAACTTTACCATTAGATTCCTTGGATCCAAATTAGGTTTGTACCAAAATTTAGGCCCAATCTGAGATCATCTTGACCTAGTTTGCAATTTAGTCCTGTCTAACTCTTTTATTTCACACACATTCCCCTAACTTTTGAATCCCTTACAAAAAGGTCCCTACCTTTATTATCACTCTTTGCAAATAGGTCCCTCCACCATTATCGCGGAGGAATCCTTCTCCAGCGACCTTTGATTGAGGAGCACTCCTCTGCTCAATCAATCCCTTCTAAAATTGAAAGGGAGATTCCTTGAGAAATTCTCTTCCCTTTGAATCTGTCCAAGAGCTCCATAATCTTCCTAATCTCTCATGCGAACACATGAGAGATTTGGGTTTCCGACTCTGGTGACAATTCCTAGGTTGGAAGCTTGGCCTCCAAGCTCAAAATCCCCTCCTGAGCCCTATAAAAGCAAGCCCAGAGCAGGCCGAACTTCCCTAGACTTGATTCCGTCCATGAAACCCTTAATTCCTCCCTCCTTGACCGACCGAAAAGCTCCTCAAGCTCCGACGACTTATTCCGACTCCTCTTGTCATCTGACCACAAAACCAGTGGTAGTTTGCCTTCCTCTTTCTCGTTTGCTCTTGGCCTGTAACGACCCGGTTCCTGAGTCCCTACGAGACACGAGAACCGGACCGACTCGACTAATCCCAAGACCCAGTCGTCCAACGAGGAAGTAACCAAAAGACAGTAAAATAAACCACATTCAGCATGAATATAACTAACAGTAAGAAAGTACAGCAGTAAGGAAAGAAACTACTACAGTAGGCACCACCACAACAGTAAAACAACATTTATCATATAACAAAAACTGCAGGTAAAGAAGGTACAGCGGAAACAAAACTACTCACTAGAACAGAAACAAAAAGAAGGTACAAAGCTGTGGTAACTCTACTGGACCCTACTCGGCCCAGCGTCCTCTGCAGCCGCCGACCCTGGCTGCTCAACACCTAGTCCTGAAAAAGGTAACGAGTGTAACACGTCAGCAAAACGCTGAGTAGAGTGGCAAACTAACTAAAGGCAACAGTAGAGTGTACAGTAGCTGTTATGTTCTATTACTTCCTTTTATTTACATCTTTCAATTTTTCTCACTATTTCATTTACTTCTCAGATCCTTTACTTGATCTCGGATGTCCTCGTGGGACGATCTTGATTACAGTCTTTTCCAAAAGTAGAAGTAGCACGTGGTGCTCTCCTGGCCGGGAGAGTCCCCCGTGGTGATCCTACCCTCAGTCAACCACCCCAAGGTCACTGACAGACGTAACGGTGACTACGGCACGCGTGATAAACGCACAGGTAGCTAGCCCGTACTGGCACGCGGTCAGTCGTTTCCGTTAACGGGTGCGCCCAAAGCACAGCACGGAACCAGGGCAGAGCCCTCTCAGTAACAGGGGTCCAACCCCTCCACAGTAACCAAACCGGGGCCTTGCCCCTCCACAGTCTGCGCCCCCTGCGCCCTCCGCCGGCCGGCCAAGCCGCTCCCGGCGAGCTCGCCCTCACGGCAGAGCCCCGCCGTCGCACGCCGCAGCTCCTCCGCGCCTACTGTGGCTGCCGCTGCCGCTGCGCCCTCGCGTCCGCTCGCTCTCGCGCACAGGTAGGAGAGAAGGAGGAGGATGGTGGAGACGGGAGGGGAGGCGCGCCCCCCCCTTTTAACGCCGCGCGGAGAGGAGAGAGAGACGGTCGCAGTCGCCTGCAGCCGCAGAGAAGATGCAGGATCGCAGGTTTGCGCGCACAGGCGCGCAGACGAATATCCCGTGCGGGCATAACTGTTTGCCAGACGTCTGTAAACTATGCCGGACGTCTGGTCAGACGTCTGGATGTGATCCCAGACGTCTGTACAGACGTCTGGGCCACCTCCCAGACGTCTTAAAAGGCGTCTGGGGCACGCGCTCGTTACAATATAACAAACTCAAAGGAAGTTTCGTCCCCGAAACTTGCGCCAACTAGGGTGCGGGAAGAAGGTGTCCAAATAACCATAACAAACTCAAAGAGGACCGAAGCCGGTCCGAAAGACGTACCCGCGAAAAGCTCGGGGTATCGCTCCCGCATTGCCGCCTCAGGCTCCCAGGTAGCCTCCTCGTACCGCTGGCTCCTCCACAAAACCTTTACCAGGGGTACTTGCTTTCGTCTCAACCTGCGGACGGCTCGGTCTAGGATCTGCACTGGCCGCTCGGGGTAGGTCAGGTCGTCGCTCACCTCGACGCTCTCGTGACTCAGTACGTGGCTGGGATCGGCTACGTACTTCCTGAGGTTGGACACGTGGAACACGTCGTGCACACCAGAAAGCTGCGGGGGAAGGGCAAGTCTGTAAGCAACGGGTCCAACCCGCTCCAGGATCTCGAAGGGCCCCACGAACCTCGGCGCGAGCTTCCCTCTCACCCCAAACCGCTGTAAGCCCTTCATGGGCGAAACACGAAGAAAGACGTGGTCCCCAACCTCGAACTGCACCTCTCTGCGTCTGCGATCTGCGTAGCTCTTCTGTCTGCTCCTGACAGTGCGGAGTCGTCTGTGGATTTTCTCAACTACCTCCTGACTCTGCCGGATCAACCTGGGGCCAACCTCCCACTTGGTCCCCACCTCAACCCAACTCAAGGGTGCCGTGCATTTCCGTCCGTACAAAGCTTCGTAGGGAGCCATGCCGATGCTCGAGTGGTAACTGTTGTTGTATGCAAACTCCGCCAGGGGCAGGTGCTCCTCCCAAGAGCCCCTCCAGTCTAGTACACAGGCATGCAAAAGGTCCTCAAGTGTCTGTATCGTGCGTTCCGACTGTCCGTCCGTCTGGGGGTGGTAAGCCGTGCTAAACCTCAACCTCGTCCCCAAAGCCTGCTGAAACTCAGCCCAAAACTGGGACGTAAAGCGGGTATCCCGGTCGGATACGATCTCCCGCGGAACTCCGTGTAGTCGCACCACATCACGGATATACCTCTCTGCCAACTGTGCTGGTCCCAAAGTGACTCGGATCGGCAAGAATCGTGCCGTCTTCGTCAACCTATCCACTATTACCCAGACCGCGTCGTGTCCTCGCTGGGTAACAGGTAAGCCCACCACCAAGTCCATGGTGATGCTCTCCCACTTCCACTCTGGCACTGGAAGCGGCTAAAGCGGCCCTGCAGGCCTCTGATGCTCGGCTTTCACCTGCTGGCACACTAAGCACTGCTGCACGAACTCACCCACATCCCGCTTCATCCCCCTCCACCAGAACTCGCGTCTCAAGTCATGGTACATTTTCGTGTTTCCAGGATGTATGGTGAATCTGGAACCGTGTGCCTCAGTCAGGAGCTCTCTCAACAGCTCCTCGTCTCTGGGGACGCACAGCCGTCCCCTCAAGCGTAACACCTGGTCTGTGAAAGAGAAGTCCCCTGGGTCCCCTGACAGTACTCTGTCGCGCAAAGACTGCAAGTATGGATCGGCCATCTGTCCCGTGATGATGCGGTCTATCAACTCTGGTCTGGTCTGCCGTGTCACCGTCACTGCCCCACAGTACCCTCGTAACTCTAGAGGTCGCCAACTGCCCACCTCCTCCAAAAGGCTCCAACTCTGTAACTGTAGACTGGCCAAGCGTGCGGGCGCCTTACGGCTCAAGGCGTCAGCCACCACATTGGCCTTTCCCGGGTGGTAGGAGATGCTGCAGTCGTAGTCCTTCAGGAGTTCCAACCAACGTCTCTGTCTCATGTTGAGCTCCTTCTGGTCAAAAAGATATCTGAGGCTCTTGTGATCTGTAAAAATCTCGAAGGTCTCACCGTACAAGTAGTGCCTCCATGTCTTCAGCGCGAAGACAACAGCTGCCAACTCTAGATCGTGGGTAGGGTAGGTATGCTCATGGGGCTTCAGTTGCCGCGAAGCGTAAGCGACCACGTGACCCCTCTGCATGAGCACACCTCCTAACCCCTGCAAGGAAGCGTCCGTGTACACAACGAACCCGCCACTACTGTCAGGGATGGTGAGCACGGGAGCCGAGGTCAACCTCTCCTTCAGCTCCAGAAAACACGCCTCACAGGCGTCTGTCCAAGTGAAAGGCACATCCTTCCGAGTCAACTGTGTCATAGGACGTGCAATCTGCGAAAACCCTCTGATGAACCGTCTGTAGTAACCTGCCAGTCCCAGGAAACTGCGAATCTCAGTGACTGAACGCGGTCTCTCCCACCTGAGCACTGCCTCGACCTTGGCGGGATCCACCGCCAGGCCGTCTCCAGAGATCACATGACCCAAAAAGGTCACCTCCCTCAACCAGAACTCGCACTTGCTGTATTTGGCGTACAGCGTGCGTCGTCTCAGAGTGTCCAGAACCATCCGCAAGTGCTGTCCGTGCTGCGTCCGATCTCTAGAATAGATGAGTACATCATCTATGAAAACTACCACAAACTGGTCCAAGTACGGTCTGAACACCCGGTTCATCAGGTCCATGAAAGCAGCGGGGGCATTGGTCAGCCCAAACGGCATGACCAAAAACTCGTAGTGTCCGTACCGGGTGCGGAAAGCTGTCTTGGAGACGTCGGTCTCCCTGATCCTCAACTGGTGGTATCCAGACCTCAAGTCGATCTTGGAAAACACCGTGGCACCCCGCAACTGGTCAAACAAATCGTCAATCCTCGGCAGCGGATATCTGTTCTTGATGGTGACCCTATTCAGCTGTCGGTAATCCACACAAAGGCGTAGGGTCCCATCCTTCTTCTTCACAAACAGTACCGGGGCTCCCCAGGGAGACGCACTGGGCCTCACGAAACCCTTCTCCAAAAGGTCCTGCAACTGAGACTTGAGCTCTCGCAGCTCAAGCGGTGCCATCCTGTATGGCGCGGTGGAGATGGGGCTGGTCCCTGGTACTAGTGAGATCTCAAACTCGATCTCACGCTCGGGCGGTAGTCCTGGTAACTTGTCTGGAAACACGTCGGGGTACTCTCTGACCACCGGGATGCTCTGGAAGTCTGCCACGGGGCTGTGCTCTGCCACCACACAAGCTAAGAAGCCCTCACACCCCTGGCTCAAAAGTCTCGCCGCCCGAAGTGCCGAAATGCACCTGAAACCTCCATCCACTGGCTGCCCGTGAAACTCGAAGGAAGGCAACTCCAGAATGGAGAAGACAATCTTCCTCTCAAAGCAGTCTACCAAGGCGTGGTAAGCGGACAGCCAATCCATCCCCAGGATCACCCCAAAGTCCTCCATCTGTATCATAATCAGGTCAGCTGGCAGGCTGTGTCCCCCGATGCTGACCCCGCAACCCGTGTACACCTCCTCAGCTACAAACAGCTGACCACTCGGACCTCTGATTACGAACGGGTTCTCTAACAACGTATAATCCTGGTCCAAACTAACTGCGAAACTGTCTGCGACAAACGAGTGCGTAGCGTCGGAATCGAAAAGCGTGTAAACGAGTCTGCCAGAAACTGAAACCATACCTGCTACCACGGACCCCGAAGCTCTGGCGTCCCTGTGTGTTAGGGCGTTGATACGCCCCTCAGCTCTAGGTGCGGACGAAGCAGCCACACTCTGCGTCGGACGGGTAGGTGCTGGCCGGTACCCTCCTCGCGACTGCGGTCCTCCTCCTCGCGCCTGGAAACCGCGGCCTCCTGCGCGCCCTCCAGTGCTCTGCGCGGGAAGTATCTGCTGACCTCCTGCCCTAGATGGGCAGTCCCTCCTGACGTGGCCCGGCTGGCCACACTGGTAGCAGGGGGGAACCCGACTCCCGCCCTCAGTGAGTCCCTGCTGTCGGCTAGGCGGGGGTCTGGTGCTGGCGACTGGCCCCTGTCGAGGGCCCCCAAAGGCCACTGATGGCCCTGCACAACGTGACGGCTCTCCTGCGGACGCCACGTGTCTCCGTTCTCGCCGGCCCTGTGAGAAGTCTGGCTGAAAGGGCCTCTTCCGCCCGCCGTCGGTCTCTCGCGCGGACGGGTTGGTCTCCTCGTAAGTCATGGCTGCCTCTACCACCCTCGAAAACGTCGGCAGCTTCAGGGGTTTGACATACCCCCGGATCGCAGGCCGGAGCCCCTCGGTGAACCTCCAAAGGCGCTCCTCCTCAGTGGCTACCGCTGTCGCTGCAAAGCGGGACAGCTCCAAGAAACGCGTGCGGTACGCGCTCACGGTCATCGTCCCTTGGCGGAGAGTGTGGAACTCCCGCCTCCTCTGGTCCTGCCACGTCTGGGGAAAGTACTGCTCGCAGAAGAGGGTGACGAACTGGTCCCACGTCGGCTCGTCCCTCTCCTGTCCCCGGACCGCCCTCCACCACCGGTGTGCCGCACTCTTCAGCTGGTACGTGGCAAAGGCCACGCGGCACTCCACCGGGGGGCGAAGGGTGTCGAAGATCTTCTCCAGCTGCTCAAGCCAGTCCTCTGCCTCGGTCGGGTCCTCATCCCCCTTGAAGGAGGGGGGCTTCAGCTTCCGGAACTGTCCGAAAAGCTCGAAGTGGTGCTGTAGGGGAGGTGCTGGTGCACCTCCAGGCGAAGGTGTCTCGTGTACAGAAGTGTCGGAGGAAGGTGGGGGCGGCAGGGGCCCATCCCCTCCCTCGTGTCCAGCGCCGCGTCCGTCGCGTGGCCCCACAGAGGACTCCCCCTCTACAACCCCAGGAGGAGGTGCTCGGGGCGGTGGGTGGAGCTCCTCTCGTACAATATCCCGTATTAGTCTGGCGAGGTCCTGGGCCTGGATGCCAGGGAGTGGTGGCTGGTCCACCGAGACGTCAACGACAGCACGTCCACCTCGCCGACCTCGCCCTCGGCCGCGCCCGCGGCCAGTCTCGCCAGTCCCACGACGAGGCATCTCCTGCAAGGAGACGCGAAACAAAACGGAAACGTCAAAACAGACGGTACCTAACAACACTTCTAAGAGCTCATGTCAAGAGATATGTTGTGGTGGCTACTCTAGCTATAAACATGTGAATTGGTTATTTTCCAGTCAGTTGATTCACTTCTCGGGACGACCTTGCTCTGATACCATCTTGTAACGACCCGATTCCCGAGTCCCTACGAGACACGAGAACCGGACCGACTCGACTAATCCCAAGACCCAGTCGTCCAACGAGGAAGTAACCAAAAGACAGTAAAATAAACCACATTCAGCATGAATATAACTAACAGTAAGAAAGTACAGCAGTAAGGAAAGAAACTACTACAGTAGGCACCACCACAACAGTAAAACAACATTTATCATATAACAAAAACTGCAGGTAAAGAAGGTACAGCGGAAACAAAACTACTCACTAGAACAGAAACAAAAAGAAGGTACAAAGCTGTGGTAACTCTACTGGACCCTACTCGGCCCAGCGTCCTCTGCAGCGGCCGACCCTGGCTGCTCAACACCTGGTCCTGAAAAAGGTAACGAGTGTAACACGTCAGCAAAACGTTGAGTAGAGTGGCAAACTAACTAAAGGCAACAGTAGAGTGTACAGTAGCTGTTATGTTCTATTACTTCCTTTTATTTACATCTTTCAATTTTTCTCACTATTTCATTTACTTCTCAGATCCTTTACTTGATCTCGGATGTCCTCGTGGGACGATCTTGATTGCAGTCTTTTCCAAAAGTAGAAGTAGCACGTGGTGCTCTCCTGGCCGGGAGAGTCCCCCGTGGTGATCCTACCCTCAGTCAACCACCCCAAGGTCACTGACAGACGTAACGGTGACTACGGCACGCGTGATAAACGCACAGGTAGCTAGCCCGTACTGGCACGCGGTCAGTCGTTTCCGTTAACGGGTGCGCCCAAAGCACAGCACGGAACCAGGGCAGAGCCCTCTCAGTAACAGGGGTCCAACCCCTCCACAGTAACCAAACCGGGGCCTTGCCCCTCCACAGTCCGCGCACCCTCGCCTGACTACCCTGGTTTGCCCTAGTGGGCCTAACAAGTCGGTGAAGGAGGCTAGCAGAACCCCGGGGCCCGTGGGGTAGCTAGTACTCTCCTAACACTACTAGCTCTCCTCGGTACTACGTACACGAGGGCCAACAAGTCGGTACAGAGCGGCCAAGCCTAACCCCGGGTCCCTGGGGCGGCTGGCCCCACTCTGCACTAAAACAGGTACAGGTACTTCCCTTGGTACTGCGTACCCAAGAGACAGTACAAACTACATCTCAGTTCCATTCCTTTTCTTTCCAGGAGTTCCACTCCTAATTCCCCGTAGGGTTCCAGCCCTTTATCTCAGAACATCATATGTTTCACTTTCCAGATTCACGTTCTCAATTTCCATGATCTCAAACATGTTTCTTTATTCATAACAGGCAGCTGTTAATTAATTTCAC
This sequence comes from Thalassia testudinum, assembly GCA_037157565.1. Lineage (NCBI taxonomy): Eukaryota > Viridiplantae > Streptophyta > Magnoliopsida > Alismatales > Hydrocharitaceae > Thalassia > Thalassia testudinum. Next base: position 7,060,855 of record JAZHRO010000056.1, read on the forward strand.
AGGCAGCTTATATATTCCTTTCCATTTTTCCAAGACTGCAGTAATATACATTCCACTAGTTTTTCCATCCTAGGATTCATGCCATATCCTAGGATCTATCATACAATCTAGTTTTCCGGCCCTAGGATTCATGCAACACCTAGGAGCTATCATTCCATATATTTCTCATTCCTAGGATTCATGCAATGCCCTAGGTTCTAGTTATGGTTCCATACTTTAACAGATACTTAAAACCACTCTACCAGGTACAACGGAAGTAATGGGGGCGTGGTCGGGAATCCCGCGCGCCTCCGCGACTCTCAAGACTGCAACCGAACGAGGTCCTATCACAAGGATCAAACACAAGGAGTGTCTCAAAACAGTGTATAGCTACTGTAGGCGGGTAGAGGAATACATTCTGAAACGAACGCAACTCGAATCGCGGAAAATGGAGCCCAAACGGGCCCTAAACGGGTCGAGAAAGACGATACTGTGCAAAATCAGACGTCTGGAACTCCTTCCAAACGTCTTAAACGGTGGATCAGAGAATTACCTGTTCGGCTTGGTTCCCCGGACGTCCAGAAGTCTGTAAACTATGCCGGACGTCTGGTCAGACGTCTGGATGTGATCCCAGACGTCTGTACAGACGTCTGGGCCACCTCCCAGACGTCTTAAAAGACGTCTGGGGCACGCGCTCGTTACATGGCCGTACCAGCAAGAGCCCCTTTTACCACCATCGCCGTCGCCGGTCCCCAGTGTCGGCCTACCAACGCCGGTGTTGTTCTCCCCCGTTCGTCCATTTTGATTAGGTTAGATTAGTTAGCTTAGCTCTTAGGTTTAGTTTTCCTACCCAAAACACCAAAAATAACCCCTCAACTACGCCATTCACCCTCATCATCCCCATCTCCGATCGCTCCTCTAGCGAGGTGCCCCCATCGCTACACTCATCCACACGCCTCGCCACAACTCTAAAAAGCATCACCATCCCTCCGTGAACAAAACCCCTCTCTCCATTTGCTTTATCATCCACTCAAACCCGCTGTCAAACAACCCACCGTTCCGTCGTCATTCCTGACCTCGTCCGGCCACCACACACGTCCATCCACCACGAGGACACTACCACCACATTCCATAACTCACAATGACTCTCCTGAAGTGTTTTAACAATGTCGAAAGGCCATTTTGCTTATTTCAGGTCTCGAGCTCCGGCCACCATTAGAAGCGAGCTTCAAGCTTGCTTGAAGCCTTCTTCAGTGCCTGAAGCTCCAGGTCTCAACTCCAGCTACTGCGGAACAGACCCAGCTTCACTCCTGACTAGTCAATTAGGGTGTTGACTGCCCCCTTGCATGAATTAACCGAAGGTTCCTGCTGCTGTGCTGCATGAAGGAAGGATGGGACTTTAGTCCCACCTCAGAAGATTCAAAAGCGGTGCTATCACATAAATTGAATTTTTGATAGAGGCTTATTGCCTCAAGTCACACAGGGGGTGAGGTCCCTCGCGCCCTCACGTGCCTCATCTGCAACACTTCCCCCGTGGACCTGGTGCACCCGACTACCCGCCTAAGCCTCACTCAGTCACTCACGCCGCTGACCTTGGACCTAGGTGCACGCCTACCCGATAACCCGACCACCCTGATTGGCCCTGGGAGAGTGAAACTTAAGAGGAGAGAAAAGAGAGAGAGAGTAGGGACAGAGGGTTTTGCTCTGAAAAGGATTGGCTAACACTTAAACAATTTTGTAAGTCTCCCCCTTTGCTTTAGAAGGCCTAGACAGTAGAAAGAAAGAAGAGGAGGAGGAGGATCGTGAAAGAAGAAGAGAAGAAAATCAAAGGCAGAAGAAAAAGAAATGGAGCACTGTAGCAACGCACTTTAAGTCGTCTGAATGTGAAATCATACATCTAATCATCAGTTCCTTCATTTGATTAGGATTTGAGTAATATTCTATGTGTTAGGCTTATAATTGGTAATCCATATCACCATTATTTTGTCTAGAATTCCTTTTTACTCTTCATATACTCATGTCATACATTGCAAATTAGTTTTTGAGTAATTAATTGTGCTCATTTATATTTTCTATTGAGATTAGTGTGTGAATTCCTATTTGCTCACTGTGTTCGACCTCGGATTTCATTCGAGTAATAAATTGTATTTGTTTTTCGCACTGATTTGACCTATACTGCAACACGATGATTTTAAAACCCATTTCAGAGCGACCAACATTTTGGCGCCATTGCTAAGAAGCAACGCGTAATTATTTGATTATATTTGAGCACGAACTTGGCCTGTTTTCTTTATTGTGATTTTGCAAGGAACTTCACGAGGAGATCTTCCATGCAAATCAACCACTCCAAGGCTGGTAACTTCTCTATTCTTCCCTAACCAACCTCCTAATCTTCAGAAGACAAAAAAAATAGAGGAAATAATTAATTAGGAATCACTTTCCTTATTTTCATAATAATCATCATTTAAAAGGCAAGTTCCCTAATTTGTGAAAATTCTTTTCAAATCTGAGTGAAGTTTGAAGTGATTCTATCTAGAATTCCCTACCCCAAATTTCCTGTGCCTATTAGGGACAATGCTTAAATTATAAATCACTGTGGGCTAACACACTTCTTGCTTGAAGCCCAAAGTGAACATTTTTAAAGATCAATTGGACTTGGAAATAAAGCCAATTAGGGTTTCTGCATTAGGGTTTTGGAGTGCTAGTTTACACTTGGTTGCATAAAAGGAAACAAACCCACCGACATTTGTGTGCCACCCAAGCCCTTGGTTGAAAAGATCTAATCAACAAAAACCCTAAAAATTAGGCTCTAAATTCACTTGAACCCTAAAATACTTGCACCTAATAACCTGGGAGTCAAATCAAGGTGATTTCTAGGACTTGACTTAGATCTCATTCTGCCATCTTTAGGGCAGGTCAGGTGAAGTTGGTCTACATTGTAGTCCAACCAACCTCCAAATTAGGTCACAAGTTGAATTAACTTCTAATCAAGTGAAATCAAAGTCACTAATTAGGCTAAAAGTGATAGATTTAAGGACTTAAGTTCATACATTCCGGTCTACCTAGACCCTCAATGACAAGGAAGGTCGGGTGGGGGAAACCCTATAACCCATGGGGACGCTCTACCGTGTAGGGGTCTTTGCAGGGCTCTCCCTTCCTGGCTACCCAGGTAATTCTCGGGTGTGTGAATTTTTGATTCAGAGGCATCATCTGCCTCGAAACTACCTTAGTCATCCCAATATCTTTGGGTGCCTTGGTTGGGTCAAAATTTCACAACCAGTCCCTCATCCCTTCTATTAGAGCACTTACATAGATTTTCTTGGGAATTTCTTTCACATCTGATCAACTCCAATCTGAACTGAGTTTCGATTCTACATCTTGATTCCACCATTTGATTCAAAAATGCAACCTGACATGTTAATAGACCCGTTTGAGGATATACAGGTTAATGTGTCAAACACAACAACATTCATTTTAGAACAAGAACAGCTAATTTTGACACAACTAGAAAATAGGGCAACTTGGGATGTTCTCATGCCAAAATACCGAGAAATTGAGAGATGGCATAATGGTGAATATATCTTGTGTATATTTGAGCCATCACTATGGAAAGTACACCAAGATGACCTGGAAAAAAGAGATAAGGTAATGCAGATGTTGAAATGTGTTATCGATCAAAGGCAACTGTACACCCTTGCGACATCTTGGATTAACCAGCTCAGTCTCCCAAATCCCCAATTTGATGATCATAGTGGTTATGGACCCCCAACCCAAATGAATTCTAATTCAAATTATATGCAGATTGATACACCTAATCTTGAGATGGGTTGGGAGGATCCAATTTTAGGTGATCACAATTTTGAGCCACCCTTAGAAAACCAAGAACCTGGTTCACCAAGCTTAGATTTCCTAGACACCTGTGATACTAAGATCGAATCAGAACCTCTCGAGGGTGTAAATTCCATCCTTTATTCTGATAAGGTGACTCTCGAGACCAATTCTGACATCCCTGTAGAGCCCAACCTAGATTCTAGTAATACAACCCACACCTTTAACCTAGAATCTGGATCTGAGCCTTCTTGGGATGATTACAAGGCCCCATGTGATGAAAATCAGATTTTACATCTGGATTATGATTCTAGGCATTATTTTATGAATGCACCTCTCCAACCTCCTCAGAAATATAGATTGATTTTCGAAAGTCATGCCTATCTATGGTACAGAAAATGAGGAGTTGGAAGAGTTGGGTTTTGATTGGGTCTTCCCTACAAGCCAAGAAACTGAGCCCATGTCTAATAGGAACACCTTTTTAAGCTCAAAATCTCAGAATAGGCTAAACCCAAGTCAAGTTGCTAAGTCTACATCTTTTGATCTATTCTGTGGTGGAACCTCTGATCCCGAATCAAATTCAGGACTTAATTCTCACAAGTTCAACGATTTCGAATCTTACGAAGATTTTGGAGAACCATTGTTTCCTGACGACCACGAGTCAATCTATGATCTCAGCATACATGATCCATTCTTTGACTCTGATTCTGAGGTCCCTGATCCTGAGATCATTAATTCAAAATCAGGTTCCATTGAGATGGAATCATTTCTGTTTGATCCTCAGGAATCAGAAATAGAAATTGTCGAGAGTGCCTACAACCCAGAGTTTGAAACTTTTCTTGACTTAGATTTTCTTCATCCTATAAACACTGTTCAGGTATTTACCTTTGAGTTTGATGGCTACTATGAGGACTCTCTAAATGAACCTGTTGAAGCGACGAGTTACTACGCTATCAAATTTGATTTTGAAAACCTATCGTTGTAGTTTGAAAAGCGAAGAACTTGGGTTCAACAAATACAATTTATATCGGAATATAAATCCCGGGTAAAACTTAGGGAGGCTACGTCGATCTAAATTTGCAATTATCTTTTTTTTCATGTTTTTGTTAAAAATGGAAGTAATTACAATGAAATGAAGCACTATAAACAATCAGAATAAGAGAGAGAGAAATGGAGAGAAAACATTCACTTGATACTTCAAGATGTTTATACAATAAAGTAAGCGAGAAATTATACTAGAAAGCAGAAAAACTATTACAACTAGAAAGCAGGAAAATTCTACTCTAGAAAGTAGGAAAAAAGAATGGGAGAGAGAAGTTATCCTCCTCGACGATTGCTTGGAGGACGAGTCGGACGGGACGACGCCTAGAAGACAAGGAATGGAGCGGGAAGGAGGTCGAGGCAGGAAGAACGAGAATTAGGCAGCACATCGTCGTCGTCATGGGATCTGCTTCCGAAATGGGGGCGAAAAATTGACTTTATCTCTTGAGGAGCATCTCAGGTGTGAGACAAACTTCACCTGAGCTTTGGAAAGGGAGAGAAGAGAAGGAAGGGATGAGAAATTCGTATGGAGGGGGTCTCCTTTTATAGTTGTAAGGAGTAAGGGCATTTTGGTCATTACATGTTGAAAATCATTAATTCAGGACCTTTAGTGACGGATAAATCTATCAATAAAGGCCTAAACGTGGCCTTCGTGGAAGGCGCGCACGCCCGCTCGCCTCCCCGCACCTCAATGCGTGCTCACGTCCATTAGTTCTTGGTCATTCGATCTCAGAGAGCGCTCATCGCTGCTCCTCATCTGCACGCCTTGCGCGTGAGATCCCGTGTCACGCGGGGTGTCAGATGGCACGTGGACGCTATCGGCCACGCACAGCCGTTCGATCTTCATCGTGCGGTCAATCATGCCTGCTCCAATTTGAGGCGTGCGGGGGCTCGATCCTATGCCTCCTCGCCTCGTTAAGGTGCTCGACCAATGCCCTATGGGCATGTTTGTGTCAAGCGCTTAACTCAAGCCCACGCGCCTCACATCTGTTGGATCTTGATCCAACGGCGGAGAAGTGCTGGCATGAAGTGCTTTAGCAGGTGCGTGCGGTTGGTTGGGCAGCCGAGATGGCACCACGTGGTGCCATCTTGGTCTTCCATCTTCTGAGTGATGTAGATGGTGCCACGGTTATCAGATTAGGTTGATTTTCGCATCGTTAGGCTGCGATCGTCGATCCGAACCCATCCGTGCGGTCGGATTGTCGTCTGAAGTGCGGATTAACACCATCTTGGCCCTTGATCTTCTAGGGTTCCTCAATCTCTATCTGATGCTACGGATATTCGATTAGGCCGATCTTGGAGTCGTTGAATTCCAATCGTCGCCCTGATTAGATCCGTACAGTTGGATCTTCAATATGAGGTCCCAATAAAAATTCGCCCTGTCCTTGACCATAAAAGGAGACAATTAACCTTCATTTTATTCAGACTAATCTAAATGCAAGATAATACATGTTATGCAATATTTATAGTATGTAATGCAATTCTATGCTTAAGAACATGCATAGATAGACATTTTATGTAATATAAACATGTCCCTAGTAAATAAAAACATGCTTACATCACACCCCCATGTCTATCTTTTGCTAGTCCCTAGTAAAAATATATATGCTATTTATAAAAGAATTAGGTTGGATTACTTAAGCATAAGTTATTTTCAATATTAAGAAAATTTTTACTTAGGATCTGAACTTTCAAAGACACAATAGTGCCCAGGTATCTGCCAAAATGCAGACCACCTCAAGCGCTCACCTTATTCAAAGAAAAATTTCTTTTTCTATTTTTCTTTTTTTCTATTTTTTTTTTGGATTTTTTGAGTTTCGGGTTAAAGAGTGGCTTTTTATGGCCATTCAACTCACTCAAGATTTGATGAGAACCCTAAGTTCTAAGCATCTTATTGTGAATGTGATAGACTCATTGATTGTCAATTAGAATGGATTTCAGGTTTCTATGCCTCTAGGTAACCTTAAAAAGAGAGTTCTGCTTAAAGGTGTATCTTTATGACTGGTAGCTTTGTCCCTACTTTTATTTTTATGGGGTTAACACAAGGGTGAATCCAGTGTATATCTCCCTGATTTATTCTACTTCTCTGCTTCTTCCTAAATGTTTTGGGAATTTTAAGTGCATTTCTTAAGCTGGGTTCTGGACAACCGGTCGATGAGCTGTTACCACTGACAAGTTGCCAGCCATACTCATGCGGAGAAGTGTGGGTTATTTCTTTTGTTTTCTTGTTTTTTTTCTTTTCTTTTCTTCTAACTTTTTAGTAGGTGGCTTCCCTGGTCTAAAATTTACCTAAAGGCAGCAAGAAGAGAATGGTCCAGTGACTGGGCTCTGGACAACCTACCTATGGGCTGTTACCCATGATAAATTGCCAGCCATATCACCCTAGAAGGTTCATTAGCTCCCAATTTCTGTTAAAACTGCCGATCAACAAGTCAGGGAAAAGAAAGTGTGTAGATGCTTTAGACTTAAAGTTCCCTCAAATCAGAGGGTGGGTTGATAAGTCGTGTACTTATCACCCAAACTTATTTAATCAAATTACAATAGAATTAAGATGGTGAGGACTCGAAAAGAAAATCCACATTTTAGTGGATACATGGGCTGATTAAGTCCAAAGACCTGAAGGGTCTTTGTGTTTAGATCATAATGTAATATTTCCTAAGATTGAAAAGTCCTAATGTCCAAGTATTCCTTTCTAATTCAATTTTTTTTTTATGTATATATAAGAAGAGGAATACAATTTACAAGAATTTCACAAATCTGACAAAATGATTCAAAAATGAATCCATCCCCCCAAGCCTAGCTAATGTAATGTCCACATTGAGAAAAAGAGACATGAAAGAAAGGGTAGAGTATGAAAGATATCACCTGAATATGAAGCTCGTTTCAGCTTTGTGTCATATGTACAACTACTGAGTTTAATGCTGTCAGCTAGGCGAAGTCCAGCCAAAGAAATCACAATATGGCTAGAGAAACCGTGTCTGATACTGGTTCTGGAAGAGTATGGTCAATAACTGGCTTCAGATGTTGACCGTTGATTGCACAGCAATCATAAGTCTTAATTGACCTAGATTAGGCTAGAACTTAGCATAAGTTAGGAAAATTCATGCACGCATATGCATTATCTGCATCTTTACTGCTTTAGTTTATCTATGCATAAAATAATGTTATAATATGCTAATTAAGTATATTATGTCCATTGCAGGGAATAAGCTGATCAGGAGCTGGATCTGAAGCTAGATCAGGAATAACGGGAGTTGCAGCAAAGTTGGATCAGAAGGCCTAGTTTAGATGTAGGAATAATAATGTAAGGGGGTTAAAGGTTTTCTATCCTATTAAGTAGAAATAAAGCAGTAAAATGTGAAGAGCTTAGGTCCATCCTAGCCCTAGGATAGCCTAGAAACTTCCCCAAGCCTTAGCCACCCTTAGATTAGGTCACCGCACCCTAGGAAGCCCTAAAACCCTAGTTCCAACCCTTCTCTGGACGTCCAGATAAGTTTTAGGACATCCAGGACCCTTAGCCAACTCCCGCACACTTCAAACCCACTTCTGCAGTGTTATTGGACGTCCAGACACTTTGTCAGACGTCCAATTTCTGCAGAATACCCAAAACAGAACCTGAAATCCTTCCTGACTCTGATTGGACGTCCAGACAACAAGTCTGGACTTCTGATTTTTTAGTATAAGACATCTGATTCTATTATTAGACGTCTGATATTACTCTCCAATTCCTGTTTTGAGATTTAAGCCTTGATCTTGGATCTCTAGGTCCCTAAACCCAATTCCAACCCCATAGGAACCTAAATTAAGGTGCCCTAACCCTAGTACATCACCTCTAGACCTCCCTAAGGACCTAATTAGGTCCTCACTAAACCTAATTGACTTGGATCTTAGTCAATTCCATCATCCTATTCAATTGGACTCATTAAGTCCAATTGAGCCCTGATCTCAGCACACACTGTCCAATTGGACTCAGTGAGAGTCCAATTGACCTAGACATAAATTAATTGAGTTGTTTTACTCTCAATTAAGTTTCCACACACCCAATTAAACTTGTATTAAGTTTAATTGCACTTTACCTTAGTGAATTAGGGTTTATAACCCTAATTTGAGACATACCTTGACCTAAACCCACTAGAACCTAACCTAATCAATCTAGCCACCTAAGTTTCGACCCACACATACCCACACACACCATCTACACGAAAATACCTAACCTAGAGTTCTCTAGAACTCTCTACCATGTGTGGTTTCCTTGGTTGCCAAAAATAGCAACCAAGAGCCATTCAATTTTTAGATCCACATTTGGTGGATCTAAAAACCACCATCCACCCTCTCTCTCTCACTCTCCCACGAGCTCCCACCATAGGCCTCTCTAGAGAATTCCATAATTTTCTAGAGAGCTTCCCTTAGGTCTATAAAAAAACCCAATGGGTGACGATTTGCACCCATTCACTTCCTTGGCATTCATTCCACTTAGGCTAGCCACTTCCATCTCCACTCCACCTCCACAAGTAGAGCACCACCATGGAGGCCACCATCTCCACGCCAGGAAGTTGGATTAGCTCCCCAACCTCTCTCCAAGGGCCAAGCTAAGCTCCATTGGCCGCCCCTCCTTCTCTCAGCCACTCAAAGGCCATCGGAGACCACCTCCGAATGCCCTTCCTTCTGCTAGATTAGTAACTTAGCTCTTCGTATATTTATTTCTTTTATTTACTGCTTAGTAGTGTAGTCTTACTTCTCCCCTAATGATGCATGCGAAATCCCCCCGTAGATTCTTGTATGCAATCATTTTTCGGTAGTTAGATTTCCGTTTCAAGCATTCATGTATAAGCTTTCCTCTAAATTTCCTGTGCAAACAACTCTCCCCAATGAATGAATGAAAATGCATTTACATATATATCTCTCTTTATGTGTTTGAAATCACCATGAGCTTATTGATTAATATTATATTTGCATGATTCAAGTTGCCTATTTCTAACTCCTAATATTCTCGCAACTAAGCATGTCATACTTAACTACGTAATAATCACAAACCGGCATGCGATTCTAAACAAAGTAGAGCAATAGAAGATCAATTTCAAAAGCGAAAACAATGCCTCCCAGAGACGAACGACTAGGACTCAAAGTCTCGTTATTTTTTACAAAACAATATCTTTGTTGGATCGTATTTCGCAACTATACTACGATGCTTTTATCGAAAACGTGATCTAAGATTTCACCAACAACCATTGACTTTAAATGTGTTACCTGTCTTTGGGTCAGAGATCTGAACGGCTCCATTTGGAAAAATCTAATTGATAATGAATGGGTCGTTCCATTTTGATTTAAGTTTGCTGGGAAAGAACTTAAGTCTAGAATCGAATAACCAGACCTTCTGGTTCAGTTCAAAGCTCTTTCGGGAAATCAATTGATCATGTAGAGCTTTGGTCCAAGCCTTGTAGATCTTGGTATTCTCATATGCATCATTTCTAAGCTCTTCCAACTCAGATAGTTGGAGTTTCCTTGTCTTCCCACCTAAACTCAGATCTAAATTGCATTGCTTGATTGCCCAGAATGACCTATGTTCAATCTCTACGGGTAAATGACACACCTTTCCATACACCAAATGAAACGGAGACATGTCGATGGGCATTTTATATGCCGTACGGTAGGCCCAAAGAGTGTCCTCAAGCTTTTGAGTCCAATCCTTGCGATTAGGCCTAGCCATTTTCTGTAGAGTATTCTTGATCTCCCAATTGGAGATCTCGTTCTGTCCATTCATTTAGGGATGGTAAGGTGTGGAGATTCGGTGATTAACCCCGTATTTAGCCAGCAAATTATGGAACTAGGCATTAGTAAAATGAGTGCCACCATCACTGATGATGGCTCGCGGAATCCCGAACCTGTTGAAGATGTTTTTCTTGACAAAATCGATGACCACCTTGTGGTCATTGGTTCAGGTGGGAATCACCTCAATCCATTTGGACACATAATCAACAGCAACAGGAATGTACTGATGTCCGAATGAAGGGAGAAAGGGTCCCATGAAATCGATGCCCCAAACATCGAAGATTTCGACAGGAAGAATTGGGTTTAGGGGCATCATATGTCTCTTAGTTGTGCTCCTGAGTGCCTGACATTGGGAACACGACCTTGAGAAATCCTGGCCATCCTTAAATAAAGACAACCAATAGAAGCCAGAATGCAAAATCTTTGCAGTCATCTTTTTCTTGGAGAAATGTCCACCACATGCAGATGCATGGCAGAACTTGAGTATACTGTTGAATTCGTTCTCCAGAACACATCAGCGAATAATTTGATCAGAGCTGATGCGATACAGTTCAGGGTCCTCGCAGAAGTAGTATTTGGCCTCAGATTTGAGTCTATCCCATTGTTGATTGGTCCAATCCTGGGGGATTTGACGAACAGCCAAATAATTAACAATGTCAGCAAACCACGGTGTTTGGACACCTGAAATTGTAAGGATGGTTTCATTCAGAAAAGTATCAGCAATCGGGATGTCCGGATGAGAAGAATCACTTATAAGTCTCGACAAATGATTTTCCACCACATTTTGTACCCTGGATTTATCCTTGATTTCAAGATCAAATTATTGAAGCAGAAGAATCCAACGAATAAGCTGAGGTTTGGCATCGTTTTTGCCCAAGAGATGTCTCAAGGTCGAGTGGTCGATATAAATGATGACATGAGACCCTAAAAGATAAGCCCTGAATTTTTCCAAAGCAAATACTACGGCTAGTAATTCCTTTTCAGTAACAATGTAATTCCTCTAGGCTTCATCCAGAATTTTACTAGCGTAGTAGATGACAGAGGGCTTCCTGTCAACTTTCTAACCCAAAATAGCCCCGACTGCATAATTAGAAGCGTCGATCATGATCTCAAAATGGGTTGTCCAAACTGGTGGTTGCAACACCGGAGCACAAGTGACTGTCGTTTTCAGGAAATCAAATGCCTTACAACATGATTCGTTGAAAACAAATGGCATTTCTTTGGCGAGAAGATTGGTTAGAGGACGGGCAACCTTCAAGAAATCCTTGATGAATCTTCTATAGAATCCCACATGACCAAGAAATGATCGACTTTGTTTAATAGATGTGGGAGGAGGAAGTTTACCATTATCATCAACCTTAGCTTTTTCCATTTCAATTTTCCATTCAGAGATTACATGACCCAAGACGATACCTTCTTGTGTCATGAAATGACTCTTTTCCCAGCTAAGGACCAATCGTGTTTTGATGCATCGTTTAAGAATCATTTCTAGATTAGCTAGACAAGAGTCAAATGATTCTCCAAAAACAGAGAATCATCCATGAGGGCTTCCATAAACTCTTCCACCATGCCAGAGAATATGGCTAACATACACCTTTGAAAAGTCGTAGGTGTATTGCATAAACCAAAAGGCATCCTACAGAAAGCAAAGGTTCTGTAGGGACAGATGAAAGTAATTTTTTCCTGATCCTCAGGATGGATAGGAACTTGGTTGTATCCCAAGTAGCCTTCAAGAAAATAGTACTTCTGCCCGGCTAATCTTTCCAAGATTGATCAATGAAAGGCAGAGGGAAATGATCCTTTTTTGTAGCTGTGTTCAGCTTCTTATAATTGATACAAACCCTCCAAGAGGAAGCTGAATGAGTTGTAACAGATTCTCCTCTCTCGTTAGTCACAATGGCTTTCTTGGGGACAATCTACACAGGACTTACCTAGGGACTATCAAAGATCGGATAAATAATTCTTGCATCGGGCCACTTAATGATTTCCTTTTTGACCACTTCTCGCATATTTGGATTTAATCTCCTCTGCATCTGGCGTGAAGGGTGGGATCCATCTTCCAAGAATATTCTATGAATGCAGTAAGATGGCTTGATCCCCCTAAGGTCATGAATGGTCCAACCAATTGCCTCCTTGTGTTCCTTCAGGACCTTGATCGATTTAATCTCCTGCTCCTTTGTTAATTTAGCACTGATAATCACAGGGAGCATCTTTTGTGGTCCTAACAATTGATATTTCAAATTCTCAGGCAATAGTTTCAGCTCAAGCTGGGGCAGGTTGATGATTGAAGGTAAGGAAGATGCTGATGACTCATCAAGAGGAAGAGGTTGAGAGTGAACAAAATCAATAACCTCTTCAGAAGATGGCAGGTCTGCCATAGAGGGTTGCGGGTCCAATTCATCATCAAAGGAGGAACTTTCAATTGCAAAAACCATCAAACAAGTTTCAATGTTCACATTATCCTCCTCAAGTTCCTCAATAAATCCACAATCCTCAAATTTATTAATCGCCTTAAAAATATCCAATTTCACTCATTGATTCCCAAAGGCGATTTCCATGCTATCGCTTTCACAGTTAATGTTAACCTTAGCGGTAGCCAGGAACAAACGCCCCAGAATGATGGCATGTTCCTTAGATTTTCTGGTACATCCATGTCAAGGACACGAAAATCTACAGGAAAATAGAAATCCTTGACCTTAACTATAACATTTTCAATAATACCTCGTAGATTTGTGACCGAACGGTTCGCTAACTGCTGCGTTACTGAAGTCGGCTGAAGTTCACCTAATCCAAACTTCTTGTAAAGAGAAGTTGGAATTAGGTTGATGGATGCACCTAGATCCAGAAGTGCTCTATCAAAAGTGTAATCTCCGATGACACAAGAAATCAACGGAGCACTTAGATCTCTCTTTTTCTAAGGGAGGTGGTGCAGGATAACAGAACTAGACTGCTCGGAGAGTACCACCTTCCTCGGAATAAATTCTCTCGACTTACACTTTTGTGTACATAAATCCTTTAAAAATCTCACATAAGTCGGTATATGCTTGATAGCGTTGAGGAGAGAGATATTGATCTCAACATTCTTAAAAATATTCATAAGCTCCTCATTGCTATCAACAGACTTCTTCTTCTTTGATTTGATCAAGGCTTCAAGAAAAGGAACATGAGTCAGATCTTTGGAATCAGGCTCCTGAGCCTTGATTTCTTCTCCAGAATTCTCCTTTCTCTCCTCAGGTTCTTCAGGATTAGGTAAATCAAAACAGTGTGGTTATGGATCCTGAGTTTGTTTACCACTCCTCAAGGTAACAGAATTTGCGGATGCATAAGAGTTTGGGTCTTGGGGAGGGTTAGGAAAGATTGGAGGGGCTTGATTAGCCAAGAATTGTTGATGTGCAGAGGAAGAAGAAGAGCAAGGACCCTACTCAACCACCTGAGCATGTGCATGTGGGTCCCTCTGATTTTTGTACCCATAGGCTTGGTTGCCTGGATTTAGGATATTTCGCGGGTTGGGTACGGGTTGGGATGGTAGAGATTCGGGTTGACGAGAGTTAGCTATGAGCCCGGTTTGCAAGTTGTCTGACGAGGTTTTCATTTGCTGGATGAGCTAGAGCATAGATCCTTGCATCTCTACCATTTGTCGGTTCAAATCAGCCTGCCCTACGGGTTGACAGGCATTCCAAGCTGGTTGATTGACTTGATTTGGGGGCAACTGAGTATACACATGACCCTAAACCATTGGTTGTTGCAAAGCATAGTTGCTAGGTCGGAATTGGGTCTGCTGCCTGGGTCTTCCTAGGAGAAGTTAGGGTGGTTTCTCCAACCTGGAGAGTAGAGGTTGGATTTAACGTTCTCCTGTATAGCATAGACATCCTCATAGGGTGAGGATGGAGAAAAAGAAAGGGAAGGATCAGAAAAATTGGGATCAAAGGCCCCAGTTTGGAACCCGTAGGGTTCCAAATAATGCTGACTCACAGGTTGAGCCACATCGAGTTGATTCACGAACTCCCGTCCAGAAGGAGCTCATGATGAATGGAATCTCGAACCTGGGATTGAGTGGATCAAGAGTTGTTCATTGAATTTCCAGTCATCCACTCTTCCATTCTCTCAGAAACCAAGTTCACCTTATCAAGTTTGTTACAAATCAATTCCATATCAAATGAATGGGAGTCATGGACTTCATTAACATTTGATCTGGGTTGCTGGGACCAGTTAAAAGTATCCATGGAGGCATGATTGATTGAATTCTCACTCATTTCCTCAAACAAATCATGTGCACTATCTGTGTCTTTGTTGAGGAAATTGCCTCCGCAAGAAGCGTCCACGTGATTTCTGAGTTGCTCAATCAACCCATGGTAGAAGATCTGCACGAGTTGCCATTTCAACACCTCATAGTGTAGACACATCCGCAATAGGTCCTAGAATCGCTCGCAGGCCACATGAAACTACTCCCCCAGTCGCTGGGTAAAGGTAGTGATTTCCCATCTCAAAGCATTGGTACGTCCAACAGGGAAGAATTTCATCAGAAAGGTCGATTTTAACTCATTCCAAGTTGCAATTGGTCTTCCTATAGTCCTGTACCAATGAGCGACTTTATCCCTAAGAGAGTGTGGGAAGAGCCTCATGATCATTTGCTCCTCATTCACGTTTCATGCCTTGGTGGTCTGGACCAAAGTGGTTAAGTCCTCCAAGTGCTGAAATGGGTCTTCAGAGCCAAGCCCATGGTAATGTTTGATCTGGCTTACCACCTAGGGCTTGATTTCTTCATCTCCAGCTGGAATCTGGATGCTGAGACATTCCCTGTAATTTGAAGGATCATAAAAATCCTTCAAAGGCTGAGCACTCTGCATTCTCTGGAACCATTCCTGCATTCTCTGCATTTGTTCCAACTGCCCTCGGAATTCCTCCTGTGGATCTCGAGGCAGAAGAGGCTGTTGATCGGCCATGGGATCAATTTGACCAAAATCCAATTTACGCCTCCTAGAATACTCTAGTGGTCCTTCCAATCGGGGATTCAATGACCGTCTTCCCAGCATAAACTAGGAAAAGGTCGGAAGGACTGGGGATAAGGTCCCTGCAGCACAACAAAATAAGCCTGCCCTTAAGTGGGGTAGCCTAAGGATCTACAGACTCCCAAAACCCGCCTTAGGATTATAAATAATTTACTCTACTTATGTCTACTCAATCCAACCAGTCAGAAAGAGGGACTGGGGAGAAGGTTCTTCCTTCAGCTTGTGCATCCGGTTCCTAGTGTACCACCCAGCTACAGTCGTTTGACGCTACTCCCCTAGCTAGACATCTGATTAATCAGTACAAGTAGGTTAATTATAAACAATCTCAGACTAGGCTCCGAAGAGCGAATCAGTCCTTAAGGCCAACGTCTACTCAATTTTATTGAGGCTTAGGATTGTAGTGCTTATGGAATGTGATGGACCCTTAAAATGGGTTGTGCCCTTAATGATTGATTGAGTATTGTGTAAGTGCATGCACAACAAGGGTTTTCAAGCAAGATTATTTATGATGTGTAGATTTTAATGTTCAAATCTCGCTTAAGTAGCTTTTAGGGTTTAGAATTAGGTTGATTTCAGTCAAGTTTGAGGCAAACCAGGTTTTCAAGCAAGGGTAAAGATTGTTGTCCTTTAAAACCAAAAATAAAGTGGAGTGCCTGGTATGAACCTAGATTGAAAACCCTAAGAAGAAGCTACTTGATGAGTTGATTTTAGGTTGAGTGGTGCGGCCCAAACAACTCAAACAACTGGCCACAACTGCACCACTAAGTTAGGCACACAGAAATGGTTAACCTAGAATGATTTCTACTCTTTTATGTGTTGATTTGTGTGTACCAGTTCCACAGATCAGAACCCAGTGAGTAGAAGCAAATCAAGTAGGTTAAGTGCCTTGAATGTGGGTATATGTTGTGTGTCTGTTGAAAATTACCCCACAAAATTATCTTTTTATTTTTCTTTTATACAAGCGAGGGTGAAATGAGTGTGAGTGGAAATCCAAACAACCAAACTAAACCTAGGATTTATGCAAACACCTAGGTTAATTGGATTTTGAATTTAATGTGACAAATGAAATCTATGGAGGGGGTAAAATGGGGAGCACTTACAGTCATCTTCAACTGCACTTTACTCCGGTCTACCACTTGACGATTCCTTGATGGAGGTCATTGCAAAATAATAGACACAAGAGAAAGCAAGTTAGAAAACAATAAAGTGCATGAAATGCGAAAAGAAGATTGGAAATCATTGCCTCCCCGGTAACAGTGTCAAAATGTTGAAGCGATGGGCTACTACGCTATCGAATTTGGTTTTGAAAACCTGTTGCTATAGTTTGAAAAGCGAAGAACTCGGGTTCAACAAATATAATTTATACCGAAATAGAAATCCTGGGTCAAACGCAAGGAGGCTACATCGATCTAAATTTGCAATTATATTTTTTTCGTGTTTTTGTTAAAAAGTGGAGTAATTACAATGAAATGAAGCACTATAAACAATCAGAATAAGAGAGAGAGAGAGGGAGAGAAAACATTCACTTGATACTTCAAAATGTTTATACAATTAAGTAAGAGAAAAATTATACTAGAAAGCAGAAAAACTATTACAACTAGAAAGTAGGAAAATTCTACTCTAGAAAGCAGGAAAAAAGAATGGGAGAGAGAAGTTATCCTCCTCGATGATCGCTTGGAGGATGAGCCAGACAGGACGACACCTGGAAGACGAGGAATGGAGCGGGAAGAAGGAGGTCGAGGCAAGAAGAACAAGAATGAGGCAGGAAGAACGAGAACGAGAACGTCGTCGCGGGATCTGCTTCCGAAATGGAGGCAAAAAATTGACTATCTCTTGAGGAGCATCCCGGGTGTGGGTCAAGCTTCTCTTGAGCTTTGGAGAGGAAGAGAAGAGAAGGAAGGGATGAGAAATTCGTATGGAGGGGGTCTCCTTTTATAGTTGCAAGGAGTGAGGGCATTTTGGTCATTACATGTTGAAAATCATTAATTCAGAACCTTTAGTGATGGATAAATTCGTCACTAAAGGCCTGAACGTGGCCTTCGTGGGTGGCGCGCACCCCCGCTCGCCTCCCCGCACCTTAACGCACGTTCACGCCCATCAGATCTTGGCCGTTCGATCGTGAGATCGAACGACTGAGAGCGCTCCTCGTCGCCCCTCATCTGCGCGCCTTACGTGTAAGATCCCGCGTCACGCGGGGCATCAGATGGCTCATGGACGCTATCAACCAAGCGCAGTCGTTCGATCTTCATCATGCAGTCGATCGCACCCACTCCAATTTGAGGCATGCGGGGGCTCGATCCTGCGCCTCCTCGCTACGTTGAGGCACTCGACTAACATGCTACAGGCGCATTTGTGTTGAGCGCTTAACTCAAGCACGCGTGCCTCACAACCATTGGATCTTGATCCAACAGCAAAGAAGCGTTGGTGCAAAGTGCTTCAGCGGGTGCGTGCGGCCGGTTTGGCGACCGAGATGATGCCACAGGGCGCCATCTTGGCCATCCATCTCTTGAGTGATGTAGATGGTGCCATGGGTATCGAATTGGGTCGATTTTCACGCCATTAGGCTGCGATCATCAATCTGAACCCATCCGTGCGGTCGGATTTGTCATCTGAAGTGTGGATTAACACCATCTTCGCCCTTGATCTTTTAGGGTTCCTCAGTCTCTATCTGATGCTACGGATATCCGATTAGGTCGATCTTGGAATCGTTGAACTCCAATCGTCGCCCTGATCAGATCCGTATGGTTGGATATTCGATCTGAGGCCTGGATAAAAAGTCACCCTGTCCCTGACTATAAAAGGAGACAATTAACCTCCATTTTATTCAGACTAATCTAAATGCAAGATGATGCATGTTATGAAATATTTATAGTATGTAATGCAATTCTATGCGTAAGACATGCATAAATAGACATTTTATGTAATATAAACATGTTTACATCAGAACCCACCTTTGAATTCTTTCTAGAGGAGCCCTCATACACAATTCTTATTGATACCGCCTCTTCAACATATGCAAAACCTTCCCAAACCCGTTCTCAACCCTGACCCATTACCGGACTCAATTACTACTCTAATTCCCCTCTCAATGAGCCGGTTGTAGATGATTCTCCTCCACATTCCAATCAGGTTTCGGACATCAATTAGACTACAAATCACACCCCATTCTTCTCTGAACATTTTTGTAGGGTTCTTACATCCTCCATTGATTCATTTTCATTTGAGGATCCCTACTCTGACCAAGCTGATTCGACTCAACCAAACCCTAGCTTCTCACTTCCATATCCTTTTTGAGCTTCAAAGAATATGGTGGGTTCCGCATCTCTTGATCCACATTCATCAACCCACCAGATTGATTGGGTTTGGGCTACATCATCAGCCTGCTGATCTAAACAAGCACCTAGTTGGACCAACCAGGCTTTTAATCAAGGTGCTTGTTTTGCAAAATTCATCTGATTTCACCACTCCTCCATACCATGTTCTGCTCGGCTGAAGGCATTGAATTTAGTGCTTAACGGGAGGCAGCCCGTCATTTCAAAAACTCAAGATCCTTCTGATTATCATTCTGTACTTCATGTCTATTGCACTCTGAGTTCAGCTTTAAAACAGTTGATCCCACCTCTGGTACTCATATCAGAGCTTGAAATCGTCTCCAACAGTCATCCCGACCTGTTCGCCCACCCGATAATCCTGTTCTAAACTCCTGAATCCTAACTATTTCATACTCTCCATTTACAATGAGGACATTGCAAAACCTAGGCATGGGGGTGGTAAAGTGCAAACATACAAAAATCAAAGTTCGAAAGGGTTCTCACAAAAAATTACATATTCCAAAAACCAAAAAAATAAAAAATTGGAAAAGAACAAAAAATGGAGAAGGGAGGAAATTTTGCATATCATTTTTGAGTAGGAAAAGAAGGGAGGTGATATAAATGTCAAAAAAAAGCATAATTTGAAAAGAAAAAAGAGATAGTCATTAGTAAAAGATTAAGGAATCTACTTAGTTCTAGACCAAATCAAAAGAAAGAAATAAAAGAAATAAAAGTGCTAAGAAACAAAAAAGATTAGTATGAATGCTGATCTTAGGCCTCTTGGGCTTAGTTTAGGCTTAAAATTCAAGTATCCGTTAAGATCTAGATAGTCCTCAAGAGGTTGAGGAAAGTGCAAAACATAAGTATTAGGTCTAAGGCTTAGAGATTATTCAGCCTCGTTAACTGACCTCTGGGTTGCAGGACTCAGTAACCTAAGCACCCCAATTCACACACAACTGGTTTAGTGCGCTTAACTATCAAAACCACGCAAAATGCATTAAATCTATTATGAAAAAGCTACCTAGATTAGGAGCGACTGATCAACACAAGTTGATTTGGAAGAGTTCTCGGCATAGAGAGATGGGAAATCCCCATCGAAGATGCGCAATAACATACCGTCTCCTTGATGCTCGTCTCCTAGGATATCTAAATATCCTACCAGGGGCATGTAAGCACCTTGTGCTGGTTCAATTGCCATGGGCAGGATTATCCCGAAATGTCGATTGCCAGGGCTTGAATTTAGCTACAGAACACCATGGGTGGGATTATCCTGAAATCTCGAAAGCCAAGGTTCTAGGGGTTGCCATGGGCGGTGCTATCTTGAAGCATCGATTGCTAGGGACCCTGCGAGGATTGATGGTGGGAACTAAAAATCCAATACAGACCGTGTTATAAAACCAATCCGAAGATAAAAAATAAAGAAAGAAAAGAGAGAAAACTCTCCAAAAAATAAAAAAAATATTCTGTTTCTCTTACAAAAAGGCACTGCAAATTGAACCGAGACTAAACATGTTAGAAGCATGGGTGCTTTTACCGCGGAGTTCAACGAACCTTAGGTTAGTTCTTGTAGGCCTTAGAAACATTTGTGGTAGAATGAGGCTAAAGCTGGTTAGGTCTAGATCTTGGTTGGTACTTGAGTACCTCTAGGCCTATTGTTAGCATTCTAACCTAATCTATAAGAAAGAGCACACATCAGAGATCTAAACATGTGGTCTAGAACTTGAGATAATTCCATGAGATTTTGCTAACGGACTAGCAAAAGCTAGGCATGGGGGTATGATGGAGACACCATCATGAGACATAACTAGCTTAATTTAGTCAGTATCAAGGAATAAATGCTCCTACATAACCACCAGTGAGCCATAATTCATTGCATAACCATTCTAAGAGAATAATAGTCAAATAGAGGTAAAACTGTAATTTTAACATCATATCTCAATTGCAGTACAGTCATGGGTTTTCTCAAGGGGTAATTAAGGGTCAAATGGTCTTAAATATCCAACAAGTGGGTTAGAATAGTCAGAAATGGGTTTTCGCATGTTTTGAGAATTAAATGACTTCCAAAACACTAAAAATAGACCCACTTAATTAACTAAGGTTCTGGTCAGGATAAAATTCACCTAAACCCTCTAAATTCACAGAAAATATTCTCTATGGTTTGGTATCCTCAATTTGACCATCAGAACCCGTCTTGACCTAAAACAAAGTCTTAGACTGACATTTGCCCTAATTTGGATGTTTGCATAATTTACCCAGTCAAACTTGGTCAAAACCTAAATCTAACTTCACCATTGAATTCCCTGGGTCCAAATTAGGTTTGCATCAAAATTTGGGCCCAATTTGAGATCATCTTGACCTAGTTTGCAATTTAGTCCTGTCTGACTCTTTTATTTCACAAACAAGCCCCTAACTTTTGAATCCCATAACAAAAGGTCCCTATCTTTATCGTCACTCTTTGCAAATAGATCCCTCCACCATTATTGCAGAGGAATTCTTCTCTGACGACCTTTGATTGAAGAGATCTCCTTCTCTGCTAAATCAATCCCTTCCAAAATTGGAAGGGAGATTCCTTGAAAAATTCTCTTCCCCTTGAATCCATCCATGAGCTCCATAATCTTCCAATCTCTCATGTAAACGCATGAGAGATTTGGGTTTCCCACTCCGACGATAATTCCTAGCTTGGAAGCTTGGCCTCCAAGCTCAAAGTCCCCTACTGAGCCCTATAAAAGCAAGACCACAGCATGCCGAACTTCCCTAGACTTGATTCCGACCGTGAAACCCTAAATTCCTCCCTCCTTGTCCGGTCCGAAAGCTCCTCAAGCTTCGATGACTTCCTCTGACTCCTCTCGTCGTCTAACCACAAAACCAGTGGCAGATTTGCCTTTCTCTAGTCCACTCTTGGCCGTAGCAGCAAGAGCCCCTTTTAGCTCCATCATCGTCACTGTCCCCATCATCAGAGCACCTTGTTCTCCAGCACCGGCCTTCCAATGCCAATGCTGTTCTCCCCAGTTCATCCATTTAGATTAGGTTAGATTAGTTAGCTTTGCTCTTAGGCTTAGTTTTCCTACCTAAAACACCAAAAACAACCCCTCGACTACGCTGTTCACCCTCATCATCCCCATCTCTGTCTGCTCCTTCGGCGAGGCACCCCCATCACTACACTCATCCACATGCCTTGCCACAACTCCCAAAAGCACCACTGTCCCTCTGCACACAAAACCCCTCCATTCACTTTATCATCCACTTAAACCCGTCATTGAACAACCAACCGTTCCGTCGTCATTCCCGACCTCGTCTGGCCACCACACATGTCCATCCACCATGAGGACACCGCCACCACATTCCATAACTCACGATGACTCTCCTGAAGTGTTTTAACAGGGTTGAAAGGCTGTTTTGCTTGTTTCAGGTGTTGAGCTCCAACCGCCATTAGCAAGCAAGCTTCAAGCTTGCTTGAAGCCTTCTTTAGCACCTGAAGCTCCATGTCTCGACTCCAGCTGCTGCAGAATTGACCCAGCTTCACTAATGACCAGTCAATTGGGGTGTTGACTTCCTCCCTCGCACAAATTAACCAAAGGTCCCTGCTGCTGTGCTGCACGAAGGAAGGGTGGGACTTTAGTCCCAACTCAAAAGATTCAGAAGCAGCGCTATCACATAAATTGAATTTGTGATAGAGGCTTATTTCCTAAAGTCACACAAGGGGGTGAGGTCCCCCGTACCCTCACGTGCCTCGTCTGCGACACTTCCCCTGCAGACCTGGTGCACCCGACTACCTGCCTAAGCCTTACTCCTCGATCACTACACCACGCTGGTGACCTTGGACATGGGTGCGCGCCTACCCAATAACCCGACCACCCTAATTGGCCCTGGGAGGGTGAAACCTAAGAGGAGAGAAAGGAGAGAGAGAGAATGGGGACAAGGGGGTTTGCTCTGAAAGGGATTGGCTAACACTTAGCCAATTTCGTAAGTCTCCTCCTGTGCATCAGAAGGCCTGGACAGTAGAAAGAAACAGGAGGAGGAGGAGGATCATGAAAGAAGAAGAGAAGAAAATCAAAGGAAGAAGAAAAAGAAAAGGAGCATTGTAGCAATGCACTTTAAGTCATTTGATTGTAAAATCAGATGTCTAATCATCAATCCTTCATTTGATTAGGATTTGAGTAATTATTCTATGTGTTAGGCTCATAATTGGTGATCCAAATCACCATTAATTTGTCTAGAATTCCTTTTTACTCTTCATATACTCATGCCATACATTGCAAATTAGTTTTTGAGTAATTAATTGTGCTCATTTATATTTTCTATTGAAATTAGTGTGTGAATTCCTATTTTCTCTCTGTGTTCGACCTTGGATTTCATTCGAGTAATAAATATTATCTATTTTTAAGCGATTTCAACCTATACTATGATGCAACTTTTTTAACCTCGATTTCGCTCATCAACACTCGTGCATTGGTTCTCCTGAGTTTTAGGTAAATGTGGTGATAACACACCTTAAAAGCACGGCCTATGGGAAAGTACTTCTGTAGGAACCCATGTTCCAAAGAAGGCCATGTCTTTATGGGTGTAGTCCATGATAAAGTGCAGTACCAGAAGACGACTTTATCCTTAAGTGAGAAGGAGAACATTTTCATCAAGAGTGTGCTGATCATGACCCTATGAACCCAGGGTTTGGGCAATATTTTTCAACTCTTCTAAATACTAAAAAGGGTCCTCAGAAGCAAGACCATGGAAGTAAGGGATAAGTGCAATAATGTTCGGCTTCAGTTCAGCAGCACAATCCCTAGTAGGAAATCGAACCGCAGTCATAATGGGTGCAACCACAGGATTATAGTAATATCGTAGTTGAGGTTTATGAGCCTGGGGATGGGGGTTTGCTAAAAAATGAATAGCTCCAATAAGCTATTGCACCTATTGTGTTAATGTATTCATTTGTAGTTTTGTTTGAAATAGGTGTTGTAGATTAGGTGCATCTCTCTCCAGTTGTGGTGGGTTTGCAAAGTTAGGATAGTGAGGAGGTGGAAAAGGTGGTGGTTGGGGGGTGGGTGATGTGGATAATAAGGAGGATGAGCTTCAAAATCTTTGAACTATGCAGAATCATGGTCATCCTTAGGATGAACAGGGTTATGGATAGGAGTTTGAGGCTCGGAAGGTATAGGATTTGATATAGAAGGGATCGAAGAGGAAACTTAGGCATCAGCACCCAAGGGAGGTACTAAAGAAGGGTTTTAGGATTTCCTACCGTCCATGAGCTTTATTTTTGAAAACATGTTGTGAAACATTCATAATCTCATAATGGTGGTATCAAAGCAATCCAATCAAATAGAAATCAAAATCCTAATCAATCTCACAATCTCAATATCATAAGACCAAACAATACAATCAAGTGAGAAAATCCCGGAGTTTCTCCTAAGGGTCTACTATGAAAAATATAATTGCACAAACAGATTTTCTCAATGCAATTGTACACATCCTAAGATAAGACCTAGCGATGTGTAGACCTCTAAATCCACCTAGAACCTGGATTTGATAGCGATTTTTTGCAGTTTGTTAATAATGTGAAATAATGTCGTACACAAAAAATCGATCAACACTTAAATTTATAAAACCTATATAGGGTGAATATCTAGGGTTGTCCAAGGAGGCCAAATTGTTAATCATAGGAAATAATTCTCTCTCTCCCCTCTCAAATCCACACTTGTCTTTTTGTGAATTTGATTTTTGTTGTTTTCATAGTTTTAGAAACAATCGGGTATTTGAAGTAAAGATTAACTGCACTAAACCTACGGCTAAGTGACAAGAATGAAACCCTCTCTTCTAATCTCACCCTAGGCAAGTGCACCTAGGGTAATTAGAAGAAGAGAGTGTGGTGTGCACTACAACTACAAGAACATGAAATGCACACTAAACATAAAACATGAATTGGAAGGCAAATAAAACTTGTATGACTAGCAACTAAGGGAAATGTAGTGGATGGTGATAACGCCATCATTAGCCATAACTACCTTGAATTAGTTGAAATCAAGTGACAAATGCTCCTAAATAATCGCCTGAAGACAGTAATTCCACGTAAATCCATTCTAAGGAGAAAACAACAAATTAGGGTTAATTCTGTAGTTTTAACATCACATCATGAATGCATAGTAACCACAAGGTCACCTAGGGGTTAATTAAAGGTCAAATGGGCATTAATGATCAAAAAGTGGGTTAACTAAGATAAAAATGGGGTTTCATGCATTTTGAGAACCAAAACAGTACACCAAAACCCTAATTTCAGGCTCGCTTAAATTAAAGAGGTTCTGGTTAGGATCAAATTCATATAAAAATATTCTAAGAGGCTCGGTATCCTTGGTTTGACCATCTGAACCCATTTTAACCTAAAATAGGGGTTCACATGGGATTTTACCCTAATTTGAGTTTTTATGCAAATTTTCCAATCAAACATGGTCAAAACTCAAATCTAACTTCACCATTAGATTCCTTGGTTCCAAATAGGTTAAGGTCAAAATTTGGGAGCAATCAAAGTCCTTCTTGACCTAGTTTGCAATTTAGTCCTTAAAATCTTTATTCTTCACATCTAAGCCCCTAACTTTCAGATTTATTGTGTTTATGCTCCTAACTTCTCTTCATTTTCTTCAATCACATCCATGCCGCCATTAGATGTGTGAACCTAAACCCGCCAACCTTCAATCAAAGATTTCTCTCTCATAATAGATCTAGATCCCTCCAAATTTGGAGGGATTGATCTAGAGATCCTACCTGATTGTTTGAACTGCCTTAGGGTTTCAAAAACCATTCCTAGAGCTCAGGCAAGCTCATGGAAATTGAGGAATTCTTTCCTTTGAGACTGTGACCAATTGCACCTCTTTCCTCATTTAGAGCACAAGTTTGAGCTCTATAAAAGCTCCTCGTGCTCCCAATGTCAAAGTTAGCTCGTTTTAAGGCCAAAAAGACCTCTTCTCCTCCTTCCCCAACCTACTCCACCATAACTCCAGTGACTTCCTCCTCCATCTTCCTACGACCTCCTAATGGCCAAATTGGGAATGCTTTCATCTTCCTCTCCTTCTTCCATGCCTGGTGTGCGAAAGCCAAGGCTCTCCAACCTCTTCTACCTTGTCATCTCTCCCACTGGAGCCTTCATCTCCTCTAGCATCAGCCAATCAATGCTGGTGCAGAGCTTCCTCCCCTTCATCCATTGATAAGCCATTCTTCCTCCTCTCCTTTAGGTTAGAATCAACCCATTCCCAACTCAATTCAACCGACTAATCATGATCTCCCACTCCGTCCTCTCCATGGCTGGTGATGCGTCCGGCGAAGTCGCCCAACCAATACCGGCCACCAATCACTTCGCCAACACCTCTTCATCATTCCTCACCACACAGAGACCAAAAGCCCTCTCCCTATTGTCTCTTCTACCCACCAAAACCCCCTGACAAACGAAACCACCACCAGACTCCATCGCCGACTTCATTTGACTTCTCCATACCTCTAAACACCTCGACACCACCACCATCGCACTTGCCACAATCAGGCAAAGCTCTTGAATGCTTTAATTTGGATGTAGAGCTTGTATATCTGTTTCAGGTCTTCATCAGAGCTCTGCCACCACCTTCATCTTCTCAGACTACGTTCGCACTTCTTCAGACTTCATCTGATCTGCAATCGGATGCAATCGAAGAGGCTCTAAGTGGAAAAGGTCCCCAGGTCCACAATCGAGCAAAAGAGTCAGTGCCAGCTACCCTAATCGAAGCAGCAACTCAAAGTAGCCTCAGTTGCTGGCGTGCATGAAGGAGAGTGGGATAGTCCCATATCAGATACTGATGAGGCACCACTGCATATAAATTGATTTTGTGTGATTACCTGTTCACCTCATAACATGGGGGTGAGGTCCCCTTTCCCACGAGCCTCTCATACCTCACCCGTAGTACATGCCATGCAGGTTTGGTCCCTTGTTCGATACTATACAAACCCGATTACCCACCTAAACCTATACTCAGTTCTGAGAAAGGGTAGAGGAGAAAGTCTGAGGAGGGTAGGGGTAGGTTTTTCCTTGGGAATCGTGCCCATACATGCCAACACTTAGGCATTTCTAAGGCTTTGTGTTTGTGCCTTGTGCTGAGACTTGGCGATTAAGTCGTTTGGCTCTCTGGTTCGACGTCTAATATTGGATGAGGCACTATGGAGTTATTTGATTTTGACGTGGCTATTTCAGAATTAAGTGGTTGAAGCCATTATTGAGGAATTTGAGTTAATTGCTTACATTGAAGATGTGCTTAATTTGGGGATATCCTTGGTAATCTAAATCACCATTTTTTGGCTTTTATATTCTTTTTATCCCAGTACTCTCTGAGATAAAAATTGGTTTATCTTTGAATATATTGTTGAAGTGAATTATTCATTGAATATCTTTTTATACTTAATTGATTGTGCTCATTCATTATAAATTCTAATTAGTGTTGTAAATTCCACATTTGCTTCTTGCGAACGACCTCGGACTCATTCCTTGTTTTCGAGAACTTTATAAATTTAAATGTTGTAGTGATTTTCGTCACCATACTATGACGTGATACATACTTTAAAATGACGATTCTCGCTCCATCAATATTTTAGCACCGTTGCAGGGGAGCAACGTGCAATTCACCACTAATCATATCTTTCTTGATTGAATTGATTTTTAACTTTCCCTATTTGTTTTTTCTGTGATTTTGTGAGGTACATCACGAGAAGATCTCTGTGCAATCAACCACTCCAGGGGAAAGTAAAATTTCTCTTCTTCTCTAATCACCTCCTAATCTTGGGAAAGGGAAAAAAAGGAAACAAAATAAATTAGAATCCACTTGCCATATCTTGGAATATTTTGTTTGATAAAGTTTTTAGCAAGTTGAAAGGATGGAGTAGTAAATTCTTATCGAAGGGTAGGAGATTAATCCTCCTTAACTCAGCCATAACATCCATCCCGGTCTTCTATTTCAGCATCTTTAAGGCCCCGAAATCTATTTGGAAACGATTGGATGGTATGCGGAGGAGATTTTTTTGGAAAGGTGCTGGCCATAAGGGAGGTTTTATGTAGCCCATCAGATGGGAAAAGATATGCAGGTTGAAGTAGACAGGTGGTATGGGGATTAAGACACTCAAGGAGTTTAATGAAGCTCTCCTGATCAAGTGGGCCATCAAGATTTTGGATTGCAAGGATGATATAATAACAGACTTAATCAAAGACAGTTATGGTGGTTCTAATAGTGCATTGAAGAGGCTACAACCACTAAAACCATCCCCTTTTTGGCGATCTGTTACTCTTGCAATTAGAAGCAACTGGCATCTGCTGCAACCTAGGCTTGGAGATGGCTATGATTTCAGTCTGTGGAATGAGCAATGGTCAGGTTTGGGGATGCTAAAAGATGCATATCCGAGGGCATATGCAGTAGTTGCAAATAAGGAGGCCACTATCAGTAGTTTGTGGTCTGCTGCAGAGGGGTGCTGGAGGCTGGAAGGTCATGAGCAATGCAGACCAGGCACTCGGCTATGGGAGGATAGGAAAAATATGTTGGCTGCACTGCAGCAGATGCATCCTAGGCAGAGTATGGCTGGTACTTATGGCTGGAATGGGGTTTTTTCAGTGCAGCAGGCCTATGAGAGGATCATCAGATCAAACACAGATATGGAGAGTGATCCAATTGACAGGAAAATATGGCTATTGAAGATCCCTTTGAAGGTTCAAATTTTCTTGTGGCTATGCAGGCGGGAAGGATTGATCACTAGCGATCTTAGACACAAAAGAATGGGGACTACGTTGAATGCCTGTCATCTTTGTGGATTACACACTGACAGTGCGTCGCATATTTTTTCTTCATGCCTAGTCACAGACAAGCTTTGGAGGAAGATTTGCCAGGAACCTCTACCTACCTGGGACTCTCTTTGGCAGAGGTTCAACACTCCTGGACGATCGTATAGGTGTATGGCTGCCACCTTGTGGTGTGTGTGGAGGGTGCGAAATGAAAAGTTTTTTCAGGAGAGGCCGGTTAGATGTGAGAAAATTGTAAATGAGTGCTGGTCCCTCATACACAATTGGGAATCTATTTTGTAATGTTTTGTTTGATTTGAAATATAGTACCCTCCGAATAGCTATCGTCTAACGATAGCTTTCCTCACTGTTTCAAAGAAAAAAAAGAATCCACTTGCCATATTTTCTTAGTAAGATCATTTAAAGTAAAGTTTCCTGATTTGTGAAATTGATTTAAATCTTATTGAAGTGAGACAATTTTGATTAGAGGCATCCATCCTAATTTCTTGTACCTATTAGGGATTTACACTTAAATTCACAACATCTTGGACTACTCACTTTCTTGTTTGAGTTCATGGTGTTACATTTGGAATTCAAATTGAACTTGGAAATAGAGCCAATTAGGGTTTCCACATTAGGACTTTGAAGTGTTAGTACACATATGCCTGAAATAAAGGAAATTGACCAACCCACATTTGTGTGCCACCCAAGCACTTGTTTGAATTGATCTATTCAAGTAAACCCTAAAATCAGGCTCCAAATTCATTTGAACCGTAAAATTTGGACCTAATAACCTGAGAATCAATTCAGGGTGAATTAGGTCTTGACCCAAATTTCATCCTCAACTTTAGGGCAGGTCAAGTAAAGTTGGTCCACTTTGTGGGTCAACCAACCTACAAATTAGGTCACAAATTGGACCAACTTCTAAATCAAGTGAAATTCAAGGCAC
Source organism: Thalassia testudinum (assembly GCA_037157565.1). Taxonomy (NCBI): domain Eukaryota; kingdom Viridiplantae; phylum Streptophyta; class Magnoliopsida; order Alismatales; family Hydrocharitaceae; genus Thalassia; species Thalassia testudinum. The sequence continues at coordinate 7,090,519 of JAZHRO010000056.1, forward strand.
AAATTAGGGCTAAAATTGATAGACTTAAGGTCATAATTCACACTTTCTGATCTACTTGGAACTGTGGTGACAAGGTTAGGTGGGGGAAACCTTGTAGCCCATGGGGTCGCTTTACCGTGTAGGGGTCCTTGCGGGACTCTCCCTTCCTAGCTGCCTAAGTAATTCTCAGGTGTGCGGATTTCTGATTCAGAGGTATCATGCGCCTTGAAACAGCATTAGTCATCCAAAAATTTTTTGGGTTCCTTGATTAGGTCCAATTCACATCCAGTCCCTCATCTATTCAATAGTGCACATACACAGGAAAGGTCCCTAGGTTTGACCTAGAGGCCTCCATTAGAATTGATCTTCTGTAGGAAATCTGATCTAATCTAATCAATTCAATTTGGACCTAAATTTGATTCTACATCTTGATCCACCACCAGATTTGAAAATGCAACCTGAAAACATGGGAAAGATTTTCAATAAACCTGAATCTCGTATCAGCATAGAAGAGAAAATGATCGAGGCTACCCTTAGACATAGGAAAGAGTATTACAAAACCTCAGATCCATTTAGTAGAGTTTAGGTTAATGTATCAGACACAACAAAGCTCATTGTGAACTATGCCCATCTAATGTTGACCCAAATAATAAATGGTTCAACTCGAGATGCCCTCATAACAGAATTCAGTAAATTGTGGCAATTGCATAGCACAGAGGGTATACATTGTATTACAAATCCACCACTCTGGGGGATACACCAAGATGACATTGAGAAATGTGGAAATATGTTAAACCTGTTGCAACAAGACATTTATCAGAAATACCCATATCAACATACAAGCATTGATGAAACATCTTGGAGTAATGTTGAAGATCAATATGATTTCCCAGAGCTCGAGTTTGAAAGTAGAGGTTGTTGTGGACCCCCAACACAAATGGAGTCCGATTCGAACTTTGTGCAGAATGACATACCTGATCAAAATGTGGGTTGGGTGGATCCAGTTTCAGGTGTTCCCGATTATGAACCAGCCATAGAGAGATATGAACTTGGTCCACCATGCCTTGATTTACCAAACACTTGTGGTGAGCTTGAGTTAGAACCTCTCAAGGATGTAATTCTCGCACCTTATCCTGTTAAGGTAATCCTCAAGAGTGATTCTGACATCCCAATAGAACCATGTTCAGATTCTAGTGACCCAATTACTACCTCTGACCTAAAATCTAGATTTGAGCCTATTTGGGATGATGATGAGGCCCAATGTGATGAGAAACAAATTTTGGATTTGAATTTTTATTATGAGCCTATATTTGATGATTATACCTCTCCAAACTCCTTAGAGGAACGAATTAATCTTTCAGAAGTCACACCGATTTACGATATAGAACAGAGGAGTTGGAAAAGTTGGGATTTGATTGGATCTACCCTAGGGGCCAAGAACCCGAGCCTATGCTTAATAAGGACACCTCTTTGAGCTCATAATTTACAACTAGGTTAGATCAAAGTCAGGTTGTTGATTCCATGAATCATGATTTATTCAATGGTGGAAATCTCAATCTTGAATCAGGTTTAGAAGCTGATTGTCGTAAATTCTCCGATGATTTCGAATCATACTCTGATTTCAGAGAACCTTTATTTCCATATGATTATGAGTTAGTCTACAACCTCAGTATCCATAACCCGTTCTTTGATTCCAACTTCGAGGACCCTAATCCTGAGATCATTGATTCAAAATCATGTTCCATTGAACTGGAATCATTCTGTTATGATCTGCAAGAATCAAAAACAATAAGTGCCAAGATTGTCCACAATCCAAAGTTCAAATCTTTCACTGACTCAGATTTCCATGATCCTATAAACTCTCCAAGCATTTACATTTGATCGAGATAAGCATCATGAAAAGGACTCTCTAGATGAACCAATCTTCGAATCATTTCTAAAGGAGCTCATACTGCAACAAGATTTTGAAGCAACCACATCTATCACAGAGCCTTTCAAAACTCGATCCCAACCCTGACTTACCACTAGAATTAATTTCTACTCTGATTCACCTCTCTCTGATCCAGTTGCATATGATTCACCTCTATCTTTTAATCGGGAATCAGACAATGATCAGACCGACAATCACATCTTATTCTTCTCTGATCCTACCAATATGGTTCCTACATTCTCTACAGATCCATTTTCTTTTAAGGATCCCTACTCTAATCTGACTGAACCGATTCAACCAAGCCCTAGATTCACATTTCCATGTCTTTTTGAGCCACAAAATATCTGGTGGCCTTCGTACCTATTAATTCACATCCATCAACCCACCAGACTGATTGGGTTTGGTTTGCAACATCAGCTTGTCGATCTGGACAAGCACCTGGTTGGACCAACTAGGTTACTCATCAAGGTGCTTGTTCTACAAAATTCCTCTGATTTGACCACCCGTTCTCCTTTACCACCTTCTACTCAGCTGAAGGCAATGAATTTAGCTCTTTACAGGAGGTAACCCGTCATTCCAAAAACCCGTGACCCTTTTGATCATCCTTTTGAGCTACACTCGTATTGCACTTTATGGTTCAACTTTAGAACAGTCGACTCCACCTTTGGTACCTATATCAAAGCTTGAAATCGTCCATGCCCAACTGTCATCCCAACCCGTTCACCCACTCTTTGACTCTATTCAAATTCTTGAACCAAGCTGAATTCGTATCCACCTAGTTTACAATGAGGACATTGCAAAACTTAGGCATGGGTGGTGTTAAAGTGCAAAACACAAATGAAAATTCAATTCTCTGAAGGGTTCTCACAAAAAAATACATATTAAAAAATAATGGAGAAAGGGGAGGAAAATTTTGTGAAATGATTGAAAATCTTTCTTGAGAAGGAAAAGAGGAGGAAATGCAAAATGTCAAAAAGAAGCAAAAATTAAGAAAAAAAATTGATAGTATTAGCATTTGATTATAGGATCTACTTAAGTTCTAGACCAAATCAAAATAAGGATTAAGTTTTGAAGTGCTAGAGACAAAGAGATTAGTAAAGAGTGCTAATCTTAGGCCTCTTGAGCTTGTTTTAGGGCTTAAACACTCACATATTTGTTAAGATCTAGATTAGACCTCGAAAGGTTGAGGAAAATGCGAGGCTAATGTATTAAGTTTAAGGCTCAGGGATTATTCGGCCCTGTTGCCTGGTACGTTCTCTCTCAACATAATTAATTAAGTTAATTTTGCTTAATTAAGTGTAGAAGAAAGTAACTTAGGTTAACTCGAATTAATGTTGGTTAAGTAGTATAGGGTCAAGTTAACCTAACATTTTAGATTTTTTTTACTTTTAACTAGTTGAGTCCAGGTCGTTCGCTGGGAGGTATATATTGCTTAGAATTCACCAAGCTATTTAAAACAATTCTTAGGAGGTATAATTAAATTAATTTTAATAACATGAATTTTGCCAAATGATTTAAACTTAAGAAATATGCAAAATTCCATATGAAAACACATTTACTCAAATGATCTACTTTATTAGCAAGTAAACATGTTAGTTTCAATTTATTTCAAAAGAATTAAGGTAAATAAGAGTTCTTCTATTTACAACATGCCTTATTACATCATTTAATAGTAAAAATAAATTGAAAATAATGTAAGAAAAATAATTTCTTTTCCCTATTTCTTCAACCTCTCTCTCTCTTTTCTTTTCTTACCTTTCTTTCTTTCTCTCTTTCTTTTACTTCTCTTTATCTTCTCTTTATTTTTTTCTCTTTATTCTTTCTCTTATTCTCTCGAGCTCTTCTCTTCTTTCCTTTCTTCTCTTCTGTTCTGCCTCTCTTCTTTCCTTAGTGCCTGTTAGCCTTCCTCTTTCTGCCTTTGCAATTTCTCCTTTCTTCCTTAGCCTTTTTTCTTTCCTTCTTCCCTTAGCCTTCAACACTTAGCTTTATTAAGCTTTCAGCACTTAACCTTCACTTTTGAACCTTTCTTCCTTTCAGTTGAATCGAACTGATTTTTTCTCTTCAACCAAAAATTGGTTTTTAGTTTGCGGCTCAGACTTTTTGGGGATACGCAGCACCCTTTAAAAGGTGGGACCAGACCCTACTAAGTCCTTGCCTAGTTCAATTATGGTTCGGTTTATTTCCGGTTCAAGTTTCTCGAGCCAAACCGTCTCAACACTTCCCAGGCCTTACCCTCCCAGGGCTACACATCCGCATGCCCACACAGGCACACACTCATAGGTACACACACCTGCACACACACACGCATGCCCAAGTTCATTCGGTAACCGTGCGCCAAGCATTGACGACTGAGAAGCCCACTTAACAAAAACTTTTTATACCAAGGCAGCCGCTTGAGGTTTCTCGATGTGGGACTATGTTTCCCCCTTCCAGAGCCAACTTTGAATGGTGATAACTCCTAGCTCAGACCTCCAATTCAAGCGAACAAAAGCTTGTTGGAAAACTCTTGAGTTGATCTACAAGATTATGTTATCAATTTAAGGTGAAGGGGAAGATTTCCTCTTCGATTTTAAGGGCAAAATTATAGGTTTTCTATGGGTATTTTTGCCTAGAAATGGTTCAATGCTTATAAAGTCCATAGTCTAGACTTTCCTCTTTCATTTAAGGCTCTAAATAGATTCTACAAGTAATTCCGCAGCTGCAGGTATAGGTTTTAAGCTCTTAGAAGCTTCAAGAAACACATAAAAGGTTGAAGCTTATCTGAAAGCTTCAGAGAGTGTAATTAGGCTTAAGAAAGGCCTAACAGGCAGCTAAGGTCATGTGTAATCGATTAAAACAGATTCTATAGGTTGTTACAAACTTATCTAGGCAGAAATCACAATCAAAATTCAAGAAAAATACACTGCTAACAGTTTGGGTTCAAAAACAACCCAAACTGACAGTTTTTTAATTCCAAATGAATTACTTATCTGAGCTCATCCAATTCACTTAAGAATCATTCAAATGAATCTTAGAATCAATTCAAGCTCCTCAATTCAACAGATTGAACTCAGAATTAAGGTATCAAGCTCGAGTTTGACTAGAAAGCCTTCAGATTTGACTTTCTGTTCTAAGCCTTTTCTCAAAAAATTAACACCTAAAATAGCATCTTCTCAACCTCAGAAACTTGCTAAGACCTTTAAACAGATGTTTGGACTTAGGAATCTAGGCTTTCAGGCTCGTCGCCTGAACTCAAAAAGTGGTCTGTTCGTCAGAGTAATCAGGAAGTTGTTACACTAATTTGAGCACAAAATTAACTTCAATGCATTGCACTGAAGCTTTTAGATCCTTTAAATGCGTCTTAAAGTCTTCTGTCAGACTTCTCCAACTCCGTTGAAGTTGGAGAAGATGAATAAGTAACTACAACTTCAGGCATCAAAACTTCAAATAATTGTCCATAAAATAATTAGTAATCATCAATTAATCATTCTAGAGCTTCTTGTTAAGTCCTATAGGCTGAAGAACAGTTTTGGCTCGCCGGAGCTTCGATGAGTCCAGAAAAAGATGAAAATTGTGTACAGAAAGAGAAATCATGCCATTTTCGACTTGAAAAGGTTCCTGAGGTCACAAGGAACCTTAGGATCACATTAAATTCTTCATTTGCTTATTAGATTTAAGATTTAACAGTAAATTCAATTTGAATAAAATCTGAGTTTGTTGAGGCTCTGGACTTGATCTCCCACTCAATTGAGTGGTCAAGACAAGTCAAAGAGTGATTGTGATCATAAATATATAGTTAATTCAAGGTTTTAACTACTGAGCCACCATTGACAGCGAGCTCAGGAGCTTAAATAAAATTAGGCATTTAAATTATATGTGATATTTAATCAAATTAAAGTGATAATTAGGATCCTTTAGTGATGAGTAAGTAATGGAGGATCCAATGGAGGTGGAATTAGGTCAACTACTGCTGCCATGGACAACAGAAGTAGTTGATGAAGGTGGAAGTGGATTAGGCGAATCAGTAATCAAATTAGGAATTAATTGTGATAGAAATGACCGTGAAAGATAGATGAAGGTGATCAGTGATTTCAAAGGACAAAATTAAGGCTCTGACAAGCTCAAGGAGCTTGCTGGAGTCGAGGAAGATGAACTTTAAAATATGACATTACGACTGATCTACCTCACTAACTAACTATCTAAACTATTCTACTCCTACTCCTACTCCTATCCTACTGTTACATGGACGAAGGGGATAGAGGAACTCCTTCGATGGCTCATGATGGAGGAGTGAAATCAGAGGGTAATTGGAAGATCTCCGACGGCAGTTGTGAGATGAAGCAGAGGAGCTCCTTGGTCAACGCCTGCGTCTAGAGATGCAGCTGACCTCGGTGAAGTTCCAGAGCTGATTAAGGCGGACGGAGGAAGTCGGATTATGAGGTGGAAGGTTGTCGGAGTTGTGGAGGGAATAGCCTATTAGGTTGGCTACAGTGAAGAAGAGGGAAGGGAGCCAACTTGAAGAAAATCAGGGGGGTCAGGGGGTAATTATAGTAGACGGTGATGAAGAAGGAGGTGGAATCTGGATGCGATTGAGTCTAGGAGGAGGTTAACCGTCGGCGTCTTCTCCAATGATGGTGAAGTTATCTTCAACCCTAAATTAGGATAAAAGTGTCATCCAGACCGATGGATGAAGATGGGATGGTGAGCGCAAGCTCTAGGAGCTTGAAGGAGAGATGACATCGGATGGGCGGTGATCGTGTGGTGACTGCACCTTCAGTCGTCAGCCATTCAATCGGTTGAAGAGAAGAAGAAGTCAGGGATGTGGCTGCAATAAAACTTAAGGACCTAAATAGAAAATAAGGACCAAAATGTAAACTCAAGTTTTCAAGGCTTATTTTAATTTATATTTTTTTCAACTTTTTATATATGATTGTAAATAAGGTAATTATTATATTTAGCCCTTGAATTTACATTTTTGACCTTTTCAGATTAATTTATTTAATTAAGTAATGTTACTTAAGTTATTACATACTTATGTATATATTATGCTTAAGTTAGTTAACTCATTAATTAGATGAATGATTAGTAATAGTTCAAGTCAAATTATTAATTAGATTATTAATAATATTAATTGAATGATAAAATATCATTTTTAACTTATTTTAGGGTCCTTTACAATATATCCCTTATTTAATAATTAACCCATATATTCACATATTCTTAGCTAATTAACTAGGAAGACTAGTTAATTTGGGGTAATTAGAGATCATGATGAGCTTCCCATCATTGCCTACCCTTTGGTTTGCAGGACTTAGTAACCTAAGCACCTAAATTCACACACTAGTCTAGTTTAGTGTGCTTAATGAAGAAATAATGCCAAAAGTGTTCTATTCTGAAAAGTCATCTCGAAGATCTAGCTTAGGAGCGGTTGGAAGACATAAGTTGATTGGACGAGTACCCAACGTAGAGTGGTGGAATGAAAACTACTCCCCCCAAAGATGCGTAATAACATATTGTCTCCTCGATGCTTGTCTCCTTGGATATCTAAATATCCTACTGGGGGCATGTAAGCACCTTGTGCTAGTTCAGGTTCCATGGGTGGGATTATCCCAAAATGTCAATTGCCAGGGCCTGAATTTAGCTACAGAATGTCACGGGCAACATTATCCCGAAGTGTCGAAAGGCAGGAGTTCTAGGGTTTGCCATGGGCAGTGCTATCCCGAAGTATCGAAAGTCAGGGACCCTTTGAGGATTGATGGTGGCGACAAGGAATCCAATACAGACATTGTTTAAGGCCAATTCACAACTGGATTTAGGGAAATATAAAAAGAAAAGAAAGAAAACTCTCAAAATGAAAAATCCTTCTCTATTTCTCTCTTACCAAAAAAGCAATGGAAAACTAAATCTGGACTTGATACATCTTACGCATGGGTGCTTTAACCACTGGGGTCAATGAACCTCTGGGCAATTTCTGCGAGCCTTAAAAACCTTCACGGTAGACCCAGGTTGAAGCTGGTTAGGTCTAGATCTTCATTGGTACTTAAACACCTCTAGGCTTATTGTTGGCATTTTATTCTAATTTCTAGAGAGGCACAAATCAGGCATTTGAACATCAAAGCATGGTCCAGAAATATAGTTATTTCCATAAGATTTTGCTAGGGATTAGCAAAAGTTAGGCATGGGAGTATGATGGTAACACCATCATTAGCCATAACTAGCTTGAATTAGTTGAAATCAAGTGGCAAATGCTCCAGAATATTCTCCTGAAGACCATAATTCCATGTAAATCCATTCTGAGGAGAGAATAACAAATTAGGGTTAATTCTATAGTTTTAACATCACATCATGAATGTAGAGTAAGCATGTGGTCACCCAGCAGATGATAACATCACCATCAGCCATATCTAGCTTTAATTAGTCATGATCAAGCAATAAATGCTCATACATAATCGCCAGAGGATCATAATTCATTGCATAATCATTCGGAGAGAAATTCAGTAAAATAAGGGTAAAAATGCAGTTTTAACAGCACATCTCAATTTGAGAACAATCATGGGGTTTCTCAGGGGTTAACCAAAGGTTAAATGGTCATAATTGTCTAACAAGAAGGTCCGTGCATATAGAATTGTGTTTTCACGTGTTTCGAGAATTAAATGACATCTGAAATCCTAAAAACATACCCACTTAATTAACTGAGGTTATAGTCAATATAAAATTCACATAAACCCTCTAAAAATCATAGAAAAATATTCTCTAGGGTTTGGTATGCTTAATTTGACTATCAAAACCCATTTTGACCTAAAATAGAGTCTTAGATAGATAGTTGCCTTAATTTAAGTTTTTGCATAAATTACCCAATTAAACTAGGTCAAAACCAAAATCCAACTTCACCATTGGATTCCTTAGATCTAAATTAGGTTTTTTCCAAAATTTGGACCCAATCAGAGATCATCTTGACCTAGTTTGAAATTTAGTCCTGTGTGATTTTTTTCTCTCACACACATGCCCTAAGTTTCAAAATCCTTACAATTAGGCCCCTATCATTGTCATCATCTTTTACAAATAGGTCCCTCCACCATTATCGCAAAGGAGTCCTTCTCCAGTGACCTTTGATTGAAGAAAACTCCTCTGATCAACGAATCCCTTCCAAAATTGGAAGGGAGATAGGGGTCAGGGGTAGCACAGTTGGTGTGCTCGCTCCCTATAAGGCATTCACTATGTGGGGTATGCGGGTTCGATCCCCCACGGTATGCCCAATCACGCATAGTGTCCTCATGGGGGGACGCATCACTGATGTTGTCCCCGCCTTGACTCGGCGCTGGAGAGTGGCTGTGGCTAAGATCACGGAGGAGCTCCGTGGCAAGCGAGAAATTCAGGGACCCTGGGGGGGTGGGGTCTCCCCCCTCCCTCCCCTTTTTTTCTGATTAAAAAAAAAATGGAAGGGAAATTCCTTGAGAAGTTCTCTTTCCAACACACCCAACTTTGAACTCTATAACCTTCCCAATCTCTCATGCTAACGCATGAGAGTTTCAGGTATCTCTTGAGTTTCCAACTCTATCGAGCTTTCCAAGCTCGCAATGCTTGATTCCCAAGCTTAAACCGACTCCTTGAGGCCTATATCAAGACCCCCAGAGCTTGCCCAAACTCCCACGCTTGAATTCAACCAAAATCCCCACATTCCTCCCTCCTCTCCGGCCAAATAGCTCTTCGACATCTGGTGATCTTCTCCGACCTCCTTCATCGTCCGTACACAATACCAGTGACGGATTTGCCTTCCTCTCATTCTTCCACTCTTGGCCGTACCAGTAGGAGCCTCCTTCCCATCGTCGTCACTACTTCTACCTCACCGGAGCAGTTCTCTTCCACGACATTGGCCACACCATGCTCGGCATTTTCCTAATCCTTTTCAACCCTTAGAGTAGGTAGTTAGGTCTCTCTAGTTCTTTAGATTAACTTCCCATATCAAAAACCCAAAAACAAGTCCTTGACACCACCGTTCACCCTCGTCTTCTACGCATCCGGCCACACCTCCGGCGAGTCGCTTCCACCGCTACACACATCCAGATGCCTTGCCACCATGCCCATAGCCTCCACCGTACTCCACCCATCAAAACCCCTCTCTCTATTTACCTTCTCATCCACCCAGAACACCCACTGAACAAACCCACTTCCTCCGGCCATCTCTGCCTCCATCAAGCCGCCACATGCCTCGCCTCGCTACACCATGCACACCACCACGTTTGCCATCCCACGGCGGAGCTATTAAACTCATTTGACAAGGCCGAAAGGCCATTCTTTATGTTTCAGGTATCAAGCCCGCAATGCCATTAGCAAAGGAGATTCGAGTAAGCCCGAAGCTTGCTTCCCAGCTGAAAAGCTCCAGGTCCTGCACCCAGGCTGTGCGGATGCACCCTAGGCATCACTCCACATCTTCCATTACAAAGCTCAACATTAGCTGCAGCACCAATTAGCCCATCCTCCAGCTGTAACTTTGCGCACAGAGAAACCTTGTGGGTTTAGTCCCACATCATTCATGGAAACTCAACCGTGCATGCATAAAGGTGATTTGTCACACCGGCTTATCGCCTCGACACTTGGGGGGTGAGGTCCCCCATGCCCCTTCATGCCTCGCCCGTGACACCTCCACGCGGGCTTGGTTCGAACCCAATTACCCACCTATGCCTCTCACACCTCGGCTGTGACAGTCATGCACACAGCCTTGGTCCCAGGTGTGCTCATGCCCGATTACCTGAATTCCCAGTTGTCCCTTGAGAAAGAGAAGGAAGGAAGAGAGCGAGAGAGGGTGGGGTCAAGGGGGGTTTTTTTCTATGGAGAACAATGGCTAACACTTAGCCATTTGAGAAATTGTGCCCTGTGTGTGAAGAGAAGAAGAGGAAAGAGAAGAAAATAAAGGAGAAGATCTGAAAAAGGTTAAGGCAGGAGCGTACAGAAGAAATCAGAGAAGAGGAAAAGTGACAGAGCCAAAGAAAGGAAGGAAAAGCCAAAGAAGAAGAATAGCAGAAGAAAATCAAACAAGAAGCATTGTAGCAACGCACTTTAAGTCATTTGATTGTCTGATTCATTGTTTATTCATTTGATTCTATTTGAGTAATTGCTATATATGTGTTAGGCTAATAATTGGTGATCCAAATCACCATTATTTTTTCTAGAGTTCTTTTTATTTCCTCATATAGTCATGTTATACATTTCATATTAGTTTTTGAATAATTAATTATGCTCATTTATATTATCTATTGAGATTAGCACGTGAATGCAATGCTTGCTCCCTGCGTTCAATCTTGGATTTCATTTCTTGATTCTGAGCTTATAAATTTTATTTGTTGTTCGATTTATTGTGGATTTCAAACTATGACGACAATACTTTGATTTAAATCCCTGATAAATCACTCATAACATTTTGGAATCGTTGCCGAGGAGCAATGCACAATTCACCACTATTCTCTACTTTATCTTATTATATTTGAGCATTGACTTGCCCTGTTTGATTTCTTGTGATTTCACGAGGAGATCTTCCGCGCAAATCAACTACTCCAGGACAGGTAACTTTTCTATTCTTCCCTAATCAACCTCTTAATCTTCGGAAGACCAAAAAAGGAAACAATCAATTAGGAATCACCTGCCTTATTTTTACAGTAATCATCATTTAAAAAGGCAAGTTTCCTGACTTGTGAACAAATTTCATATCTGATTGAAGCTTGAGACAATTCTATTTAGAATTCCCTACACAAATTTCCTGTACCTCTTAGGGACGAAAAGTAATTTCTAATCTTCTTGGACTATGCACTTCTTGTTTGAAGTCCAAGGAGAACATTTTAAGATCAAATTGGATGTAGAATAGAGCCAATTAGGGTTTCTACATTAGGGTTCTGGAGTGATAGTTCACATTTTCTTGCATAAAAGGAAATAATCCTCCCACATTTGTGTGCTACCCAAGCCCTTGGTTGAAAAGATCTAATCAAGAAAAATCCTAAAATCAGGCTCTAATTTCACTTGAATCCTAAAATCTTGGACCTAATAACCTGAGTCAATCAGGGTGATTTCTGGGTCTTGACCTAGATTTCATTCTCCATCTTTTAGGGCAGGTCAGGTGAAGTTGGTCTACCTAATAGGCCAACCAACCTCCAAATTAGGTCACAAGTCAAATTAACTTCTAATCAAGTGGAATTAAAGACACAAATTAGGATTTAAAATTGGTAGACTTAAGATGTCAAGTTATCCATTCTGGTCTGCCTAGACCCTCAGTGACAAAGAAGGTCGGTTGGGGGAAACCCTGTAACCTGTGGGGACGCTCTACCATGTAGGGGTCTTTGCAGGACTCTCCCTTCTTGGCTGCGTGGGTAATTCTCAGGTGACAACTTTCTGATCTAGGGGTATCATCCACCCCGAACCTCTGTAGTCATCCAAAAATCTTTAAGTGCCTTGATTGAGTCCAACAACATCCAATCCCTTATCTTTTCTCTAGTGCACATACACAGATCATCTTAGGAATTTCTATCTAGTCAAATCAACTGCAATCTAATCTTTAGTTTGATTCTACATCCTGATTCCACCACTTGATTCAAAAATGCAACCTGGCTATATAGCAAGACTGTTTAGGAAACCTGAGTCCCAAATGGGCATGAAAGAAAAGATAATTGAGAATGCTTATAGAAACCATGAAGAATATTATAAAAGGGACATTTAGGAAAAAATTTAGAAAACAACAGACATCATCGCAAACCGTGTAGGGATAATATGGACACAAATGAACCACAATTCAACCAAGGATAATCTACTAGTAGAACACAATGAATTGGTGAAATTACACAACAATGAGTGTCTGTAATGTTGATCAAGCCCTTCTTTTCTAGAAAAACTCCAAGAATTTTTAGAAATACGAGGAGAATTGCTGAATGGGTTATATAGAACCATTGATCAAAAATACCCGTTAGAAGTTAATAAAACATCTTGGAGTGAGTCTAATGATCAACACAATTTCCCAAATCCCAGGCTTGATGATTATAGTTGTTATGGACCCCCAACCTAGATGAATTCAAATTCAAATTTCATAGCAATTGACATTCCAAATCTTTGTGAGGGTTGGGAGGATCCAATTGTAGGTACTTCTGATCTCGAACCAACCCTAGTAAATCAAAAGCTTAGTTCACCGAGCTTAGATTTCCCAGACACCTATGATACTAAGATTGAATCAGAACCTCTCGAGGGTGTAAATTTCGTCCCTTATTCTGATAAGGTGACTCTCGAGAGCAATTTTGACATCCCTATAGAGCCCAACTTAGATTCTAGTGATCCAACCCACACCCTTAACCTAGAATCTGGATCTAAGCCTTATCAAGATGATTACAAGGCCCCGTGTGATGGAAATCAGATTTTGAATCTGGATTATGATTCTAGGCCTATATTTGATGATTGCACCTCTCCATGCTCCTCAGAGAAACCGATCGATTTTTCGGAAGTCACACCAATTTACGATACAAAAAACAAGTTAGAAGAGTTGGGAATCGATTTGGTCTATCCTAGGAGCCAAGAACCCAAATCCATGCCTAATAAGAGCACCTTTTTGAATTCAGATTCTGAGAATAGGCTAGTCTAAGTTAGGTTGCTGATTCTACACATCTTGATCCTTTCTGTGGTGGAACCTCTGATCCCGAATCAGATTCAGAACATGAGTCTCGCAAGTTCTCCGACGATTTCAAATCTTACCCTGATTTCAGAGAACTGTTGTTTCCTGACAAATCCAAACCAATTTACAACCTCAGTGACTATAACCCATCCTTTGATTTTGACACTGAGGTCAATGATTTGAAAGAAACCACCACTTCCACAGCATATACAGAGCCTTCCAAAACCTGTTTCCAACCCCAACCCTCAACCGGACTCAATTTCTACTCTGATTCTCCTCTCGATGAGCCGGTTACACATGATTCTCCTCCACATTTCAATCGGGTTTCGAACTTCAATTAGACTAATAATCACGCCCCATCCTTCTTTGATCACTCCCGTAGGGTTCCTACATCCTCCACCAACCCTTTTTCATTTGAGGATCCCTACTCTGACCAGGCTGATCCAATTAAGCCAAACCCTAGCTTTTCACTTCCACATCTATTTGAGTCACAAAATGATATAGACACATCTATTTAGCTTAAAATGCCTAATCATGCATGTTTCTAGGCTTAGATTTGCATTTCATGTTATAAATATTACATAGCATGCATCATTCTGCAATTAGAGTAGTTGTATATATTTTAGGTTAATTAGGTCCTTTTTATGGTCAAGAGAGAAGAGGATTTATTTCAGGGCCTTGGATGGACGATCGGACCACACGGATCTGATCAGGATGACAATCGGAGTCTAAAGCCTTCGAAATCATCTAGATCAGAGTCCCATAGCATCATATGAAGTCCGAGGAAGATTGATGGCAAGGAGGGCAATGTGACATCCTTACAGGCTTCGGATGACAAATTTGATCGTACGGATGGATCCGGAGCAACGATCGCAATTCGGTAACGTAGGAATCATCTCGATCAGAGCTCCGTAGCACCCTCTACAAAAAGAAGGCGGATGGCCCAGATGGCACCATGTGGCGCCATCCAGGCTACCCAACATCGGCCATCAACGGCTACTGGTGCCCCCGCATCATTAGAGATCTCGCACCACAGCCCTTGGATCAAGATCCAACGGCTGAGGTGCCCACGCTTTCAACTCCCACGCTATCTTTGCGACTCAAATGCTCCCTTGCCTCAACGGTAGCATGCACGGTTTGCAAGCAAGAGGCGTAGGGTCGAATCGCGCCATGCCTCCAATCTAGCCGGTGGTGAGGCACACTTAATTTCGACCGCTCGATCATGCACGAGCGGCCGAGATGCGAATACGTGGTTGCACAGATGACCGCCAATCCAGCGAAGGTGCTCACTCGAGCGTCGACACACATCCCCACGTGCCATCCAACGCCATTTGAGCGCGGGTGAGTGCTTGGTTGACGTCGACCTTCAGTGACAGCCTAGTGGGTCTTTAGTGACGCTTATAGCTGTCACTAATGGCCTATGCTATGAGCACGCCAGCAAAGGAATTGAAGAGCGCCAGCAAGCTTTAGCGATGTTTGGGGGATTGGCTAGCACGGATCTACAACGATGCCTTTGATGTCATTAAATGCCCTCTACACTAATTTCCCTCTTCCCTTCACTATAAAAGGACCCCTACCTCTCCCCTTCTTCTTCATCTCTTCCTTTCTTCCTCTCACCACCTCCAAGGCTCTAGAGAGAGCTTGTCCCAAGCCCAAAATGCTCATCTAGAGTAGAAAAGGAAATAGTTTTCACACCTCTCATCCCCATTCGTGGAGCATCCCGTGGCCATCCTCTCACCGCCCTTTGGGAAGAAGATCCTCGCCGCGACGCCGTCCTGCCCCATCCTCCATCCTCCGGCTACATCCTCCTTTGTTCCACTCCTCACCACTTTCCTCTAGGCGACGTCAGAGCAAGTCATCCTCCGAGCAACCGTCGAGGGGGATTCTCTCACCTCTTTCAATCCTTTTCGCTTTCGCAGTGTAATTTTTCCTGCTTTCGTAGTTGTAAAAGAAACATTTGATTAGAAATCCATGATTGTTTCTCTCTCTCTTATATTTTTGCAAGTATATTAGCTAGATAAGCAATTGACGATTTGATCTCCTACTTTCTAAAAAATTCCAAAAAAAATTATAAAAGATAAAAATGACAAACAAATAAAAGTGAAACGTGGATTTTCAAAACCAAAAGTTTACCTCCCCGTGTTCGACCTGGGACTCATCTCAAGTTTCAGTTATAAATTTTATCTGATAGATGCATTTTGCGAGCTATGATGATGGGTCCTCCGAACCCTAATTTTAATTCGTGAAATACACCTCCATCATTTTAGGGTCGTTGCCAGGGAAGCAATGCCCTTTGATTTTTTTTCCGTGTTTTTCCGCCTTACTTAACTTTTATCTCACTTTTTCTTTGATCTTACCATGATTACAGGTACTCATCCAAGGCGAGGTAGAGCGATTAGATCAAAGAAAAGTGAGAATGAAGGTTTTGTAACTGTACCCCCACCACCCCCACCCTAGTTTTCATTCCATAACCTTATAACTCAAACCTAAATCAACTTAGGTGCTTAAATAAACCCTAGGGTAAATATTGGTTGTTTGATTGTCACTCCACTCACCTCACCCACCTGCATATACAAAAAACAAAAAAAATACTCTTCTGTTGTGGGATTTAACTGAAAGCTACACACTAAACACCCACAACTTCTCATCCTAAGGTGCACAATCACATTGATTCTGCCACTTAACTGGAATCTGACCAGTGGATCCGATACACCTTAACTCAAGACACAAATAAGTGAGTAGACAATTTGAATAGGTTAAACATCTTGTGTGCCTGAACTAAGTGGTGCAACAAACCAATTGATTAAGTTGTTTGGGCCGCACCACTGAAATTAAAATTAATTCATCAAGTAGCTTGCCACTTAGTGTTGATTTTTAGGGCTGAGCCAGGCACTCCACATTTTATTTCTGATTTTTAAAGGAATATATCATCACTAGTACTTTCAAAACTTGGAGTGTTGTACTGAACCTTGATTGAATACACCTAAAGATTAAACCCTAAAAGCTACTAAACAAGGTTGAACCTTAAAAGACACATCATCAAATAACCTTGCTTGTAAACCCTGGTTATACACGCACACACATTTGAATTAATCATTAAGGGCACAACCCATCTAAAGGGCCCATCACATTCCAAGTGCACAATCATCCTAAGCCTAATTAAAACTAAGTAGACATTGGCCTTAAGGATTGATTCATTCTTCGGGGCTCAGACTAAGATTTTTTTTTTATTAATCTGCTTTTGCTAGTCCATCTGATGTCTACCTAGGGGAGTAGCGTCAAATGACCGCAGCTGGGGGGTACAGTAGGAACCAGAGGTGCAAGACAAAGGAAGAACCTTCTCTCCAACCCCTCCTAATTGGTTGGATTGACCGGATAAAAGTAGACCAAATCGTTTATAATCTCAAGATGGGTCCTGGGAGTCTGTAGGTCTTTAGGCTAACCCACCTAAGGATAGGGTAGATTGCTTGTATTGCAGGGCACCTTTCTCTCTTATGATTTCCCTCCTATTCTACCATGTATCCTTCCACATCTTACATGCATTTCCCATCCTACCCTCCTACCAACACTTATCCCCAAGATGATTACTATCCCAATTTGACTTATGACTACCCATCTCCTAGTCGAGACAACTTTGATTGGGGATATGAATCTGGACCTCAGTGTCCAGGGCCTAACCCTAAACAACAATACTATGATTACTATCCTTCACAAAGCTACAATGATTATAGATCTCCACCCTTTGATGATCAACCTAACCAAATCTACAATCAAGAGGGATATGTTGACTATAACACCTACCCTCCCCAGTATTCCACTGAATATAGGTCACCACCATTCTTTGAACAACCCGAGATGACCTACTATCTGGGAAGGACCCGAGAATCTTGATATCTTGACTCTCCTAGATTTAACTCAAACCCACCCAAACCTGAACCGAATCATTTGCTTCAGGTGAACTAGATCCAAGAAAGGGTGTTAGCTAACTTGACCATACAATCTTTAGAAGCCCAGCCAACACCATGCACTGAAGCATTGGAGCCTATGATTAAAATGATTGATGAGTTGAATAGCTCTTTATTAGATTTTCTCCACAACGTTAAGGATAGGGGCTTGGGTGAGTTTCTACTTGGGAAATTGTCGAGGTTGAGGATGAAATTTATGGTTTCCCTAGTCTAATCCTGGGATGATTCTTAAGATGAACCCCCTTCAGAAGAGCCAATGTCAGAACCCGGTCAGGCGCCTGTCGGGGGGGATATATATTCTGAGATTGGAGATGACCAGGTTGGTCTAGAGCAACCCATTAGGGATGAACCGAGTTTCTCACCCGAGATCCCAGAGCCAGGGAATGACGAAAAACATGTCTCTATGGACCATGAAATGACATATGATTTTGAGACGTATATAAATGAGGATAATGAATTCCTTGATTTTGAGGGTGAGGAATCTCTTAGTAAAGTCTCACTTGAGCTTAAGGAGAATGATTTTAGTGAGACAAATGGGGTTGAGGAATCTGATAAACCATTTGATAGCCCGACTATTAAAGATTCTTATTCAGTTGGGGCTAACTTGGACGATCCAAATCCTGATGATTCAATCAGTAGCCCCATTCCTCAACTGCACCTCGAAGAGCTAACTTTTGAGATCATTGTGCCCAAGCCAATCTTGATTTAGCCATGATTTCTGGACTTGGGTAAATCTTATGGGGTGAATGATATGCTAGAGGTCCCAAAGCCTGAGCACTTGATGTTGGAGGATAGAAATGTTGAAATGAAAATTTAGGAGGTTAATTCTGAGGGGAAAACAAGTTTGGATTTAAGGGTTCCTGTTGACCTAAAACAACCTACTTTTTACCAGGACCCTTATGATATCTTTAACGTGCGACCCAAGCTTGGAATAATTGACTATCTTCCTAAGCTGAACTATAACTGGACATCCGATTTTAATAAATCATCTCTACCCGTTGTTTGACATTTTTCTCTTGGGTTGCACACCACCAAACCACAAGCCCGGCCTCACAAACACAACAATCTTAGGTTCTGGGTGATTTTCATCCAGAACCTTAAAACCACTCGACCCTAGGGCATGGGTCTACACTACAACTTGGTCCACAACTGTGAAAATCTCTTGCTGATGGGTTTAAGGATCAATCTTTTAATTCTGATTCTGACCTGCACTTGTGAATTCTCAATTTCTTCCTTATATTTATGTTATGCCTTGTTGAAGGCATTAAATTTAGCACGTGTTTATATTCCACGTTCTCAGCAGAGCTGACCAGATTTTCACATTATTGAGGTGATATTCTGTTTACTTTGTCTTTTCATGTCTTTATTTTTACAATGAGGACATTGCATCATTTAGGCATGGGGGGTGGATAATTAATTCCTGAAATCATTTTATTAACTCCGTAGAATTTCTTTTAGCTTCTTAAAAAAAAATGAAAATTTAAAAAGATAAGAAAGAAGAAATTAGGAAGAAGAGAACTTAGGCATTTGGAAGTTAACTTTAGGAAATGATACGATAGGACCTGAACACCTAGACTCTTCAGATCTTCAGGCTTAATTAGCCCAAGTGTCCACTCGAATGTGGACTTAGTCTTGAGTCCTCGCCAAGTAACTCTACTTTAAATTGGTCAATAAATTAGGGGGATAAGTATACGACTTATCAACCCCCCCTCTAATTTGAGGGGACTTTAAGCCTAAGCATCTACACACTTTTTGCACTAGCTCACTGCACTGACTCACTTTTTGACGATTTCCTCGAAAATTGGGTAGCTAATGAACCGTTTAGGGTGGTATGGCTAGCAAGTTGTCGGTGGTAACAGCTCATCGGTTGGTTGTCTAGAGCCCAGCCACAAGACCATTTCCTTCGTATTGCCTATAGGTAAATCTTAGATCAGGGAAGCCACCTACTTAGGAATAAATAAAAAAGAAAAGAAAAAAAAGTAGAATAAAATAAAAAAATAAACTTCATCGCACGAATATGGCTAGCAATTTGCCGTGGGTAACAGCCCATTGGCCGATTGTCTAGAGCTCAGCTTACAAAAATGCATAATAACTCCCAAAATAGTTAGGAAAGAAGCACGGAAGTAGAATAAACCAGGGAGATATACACTAGGTTCGCCCTTGTGTTGACCCCTATAAATGAAAAAAGTAGGGAGAAAGCTACCGTTCGAAAAGATAAACCTCTAGGCAAGGTCACCTAGGGTCGTAGAAACCTGAAGTCCGTTTTAACGGCAGCCTAGTGAGTCTTTCACTCTTTTCACTAGATGTTTAGCACTTAGAGTCCTTTTTGAGTCTTGGGCGGGTCGAGTAGCCGTAAAAAGTTATCCCAGAACTCTCAAACTCTAAAAGTACAAAAAAATTAGAAAAGAAGAAAAGCAAAACAAAAATGTATCTTCCCTTTTCAAATAAGGTTGAGGACTTGGCCGGTCAGCATTCTGGCAGACACCCAGGTACTGTTGAGTCTTCATAGTTTAGGACCTTAGTTGATAATTTCTATTATTAATAAACAACATAGGCCTACGCAATCGAATCCTAACTCTATTTTTATACAAAACATGTAGTTTAATTTTGCTAAGGACTACCAAAAGATAGGCATGGAGGTATGATATAGACACATCTATTTAGGTTAAAATGCCTAATCATGCATGTTCCTAGGCTTAGATTTGCATTTCAAGTTATAAATATTACATAGCATGCATCATTTTGCATTTAGAGTAGTTGTATATATTTTAGGTTAATTAGGTCCTTTTTATGGTTAGGAGAGAAGAGGATTTATTTCAGGGCCTCGGATGGACGATTGAACTGTACGGATCTAAGAAGGATGACGATCAGAGTCTAATGCCTCCAAAATCGTCTAGATCGGAGTCCCGTAGCATCATATGAAGTCCAAGGAAGATGAAATATCCAAATTTATAGATGGATCTGGAGCAATGATCGCAATCTGGCAATGCAGGAATCATCTCGATCAGAGCTCCATAGCACCCTCTACAAAAAGAAGCAGGATGACCCAGATGGTGCCACGTGGAGCCATCCAAGCCACCCAACATCAGCCATCAACGGCTACTGGCGCCCCCGCATCATCAGAGATCTCGCACCACAACCCTTGGATCAAGATCCAACGGTTGAGGTGCTTTCACGCTTTCAACTCCCATGCTATCTTCGCAACTCAAACGCTCCCTTGCCTCAAAGGTAGCGCGCACGGTTTGCAAGCAAGAGGCATGGGGTTGAATAGCATTGTGCCTCCAATCCAGCCAACGGTGAGGCGCGCTTGATTTCGACCACCCGATCATGCATGAGCGGCCGAGATGCGGATATGTGGATGCTCAAATGACCACCAATCCAGCTGAGGTGCTCACGCAGGTGTCAACACACATGCCCATGCACCATCCAATGCCATCTGAGCATGGGCAAGTGCTTGGTTGGTGCTGACCTTCAGCAATAGCCTGGCGAGCCTTTAGTGATGCTTGTAGCTGTCACTAATGACCTACACTATGCGTGCACCAGCAAAGGAATTGAAGAGCACCAGCAATCTTTAGCGACATTTAGGGGATTGGCTGGCACGGATCTACATCGACGCCTTTGATGTCACTAAATGCCCTCTACACGAATTGCCCTCTTCCCTTCACTATAAAAGGACCCCTACACCTCCCCTTCTTCTTCATCTCTTCCTTTCTTCCTCTCACCATCTCCAAGGCTCTAGAGAAAGCTTGTCCCAGACCCGGGATGCTCCTCTAGAATAGAAAAGAAAATAGTTTTCTCACCTCTCATCCCCATTCATGGAGCATCCCATTGCCGTCCTCTTACATCCCTTCGGGAAGAAGATCCTCACCATGACGCTGTCCTGCACCATCCTCCATCCTCTGGCTACATCCTCCTTCGTCCTGCTCCTCACCACCTTCCTCCAGGCGACGTTAGAGCGAGTCATCCTTCGAGCAACTGTCGAGGGGGATTCTCTCACCTCTTTCTATCTTTTCTCTTTCGTAGTGTAATCTTTCCCGCTTTCGTAGTTGTGAAAAAAACATTTGATTAGAAATCCATGATTGTTTCTCTCTCTCTCTCTTATATTTTCACAAGTAGATTAGCTACATAAGCAATTGTCGATCTAATCTCTTGCTTTCTAAAAAATTTCAAAAAAAAATATAAAAGATAAAAATGACAAAAACAAATAAAAGCGAAACGCAGATTTTCAAAACCAAACGTTCGCCTCCCCATATTCGACCCTGGACTCATCTCGAGTTTCGATTATAAATTTTATCTGATAGACGCGTTTTGTGAGCTACGATGACGGGTCTTCCAAACCCTAATTTTAATTTGCGAAACATGCCTCCATCATAGAGTACCTGGTGGGCTCTGCATCTATTGATTCACACCTATCAACCCACCAGATTAATTGGGTTTGGGCTGCATCATCAGCTTATGGATCTGAACAAGCACCTGGTTGGACCAACCACGCTATTGATCAAGGTGCTTGTTTTACAAAATTCGTCTGATTTGACCACTCCTCCATACCATTTTCTATTCGGCTGAAGGCATTGAATTTAGCACTTAACGAGAGGCAACCCGTCATTCCAAAAACTCGAGATCCTTCTGATTATCCTTTTGTATTTCACATCTATTGTACTCTGAGTTCAATTTTAGAATAGTCGACTCCACCTTTGGTACTTATACCAGAGCTTGAAATCATCCACAACAGTCATCCTGACCCGTTTGCCCACCCGATTATCCTATTCTAATCCCTGAACCCAAACTGATTTCATACCCTTCGGTTCACAATGAGGACATTGCAAAACTTAGGCATGGGGGAGTGTTAAAGTGCAAACACATAAAAATCCAAAGTTTCTGAAGGGTTCTCACAAAATATTACATATTCAAAAAACCTAAAAAAATAAAAAATTGAAAAAGAGCAAAAAATGTAGAAAGGAGAGGAAATTTTGAGAGGATAAAAATTGCATATCATTCTTGAGGTGGAAAAGGTGATTTTAAAAATAAAAAAGGAGCAACAATTTGAAATAAAAAGAGTTAGCAACAATTTCAAATCCTTAAAAGAATTCAATGAGGCTTTATTGATCAAATGGGCTATTAAAATTCTACAAGGGAAGAGAAACCTTGGACTGAGCTAATTAAGGATAGTTATGGTCAGTCCAACACTACGCTAAAGAGATTACTTCCTATCAGACCATCACCTTTCTGGCAGTCTGCAATTCGAGCATTGAAAGAAAATTGGCATCTGCTGCAACCGATATTAGGAGATGGCAGAACATTTAACTTTTGGTGTGAACACTGGTCTTTGCTGGGCTCTTTGAAGGAATCTTACCCAAGGGTCTTTGCTGCAGCAAGGGACAAATCAGGGACTGTTAGCTACTACTGGTCTGAAACAAGGGCCTGCTGGCAGCTGAATGAAGATGAGTCCATTAGGATGGGCACCCGGCTATGGGAAGAAAGAAGAAACCTGATTTCAGACCTGGAAAGGTTCAAACCCAGACCTGGAGTGGATGATAGCTATGTTTGGGATGGAATCTATACAGTTCAGTGTGGGTATAGAAAAATTATGGAAGGTGGCAGAGGTGGGGGCTACGATCACATTGACAAAAAAATATGGCTCTTGAAGATCCTCCTCAAGGTACAAATCTTTCTTTGGCTATGTAGGAGGGAGGGCTTGATAACAGGTGATCTAAGGCACAAAAGAATGGGAGCTGCTCTTCATGAATGCCACCTATGTGGAATGCACACTGATAATCTCAACCACATTTTTTATTCTTGCTTGATTATTGATGTAATTTGGAGGAGGACTTGCCAAGAACCACTCCCCTCGTGGGACTCTTTGTGGCATAACTTTGTAGTGTTGGAGAGACCACACCTGCGCATGGCCGCAACTCTCTGGTGTGTGTGGAGGGCAAGGAACGAGAGGCTATTTTAGGAGAGACCGGTATGCTGTGAGCAAATTGTAAATGCTGGTCCTTCATACATAGATGGGGATCTGATTTGTAATTTTTTATTCATTTATCAATAAATTGCCCTCCCAGATTGCTATCGTATAATGATAGCTTTCCTTTTGGTTTAAAAAAAAATAAAAAGAGTTAGTCATTAGTAAAAGATTATGGAATCTACTTAGTTATAGACCAAATAAAAAAGAAGAAATAAAGTCAAAAGGGCTAAGAGACACAGAGATTAGTATGAGTGCTAATCTAGGCCTCTTGGGCTGTGTTTAGGCTTAAAAATTCAAGTATTCGTTAAGATCTGGATAGTCCTCAAGAGGTTGAGAAAAATACGAAGCTTAAATATAGGTATAAGGCTTAGCGATTATTCGACCTCATTAACTAACCTCTGGTTTATGGGACTTGGTAACCTAAGCACCCTAATCCACACACACTTTGGTTCAGTGTGCTTAATAATCAAAATCACATAAAGCATTAATTTTGTTCTGAAAAGCCACCTAGATTAGGAGTGGCTTATCAACACAAGTTGATTTGGATGAGTTCCCGACTTATCAACCCTTTGAACCTATTGTAATTCCTGAACAAAGTCGAATTCGTACCCACCTGGTTTACAATAGGGACATTGCAAAACTTAGGCATGGGGGGTGTTAAAGTGCAAAACACAAATGAAAATTCAATTCTTTGAAGGGTTCTCACAAAAAAATACATATTAAAAGAAAATGGAGAAAGGAGAGGAAAATTTTGTGAAATGATTGAAAATCTTTCTTGAGGAGGAAAAGAGGAGGAAATGCAAAATGTCAAAAAGAAGCAAAAATTAAGAAAAAAAATTGATAGTCTTAGCATTTGATTATAGGATCTACTTAAGTTTTAGACCAAATCAAAACAAGGATTAAGCCCTGAAGTGCTAGAGACAAAGAGATTAGTAAAGAGTGTTGATCTTAGGCCTCTTGGGCTTGTTTTAGGGCTTAAACACTCACATATTTGTTAAGATCTAGATTAGTCCTCAAAAGGGTTGAGGAAAATGCGAGGCTAATGTATTAAGTCTAAGGCTCAGGGATTATTCAACCCTATTACCTACCCTTTGGTTTTCAGGACTTGGTAACCTAATGCGTATACATCTAAATAGCCAAAAATGTCTATTAATGTATGTTCTTAGTGTTATATTATCATCATGCATTGTAAATAGTGCATAACATGCATAAACATGCATTTAGGTCAAATTGTACAAATTGTATAGTAATTATCTCCTTTTATGGCCAGGGATAGGGTGACTTTTAATTGGGGGCCTCGGATCAAAGATCCAACCGTACGGATCTGATCAGGGCGACGATTGGAGTTCAATGACTCCAAGATCGCCTTGATTGGACATCCGTAGCACCAGATATAGTCTGAGGAAGCCTAGAGATCAAGGGCCAAGGTGGTGCCAAACCGCACTTCAGATGACAAATCTGACTATACAGATGGGTTCGGATCGACAATCGCAGCCTAACGGTGTGAAAATCGATCTAAACCGACATCCGTGACACCATCTATAATACACAGAAGATGGACGGCCAAGATGGCACCACATGGTGCCATCTCAGCTGCCCAATCTTCCCTAAGACTTTCCGTTGCATCTCCAAGGGTTCTTCATCGTGTAATCCTAGCCGTTGGATCTTGATTCAACAGCCAGAAATTACTCAGATGTGCCGCTCACATCTTCTTAAGGCATAAGCCATAAGCGCGTGCGCTTAAAACCTAAACGCAACATAAAGTTGGCCATAGCACAGCGAATGAGTGCTCTTTTGCGAGCGCAAGGGGCACGTTAGAAATGCAGCGTGCCTCAAATTAGTCGTGGGCGAGGGAACAGGGGCAATTCAGCCGTCAGATGGCGATCGGGTGGGCGAGGAGCGAAGGCATAGCACGCGAAGGAGCTTTAGATTGCGTATGCGCACGATGACGCGCTTTTGCATGCCCCATCGCACATACGGACACGTGGTTAGGCGAAGCTAAAGCGAATGAGGAACGATCTGAGCTGTCCGATCTCACGATCGGATAGTTGAGATTTCTTGGACGTTGGTAGGCATTGAGCGCGTAGTAGGCAAGGAGGCAGGCGTGTGAGCGATGCTGTGGTGACGTGGGGTCTTTAGTGATGCTTAAATCCATCACTAAAGACCCCATCATTTATGTTTTAACTATGTAATGACTAAATTGCCCCCAATCCTTGCAACTATAAAAGGATACCCCTACCCTACGAAATTCTCATCCCTTCCTTCACCTCTCTCCCTCTCCAAAGCTCAAGAGAAGCTTGTCCCACACCCGAGATGCTACTCTAGAGCCAAATCAATTTTCTCATCCCCATTCTGGAAGTGGATCCCACGACGACAACTACGTGCTGCCTCATTCCCGCTTCTTCCTGCTTCATCCTCCTTCTTCCCGCCTTGTCCTCCATCTTCTAGGCGTCGCTCCGTTCGGCTCGTCCTCCAAGCATTCGTCGAGGAGTATAACATCTCTCCCTTCTTTTTAATTGCTTTCTAGAATAGAACTTTTCACTTTCTAGTTGTAATCATTTCCCATTTTCTAGTTGTAAAAATAGTATTATTTTATCAAGTGATTATTCTCTCTCTATCTCTCTATCTCTTATTATTTATATCAATTCC
This sequence comes from Thalassia testudinum, assembly GCA_037157565.1. NCBI lineage: Eukaryota > Viridiplantae > Streptophyta > Magnoliopsida > Alismatales > Hydrocharitaceae > Thalassia > Thalassia testudinum. The sequence continues at coordinate 7,116,630 of JAZHRO010000056.1, forward strand.
ATTGTAATTATCTCTCTTTCAAACAAAAAAAAAATATATATATATATAATCGCGGATTTAAGATCGACGTAGCATCCCTGTGTTCGACCCAAAATTTCTTTACGAATTTTGGCAAAATTTTATCTGTTGATTGATTGCTTTGCAAATCGAACTACAACGACAGGTTTCTCAAATCCATCTTCGATCGTGTAGTTTTCTGCACCTCAACATTTGGCACCGTTGCCAGGGAGGCAACAATTTTCGATTTTCTTTCCACATTTCTTGCACTTTACTATTTTCTAACTTGCTTTATTTCTCGTCTATTGTTTTGCAGGTACCTTAACAGGGAATCTTCAAGCAGTAGATCGGAGTAAAGTGCATTTGAAGACAACTGTAAGTGCTCCGCATTCTTCCCCATCCATAGATTTTATCTCACAACATTAATTCAAACTCCAATTAACCAAGGTGTTTGCATAAATTGTAGGATTAGTTTGGTTGATTGGATTTCCACCCACATTCATCTCACCCTCATATATAAAAAAAAAAATCAACAAAAAGATATTTTTTGTGGGGTAAATCAACATACACCCACATTCAAGGCACATAGCATAATTGATTTTTATCTACTCAACCAGATTCTGATCTATGGAACTAGTACACACAAATCAACATATAAAAGAGTAGAAATTAGTCTGGGTTGATCATTTTGTGTGCCTAACTCATTGGTGCAATTTTGGCCAATTGTTTGAGTTGTTTGGGCTGCACCACTTAATCTAAAATCAACTCACCAAGTAGCTTCCCTATAGGATTTTCAATTTAGGTCAATACCAGGCACTTCACTTTACTTTTGATTTCAAAAGGAAAAAGATCTTCACCCGTGCCTGAAAATCTGGTTTGCCTCGAAACTTGATTGAATTAACCTAATTCCAAACCCTAAAAGCTACTTAAGCAAGATTTGAACCTTAAAATCCACTCATCAAAAATAATCTTGCTTGAAAACCCTGGTTGTGCACTCACTCACACATATTCAATTGATCATTAAGGGCACAACCCATCTTAAGGGCCCACCACATTCCATAAGCACTACAATCCTAAGCCTAAATAAAATCAAGTAGACGTTGGCCTTAAGGACTGATTCGCTCTTCGGGGCCCAGTCTGAGATTGTTTACGATTAACCTGTTTGTACTGATCAATCTGATGTCTAGCTAAGAGAGTAGTGACAAATGACCATGGCTGGGGGGTACACTAGGAACTGGAGGCGCAAGCCGAAGAAAGAACCTTCTCCCCAGTCCCTCCTAACTGGTTGGATTGATTGGATATAAGTAGAGTAAATTGTCTATAATCTTATGATGGATTCTAAGAGTCTGTAGATCCTTAGGCTACCCTACTTAAGGACATGCTTGTTTTGTTGTGTTGCAGGGTTCTTATCCTCAGTCCTTCCAACCTCTTCCTAGTTTATGCTGGGAAGGAGGTCATTGAATCCCCGATTGGAAGGACCACTAGAGTATTCTAGGAGGCGTAGATTGGATTTTGGCCAAATTGATCCCATGGCCGATCAACAACCTCCTCTGCCTTAGAATCCACAGGAGGTATTTCAAAGGCAGTTGGAACAAATGCAGAAAATGCAAGAATGGTTCCAGAGAATGTAGGGCACTTAGCCCTTGAAGGATTTTTATGATCCTTCAAATTATAGGGAACGTCCCAACGTCTAGATTCCTACCAGAGACGTAGAAATCAAGCCCCAGGTATTAAGCCTGATTAAACACTTTCATGGGCTTGGCTCTAAAGATCCGTTTTAGCACTTGGAGGACTTGACCACTTTGGTCCAGACCACCAAGGCACGAAATGTGAATGAAGAGCAGATGATCATGAGGCTCTTTCCCACTCTCTTAGGGATAAAGCCTCTCATTGGTACAGGACCATAGGAAGGCTGATTGCAACATGGAATGATTTGAAATCAGCTTTCCTGAAGAAATTCTTCCCTGTCGGGCGTACCAATGCTCTAAGATGGGCGATTACTACCTTCACCCAGCAGTTGGGGGAGCAATTTCATGTTTCCTGGGAGTGATTCCAGGACTTATTGCGGAGGTGTCCACACCACAAGGTGCCAAAATGGCAGCTCATGCAGATATTCTACCACGGGCTGACTAAGCAACTCAAAAATCATGTGGGCGCTTCTTGCGAAGGTAATTTCCTCAACAAAGACACAGATAGCGTGCACGATTTGTTTAAGGAGATGAGTGAAAATTCAATCAATCATGCCTCCATGGATACTTTTAACCGGTCCCAACAACCCATAGCGAATGTTAATGAAGTCCATGACTCTCATTCATTCGATATGGAATTGATTTGCAATAAGCTAGATAAGGTAGACTTGGTTACTAAAAGGATGGAAGAGTGGATGGCTGGAAACTCAATGAATAATTCTTGATCCACTCAATCCCAGAATTCGAGATTCCATTCGGCTTGAGCTCCTTCTGGATAAGAGTTCATGAATCAACTTGATGCGGCTCAACTTGTGAGTCAGCATTATTTGGAACCCCATAGGTTCCAAACTGGGGCCTTTGATCCCGATTTCTCTAATCCCTACCTTTCTTTCTCTCCATCCTCACCATATGAGGATGTTTATGTTGTACAGGAGAACATTAGGTCCAACCCTTACTCCAATGCTTATAATCTGGGTTGGAGGAACCACCCTAACCTCTCCTGGAAAAACCCTAGGCAGCAGACCCAATTCTGACCCAGCAACTATGCTCCGCAAAGACTACTAGGTTAGGGTCATGTTTACACTCAGCTGCCCCCGAATCAGGTCAATCAGCCAGCTTAGAATGCCCATCAACCCATAGGGTAGGCTGATCTGAACCGACAGATGATAGAAATGCAATGATCTATGCACCAGCTTATGCAGCAAATGAAAACTTCGCTAGACAACTTGCAAACTAGGTTATTGCTAATTCTCGTCAACCCAGATCTCTGCCATCTCAACCTGTACCCAACCCACGTAATATCTAGAATATGGGCAATCAAGCCTAAGGGTACGGGAATTAGAGGGACCCGCACGTGCATGCTTAGGTGGTTGAGCAGGGTCCTTCCTCTTCTTCTTCAAATCAAAGGTTTCTGGCTAATGAAGCCCCTCCAATCTTTCCCAACTCTCCTCAAGACCTAAACTCGTATGCATCTGCTAATTCAGTTACCTTGAGCAGCGGAAAACAATCTTAGGATCCACAACCACACTATTCTGATCTACCAAATCCTGGAAAGCCTGAGGAGAGAAAGGAGAACTCCAAAGAAGAAATCAAGGCTCAGGAACCTAATTCCAAAGATCTGACTCATGTTCCTTTTCCTGAGGCCTTGATTAAACCTAGGAGGAAGAAGTATGTTGATAGTAACGAGGAGCTCCTGAATATATTCAAGAATGTCGAGATCAATATCCCACACCTCGACGCTATCAAACACGTACCGGCTTACGCTAAATTCTTAAAGGATTTATGCACACAGAAGCGTAAGTCAAGGGAATCTATTCTGAGGAAAGTGGTACTCTCCGAGAGGCTAGTTCTGTGATCCTGCATCACCTTCCTCAGAAAAAGAGAGATCCAGGTGTTCCTTTGATTTCTTGTGTCATCAGAGATTACACCTTTGATAGAGCACTTCTAGATCTAGGTGCATCTATTAACCTAATTCCAACTTCTCTTTACGAAAAGTTCGAATTAGGTGAACTTCGACCGACTTCAGTAATGCTGCAATTAGTGGACCATTCGGTCACAAATCCGTGAGGCGTTATTGAAGATGTTATTATTAAGGTTAAGGCTTTCTATTTTCCTATAGATTTCCTTGTCCTTGACATGGATGTATCTAAAAATTTAAGGAACACGCCCATCATTCTGGGGAGTCCATTCCGAGCTACTACTAAGGCCAATTTCAACTGTGAGAGTGGTAGCATGGAAATCGCCTTTGGGAATCAGAAATTGAAATTGGATAATTTTAAGGCGATTAACAAATTCAATGATTGTAGATTTATAGAGGAACTTGAGGAAGACAACTTGAACATTGAAACATGTATGGCGGTTTCTGCAATTGAAAGTTCCTCCTATTGTGATGTATTTGACTCGCAACCCTCTATGGCAAACCCATCACATTGTGAAGAGGTTATTGATTTTGTTCACTTTCAACCTCTTCCTCTTGATGAATCTTCATCATCATCCTTACCTTCAATCCTAAACCTGCCCCAACTCGAACTGAAACCATTGCCTGAGAATTTGAAATATCAGTTTTTGGGACCTCAAAAAGCGCTCCCTGTGATTATCAGTGCTAGATTAACTACGGAGCAGGAGATTAAACTGATCAAGGTCTTAAAGGAACACACGGAGGAAATTGGTTGGACCATTCATGACCTTAGGGGGATCAAGACAACTTACTGCAATCATAGAATATTCTTGGAAGATGGATCCCGCCCTTCTCACCAAATGCAGAGGAGATTAAACCCTAATATGCGAAAAGTGGTCAAGAAGGAAATTATCAAGTGGCTCGATGTAGGAATCACTTATCCAATCTCTGATAGTCCTTGGGTAAGTCCTTTGCAAATTGTTCCTAAGAAAGTCGGGATTACCTTTGTGACTAACGAGAAAGGAGAATCTGTCGCAACTCATTCAGCTTCCTCTTGGAGGATTTGTATTGATTTCAGGAAGCTGAACACAGTCACGAAAAAGGATCATTTTCCTTTGCCCTTTATCGATCAAATCCTTAAAAGACTAGCCAGGCAAAAGTACTTTTGTTTCCTAGACGGTTACTCGAGGTACAATCAAGTCCCTATCCATCCCAAGGATCAGGAAAAAATGACTTTCACCTATCCCTACAGAACCTTTGCTTTCCGTAGGATGCCATTCGGCTTATGCAATGCACCTGCGAATTTTCAAAGGTGTATGCTAGCCATATTCTCAGACATGGTGGGAGAGTTTATGGAAGTCTTCATGGACGATTTCTCTATTTTTGGAGAGTCATTTGATTCTTGCCTGGCTAATCTTGAAATGATTCTTAAAAGATGCATCAAAACAAGACTAGTCCTTAGCTGGGAAAAGAGTCATTTCATGAAACAAGAAGGCATCATCTTGGGTCATGTAATCTCTAAACAGGGAATCGAAGTTGACAAAGCTAAGGTTGATGCTATCTCTAAACTTCCTTCTCCCACATCTGTCAAACAAATTCTATCATTTCCTGGTCATGTGGGATTCTATAGGAGGTTCATCAAGGACTTCTCTAAGGTTGCTCGCCCTCTGAGCAACCTTCTCACTAAAGATACACCATTTGATTTCAACGAATCATGCCATAAGGCATTTGATTTCTTAAAATGATAGTCACTTGTGCTCTGGTGTTGCAACCACCGGTTTGGACAGCCCCATTTGAGATCATGACCAATGCTTCTGATTACACGGTTGGGGCTATTTTGGGTCAAAAGATTAACAGGAAGTCCTCTGTCATCTACTACGCTAGTAAAACTCTAGACGAGGCCCAGAGGAATTATACTATTACTGAGAAGGAATTACTAGCTGTAGTATTTGCTTTGGAAAAATTTAGGGCTTATCTCTTAGGGTCTCATGTCATAATATATACCGAGCACTCGACCTTGAGACATCTCTTGGACAAAAAGGATGGCAAACCCTAGCTTTTTCGATAGATTCTTCTGCTTCAAGAATTTGATCTTGAAATTAAAGATAAATCTGGGACACAGAATGTGGTGGCGGATCATCTTTTGAGACTTCTGAGTGATTCTTCTAATCCGGATATTCTGATTGTTGATACTTTTTCGGATGAGACTATCCTTGCAGTATCAGGTGTCCAAACTCTGCGGTTTGCAAACATCGTAAATTATTTGGCCATTGGTCAAATCCCTCAGGAATGGACCAAGCAACAACGAGATAGACTCAAATCTGAGGCTTAATATTACTTCTGGGAGGACCCTAAACTATATCACATCAGCTCTAATCAGATTATTCGCTGATGTGTTCTGGAGATTGAATTCGAAAGTATACTCGAGTTCTGCCATGTATCTGTGTGTGGTGGACATTTCTCCAAGAAAAAGACAGTTGCAAAGATTTTGCAATCTGGATTCTCTTGGCCATCTTTATTCAAGGATGCCTAGGAATTCTCGAGGTCATGTTCCCGATGCTAGGCACTTGGGAGCATAACCAAGAGAGACATGATGCCCCTAAACCTGATTCTTCCCGTCGAAATCTTCGACTTTTGGGGCATCGACTTCATGGGACCCTTCCTCCCCTCATTTGGACGACAGTACATTCTCATCGCTATTGATTACATGTCCAAGTGGATCGAGACTATTCCCACCCGAACCAATGACCACAAGGTGGTCATCGATTTCGTCAAGAACATCTTCAGCTGATTCGAGATTCCAAGGGCCATCATCAGCGATGGTGGTACTCACTTCACTAATGCCTAGTTCCGTAATTTACTAGCAAAATACGAGGTAAATGACAGAATCTCCACACCTTTCCATCCCTAGACTAATGGACAGATCGAGATCTCCAATCAGGAGATCAAAAATATTCTTCAAAAGACGGTTAGGCCTGATCGTAAAGACTGGACTTAAAAGCTTGAGGATGCTCTTTGGGCCTACTGTACGGCATACAAAATGCCTATTGGAATGTCACCATTTTGTCTGGTGTATGGAATGGTGTGCCATTTACCTGTAGAAATTGAACATAGGGCATTCTGGGCAATCAAGAAGTGTAATCTGGATTTGAGTTTAGCCAGAAAGACCAAGAAACTACAACTATCTGAGTTGGAGGAGCTTAGAAACAACTCATACGAGAATGCCAAGATCTATAAGGCTCGGACCAAAGCTCTTCATGACCAATTGATATCCCGCAAGAGCTTTGAGCCAAACCAGAAGGTCTGGCTCTTTGATTCTTGACTTAAGCTCTTTCCCAGCAAACTTAGGTCAAAATGGAACGACCCGTTTATCATCGATCAAATATTTCCAAATGAGGCCATTTAGATCTCTGACCCAAAGATGGGTAATTCATTTAAAGTCAACGGTCAACGTTTGAAGCCTTTTATTGACCATATTATTCCAGAACCTATCTTAGACACGGTTGCTCTCATCACATTGTGATTTCTTTGGCTAGACTTTGCCTAGTTGATGGCATTAACTCAGCAGTTGTACAGTTTGACTCAGAGCTGACCTGAGCCTCATATTCAAGTGATATCTTCTACATTCTACCCTTCCTTTCATATCTTTTATTCTCAATGCATACATTGCATTAGCTAAGCATGGGGGGGTGGATTCATTTCTGAATTATTTTGTCAGCTCTGTGGAATTCTTGTAAAATTACTTGTTCTCTTATATATTTATAAAAAAAAGAATTGAATTAGGAAAGAATACTTGGGCATTAGGACTTTTCAATCTTAGGAAATATTACAGTAGGATCTAAACACTATGACCGTTCAGGTCTTTGGGCTTAATCAGCCTAGGTATCCACTAAAATGTGGATTTGTTTATCGAGTCATCGCCATCTTGAATTCCATTTCAATTTTATTATACAAGTTCGGGTGATGAGTACACGACTTATCAATCTGCCCTCTGATTGGAGGGAACTTTAAGTTTGAGCATCTACACACTATTCGTCACTGACTCGTTGTTCAACAATTTTAACGGAAATTGGGTAGCTAATGAACCTTCTAGGGTGGTATGGCTGGCAAGTTATCATGGGTAACAGTCCATAGGTAGGTTGTCCAGAGCCTAGCCACTGGACCATTCTTTTCCTGCTGCCTTTAGGTAAATGTTAGACCAGGGAAGCCACCTACTTAAAAAAAAAAAAGAAAAGAAAAAGAAAAGGAGAAAAGAAAAAGAAATAAGCCACACTTCATCGCACGAGTATGGCTGGCAAGTTATCATGGGTAACAATCCATTGTAAGGTTGTCCAGATCCCAGCTTAAGAAATGCATGTTTAGTTCCTAGAACACTTAGGAAGAAGCAGAGAAGTAGAATAAGTCAGTGAGATATACACTGGATTCACCCTTGTGTTGACCCCATAAATGGAAAAGTAGGGAGAAAGCTACCGGTCGTATAGATACACCTTTAGGCAGAATTCTTTTTAAGGTCACCTAAGGGCGTAGAAATCGGAAGTTCGTTCTGATTGTCGATCAATGAGTCTATCACATTCACAAAAAGATGCTTAGAACATAGGATTCTCATCAAGTCTTATGTGGGATGAGTGGCTGTAAAAAGCTGCTCTGTAACCCTAAATTCTAAAATCTAAAAAAATTAGAAAAGAAGAAAAAGGAGAAAAAAAGATCCTTCTTTGAATAAGGCGAGGGCTTGAGGTGGTCTGCATTTTGGCAGATACCCAGGCACTATTGTGTCTTCGAAACTTTAGGTCCTAAGTAAAAATTTCTTAATGTTGGAAATGACTTTTGCTAAGTAATCCAATCCTAATTCTTTTATAAATAGCATGCAGTTTTCGCTAGGGATTAGTAAAAGATAGGCATGGGGGTGTGATGTGTATACATCTAAATAGCCAAAAATGTCTATTAATGTATGTTCTTAGTGTTATATTAGCATAATGCATTATAAATAGTGCATAATATACATAATCATGCATTTAGGTCAAATTGTATAGTAATTGTCTCCTTTTATGGCTAGGGACAAGGCGACTTTTAATTGAGGGCCTCGAATCGAAGATCCAACGTACGGATCTGATCAGGGCGACGATTGGAGTTCAATGACACCAAGATCGCCCTGATCGAACATCCATAGCACCAGATATAGTTCGAGGAAGCCTAGAGATCAAGGGCCAAGATGTTGCCAAACCGCACTTCAGACGACAAATTCGACCACACAGATAGGTTTGGATCGACAATCGTAGTCTAACGGCGCGAAAATCGATCCAAACCAACATCCATGGCACCATCTACAACACACAGAAGATGAACGGGCAAGATGGCACCATGTGGCGCCATCTCAGCCGCCCAATCAGCTCTAACCTGCTACTGCATCTCCAAGGGCTCTTCATCGCGCAATCCTAGCCGTTGGATCTTGATCCAACAGCCAAGAATTACTCAGATGTGCCGTTCACATCTTCTTAAGGCATAAGGTGCGGACGATCTGGACTGTTGGATCTTGATCCAATAGCCATGAGCGTGCACGCTTAAAACCTAAACGCGACATAAAGCTGGCTGCAATGCAGCGGTCGATAACTCTTTTGAGAGCGTAAGGCGAGCGTTCAAAATGTAACACGCCTCAAATCAGGCGTGGGTGAGGGAGTGGGTGCAATTCAGCCGTCAGATGGCGATCGGGCGAGCGAGGAGCGGAGAAGTGGTGTGCAGAGGAGCTTTGGATCGCGTACGCGCATGATGACGCGCTTCTACACACCCCATTGCATGCACAGGCACACGGTTAGGCGAAGATGAAGTGGCCGAGTAACAATCTGAGACATCTGATCTCACGATCGGACGGTTAAGATTTCTTGGATGTGGGCAGGCATTGAGCATGCAGCAGGCGAGGAGGCGGGCATGCGCGCGAGGCTACGGTGACATGGGGTCATTAGTGATGCTTAAATCCATCACTAAAGATCCCCTCATTTAATGTTTTAACTATGTAATGACTAAATTGCCCCCAATCCTTGCAACTATAAAAGGAGATCCCTTCCTTCACCTCTCTCCCTCTCCAAAGCTCAAGAGAAACTTGTCCCACACCCGGGATACTACTCTAGAGCCAAATCTAATTTTCCCGCCCCCATTCCGAAAGTGGATCCTGTGATGATGACAACGTGCTGCCTCGTTCCCACTTCTTCCTGCTTCATCCTCCTTCCCGCTCCATCCTACGTCTTCCAGGCGTCACTCCGTCCAGCTCGTCCTCCAAGAATTCGCCGAGGATAAGATCTCTCTCCCTTCTATTTAATTGCTTTTCAGAATAGAATTTTTCGTTTTCTAGTTGTAATCATTTCCCACCTTCTAGTTGTAAAAACAATATTATTTTATCATGTGATTGTTCTCTCTCTCTCTATCTCTCTCTTATTGTTTATATCAATTCCATTGTAATTATCTCACTTTCAAACAAAAATAAAAAAATATAATCACAAATTTAAGATCGACGTAGCCTCCTTGTGTTCAACTCGGAATTTCTTTACGAATTTCAATAAAATTTTATCTGTTGCCAGATTGCTTCGCAAATCGAACTACAATGACGGGTTTTTCAAATCCAACTTCAATCGTGTAGTTTTTCGCTCTCAAGATAACCTAAGCACCCAAATTCACACACCAATCTGGTTTAGTGTGCTTAATGAAGAAATAATGCCACAAGTTTTCTATTCTGAAAAGTCATCTCAAAGATCTAGCTTAGGAGCAGTTGGAAGACACAAGTTGATTGGACGAGTTCCCAACGTAGAGAGGTGACATGAAAAATACTCCCGTCAAAGATGCGTAATAACATATCGTCTCCTCAGTGCTTGTCTCTTAAGATATCCAAATATCCTACCGGGGGCATGTAAGCACCCTGTGCTAGTTCAAGTTCCATGGATGGGATTATCCCAAAATGTCGATTGCCAGGGCCTGAATTTAGCTACAAAATACCATGGGCAGCATTATCCCGAAGTGTCGAAAGCCAGGAGTTCTAGGGGTTGCCATGGGCAGTGCTATCCCAAAGTATCGAAAGCCAGGGACCCTTTAAGGATTGATGATGGTGATAAGGAATCCAATACAAATCATGTTTAAGGCCAATTCACGGTTGGATTTAGGGAAATATAAAAAGAAAAGAGTGAAAACTCTCAAAATGAAAAATCCTTCTCTATTTCTCTCTTACCAAAAATGCAATGGCAAATTGAATTTGGACTTGATATGTCTTACGCACAAGTGCTTTAACCATTGGGGTCAATGAACCTCTAGGTAATTTTTGCGGGACTTAAAAACGTTAATGGTAGACCCAGGATGAAGCTGGTCAAGTCTGGATCTTGGTTGGTACTTGAATACATCTAGGCCTATTGTTGGCATTCTATTCTAATTTCCAGAGAGGCATGAATCAGGCATCTAAACATCAAAGCATGGTCTAGAAATCTAGTTATTTCCATAAGATTTTGCTAGGGACTAGCAAACGTTAGGCATGGGAGCATGATGGTAACACCATCATTAACCATAACTAGCTTGAATTAGCTGAAATCAAGTGACAAATGCTCCAGAATAATCGCCTGAAGATCGTAATTCCATGCAAATCCATTCTGAGGAGAGAACAACAAAATAGGGTTAATTTTGCAGTTTTAACATCACATCATGAATGAAGAGTAAGCACATGGTCACTCAGGGGTTAATTAAAGGTCAAAGGAGCATTAAAGACCAAGAAGTAGGTCAACATAGATAGAAACGGGTTTTCACGCATTTTGAGAACCAAAATAGCACACCAAAACCATAATTTCAGACTTAAATTAAAGAGGTTTTGGTCAGAATAAAATTCATCTACAGCTCCTAAAATTCATAGAAAATTATTCTAAGAGGTTTGGTACCCTTGGTTTGACCATCTAAACCCATTTTGACCTACAATAGAGTTTCAAATGAGATTTTGCCTTAATTATGTTTCTGTGCAAATTGCCCAATCAAACGTGATCAAAACTCAAATCCAACTTCACCATTAGATTCCTTGGGTACAAATTAGGTTAAGGCCAAAATTTAAGCCTAATCGGAGTCCATTTTACCTAGTTTGCAAATTAGTCCCTGAAATCTCTATTCTCACATCCAAGCCCCTAACTTTTGGATTTATTATGTTTAGGTCCCTAACTTCTTGTCCTTTTCTTTAAACAAGTCCCTACCACAATTAGAGGTGTGAACCTAAACTCACTGACCTTCAATCAACGATTTCTTCCTCAGATCAAATCCACATCCCTCCAAATTTGGAGGGATTGATCTAGAGATCTTACTTGATCATTTGAATTGCCTTAGGGATTCCAAAACCATTCCTAGAGCTCAAGCAAGCTCAAGGAAATTGAGGACTTTTTCCTTTGAGACCGTGACCAATTGCACCTCTTTCCTCATTCAGAGCTCAGGTTTGAGCTCTGCAAAAGCTCCCCATCGTCCCAACGTCAAAGTTAGTTTATTTTAAGGCCAAAAGACCTCTTCTCCACCTTCCCCAGCTTGCTCCACTATAGCTCCGATGACTTTCTCCTCCGTATTCCTACGACCTCCCAAGAGCCAAATTGGGAACACATTTGTCTTCCTCTCCTTCATCCGCGCCTGGTGGGCCAAAGAGACCAAAAGCCCTCTCCTTATTGGCTCTTCCATCCACCAAAACCCCTGACGAATGAACCCACCACTGAACTCCATCGCCGACTTTGTCTGACAGCTATAGACCTCCAATCACCTCAACACCACCACCATCGCACTCACCATGACAAGCGAAGCTCTTGAATGCTTTAATTTGGGCGTAGAGCCCATACTTTCTATTTTAGGTCTTCATCAGAGCTCCTCCACCACCCTCATCTTCTCCGACTACATTTGCACTTCTCTAACCTTCATTTGATCTACTATGGGATGTAATCGAAGAGGCTCCAGGTGACAAATATCTCTAGGTCCACAATCGAGCAAAAGAGTCAGTGCCAACTGCCCCAATTGAAGCAGCAACTCAAAGCAGCCTCAATTGCTGGCTTGCGCGAAGGAGAGTGGGATAGTTCCACATCGGATACTGATGAGGCACCCACTGCATATAAATTGATTTCATGTCGTTAGCTGTTTGCCTCATAACAAGGGGGTGAGGTCCCCTTTCCCACGAGCCTCTCACACCTCACCTGCGATACATGCCACGCGGGTTTGGTCCCCTGTCCGGTACTATACAAACCCGATTATCCACCTAAACTTATACTCAGTTTTGAGAAAGGGTAGAGGAGAAAGTTTGAGGAGGGTAGGCATAGGTTTTGCCTCAGGAATCGTGTCCATACATGCCATCACTTAGGCATTTCTGAGGCTCTGTGTTTGTGCCTTGTGCTGAGACTTGGCGGTTAAGTTGTCTGGCACTCTAGTCCAACTTCTGATATTGGATAAGGCATTATGGAGTTATTTGATTCTGACGTGGCTATTTGAGAATTAAGTGGTTGAAGCCACAGTTGAGAAATTTGAGTTAATTGCTTACATTGAACATGTGCTTAATTTGGGGATATCCTTGGTGATCTAAATCACCATTTTTGGGCTTTTATATTCTTTTTATCCCAGTATTCTTTGAGATACAAATTGGTTTATCTTTGAATATATTGTTGAATTGAATTATTCATTGAATATCTTTTTGTACTTAATTGATTGTGCTCATTGATTATAAATTGCGATTAGTGTTGTGAATTTCACATTTGCTCCCTACGAACGACCTCGGACTCATTCCTTATTTTCGAGCACTTTATAAATTTAAATGTTGTAGCGATTTTTGTCACTATACTACGGCTCGATACATACTTTAAAATGACAATTATCTCTCCATCAATAGCGGAATGCTTGTTACATGAAAATAACCGAAAATAAACTAGCTAATACAAGATATAGAGATAAAGAAGAAGGGGGAATCCTCTGTTTGAAGTTTGGATGGCCCTTACTCCAAGTGTAGTTGCCTCGCACTTGAAAAGGGTTCTCTTTTGCTTCTTCTTAGTGTAGTCCTCCTCCAAGCTCTCTCCTCAAGGTAGGCATCAACCATCTTCAAGGTTCCTCCTCTACCTGGCTGCCCCTCTATGTAGAGGATCTCCTCCTTGGCATGGCACAAGGGAAAGGAAGGAGAGGAAGAAGCCACCAAGGGGGCGGGTAGGTTGCCCCCTTGATCTTCTTCTCTTCTTCTTCTTCCTTGGCGTGAATGGCAATGGCTATGGTGGAGCTAATCTAATGGAAAGGAGATGATCCTATGGAGGTGGTTAAGGGGGTATCAATAGGAAGGGAGAAGGGTGGTTGGCATGGGATATAGTGGAGAGCAAGGATTGATTTTGGTGGGTAGTTGGTGATCCTATGGCTAAGGAAGGTTGGCACCAGCCCAAGGGTTACATAGGTGGTAGTTATGGGTGGTTCTACCCTTGGTGACCTTTGGTTTTGGTGCCAAAATGGTTCTTCTAGAAGGGGTCCTAGGTGGCACCATGTTTGGATAGATGGGATGGGTTTAGGCATTGGATGGAGGGTTGAGATGGAAGGCTAGTTGGCACCAAGATGGAGGTGGGTAGTTAGGTGTTTTTGGCACCAAGGTTATGGTGTCTTTTGGTGGTGGTGTGGGTTAGGCGGCGCCAAAAATGGACTAAGAATAGGAGCTTAGGTGGACTAGGTGTAGGGTTATTTGGTAGACCATAGCTAGGTAGGTTTTAGGGTTAGGTAGTGATGCCAGGGAGGTGGACTAGCTAAGCTAAGCTAGCTTAGCTAGTAGGGAATGGAATAGGAGGCAGAGGGAGCTAGGGTTTTAGAGATGAGGAGCTAGAATGAGCTACCTTGAGCTACACTGGAGCTGATGGTTACTGAAGAGAATTGCAAGGAGCTACCTTGGCTATCTTAGCTTGCTAGTTCTTTGCTAGCTGCTAAGCCAAGCTAAGATGAGCTGGACTTTACTAATATGAGCTGAGGTGAGCTGGGTCTGGTCTTCTCGAAGATTTCCTAGCGAGCTGGAGTAGCTAACTTAGGTCAAGTAGCTTAGCTCAATCTAGTTGAGCTGAGTTAGGTCTCCAGGAGTTGGACTTGAGTTGGCCTAAGCTAGTTGAGGTCATCTTCAGTTGACTAGGTCTAGTTAGTTGATGGCAGTAGCTAGTCCTAGTAAGGTTGTGCTTCCAGTGAACTGTTCTGAGCTGAAGGAGTAATAACGGAGCTGGAATCAACTGTCTCGAGCTAGTTTGAGTTGTCATCCAACTAAAGTGAGCTAAATGTAGTTGAGGTGAACTAGCTAGAGCTATCATTCAGTTTAGATGAGTTGAATGGAGCTAGGGATGAGTTGATCTAGCTAGAAGGAGTTGGGATCTAGTTGGGATCCAGTTGGGATGAGCTGGATCTGGCTAGGATCTAGCTAATGTGAGCTTCTTCATCTTCTTCCTTCCTGAGTGCCAAGGTATGTGGGATCTGACTTTCTGTCTATCCCTGACATTGATAAACACATCAAAATACTAATAAAATGCAATGCATGCTAACCTAGGTGAATGCCTAAATGCTGCCCGAAAACTCGTTTGCGGAGTTAAAACCCTAAGAGCTTGATCAGTTTTAGGGCATAAGAATGATGATAAACTAGCGTTTATCACCAGCATGCGAATCCAAATTCCTGTAGGTGCACAAAAAGATGAGATAGAATCCATGTAATGTAGTGTGTACACGAATAACAATCAACAAAAATGCGATGAAAATTTCATACAAGGTTTCAAGTAGAATACTATGTCACTCCTTTTGATTCGGATTTATCTTCTTAAGAGTGTTTTGCAGGAAGAAGGTCTCACTTCTTAGTCTTTTGCAAACAAGTGTTGGTCGTATTTGCTTTTAGTCCAATTCAACGATGGCAAGAGCTAAGGAAGATAGAGATGCGTACCTGGCTCTAGCACTCAACAGTTATGCAAATAGATAGGAAAGAAATCTAGTAGGAAGAATGTAATTCCTATGAATGGAATGCCTAAATCATGCTGTCGCTAGACAAGTAGGATGAGGTATTTTTGGTATTTTTGATTTTTCTAATTTTTTTGGCTTTTTATAATGCAACAAACAAAATCAAATTAAAAAATAAGGTGAGAAACCAAAGTGAAAAATAAAAGAGAATAAATGCCCACAGTCCAAGATATTACAATGGGTGTGTGAGAATAGGCTCTCACAACTTATGCTTATACAAGTAATCCTAAGTAAAGAAACCTAGATCTAACCTAATATCTACACTACTCTAGAAAAATAAGAAATAGCAACTCCATATTGAGGGTGAATTCCTCCAGGAAGTCGAGTCGAAGCTGCAGTGGCACCTCCAGAAAGAAGATCTCTACCGAGAAGTAGTCACTCCTCCTCAAGTGCTACAAAAATAAAGATGATTAGTAAGACAATTATATACAAAATGAATCAAAGAACATAAAGAATCAAATAATGTATATACAAATGAATATGCATAAAAGAATAAATATATATAAAGAAATCAAAAATATATACAAAGAAAGAATAAAAGAAAAATTTTGGCGTATAAAGAGTTGCCTCTCTAGAAACGGTGCCAAAAAATGATCAATGATCTGGATCGCATGTTAATTAGGCTTTATTAATTGCTATAGTAGTATAGTGTTGCAATCTAGATGGATATCATTTTATTTATATACAATTTTTACTAGTTTATTCTAGGTCATTTACTGGGAGGCAGTTATTGATATACATTACTCTCTAATATTTAAAATCATCTTTTATTCCAAAAATGTCAATGTTATTTACAAAAGAATGAGTTAGAACTAATTAATCAAAGAATTAATTAATCTCAGTTAGTTTAGTTAGAACAAATGAATTAATTCCTAAGACATGCCTTAAAAGTATTTACAAAGTAAAGGCATCAAAAATAATTCTAAACTAAACTAGGTTATTTGCATTTTATTTCTATATACAAGTTAAACTATATACAAATGAATAAAAAAAGAAGAGAAAACTTATGTACACAAATCTTGTCTTAAAAACTTTATATAATGACAACAAAAATAATATATAACTCAACACTAATACTTATATTTATACCAAACATGCATACAGTACATATGTTCATATAATAATATACATGTATATAATATACGTACATAACACTTAACATATATTTACTTACACTAACAAACATATGATACATACTTACACATAATCTAGATGTTAATGTATAGCATACATAATTACATATAACATAACACATATAAAACTTATACTTAATACAAACTAACACTCAATATAATATGTACTTAACATATATACATATAAATATAATGTACACTAACTCACAAAGTATATAGCACTTAGTTAGCTTTATCCTTAAGAAAAGTATATACACATTAAGGCAAAAATAAGGTTTAAATTAGCATTTCAAAAATATATACATAATACTTAGTTATAATATATACTGTAGTTATATATAACATATCTATATATACATATAACACACACAGTATTAATACATATATACATCACATATATACTTATATATATATACACATACATACTTCACACTCTGCACAACTCACTCACTTACACACCTAACACTTAGTTTATTCTAAGTTAAGTCAGCCCACTCAATCTACAGTTGGGCTAAAAAGATCGGGCCAACCTTTGCTGGGATCAATGGTCCAATGGGTTAGATCGGTACCACTACTAGGTTGGCCCCTATAGGGGAGGCATATAGTCACAAATAATCCACCACCTGGCACTAGGAGGCCACCCTCTAGGGCCACACCCCTAGTGGGCCAACCCAATTGGGCCTTAACCTATGGGCTCTAATCTAATATGCAACACTGTATAGGTTTCACAAGGATCATGCACGTGGAGCTCACACAGACATGCCTGCACAAGTGAGCGTGCTAGGGAGCCCATCCCCCATTTCTCAGGGAATGGTTTTACAGAGGCGATTCATCATATACGTCACTAGCGCAGTTCATGCACTCGATGTGGCAGTATATAATGCAGCAACTCTGCTGTGCTGCATCACTGGTTTAGTGTAGAGTTTACGGAAATAATTAGTGGTTAATTATTGTTATAAATTACATAATTATGTAGCTAATACATAGGGTGGTCTATCAATATTATTATATTAAGTTAAATACACTTATAAATATGTTTTCAAGTTAGTTAAAGTTAGGTGTATTTACAGGTTATAATTAGCTATAATTACTTATGTACACTATAAATTATTGTATGAATTACTTAATTAAGGTTTAATTTAATGAATTTACATATTTACATGATTAATTAAGATTTTTACATAATTTATTTTATTTATTAGGGTATTTACATATTTTTTATAAACATATACCTACTATTATACAAATAAATTAATTATTCAATATATGTATAAGCTAATAATAAATATATCTAAAATAAGTTAAAATATAAATTATTAGAATATAGTATAAACTAGTATAGTAATTAAATAAATTATAATCTTCGATTAGCCTAATTTACTAATATACATCATTAACTTATATATATATATGCAATACACAATTAAATAAATAATATAGATACGTTATTTTACATATTAAATATTGTAGTTTGAAATGCCAAGTTTTATATATATATATATATATATATATATATATATATATATATATATATACTAGTTTATAGGTATGGTTGTACATATGTACACATAAGTTATATACATATATATAAGTAATTTTACGAAATATGCATATATATACTACTATACCATATAACTTAGTATAAATACTCATTATAACTTATGTACACATATAATTTATATATGTGTAATATATAAATAATTTATTTACACATAACTTACTACATATTATTAACTTATGAATATATATGTCTTTACACTATATACATGGGAGACTTTAAGGGATTTTGAGTTTTTATGATTTTCAAATTGATTTTGAGTTTTAAGTCAAGAAGAATGAAGAGAGAAAGCTAAGGAAGAGGGAAAGAACTCTTTTTGGTGTTTTTGTTTTTGTTTTCATTATTTCTAACCTGAGAAGTCTAAAACTTTTGTAGGTATGTTCTCCTATCTAAAGGACTCCAAACCTAAACATAAACACTCACTCAAGACACATTTCTTTTATTTATTTACATTATTTTTGTATTTTTCATGTTATTTAAAAGTAAATGTTGGAAAATGGTTGTTAATGATCTAAAATTAGTTGCAAAGCCATAAAGATTGACAACATAAACATCCAGACTTCATTATAAATCCAATTCAGATTCAAAAACATGGTTTGAACATTGAATTACATCAAAATAGTCAAGTTGAACAGTTAAAAAAGACATTCAAATGCAAATTATATGCTATTCCCTTCATATTACTACCGTCAACTATACGTGAATGCTTCCTACATACATATGTAATACAACACTATCTTGAAAATCCATTGAACCTCTAAATGAGATTAAAAATCTAAGAGAAAAGCACTTAGCAACTGGTATCAATCCTTCATGTAGCTGCTATTATCAAAAGAAGATTTAAACCCAACTAAGGCCTAATCTAAATACTCCAAAACCTGCTTGAGTATTGATGTAAACACATTTACACTACTTAAGATGTCTATTTATGCATGTTCTTAAGCATAGGATTGCATTGCATGTTATAAATATTGCATAACATGCATCATCCTGCATTTAGAGTAGTTTGAATAAAATGGAGGTTAATTGTCTCCTTTTATGTGCTTGGACAGGGCAAACTTTTTATCGGGGCCTTGGATCGAAGATCCAACCATACAGATGTGATCAGGGCGACGATTGGAGTTCAACGACTCCAAGATCGCCCTAATCAGGCATCTGTAGCATCAAATAGTGACCGGGGAACCCTAGAAGATCAAGGGCCAAGATGGTGTAAATCCACACTTTAAACGAAAAATCCGACCACACGGATGGATTCGGATCGACGATCGTAGCCTAACGGCGTGAAAATCAACTCAATCAGACACCCGTGGCACCATCTACAACATCAAGAAGATGGATAGCCAAGATGGCGCCACGTGGTGCCATCTCTGCTGTCCAATCGACCCTCAAGATCGCCACTGCTTTTTCAAAGAAGTTTTGGCACGCGATCTGGGCCGTTGGATCTCGATCCAACGGCTGTGGATACGTGTGCCTTAAAACATCCTCACGCCCATCCACGCTCCGCAGTGCAGTGGGCGAGGGTGTTATCGCGAGCAGGCGACATGCGATCGAATCGCGCGAGAGGGCGAGTGGCGCGAACGAGCGGGCGTGGCCGAGCATCAGATCTCGATTGAGCGGCTGCGAGCGCTCGATAGCGCCCACATGCTATCGCACGCCCGCGCCTCACGCAGGATTGTACGCGGGCGGGCGTGCGTTGAGGAGCGGGGTAGGCGCATCTTAAGCCGTCCGATCTCGCGATCGGACGGCTGAGATTTAACAGACGTGTGCAAGCGTTAAGTGTGCATGAAAGCCAGTAGCCGCGCAGGCAGCGCCCACTACGCCCACGATGGGGCTTTAGCGACGATTTTATCCGTCACTAAAGACCCCTTATTTAATGTTTTGTGATTTAAATGACCAAATTTCCCTCACTCCTTGCAACTATAAAAGGAGACCCCCTCCACATGAAATTCTCATCCCTTCCTTCTCTTCTCTCCCTCTCCAAAGCTCAAGAGAAGCTTGTCCCACACCCGAGATGCTTCTCGCAAGATAAAGTCAAATTTTCATCCCCCTTCAGAAGTGGATCCCGCGACGACGATGATGTGCTACCCTGTTCCCATTCTTCTGCTTCGTCCTCCTTCATCCAGGCATCGTATCGTTTGGCTCATCCTCCAAGAGACCGTTGAGGAGGATATTTCTCTCTCCATTCTTTTTACTACTTTCTAGAATAGATTTACTACTTTATAGAGTAGTTCGGCTCGTCTTCCAAGCGACCGTCAAGGACATTTCTCTCTCCATTCTTTTAATGCTTTCTAGAGTAGATTTACTGCTTTCTAGTGTAATTATTTTCTACTTTCTAGTTGCAATGTTTAGTGAAACAAATAATCTCTTTAATGATAAATTCCCTGTTCATTCTACATCTCGTTTTGATTTCTGTTTGTAATATTCTCTCTCTCTCTCTTACTCTCTCTCTCTTCTATTTATTGTAAATAGTTAGATAGTTTTAATCAATTGGATTCCTTCGTGACAAATAAAAACAAACATGAATTTTTTAAATCAAACATCCGTCTCCCTGTGTTCGACCCGGAATTTCAATTTTGGTATAAATTTTATTTGTTAAACACAAGTTCTTCACTTTCAAACTACAACGACAGGTTTTTCAAAACCAAACACGTTAGTGTAGCAACTCGGACGTTCAACATTTTGACAAGTGGATATTCATCTCTGAATTTATTCGTCAGCTCCGTAGATTTGTTTATTTTTATTAAAAAAAATGTGGAATTAGGAAGGAAAACTTGGGTTTAAGAAAATTTTCAATCTTGTGAAATACTACATTATGATCTGAACACAAAGACCCTTCAGGTCTTTGGACTTAATCAGCCCGTGTATCCACTAAAATGTGGATTTGTATTTCAAGTCCTCGATATCTAAATTCTATTTCAATTGGAGTAAATAAGTTTGGGTGATAAGTACACGACCTATCAACCCGCCCTCTGATTTGAGGAATTTTGAGTTTTAAGCATCTACACACTTTCTTTGCACTGGCTCATTGTTCGGTGATTCTAACGGAAATTAGGTAGCTAATGAACCTTCTAGGGTGATACAGCTAGAAAGTTATCGTGGATAACAACCCATAGGTAGGTTGTCCAGAGCCCAGTCACTGAACCTTTCTGTTTTCGCTACCTTTAGGTAAATCTTAGACCAGGGAAGCCACCTACTTAAAAAAAAAAATCAAAAAGAAAAGGAGAAAAGAAAAGAAAAAAAAGAAATAAACCACACTCCACTGCACGAGTATGGCTGGCAAGTTGTCGGTGGTAACAACTCATCGACCGGTTGTCCAGAACGCAGCTCAATAAATGCACTGAAAATTCCCAAAACACTTAGGAAGAAGCGGAGAAGTAGAATAAACTGGGGAGATATACACTAGATTCACCCTTGTGTTGACCCCGTAAAAAATAAAAGTAGGGAGAAAGCTACCAGTTGTAAAGATACACCTTTAGGCAGAATTCTTTTTTAGGTCACCTAGAGGCTTAGAAATCCGAAGTCCGTTTTAATTGCCGGTCAACGAGTCTATCACATTCACAATAAGATGCTTAGAACTTAGAGTTCTCATCAAATCTTGGGTGAGTTGAATGGCCGTAGAAAGCCACTCTTAAACCCTAAAACTTGAAAATCCAAAAAAATTAGAAAAGAGGAAAAAGAGAAAAAGAAAATTTTCTTTGAATAAGGCGAAGGCTTGAGGCGGTGTGCATTTTGGCAGATACTTGTGCACTGTTGTGTCTTTGAAAGTTCAGTTCCTAAGTAGACATTTTCTTAATGATTGAAAATAACTCAGGTCCAAATAATCCAACCTAATTCTTTTATAAATAGCATATAGTTTTTGTTAGGGACTAGCAAAAGATAGGCATGGGGGTATGATGTAAACACATTTACGCTACTTAAGATGTCTATTTATGCATGTTCTTAAGCATAAGATTGCATTGCATGCTATAAATATTGCATAACATGCATCATCTTGCATTTAGAGTAGTTTGAATAAAATGGAGGTTAATTATCTCCTTTTATGTGCTTGGACAGGGCAAACTTTTTATCGGGGCCTTGGATCGAAGATCCAACCGTACAGATGTGATCAGAGGGACGATTGGAGTTCAACGACTCTAAGATCGCCCTAATCAGGCATCTGTAGCATCAGATAGTGATCGAGGAACCCTAGAAGATCAAGGGCCAAGATGGTGTAAATCTACACTTCAAATGACAAATCCGACCGCACGGATGGATTCAGATGAACGATCGCAGCCTAACAGCACAAAAATCAACTCAATCTGACACCCGTGGCACCATCTACAACATCCAAAAGATGGACGGCCAAGATGGCACCACGTGGTGCCATCTCAGCCGTCCAACCGGCCCTCAATACCGCTGCTGCTTTTTCAAAGAAGTTTTGGCACGCGATCTGGGCTATTGGATCTCGATCCAACGGCTGTGGATACGTGCACCTTAAAACATCCTCGCGCCCATCCACGCTCCGCAGCGTAGTGGGCGAGGGTGTTATTGTGAGCAGGCGATGCGCGATCGAATCGCACGAGAGGGCGAGTGGCGCGGACGAGTGGGCGTGGCCGAGCGTCAAATGTCAATCGAGCGGCTGCGGGCACTCGATAGTGCCCATGTGCTATCGCACGCCCGCGCCTCACGCAGGATTGTACGCGGGCGAGCATGCATTGAGGAGTAGGGAAGGCGTAACTTAAGCCGTCCAATCTCGCGATCGGACGGCTGAGATTTAGTGGACGTGTGCAAGCGTTAAGCACGCGTGAAAGCATTAGGCAGCGCCCACTACACCCATGATGAGGCTTTAGCGATGGTTTTATCCGTCACTAAAGACCCTTATTTAATTTTTTAGATTTAAATGACCAAATTGCCCTCACTTCTTGCAACTATAAAAGGAGACCCCCTCCACACGAAATTGTCATCCCTTCCTTCTCTTCTCTCCCTCTCCAAAGCTCAAGAGAAGCTTGTCCCACACCCGGGATGTTTCTCGCGAGATAAAGTCAAGTTTTCATCCCCCTTCGGAAGTGGATCCCACGACGACGACGACGTGCTGCCCCGTTCCCATTCTTCTTCTTCGTCCTCCTTCATCCTGCTTCGTCCTCCTTCATTCAGGTGTCGTCCCGTCCAACTCGTCCTCCAAGCGACCGTCGAGGAGGATATTTCTCTCTCCATTCTTTTTACTGCTTTCTAGAATAGATTTACTGCTTTCTAGAGTAGTTCAGCTCATCTTCCAAGTGACCGTCGAGGAGGACATTTCTCTCTCCATTCCTTTAATGCTTTCTAGAGTAGATTTACTGCTTTCTAGTGTAATTATTTTCTGCTTTCTAGTTGTAATATTTAGTGAAACAATCTCTTTAATGATGAATTCCCTGTTCATTCTACATCTCGTTTTGATTTCTATTTGTAATATTTTCTATCTCTCTTACTCTCTCTCTTATATTTATTGTAAATAGTTAGATAGTTTTAATCAATTGAATTACTTCGTGATAAATAAAAACAAATGCGAATTTTTTAAATCAAACGTCCGCCTCCCTGTGTTCGACCAGGAATTTCAATTTCGGTATAAATTTTATTTGTTGAACATGAGTTCTTCGCTTTTAAACTACAACGATAGGTTTTTCAAAACCAAACACGCTAACGTAGCAACTTGGACGTTCAACATTTTGGCACCGTTGCTAGGGAGGCAACGCTCTTTGATTTTTCTTCGCATTTTTACACCTTACGAATCATTTACCTCACTTCTATCCTTTCTTATTGTGATTGCAGGTACTCTTTTGAGATGAGCAAAAGCGGTAGATTTTAGTAAAGTGCTGTGGAAGGTTTTGTAAGTTATCCCCATTCTTTCCCCCTCCATAGATTTCATTCCCCACATTAAATCCAAAATCCAATTAACCTAGGTGTTTCCATAAATCCTAGGAATAGTTTGGTTGTTTGGATTTTCACTCACATTCATTCCACCCTCATTTATGAAAAAAAAACAACAAAAAGATAATCTTGTGGGGTAAATTTTCAACAAACACACAACGTACACCCACATTCAAGGCACTTAACCGAATTGATTTGTTTCTACTCAACCGGGTTCTGATTTATGGAACCGGTACATATAAAGCAACACATAAAAGAGTAGAAATCATTCTAGGTTAACCATCTTTGTGTGCCTAACTTAGTGGTGCATTTGTGGCCAGTTGTTTAAGTTGTTTGGGCCGCACCACTTCAATTAAAATCAACTCATTAAGTAGCTGCCACTTAGGTTCAACTATTAGTGATTTACCAGGCACTCCACATTCTTTTTAAGCTTCAAAGGAAAACATCTTCACCTATGCTTTCAAAAACCTGGTGTGCCAACAAAACTTGTTTGAAAATACCTAAAGTTGAATCCTAAAAGCTACTAAGCAAGATTTGAACTCTAAAATTCACCACATCAAAAATAATCTTACTTGAAAACCACTGGTTGTGCACGCACACATAAATCAATCAATCATTAAGGGCACAACCCATTTAAAGGGCCCATCACATTCCAAAGCACATTCAAACCTAGCCCTAAATAAAACAGAGTAGACATTGGCCTTAAGGATTTAACTCGCTCTTCAGAGCCCAGAACAAGATTATTTTTTATTAGTCTATTTCCACTGTTCAATCTGATGTCTAGCTAGGGGAGCAGCATCAAATGATCGTAGCTGGGGGGTACACTAGGAACCGGAGGTGCAAATCGAAGGAAGAACCTTCTCCCCAGTCCCTCCTTCAAACTGGTTGGATTGAATAGACAGAAGTAGATCAAATCGTTCCTTTATCTGAAGATGGGTTTTGGGAGTCTATAGGTCTGTAGGCTAGCCCACTTAAGGACAGGTTTGATTATTTGTATTACAGGGCGCCTTTCTTCCTTCCGCTTCTCATGAATCCTTCCACATATTACACGCATTCTCGCTCTTTCCCTCCTATTTTGAATTATCCTCAACATGACGATTATCCCAACTCGTACTGTAATCAACCATCAGTTAGTTGGGATAATTCGGATTGGGGATACAGTTCCTGATCTCCATGTTTAGGGTCTAACCCTGAACACTATGATTGTGATTTCTATCCTTCTCAGGTCACATTGATTATAGATCGTCAACCTTTCATGAACAACCTAATACGATCTACAATCAAGAAGGATACATTGATCCTTACCCATCCTCAGATTACACTACCTATAGGTCATCACCACCTTTTGAACAATCTGAAATGACCTATTATTAGCAAGGGTATAACAAATCTCAATTCGTTAATTCCCCTGCTTCGACCCTAAACCCGCCCAACCCTGGACCAACTCATTTGGTTCAGGGTAACTAGGTTCAAGATAAGGTTTTGGCTAACTTGAGGAATATCATTCAATCTTTAGAAGTTCAGCCAATACCTTGCATTGAGAGATTGGAGCCCCTGATTGAAATGATTGATGATTTGAACAAGTCGTTGTTGGATTGGCTCCAGGATGTTAAGGATAAGAACTCGGGTGAGTTTCTACTTGGGAAATTAGCGAAATTGAGGATGAGATTCATGGTCGCTTTAGTTCAGTCGTGGGATGATTCCCAGGATGAACTCCCTTCAGGAGAGCCAATGACAGAACCCGCTCAGGCACCTGTTGGGGGGGACACGTGTTACGAGGCTGACTAGATTGAATTAGAGCAACCAATTAAGGAAGATATGATTTCTTCACCTGAGATCCCTAAGCCAGGGTACGAGGAAACATGTCTCCATGGATCATAAAGTGACAGATGATTTTGAGACATACATTAATACGGATCTTGATTTTAATGGTGAAGATTCAATTTGCAAAGTCTCACACAAGTTTACAGAGCACGATTTTTGTGAGACGATTGGGCTTGAGGAATCCCATAAATCATTTGATAGCCCAAGAACTGAGGAAACTGATCTTATTAAGGCACACATTACGGATCCAGAATCACATTTTTTGGAGGATTCAATTCAATGCCCTGATTGTCAGTTACACCCCGTTGAGCTTATTGATGATTCTATTTCTGAGATAATTAGACCCAAGTCAATTTTGATTCAGCCACATCATTTAGACTTGGAGATTTCAGACGGGGTGATTAACATGCAAGAGGTCTCGGAATTTAACATTCTAATTGAGGAGGATAGGAGTTGGGAAGTTCTGATTTGGGAAGTTAACTTTGGAGGAAATAGAAGATTGAGTTGAAGGGTTCCTTAAGCTGAAACCATCAAATTAGAACCCTTACGACATCTGTTCTGAGGATGTCCAACCCAAGCATGCATTCAATGATTATCCGTTTGAGCTTCAATTCTCTGTAACCCGACTTTTTGGTCTTGGATTGCATCCTCATAAATTGCAGGCCCGACCCCGCTTGCATACAGATTTTAGGTTTTGGGTAAATTTTATCCAGAACCTAAGATATTCTCAATTATGGGGTATGGGTCTACACAACAATCTGATCCACATCTGTGGACCTCTGCTTACAGGTCGGAGGATTCTTTTGTTTATTCTGATTCTGACCTGCACCTATGAATTCTTCATTTCTCTTCTTTATATAGTGTGCCTAGCTGAAGGTACTAAACTCAACATTTATACAGTTCTTTTTAGTTTCTATCTCGGAGCGGACCTGACACTCATGCAATTCAGGTGCTTTCTACACTATTCCACTCTGTTTTATGTCTTTTTAATACAATGATGACATTGCATTAGATAGTCATGGGGGGTGGATATTAATCTATGAATTTATTCGTCAGCTCCGTAGATTTATTTATTTTTATTAAAAAGAATGTGGAATCAGGAAAGAAAACTTGGGTTTAAGAAAATTTTCAATCTTATGAAATACTACATTATGATCTAAACACAAAATCCTTCAGGTCTTTGGGCTTAATCAGCCCATGTATCCACTAAAATGTGGATTTGTCCTTCGAGTCCTCACCATCTAAATTCTATTTTAATTGGAGTAAATATGTTTGGGTCACAAGTACACGACTTATCAACCCGCCCTCTGATTTGAGGGAATTTTGAGTCTTAAGCATCTACACACTTTCTTTGCACTGACTCGTTGTTGAACGTATACGAACGGCTACGCTAACATGTTCGATTTTGGAAAACCTGTCGTTGTAGTTCGAAAGCGAAGAATTCGTATTCAACAAATAAAATTTATACCGAAATTAAAATTCCGGGTCGAACACAGGGAGGCAGACGTTTGATTTAAAAACTACGCATTTCATTTTTTTTGTCACAGAATAATTCAATTTAAAACTATCTAATTATTTACAATAAATAGAAGAGAGAGAGAGAGAGTAAGAGAGAAAGAGAATATTACACAGAGAAATCAAAATGAGATGTAGAATAAATAAGGAATTTTTCATTAAGGAGATTGTTCATTTCACTCTTACAACTACAAATCATAAAATAATTACTCTAGAAAGCGATAAATTTACTCTAGAAAGCATTAAAAGAATGGAGGGAGAAATGTCCTCCTTGACGATTACTTGGAGGACGAACAAAACTACACTAGAAAGCAGTAAATCATTACTAGAAAGCAGTAAAAAGAATAGGGAGAGAGAAATCCTCCTCGACGGTTGCTTGGAGGACGAGCCGGACGGGATGATGCCTGGATGAAGGAGAACGAAGCAGGACGAAGGAGGACGAAGCAGAAGAACAGGAACGAAGCAGCACGCCGTCGTCGTCGCGGGATCCACTTCCGAAGGGGAACGAAAATTGGACTTTATCTCGCGAGAAGCATCCTAGGTGTGGGACAAGCTTCTCTTGAGCTTTGGAGGGGTAGAGAGGAGAAGGAAGGGATGAAAATTTCGTATGGAGGGGGTCTCCTTTTATAGTTGCAAGGAGTGGGGGCAAAATGGACATTACAACTTCAAAACAATAAATGAGGGGTCTTTAGTGACGGATAAAATTGTCGCTAAAGCCCCCAACGTGGGCGTAGCTTCCGCGCCCACGCGCGCTTGCTCAGCTGCCCGCGCGCGCAATGCTTGCGCATGATCGCTGGTTCTTAGCGATCGGACGGCTTAGATCGCGCTTCACCCGCTGCAGCCCGCCCGCCTGGCACGTCCGATTGCGCGTCCGCGTCGCACGTTCAATCGCACGTTGGCGCTATTGGGCGCCCGCGGCCGTCCGATCTCCATCTGACGCTCCATGCGCCCGATAGCTTGCACCCAATTTGAGGCTCGTGGGACTCGATCCCGCGACCTTCGCTTTGCCCGCGGCTGCGTCACCGCTACGCTACGCCTTCGAAATGGTTACGCGGATGAATTAGCCAGCCGCATACACAGCCATTGGATCCTGATCCAACGGTGGAGAATCGATGCGCTGATTGAAGAAGAAAAGGTGTGGCGGTGCTGGAGGCCGTTTGGGCGGCTGAGATGGCGTCACGTGGCGCCATCTTGGCCGTCCATCTTCTGGAAGTTGTGGATGGTGCCACGGATGTCGGATTGACTCGATTTTTGTGTCGTTGAGCTGCGATCGTCGATCCGAATTCATCCGTAAGGTTGGATTTGTCATCTGAAGTGCAGATTTTCACCATCCTGGCCCTTGATCTTCTAGGGTTCCCCGGTCACTATCTGATGCTACGGATGTCTGATTATGGCAATCTTGGAGTCGTTGAACTCCAATTGTCGCCTTGATCACATCCATACGGTTGGATCTTTGATCCGAGGCCCCGATAAAATGTTTTCCCTGTCCAAGCACATAAAAGGAGACAATTAACCTCCATTTTATTCAAACTACTCTAAATGCAAGATGATGCATGTTATGCAATATTTATATCATGAAATGCAATCCTATGGTTAAGAACATGCATAAATAAACATTTGAAGTAGTGTAAATGTGTTTACATCATACCCCCATGCCTATCTTTTGCTAGTCCCTAGCAAAAACTATATGCTATTTATAAAAGAATTAGGTTGGATTATTTGGACCTGAGTTATTTTCAATCATTAAGAAATTGTCTACTTAGGAACTGAACTTTCAAAGACACAACAGCGCCCGGGTATCAGCCATAATGCAGACCGCCTCAAGCCCTCGCCTTATTCAAAGAAAAATTTCTTTTTCTCTTTTTACTCTTTTCTAATTTTTTTTTGGATTTTCAAATTTTAGGGTTTAAGAGTGGCTTTCTACGGCCATTCAACTCACCCAAGATTTGATGAGAACCCTAAGTTTTAAGCATCTTATTGTGATTGTGATAGACTCGTTGACCGGCAATTAAAACAGACTTCGGATTTCTACGCCTTTAGGTGACCTCAAAAAGGCTTCTGCCTAAAGGTATATCTTTACAACCGGTAGCTTTCTTCCTACTTTTATTTTTTTTTACGGGGTCAACACAAGGGTGAATCCAGTGTTTATCTCCCCGGTTTATTCTACTTCTCCGCTTCTTCCTAAGTGTTTTGGAAATTTTTAGTGCATTTTCTGAGCTGGGTTCTGGACAACCGGTCAATGAGCTGTTACCATCGATAACTTGCCAGCCATACTCGTGCGGCGAAGTGTGGCTTATTTTTTTTTTGTTCTTTTCTCCTTTGATTTTTTTTTCTTTTTTTTCTTTTAAGTAGGTGGCTTCCCTGGTCTAAGATTTACCTAAAGGCAGCAAAAAGAGAAAGGTCCAGTGACTGGGCTCTGGACAACCTACCTATGGGCTGTTACCCACGATAACTTGCCATCCATATCACCCTAGAAGGTTCATTAGCTACCCAAATTCCGTTAGAATCGCCGAACAACGAGTCAGTGCAAAGAAAGTGTGTAGATGCTTAAAACTCAAAATTCCCTCAAATCAGAGGGTGGGTTGATAAGTCATGTACTTATCACCCAAACTTATTTATTCCTATCATAATAGAATTAAGATGGTGAGGACTCAAAGATAAATCCACATTTTAGTAGATACACAGGCTAATTAAGTCGAAAGACCGGAAGGGTATTTGTGTTCAGATCTTAATGTAGTATTTCCTAAGATTGAAAATTTTCTTAAACCCAAATTCTCTTTCCTAATTCCGAATTTTTTTTTTAAATAAAAAAAATCTACGGAGCTGACGAATGAATTCAGAGATGAATATCCACCCCCCCATGCCTATCTAATGCAATGAACTCATTGTTTTAAAAAGACATAAAACAGAGTGGAAAAGCGAAGAAAGCACCTGAATTGCGTGAATGTCAGGTCCGCTCCGAGATGAAAATTAAGAAAAACTGTATATATGCTGAATTTAGTGCCTTCAGCTAGGCACACTATACAAAGAAAAGAAATGAAGAATTCACAAGTGCAGGTCAGAATTAAAATAAACAGAAGAATCCTCCGACCTGTCAACAGGGGTCCACAGATGTGGACCAGATTGTGGTGCAGACCCACACCCCATAATCGAGAATATCCTAGGTTCTGGATAAAAATTACCCAAAACCTAAAATCAGAATGCAAGTGGGGTCGGGCCTGCGATTTATGAGGATGCAACCCATGACCAAAAAGTCGGGTTATAGAGAATTGAAGCTCAAAAGGATAATCATTGAATGTGTGCTTGAGTTTGACATCCTCGAAATAAATGTCGTAAGAGTTCTGATTTGATGGTTTCAGCTTAAAAGGAACCCTTCGACTCGATCTTCTATTTCCTCCAAAATTAACTTCCCAAATCAGAACTTCCCAGCTCCTATCCTCCTCATTCAGCATATCAAATTCCAGGACCTCTTGTATATTCATCACCCCGTCTGAAATCTCCAAGTCTAAATGAAGTGGCAGAATCAAAATTGACTTGGGTCTAATTATCTCATAATTAGAATCATCAATAAGCTTAACAGGGTGTAACTGATAATCAGGGCATTGAATTGATTCCTCCAGAAAATGCGATTCTGGATCCGTAATGTGTGCCCTAATAAGATCAGTTTCCTCAGTTATTGGGCTATCAAATGATCTATCAGATTCCTCAGGCCCAATCGTCTCACAGAAATCGTGTTCAGAAAACTCGCGTGAGACTTCGCAACTTGAATCTTCACCATCAAGATCCGTATCAATGTATGTCCCAAAATCAGTTGTCACTTTGTGTTCCCCAGAGACATACGTTTCCTCGTAACCTTGCTCAGGGATCTCAGGTGAAGAAATCAGATCATCCTTAATTGATTGCTTTAATTTTATCTGGTTAGCCTCGTAACATGTGTCCCCCCAACAGGTGCCTGAGCGGGTTCTGTCATTGGCTTTCCTGAAGAGGGTTCATCCTGGGAATTATTCCATGATTGAATCAAAGCAACCACGAATCTCATCCTCAATTTCACTAATTTCCCAAGTAGAAATTCACCTGGGTTCTTATCCTTAACGTCCTGGAGCCAATCCAACAAAGAATTGTTTAAATCATCAATCATTTCAATTAAGGGCTCCAATCTCTCAATGCAAGGTATTGGCTGAACTTCTAAAGATTGAATGATATTCCTCAAGTTTGCCAGAACCTTATCTTGAACCTGGTTAACCTGAACCAAATGAGTCGGTTCAAGGTTGGGCGGGTTTGGGCTCAATGCAGGGGAATTAACGAATTGAGATTCATTATACCCTTCCTGATAATAGGTCATTTCAGATTGTTGAAAAGATGGTGATGACCTAAAGGCAGTGAAATCAGAAGATGGGTAAGGATCGATGTATCCTTCTTGATTGTAGATCATATTAGGTTGTTCAGGAAAGGAAGACGATCTATAATCGATGTAGCTCTGAGAAGGATAGAAATCAGAATCAAAGTGTTCAGGGTTAGACCCTAAACACGGGGGTCTGGAATTGTATCCCCAATCTAAATTATCCCAACTAACTGATGGTCGATTACAATACAAGTCGGGATAATCGTCATGTTGAGGATAATTCACAACAGGAGGGAAAGAGCAAGAATGTGTGAAATATGTGGAAGGATTCATGAGACACGGGAGGAAGAAAGGTGCCCTGCAATACAAATAATCAAACCTATCCTTAAATGGGTTAGCCTACAGACCTACAGACTCCCAAAACACATCTTGAGATAAAGGAATGATTTGATCTACTTCTGTCTGTTCAATCCAACCAGTTAGAAGGAGGGACTAGGGAGAAGGTTCTTCCTTCGGCTTGCGCCTCCGGTTCCTAGTGTACCCCCCAGCCGCGATCGTTTGACTCTGCTCTCCTAGCTAGACATCAGATTGAACAGTAGAAACAGACTAATCGAAAATAATCTCGTTCTGGGTTCTGAAGAGCGAGTCCAATCCTTAAGGCCAACGTCTACTCTGTTTTATTTAGGGCTAGGTTTGAATGTGCTTTGGAATGTGATGGGCCCTTTAAATGGGTTGTGCCCTTAATGATTGATTGATTTGTGTGTGCATGCACAACCAGTGGTTTTCAAGCAAGATTATTTTTGATGTGGTGAATTTTAAGGTTCAAATCTTGCTTAGTAGCTTTTAGGATTCAACTTTAGGTGTTTTCAAACAAGTCTCATTGGCACACCAGGTTTTGCAAGCACAGGTGATGATGTTTTCCTTTAAAGATTAAAAAGAATGTGGAGTGCCTGGTAAATCCCTAAGAGTTGAACCTTAGTGGCAACTACTTGATGAGTTTATTTTATTTGAAGTGGTGCGGCCCAAACAACTCAAACAACTAGCCACAAATGCACCACTAAGTTAGGCACACAAAGATGGTTAACCTAGAATGATTTCTACTCTTTTATGTGTTGCTTTATGTGTACCGGTTCCACAGATAAGAACCCGGTTGAGTAGAAACAAATCAATTAGGTTAACTGCCTTTGAATGTGGGTGTATGTTGTGTGTTTGTTGAAAATTACCCCACCGAATTATCTTTTTTTTTTTTTTAAATGAAGGTGGAATGAATGTGAGTGAGAATCCAAACAACCAAACTATTCCTAGGATTTATGCAAGCACCTAGGTTAATTGGAATTTGGATTTAATGTGGCGAATGAAATCTATGGAGGGGGAAAGAATGGGGATAACTTAGAAAACCTTCCACAGCACTTTACTCCAATCTACCGCTTTGGCTCGTCTCAAAAGAGTACCTGCAATTACAATAAGAAAGGAGAAAAGTGAGGTAAATGATTTGTAAGTTACAAAACGTGAAGAGAAATCAAAGAGCGTCGCCTCCCCGGTAACGGTGCCAAAATGTTGAACGTATAGGAACGGCTACGCTAACGTGTTCGATTTTGAAAAACTTGTCATTGTAGTTTGAAAGCGAAGAATTTGAGTTCAACAAATAAAATTTATACCGAAATTAAAATTCCGGGTCGAACACAGGGAGGCGGACGTTTGATTTAAAAATTACGCATTTCTTTTTATTTGTCACAGAATAATTCAATTTAAAACTATCTAATTATTTACAATAAATAGAAGAGAGAGAGAGAGTAAGAGAGAGAAAATATTACACAGAGAAATCAAAATTAGATGTAGAATAAACAAGGAATTTTTCATTAAGGAGATTGTTCATTTCACTCTTACAACTACAAAGCATAAAATAATTACTCTAGAAAGCGATAAATTTACTCTAGAAAGCACTAAAAGAATGGAGGGAGAAATGTCCTCCTCGACGATTGCTTGGAGGATGAACAAAACTACACTAGAAAGCAGTAAATCTATACTAGAAAGCAGTAAAAAGAATAGGGAGAGAGAAATCCTCCTCGACGGTTGCTTGGAGGACGAGCCAGATGGGACGACGCTTGGACGAAGGAGAATGAAGCAGGACGAAGGAGGATGAAGCAAAAGAACGGGAATGAAGCAGCACGCCGTCGTCATCGTGGGATCCACTTTCGAAGGGGAACGAAAATTGGACTTTATCTCGCGAGAAGCATCTCGGGTGTGGGACAAGCTTCTCTTGAGCTTTGGAGGGGTAGAGAGGAGAAGGAAGGGATGAAAATTTCGTATGGAGGGGGTCTCCTTTTATAGTTGCAAGGAGTGGGGGCAAAATGGACATTACAACTTCAAAACCATAAATGAGGGGTCTTTAGTGACGGATAAAACCGTCGCTAAAGCCCCCAACGTGGGCGTAGCTTCCGCGCCCGTTTAGCTGCGCGCGCGCGCAACGCTTGCGCACGACTACTGGTTCTTAGCCGTCCGATAGTGAGATCGGACGGCTTAGATCGCGCTTCACCCGCTGCAGCCCGCCTGCCTAGCGCATCCGCACCGCGCGGTCAATCGCGCGTCGGCGCTATTGGGTGCACGCGGTCGTCCGATCTCCATCTGTCGCTCCATGCACCCGATAGCTTGCACCCAATTTGAGGCTCGCGGGACTCGATCCTGCAACCTCCGCTTCGCCCATGGCTGCGTCACCGCTGCGCTACGCCTTCGAAATGGTGCATCACCGCGGCTGCGTCACCGCGACTGCGTCACCGCTGCGTCACCGCTTCGCCAGCAGATGAATTAGCCAGCCGCATCCACAGCCGTTGGATCTTGATCCAACGGCGGAGAATCGACACACTGATTGAATAAGGAAAGGTGCGGTAGTGCTGGAGGCCATTTGGGCGGCTAAGATGGCACCACGTGGCACCATCTTGGCCATCCATCTTCTGGAAGTTGTGGATGGTGCCACGGATGTCGGATTGACTCGATTTTTGTGTCGTTGAGCTGCGATCGTCGATCTGAATTCATCCGTGTGATCGGATTTGTCATCTGAAGTGTGGATTTTCACCATCTTGGCCCTTGATCTTCTAGGGTTCCCCGGTCACTATCTAATGCTACGGATGTCTGATTAGGGCAATCTTGGAGTCGTTGAACTCCAATCGTCGTCCTGATCACATCCATACGGTTGGATCTTTGATCCGAGGCCCCGATAAAATGTTTTCCTTGTCCAAGCACATAAAAGGAGACAATTAACCTCCATTTTATTCAAACTATTCTAAATGCAAGATGATACATGTTATGCAATATTTATATCATGAAATGCAATCCTATGCTTAAGAACATGCATAAATAGACATTTTAAGTAGTGTAAATGTGTTTACATCACTCGTTGTTCGGCGATTCTAACAGAAATTGGGTAGCTAATGAACCTTCTAGGGTGATATGGCTGGCAAGTTATCATGGGTAACAGCCTATAGGTAGGTTGTCCAGAGCCCAGTCACTGGACCTTTCTCTTTTTGCTGCCTTTAGGTAAATCTTAGACCAAGGAAGCCACCTACTTAAAAAAAAAATCAAAAAGAAACGGAGAAAAGAAAAGGAAAAAAAAGAAATAAATCACACTTCATCGCACGAGTATGGCTAGCAAGTTGTCGGTGGTAACAGCTCATCGACCGGTTGTCTAGAACCCAGCTCAATAAATGTAGTGAAAATTCCCAAAACACTTAGGAGGAAGCGGAGAAGTAGAATAAACTGGGGAGATATACACTAGATTCACTCTTGTGTTGACCCCGTAAAAAATAAAAGTAGGGAGAAAGCTACCGGTTGTAAAGATACACCTTTAGGTAGAATTCTCTTTTATGTCACCTAGAGGTGTAGAAATCCGAAGTCCATTTCAATTGCCAGTCAACGAGTCTATCACATTCACAATAAGATGCTTAGAACATAGAGTTCTCATCAAATCTTGGGTGAGTTGAATAGTCGTAGAAAGCCACTCTTAAACCCTAAAACTTGAAAATCCAAAAAAATTAGAAAAGAGGAAAAAGCGAAAGAAATTTTTCTTTGAATAAGGAGAGGGCTTGAGGCGGTCTGCATTTTGGCATATACTTGGGCACAGTTGTGTCTTTGAAAGTTCAGTTCCTAAGTAGACATTTTCTTAATGATTGAAAATAACTCATGCCCAAATAATCCAACCTAATTCTTTTATAAATGGCATATAGTTTTTGCTAGGGATTAGTAAAAGATAAACATGGGGGTATGATGTAAACGCATTTACACTACTTAAGATGTCTATTTATGCATGTTCTTAAGCATAGGATTGCATTGCATGTTATAAATATTGCATAACATCCATCATCTTGCATTTAGAGTAGTTTGAATAAAATGGAGGTTAATTATCTGCTTTTATGTGCTTGGACAGGGCAAACTTTTTATCAGGGCCTCGGATCGAAGATCCAACCGTACGATGTGATCAGGGCAACAATTGGAGTTCAACGACTCCAAGATCGCCCTAATCAGGCATCTATAGCATTAGATAGTGATCGGGGAACCCTAGAAGATCAAGGGCCAAGATGGTGTAAATCGACACTTCAAATGACAAATCCGACCACACGGATGGATTCGGATTGACAATCGCAGCTTAACGGCATGAAAATCAACTCAATCTGACACCCGAGGCACCATCTACAACATCAAGAAGATGGACGGCCAAGATGGCGCAATGTGGCGCCATCTCAGCCATCCAACCAGCCCTCAAGACTACCGCTGCTTTTTCAAAGAAGTTTTGGCATGCGATCTGGGCCGTTGGATCTCGATCCAACGGTTGTGCATACTCACGCCTTAAAACATCCTCGCACCCATCCACGCTCCGCAGTGCAGTGGGCAAGGGTGTTATCGCGAGCAGGCGACGTGCGATTGAATCACGCGAGAGGGCGAGCCGTGTGGACGAGCGGGCGCAGCCGAGCGTCAGATCTCGATAGAGCGGCTGCGGGTGCTCGATAGCGCCCACGCGCTATTGCACGCCCACGCCTCACGCAGGATTGTACGCGGGCGTGCGTGCGTTGAGGAGCAGGGAAGGCTCATCTTAAGCCGTCCGATCGCGTGAAAGGCGGCAGCCGTGCGGGTAGCACCCACGATGCCCACGATGGGGCTTTAGCGATGATTTTATCCGTCACTAAAGACCCCTTATTTAATGTTTTGAGATTTGAATGACTAAATTGCCCTCACTCCTTGCAACTATAAAAGGAGACCCCCTCCACACGAAATTCACATCCCTTCCTCCTCTTCTCTCCCTCTCCAAAGCTCAAGAAAAGCTTGTCCCACACCTGGGATACTTCTCGCGAGATAAAGTCAAATTTTCATCCCCCTTCGGAAGTGGATCCCGCAACGACGATGACATGCTACCCTGTTCCCATTCTTCTGCTTCGTCCTCCTTCGTCCTGCTTCGTCCTCCTTCGTCCAGGCCTCGTCTTGTCCGGCTCATCCTCCAAGCGACCGTCGAGGAGGATATTTCTCTCTCCATTCTTTTCACTACTTTCTAGAATAGATTTACTGCTTTCTAGAGTAGTTCAGCTCGTCTTCCAAGCGACCGTTGAGGAGGTCATTTCTCTATCCATTCTTTTAATGCTTTCTAGAGTAGATTTACTATTTTTTAGTGTAATTGTTTTCTACTTTCTAGTTGTAATGTTTAGTGAAACAATCTCTTTAATGATGAATTCCCTGTTCATTCTACATCTCGTTTTGATTTTTGTTTGTAATATTCTCTCTCTCTCTTACTCTCTCTCTCTCTTCTATTTATTGTAAATAGTTAGATAGTTTTAATCAATTGAATTACTTCGTGACAAATAAAAAAAAACATGAATTTTTTAAATCAAACATCCGCCTCCCTGTGTTCGACCCAGAATTTCAATTTCAGTATAAATTTTATTTGTTGAACACGAGTTTTTTGCTTTTAAACTACAATGACAGGTTTTTCGAAACCAAACACATTAGCGTAGCAACTCGAATGTTCAACAAGTATTTGGGAATTGAATCTGAGCAAATTCTACTTCAAAAATCCCATTGCACTTCATATCATCCAAGTCCAATAAAAAATCATTGGTAAAAACTCATTATGAAATTTCATCCAAAATTCACTTTAAGCTATTGTTTCAGCTGTTTAAAAATTCTAAACCAAGTTAAATTTGATTAATTCCTTTTTTAAATTGTCATAAACATTCAATAATGGATTTGGAGTCCAACAGAAATCAAATCAAAGCTTAAAACACTCCAAAAACCCTAGATTGATCTCTTCATTCTGCAATCGACAACGTAAAAAAAAGTAATCAAATCAGGTGAATAAATCCTTTGCAAATCAATCTCAGACCTTCATTAAAGTGTTTCAAGCCTGATTCAGACTTTAATCAATGGATTAAAACATCTTAAAATCAAAGAAGGTTGTCACCCAAGTGGCCTTTAATGTGGATTCGCCGTGATGATCTAGTCACTTTAAATCCCTGCATGCTATCGATTAGTGTTTAAGGATCTAATGCAATCCTCTAGGAATGATTAGGTCATTGAGAGGGCTTCAAAATAGTGCCTCAAAAATCACAACCATCGCTACCCAGGTGATGAACTCAAAACAAGAATTGAGAAGAAATTAGGTGTGAATGCATCATACTATAAAAATCTAATCAAAATATCTCAATTCCATCGCGTGAAATCCAATCAAACAAATATTAGCTCAATTTGATCAATTAGAGCTGATCAAAACAAAGTTGCATATGAAATTCCTCAGTTAAACTAGAAATCAAATCATACACAAAAGACCAAATCAAGCTCAATTCAGAGCAAGGGAGGGTCCTTGTGATTGTGAGAGAGGTATTAGAGAACCCTTAAGTGGATTTGGCACTCTAATAGATCTGAGAGCTACTGAGCTTCAGATCTAATGGATGCTCATGTGGATGGGTGAATTGTGATAAAAAAATGTGAAGAAAATAGTAGAACTTTATTGTGGAGTAAGGAGGAAGGCTTGTGTTCAAAGTGAGTGAATTCATCTCTTTTATCAGGAATGATTAGAGAGGTCGAATAAGCAAAGAGGATTAGTTACTCTAATCTAGACTAATCTAAACCAAATAATCGATCATAACCTACTCTAAATGATCTAAACTAGGCTACTCTAATCTAAGAAAGCATTAAATCTATCTATGAAAGCTATTTAAATTCCTAATCTAAATGGATGAAAGCGGACCTCTAGGCTGCAACTAGTCACTGCAACAATGAAATGGGAGAAAAGACTCCAGCAGATGAATGGGATCCCTAGATCCATAGTGGGTTGCTGTGGCGACAAAGAGGAAGGGGGAAGGTAATGCTGTCACTAATAGCCGAGGAAGGGCAATTAGAGCTAGAGGTAGGACAAATGGACCAGCTTAGGGGGGAGGGAGCTGGTGAAGCTTGCAAGGACACCGAAGGTGGTCCTTCAATAGTTATGAGGGAGCTGTAGTGACCGGATCAGTGGACCATGGTCGTTGGGTATGAACGGTGGATAAGGAGAATGAGGAGCGCAGGAAAGGTTGGAGATGAATCACAGCCATTGGATGAGATCTAAATAGTGGTGCAAAGGTGTGGGAACCAATGGTAGTAGGTAGGAGCTAGATCCACTATTGATCTGATGGAAGAAAGATGGTCAGCCCAAAGGCCTCGAGTTGTTTTTGCATGAGAACAAAAGGAGAAAAAGAGTCCCTAGCCTTTTGGAACAATTACAGGTGTAGCCCTTATACCGAAATAGTAGGGCTTTTGTAGGAAAACCCATAAGTGGTTAGAATGTTATACATATAGGTCCCTATGGTCTACAAATAAGTCCCTGGAACATTTTGACTTTAGAAAATGTGAAGATTTAATGTAATAGGATGGACTTAAATGTAAAACCTTAATTCCAAGGTCTTAATGATGTCAAAATGCTATGAAGTTTTTATAAAAAAATTAATTGAATGTATTAGAAAATAATCCAACCATTGATTTATTCATTCAAGCTCAATTTGTGCTCAATTTGGCATTTAAATCATCCATTTACATAATTAATAGAAAATCTCTCAAATGTATCCTAATTATGCATTTTTAACACATTTTTTTTGTTTTAGGTCATTTTCCTTAATTCCCACACTTAGCCTATCTCTGTTGTTAATTTGATAGTATTTAACTTAGTTTCTAGCTTAACTTGGGCATTTTAGCTATAATGAGCCACATCTCATCATATAGCACAACACCCCACATGTTTTGCCACCTACAATAAGTCCCATCTCCATGGGGCTCCCTTCTTAAGAGGCAAATGAAACCTTTCACATTAAGAACCAATCTTGCAGGTGTCAAGAATGCTTCGTGAATCTTGAGGTGACGCTCACCTCGAATTTCCTTTAGAGATTAGCACATGCGACTTTAGAACTCGAGGCCAACAAATACTAGACATCCAACACCCTTGCTAAACACCTAAAAGTCTTCAAAGGACTTCTGTTTAGGAGTCTGGACACCCAAAAGGTGATAATCTGGACGTCCAGGTGAGAAGTCAAACATCCTCTAGAGCCTTTGGGCAACTCTTAAGGATTCTAGATGTCTAAGGAAGAAGAGACAGAGTAGAAACGATGCCTCTTTCTCCTCTCTTCTTTTGTCTATCTCAATGGAGGCCTTAATGGGATTGATTAGGGTTTCCACATTACTATTAGGAGATATTTATAAGGAATCCAAGTATTCCTAATATGATAGTAAGCATTGGATTGAATCCAATGGTTTGGATTGAATCCTAATTGAATTTTGTATCATTGACCCTCCAATTAATTTACCCAATTGGATTTTTTTTTTTGAAAAGATGAGGAGTGCTACCCAATTGAATTTTAGTACCCAAACTCATTTAATTTCTATCCAGACTCTTTTGGCTCAAGGCCAAATCATATTTGGCCCAATTAAATTCCAAATAAAATACCATTTAACCCCTTATGTAATATTTGATTTCTATTCAATTAGAAAACCATCAAAATCATTATTCATTTCATCACACCTATAATGAACCGTTCAAGAATCAGGATTTACAGCACTATGCCTCCCTTAGTTATTTTAAATGCCCATGAATCCTTCACACTGGAAGATATACATAACCTCAAGGATTGAATCCTAGATTCACTATCCATCCTATTATGGATTACATATTTTCATGTTCTTATATCATTGGGATGAGAATGAAGTCCAAATCCTTTCCTAAAGGGAAAAGGCAT
Source organism: Thalassia testudinum (assembly GCA_037157565.1). Taxonomy (NCBI): domain Eukaryota; kingdom Viridiplantae; phylum Streptophyta; class Magnoliopsida; order Alismatales; family Hydrocharitaceae; genus Thalassia; species Thalassia testudinum. Next base: position 7,157,700 of record JAZHRO010000056.1, read on the forward strand.
TGAGGAACAACTGGGAGTCGGGCTTAAACTACAAATGAGGCACCCACAGACATGTCAAAGTTAGCTTTGGAAAGGGTTTAAAGGCAACCTAAAGCTAAATTTCATTGACTAGAAATAGATACTTAGCACCCTCTCTAGGAGAGTAAAGATGTGATCATCCTTCAATGGCGCCATGGGCTTCATGGCTTGGAACCTACGCACTTTCCATATCTTTACAATGGCCTTTGTTGGGGACATGTTCCTCTAGGAATGAGCATTGGAGGGCAGAGGAGGAAAGCCTTCCTCATGACGAGGGGACTCTAACCTTAAAGAGACTACAAGACTACGAAGTGAGACCTCTTAAGCTATCTTCCTGTGTATGAGCTCTCATTGCTCACGACAAATTGAAAGTGCCTCATCACCTTCATCCAGAAAAAGAGAAGAGAAGTTACTTGAAGGTAGAAAGGAAAAGTGGATAAGTTTGGGTTCCAAGGAAATTGTTTTCCACCAAGTGCGAATTGCAAGAATGGAATAAGATTGGTACTGGGAACAACCATTAGGATATCAAACAACAAGTCAAATAGTTTCAACAATTTGGATGAGTGGGTAGGGCTATTAGAGTAGCTCAGCATTGCTAGCTTGCATGAATTGCAGTTGGGAACTAATTTTGGAGTGAAAATCTTGAATTCCATAATGAAAGGAGGGCAATAGAAATAGTAAATAGAATCTTCCATCTTAGATTTCTCATCTGCTAAAGGTGTACCTTATTTAAAGTTCAAAAGTTGAGGAAGTGTGTCCTTGCATCATTATGAGTGAGGTGCCAATCATATTATTGCATATCACCTAGAGGTTTAGCATGGATTACGGAGCATATCAAAAATTGGCAACAACATGCTTATTAACCCCATCAACAAATCCCACCATTGCAAGGAAAAAGATATAATTATAGCCAAGGTCTAATGATGTTCGCAGCATTTAAGTACCCTTTCAAGTAAAAGGCTCAACCTAGTTGGTCGGAGAGCGTCCAGGCCTAGTGTGCACCTAAGTCCGAACTGACCATGCACCTGGACCCATTCAAAAGCTATGGCAACCACAAGCATTGGCCCCTAGTAGGAAATTTGAAGCCTTGACTAACATCGAGCATCCAAAACCTCAACTAACATTGAGCATCCAAAGCCTCGAGCAACCTTAAGCACAATAAAGTGCTCAACACCCATTGATCACCCACAAGCTTCCACCTACATTGAGCACTCCCAAGCCTTGATATGTATGGTGTACCTCACCACTATCTACATGGAAGGTTAGGAAGCAAGTATCAATCACCACCTTGTGACTTCAACCTTTAAGAGGCACAATGACTAAGATCTAAGCCTTAATTCATCTTCATGACAACTTCAAGGAGTTTCTAATCAAGTGGTCCTTGGTAGAGCTCAAAGTTTTCAAAGCAACCCTTACCAAAGAGTTCAAAAAATTAAAAAGGAGCATTAAGCCTCCAAACCCCACTTACCAAAGAGCTCAAGGGCATTAGGAGTATAAAGCCTCTTAACCTCTCATACCAAAAAATCATGGTCATTAAAAGAACAAAGCCTTTGAAATCCCCCTTACCAAAGAGTTCAAAGGAAACAGGAACATTAAACCTCCAAACCCTCTATACTGACAAGTTCAAGGTCATTAGGAGCGTAAGCCTTCAATTTCAAAGTGCCAAAGCCTTACTACAAGCAAGCAAATAAGACCTGATGACTATTGGGTGAGCTTTAGTTAAACTCTTCTTCAATTCAACAGGCAACTTACTCCCTACCTAGACTTCAAATGATAGGGGTCAAGCTTCAGTCTACTCCCCCTAGTCAATTGAGCAACCCAAAGATAGACTAGGCATTCCCAACCTACAAGGAAGGATCCAGACGATGTCCACACCAAGGACAAAGGGTTTAGATTCCCCCCCACTAACACACACACATGGAAAATGCTAGGTTTGGATACATCAATTCAAAAAACATTGAGCCCAAAGAAGACTAGAGTCAAATGCCAAGAGTCCCAACTTATTGTTAACTTGACATACAACTTAAGGAATGAGGCAATGCCATACTCAAAGGTGCCCCTTTCCGCCTATCTAGAGGGGTCATGCCAATTGACATGAAGACACTTGACAAGACATTGCCATAATGACACTTGAAATGGTTGGTCTGATAAGGCCAACTCAAAGGATAAACCAACATCGCGACTTTTGGACATCGCCTTCTTGTTGATCCTTCACCTTTGGGTAGCCAATGGGCATATATTTTAACCCAACAAGCTTCCAAAAGGGGATAGGGAGATTTTTCTAGCAATCAATGCTACTAAATATAAGTGCTAGTAGTCCACTTGATCTTAGGCTCTCAATTCAACCCAAAGATCTTCCCATTGTAATACACTATCCAAAATAGTGAAATTAGAGACATACATCTCTCCCAAGACAAAGCACTATTCATTTAAGGCATGAACTCGATAATCAATCTTCTTTGCATTTGTGCGTGATTATCTTATCCAACCCGAACACTATCGAACCACTTTAGACCAAGGCTAAACCCCTCTTGGTGAAGCATGTCACAACCAAATGCAATGTGAAGTTATATTTTGTTATGAAACACATTTGAGTTGAATAACTTCTAACATGCGAATAAATAGAAAAGACGCATTTGGTTAGATGCTGGAATAAGTATCAAGTTTTTTTTTTGCAAAGAAAGACCTCATTGATGGGAAGAAGCAGATTACATGAACACCCACACCCTCCAAGGAGGGGAACACACCTCCCAAGAATGGGAGTGACGCTCGCCCAAAAACATCAAGTGCTCAATCCAACCCACTCTAAAACCAATTCTACACATAAATCATGATACATGCCATCGAGTAAAGTTAATGATTTGTATGAGATGGGGAAAACCTAGTAGGCTAGGCACTAGTCAAGTCCTGATTGTGGTAAGCATGGTTTCTTAAGTAACCCATCACCACTAAAGCAAACCATAAAGACAAGGAGAAAAGATAAAATGATGACAACAAAAACACTCAAGGACTCTAATGGAAGTGGAGATGATGATGGAGAACATCTCGACCTGAGATAACCTCCAACAGAAACCCTCAAGAACAAGAGTCAAATGTGGCAACCTTGAAGGAACCAAAGAATCCATCGAAGCACAACCTAGAGCAGTCGCTCCAGAGCACCATCTAAGCAGCAAACAAGTGGTGGGCGGCCACCAGAGGCCATCACCGCTACAAGGTAGAAGAGGCACCCTAGCAGCAACCCACCTTGCAGGAGGATGAGTGCTCCTTGACAACCAACTCACTCACACCATAATTGAAGATGCACCAAATAAAGTAGCTAAAGGGATGGATGAAGTGAAAAGGGGATGCAAGAAGAGAGCAGAAGGTGGAGAAAGTGGGGGGAGAGGGGGTGCAGATGCCTCACCTAGCTAGAAGGCCGGTCGAGGTCCCGCCCAGTAACTAAAGTTCCGTCACTCGCTCTCGAGAGGGGAGGGAAAGGGGAACCAGCAAAAGTTATGATTTATCAAGTTGAATGTTATATGAATGGAAGTATGGCACTATGGTTGGGTAGGTACAAATAATAGCCTATCTATCATATGTAAATGATCTATTATGAGCTGATATTATTTAATTGTATTCAATAACTATGTTGAGAATTTGAAGGTACTATTTGTTTATTTTCAATTTTACGTTAGTTTATTTATTTACTGTTATTTAGTGTAACAACTATACAAATTGTATCCTTCATTTTTATCTTAAGTACCTGTGGTGTTTTTTTATAGGAGAATCTGCAGCTTTAGCTCTAGACTGGGCTTGAGTCTTCGCCAGTACTCAACTATAATGGAGGAATAGCAGAAAAGAGGAGGAAATAGAGGAAATGAGGGGAAAAGAGAAGAATTAGAGAAGGAGAAGAGAGGAGAATGGAAGTGGAATTTGCTTCATGTTATTCCTTGACTCATCACAAGACCTTTTTAGTCTTTTATACAACAGCTACCCAACTGACTGCTTAATTATCTAATTGACCATAACTACCCTGAACTCCATCATCCAATTACATTGTTATAAGATTCCCTATCAACACCCCCCTCTCCCCCCAGCCCGCAACCTTGACCTCAATGTTGGAAATCAGGGAACTCATGAACAAAGTCATTGTAATCAATCCATTGGGCTTCCTCAACTGATTCTCCTCGCTAATGAATAAGCCATTGAGTAATGGACTGATTCTTTCTCTTAATCAAACTCTTGCCCAATAAGGCATGAGGCATGCAAGCCAAATAATGAGGTATTGGTATACCCAAAGAGGCAACCTGGCCTTGTCTAAGATATTTCTTCAATTGTGAGACATGGAATGTATTAGGTACCCTGGATTGTGGAGGTAACTGTAGGCCACAAGCAACAAAGTCCACTCATGCCAAAATATGATAAGGCCTGAAATAATGAGCACTCAACTTGTAGTTTAATCGACATTCCATTGAATTTTGTCTATATGGCTGAATTTCAAATAAGCCTAATCTCCAATAGTAAATTGTTTGTCAAGGAAACCCTTATTTGCTAGAGCTTTCATTCGTTGTTGAGCATGTAGGAGGTGCTGTCTCAACTCATGAATTGCTATTGTCATGATTGCAAAAGGAAATCTACTGAATTTATGGAAGCCAAGCCAAGCACAAATGAAATAGGTGTTGGTGGAGGTTGACCATAAAGAGCTTCAAAGGGTGCAGTACCAGTGGAGACATGGTATGTTGTATTATACCAAAATTTAGCAAGGGAGAGCCATCTCAACCAACTATCCTACTGCTAATGACAGAAGCACCTCAGATATGTTTCAAGGCACCGATTAATGACCTCAATTTGACCATCAAATCGAGGGTGGTAGGCTGAAGACATGTGAAGTTTAGTGCCTAATGCTGCAAATAATTCTTGCCAAAATGTACTACGGAAAATGAAATCTTTATCATAAAGTATTCAATGAGGTATGCCATGGAGTTTGACAATGCCATTAATGAAAATAGTGGCCACATCTGTTGCTGTATAAGGGTGTTTAATGCCAAGAAAATGGGCATATTTTGTAAGTCGATCAACAATGACCATGATGTTTGACTTTCCTTTTGACAATGGTAACCCTTTAATAAAATCCATTGAAATATTAGACCAAACTAATTCTAGAATAGTTAATGGTTGTAGGAGGCCTGCTAGCTTCTGAGGATTGTATTTGCATTTTTAACAAATATCACAAGCTCGTTTGTAAGCCTTGGCATCCTTGTGCATCCCTTCCAATAGAAAGTTCTTTTGATATGATGTAAGGTACAATGATACCCTGAATGGCCACCTATGGGAGAATCATAGTGGTGTTGTAGAACTTGAACAATAAATTTCATTTCTCCTGTCAACAATATCCGTCCTTTATGTAAGAGGATATCTCCCTTAAGCTCGTATACAGTAGGGTCTAATAGGCCTTGATCCTATAAATGCCAAAGATTCAAAAGACTTGGTTTTGAATGGTAGAATTGAGTTAGCATATTAAGCCACTTTGGTTGTAGATAAGAGATGGCAAAAAGAGTGAATGTATCATGCAAGTGAGAGAGAGCATCAACTGCAACATTTGTCCTTCTAGGTTTGTAATGAACCTCAAAATTAAGTCTAACCAACTTAGTAAGGAATTTATGTTGCATTGGAGTAGAAACTCTATTTTGAAGAATATGTTTCAAACTTTCTAATTAGTGCAAATGATGAAAGCTTTGCCTAGAAGATAAGTATGCCATTTAGATGTGGCAAAAAACAACGGCTGTTAACTAACTCGAGAAATGTGTTAGGTTAATTTGTCCATTGTAGCATGCAAATATGATGTCAATTTTAATGAAGAAATGGAAAGGTGAGTTCGAGTGTCAATCTCGAGGAGGCAAAAATCTGAATCAATTAGCCGCTCATTTTTAATGCCACATGATGGTTATTTTGTTCTACTTGTGAGAAGAATAGAGAGAGAGAGAGTAGGGTATGATTAGAAATCCATAGAGGGATATGGTGGCTAACTACTCATAATAGGAAGACATGATGAAGCATAAAATGGTGTAAATAGCATTTAGCTTAGAATGAACACCAGACAAGCATTACGATATCAAAATCTTCTTAACATGGTCTTGCAATTGTAAGCAATAAAACTAGAGGAATGTTTCAAGACAAATAAACTACAAGCTATATAAAATCATAAGCTAAATACGAGAAAGAGGAGGCATCGAGGTAGCCACGACGATGGAAAGAGGGCTCTGTCGGTGGCTTGGCAGGTCTAGAATCTTGCTTGGAAGCTTTATGGGGTGGTAGAGTTGCTTGGTAAAAGATAGGAAAAGATATGGGTGTGTAGGTCCATCTATAGTGGTGGAGGGGGGTGTGTTTGTGTTCATGGGTAAACAACGACATTTAAAACATCGCTAAAGACCCGTTTTGGACGTTGTTGAAGCCATCACTCTCCCCCGCTCGCGTGGAGTGAAGGTAGCAGCTAGCGAGGAGCATTGCTGCTACTAAATGGTGCAGGAGAGAAGCATTGCCACTGGTTCTTGATCATGTGGTGAGATTGCATGTAGATCATGCTCGCCAACTTCCCAAATCGTGCCCATTGCACTTTAAGTGTGCATGATCGCACGGAAGGCACTGCTGATCATTGGATCAGCACCTTGGATTGCCATCAGATCGAGGATGAGCAGCTACAATCACGCGAGAGACAACACTTCGGATCATGCCTCACTTAATCAAACGGCGGAGATCGTATCAGACGGCTTAAGCATCGTGCTCCCCGCTAAGTGTACGATAGCACATCCGCTCACATGTTGGATCATGCATGTGTGAGTCATGTGCATCAGGTGGCGCCACGTAGCCGCTTGCTTCGCCACTCGATCACCCATTGTCGGCTCAATTTTCACCAGCACGTGCTCAGTGGATTAAATCCATGCGAGAGGCTTCGATCGGTCGTTTGCGCATTGTGAGTGGAGGCGTCAACCGCTATGATGAGGGTGAGTTTGCATCAAGTTTTGGAATTAAACTTATGCACCCACGACAGTTGGATCTTGATCCAACATTGAGCTTGCGTGGAGCTCTTCTCTAATGGGCTTAAAGCAGGCGACATGGCCTCTTAACGACCGTTGGATTCGAATCCAACGGCTGAGATTTTGCAAGTGTGGCTTGGGAGGAGCAGCTGCAGTTAGGTTGGAGGGTTGCGATGGCACCATCGTGGTCGTCCAACTTCTTCTTGTAGAGGGTGCTACGGAGCTTTGATCAGAGTGGCTTTTGCACTGATGGACTGCGATCGTCATTCTGGATCCATCAGTACGGTTGGATTTTTTCATCTGAAGCTCTGAACTATATCACCATGTTCCCTAGCAATAGAAATATGTGAATTAATATACAATTTATACAAGTCAACATAAATGCAATTGGATGAATGTTATGCACTATTTACAATGTTAAATACAATGTTGAGCTTAGGAACTGACATAAGTAAGCATTTTATCATGAACAAATGAATATTTACCATACCCCCATGCATATCTTTTGCTAGTCCTAGCAAAATTAACCTAAATGCTATTTACAACTAAAACTAAGAATTAATCGCTTAGGCATAAGTTACTTGTCAATAGGAGGAAATTTCTACTCATAACCTAACTCACAAAGACTCAACAGCGCTCGGGTGCCTGCCAAAATGTAGACCGCCTAAGTCCTCACCTTATTCTACATAAAAGAAAAAAAAATGTATTTTTCATCTTTTCTAATTTTTTTTGGATTTTTGGGTCTGAGTATCGGGATAACTTTTTATGGCTACCCAACCCACCCAAGACTCAAAAAGGACTCTAAGTGCTAAGCATCTTGTTGTGAAAATTATGATAGACTCACTCAATGGCAATTAAAATGGACTTACAGGTTTCTATGCCCCTAGGTGACCCAAAAGAGAAAATGTTGCCTAAAGGTGTATCTATCTGACCGGTAGCTTTCTCCCTACTTTTATTTTTTTGGGGTCAACACAAGGGTGACCTAGTGTATATCTCCCTAGATTATGCTACTTCCCTGCTTCTTAAGTGTTTTGGAATTTTTATACATTTTATGAGCTGGGATTTAGACAACCGGCCAATGGGCTGTTACCCATGATAACTTGCTAGCCATACTCGTGCGGTGAAGTGTGGTTTATTTCTTTTTTTTTAAGTAGGTGGCATTCCTGATCTAAGATTTACTCAAAGGCAGTAGTAAAAGAGAATGGTCTTGTGGCTAGGCTCTAGACAACTAGCTAATGGGCTGTTACCCACGATAACTTGCCAGCCATACCACCCTAGAAGATTCATTAGCTACCCAATTTCCATTAGAACTGTCGAGGAGTGAGTTAATGCAAATCGTGTGCAGATGCTTAGAATATAAGTCCCTCCAAATCAAAGGATGAGTTGATAAGTCGTATACTTATCACTCTGCTTTATTAACCAAGTTAATATAAATCAAGGTGGGAGGACTCGAGAACAAGTCCACATTTTAGTGGACACCAAGGATGATTAAGCCCAAAGACCTAAGGAGTCTAAACGTTCAGGTCTTTAATGTATCATTTCCTAAAGTTGACAAGTTCCTAATGCCCATGTTTTCTTTTAATTTTCTTTTGTTATAAAGGAATAAAAGCTAGTTCAAGTTGACAATTTTTGCATTCAGAAAATGAGAATTACCACCCCCCATGCCTATCTTGGATAATGTCCTCATTAGAAATTAAATGTATGCAAGAGAGTAAGGAAAGAAATCACCTGAGTTGTAATTGTGTATCCGACCTGCTTGAAACCTCTAGGTTGCCTCCCAAGAAGAGCTGAGTTTATTGCCTCTAGCTAGGCAAAGTTCCAGTTTAACCCTCAATGAGGGTTACAACTTCCTTCGCGAGAATTTGGGCAAGAAAGTATTTTAATCTTTGGCTATTAACTATAAAGGTTTGCCTAGTCTTAGGATTAGAAATTTCTATTGCCCCATTGGAAAAAGGTCTGACCACTTGGTATAGCCCTATCCACTTAGATCTTAATTTCCCCGTTGGAAAAAGCCAGACTTGATGATTCAGCTCGAAGGTTTTTCTATTAATGTGCTTGTCGTGGACAACTTTCATCTTCTCCTTATAAAGTCGATTGCTTTCATAAGCGTCCCAACAAATCTCCTCGAGCTTGTAGAGTTGGAGATTCCTTTGAGTTTTGGCCATATGGGAATCCATATTACACTGCTTAACGGCCCAGTATGCCTGGTGCTCTAACTCAACCGGATGGTGACAATCTTTGCCATAGACTAACCGATATTGTGACATGCCTATCGGGGTCTTATAAGCGATCCTGTATGCCCAAAGGGTATCATCTAATCATGTGGACGAATTCTTTCGGTCAGGTCTCACAGTCTTTTGCAGAATATTCTTAATCTGCCTATTTGAGACCTCAGTTTGCCCGTTCGTTTGTGGGTGATACGGGGTGGAAATGCTGTGAGTGGCCCCATATTTCTTAAGTAAGGCATGAAATTGGGCATTGATGAAGTGACTCCCACCATCGCTGATCATGGACTTAGGTATCCCAAATCAGGAAAAGATATTCTTCTAAACAAAGTCCATGACGGCCTTATGATCACATTTCTGAGTAGGCACGACTTATATCCACTTCAAGACAGTGCACTAAGACTAGTATATATTCAAAGCTGTTTGATGGAGGGAAGGGACCAATGAAATCAATGCCCTAGATATCGAATATTTCAATGATAAGAATGGCTTGTAGAGGCATCATATCTTTCTTGGTCATGGTCCCTAGGGTCTGGCATCTAGTGTAGGTTTTTGCAAAATTATGTGCATCCTTGAATAGTGATGGCCAGAAAAAATCAGACTGCAAAACTTTTGCAGCCGTTTGCTTCCCAAAGAAGTGGTCACCATAGATTTGGTTATGATAGAAGGATAGCACATTTTGAACCTCCTCTTCAGGGATGCATCTCCTAATGATTTAATTAGTACAAAGTCTAAACAACATAGGATCATCCCAGAAATAATGTTTGGCCTCAGCCACGAACTTGTCTTGTTGTTGTCTAGACCAATCGTGCGGAATCTATGCTACCACTAAATAATCAAGAAAGTCTATATACCAGGGGAGACTCTTTCCATGCATGGCTAGAATTTGTTCATTAGGAAATGTATTAGTTAAGGGTAGTGAAGGTCCAATATGCTCCGAGTGAAGTCTGGATAGGTGGTTGGCTACAACATTCTTGGATCTGGCCTTTTCGCGTGTTTCTAGGTCAAATTCATACAAGAGTAGGATCCATCTGATCAGCCTGGGTTTAGCATCCTTTTTTTCTAAGTGCCGGATAACCGAGTGGTCAGTGTAAATGATCACGTGGGATCGTAGAAGGTATTATCGAAACTTTTCTAATCCAAAAACTACGGCGAGCAGCTCCTTTTTTGTGACAATGTAATTCCGTTGAGCTTTATCCAAAGTTTTGCTCGCGTAGTAGATCACCACAGGTTTCTTCTCTCATCTTTGTCCTAGGACTGCTCTAATAGCAAAGTCTGATGCATCACACATTATCTAAAAGTCCTGGGATGAGTCTGGGGGTTGTAAAATGATGGAGCATGTTTCGCGTGTTTGAAATTGAGGTTAAGAGTAACCATCGTCGTAGCTTGCAAAACGCGTCTATCAAATAAAATTTATAACCGAAACTTGAAAAGTAAGTCTTGGGTCAAACACAGGGAAGCAAACATTTAGTTTTGAAAATATGCATTTCTCTTTTATTTCTTTTTGTCATTTTTTATTTTTTCTAATTTTTTTAGTTTTTAGCAAGCAAGAGATTAGGTTGATGAATTTTAGCCAATCTACTTGTGACAATATAAGAGAGAGAGAGAAACAATCATCTATTTATAAATGAATGTTTGTTACACTATAAAAGCGAGAAATCTACACTACGAGAGTGTAAAAAGATAGAGAGAAGTGAGAGAAATCCCCCTCGACGGTCTCCTCGGAGGACGACTCGCTCTGACGTCGCTTGGAGGAAAGTGGTGAGGAGTAGGACAAACAGGGACGAAGCCAGAGGAAGGAGGGTAGGGCAGGATGGCGTCACGGCGAGGATCTTCTTCCCGAAGGGTGGTGAGAGAATGGCCATGGGATGCTCCACAAATGGGGATGATGGGAGGGAAAACTATTTGATTTTCTACTCTAGAGGACCATCTCGAGCTTGGGACAAGCTCTCTCTAGAGCCTTAGAGGTGGTGAGAGGAAGAAAGCAAGAGATGAAGAAAAATTGGAGAGGTAAGGGTCCTTTTATAGTAGAGGAAAGAATCAAATTCATATACAGGACATTTAGTGATGGCCATAAACGCCATTAAAGATCCACCGCAAATGTCGCTGAAGACAGCCCACGCACCCCGCTGCTGCTGCGCTTGTGTGCGCTCCGCGGGCCGTGTTGCACGCCTCCGCAAGCTACGTGCTTGCGTACACTGCCGCAACTCGCGCACGCACGCCAGCGCTGCTTGGTGTGTGCGGTGGCACGTGCGTGCGCATGGGTGGCTTGGGTTGCGCCATGTACCATGATCTGGACCGTCCATCTTCTTTTCATTGTAGGGGCTGCTACAGAGGTCGAATTAAGTCGATTTTCGAGCCGTTGGGCTGCAATCGTCGACAAAAATCCATCCACGTGGTCGGATTTGTCGTTTGAAGCTCCAAATTATGTCACCTAGTCCCTTGGCCGTTGATCTTCCTCGGACTACGTATGGTGCTACAGGACTCTGATCAAGGTGATTTTGGAGACATTGGACTCCGATCGTCATCCTGATCAGATCCGTACAGTTGGATCGTCAATCTGAGGCTCCAAAATAAATCTCCTCTCCTGACCACAGAAAGGATGCAATTAACCTAAAATATACACTATTTTAAATGTAGAATGATGCATGCCATGAAATATTTATAATATGGAATGTAAATCTAAGCCTAGGAACATGCATAAATAGGCATTTTAACCTAAATAGATGTGTCTATATCATACCCCATGCCTATCTTTTGCTAGTCCCAAGCAAAATTAAACTACATGCTATGTATAAAATCAAAATTAGGATTTGATCTCTTAGGCCTAAGTCATTTATTAACAATAGAAAATTTCAACTAAGGTCCTAAACAACGAAAACTCAACAGTACCCAAGTGCCAGCTAGAATGTAGACCGCCCAAGTCCTTGCCTTATTTGAAAAGGGAAGATACATTTTTTTTATTTTTCTTCTTTTCTAATTTTTTTTTAGTTTTGGAGTTTGAGAGTTCCGAGATAACTTTTTATGGCTACCCGACCCACCCAAGACTTGAAAAGGACTCTAAGTGCTAAGTATCTAGTGAAAAGAGTGAAAGACTCACCAACTGACCGTTAAAACAGACTTCAAATTTCTACGACCCTAAGTGACCCTTCCTGGAGGTTTATCTTTTTGAACGGTAGCTTTCTCCCTACTTCTTTTATTTATGCAGTCAACACAAGGGCGAACCCAGTGTATATCTCCCAGGTTTATTCTACTTCCCCGCTTCTTCCGTAAGTGTTTTGGGAATTATTGTGCATCTTTGTGAGCTAAGCTCTGGACAACCAGCCAATGGGCTGTTACCCACGGTAACTTGCTAGCCATACTCGTGCGATGAAGTGTGATTTTATATGTTTATTTTTATTTTTTTTCTCCTTTTTCTATTTTTTTTCTATATTTTTTTCTTTTTCTTTTTCTTTTTTTCTTTCTAAGTAGGTGGCTTCCCTGATATAAGATTTACCTAAAGGTAGTATGACGAAAATGGTCTTGTGGCTAGGCTCTGGACAATCGGCCGATGAGCTATTACCACCGACAACTTGCCAACCATACCACCCTAGATAGTTCATTAGCTACCCAATTTCTGAAGAAATCGTCAAAAAGTGAGTCAATGCAAAAAGTGTGCAGATGCTTAGACTTAAAATCCCCTCAAATCAGAGGGTAGGTTGATAAGTCGCATATTTATCATCCCAATTTATTAGCCAAATTATAAATGAATTTGAATTGGCGAGGACTCGAGACTAAGTCCACATTCGAGTGGACGCCCGAGCTAATTAAGCCCGAAGACCTGAAGAGTCTAAGTGTTTAGGTTGTATCGTATCATTTCGTAAAGTTAATAATGCCTAAAAGCCTAAGTTCTCTTCTCCTAATTCTATTTTCTTTTTTTTCGTCTTTTTTAATTTTTTTTAAAAAGAAACTAAAAGAAATTCTGCAGAGTTAACAAAATGATTTCAGGATAAAGTATCCACCCCCTATGCTTAAATGATGCAATGACCTCATTGTAAAAACAGAGACATGAAAAGGGCGGAGTAAACAGAATATCAATTGAGTATTGTGAAAATATGATCAGCTCCACAGAGAGAAGAAAGTATACACACGTGCTAAATTTAATGCCTTCAGCTAGGCATAATATACATACAAAGAAGAAATTGAGAATTCACAAGTGCGGGTCAGAATCAAAATAAAAATATTGATCCTCCAACCCGCTAATAGAAGATGTCCATAGATGTGGACCAAATTATAATGCAGACCCATGCCCCAGGGTCGAGTGGTTCTAAGGTTCTAGATGAAAATCACCTAGAACCTAAGATTGTTGTGAAACTTGTGAGGTTGGGCCTATGGTTTTGTGGTGTGCAACCCAAGACCAAAGTGTTGGACAAGTAAAGATGGTTCAATAGGTTCGGATGTCCACTTGACATTCAACTCAGAAAAAATAATCATTTATTTCGAGCTTAGGTTGCATGTGAAAGATATCGTAAGGGTCTTGGTAGAAAGTAGGTGGTTTCAGGTCCATAGGTACCCTTAGATCCAAAATCAAAGTTCCCTTAGAATGAGCCTCCCAAATTTTTATTTCAACAATTCTATCCTCCAACATCAGGCACTCAGGCTCCAGGACCTATAACATATCATTCACCCAATATGATTCACCCAAGTCTAGAAATTGTGGTTGAATCAAGATTGACTTGGGCACAATGATCTCAGAATTCAGCTCTTCAGGGTACGGATGAGGATTGGGGTACTTGATTGAATCATCAAGATTCGAATCCTCCAAATTAACCCCAACCAAATCAAATTCCTCTATTATCGATCTATTAAATGGTTCATCAGATTCCTCATGCCCGTTTGTCTCAGTAAAATCCTTTTTCTTATGCTCAAGTGAGACTTCACCTAAAGATTCTTCACCCTCAGAGTCAAAGAATTGATGATCCTCATTTATATATGTCTCAAAATCATAAATCATTTCATGATCCAAGGAGACATAATTTTCTTCGTTTCCTAACTTGGGGATCTTGGGTGAATCAATCGGTTCATCCTCAAGTGGTTTCTCTAGACCAATCTAGTCATCTCCAATCTCAGAATATGTATCCCCCTCTGGCAGGCACCTGAGTGTGTTCAGACATTGGCTCTCCTGAAGAGGGTTCATCTTGAGAATCATCCCAAGATTTGACTAGTGCAACCATAAATTTCATCCTCAACCTTGACAACTTCCTAAGAAGAAACTCACCTGGTCCCTATCCCTAATGCTTTGGAGCAAATCCAGTAAGGAGCTATTCAACACATCAATCATTTTGATCATAGGCTCCAATGCTTTAGTGCATGGTGTTGGCTGAGCTTCTAAACATTGGATGGTATTCCTCAAGTTAGCCAACACCCTATCCTAGACCTGGTTCACTTGAACCGACTGGTTCGATTCAGGTTTGGGTAAAATCTAGGGGAGTTAAGATATCGAGGTTCTCGGGTTCCTCCCTGAGAGTAGGTTGTCTCAGGTTGTTCAAAGAATGGTGATGACCTATTTTCAATGGAATATTGGGGAGGGTAGGTGTTATAATTAGCATATCCTTCCTGATTGTAGATCAGGTTGGTTTTGTCATCAAAGGATAGGGATCCATAATCATTGTAGGTTTGGGAAGGATAGTAATCATAGTCTTGTTGTCCAAGGTTAGGCCCTGGACACTGAGGTCCAGATTCGTATCCCCAATCAAAGTTCTTCTGGCTAGTGGATGGGTAATTACAAGTCAAGTCGGAAGAGTAATCATCCTGGGGATAAGTGGTGGTAAGCGAGTAGGATTAGAAATGTGTGAAAGATGTGGAAGGATACATTGTGGAGTAGGAGGGAAAATAGAAGAGAGAAAGGAGCCCTGCAATACAATCAACCAAGCCTGTCCTTATGTGGGTAGCCTAAAGACCTATAGACTCCCAGGACCCATCTTGAGATTATAAATGATTTGGTCTACTTTTATCTGGTCAATCCAACTAGTTAGAAGGGAGGATTGGGGAGAAGGTTCTTCCTTTGGCTTACGCCTCCGGTTCCTAGTGTACCCCCAGTCGCGGTCATTTGATGCTACTCCCCTAGCTACACATCAGGTGGACTAGCAGAAGCAGATTAATTGAAAAAAATCTCTGTTTGAGCCCCGAAGAGCGAATCAATCCTTAAGGCCAACGTCTACTCGATTTTAATTAGTCTTGGGATGATTGTGCTCTTGGAATGTGATGGGCCCTTTAGATGGGTTGTGCCCTTAATGATTGATTCAAATGTGTGTGCGTGCACAACCAGGGTTTACAAACAAGATTATTTGATGATGTGACTTTTAGGGTTTAACCTTGTTTAGTAGCTTTTATGGTTTAATCTTTAGGTGATTCAATCAAGGTTTAGTAGAGCACTCCAAGATTTGAAAGCACTGGTGATGATATATTCCTTTAGAAATTAGAAAAAATGTGGAATGCCTGGTTTAGCCCTAAAAATCAACCCTAAGAGGCAAGCTACTTGATGGATTAGTTTTAAATTGAGTGGTACGACCTAAACAACTCAAGAAATTGGCCTGTTGCACCACTTAGTTAAGGTACACAAGAATGTTTGACCTATTCAGATTTCTGCTCACTTATTTGTGTGTTGAGCTAGCTATATCGGGTCCACAGGTCAAATTCCAGTTAAGTGGTAGAATCGATGTGATTATGAACCTTAGGGTGAGAAGTTGTGGGTGTTAAGTGTATAGCTTTCAAAAAATCCCATAAGAGAAGAGTATTTTTTTTTTATTTTTTTATACATGCGGGGGTGAGATGAGTGGTGGTGGCAAACAAACAACCAAATCTATCCTAGGGTTTATAAAAAGCACCTAAGTTGATTTGGGTTTGAGTTATTAGTGTGGTGAAATGAATTAATGGGTGGGGGTGGTAGGGAAAAACTTACAAAACCTTCATCCACACTTTTCTCCAATCTAACTGCTTTGGCTTGCCTTGGAAGAGTACCTGCAATCACAGTAAGATCAGAGAAAAAGTGAGATAAAAGTTAGGTAAGGCGGAAAATATGCGAGAAAAACCAAAGAGCGTTGCCTCCCCTGCAATGGTGCCAAAATGATGGAGGTGTGTTTCACGTGTTTGAAATCGAGGTTAAGAGTAACCATCGTCGTAGCTCGCAAAACGTGTCTATCAAATAAAATTTATAACCGAAACTCGAAAAGTGAGTCCCAGGTCGAACACGAGGAGGCAAACATTTGGTTTTGAAAATCTGTGTTTCTCTTTTATTTCTTTTTGTCATCTTTTATCTTTTCTAACTCTTTTAGTTTTTAGCAAGTAAGAGATCAGGTCGATGAATTTTAGTTAATCTACTTGCAACAATATAAGAGAGAGAGAAATAATCATCTATTTATAAACGAATGTTTGTTACACTACAAAAGTGGGAAATCTACACTACGAAAGCGTAAAAAGATAGAGAGAGGTGAGAGAAATCCCCCTCGACGATCGCTCGGAGGACAACTCACTCTGATGTCGCCTGGAGGAAGGTGGTGAGAAGCAGGACGAACGGGGACGGAGCCGGAGGATAGAGGGTGGGGCAGGATGGCTTCGCGGCGAGGATCTTCTTCCCGAAGGGCAGTGAGAGGACGGTCACGGGATGCTCCACGAATAGGGATGAGGGGAGGGAAACTATTTGATTTTCTACTCTAGAGGAGCATCCTGGGCTTGAGACAAGCTCTCTCTAAATCCTTGGAGGTGGTGAGAAGAAGAAAGGAAGAGATGAAGAAAAATGGGAGGGGTAGGGGGTCCTTTTATAGTGGAGGAAAGAATCAAATTCATATACAGGACAATTAGTGACGACCATAAAAATCGCTGAAGATCTGTCACAAACGTCGCTAAAGATAGCTCATGCACCCATGCTACTGGGCGCATGTGGTGGTGCGTGCGTGCGCATGGGTGGCCTGGGTTGCGCCATGTGGTGCGATGTGGACCGTCCATCTTCTTTTCTTTATAGGGGCGACTACAGAGGTCGGATTGAGTCGATTTTCACGCTGTTGGGCTACGATCGTTGACTCGAATTCATCTGCACAGTCGGATTTGTCATTTGAAGGTTTGAATTATGTCACCTAGTTCCTTTGCCGTTGATCTTCCTCGAACTGTATATGGTGCTACGGGACTCCGATCAAGGTGATTTTGGAGGCGTTGGACTCCGATTGTCGTCTTGATTAGATCTGTTTGGCTGGATCGTCAATCTGAGGCTCCAAAATAAATCTCCTTCTCTCCTGACCATAAAAAAAATACAATTAACCTAAGATATACACAACTACTCTAAATGCAGAATGATGCATGCCTTGAAATATTTATAATATGGAATGCAAATCTAAGCCTAGGAACATGCATAAATAGGCATTTTAACCGAAATAAATGTATCTATATCATAAAATAGGTGCAATCGAGACTATATCCCTTAGGGTGGCGTAGGTGATGGGAGTGATCTCGTGAGTAAAAATCAAGGCTTTGGAGAACCTGTCATCGTAGTTGCAAAAATTGCTACCAGATAAAATTTATACCGAAACTCAAGGTGCGTCCCAGTTCGAACACGAGGAGGTGAACATTGGTTTAGAAATCCATGTTTTGATTTTATTTCTTTTTATTTTTTTACCTTTTGCAATTTTTTTGGTATTTTATAAGGCAGAATATCAAGCAAATTGTGATCTATTCTAATCTACTTTAATAAAATAAAAAAGAGAGAGAGAGAAACAATCAACATATATGTTCAAACAAAGTTTTCTACAAATAACCGAGAAATTACAACTAGACTAGAAAGCGATAAAAGATAAAGGTGAGAAGAATCCCCCTAGACGGTGACTTGGAGGATGACTTGCTCTGGCGATACCCTGGACAAATGTAGGAGGAAGCTAGACGAAGAAAAATGGCATCGGAGGAAGGAGGATGAGGCGGGATGACATCATGGCAAGGATCTACTTCCCGAAGGTGGTGAGAGGACGGCCATGGGATGCTCCATGAAGGGGGTGAGAAGTGGGAAAAAATATTTATTTTCTACTCTAGAGGAGCATCTCAGGCTTGGGACATGCTCTCTCTAGAGCCTTGAAGGTGGTGAGGGAGAGAAAGGAAGAGATGAAGAGAAATGGGAGGGCTAGGGGTCCTTTTATAGTGGAGAAGAGGAGGCATTTCATGCAAGGGACATTTATTGACATCAAAGGTGTCGCTGAAGATCCACCACAAGCGTTGCTAAAGCCCCAGCTCACGTACCCATAGCTACTGCGCACAGTCGATGGCGAGCCGTTCAATCGAGATCGGGTAGCTGAGGATGCACGAAGATCATGTCTCTTGATCACATTCAATGTCGCATGAGATTTTGCGTGCCATCTCACGTACCAGCTGCTTGGATCTGATTGTGCCATGTGGAGAAGCCAGGTCATTCGATGAAGATCACGCCATTTTAATTGAGTGGAGCTTGCAATGGCACATTGAAATCCCATGGGCCGGGCCCGAACTCGCACTCGCGGGTTGCGAATGCCTCACGTGACTAATGTGCTATGGGCGCTTTTGAGTGAAGAAGATGAAGGGGTGTGCGTGTGATCTTGATCTTTATATCGAGATCCAACGATCGCGATTTGGTGTGGCACTCTCCTTCAGCTCATGAGGTGAGGATGGATCTCAGCCGTTGGATTGGGATCCAACGACTAGGATTTCTCTTCGAGGTTAGGCAGAGGCTGTGGTCAGTCTTGGGTGGCTATGATGGTGCCATGTGGCGCCATCATGGCCATCCATTTTGTTTGCATTATAGGTGGCACCACGGACAATGGATTGGGTCGATTTTCATGCCGTTGGGCTGTGATCGCCAATCCGGATCCATGTTAGTGTGAAGTTGTCGTTTAAGAAATGCATCATAGTATAGGACAAAATCGCTTAAATCATTTAAATTTATATGCTCAGATTCGGCTAATAGAGTTCGAGGTCGATCACAGAAAGCAAAGATGCAATTTGAATTCACCAATCTTAAGAAATATAAGCAATTTGGAAGCAATGATTATTCAAAATGATAATTCAATAGGATGAGAACAGTAGTGTAAAAAGATCAGGTTAAAATGGTGATTTGAATCACCAAATTAACCCTTAAGTTTAAACTCACTACCACTTAAATGTTTGAATAGTAACAGCAATCAAATATCTCAACAATTATCATAACCAAGCACAAGAGCAGCCAATCAATCAATAGAACTAAGGCTTAGATGCCTTAAACTTTCACGCCTTAGAGGAGCCAAGGCACAACAGCAACAGCAGAGGAGCACAAGGCTCACAAGAGCAAGGCACAAGGGCCTCACCAAGCCTTCAACAACTAAGTCTTGAGAGCAAAACCCTCCCCCCCTTCTCTCTCTGATTCTCTTTCTTCTCTGTCAATTCAGACTTGAGTGAACAATGTTGGGTAATCGGGTATATGGTCAGAGGTCCAGACCCACCTGTGAGAGCATGTGTGGTGAGTAGGACCTCACCCTGTGTGCTAAGGCGAATAGGAAAGAGTGGAAATTCCACTTATACATTGCTGCGACTCCTATCTGCTACGATGTGGGACTATGTTCCCATTGTCCTTCGCAACACAGCAGCAGGAGATGAAGCTTTGAATTAGAGGTGAAGGTGTGGCTACATTGTCCAATTGACTATCTGGAAGAGACCTAGGAGTCATCCGCAGCACTTGGAGGTGGATTCACAAGCGATTGAGACCAGAGGACTGCAACCTAAGATGGAGACGTTGAGGGTGATGGCAGAGGTCCATGTCCAACACATAAATCGTGTTTTAAAAGATTATTTAGTTGTAGTATAGCGCGAAAACACATCGACAAATAAATTTGTAAAATCCGATGAGTACTAGGTCGTTTGCAAGGAGGCAATCACAATTTATGCAGAAGCTTTTCAATAGAACTTGCTCTAAACAGATATTTATATATGTATATATGTATAGCAACCAGATATATAATCAGAATTGTATTGCATTCAGAAATAGTCTTTTTCAAAATAGAGATTGCTTTGCTAAAAGTAGAGACAGATAAATAGCAGATAGATAGAAAGAGAGAGAGAGATAAAGATAGAGAAGAATAAGGTAGAGAGACGATGCCACTTGTAGGATGCTTGTGCGAGATGCGGCAGCACCTCAAACCCATAGCACCAAGATGAAGGTCGGAGCGGGGTTGCAGAGGGAGAGCTTGGTCTGGAGGAAGGTGGAAGAGTGATGTCTGGAATTGATGATCCATCCAAGGCGGGCTTTGGCCTTCTTTTACAGTTTTTATGGAGGGCAAAAAGGGTATTTTGGCCCTCTATCTCATGCAACAACCTTAGTCCAATCAGATCCGTCGATCGGGAGATCAACGAACCAGAGTAGGCCTCAAAACACCTTCAAAATCCTTCTCTATGCTCAGATTTAACTTCGCACAGACACATGGCATGCTCTGCATCATCGAATGGCCATCGAATGCTCCAAATCTCTCCTCACATGCCCACTTCACTTCTCTTCGCTGCTCACCTTCGTTGAGTGCATCAATGTCAGCCGTCCGATCGAGAGATCAGATGGCTTAAATGCGCGCTCATCTATTCTGTTTCGAAGAAGCACGTGGGATCGCGCATTAAAGGCACGTCGAATCCCACGTTCGGTCGCAATCCGCTCTTGTTTCGCCTGTGGTTACATCGCCATGCTCCTCTTAACATCTGACGGCCCAATTTCCTCCGCTCGCGTGCCTCTCCTAATTTCACGTGAGGCGCTATTCGATCGGGCGCCCATCGCTCTGTGGAGAGGGCACTAATCAACGCACCATTCCTATTGTTTGTTGCATTTTCATTTTCAAGATGCGTGTTCTCGATCGTTGGATGAAGATCCAACGGTAGAGAGTCACTCCTCTTTGAAGCAAGGGTGGACGACCGACGTGGTGTGTTTATGACCATTGGATGGAGATCCAACGGTCCTTAACACACAGTGAAGAACCTTCATAGATGGGGCGATGATGCGGGGGCGGCTGTGATGGCACCACGTGGCGCCATCATGGCCGTCCATCTTTTCTTTATATTTAGTGATGTAGACCTCCGATCGGGTTGATTTTTACGTCGTTGGACTATGATCATTGATCCAGATCCATCTGTGCAGTTGGATCTTTCATCTAAGGCTCGAATCTTTATCCTCTGGCTCCGTAGTCTCTGTTCTTTTATAGACTGCACACGATGCTCTAGTTGTTTGATCGAGACGATTTCGGAAGCGTTGGACTCCCATCATTGTTCTGATCAGATCTGTTCGATCTGATCTGTCATTCACGGCTTCAAATCATCTCTCATTAGTACATAAAATGATGATTTTATCTAAGCAACTAATTAAACTAACCATTATGCAAATTATGATATTTATGCATGCATTGTCCCTAAGTTATGCTAGATCTAGCTTAATTCAGGTGTTTTAGGTTGCATGATTGCCGTTCAATCACACCCCCATGCCTAAATCTTGCTAGTCCCTAGTAAATGCAAAACTAAATTCAAAGTGGTCCTATATGACTAATTTTTATCAAGAGTTTGACTAGAGGTTTATGTCTTTTGTTTTCATCCGAAGCTTTAGTAATCCAGATAATCGTGAATGTGTTTTGTTGTAGCCTATGCAACGAATCAGAATGAAAAGCCAATCCTCATCTAAAGCTCATACTTAACCCTTAGTAAAATTCTATTAGGATAAGCAAACTTCTTCCCTCGGGGTTATAAAGTGACCTGTATATTCAGCCCTGATTTTTGGCTTAGGTAGAAGATTTCTAAGTGAGGTAGATTTGTATTTGGTGGCTCACACTCATCTGGTGTTGCATATAGACTAGTACTTTAGAACCTAGATTTCCAGACTATTAAATAATTTAACTCAAAGAAAGGTGGAGAAACTGAGCTGTTGAGGCGACGGGTTACTTCGCTATCGTGTTCGATTTTGAAAACCTATCGTTGTAGTTTGAATAGCGAAGAACTCGGGTTCAACAAATAAAATTTATACCAGAATAGAAATCCCAGGTCGAACACAGGGAGGCGGACATTTGATTAGAAATACGCGTTCATTTTATTTGTTATGAATCTACTTAATAAATAGAAAAGACAGAGAGAGAATATTACAAATAAAAGTAAAAGGGATGTAGAATAAACATAGACTTCATTATCAGAAATTGTTCATTACACTACTCATTACGACTAGAAAGTGGGAAATGATTGCTCTAGAAAGCAGTAAATTCTACTCTAGAAAGCAGTAAATTTACTCTAGAGAGTAGTAAAAAGAATGGGGAAAGAGATATCCTCCTCGATGATCGCTTGGAGGACGAGCCAGATGGGACGACGCCTGGAATAAGGGGAATGGAGCAGGAAGAAGGAGGACGAAGCGGGAAGAACGGGAACGAAGCAACATGTCATCGTCATCGTGGGATTCGCTTCCGAAAGGGGTGAGAAAATTTGACGTTACCTCTTGAGAAGCATCCTAGGTGTGGAACAAGCTTCTCTTGAGCTTTGGATAGGGAGAGAAGAGAAGGAAGGGATGAGAATTTTGTATAGAGGGGGTCTCCTTTTATAGTTGCACGGAATGAGGGCAATTTGGTCTTTTTAATCTCAAAGCATTAAATCACGGGTCTTTAGTGATGGATAAAACCGTCGCTAAAGCCCCATCGTGGGCGACGTGTGTCGCCCGCTCGCCTCCTGTGCATGAAACGCGTGCTCACGTCCTTCGATTCTCAGCTGTTCGATCATGAGATCGAACGACTAAGATGCACCCTCGCCACCTCCTCATTGCGCGCTCGCCACATGAGATCTCGCATTACATGCGAGCGTGCGTGGGCGCCTGATCTAGATTGAGCACTCACAGCCACTCAATCGCGATCGAGTGGTTGTGGATCCCGCTCGCCCGCGCCCCAGCAACCGCTCGTGAGGAATCGAACGTGTACTGCTATGTCGCGTAAGAACGTTCACCCACTGCGCAACAGTGGCATTTATGTCGCGAAGATGTTTTCGTGCACGTGCAATTAGGACCGTTGGATTGAGATCCAACGGTCAAGGCGACTCTTCAGGTGCTGCTTCAGAGGATGGGTGCGCCGGTTGGGATGCAATCTCAACCGTTGGATCTTGATCCAACGACAGAGATTCGTGGGTGTTAGCGGCTTCAGAAGTTGAGGTCAGTCGGTTGGGCGGTCGAGATGGTGCCACGTGGCTTCATCTTGGCCGTCCATCTTCTGGATGATGTAGATGGTGCCACGAGTGTCGGATTGAGTCATTTTTCGGCCGTTAGGTTGCGATCGCCGATCTAAATCCATCCGTGTGATCGGATTTGTCGTTTGAAGTGTAGATTCACACCATCTTGGCCCTTGATCTTCTAGGGTTCCCCAGTCTCTATTTGATGCTATAGATGTCTGATTAGGGCGATCTTGGAGTCGTTGAATTCCAATCGTCACCCTAATCAAATCTATACAGTTGGATCTTCGATTCGAGGTCCTGATAAAAATTTTTCCCTATCACTGAACATAAAAGGAGACAATTAACCTCCATTTTATTCAAACTAATCTAAATGCAAGATGATGCATGCTATGCAATATTTATAGTATGCAATGCAATTCTATGCTTAAGAACATGCATAAATAGACATCTTATGTAGTGTAAACATGTTTACATCACTCCCCCATGCCTATCTTTTGCTAGTCCCTAGCAAAAACTATATTCTATTTATAAAAGAACTAGGTTGGATTATTTGGGCATAAGTTACTTTCAATCATTAAGAAAATGTTTACTTAGGATCTGAACTTTCAAAGGCACAATAGTACTCGAGTATCTGCCAAAATGCAGACCGCCTCAAGACCTCGCCTTATTCAAAGAAAAATTTCTGCTCTTTTTCCTCTTTTCTAATTTTTTTGGATTTTCGAGTTTTAGGGTTTAAGAGTGGCTTTCTACGGCCATTCAACTCATCCAAGATTTGATGAGAACCCTAAGTTCTAAGAATCTTATTGTGAATGTGATAGACTCATTGATCGGCATTTAAAACGGACTTTGGATTTCTACGCCTCTAGGTGACCTTAAAAAGAGAATTCTGCCTAAAGGTGTATCTTTACAACCGGTAGCTTTCTCCATACTTTTATTTTTATGGAGTCAACATAAGGGTGAATCTAGTGTATATCTCCTCGGTTTATTCTACTTCTCCACTTCTTCCCAAGTGTTTTGGGAATTTACAGTGTATTTATTGAGCTGGGTTCTTGACAACCGATCGATGAGCTGTTACCACCGACAACTTGCCAGCCATACTCGTGCAACGAAGTGTGGCTTATTTCTTTTTCTTTTCTCCTTTTTCTTTTTTTTTTCTTTCTTTTCTTTTTGACTTTCTTTTTCTCTTATTTTAAGTAGGTGGCTTCCCTGGTCTATGATTTACCTAAAGGTAGTAGAAAGAGAATGGTTCAGTGACTGGGCTCTAGACAACCTACCTATGGGCTGTTACCCACGATAACTTGCCAGCCATATCACCCTAGAAGGTTCATTAGCTACCCAATTTCCATTAGAACCGTCGATTAACGAGTTAGTGACAAGATAGTGTGTAGATGCTTTAGGCTTAAAGTTCCCTCAAATCAGAGGGCGGGTTGATAAGTCATGTATCACCCAAACTTATTTAATCAAATTACAATAGAATTCAAGATGGCAAGGACTTGAAAAGTAAATCCACATTTTAGTGGATACACGGGCCGATTAAGTCCAAAGGCCTGAAGGGTCTTTGTCTTCAGATCCTAATGTAATATTTCTAAAGATTGAAAAGTCCTAATGTCCAAATATTCCTTCCTAATTCAAATTTTTTTTCTTTCTTTTTTAACTAAATAAAAGAAAATTAAATGAATCTATGGAGCTGACGAAATAATTCAGTGATGAATATCCACCCCCCATGCCTATCTAATGCAATGTCCTCATTGTATTAAAAAGACATAAAACAAAGTGGAATAGAGTAGAAAGCACTTGAATTGCGTGAATGTCGGGTCCACTCTGAGATAAACAAAAAAAACTACATATGTGCTGAATTTAGTGCCTTCAGCTAGGCACATTATATGAACAAAAGAAATAAAGAATTCACAGGTGTACGTCAAAATCAGAATAAAAAGAAGAAACCTCTGACCTACTAGCGATGTCCACAAATGTGGACCAGATTGTAGTGTAGACCCATACCCCATAATCGAGAATATCTAAGGTTCTGGACAAAAATTACCCAAAACCTAAAATCAGTATCCAAGCGGGGTCGGGCCTACGATTTATGAGGATGCAACCCAAGATCAAAGAGTCGGGTTACAGAGAATTCGATATCGAAAGGATAATCAATGAATGTATGCTTAGGTTGAACATCCTCAGAACAAATTTCGTAAGGGTCCTGGTTTGATGGTTTTAGATGAATTGGAACCCTTAGACTCGGTCTTCTATTTTCTCTGGAATTTGCTTCCTAAATCAAAATTTCCCAGCTCCTATCCTCCTCATTCAGAATGTCAAATTCTGGGACCTCCTGCATATTAATCACCCCGTCTGAAATTTCCAAGTCTAAAAGATGTGGCTGAATCAGAATTGACTTGGGTCTAGTTATCTCAAGAACAGAGTCATCGATAAGCTCAATGGGGTGTAACTGACAATCAGGGCATTGGATTGAATCCTCTAGAAAATGCGATTCTGGATCCGTAATGTGAGCCCCAATAAGATCAGTTTCCTTAGTTATTGAGCTATCAAATGATCTATTAGATTCCTCAGGCCCAATCGTTTCACAGAAATCGTGTTCTGTAAACTCGTATGAGACTTCGCAAATTGAATCTTCACCCTTAGAATCAAAGAAATTTAAATCCGTATTAATGTACGTCTCAAAACCATCCATCATTTTCTGATCCATGGAGATACGTTTCCTTGTACCCTGGCTCAGGGATTTCAGGTGAAGAAATTAGATCATCCTTAATTGGTTGCTCTGATTCAATCTGGTCAACCTCATAACATGTGTCCCCCCCAACAAGTGCCTGAGCAGGTTCTGACATTGGCTCTCCTGAAGAGGGTTCATCCTGGGAATCATCCCACAATTGAACTAAAGCAACCACAAATCTCATTCTCAATTTCGCTAACTTCCCAAGTAGAAACTCACCTAAGTTTTTATCCTTAACATCCTGGAGCCAATCCAACAAGTACTTATTCAAATCATCAATCATCTCAATCAGGGGCTCCAATCTTTCAAGGCAAGGTATTGGCTGAACTTCTAAAGATTGAATGGTATTCTCAAGTTAGCCAAAACCTTATCTTAAACCTGGTTACCCTAAACCAAATGAGTTGGTTCAAGGTTGGGTGGGTTTGGGATCAATGCAGAGGAGTTAACGAATTGAGATTCGTTATACCCTTTCTGATAATAGGTCATTTTGGATTGTTCAAAAGGTGGTGATGACCAAAAGGCAATGTAATTAGAGGATGGGTAAAGATCAGTGTATCCTTCTTGATTGTAGATCGTAATAGGTTGTCCATGAAAGGTTGATGATCTATAATCGATGTGGCTCTGAGAAGGATAGAAATCACAATCATAGTGTTCAGGGTTAGACCCTAAACACGAAGGTCCGGAACTGTATCCCCAATCCGAGTTATCCCAACAAACTGATGGTTGATTACAGTACGAGTCGGGATAATCGTCATGTTGAGGATAATTCAAAACAGGAGGGAAAGAGTGGGAATGCATGTAATATGTTGAAGGATTCATGAGAGATGGGCGGAAGAAAAGTGCCCTACAATACAAGCAATCAAACCTGTCCTTAAGTGGGCTAACCTAAAGACCTACAGACTCCCAGAACCCTTCTTGAGATAAAGAAACGATTTTATCTACTTCTGTTTGTTCAATCCAACCAGTTAGAAGGAGGGACTGGGGAGAAGGTTCTTCCTTCGGCTTGCACCTCCGGTTCCTAGTGTACCCCCCAGCCGCGATCGTTTGATTCTGCTCCCCTAGCTAGACATCAGATTGAACAGTAGAAATAAGCTAATTGAAAATAATCTCATTCTAGGCTTTGAAGAGCGAGTTAAATCCTTAAGGCCAACGTCTACTCTGTTTTATTTAGGGCTAGGTTTGAATGTGCTTTGGAATGTGATGGGCCCTTCATCTGGGTTGTGCCCTTAATGATTGATTGATGTGTGTGTGCATGCACAACCAGTGATTTTCAAGCAAGATTATTTTTGTTGCGGTGAATTTTAGGGTTCAAATCTTGCTTAGTAGCTTTTAGGATTCAACTTTAAGTATTTTCAAACAAGTTTTGTTATTACACCAACTTTTGAAAGCACAGGTGAAGATGTTTTCCTTTGAAGCTTAAAAGAATGTGGAGTGCCTGGCAAATCCCTAAGAGTTGAACCTAAACGGCAACTACTTGATGAGTTGATTTTAATTAAAGTGGTGCGGCCCAATCAACTCAAATAATTGGCCTGTTGCACCACTTAATTAGGCACACAAATTATTACCTAATCTGATTTCTACTCAATTATGTGTTTGGATGTGTGTACCGGTTCCAAAGTTCGGTTTACCAGTTGAGTTTGAAAATCAAATGAGGTTGTGTACCTCTATGAGATTTTTTTTTATTTTTATTTTTAAATGTGGAGGTTGAAGCAGGTGTGGGTGTCAAACAAACAAGCAAAACTAACCTTAGAGTTTATAAGAACACCTAGGTTGATTGATGTTTGTGTTATTATGTGGTGAAATGAAAACTAATGGGTGGGAGGTAAGGGATAACTTACAGAACCTTCAACAGCACTTTACTCCAATCTACCACTTTTGCATGTCTCAAAAAAGTACCTGCAATCACAATAAGAAAGGAGAGAAGTGAGGTAAATGATTCATAAGTTGGAAAATGTGAAAAACTCAAATAGCGACGCCTCTCCGGCAACGGTGCCAAAATGTTGAATCCTTAGCAACGACGCCAAAATGTTGAAGCTACGAGTTACTTCGCTATCGTGTTCGATTTTGAAAATCTGTCGTTGTAGTTTGAATAGCGAAGAACTCGGGTTCAACAAATAAAATTTATACCGGAATAGAAATCTCGGGCCGAACACAGGGAGGCAGACGTTTGATTAGAAATATGCGTTTGTTTTATTTGTCACGAATCTACTTAATAAATAGAAAAGAGAGAGAGAGAGAATATTACAAATAAAAGCAAAAGGGATGTAGAATAAACATAGACTTTATTTTCAGAAATTATTCATTACACTACTATTACGACTAGAAAGCAATAAATCTACTCCAGAAAGCAGTAAATCTACTCCAGAAAGCAGTAAAAAGAATGGGGAGAGAGATATCCTCCTCGACGATCGCTTGGAGGACGAGCCGGACAGGACGACGCCAAGAAGAAGGGGAACGAAGAAGGAAGAAGGAGGACGAAGCGAGAAGAACAGGAACAAAGCAGCATGTCGTTGTCGTCACAGGATCCGCTTCTGAAAGGGGTGAGAAAATTTGACTATCTCTTGAGAAGCATCCCAGGTGTGGGACATGCTTCTCTTAAGCTTTGGAGAGGGAGAGAAGAAAAGGAAGGGATGAGAATTTCGTATGAAGGGGGTCTCCTTTTATAGCTGCAAGGAATGAGGGCAATTTGGTCTTTTTAATCTCAAAACATTAAATCAAGGGTCTTTAGTGACAGATAAAACCATCGCTAAAGCCCCATCGTGGGCGATGTGCGCCGCTCGCTCGCCTCCAGCACATGAAACACGCACTCACGTCCTTCGATTCTCGACCGTTCGATCATGAGATCGAACAACTGAGATGCGCCCTTGCCTGCCTCCTCATTGCACGCTCGCCGCGTGCGATCTCGCATTACGCATGGGCGTGCGTGGGCACATGATCTGGATTGAGCGCTCGCAGCCGCTCGATCGTGATCGAGCAGTCACGGAGCCCGCTCACCCACGCCCCAGCAGCCGCTCGTGAGGAATCGAACGCACGCCACTACGTCGCATAAGCGCGTTCACCTGTTATGCTACAGCGGGGTTTATGTCGTGAAGATGTTTTCGTAAACGCGCGATTAGGACCATTGGATTGAGATTCAATGATCAAGGCGGCTCTTTAGGTGGTACTTCAGAGGATGGGCATTCCGATTGGGATGCAACCTCAGCCGTTGGATCTTGATCCAACGGTGGAGATTCGTGGGTGCTAGTGGCTTCAAAAGTTGAGGCGATCGGTTGGGCGACCGAGATGGTGCCACGGGTGTTGGATTGAGTCGATTTTTATGCCGTTAGGCTGCGATCGTCGATCCGAATCCATCCGTGAGGTCGGATTTTTCATTTGAAGTGCGGATTCACACCATCTTAGCCCTTGATCTTCTAGGGTTCCCCGATCTGTATCTGATGCTACAGATGTCTAATTAGGGCGATCTTGGAGTCGTTGAACTCCAATTGTCACCCTGATCAAATCTGTATGGTTGGATATTCAATCTGAGGCTCCAATAAAAATTTTGCCTTGTCCCTGAACATAAAAGGAGATAATTAACCTCCATTTTATTCAAACTAATCTAAATGCAAGATGATGCATGCTATGCAATATTTATAGTATGCAATGCAATTCTATGCTTAAGAACATACATAAATAGGCATCTTTTGTAGTGTAAACATGTTTACATCATGTGCTCTCCTTAGTTCCTTTATACTCATTCTCTCTCTCTCTCTTTTTTCTTTCTTTTTCTTTTTATTTTTCTTCTTATCTTTTCTTTTCTCTTCTATCTTTTGAGCTCACAATCTCACCAGATTTATTAGTATATTTGGTGGTCTCTCCTAGCACTAACACTTTGATTAGGTTCTAATAACCCTATGACTAAGTCAAAATTCTTCAGCCCGTATTCAGGCGGCCAGAAATACAGAAAAGTAGGTTATGGCTCTATTTGGTGGATCATGAGGGTGGTAAGTGTTGTTGCCTCAGTACACTTGAAATAAGCTCTAAACTCATAAACTCATTTTTTCTACTCTTTTCTTTTCCTACTTTTTTTTCTATATATATATATACACGCATAGACATATATACCTCTTTTTTTTTCTTTTTCTTTTGCATCCACACATTTACTAACGCGACGCAATATCGCATACAACTTTTATTCACGAGGCATTATTCGGAATTGGGGGATGTTCAAGAGAATATCGGGTGGCTTATTTGGTGGAAGTGCCTATTCTTGGCACTGGGAAAGGAATGGATAGGGCAGCGTATATCATATTAATACCCTCCTTCAGTCGAGGATTCTGTAAACGACAGTCGTAGCCATCCACCTCAGTCCTAGTTTTATCAGAACCCGCTCATTCCGTATTTGCCTTATTTGTTTGCTCTTAAGAGATTTACACTAAGAACTTGTACGCAGAAATCGAGAGCGAAAACTATGAGTAACTTTGAGTATCATTATCTAATTATCTAGAAGTTAAGATTCCTCATACTAGCCTTAGAGCACCAGTAGATTTTCTACTCTCACCTCACACTTGTTTGGTGGATCTATGAGAAGATAGTTTTCCTGACTCCCTAATTACTATCCAAGGGCTTAGGAGAAGAAGCATTACTTCTTCTCAACAAACTAGAGATGTTTATCGGTCTTCACAGAGGATCCATTGCAAATTCTACGTGTAAGTGTGAAATTGTACTGGATTCTAAACTCAGGAATCAACTTAAGAATAAATCCCTAATAAAACCTTGTTGGAACATTTTTTTTTTCCTAAATGCATTTTTTTTTTCTGACAAAAAAATAAGACATGCAATGTCTAACCCCCCATGCCTATTCATTGCAATGTCCTCATTAAAATGTATGCATGAAAATCAAAATATAATAAACAAGAGAAGGGCATATCACCTGACTATTCTTGTTAATCTAGGTCAGCATGGATGCAGAGGATGCAAAGCTACCTGTAATGAATATTGGGTTGCCTCCCAATCAACTCTAAGTTTAATGACATTTGCTGGACTTAAACCCAAAAATATGTAGTTCAATACTGTGGGTTAAGAGAAGAAGTAATAACTATTGCAGGGGGATTTCAGATTAGTAGAAAGATATGATCATTTGGTCCCAAAATCACTGATCCACAAATGCGGACCAACTGATGATGCAGCCCTATTCCAAAGAGTCTTTCTGATTTGGAATATGAAATAAGGTCAGGTGGATGAGGTTCAAATTGCAGAGCCTGTCTATCAATCAAGTTCCATAATTCAAGAAGAGCTAGTATAGGGTCTGGATTGAAATCATGATTTAGAATTAAGTCTGGTTCTGCATTAGAGTAATAAGGGTCTTCATAATGGTAGTTGATGTCAAAAATCATGAGTTCTCCAGGCTCTAGGTCATATGAGGATAAGGGTAGAGTTGTGTGGAATTCATCAAAATCTTCATTAGAAATTTCCTCTTCCTCATCCGAAGTCACTTATTCTGAGTCAAGCTATCCATTTGAACCAGTTGGCTTATAAGTTCTTCCCCAATCCATTATGTGTTGAACTTCTTCTTCTGGGGTTACTTCCTGGTTCATGTCCTTAGATTGTCCATTTTCTTTAACTCCCTCAAAATTCAAAAGTTCTTGAATTTCAGGGTCGATGTATTGAGGATTCTTTATATTATCATCTAATTCATCATAAGTTAAACCTAGGAGTTTCTTAATCTCACTAATGTCCTGTTCAATTTCATTTTCCATAGGAAATGATAGATCAGAATTATCCTCAAGTACATCCCCTTCTTTCCCTTCGTGTTGGTCATGAGCTTTGGTAGGATTTGGATCATCTTCAGTGTGAATTGCCAAAACTTATTCAATTATTCCTACAACCTCAATGGAACCATAATTCACCTTATTCTTTTGGGAAGCTTTAAAGATATTGAGTTGACAATTTTTCCTTCTAGAGGTGATGTGCATAATCCCCATCTCACAGTTGATTAGACCCTTAGTCGTGGCCAAGAAAGGTCTCCTTAAGATTATCGAGGTGTGGTTCAAGTTTTCTGATGCCTTCATATCCAGAACAAGGAAGTCCATAGGATATTCAAAATCCCTCACTTTTACAATCACATTTTGTACAAGGCCCTTTAGAATTTTGGTTGACCTATCAGCAAGCTAAAGGTCACATCATTGTATTGCAAGGGGACTAAATCTAGCTCTTCATATAATTCTATGGGGATTAAGTTGATGGAGGCATCAAGGTTCAGTAAGGCTCAATCTAGGATGAAACCATCTATTTCACATGAGATTAAGGGGGTCCCTGGATCTTTCTTTTTAGGAGGGAGCTTATTTAGGATGATGGCACTGGCTTGTTCAAAAATCATGACCCTTTTTGATGATTTAGCCTGGCATTTTGGTGTGCATAATTCCTTCAGAAATTTCACACAAGCCGAGATGTTCTCAATGGCCTCAAGGAGTGGTAAATTCACCAGACTTGCTTTAGATCCTCAAGCCACTCCTTAGATTAGTTGGTTTTCTTTTCCCTGGGTTTGATCAAGGCTTCAGGAAAAGGTGCTTGAGAAAAATCATGAGTATTCAAATCTTGAGTCTTGTTTTCTAGATTAGTTTGGTCTCTTAGGTCAGATTCGATCTCCTCAAGATCTTGGAAAGATTTTGATGTAGAAGGATCTTAGATTTGTTTCCCACTTCTCAAAGTGACAGCACAGGCATGTGCATTAGGGTTAGAAGGGTAAGGTGGGTTCTGCAAAATGGGTTGAGCCTGGGTTGGGTTAGGGTTAACAAAGCCTAGTGGGTGCTAGGGAGCAGGCTGAATTAGGTGTGCTTGATGCTCCTATGTGTTGTGTTGATTAACCCTATTGAAGTTCCTTGGGTTTGGGATGGGTTGAGATGGCAACAACCCGTGTTGTCTAGCATCAACTAGCTAGTCTAATCATCTCGTCAAATCTATCCTCAATTGATTCATTTCTTCTTTATTTCTTAGATTCATTTCTCGCATTTCTTTGAGGACTAGACTCAAATCAGTGAGCTGATTTTCCTGAGTAGGTTGTGGCTGGTGTTGATAGCGGAAAACTATGGGATCAGAGTTAGATTTGAAAACCCATTGTTGTAGTTCGATTTGCAAAGCAATCTGTCAATAGATAAAATTTTAACCGAAATTTGTAAAGAAATTCTGGGTCGAACATAGGGAGGTAGACGTTTGATTCAAAATCATGTTTGTTTAATTGTCACAAAGCAAATTTGCTAGTCGAATTGAATCTAAACTAACTATCTACTTAAAAAATAAAGAATAGAAGATAGAGAGAGAATATTACAAATAAAGACAAAAGAAAGGTAGAATAAACATGGATATCATTATCACAAGCTGATGTTCATTATAATTACAACTACCCACTATAGTAGAAAGTAGGACATCTACACTAGAAAGCGGTAAAAGAGAAGGCAGAGAGAAGTTATCCTCCTCGATGACTTCTTGGAGGACAAGTCGGATGGGGCAACGCTTGGAAGATGGAGGATAGAGCGGGAAGGAGGACGAAGCGGGAAGAACCAGGGGCGAGGTAGGACATCGTCGTTGTTGCGGGATCTGCTTCCCGAATGGTGTGAGAGGACAACCGCGGGATGCTCCACGAAGGGGGAAGAAGGTGGAAAAATTCTAATTTTTACTCTAGAGGAGCATCCTAGGTTTGGGACAAGCTCTTAGAGCTTTGGAGCGGGTGAGAGAAGAGAGGAAGGGATGATAATTTCGTAGGGTAGGGGTCTCCTTTTATAGTTGCAATGATTGGGGGCAATTTGGTCATTCCATATTCAAAAACATTAAAATCAGGTCTTTAGTGACGAATTTATCTGTCACTAAAGGTCTAATTGTGGGTGACATGCACGCGCCACACGTGCCTCCTCCTCTCCCATGCCTTAACGCCAAGTGCACGTCCAAGAAATCTCAGCAGTCCGATCGTGAGATCGGATGGCTCAGATCGGTCCTCGCCTACTTCAGCTACATGCGCCTGCGCATGCGATCGAGCATGAGGTGGTGTGTTTGATTGCGCATGCGCACGATTAGGCAATCTGGGTCATCTGTAGCTGATCGTGCAGTCAAGATAAAACATGCACGCCCATCTAATTGTGAGTTGAACCCATGCCTCACGCCTGCGCAAAGATGCTCAACCACTGTGCTAACGTCAGTTCTTCATCGCGCTTACATTTTAAGCGTGCGCACCCGTGGTCGTTGGATCAAGATCCAACTCCCAGATCTCTCCTCACCTGCACCTTCAGAGGATGAGAAGTGGTGTTGCGGTCAATTTGGGCAGTTGTGATGGTGCCACGTGGCACCATCATGGCAGTCCATCTTCTGTGACATGTAGAAGGTGCCACGGATGTTGGATTGGGTTGATTTTCGTGTCATTAGGCTACGATCATCAATTTGAACCCATCCATGTGGTCGGATTTGTCATTTGAAGTGTAGATTAACATCATCTTGGCCCTTGATCTATGGGCTTCCTCAGACTATATCTGATGCTACAATGTCCGATCAAGGCAATCTTGGAGTCGTTGAACTCCCGTCGTCACCCTGATCAGATCCATATGGTTGGATCTTCCGTCCAAAGCCCTAATTAAAAATCACCCTATCCCTGACCATAAAAGGAGAAAATTACTACACAATTTATACAATTTGACTTAAATGCATGATTATGCATGTTATGTAATATTTACAATGCATGATGCTAATATGACACTAAGAACATGCATTAATAGACATTTTTGGCTATTTAGATGTATGCATATTAGCTAGTATGTGTGCGGTTGTGTGTACCTACTAGGTTGCCCATACGTGTTTGGCCTGGTCAACTTAGGACCCCTGGGCGGGTTTCTAACTTGACCAAGCAAAGTTAGGATGGTTGCGCCATCCAGGGTTGTAAGTGTTTGAATAAGGCTCATTTCTAGTGTAACCCTGGAGTGCATTCACATCCTCAAGATAACTAAGCATCAGGCTACCTAGTTTAGAATTCAAGGGCATCAAGGTCCTTCCTTGATACCCAGAAAGAGATGGGTCCAAGTACAGTTGGTTCATAGGTGGAGCCATGGTTAGATCATTGATGTTGTGCACTAATTCCTGACCTAGGGGATTGGGGAGTTGGTTGCGAGCTAACATATTCTTTCCTTGAGTAGGCATAGGGTTTAATTTAGATTGTGTACCTAAGGAACTCCCGCCCCTTAGAAGATTATCCAGTTTCTTATCCAAATTCTTCACATTCTTTCCCACGAGTTCCACCTTGTCTAATCATTGTGCAATTAACTCTAAATCAACCAAGTCTAAATTATCTTTGATTTCATAAACTCTACTCCTTGGTTGATTAGCTCTGTTAAAGGCGGACATTGAGGCATTGTTGAGGGAATTTTCACTCATATTCTCAAACAATTGAAAGCCTCCCTCAGCATCTGAACTTAGAAAATTGCCCCCACATGCCGCATCAACAAAATTCTTTAGATTATCACTCAACCCATAATAGAAAATATGGGCCAAGTGCCACTTCAGAATCCCTTGATGGGGGCATTTCATAGCTAAATCATTGAACCTCTCCCAAGCCTCATGTGGTTGTTCCCCAGAGTTCTACTTAAAGGTTGTTATGGTACATCTAAGGGCATTGGTTTTTCCTATGGGAAAGAATTTCTTTAGAAATGTGCTCCTCAAATCTTCCCAGGTTAGGATAGGTCTACCAATTATTCTTAACCAATGAGCAGCTCTGTCTTTCAAGGAGAATGGGAACATTTTCATCATCAGGGTACCTTCATTCATGTTTCTAGGGCGAAAGGTCCTTCCTATGTGTAGCAACTCTTCAAGGTGGTGGAAGGGGTCATTTGACTCATGACCATGGAAGTGGGAATCAAATTGATAATCTGAGGTTTGAGTTCAAAATCATCCCCATCCTGAGGTACCCCAACAAAGGGTTCAGGTTGGGAATTAGGAGGGCTATAAAAGTCACAAAGAGGCTAGTCAGCCCTTCCATTTTGGAGTTGAGTAATGGCCTGCACTATGACCTTCATTTGTTGATCATGATGCTGGCCCTGCTTAGTGATCTACCCTTATAAGAGGGTCATAGAATCCAGATTTTCCTTTTCAATCTCTTCTTGCTCGTGGCTACCAGCCATTGCAGAGAGTTCAAATTTAGATCCTGAATAAATAGGTCTTCTCCTAGGATTTCTTTCTAATGGTGGTAGCAAATCAGGATTTTGAGATCTTCTACATTGCATGCACCAGAAGAATGTCTATAGATGAGAGGGAGAAGATAGATGAGAGAATACCCCACCCTTTCAATGTAAGCAATCAAACTGGTCTCTAGAGTGTTATCCCTAAATAGACCTGATCTTGGCTCTCCAAAACACGACTGGGTTATATCAACCCTTGAATTACTTGGCTGGTTAGAAGGGTGGGATCCCGTAGGACACCCTACACAGCGGGACACCACTAAGGGTTAACACGATTATCGCACTGACCTTTCTTGTCACCAGTGTGTCAAAGTAGACAAGGTCTTGACCTTAGCTCAATCCAATTTCAAGTCCCCATGACTATTAGTCCTACCTAGGGCACATTTACTCAATTTTATGCTTAGGTTTGATGTGCTTTTGGAATATGATGAGCGTTAGGGGGGTGTTTGCCCTTAAAATTGATTTCAGATGTGTAAAGTGCTCAGGCAAAGGGTTCGCAAGCAAATTTTTAAGATGAAGTGAATTTTAACATTCAATTGCTTATGTTAATGCGTTTTAGGGTTCACTTGAGTTAATATTTTCAATCAAGGTTTTGATGAGGCACACAAGAGTTTTGAAAATCCCAATTTGTTTGATAGATTTCCTTTAAATATGGAAATGCAGGTGTGCTCTACCCTTAACGTGAAACCCTATGCACAGATAGTTGGTAGATGTTCTTTTATGCCCAAAAATCAGATTAGTGGTGTGGCCCAAGCAATGTAATCAATTGGTCCTATTGCACCACTAACTAAGCACTCAAAAAATATTTTTTCAAGAATTTTAATGCACATTTTTTTTTCAGATTTAAAGTGTACTTGGGGTCCTGCAATCTATTTTGATCCCTAGCTTATGATTGGATAATCCATGCAATTAAACATAAAATAAATATTTTTTTCATATTTTTTTTAGATTGTTGATTATCGTTGAATTCAATGCCATAAATTTCAAGTCAATCAGAGTTGTATACAAATTCTTATGATATTTTGAACTCTAAAAAATCAGGAACAATAAACAAATTGATAATGGATCAGTGCGTAAGTTTTTAAAATTTTTCTATAACTCAGATTTGTGTGAAGTTCGAATATATTGTTCCTGACTTCAAAACTCACGTCCAAAAAAATAGTGAGAATTTTTGGATGTGCAGATCTTCAAGAATTGAATTTATAAGATATGAGTTTCTTTCAGCCCGAAAATCACAAACAAGAGAGATTTTTTTTTTTCAAAAGCAAGCAAATTCAAACTAATCCTAAATGTAACTAATCTAACTATAGGTACTTACCTGAGGTTAGATCTCGCAATTCCCGTTGTCATGTTTCGTTCTGATTTCCTCACTTTCCTGCACACCAAATTAATGAAAATAGCAAGTTAGAAATCTCAAATTCGCACCAAAAAGCTTCAAAAATTTTCGTTGCCTCCGTGGCAACGGTGCCAACTTGTCCAACACATAAATTACATTTTAAAAGATTATTTAGTTATAGTATAGCACGAAAGCACGTCGACAAATAAATTTGTAAATTCGGTGAGTACTGGGTCATTCACAAGGAGGCAATCACAATTTATGCAGAAGCTTTTCAATAGAACTTGCTCTAAATAGATATTTATATATGTATATATGTATATCAATCAGATATATAATAAGAATTGTATTGCATTTAGAAAGTCTTTTTCAAAATAACGATTGCTATGCTAAAAGTAGAGACGGATAAATAGCAGATAGATCGAAAGCGAGAGAGAGATATAGAGAAGAATAAGGTAGAGAGACGACATCACTTGTAGGATGCTTGTGCAAGATTCGACAGCACCTCAGATCCAGAGTGCCAAGACGAAGGTCGGAGCAGAGTTGTAGAGGGAGAGCTTGGTTTAGAGGAAGGTGGAAGAGAGATGTCTGGAGTTGATGATCCATCCAAGGAGGGCTTTGGCCTTATTTTATAGTTTTTATGGAGGGAAAAAGGGTATTTTGTTCCTCTATCTTGTGCAAGAACCTTAGGCGAATCAGATCCATTGATCGGGAGATCAATAGATCTGATTAGGCCTCAAAACACCTTCAAAATCCTTCTCTATGCTCGGATTTAACCTCGTGCTAACATGTGGCACACTTTGCATCATCGAATGACCATCGGACACTCTAGATCTCTCCTTGCACGCACGCTTCACTTATTTGCTTCGTCACTCGACTTCACTGAGTGCCTCAACATCAACTATCCGATCGAGAGATCAGATGGCTTAAACGTGCGCTCATCTCTTCTATTTCGAAGAAGCACGTGGGATCACGCGTTAAACGCTCGTTGAATCCCACGTTCGGTCGCGATCCGCTCTCGTTTCACCATGCGGTTACATCGCCATGCTCTGCTCGACATCTGACGGCCCAATTTCCTCCGCTCGCGTGCCCCTCCTGATTTAATGCGTGGCACGGTTCAATCAGGCACCCATCTCTCCACAAAGAGGGTGCTAACCAATGCACCATTCCTATTATTTGTTGCATTTTCATTTTGAAGATGCACACTCTCGGACGTTGCATGAAGATCCAACGATTGAGAGTCACTCCTCTTTGATTAAGCATAGGTGGATGGCCAACATGACGGTTCATGACCTTTGGATGGAGATCTAACAGTCCTCAGCACGTGGTGAAGAACCTTCACAGATGGTGTGGCGATGTAGGGGCGGCTGTGATGGCACCACGTGGTGCCATCATGGCCTTCCATCTTGTTTTCTTTGTATCTGGTGATGTAGACCTCTGATCGGGTTGATTTTTGCATCGTTGGACTGCGATCGTTGATCCAGATTAATCCATGCATTTGGATCTTTAATCTGAGGCTTGGATCTTTGTCCTCTAGCTTTGTGGTCTCTGTTCTTTTATGGACTGCACATGATGCTTTGGTTGTTTGATTGAGACGATTTCGGAAGCGTTGGACTCCCATTGTCGTTCTGATCAGATCTGTCTAATCTGATCTATCATCCTCGGCTTCGAATCATTTACAATTAAAATCATCTCTCATTAGTACATAAAATGACGATTTTATCTATGTAGCTAATTAAACTAACCATTATGCAAATTACGATGCCTATGCATGCATTGTCCCTAAGTTATGCTCGAATCTAGCTTAATTCAGGTGTTTTAGGTTGCATGATTGTTGTACAATCAGTCTGGCTGTCACCTGAAAAGAAGATGAGCTAAATACCCCAATCAATATGCTCAGGACGATCACCGTGTGAAGGCGAACGTGCTGGTGGTGCTTGTGTAGAGTGGGAGTGATTGTACATGTCCGAAAAACTCGAGAAAGGAGTACGGTGAAGCTTGAGCTTGATGGAATGTGTGCGTGGCCAATCCCTTCATTTTCTTGAGGGGTTTTGGTTGTGAGGACATGGCGAAGCTTTTGAGGCATGTGCAGAGCGGTTGGATTTGCGAGGTCGCCGGTGGTATGCTGGAGACATGGAAGACGATGGTGGCACGAGCATGAGGGCATGCTAAAGTGGATGTTGGGTGTGTGGATCGGGTTAGGGGGAGATGAGGAGTCAAACGAAGGAGGTTGTTGATGAAGGAGATGTAGAGATGGCACTAGCTATGATTGGCTAGTGACGAAGATGAAGGAAGATCTAGGAGGATGGGCGGCGACGCCTGATGGGGGAAGGAGCTTCTCACAAGTATGGTGAGATGCAGACGAGGTTGGGGAAGGCAAACCTACTGCCTATATTACATGCCAGTAGGAAAGGATACCGGAGGGAGAAGGTCACCAGAGACGAGTCTGGAGCCGGTCGGAGGTAGAGAAGATGGAGGATTTCTAGGCTTAGAACTCGCTGAGTTCGGAAACAAGCTTCAGGCAAGCTTCTTAGCTTGGAAACAAGCTTGATAAGCTTGAATTTTTAGGGAAAGAGATCCCTGAAATCCACAAATTCGCACAAGCTTCACAAGGAGAATTAGAGCCCAAGGCTTGGTTCAGACGATTGGGGATTTCCATGGAATCTTCCCTTCTAATTTTGGAAGGGATTGGTCGAGAAATTAGGGAGGAATTCTTGATTGAAGGTCGAAGTTGATGGGTTTACACTATCAATGGTGGTAGGGACATTTTGAAGAAAATGATGAGAAGTTAAGGGGCTAAGTGCAAAGATTTCAAAAGTTAAGGGCTTAAGTGTGAGAAATAGTGTTTAAATGGACTAAAATGCAAACTAGGTCAAGATGAACTTTGATTGGGCCCAAATTTTGGTATAAATCAAATTTAGACCCAAGGAATCTGATGGTGAAGTTGGATTTAGTTTTGACCAAGTTTGACTGGGAAATTTATGTAAAAACCCAAATTAGGGAAGAATTGTGTTTGTGACTTTATTTAAGGTTGAAATAGGTTCCAATGGTCAACACAAGGGTACCAAATCTTATGAAATATTTTTCTATGAATTTTAGAAGGTTTAGTTGGATTTTATCTTGACCAAAACCTCAATAATTTAAGCGAGTTTGAAATTAGGGTTTTAGGTGCTGTATTAGTTCTTGAAATGCGTGAAACCCCATTTTTGTCTATGTGGACCCACTTATTAATCTTTAATCCTCAATTGACCTTCATTTTAACCCTAAAAAACCCCTTGGTTATTCTGTGTTCATGATATGCTGTTAAAATTATACAATTAACCCTAGTTTCATGTTCTTTTCTCAAAACAGCCTAAAGTGGAGTTATAACCCTCAGATGGTTATGTAGGAGCATTTATCTTTTAAACTTGACTAAAAGTGGCCAGTTAAGGCCTATGATGGTGTTTCCATCATACCCCCATGCATAGATTTTTCTATTCCCTTAGCAAAATCTTATGGAAAGAATTAGAATTCTAGACCATGCATTGAAGCTC
This sequence comes from Thalassia testudinum, assembly GCA_037157565.1. Taxonomy (NCBI): domain Eukaryota; kingdom Viridiplantae; phylum Streptophyta; class Magnoliopsida; order Alismatales; family Hydrocharitaceae; genus Thalassia; species Thalassia testudinum. Next base: position 7,198,939 of record JAZHRO010000056.1, read on the forward strand.
AAATTCTTGATTTGTTTTATTCTTTTATAATTTCGATCAGAATACCAACAATAGGCCTAGAGGTACTGAAGTATCAATCAAGATCCATACCTAACCAGCTTCAGCGTGAGTCTACCACGAAGGATTCTAAGGTCCACAAAGACTACCCGGAGGTTCGTTGAACCCAGTGGTTAAAGCACCCATGCTTAGAATGTAGCATGTCTAAGTTAAGTTTGCCAGTGTATTTTTGTAAGAGAGAGATGGAAGGATTTTTTATTTAGAGAGTTTTCTCTATTTTCTTTTTATTTTTCCCTAAATCCAACCTCAAATTAGCCCTAAACATGATCTGTATCAAATTCCTTGTCAGCACCATCAATCCTCGAAGGGTCTGTGGCTTTTGATGCTTCAAGATAGCACTACCCATGGCAACCCCTAGAACCTTGGCCTTCGACACTTCAAGATAGTGCTGCCCATGGTGTTCTATAGCTAAATTCAGGCTCTGGCAATCGATATTTCGGGATAATCCTACCCATGGCACCTAAACCAGCACAAGGTGCTTACGTGCCCCTAGTAGGATTTTTAGATATCCTAGGAGACAAGCACCGAGGAGATGATATGTTATTATGTATCTTCAAGGAAAATTTCCCCCTCTCCACATTGGGAACTTTTCCAATCAACTTATGTTGTCGAGCCACTCCTAAGCTAGATCTTCGAGATGGCTTTCTAGAACAAAACACTTTTGGTATGATTTTTCTTCATTAAGCGCACTAAACTAGACTTAGTGTGTTATTTTTGGGTGCTTAGGTTACCAAGTCTCACAAACCAAAGGGCAGACAATGGAGTCAAATAAACCCTAAGCCTTAGACTTAGTACATCAGCTTCACACTTTCCTCAACCTCTTGAGAACTAATCCAGATCTTAACAAATACGTGAATGTTTAAGCCCTAAAACAAGCCCAAGAGGCCTAAGATCAGCACCCATACTAATCTCCCTATCTCTTTATCATTTCAGGACTTTATTTTTCTTTTTACTAGGTCTAGAATTTAGTAACTCCCATAATCAAGTGCTATAAGTCTCATTTTTTCTTGCTTTTAGCTCTTTTTGACATTTGAATTTTCTCCTCTGTTCTCCTCAAGAAAGATTTGCATTTGAGTTCACAAAATTCCTCCCCTTCCTCCATTTTTCTCTTTTTTCATTTTTTCCTATTTTTTTATCATTTTTGAATGTGTATATATATATATTTGTGAGAACCTCTCAGAGAATTGAATTTCCATATGTTTACACTTTAACACCCACCCAAATGCCTAGGTTTTGCAGTGTCCTCATTGTAAACCAGGAGGGTATAAAATTAGTTTGGTTCAAGGATTAGAATAGGATCAGAGGGTGGGTGAACGGGTCAGGATGACTGTTGCGAATGATTTCAAGTGTTGATACAAGTGCCAAAGGTGGAGTCAGTTGTTCTAAAGTTGAACTCAAAAGTGCAGTAGGAGTGTAGCTCAAAAGAATGATCAAAAAGGTCTCAGGTTTTTGGAATGACGGGTTGCCTCTTGACAAGCGCTAAGTTTAATGCCATCAGTTGGGTGCAAGGAGCTGAAAAGGATGTCAATTGCTGCATTATGATGAGTGATGGGAAAAGATATGTGATTATGGTGGATGAGAATTAGATGGCCACAAATGAGTATCAAATTATGATGAAGAGTTATTCTAGAAGGTCTATGATATGGGTCAAGTTGGTTCATTTCTTGGTGACTCTTATGGAGTTTCCATGGAGGAACCACTCAGATGATGTAGTGATCATGGGGTTCTAAAGTAAGATCGTTGTGGTTCCAAGACCCAACAGAGGTGAATATAGTCAGTGTATCCCAGATGTGAGGTTCCTTTTGTGCAATGTGACCCAATGGATCCTTTTCTAATGAGTCATCTTGATTTTTCTCTAATGGGTGTAAGATTAATTCCTTAAAAGATGACTCAAAGATTGGGTTGTCTAATGGTTCATCTCTATAGTCATCATCCCAATAAAAAATGAATGCCTGGAGAGTGCCTTTTGAATCATCCAACTCCAAATCAATAAAGGATTCATACTTTGGGTTGTGGTCACTCTCGGTATCTCCCATGCCCAATTTCTAGAGATTCTCAAAACAATAATGAAATGTCTCCAAATTCATGGAATAAAAATTGGAATCCCATCTATTGTTATCCTGTCCCCCGAAATCCATGTATGTTCTCTCAAGATCAAAGGTGAAAGCCTCCAATACTCTCAATTTGCTAGAATCATGCTCAGCTAAATCGAGATCCTCCATCATGTGGAAAACTTCCAGTTCTGGCTCTAGGTTTTCTACCACCGAAATAGTCATGAGATCCTGAATCAAACCTAGTTGTTCTGCCAAGCATTTTTCTTTTCCTTTAGATGATATGCCTCAAAAATATTGGCCTCAGTTCATTTATCTCTAGAGGCAATTACCATGTGCCCTGACTCACAGTTAATTATCACTCCTGCAATAACCAAGAAAGGTCTTCCCAAAATCAAGGGCATATCTTGTATTTGTTGTGGCGCATCCACGTCAAGAACTAGGAAATCAGCTAAGTAGCTAAAATCTTTGACTTTAACTGCCACATCCTCTACCAACCCGATCGGGGTGATTACAGTTTGGTCGGCCAATTATAGAGTAACATTAATGGGTTTTAGCTATCCAATCCATAGTTTTTCAAATAGGGTGGTTGGGATTAGGTTGACTGAAGTGCCAAGATCTAGTATAGCCCACTTGAAATTTGTACCAACGATCTTGCAGGGGATCAGCGGGGTGCCAAGATTGGATTTTTTAGGAGGTAGACTATTTTGGAATATGGCACTCACACTTTCAGACAGTACTACTTTCTCTTGTGATGGTTCTTCCACCTCTTTTTTGGATAAGTTAGGCCAGGTGGTATTGAGAGTGAGGATATCAAGTAACGGGATAGTGACTTGTGCATTCCTTAATGGTCTTGTTATGTCAGATTTCGACAGTCCTCTAGTGTGGAGGTGGGATAAGATCTAGGATAGGGGAATGGATTGTCTATCTTGGGGGATAGGTTTCTATTTCCATCTCTTGGCTTTGTCCTTGACCTTGTTATGTTGATCATAGGTTGGGTGAGATTTGGACAATGGGCCTCGGGGCCTGGTTTTGCATCTTTTCTCATGCCCACAATATTGATCATGGCACAGTCATGATGCAAAGGTGGAGGAGAGAGAATTGAATCTTGTTGCTAAATAGTAGGATAGGTCATGGTGTGATTTGGATCAACTAAGTTGGATGGGTAAAAAATGCAGGTATGAGTCAATGGACCTAGCTGAGTGTAGCTTGATTGCCCGTAGATTTGATTCACCATGTGTTTTTGAGTTGACATGTTGTTTGGGTTTGGCAAAGGTTGGGAGGGAAGTGCACTAGGCTAGCGAGTCCACACCATTTGTGCGAGCTAATTTCAAACCTTTATGATCTCCTCTTTATGTTGTTTTTGCATAGCTGCATTAGATTTTTGAATGTCAACTAGGGTTTGTAGGATAAGAGTCATTTGATCTTCCCTTGATGGCCCGGATTGATAATTTGGATTGGGCCTAGGCGAGTAGGTTGATATGGGCATGGATCTTGTGGTTAGGGCTGGAATTGAGATCTCAGATTTTGATTATTCCCTGAGCACGCAAAATTGGGATGATTACGCCACCTAGGGTTATAAGTGTTTGGGAATGGATCATTCTGGATGACGTGGAGATCCTCGCAGGTCTGAGGAACTCCAGGAAGTCAGAATACGAGGGTTCAGAGTTCCCCCAACTAGAGTAGGTAGTTCTAGAGTTTCCTCCGAAACCAAGATCAGATGAGGGTGGATATGAGTCCATCCCCTGATGAGAGTGGTGATAAGTGTTATGCATAGCCTCCCTACTAGAGGGCGGTTGTGCATACGTGCTCTATTGTCTGTAGATGTTGAGCCAATTCATCCACCTTCTTCTCGATAATAGTAACCTTGTCTAGGAGACTGGCCATCAGTTCCAGATCGATGTATGTGGACAGGCCTTGAGTCTCATGTGACCCCTACGTTTTCGTCAATCTACGGGTAGTCGTCCGGTCGAACATACCGATAAATTCATTATTTATGGAGTTCTCGCACATATTCTCGAGAATCTCCCAAATGGTATCTTCATGTTGACCCATGATGCTTCTACCATAGGTTGCATTGACAAAGAGCTTGATTTCATCACAAAGCCCATGGTAAAAAAGACTGGACTTGTTCCCACTTTGGAACTTTGTGATGGGGGCATCTTCGCATGAGATCCAGAAAGCGATCCCATGCCTCATGAAGTGGTTCTCCTGGATTTTGCGTGAAGTGTGTAATTTGATGCCTTAAAGCATTTATCCGAACAACGGGGAAGAATTTCTGTAAGAATTCATTTTGGAGTTCCCCACATGTGTTGATTAGACGGGTCAGAGTCTAAAACCAATCGGCAGCTTTACCCATGAATGAGAAGGAGAACATCTTCATGAGCAGGATATCTCAATTTTGTATGGCAGGCCCAAAGGTTTGGGATAGATGTTTTAGCTGCTTGATGTGCTAGAAGGAATCTTCAGAGCTTGAGCCATAGAATTTAGGAATAGCATGGATCATGTTTGGCTTGAGTTCAACATCAGGCCCTCCAGTAGGGATTTGTAGTCTAGGTTCAATCTCCACCATAGCGGGATTATAATGATCTCACATTTGAGGACGCAGCAATGGATTGATGTGTGCATGGAATAGATCATTGAGGTGTTGTATCTGATCCTGGACATTGGGTTCTTCTCCTTGATTTTCCATGGATGTAGATGAAGGAGATCTGGGCCCAGAAGCAGAAGAGTTGGAAGATATATCAATATGGTCAGAAGGTAGCACAAACAAGTGATTCGAGGCTTGGCCTCGATAGGAGTGAACTGCTAATGGAGGTCTAAAGGGTGGTCTTAATGACCTCCTCCCAAACATGCACTAGTGAGCCAGATGAGGGATAGAAGGTGTAATAGACCCAATTGAGGCACCCAAAGATTTTTGGATGATTAAGGAGGTTCAAGGCAGATGATACCTATTGATCAGAAAATTACTCACCCTAGAAATACTTGGACAAGTAGGAAGGGAGAGCCCCACAAAGACCCCTACGCGATAGAGCATCCCCACAGGTTACAGGGTTTCCCCCTCCTGACCTTCCTTGTCATTGAGAATCCAAGTAGATCAGAATGAGCAACTTGATCCCTTAAGTATACCAATTTTAATCCTAAATTATGGTGCTTTTGAATTTCACTTGAACTTTTAGAGTTGATTGTGATTTGTGACCTAATTTGATGGTTGGTTAACCTAGAAGGTGGATCAACTTCACCTAACTTACCCTAAAGTTTAGGATGAGTTGGGTAATGAACCCAAAGTCACCCTGAGTGGTTTGCAAGCAGGTTATTAAGTCCAAATTTTAAGGATTCAAGTGAATGTTAGGGCCTTCTTTTAGGGTTTTCTTGATTAGGTCAATTCAAGCAAGGCTTGGGTGACACACAATGCAACAAATCAATTCTGTTTTAATTCAGGCAAGTGTATTTTTCTCAAGTCCTAAAGTAGAAACCCTAATTTGGTTATATTTTCAGATCCAATTCTTTCCAAATGTGGCACCTAAGGCTCAATCAAGAAGGTGAACAACCTTAGGCACCTTAGATCCTTAGTAGGTACAAAAATCTGGATAGGGTTGTTTACAAATGAATCAAATCAGGCAACTCAAGTGATTAGGTCTAATAAGGAATGCGAGTTGATCCTAATTGATTTCTCTTTTTGATTCTTTCCAGAAATAGGGACTTAAGAAGTAGGAAATGAGATTACCTGCCCCTAGAGTGGCTGTCATGCAGCTAATCTTCTCCGTGTACCTCGTACAACCACAATAAAATAGATAGAACAAGTTAGTATCAGATCAGAAATTGTCATCAGTGAAATCAAACTGCGCATTGCTCCCTAGCAATGGCACCAAAATGTTTGGGTGAAATTGTCATTGTTTAAAAACAGTGTCATAGTATAGGACAAAATCACTCAAATCATTTAAATTTATATGCTCAAATTCAGGTAATAGAGTCCGAGGTCGATCACATGGAGAAAAGATGCAATTTAAATTCACTAATCTCAAGAAATATAAGCAATTTGGAAGCAATGATTATTCAAAATGATAATTCAATAAGATCAGAACAACAATGCAAAAAGATCAGGTTAAAATGGTGATTTGAATCACCAAATTAACCCTTAAGTTGAAAGCTCACAACCACTTAAATGTTTGAATAGTAACAGCATTCAAATATCTCAACAATTATTAGAACCAAGCACAAGAGTAGCCAATCAATCAACCGAACTAAGGCTTAGATGCTTTAAACTTTCATGCGTCAGAGGAGGCAAGGCACAGTAGCAGCAGTAAAGGAGCACAAGGTTTACAAGAGCAAGGCACAAGGGCCTCGCCAAGCCTTCAGTGGCCAAGTCTTGAGCGGAGAGGAAGACTTAAGAGCAAAACCCTCCCCCCTCTCTCTTTAATTCTCTTTCTTCTCTGTCAATTCAAACCTAGGTGAACAGTATCAGGTAATCAAGTATATCGTCAGAGGTCTAGACTCGCCTGTGAGGTGTAGCAGGTGACGAGTGAGCGCAGGTGAGGTGAGTGGGACCTCACCCTGTGTGCTGAGCCGAATAGGCAGGAGCTGAAATAACACTTATGCATTGCTAAGGCTCCTGTCTTCTACGATGTGGAACTATGTTCCCACTGTCCTTCGCAATGTAGTAGCAGGAGATGAAGCTTCGAATTGGGGACGAAGGCATGGCTGCACTGTCCAATTGACTGCCTGGAAGAGACCTGGGAGTCATCTGCAGCACTTGGAGGTGGATTCGCAAACAATTGAGGTTGGAGGACTGCACCTAAGTCAGAGACGTCAAGGACGACAGCGAAGGTCTAGTTGTCACCTGAAAAGAAGATGGGCTAAATGCCCCAATTAGTATGCTAAGGAGGATCGCCATGTGAAGGCGAACGTGTTGGTGGTGCTTACGTGGAGTGGGAGTGCTTGTGGACGTCCGGCGAACTCGAGAAAGGAGTGCAGTGAAGCATGATCTTGGTGGCATGTGTGTGTGGCCAATCCTCTTAATTTCTTGAGGGGTTTTGGTCGTGAGGACACGACGAAGCTTTTGAGGCTAGTGGGGAGTGGTTTGGTGCAGTGTGGTGGATTCACAAGGTCACTGATGGTACACCAGAGACATGGAAGACGACGATGGCATGACGTGCTATGGACGTGTTTGTTTAAAAGGGTCGTTCTAGTTCACGTTCGCAACATTGGTTTTAAATGAAGAAATGGCATGAGTCCAAGTATCGAACACAGGGAGGCGTGAAAATAGGATTTTTCTATCACTTAGTGTCATGGAAATGGCGGGTTTCCACTTGCGAGAAAACGTGGGAGAAAAGCGAGCGAGAGGGAGAAAGGGAGAGAGAGTAGGGTTAGAGTCTTTTTAGTCACGGCATTCACTTAAATCAAGATGCAAAACAACATCAATACTATATTTAACATGCAACTCAAATTTTACAAATACAACAATAGTTAAATGCTCAAACAAAAGTAAAGTAAAGCTCTAGTAAAGGGAGAGAAAGAGAGAGAGAGGGGAGACGGCAAGGTGGCCACAGCAAGGGAGGAGGGCTCTGTCGGCAGCTCGTCAACTTCGTTGATTACAAAAGGTGCTAAGGGAAGCTAGGAGGGAGGTATAACACTTGCAAAGGTATTCAATGCTTTCCATGGGTGGTTGAAGGGGTTTGTATAGCAAGAAGGGCTTTCCAAATGAAGAAGGGGCTTTAGCGACGTCCAAGACGTCGCTAAATCCATGCCAAAACTATTGACGTAAACCCCTACCCACCGATCGCACGCGTGCGCTGTTCTTCTTCTCCTTTGCAATCTGTGTGCGGCCGCTAAGTACCGTTCGATCGAAGATCGAACGGTTGAGATCGCATGTGGAACGCACCTTCAAATCATGCCTTACGAGCGCTGCGTGCACATGTCATCATGCACGTATGGTGTAAGCATCTACGATCACACTGCGTCGCTTCCTTTTGCGTCGTTCGATCAGAGATGAGCGGCTGTAATCACACGCACCTCACGATCGCTTGCATTTAAGGTGCGGCTGGCTCCTCGAACCCGTGCCCCACAGCGCGAGGGTGAGGTGCATACCGCTGTGCTACACCCTCCGATTGTCATGGAGATGATGCGCCGGTGTGGTGTTGACGACCTTTGGATGAAGATCCAACGGTCGTGATCTGCTGCAATTCATGGGCACTGTGGATGTGGGGGCGAGGGGCGCGCGCTCTCAGCTGTTCGATCTGCAGATCGGACGGCTTAAAGTTACTGAGTGCAGTGCAGTGGAGCTGTGCTACGGGCGAGGGGCCCGGCGATGGCGCCACGTGGCAGCTTCATGGCCGTTGATCATCAAATCAACGATCAGAACTTCTTAGGCCATTTGTGGGAGCTCCAGATGTCGGATTTGGCCGATTTTGAGTCTGTTGGACCCCGTTCGTCATTCTAAATCCATCCATGTGGTCCGATTGCTCATCTGAGGCTTGTTTTGACATGAACTTGTGCAAATGGCCATTAATACTGGTTTATAAGCAATCTTAACCTGCGATGCATGCAATGCTCCCATGCCCATCATGATGTGTTATTTGTGCATATTATCTTTAAGATAAACCCCAATTGGTAGAATTGTTACTCCAAAATGTAGTGTTATCATACCCCCATCCTTACTCCTTGCTAGTCCCTAGCAAGGTTCATTCTAGCCATTATTCTCAGTCAGAATTTAGGAAGTGATTACTTAGACATTTTGTTACTTGTGAATGGGATGAAATGTACTAGGATCTTAATCTACAGAGACTAAACAGCACCCAGGTGTCTGCCAAAATATGAATCGCCTGAATCCTTGCTTTAAGGCATATATATTTTTCTTTTTCATCTTTTCTCATTTTTATGGATTTTTTGGGGTTAAGAGTGTGTTGGTAACTTTTTACGGCTACCCAACTCACTCAAAACTCGAAAAAGAACTCTAAGTGTTAAGCATCTTGGTGTGAAGATCATGATAGACTCACTCAACGGTAATTCAGACAGACATCGGGTTTCTACGCCCCTAGATAACCGGCAAAGGAAGTGCTTTGCCTAAAGGTGTATCTGTCCAATCGATAGCTTTCTCCCTACTTTTATTTTACTTCGGGTCAACACAATGATTTTTCTCCCAGGATTGCTCTACCTCCCTGCTTCTTCCTTAAGTGTTTTGGGTCTTTTTGTGCATTTAATGAGCTAGGTTCTGGACAACCGACCAATGGGTTGTTACCCACGATCACTTTCCAGCCATACTCATGCGGTGAAGTGTGGCTTATTTTGTTCTTTTTGTTCTTTTCTTTTTTTTTCTTTTGTTGTTTAGTAGGTGGCTTCCCTGATCTCAAATTTACCTAGATGCAATAAAAAGAAAGTGGTCCTATGGCTGGGCTCTGGACAACCAGCCAATAGGTTGTTACCCACGACAACTTGCCAGCGATACCACCCTAGAAGGTTCATTAGCTACCCAATTTCTATCAGAATCTTCAAGGAGTGAGTCAGTGCAAAAATGTGTGTAGATGCTTAGACTAAAAGTCCCTTCAAGTCAGAGGGCGAGTTGATAAGTCGTATACTTATCACCTTATTTTATTGGTGGATTAGCATAAATTAAGGTTGAAAAGATTTAAAGCTAAATCCATATTTTAACGGATACCAGGACTGATTAAGCCTGAAGGCCTCAAAAGTCTAAGTGTTCAGGTTCTTTTCGTATTATTTCTCACTGTTGACAAGTTCCTAATGCCTAAGTTTTTCTTCATAAATTCATTTTTTTTTTTAAATTTTATTTCATTTTATTCAGACTGATTAAATGAACTCAGAATCATGCAAATTACCACCCCCCATGCTTAAGTTGGACAATGTCCTCATTGACAAATACATGGATGCAACAGGGGTTCAAAAAGATATTACCTGAGTGAAGTAAAATGCCTGATCAGTCTGAATCTTCTGGGTTGCCTCCCAGGAAGCACTGAGTTTAATGCCTCCAGCTAGGCGGTACTTCGTGTCATCCCTCAATGAGGGTGACAACCTCCTTTGGGGGAACCTGGGCAAGGAAGTGTTTCAATCTCTGTCCATTGACTGTGAAAGTATGCCCAGTGTTCGGATCTGCGATTTCAATCGCCCCATTGGATTAGGGCTTGACGACCCTATACGGTCCTGTCCACTTAAACCTGAGCTTTCAGGCATTAAAGAGCCAGACTTGCTGATTAGGCTCAAAGGTTTTTCTGTGGATGAGTCGGTCATGGATGGCTTTCATCCTTTCCTTGTACATCCGATTATTCTCAAAGGTGTCCCAACGAATCTCCTCAAGCTCGGAGAGTTGGAGCATCCTCTGTGCATCGGCTAACTGGGAATCCATGTTACATCGCTTAACATCCCAGTAAGCCTGGTGTTCCAACTTGACAGGAAGGTGGCAAGCTTTGCCAAAGACCAGGCGATAAGGCGACATGCCTATCGATGTCTTGAAAGCTATCCAGTATGCCCACAGGGCATCATCCAGTCGTGTGGACCAGTCCTTCCTATCAGGTCTCATGGTCTTTTGTAGAATGTTCTTGATTTGCCTGTTTGAGACCTTGGTCTACCTATTCATTTGCAGATGATACGGGGTGGCAATGCAGTGGGTAACCCCATATTTTCTGAGTAGGGCATCGAATTGGGTGTGGATAAAATGACTTCCACCATCACTGATCATGGCCTTCAGTATTCCAAACCGAGAAAAGATGTTCTGCTTAACAAAGTCCATGACGACCTTGTGATCTCAACGGCTGGTGGCGATGGCTTCAATTCATTTGGAGACATAGTCTACAGAGACTAAGATGTACTTAAAGCCATTTGATGGTGGAAAGGGGCCCATAAAATCAATACCCCAAACGTCAAAGATCTCGACGATCAGAATGGGCTGGAGGGGCATCATGTCTTTTCTAGTCATGGTCCCTAGAATCTGGCAGTGAGAGCAAGTCTTTGCAAAGCTATGTGCATCCTTGAATAAGGAAGGTCAGTAAAATCTGGATTGCCGAACTTTTGTAGCCATCTTCTTCCCTGAAAAGTGGCCACCATAAGCTTGGTCGTGACAAAAAGATAGCACACTTTGAACTTCATCCACTGGAATACACCTCCTGATAATCTGGTCGGCACCAAGGCGAAACAGCATGGGATCATCCCGGAAATAGTGCTTGGCTTCAGTCAAGAACTTATCCCATTACTGTTTGAACCAGCTGTGCGAGGTTTATCCTACTACTAGGTAGTTGATGAAGTCGACATACCAAGGTAGTTTTCTATCTTACACAACCAAAATTTGCTCATCAGGAAAGGTGTCAGATAAGGGCAAGGAAGACCCAATGTGGTCTAGGTGGAGTCTGGACAGGTGATCGGCCACAAAATTCTTTGACCTAGCTTTGTCGCAAATTTCCAGGTCAAATTCCTGCAAGAGCAGGATCCATCTGATGAGCCTGGGTTTCACATCCTTTTTAGCCAACAAATGCCGAATGGCCGAGTGGTCCGTATAGATGGTCACGTGGGATCCCAGAAGGTAAGATCAGAACATTTCAAGTCCAAAAACTACGACGAGCAGTTCTTTTTCTGTGACCGTATAATTTCGTTGGGCCTCGTCCAACACCTTGCTCGCGTAGTAGATCACCACGGGTTTCTTGTCTTGTCTTTGTCCCAAGACTGCACCTATGACAAAGTCTGATGCATCACACATGATCTTAAAATCCTGAGACCAGTCCGGGGGCTGAAGTATAGGTGTGGTGGAGACTAAGCCCCTGAGGGTGTGGTAAACCTGGATGCAATCAGGGGTCATGTGGAATAGGGTGTCATTGGCTAGAAGGTCAGTCAAGGGTTTGGAGAGATTGGAGAAGTCTTTGATGAACCTTCAGTAGAAGCCAACGTGTCCAAGGAACGAGTGGATTTGCCGGATCGAGCTAGGTGGGGGAAGTTTGGAAATCAAATCAACTTTAGCTCGATCTACCTCAATGCCCCTATGCGATCTATGTGACCAAGGACTATTCCTTCTTGAACCATGAAATGGCTCTTTTCCCAGCTTAACACCAAATTAACCTTGATACATCATTTCAGGATTTTATCCAAGTTGCTCAAATAGTGGTCGAATGAATTCCCAAACACTGAGAAATCATCCATAAAGACCTCCAAGTATTCACCCACCATCTCTGAAAAGATGGCTAGCATGCAACATTGAAAGGTAGCGAGTGCTTTGCATAACCCGAACGGCATACGACGGAATGCGAACATGCCGTACAGGCAAGTGAATGTGGTCTTCTCTTGATCTCCAGGAGCAATTGCAACTTGGTTATATCTTGAATATCTATCCAGAAAGCAAAAATACTTCTACCCTACCAATCACTCAAGAATCTGATTAATGAATGGCAAGGGGAAATGATCTTTCTTGGTCGCCTCATTGAGCTTCCTGTAATCAATACATAGCCGCCAAGTAGTGGTGGTACAGGTGGGGATGGATTCGCTACTCTCATTGGTGACAACGATGAGCCCGGCTTTCTTGGGGACCACTTGAGTGGGGCTCACCCAAGGGCTATCAGAGATGGGATAGATGATGTCGGCATCAAGCCATTTGATAATTTCCTTCTTAACGACCTCTCACATATTTGGGTTTAACCGTCTCTACATCAGACGGGAGGGTCGCACCCCATCTTCTAGGTAAATCTTATGGGTACACTAGGTGGGGCTAATTCCTCTCAAGTCTGAAATAGTCCAGCCAATGGCAGCCCTATGTTCTGATAGGGTCACGGTCAACCTAAGTTCCTGATCCTTGGTTAGGTTAGTGTTGATAATCACTGGGAAGGTCTGGTCAGGTCCCAGGAAGACATACTTGAGATTCTCGGGTAGCAGCTTTAGTTCAGGTGTGGGTGGAACAATGTTTGATGGAAAGGGGAAGGGCAGGAGTTGATCAACATCAATCTCCTCGAACGGTGCTGGTTGATGGTAATCAGCCTTACAAAAGTCTATGTGCACAGATGGTGATGGGTCAGAGCAGTTGTCACAAGATTGGGTCTGGCAGTCTAAGACAGAACTAAGGGTGAGGCATTCCTCGACCAAAGGTTCCAAGGGATCGTGCTCCTCGAGACAATCACAATCGAAAGTCTTGGTAGCCTGGAAGATATCCAACTGCATCTTCCTGTCTTTGAAGGTGATTTCCATACATCCCGTGTCAGAATCGATGTTCACCTTAGCCGTAGATAAAAAGGGTCTACCTAGGATGATGGGTGTGTTCTGTAGTTGTTCAGGGACTTCCATGTCGTGCACCAAGAAGTCAACCAGGAAATAGAAGTCCTTGACTCGCACAATCACATCTTCGACAACCCCCTTCAGGGTCTTCACAGATCTATCGGCCAACTGGATGGTCACAGGTGTGGACGTCATTTCTCAGAATCCAAATTGATGGAAGCACCTAAGTCCAGGAGCGCTCTATCAAATGTCATGTCCACGATATTGCAGGATAACGGGGGTGCTCCTGGGTCAGTTCCTTTGAGTAGAAGGTTGCTCGATATCACGAAACTTGCTTACTCTGAGAGCATAACCTTCCTAGGTGCTTGAGGTCTTGGCTTACGCTTTGGTGTACAGGCATCCTTTAGGAACTTGGCGTAAGCCAGAATATGCTTGACGTCTTCGAGGAGAAAATTATTAATCTAAACCTGCTTAAAGATCTCCAAAAGCTCCTCATTCTCCATAACACTTTTCTTTTTCTTGATTGTCTCCAAGGCCTCGAGATTTGGTGTCTGAATGTGAATAGGGTCTATTTCTGGGTCCTTGGGTTTTTCTTGTGCCTCTTCAAAGTCAGGCATTTCAGGGGGTGAAGTCACGGGAGGAGTCGGCCATTTGGGATCCTAGGTTTTGGTGCCCCTTCTCAAGGTCACCGCATTTGTAGAGGCGTTGGGACCATTGTTCGATCCTTGAGAAGACGAGGAAGAAGAAGCACCAAACCCAGGGGGTGTTTGTGGAGCTGGCTGGACCATGTGGGCATGCTCAGGATTACCTTGGAACCCTTGTGAATTGGGGCCTCTGTGAATCATGTTTCATGAGTTAGGTTGTGGTTGAGAAGGAAGGGATCGCTGTTGTTTACAATCCAACAGTTGGCTCAAGTGTCCTTTCAGTAAGCCATTTCCTCCTGGTGTTTTTGGTTCATTTCATCCATCATTTTTATCAGGGTGTCCATTTGGCTTTGTGGGGGAGGAGCTACCCTATTCAGATTACAGGGGGGTCTAACTGGTGGACCTTGCTAATAGGAGGGTGGGTTTGGCTGCTGGTTTAGCCTGGGCTGGTTCTGAAATTGAGGCGATTTCTAGTTTGTCCAAGTAAAGTTTGGGTGATTACGCCAGCGGCGTTGTAGGTGTTGGAGAAGGGGTCAGGTTTGGAATAACCTTGGATAGCCTGGACATCTTCAAAGATGGAAGGTGTCAAGGGGGAGGGAAGAGAATAATTAGGGTTTGAGGGAGCAAAGGTCCCTCCCTGGAACACGGTTAGGGGCTGTTCCAGGTGCATCTGGCTTAGTGGCTGGACCAGGTCAACGTTGTGAGCTCTCTTTGATAGGGAGAGGGTCTATAGCAGGTTCCTGGTCAAGTTCAATAGTTCATCTATCTTTTTATCTACCAATTTCACTCGATCCAATTTCTTAGCAATAATATCCATGTCAACAGTTCCAAAATTTGCTTGTACTCCATAGATCCCACCACGGGGTTGACTGGATCGACTAAACTGGGTCATGGAGGCATTGTTGAGCAAATTTTCACTCATAGACTCGAAGAGTTCAAACACGCTCTCCTCGTCTTTGTTCAGGAAGTTTCCTCCCCATGAGGCATCGATGAAGTTCTGAAGGTTGCTATCCATACCATGGTAGAAGATCTGGGTCAATTACCACCTCGGTACTTCGTGGTGTGGGCATTTCCTCAATAGTTCATTAAATCTCTCCCATGCCTCATGGAACTGTTCCCTGCCCTGGAATGTAAAAGTGGTAATGGCTTTTCTAAGGACATTGGTCTTTCATATGGGGAAGAATTTCTTTAAGAATGCATGCCTCAGTTCTTCCCAGGTGGTGATGGGTCTTCCTAAAGTCCTAAGCCAGTGAGACACTTTGTCTCTCAATGAGAAGGGGAACATCTTGATCAAAATAATGTTTAGGCTAATGTTCCTGGGTTTTATAGTCTGGGTGATCTGGTCAGGATCCTCTAGGTGCTGGAAGGGGTCCTCATTTGAGCTTCCATGGAAGTGGCTCTGAATCAGGCTCAGGACATTTGGTTTCAGCTCAAAATCATCTCCCCCCTCGGGGATCCTAAGGTGTGGTTCAATCCGAATCGCCAAAGGATTGTAGAAGTCGCAGAGGGGCCTAGGTTGGTCCTGGAATGGTGGTGGATCAAGTGGTGGTTGCCCCTGCAGGTCCTGGAAAGGTGGTGGTGGTTGCCCCTATGAGTTTTGCAACCGTTGTATAGCTTGCATGATAGTGTGGATCTGCTGTTGCTGAAGCCAGTGGCCTGTGTTGATCTGGGCCTGGATGATGGCCATCGTATCTGGTGGAGGCTAGTCCTCAACCTCATCTACTCTAGGTTCGGCCATGTCTCTAGCAAGATCAAGTCTCCTGGATTCCTGTCCCAAAATAAACAACATGGGATGAAGTGATCGTCTCCCGTGCATACACTAGAGAAGAACAAGAGGGGATGCGGAGAGTGATAGATGCGAGAAGTGTGTGTGCACAACCAAGCAGGCAAGCCTAGTCCTTATATTGTATTTCTTAGGGGACCTAGAAATCTCCAAAGGAACGATCAAGTTCATAGGCACAGGACTGCCCATCCCAAAGCTAATCTGGCTAGGTTGATTACGAGGGGATTGTGGGGAAGGTTCTTCCTTTGGCTTGCACCGTCGGTTCCATAGACCCTACAACTGCGGTCGTTTGACACTTTCCCGCAGCCTAGTCACCAGATTCTACTAAGGGAATGAAGGCCAAGTGCCCAGCAAACAAAACCATGCCTCTTGAGACTTAACCCAGTCCTACCTAGGGCATGTCTACTCTATTTTAATGGGACTAGGATAGTGCTTGTGCTTAGGTTATGTGATGAGGTGTTGATTGGGGTGGTGCCTCTTAGTTATCCAATTCGACTGTGTGTGCTCCTATCAAAACATGGTTTCAAGCAAGGATTTAAGATGTGGTGTCCTTTAATGTTTGTCCTAACTTTTGTGTCTTTTAGGGTTGACGTGTGTTAATGTTTTCAAGCAAGTTTCAAGTGGGCATGACAAGTTTTGCACACAATCGGTGAGAGTAGATTTCCTTTAATGTGAAGAGGCTCTAAAACCCTAATGTGCTCATCCTAGTGTTCATGCAATTTCTACCAGATGAGTTGATTTTAGGGGTGAGTGGTGCAGCCCAAGTCAAACCACAGTGGCTTCGCAAACACCACTCAAAGAAAAAGAACACTCCGAAAGATTAGGTCTTTAAGAGTGTTAGAATGTATTTCTTTTTTTTTGTTGGGTGATGAGTTAAAGATGAGGATCTGGCAATCATTCACCATGCCAATTTTTTTCTAATTTTAAAATTTTTTTTAGATTTTTTTAGGCAAGCAAACAACCACGGGTAGAGAACTACTCACAACCGATCTTTTCTATGGTTACTCCATCTCCACCGTCACGAGTTGCGCTCCTTCATCGTCCAAGTGCCGAGTTCCTACAACCATCAAGTAGAAAGAGAAAATGTGTTAGATGATGTGAAAATGGATGCAAAATGGAAGTGACAAAATAAATCCATTGACTCCCCAGCAACGGCGCCAAAAACTGACGTGCTACGGATGCGTTTGTTTAAAAGGGTTGTTGTAGTTCATGTTCACAACGTTGATTTTAAATGAAGAAACATACATGAGTCCGAGTATTAAACACAGGGAGGCATGAAAATTGAAATTTTCTGTCACTCAGTGTCACGGAAATGGTGGGTTTTCGCTTGCGAGAAAACATGGGAGAAAAGCAAGTGAGAAAGAGAAAGAGAGAGAGAGAGTAGGGTTAGAGTCTTTTTAGTTATGGCATTCACTTAAACCAAGATGAAAAACAACATTAATACTATATTTAACATGCAACTCGAGTTTTACAAATACAACAATAGCTAATGCTAAAACAAAAGTAAAGTAAAGCTAGAGTAAAGGGAGAGAAAGAGAGAGAGGGGAGACGACGAGGCAACCACGGCGGTGGAGGAGGGCTCCATCGACGACTTGTCGATTCTATTGATTACAAAAGATGTTAAGGGAAGCTAGGAGGGAGGTATAACACTTGCAAAGGTATTCAATTCTTTCCATGGGTTGTTGGAAGGGGTTTATATAGGAAGAAGGGCTTTCCAAATGAAGGGGCTTTAGCGATGTCCGGGACGTCGCTAAATCCATGCCAAAATCGTCGGCGTAGACCCCTACCCACTGGTTGCACGCGCGCACTATTCTTCTTCTCCTTCACGATCTATGTGCAGCCGTTGAGGACCGTTCGATCAAAGATCGGACGGCTGAGATCGCACGTGGAGCACGCCTTCAGATCGCGCCTTGCGAGCGCTGCGTGCATGCATTATCACGCACATTTGGCGTGAGCATCTGCGATTGTGCCGCATAGCTTGCTTCTACACCGTTTGATTGCAAATGAGCGGCTGTAATCGCGCGCGCCTTGCGACCGCTTGAATTTGAGGTGCGGCGGGCTCCTCGAACCCGTGCCCCACAGCGCGAGGGTGAGGTTCGTACTGTTGTGCTACTCCCCCTGATATCATGGAGATGATGCGTTGATGCGATGCTGGAGACCGTTGGATGAAGATTCAGCGGTCGTGATCTGTTGTAGTTCATGGGCACTGTGGATGTACGGGCGAGGGGCACGCGCTCTCTGCTATTCGATCTGCCGATCAGGCGGCTTAAAGTTGCTGAGCGCAGTGTGGTGGAGCTGTGCTGTGGGCGAGGGGCACAGTGATGGCGCCACATGGCAGCTTCATGGCTGTTGATCATCAGATAAACAGTCAGAACTTCTTGGGCCATTTGTGGGAGATCTAGATGTATGATTTGGCCGATTTTGAGTCCGTTGGACCCCGTTCGTCCTTCTGAATCCATCCATGTGGTTCGATTGCTCATCTGAGGCATGTTTTGACATGAACTTGTGTAAATGGCCATTGATACTGGTTCATAAGCAATCTTAACCTGCGATGCATGCAATGCTCCCATGCCCATTCATGATGTGCTATTTGTGCATATTATCTTTAAGATAAACCCCAATTGACAAAATTATTACTCCAAAATGTAGTGTTATCATGGCATAGGTGTGAGGGTGTGGTAAAGCAGGTGTTGGGTGTGTGAATCGGGTCAGGGGGAGATGAGGAGTCGAACTAAGGAGGTTGTTGATGGAGTGTTCACCGCTCTGAAATGGGTTTTAAAATCATTTCATTACAGTATAGATCAAATTAGTGCGAAAACATATAAATTATTACTCAAGATCACAATTTGAATCAAAGATATAAGAGATTGCAATAATAATATTGTCAAGTATCAATGTGCAAAAAGAATGGAGTAAAATGGTGATTTGAATGATCAATTACTCCTCACAATAATAGCAACTAAATCAATAGTATCAATCAAGGAAATAAAGCAAAATGTATGCAATCAGATGGTAGAGGCTTGTATCAGATGACTTAAATAGCCGGTTGCTACAGTGCTTCCAAGGGATTCAAGGATCTCTTCCTTCTCTCTTCTTTGCTTCTGTCATAGCTGCTCTCCTTCTCTTCGCCTTTCTTCTTCTTCAGAACTCTTTCTTTCTTCTTTGCCTTTCTGCTGCTCTTCTTCCTTCTTCACGCGCAAGGGGGAGATTCTTTAAACAGCTAAGTATTGGCCATAATTCCTGGGAGCAAAACCCCCCCTTTGCCCCTATGCTCTCTTCTTCTCTCTCTAGGATCCGCCCTCCCAGAGCCAATGTCAGGATAGTCGGGTTATTGGGTACACGCTCACCCAGGACCAGGACTGCCTGCAGTGGGTAGCAACCAAGGAGTGTGTGGCTAGGTAGGTAATCAGAGGCACCAGACCCATGTGAGCAGTGTCACGGGCGAGTTGCGTGGGGTGTATGGGACCTCACCTCGTGGCTAGGAGGAAAACAACTAGAGGCAGAAAATCAATTTATGCGAGTGTGGATGCTTCTCAGCTTTCGAGGTGGGACTAATCCCACCTCCCTTCCTTTGTGTGCACCGCTGCTGATAATTCGTGCGATTGTGGTCAAAGGCTTTGTCAAAGAGCCAAATTGGCTCCTTGGTTGTGTTTCTAAAGACATTCCGCTGCACTTGGAGCTTCGCCAGGGGCCTGCAGGTGCTGGAGAGAGGTGGAAGCTTTGTTTGAAGCTTCACTAATGGCGGTCAAGGCAGTGAAGACCTGAAAACAATAATACGGCCTTGCGGCCAAGTTAAATAGGTTCAGAAGCTTCGCCGTAGCATGGTGGATGCGGTGGTGTGTACTGTGTAATGTGAAGATGACTGTGGTGGCTAGACAGTGTTGGAATTGGTGCGCAGAGGTGGGTGTGTTCGGCAGAGGGTTTGGAGGTGTAATAGGGTGAAATAGGATGGGGGTTCTGAAGAGTGGAGCACGACGGAGGTCATGAGGTGGTTGGCAAAGAGTTTAAAGTAGTGGAATGTGCGGGGAGCCTCACCGGAGGTCCGGTCAGAGCGGAGGAAGGTGAAGGTGGTCGGTGTGATACGATGATCGAAATGAAGTGTGGTTGATGTGTAAAGGAAGTAGAGGAGCTAGGGAACTTATCTATGTGATTGGCGGTGGAAGAGGGGTAGAGGTGACACTGGTTGTGGTATGGCTGGCACCAGAGACGAAGATGGCTCCGGTGGGGGTTGGACGGTGAGGACGAAGGAGATAGGAATGTCAGCCGGTAATGCACAATGTAGTGGAAGATGAGGAAGGAATATCTGCCGCTGGTATAGCGGTCAGATGACGAGGAGAGGCAAGGAGACTCGTCGGAGCTCAAGGAGCCTTTCGGCCGGATTAGGAGGGAAGAATTTAGGGTAGATCCGGTCGAAATTGAGCTTCCAAGGTTCGGTATGATCTGGAGGTCTTTTTATAGGCCTTTGGAGGGAGTTTTGAGCTTGGGAAGCAAGCTTCCTAAGCTTGTAAAGCTTCGCTAGAGATAGGATTTCTAGGATACCCTAATCTCTCATGTGTTTGCATGAGAGATTGGGAAGGTTTTAGGGCGTGGGAATTGGCTCAAAAGGAAGAGAATTCCTTGACGAACTTCCCTTTCAAATCTGAGAGGGATTCGTCAAGGAATCAAGGAGAAATTGCCAATTTTAGGTCACTGGAGTTTGTAGGGATAGGATTCATGGAGGTAGGGATCTATTTGTGAAAATGATGATAAGGTTAGGGGCCTTTTTTTAAGGATTTTGAAAGTTAAGGTCATATGTGTGATCAGACAAGATCAAGTTGCAAACTAGGTCAAGACAATCTCATATTGGGCCCAAATTTTGGTACAAACCTAATTTGGATTTAAGGAATCTAATGGTGAAGTTGGATTTTGGTTTTGACCAAGTTTGAATAGGTAATTTATGTAAAAACCCAAATTATGGCAAATGTCTGTCTAGGACTCTGTTTTGGGTCAAGATGGATTCTAATGGTCAAATTGAAGATACCAAACCCTAGAGAATATTTTTTATGATTTTTAAAGGGTTTAGGTGAATTTTATCCTGACCAAAACCAAAGTTAATTAAGTAGGTCTGTTTTTAGGGTTTCAGAAGTCATTTAATTCTCAAAACACGTGAAAACCCTTTTCTATCTGTTCTAACCCACTTGTTAGCCTTTTAGGACTATTTGGCCCATAATTAACCCTTGAGAAAACCCATGATTGTACTAAATTCATGAAATGATGGTAAAATTACAGTTTTAACCCTATTTTCCTTTCTTTCTCTTAGAATGATTATGCAATGAATTGCAGTCCTCTGGTGATTATGTAAGAGCATTTAATGACTTAATCAGATCAAATTGAGCTAGTTATGGCTCATGATGGTATCCCATCATACCCCCATGCCAAGTTTTTGCTAGTCCCTTAGCAAAATCTCATGGAATTAACTCAAATTCTAGACCACATGTTCAGATCTCTGATGTGTCTTTCTTTTGTAGATTAGGTCAGAATGCTAAAAATAGGCCTAAAGGTTCTCAAGTACCAACCAAGATCTGGACCTAACCAACTCTAGCCTCAGTCTACCGCGAAGGTTTCTAAGGCCCACAGGAACTAACCTAAGGTTCGTTGAACTAAGTGGTTAAAGCACCCATGCTTATAACATGTTTTAGCCCAGGTTTAGTTTGCAGCGCATTTTTGTAAGAGAGAGACATGGGATTTTTTTATTTTTGGAGAGTTTTCTATCTCTTTTCTTTTTATTTTTAGCTTCGAATTGGCTTTACAACATGGTCTGTATCGGATTCCTAGTTCCCACCATCAATCCTCGTAGGGTCCCTAACAATTGATGCTTCGAGATAGCACCGCCCATGGCAACCCCCAGAACCCTGGCTTTCGAGATTTCGAGATAATCCCACCCATGGCGTTCTGTAGCTAAATCCAGACCCTAGCAATCGACATTTCGTGATAATGTTGCCCATGGCATCTAAACTAGCACAAGATGCTCACATGCCCCCGGTAGGATATTTTGATATCGTAAGAGACAAACACCGAGGAGACGGTATCTTATTTCACATCTTCAAGGGGAAATTCCTACCTCTTCGCATCGGGAACTCTTCCAAATCAACTTGTGTTGATCAGTCACTCCTAATCTAGGTAGCCTTTTCAAAACAGATTTAACGCATTTGCGTGATTTTAAAAATTACACGCACTGAACCAAACTGTGTGTGGATTGGGGTGCTTAGGTTACCAAGTCCCACAACCAAAGGTCAGTTAACGAGGCTGAATAATCCCTAAGCCTTAAACCTAATACTTAAGTTTCGCATTTTCCCAACCTCTTGAGGACTATCCAGATCTTAACGGATACTTGAATTTTTAAGCATAAAATCACAGCCCAAGAGGCCTAAGATCAGCGTTCATACTAATCACTTTTTGTCTCTTAGCACTTTTTCTCTTTCATTTTCTTTCTTTTTGATTTGGTCTAGAACTAAGTCGATTCCTTAATCTTTTACTAATGACTATCTTTTTTTTTCTTTCTTTTTTTCAAACTATTGCTCCTTTTTGACATTTA
Organism: Thalassia testudinum; assembly: GCA_037157565.1. Classification (NCBI taxonomy): domain Eukaryota; kingdom Viridiplantae; phylum Streptophyta; class Magnoliopsida; order Alismatales; family Hydrocharitaceae; genus Thalassia; species Thalassia testudinum. The sequence continues at coordinate 7,221,247 of JAZHRO010000056.1, forward strand.
TATCACCTCTCCTTTTCTCCTCAAAAATGATATGCAAATTGCTCTTTCAAATTTTCCTCCCTTCTCCATTTTTTTCTTTTTTAGTTTTTATTATTATTATTATTTTGGTTTTTGGGATATGTAATTTTTTTAATGAAACCCTTTCTTGTGAAGTGATTCTCACAATGTTTTGCATAAGAGATAACGGCATGTGGAATCCCAAACCAAGAAAAGATGTTTAGATGAATGAATTTGATTACCACCTTATGATCGTTAGTTTGGGTCGAAATGGCAAGAAGAATGTACTCAAAGCCATTCGAAATAGGGAAGGGTCCCATGAAATCAATCCCCCAGATGTCGAAGATTTCACATACGAGAATCGGCTGTAAAGGTATCATATTGCAGTGGCTCATATTGCCCAAGGTCTAGCAACGAGTTCATGCCTTACAGTGATCGTATGCATCTTTGAAAATCATGGACCAATAAAAGCCACACTAGAGGACTTTTGTTACGATTTATGTCCAGAAAAGTGTCTGCCACAGGCCTGATCATGGCAGAAGGACAAAATGTCTTGAATCTCCACTTCTGGGACATTGTTTGATGATCTGATCAACACCAATGTGGAAGAGGTACGGGTCTTCCCAAATGTAGTACTTGGCATTGGAAAGCAATTTGTCTTTCTTGGCCTTTGGCCAATCGGATGGAATCTGTTGTGATGCCAAGTTGTTCACTAAATCAGCAAATCAAGGAAGTCCCATACTAATAGTCAGGAGGTGTTCACCGGGAAAGTGTTCTGTGATGGGTCCAGAAGGGTCGATACTATCAGAAGGAAGGTGGGATAAGTGGTCAACTACCACATTCTACTTTCCTGCTTTATCGCAAATCTTGAGATCAAATTCTTGCAACAGCAAGATCCAATGGATTAGTCGAGGTTTCGCGTCCTTCGCAAGGAGGTGCCTCACTGCAGTGTGATCTGAATATATGATAACACGGGAACCCAAAAGATACGATCTGAATTTCTCCAGGGCAAATACTATGGCTAGCAGCTCTTTCTCAGTAACTATGTGGTTACGCTGATCCTTGTCAAGTGTCTTGCTAGCATAGTAGATGACCACGGGTTTCCCGTCTATTTTCTGTCCTAGTACCACACCTACAGCATAATCAGATGCATCTCACATGATCTCAAAGGGTTAAACCAATCAGGGGACTGTAGGATAGGTGCTTGGGTAACTCGATCATGTAGGATCTCAAATGGCTGAGTGCACTCCTCGGAGATTTCAAAGGGGACATCCTTAGATAGAAGATTAGTCAGGGGGCATGCGATTTTTGAGAAATCAAGAATGAATCGACGGTAAAAACCGACGTGCCCCAGAAAGGATCAGATGTCTTTGACCGAGCTAGGTATAGGGAGTTTGGAAATCAGATTCACCTTGGCTCAATCAACCTGGATGTCTTTTCCAGAGATGAGATGTCCCAGGACAATTCCCTTAGGTACCATGAATTGGCTCTTTTCCTAGGAAAGAACCAAATTCACATTGATGCATCGCCTGCTGATTTGGACAAAGTGTAGGAGGCAATCATCAAAAGATTCACCAAATACTGAAAAGTCATCCATGAAGACCTCAAGGTATTCACCTACCATATCTGAGAATATGGCAAGCATGCACAGTTGAAAAGTAGCGAGTGCATTGTAGAGACCAAATGGCATCCTTCGAAATGCGTATGCTCTAGAGGGGCAAGTGAAGGTGTTCTTCTCTTGGTCCTCAGGATGGATTGCGACCTGATTATAACCAAAGTACCCATCCAAAAAGTAGAAGAATCGATTTCCTGCTAGTTTCTCGGGGATCTGATCAATGAACGGTAGTGGGAAATGATCCTTCTTCGTGGAGGAATTGAGTCTTCTATAATCAATGCAGACTCTCCATGAGTTTGCTATACAGGTCGATATGGTTTCTCCAATTTCAGTTGTGATGACGGTGAGCCCTACCTTCTTAGGCACAACTTGAATTAGACTCACCCAGCGACTATCGGAGATCGGGTAGATGATCCTTGCATCTAACCACTTGATGATCTCCTTTTTCATGACATCCTGCAGATTTGGATTTAGGCATCTCTGCATTTCATGTGATGGTCATGAGCCTTCTTCAGTATAGATGTGATGTGTGTAGTATGAGGGGTTGATGCCAATCAGATCATCAAGAGTCCATCCAATCGCTCTCTAATGCTGCTAGAGAATAGAAATCAGGCATGTTTCTTGATCGGGTGTGAGTCGGAAGTTGCTAATCATAGGAAATGTCTGATTGGAACCCAAAAAGACGTATTTCAGATGATCGGGAAGGGGTTTTAATTCCATAACTGGATTGTCGGCAGCAGCAGGTGGTTTAGGGTGGGTGTCAGGGGCAAACGAAGGAGCTATGGGAGTGTCTAGGTTATGTTCAGGCTCCTCTAATTGCGGGTTTTGATCTTTTTGTGGTTGATCAGAAATAGTCAGGTTTTCCTCGATACATAGGTCGTCAACCACAGCCTTGATATCACATATTTGTTCTATAACCCCGCAATTTATTCCTTGTTGGGCCTTAAAGATGTTGACCTTCAGTGGTTTGCTCCCAAATTTTAACTTAATTTGTCCCTCCTCACAATTAATATTAGCCCTAAAAGTGGCCAGAAAGGGTCTCCCTAATATTATTGGCGTATTTCTCAAGTTCTCAGGAGCATCCATGTCTAAGACAATAAAATCCACAGGAAAAAAGAAATCAAGTACCTTAACTATGACATCCTCGATAATTCCTTTTGGTGACTTAATAGATCGGTCAGCTAGCTGCAAAGTCATTTATGTCAGTTTAAGCTTAGATTCCTCAAAGTAGTCTAGTAGGGATGTGGGTATCAAATTTATGGAGGCTCCTAGGTCCAATAAAACTTAGTCAAATTGTATATCACTGATTGCACAGGAGATCAGAGGGGTGCCTGGGTCTTTTGCCTTAGGTGGGAGTTTGCTCAAAATGACGGAGCTGGCTTGCTCCGACAGTACGATCGGGATCCAAATTTGGTTTGCGGCTTACGCTTAAGTGTACACACGTCTTTCAGAAATCGTGCATAAGCTGGTATGTGGCGTATCGCATTCATCAAGGGGATGTTTATATGGACCTGCTCAAAGAGCTTAACCAGGTCCTCCTCAGGAGCCACAGGTTTGGCTGTCCTTTTTCCCTTGGTCAAGGCCTCAGGAAATGGAACCTTAGATGGTTCCTCTAGAATTGGCTTAGGCTCTTTATCAGGGACGGGTGTGTCCTGAATGACCAATTTAGGATTAGGGTTTATGGTCTTAGGCATGTTTTAGCTAGGAAAGAGTGGGTCTTGTGTTTCTTTGCCACTACGGGTGGTGACATAATTTAATCTTGCCTGATTTTGGTTTGGGTTGGGCAAAATAGGTGCTTGCTACTGAAATCCTGAGTATGCAGTTGAAACATCCATCCTGTCAAGTGATGGAGCATAAGGGGCCTAATAAACAAAGTGAGCTTGGCCCTGATTTGGGTTCATAACATGCCTCTGGTTTGGCACATTATTCGAGTTTGGAAGAGGCTGAGAAGGAAGTGCACTAGGCTGGCAAGCAGTTGCCAGCTGGGCTAGTTGATTTCGTAACTCAGAGATCTCCTCTTTGTGTTGTTTCTGCATGTCACCCAAGGTCTGGAGAATCAAAGATGTATGATCTTCTTTAGGTGGTCCAGGTTGGAAGTTTTGAGTGGGCCTTGGTTGGGTGGGCTGATAAGGTCGTGGAGCCTGTGGTCAGGGTTGGAATTGAGGTCTTAGATTCGGGTTATTACCTAACCACAAAAAGTTAGGATGATTATACCATCCAGAGTTATAAGTGTTGGAGTAAGGATTATTCTCGACGGCGTGAAGATCCTCACAGGTTTGAGGAGCTCCAAGATAATCAGGGTATGAGGATTCAGAGTTCCCCCAACTGAGGTGGGCTAACCCGGAGTTGCCTCCGAAGCCAAAATCAGAAGGGGGTGGATATTCATCCATCCCCGGGGAGTGGTAGATGTTGTGCGCAGCCTCCCTTCCCGTGGGCAGGTGCATATATGTGCTTTGAGGTGTAGAGGTGGATTTGTGTAGATGACGAGTGATGTCATCCACCTTTTTCTTGATAATGGATACCTTGTCCAATTGACTGGCTACCAACTACAGATCAATGTATCGGAAAGGCCTCGAGATTCATGTACCCCCTGATTATTTGTCAATGCATGGGTGGACGTTCGGTCGTACGCACCCAATGACTCATTGTTCAGGGAGTTCTTGCACATGTTTTCGAGAATTTCCCAGATCATGTCCTCATGTTGACCCATGATGCTACCACCACAGTTTGCATTGACAAAGAGCTTGATATCCTCATGGAGTCCATGGTAAAAGGATTGGACTTGTTCCCACTTCGAAACTCCGTGATGGGGGCACTTATGCATGAGATCCAGAAAGCGATCCCACGCTTCGTGTAGAGATTCCCCCACTCCTTGGGAGAAGTATGTGATTTGGTGCCGCATCGTGTTGGTACGACCAATGGGGTAGAATTTTTACATAAAGGCTATTTGAAGTTCTCCCCATGTGTTGATCGTGTGTGGTTGAGTCTGAAACCAGTAAGCGGCTTTGTCAGCCAAGGAGAATGAGAAGAGTTTTAAGAGTAATCCATCTCGATTCTGTACATCTGCCCCAAAGGTGTGGGCTAAATGTTTTAGGTTTTTGATGCGTTGGAAAGGATCCTCGGAGTTCAAGCAATGAAATTTTGGGGTCATATGAAGCATGCTAGGCTTGAGATCTACCTCGGGTCCTCCCACGGGAATGTTGATTCGGGGTTCGATCTCTATCGCTGTGGGATTATAGTGATCTTGCATTTGAGGATGCAACGGTGGGTTGATGATGGCATTGATTCGATTTTGGAAATCATGGAATTGTTGCTAAGATTAGGTTGATCTTCTAGGTGATCCATAGCTGATGAAGGAGAAGTAGGTTCTGAATCAGAGGATATGTCAATGTGATTAGGTTGTTGCACAAACATAGAAGTTGAGGCTCGACCTCGATGAGAGTGAATAGCTAATGGAGGCCTCAAGGATGGTCTTAAGGACCTCCTCCAAAACATGCCCCAATGGAATTGATTAGGGATAGCAGGTGATGGAACCAATCAAGACACCCAAAAATTTTTGATGACTATAGAGGTTTGGGGCGGATGATACCCCTTAATCAGAAAGCCATCCACCTGAGAATTACCTGGGCAACCAGAGAGGGAGAGTCCCGTGAAGACCCCTACATGATAGAGCACCCCCACAAGTTACAGGGTTTCCTCCACCCGACCTCTCTTGTCACTGATGATCCAGGTAGACCAAAATGGGGACTTGACCTCTTAAGTCTACTAGTTTTAGATTAAGAGCAAGGTGCTTATGATTTCACTTAAACTTTTAAGATGTTTTTGTGCAAAGTGACCTAATTTGAAGATTGGTTAACCCAACAAAGTGGGTCAACTTTACCTATTTTGTCCTTTGAAAAATTTAGGTCTCTCTTTTAGTGTTCAAATGAGATTAAGAGCTTGGTTTTAGGGTTTGCTTGAATAGATCAATTCAATCAAGGCTTAGGCACACATTGTTTGGAAAGATCAATTCTTGATTAAGCAAGTGTGTCTCTAAAACCCTAAACTGGAAACCCTAACTGGCTCTAATTTGGTCCAATTCAATTTTATCCAAATGTGGTACCTCGGGCTTCAAACAAGGTGATAGCCCTGGATACCTTAAGCCTTAAGTAGGTGCACAAATTAGGGTTTGAATGTTGTCTACATAGAATGTATCAAATCAGGCAACTTGATGATTAATCTAAGAATATAATGCAAGTATCCCTAATTGATTTTTTTCCCTCTTTTAGCTTTTTAGAATCGGGGGCTTAGAGGTGGGTGAATGGAGTTTACCTGCCCTTGGAGTGGCTGATATGCGGCTGATCTTCCTTTCAATGAATCACTGAAATAGATCACAGTCAAAAGAGATAGAGCAAGTTAGTATCGAATCAGATATTGCAATCAAGAGATCTAAATTGCACGTTGCTCCACAGCAACGGCGCCAAAATGTTCACCGCTCTGAAATGGGTTTTAAAATCATTTCATTGCAGTATAGATCAAATCAGTGTGAAAACATATAATTTATTACTCAAGATCACAATTTGAATCAAAGATATAAGAGATTGTAATAATAATAATGTCAAGTATCAATGTGCAAAAAGAATGGAGTAAAATGGTGATTTGAATCACCAAATATTCCTCACAATAATAGCAACTAAATCGACAGTATCAATCAAGGAAATAAAGTCTCAAATGTATGCAATCAGACAATAGAAGCAACAGCCGGTTGCTACAGTGCTTCCAAGGGATTCAAGGATCTCTTCCTTCTCTCTTATTTGCTTCTGTCTCAACTGCTCTCCTTCTCTTCACCTTTCTTCTTCTTCAGAACTCTTTCTTTCTTCATTGCCTTTTTGTTGCTCTTCTTCCTTCTTCACATGCAAGGGGGAGGTTCTTTAAATGGCTAAGTGTTGGCCGTAATTCCTGAGAGAGAAACCCCCCCTTTACCCCTGTGCTCTCTCCTTCTCTCTCTAGGATCCATCCTCCCAGGGCCAATGTCAGGATAGTTGGGTTATCGGGTACACGCACACCCGGGACGAGGACTGCTTGCAGTGGGTAGCAGTCGAGGAGTGCATGGCTAGGCGGGTAATCGGATGCACCAGACCTGTTTGAGTAGTGTCATAGGCGAGTTGTGTGGGGTGTATGGGACCTCACCCCGTGGCTAGGAGGTGAACAGCTACAGGCAGAAAATCAAATTATGCAAGTGCGGATGCTTCTCAGCTTCCGATGTGGGACTAATCCCACCTTCCTTCCTCTGCATGCACCGCTACTAATGCTTCGTGCGATTGTGGTCAAAGGCTCAGTCAAAGAGCCAAATTGGCTCTTTGGTTGTGCTTCTGGAGACGTTTCGTTGCTCTTGGAGCTTCACCAGGGGCCTAAAGTGCTGGAGCGAGGTGGAAGCTTTGCCCGAAGCTTCGCTAATGGCAATCAAGACAGTGAAGACCTAAAAACAAGAATATGGCCTTACGGACAAGTTAAATAGGTTCAGGAGCTTCGCCGTAGCATGGTGGACGTGATGGCGTGTGCTACATGACGTGAAGATGATTGTGGTGATCGGACAGTGTTAGAATTGGTGCGCGTAGGTGGGTGTGTTCGATAGAGGGTTTGGAGGTGTAATAGAGCGAAATAGGATGGGGGTCTTGAAGAGTGGAGCATGGCGGAGGTTGTGAGGTGGTTGGCGAGGCGTTTGGAGTAGTTGAATGAGTGGGGAGCCTTGCCGGAGGTCTGATCGGAGCAGAGGAAGTTGAAGGTGGTCAGTGTGATACGACAGTCGAAATGAAGTGTGGTTGGTGTGTAAGGAAGTAGAGGAGCTAGGGAACTTATCTAGGTGAATGGCGGTCAAAGGTGAAGGCAGAGGCAATGCCAGTTGTGGTATGGCCGGCGCCAGAGATGAAGATGGCTCTGGTGGAGGTTGGACGGCGAGGACAAAGGAGATAGGGACATCTGCCAGTACTACGTGACGCAGAGGAAGATGAGGAAGGAATATCTGTCGTCGGTATTGCAGTCAGATGATGAGAGGCAGGGAGACTCGCCGAAGCTTGAGGATTCTTTCGACAGGATAAGGAGGGAAGAATTTAGGGTAGATCCAATCGAAATCGAGCTTCCGAGACTTGGTATGACCTGGAGGTCTTTTTATAGGCCTTTGGAGGGAGTTTTGAGCTTGGGAAGAAAGCTTCCCAAGCTTGGAAAGCTTCGCCAAAGATAGGATTTCTAGGATACCCTAATCTCTCATGTGTTCGCATGAGAGATTGGGAAGGTTTTAGGGAGTGGGAATTGGCTCAAAAGGAAGGAAATTCCTTAACGAACTTCCATTTTAAATCTGAGAGGGATTCGTTAAGGAATCAAGGAGAACATGCCAATTTTAGGTTGTCGAAGTTTGTAGGAATAGGATTCATGGAGGAAGGGACTTATTTATGAAAATGATGATAAAGTTAGGGGCCTTTTTGTAAGTATTTTGAAATTTAAGGGCATATGTGTGATCAAACAAGACCAAGTTGCAAACTAGGTCAAGACAATCTTAGATTAGGCCCAAATTTTGCTACAAATTCAATTTGGACCTAAGGAATCCAATGACGAAGTTGGATTTTGCTTTTGACCATGTTTGACTAGGTAATTTATGCAAAAACCTAAATTCGGGCAAATGTTTGTCTAGGACTCTGTTTTGGGTCAAGATGGGTTCTAGTGGTCAAATTGAAGATACCAAACCCTAGAAAATATTTTTCTATTATTTTTAAAGGGTTTAGGTGAATTTTATCCTGACCAAAATCTCAATTAATTAAGCGGGTCTATTTTTAGGGTTTCAGAAGTCATTTAATTCTCAAAACACACGAAAATCCTTTTGTCTGTTCTAACAAACTTGTTAGCCTTTTAGGACTATTTGACCCTTAATTAACCCCTGAGAAAACTCGTGATTGTACTACATTCATGAAATGATGGTAAAATTACAATTTTAACCCTATTTTCTTATCTTTCTCTCAGAATGATTATGCAATGAATTACAGTCCTCTAGCGGTTATATAGGAGCATTTAATGACTTAATCAGATCAAATTGAGCTAGTTATGGCTCATGATGATGTTCCCATGAGCTAAGGGACTAGCAAAAGCTAGGCATGGGGGTATGATGGGAACACCATCATGAGCCTTAACTAGCTCATTTTGACCCAATGAAGAGAATAAATGCTCCTACATAACAAACTAAAGGTCATAATTCACTACATAACCTTTCTAAGAGAAACACAAAAAATAAAGGGTAGAACTGTAATTTTACCAATACAATACAACCATAAGTTTTCTAAAGGTCTAAAAAAAGGTCAAATGATCTTAATAAGATAACAAGTGGGTTGGATTTGACAGAAAAGGGTTTGTGTATGTTCTATGAATTAAATGACTTCTTGAAACCCTAAAAATAGACCCACTTGATCAACTAAGGTTCTGGTAAGAATAAAATTCACCTAAGCCCTCTAAAAATCATATAAAAATATTTTCTAGGGTTTATTACCTTCAATTTGGCCATTAGAACCCATCTTGACCTAGAATGGGGTCTCAGATAGATATTTACCCTAAATTGGGTTTTTCCATAAATTTCTTAGTCAAACATGGTCAAATCCAAAATCCAACTTCACCATTGGATTCCTTAGATCCAAATTAGATTTGTGCCAAAATTTGGACCCAAGATGAGTTTGCCTTGACCTAATTTGTAAAAAGGTCCAGCCTGATTACATTTTTAACCCAAACTTTCAAAAACCCTTGCTAACAGCCCCCTAGCCTTCTCGCAGTCTTCACAAATAGGTCCCTCCACCATTATCGCGGAGGAAACCTACTCTAGTGACCTTTGACAGAGGAGATCTCCTTGATTGCTTGGAGGATCTCTCCCAAACTTGGAAGGAAGATCCTCTGAGAAATTCCCGTCAGTATGAACCCATATTTGAGATCTGATTCCCTCCCAATCTCTCATGCGAATGCATGAGAGATGTGGGTATCCTAACAAGCTTCCATCTCTGATTACTTTCCAAGCTTGGGAAGCTTGCTTCCCAAGCCCTATCGACCCTCAGAGCTCTATTTAAAAAAGCCCAGATTGCCCTGACTCCTTCATGCTCGATTTCGACCGTAAATACCTCAAATTCCTCTCTTCTCCTCACAGTCGTAGGCTCCTCAACGTCCGATGACCTTCTTTGCTCCTCCTCGTCATCCAACCACCATACCTGCGGTAGATCCATCTTCCCTGACTTCATCTGCATCTCACCGTACCAGCAGGCACTTCTCTCTCTTCGTCCTCGCCGATCCCACCTCACTAGAGCCACCTTCGTCTTCGGTGTCGGCCACATCGGACCCGATGCCCTCGGTCACCCCCTTCGTCCACTAACTCCCTAGATAAGTTCCCTCTCACCTCTACTTTATCTCCGCATTTATTCCACTTCAAATCGACCACTGCCGCCCCTCGCACCTTCATCTTCTTTATCTCCGACCACCAACTTCGGCGAGGCCATTCCACCTCCACAGGCCACCCCAACCCTTGTCGACAAGCCCACAACCTCTGCCTCACTTCACTGATCACTTCCCCTCACTCCACTCACCGCGCCACCTGCCCAAATCACTCCCCGAACACACCCACTCACTCGCACAGTGTGCCCTAGGAACGAATGCATAGGCGCTGCCACACCACACCAACACCCCCAGCACATCCGCCATGCTTCGGTGAACCTTCCTAACTAATTTGACGTGGCTGCAAGGTCGTACTTGTGTTTTCAGGTAGCAGGCCCATTCCGCCATTGGCGCAAGCTTGAATCTTGCTTGCAACTGCTCCAGGCCTTGCTGCTCCAGCTGCTGCTGTCCCAGGCTACATGGAATTCCCTCGCGCACGCATCCAGGCTCCCAATTCCAATCGAAGGCATCCGCAGTTGCTATAATTAGAAGCCTTGCTACTTCTGTGGTGCACGAAAGGAAGGTGGGACAATTAGTCCCACCTAGGAAGTGAAAGAGCGTCTGCACCCACATAAAGGGCAAAAGTGCAGAAGGCTCTGCACCTCCAACACTGAGGGTGAGGTCCTCCTCCCCCCCTTCACCGGACTCATCTGCAACACTACCCACGCGGACCTGGCCGACCCGACTACCCGACCTGACTTCACTCCTTGCTCACCACACACGCTGGTGAGCTTTGACCCGGGTATGTGTTAGGTCCGATTACCTGACCAGCTAAGGCTCTAGGTGAGCGAGATTGAAATAGAAAGAGAGAAAGAGAGAGGAGAGCTGCGCGAGGTTAGGGGGTTTTTGCTCTAAGGAGTTTGCCTCCAACACTTAGCCAATTCAGAGGAAGAAGAGAAGGTCAGACAAAAGAAGAGAAGAAGAGAAAGAGAAGGATTGCAGAAGAGAAGAAGGAAGAAGCTAAAGAAGGAAGCTAAGGAAAAGGAAGAAGAAAGGCAGAGATAGAGAGGAAGCCAAAGATAGAGAAGAAGCAAAGGTAGAGAAAGAGAAGGAAGGATCAAACACTTTAAGTCGTCTGATTCCTTCATCAGACGATAGAACATTGGCTTATATTGCATATTCACACATTGAATTATTTGGTGATCTACATCACCATTTTACTCCCATATTTTTGCACTCTGATACTGATATATTGCATACTGTTTTAATTCTGAATTGTGATCTTGATTTCTAAATACCAATTTGCTCCCTGTGTTCGACCTCGGAAATCTTTTCGAGTAATAAAATTGTATCTATTTTGAACTCTATTTCGAATGTACTACAACGCAACACTTTTTAAAACCCTACTTAGCGCGATTAACATTTTGGCACCGTTGCCAGGGTGCAACACGCAATTCACCACTATTCTTTGCAGTATTTGATTATATTTGAGCACTAACTTGCCCTATTTGCTTTATTGTGATTTTGCGAGGTACTTCATGAGGAGATCTTCCGCGTAAATCAACCACTCCAGGGCAGGTAACTTCTCTATTCTTCCCTAATCAACCTCCTAATCTTGGGACGACAAAAAGGAAACAATCAATTAGGAATCACCTACCTTATTTTTCATAGTAATTATCATTTAAAAGGCAAGTTTCCTGATTTGTGAAATTTTTTTTCAAATCTCATTGTAGTTGAAGCGATTTTGTTTAGAGATCTTACCCTAAATTTCCTATACCTATTAGGGACTACGCTTAATTCATAATCTTCTTGGACTACACATTTCTTGTTTTAAGAACATTTTTCAAGATCAAAGTGGACTTAGAAATAAATCCAATTAGGGTTTCTACATTAAGGTTTTGGAGTGCTAGTTCACACTTGCCTGCATAAAAAGAAACAAACCCACCCGCATTTGTGTGCTACCCAAGCCCTTGATTGAAATGATCTAATCAAGAAAAACCCTAAAAATAGGCTCTAAACTCACTTGAACCCTAAAATCTTTGGACCTAATAACCTAGGAGTCAAATCAGGGTGATTTCTGGGTCTTGACCTAGAGTCATTCAGTCATCTTTAGGGCAGGTCAGGTAAAGTTGGCCTACATTGTAGGCCAGCCAACCTCCAAGTTAGGTCACAAGTCAAATCAACTGCTAATTCAAGTGAAAACAAAGGCACAAATTAAGATATAAAACTAGTAGACTTAAGAGGTCAAGTTATCCATTCTAGTCTACTTGGACCCTTAGTGACAAGGAAAGTCAAGTAGGGAAAACCCTATAACCCGTGGGGGCGCTCTACCTTGTAGGGGTCTTTGCGGGACTCTCCCTTCCTGGCTGCCCAGGTAATTCTCAGGTAGACGACTTTCTGATCCAGGGGTATCATCCGCCCCGAACCTCTATAGTCATCCAAAAATCTTTGGATGCCTTGATTGGGTCAACATCACATCCAATCCATCATCCCTTATATTTAGAGCACACACACATATTTTCATTGGGAATCTCTTTCAGATCAAATCACTGCATTCTAAACTTGAATTTTGATTCTACATCTTGATTCCACCATTTGATTCAAAAATGCAGCTTGGTTACTTAGGAAAACCATTAAAGAAACCAGAATCTCAAAGATCCATGAAAGATAGAATGGTTGAAGATGCCCTTAGATTTTATGAGATTGATTACAAATCTTCAAAACCAATTGAAGACATTCAGGTTGATGTATCAATAACAATAGCCTTCATCATAAACTGTGCCCAATTATTATTAATAGAAGCAACAAAGGGATCAACCTGGGATATTCTCATAACAGGATACATCGAGATAGAAAAATTGCATAACTTTGAATATCTCCAATGTATGACAAATTCTGTACTTTGGGAAAAACACCAAGATGATCTTGAAAAATGGGAAGAAATGATGAAATTGTTGAAACAAGTTATCGATCAAAAATACCCGTACATACCCTAAACGGTTAATGAAACATCTTGGAATAATATTAAGGACCAACATGATTTCCCAAATCCTGGGTTTGAGACACAAGGTTGTTGTGGATTCCCAACCCAGATGGAATATGATATGCCTGATCTTGAATTTGGTTGGGAGGTCCCAATTACAGGAGAACACAATTTTGAGCCAACACTAGAAAACCAAAACCTTGGCATAGAATTCCTAGACTCCTGTAATATTGAGATTGAATAAGAACCTCTCGAGGGTGTAAATCCCGCCCCTTACTCTGATAAGGTGACCCTTGAAGGCAATTCTGACCTAGATTCTAGTAATTCAACCCACATCCTTAGCCTAGAATCTGGATTTGAATCTTCTTGGGATAATTACAAGGCCCTATATGACGACAATCAAAGTTTGAATTGGTATGATGATTCTGGGCCTTTATTTGATGAATGTCCCTCTCCAACGTCCTCAAAAATATAGATTGATTTTTCGAAAGTCACGCTAATCTATGATACAGAAATCAAGGAGTTGGAAGAGTAGGGTTTTGATTAGGTCTTCCCTACAAGCCAAACACCCGAGCCCAGACCATATAAGGACACATCTTTAAGCTCGGACTCTACAAACAAGCTAGACCCAAGTCAGGTTGCTGAGTCTACATCTTATGATTTACTCTGTGGTGGAACCTCTGATCTTCAATCAAATTCAGAACTTGATTCTCGCAATTTCTCCAACGATTTTGAATCTTACTATGATTTCAGAGAACCATTGTTTCCTGATGACTACGAGCCAATCTACGACCTTAGCACACATGACCCATTCTTCGACTCTGACTCTGAGATCCATAATCCTGAGATCACTGATTTAAACTCAGGTTCCATTGAGATGGAATCATTTCTTTTCGATCCTCAGGAATCATAAACAAGAAGTGCCGAGAGTGACTACAATCCAGAATTCGAATCTTTTCTTGACTTAGATTTTCTTCATCCTATAAACACTCGTCAGGCATTTACCTTTGAGTTTGTTGGCTGCCATGAGCACTCTCTAAATGAACCCACCTTTGAACCCTTACTAGAAGAACCCTCATACACAATTCTTATTGATGCCACCTCCTCTACAAATACAGAACCTATTCAAACCCATTTTCAACCCCGACCCGTAATCGGACTCAATTTCTATTCTGATTCCCCTCTTACTGAGCTGATTGCAGATGATTCGCCTCCACATTTTTATCAGGTTTCAAACATTGATCAAACTACAAATAACATCCCATCCTTCTCTGATCACTCTTGTAGGGTTCCTACATCCTCCACTAATTCTTTTTCATTTAAGGATCCCTACTCTAATCAGGCTTATTCGACTCAGCCAAACCCTAGCTATACACTTCCATACCCTTCTGAGTTCCAAAGTATATGGTGGGTTCCACATCTCTTAATATACATTTATCAACCCACCAGAGTGATTGGGTTTGGGCTACATCATCAGCCTGTTGATCTGAACAAGCACCTGGTTGGACCAACCAGGCTTTTGATCAAGATGCTTGTTCTACAAAACTCATCTGATTTGACCACTCCTCCATACCATTTCTCGTTGGGCTGAAGGTGTTGAATTTAGCGCTTAATGGAGGCAACTCGTCATTCCAAAAATTGAGATCCTTCTGATTATCCTTCTGTACTTCATGTCTATTGCACCCTATGTTTGATTTTAGAACAGTCGATCCCACCTCTGGTACACGTGCCAGAGCTTGAAATCGTCCGCAATAGTCACCTCGACCCGTTCGCCCACCCGATAATCCTGTTCTAATTCTTGAACCCAAAACTATTTCACACCCTCCATTTACAACGAGGACATTGCAAAACTTAGGCATGGGGGGTTGGTAAAGTGCAAGCATACAAAAAATTAAAGTTCGAAAGGGTTCTCACAAAAAAATCACATATTCCAAAAATACCAAAAAAAATAAAAAAATTCTTGAAAAAGAACAAGAAAATGAGAGGAGAGGAAATTTTGATAGCACATCAGTTTTGAGGAGAAAAAGGGGAAGAGTTAAAAATGCCACAAAAAAATGGAGCACAAGTTGAAAAGAAAAGAAAAGAAATAGTCATTAGTAAGAGATTAAGGAATTAACTTAGTTCTAGACCATATCAAAAGAAAATGAAAGGCAAAAAGTGCTAATGAAACACAGAAGAGATTAGTAAGAATGCTGATTTTAGGCCTTTTGGGTTATGTTCATAGGCTTAAAAATTCAAGTACTCGCTAAGATTTGGATAGTCCTTAAGAGGTTGGGGAAAATGCGAAGCTTAAGTATTAGGTCTAAGGCTTAGAGAGTATTCAACCACGTTAATTGACCTCTGGTTTGCGGGACTCGGTAACCTAAGCACCCCAATCAACACACAGTCTGCTTTAGTGCGCTTAAGTATCAAAATCACACAAAGGCATTTAAATCGTTCTAAAAGAGTCGCCTAGATTAGGAGCGGTCGATCAACACAAGTTGATTTGGACGAGTTCCTGATGCGGAGAGGCGGGAAATTCCCCTTAAAGATGTTCAATAACATATTGTCTCCTCGGTGCTTGTCTCATAGGATATCTACATATACTACCAGGGGCATGTAAGCACCCTGTGCTGGTTCAGATGCCATAGGTGACATTATCCCGAAATGTCAATTACCAGGGTCTAGATTTAGCTATAGAACACCATGGGCAGGATTATCTCAAAAGTTATGGTTTTGAGGGTTGCCATGGGTGGTGCTATCTCAAAGCATCGATTACTAGGGACCCTTCGAGAATTAATGATGGGGACTAGGAATCCGATACAGACCATGTTGTTAAGACAATCTGAAGCTAGAAGTAAAAAGAAAAGAGAGAGAAAACTCTCCACAAAGAAAAATTCCTCTGTCTCTCTCATACAAAAATGCACTGCAAACGGAACCAAGGCTAAAATATGTTACAAGCATAGGTGCTTTAACCGTAGAGTGCAACGAACCTTAGGTTAGTTCCTGTGGGCCTTAAAAACCTTCGTAGAAGATTGAGGCTAGAGCTGGTCAGGTCTGGATCTTGGTTGGTACTTGAGTACCTCTAGGCCTACTATCGACATTCTAACCTAATCTATAGAAGAAAGCACACATCACAGTTTTTAACCATCAAAAGATTTCATGGTCTAGAATCAAAGTAAAAACCTTAAAATTTTACTAAGGGACTAGCAAAAGCTACGCATGGGGGTATGATGGGAACACCATCATGAGCCCTAACTAGCTCATTTTGACCCAATGAAGAGAATAAATGCTCCTACATAACCAATTGAAGGTCATAATTCACTGCATAGCCTTTCTAAGAGAAACACAACAAACAAGGGATAAAACTGCAGTTTTACCAATACATTACAACCACGGGTTTTCTCAAGGGCTAAACAAAGGTCAAATGGTCTTAATAAGATAACAAGTGGGTTGGATTTGATAGAAAGGGGTTTGTGTATATTCTATGAATTAAATGACTTCTTGAAACCCTAAAAATAGACCCACTTGATTAACCAAGGTTCTGGTCAACATAAAATTCACCTAAACCCTCTAAAAATCATATAAAAATATTCTCTAAGGTTTAGTACCTTCAATTTGGCCATTAGAACCCATCTTAACCTAGAATGGGGTCTTAGACAGATATTTACCCTAAATTGGGTTTTTGCATAAATTTCCTAGGAAAACGTGATCAAACCCAAAATCCAACTTCACCATTGGATTCCTCAGGTCTAAATTAGGTTTATGCTAAAATTTGGACCCAAGATGAGTTTACCTTAACCTAGTTTGCAAAAAGGTCAAGCTTGATTACCTTTCTAACCCTAACTTTCAAAAACCCTTGCTAACAGCCCCCTAGCTTTCTCGTCATCTTCACAAGTAGGTCCCTCCGCCATTATCGCGGAGGAAACCTACTCTGAAAACCTTTGACAGAGGAGATCTCCTTGATTGCTTGTAGGATCTCTTCCAAACTTGGAAGGAAGATCCTCTGAGAAATTCCTGTCAGTATGAACCCATATTTGAGATTTGATTCCCTCCCAATCTCTCATGCGAACACATGAGAGATGTGGGTATCCTAACAAGCTTCCCTCTCTGGTGACTTTCCAAGCTTGGGGAAGCCCTAATCGACCTTCAGAGCTCTATTTAAAGAAGCCTAGATCGCCTCGATTCCTTCACGCTGAATTTCAGCCATGAATACCTCAAATTCCTCTCTTCTCCTCACGGCCGTAGGCTCCTCGACGTCCGACGACCTTCCCTGCTTCTCGTCATCCTATCACCATACCTGCGACAAATCCATCTTCCCTGACTTCATCCGCATCTCCCATACCTGCAGGCGCCTCTCTCTCTCCATCCTCATCGATCCCACTTCACCAGAGCCACCTTCGTCTCCGACGTCGGCCACACCAGACCCGGCGCTCTCGCTCACCCCCTTCGTCCACTAACTCCCCAGATAAGTTCCCTCTCACCTCTACTTTATCTCCGCATTTA
Source organism: Thalassia testudinum (assembly GCA_037157565.1). Taxonomy (NCBI): domain Eukaryota; kingdom Viridiplantae; phylum Streptophyta; class Magnoliopsida; order Alismatales; family Hydrocharitaceae; genus Thalassia; species Thalassia testudinum. The sequence goes on from JAZHRO010000056.1 coordinate 7,238,703, forward strand.
TTCCACTTCAAATCGACCACTGCCACCCCTCGCACCTTCATCTCCGACCACCAACTCCGGCGAGGCCATCCCACCTCCATAGGCCACCTTAACCCTCACCGACAAGCTCACAACCTCTGCCTCTCTTCACTGATCACTTCCCCTCACTCCACTCACCGTGCCACCCACCCAAATCACTCCCTGAACACACCAACTCACTCACACACAGTGTGCCCTAGGCACGAACGCACATGCACTACCACGCCACGCCAACACCCCCAGCACATCCGCCGTGCTCCGATGAACCTTCCTAAATGATTTGACTTGGCCACGAGGCTGTACTTGTGTTTTCAGGTAGCAGGCCCCATCCACCATTAGCGCAAGCTTGAAGCTTACTTGCAACCACTTCAGGCCTTGCCGCTCTAGGTGCTGCTGTCCCAGGCTGTGCAGAATTCCCTCACACACGCATCCAGGCTCTCAATTCTAGTCAAAGACCTCCACAACTGCTACAATTGGAAGCCTTGCTGCTGCTACGTGCGCAAAAGGAAGGTGAGACATTTAGTCCCACCTCGAAAGTGAAAGAGCGCCTACACCCACATAAAGGGCAAAGTGCAGAAGGCTGTTCGCCTCCAACACTGAGGGTGAGGTCCTCCTCCCCCCCTTCATCGAACTCATCCGCAGCACTGCCCACACGGACTTGGCCGACTCGACTACCCGACCTGACTTTACTCCTCCCTCACCACACACGTCAGTGAGCCTGGATACGAGTATGCGTTAGGTTTGATTATCCGACTAGCTATGGCTCTGGGAGAGAGAGACTGAAATAGAAAGAGAGAAAGAGAGAGGAGAGTTGCGCGGGGTTATGGGGGTTTTTGCTCTGAGGAGTTTGCCTCCGACACTTAGCCAATTTAGAGGAAGAAGAGGAGGTCAAACAGAAGAAGAGAAGAAGAGAAAGAGAAGGATTGCAGAAGAGAAGAAGGAAGAAGCTAAAGAAGGAAGCTAAAGAAAAGGCAGAAGAAAGGAAAAGATAGAGAGGAAGCCAAAGACAGAGAAGAAGCAAAGGCAGAGAAAGAGAAGGAAGGATCAAACACTTTAAGTCGTCTAATTCCTTCATCAGACGACAGAACATTGGCTTACATTGCATATTCATACATTGAATTATTTGGTGATCTACATCACCATTTTACTCCCATATTTTTGCACTCTGATACTGATATTTGCATACTGTTTTAATTCTGAATTGTGATCTTGATTTCTAAATACCAATTTGCTCCCTGTGTTCGACCTCGGAAATCTTTTTGAGTAATAAAATTGTATCTATTTTGAACACTATTTTGATTGTACTACAACGCAACACTTTCTAAAACCCAACATAGCGTGATTAACACCCCATCTTCGAAATAGATCTTGTGAGTACAATAGCTAGGGCTAACTCACTTTAAATCAGAAATTGTCCACCCAATTGCTGCCTAATGTTCAGAAAGAGTTGTAGTCAACCTAAGCTCTTGGTCCCTGGTAAGGTTTGCATTGATAATCACAGGGAAAGTATGATTAGGTCCTAGGAAGACATATTTGAGGTTATTGGATAGAGGTTTCAATTTAGGTGCAGGTGGTACAATGTTTGACAGGTAAGGGAAGGGAGGGAGTTGAGTGACATCAATCTCCTCAAATGGAGGTTGCTGATGGTAATCAGTTCTACAATGTTCTGCAACCTTCAGAGATTGGGAAGGGTCAGGGTAGTGGTCTAAAACTAGTTGAGTCAGATGGTTCTCTAAAGAGCTTACTATCAGCCATTCTTCAACCAAAGTTCCTAAGCTCAAATATGACATCTTTTATCATAGTAACCATCATGAAAATGACATCTTTTTGTAATAGAGAATGTGCATATGGTGGTCTAGAAATAGTGAGAACTTCATCTTTTAAAGGATCTGGTGATCAAATTTTCTTTTGGGGGGAAGAGATAACTTCTCAAAAATATCAACATATTCAAAAAGAATGGTAGCAGCTTCAGCATGTTGAATTGGCTGAGATTTTTGACTCAAATTTTCTGGCTGTAACTGAATTAAAAAAGAATTCTTGATCATCTTGTTCTCTTTACTAGTACCAGTATCAACAAGTAGCTTTAATGGGGTAATAAGAAGGCCTTTTAAGAAGCACTATTTAGATCCCACCCAAAATTTCATTGTAGATGCTCAAAGTTCCCTTCTATGGTACCAAATGTTTTTAGCAATTCTGTGCCCAATACTATATCACATCCCCCTAATTGCAAAACATAGAAATTTATCTTGAATGTGAAGTGTTGCAGCCTAACAACATCTAAACATCTGCCTTCTCTTGTTGATATGGATTTTAAGCGATTTTATAAATGCGTGTTTTTGTCGTTGAGACGTGTAAAATCGATCAACTCTTAAAATTTATAATACCTAGATAGGATGAGTATCTAGGGTCATCCAAGGAGGCCAAATTGTTAATCACAAGAATTGATTCTCTCTCTGACACCTCTCAAATCCACACTTATGTTTTTGTGATTTTGATTTATATTGTTTTTAGGGCTTTCAAAAACAATTGAGTATTTTGATGCAAAGATGAACTAAAGATTAAGCCTATCACTAAACCTAAGTGACAAGAAGTCTTCTCTTCTAAACTCACCCTAGGCAAGTGCACCTAGGATAATTAGAAGAGAAGAGTCTGCTCTACTAATTAACTACAATCATGAAATACACACTAACTCGAAAACTTAAATTAGAAGGCAAAGTGTGATTTGTATTGCTAGTAAATGGAATACATGTAGAAGAATGCTTCTTAATAAAAAAATGAGAAACTAAACTAGCTAGTACAAAGATAAAATAAAGTTGAAGAAGAGAGGGATCCTCCAATAGAAGCTTCAAGATGGCTCTTGCTCCAAGTGTGGTTGCCCCACACTTGAAAAGAGTCCTCCTTGGCTTCTTCTTCTAGTAGTCCTCCTCCGAGTTGACCTCCAATGTGGGTGTCAAACACCTTGCTCCTCCTCTTGCCTAGCCGTCCCCTCTATTAGAGGTTCTCTTCCTCCTTTTGCATGGCACAAGTGATAGGAAGATGGAGAAAGAAGGCACTAAGGGGGCAGGTGGTTGCCCCCTTAATCTTCTCCTTGACTGTGGGTTTAGGTAGTGTAGGGTGGAACTTAACTAATGAAGGAGATGGGAATTATGTGGTGGTAGGGTAGGGTATTTATAGGATGGGAAGGGGGGTGGTTATGGTATTTTTTGGAGGGAAATGAAGGGGTGCTTGGATATTTCTGGAGGAAAAAATGGGAGGGATATGAAGAGGTGTCTTGGTTTTCCTTCCAAAAATACCTTCTAGAAGGTGTTGATTTTGGAGGGAAAAAATTGAGGGTATAGATAGGTTGAAAGGGTAGGTGTAGTGTTGGATTTCAAGGGTTTTGGAGGGAAAAAGTTGGCACCCTTTCTAGGTGGTTTTGGAGGGAATTTGGTGGTGTCTTTTGGTGGTAGAGAGGGGTGAAGGGATGTGTAGGGTTGGCGCCAAGATTGAGGTGGAGTGGTGGTAGCTTAGGTGGACTTAGGTAAGGTTAGCTGTTGGAGCTAGTTAGGTGGGTTTTAGGGTTAGGTTTTGGTGGCCAAAGAGGTGACTAGCTAAGCTAAGCTAGCTTAGCTAGCTTAGCTAGTAGGGAGTAGGGTAGAGAGGTAGAGGGAGCTAGGGCTTTGAAGCCGAGGAGCTAGAAGCAGCTCCCTTAAGCTGCACTGGAGCTTGTGGTTGCTGAAGAGAACTGTAAGGAGCTACCTTAGCTGCCTTAGCTCGCTAGCTCTTTGCTAGTTGCTAAACCAAGCTAAGATGAGCTGGCTTCTGCTGATATGAGTTAAGGTGAGCTGGGTCTAATCTTCCTGGAGATTACCTAGCTAGTTGGAGTAGCTAGCTTAGGTCAAGTCGCTTAACTCAACTATGTTGAGATAAGTTGTCTCTGAGAGCTGGACTTGAGCTGGCTTGAGTTGGTTAAGGTCATCTTCAACTGACTAGGTCTAGCTAGTTGATGGAAGTAACTAGTCCTAGTTAGGTTGACATTCTAGTGAATTATTCTGAGCTGGAGGAGCTGGAATGGAGCTAGGATCAACTATTTCAAGCTAGTTTGAGCTGTCATCCAGCTGAGGTGAGCTGAATGGAGCTGAGGTGAACTTGCTTGAGCTACCATTCAGTTGAGATGAGCTGAATGGAGCTAAAGATGAGTTGATCTAGATAAAATGAGCTGGGATCTAGCTGATAGAAGCTTATTCTTCATCTTCTACCTTCCTGAGTGCCAATGTATGTGGGATTTGACTTTCTATCTATCCCTGACACTCAAGTAAGTGCATCAAGAAGATAATAAAATGCAATGCATGCCTATCCTAAGTAAATGCCTAAATGTAGCCCAAAAACTTGTTTGTGGAGTTAAAACCCTAAGAGATAGATCTCTTTTAGGCTGTAAGAAAGATGATAAATTGGCATTTATCACACCCCCATTGTTATCTTTTGCTAGTCTCTTAGCAAAACTAATTTCACAAAATAGATTTTTGGGTAGGACTAATTTTTTTACTTTTGAGGACAAAAATACGAGACCTTGGTTGAGTGGAAACACGAGAGGTACAGGATTTGTTAATGATAAAACATCGAGATTCCTCTTTGGATCCAAAAGTTAGAAGAATCAGGATCAATATATCTTTCAAAAATTCACAAGTTAACTCTTTGTTAGTTCAAATGACCCAAAATCATTTTGCAGTTAAGATTTTCTTAGCTCTTGAATCTGACTCGCAACTTGCATAATCTTTTAAAACCTTGTGTGAGTGCTTTGTGAATGCCAACATTTATAAGGATATTTATAAGGTCATGTTTTTGAAACTTTTTTTTTGTCTCCCCCATGCTTACTCCTAGCTTAATCCTATAACAGATGTGTGGAGATCATCATTCCCATTATTAATCTCAAAGGGGCTCTGGTTCCAGCACTTCAAGATAGTACTACCCAAGACACCACCCAGGAGCTCACAACCCCAAAACACAATGCGGTGTAAAGGGGCGCTCCAAGAAAACTCAAGCTCTTGCTCCAATGTTATGGGTAGAGCACTATCCAAGACACTTGAGCTGCAAAATTACACCTTAATGCTCTGTCTAAAGATATGAAATATAGATATAGAGCAGCGTCGAGGTGGTAACATGTTGACATCACATCCTCGAAGGAGGCATTTTTCTCCTCTACGATGGGAACTCAAACCAATGATCTGCTTCAAATTTCATTGAGACTAAACAAGGGGCTTCTTTAATTTTTCTAATTTTTTTTTTAGTGTTGTCAGTGTGTGAAATTTGACACAATAATTTTGCAAGGGATGCATGTTTTTGAGTCGAAAACTAAGCCAAATAGTTTCCAAGTAGCAAAAGGAGATCAAGTCGCCCGAATCATCACGAGTACAAGTGGAATTTATAGAAAGATACATGATCTAGTCTAAAAATAGACCCAGAGATTCTAAAAATTGGATCCACATTCTAGTCCCTAGTTTGTTAAAGATTAAATCCCATTGTACCTTAAAATGAATCTTTCAACCTTGGTCTCGATTTTCAAATTTTTCCTCAAAGAGTTTTATGATTTTTCTATAATGGGATGCATGCGAAAGAAAAATTGCATATTTTTAGGTTTTGAAAATCCTAAATTGATTGTCAAAATTTGAAAACACCTCCTATGCTTATGATATGCAATGTCCTCATGCATTAGGAAGGAAAAGATATCACCTTAGTGAGAGCTGGTCAGTTTCAAGATGGTCAAAACCTGGGAAACGAAAATAAAAAGGAAAGCAGGAAAAATGATGGGCTACCTCTCATCTAGTGCTATCTTTTACGCCATTCAACTAGGCGTAAAGCAATGCATGGAAGACGGACAATCATGTAAATAATTGGACACTTGAATGTCCTCAAGAAATATGTCTTCCTCAGGATCCCCTAAAAGATAATTGGTAAAAACATAGGGATCAAAATGAAATGGAAAAATGGAAGAATGACCCGAATCTGGCCATGGTTTGAGTTCATGATGAAAGACAAACTCGGGTGGGTCAGGTGGTAGGTCCAATGGAAAGGGAGTGGGAGAGAAGTCAATGTGATGAAGGGTGGGTGAAGTTAGTGTGGATGTTTTTGGTGATAAATCAAGAAGATTAAAAGAGTGAAAGTCAAACCCTAGTTGATCTAAAATGTCTTAGACCCCATTATCATAATCAAAATATAAATCAATGGTGGTCAAAGCAAAGCAAGAGTTGATCGACATAGATTTCTCAATTACTGCTTCCATTTCAGTATCAGTGCCCTCAAAAAATTCATGATCAATGGACCTCTTAGAAGCTTTGAAAATATCTATTGAGATAGTCTACTTACTACAACTTATATCCATTTTTTCGGAATGACAATTGATATTAGCTTTCGTAGTAATAAGAGAAGGTCTTCCAAGGATGACATGGGCATTTGTGAGAGCCTCAGGTACCTCTATGTCAAGGACTAGAAAATCAATTGGAAATAGATAATTCCGGACCTTGATAATAATATCCTTGACAACTCCCCAAGGTTTAATGGTAGATCGGTATGCCAATTGTAATTGAACCTTAGTAGGTTTAAAGTTACCGAATTGGAATTCCCCAAATAAGACCATGGGGATGAGATTAATAGAGGCACCTAAGTCGAGACGGGTAGGATCAAAGGTGGTGTCATTTATGACAATCGAAATGAGTGGTGCACCCAAGTCCTTTTTCATGGGAGGTAGCTTGCTCTGTACAACTGAGCTCATTGTCTTAGAAAGGACCACCCGCCCTAGATTCTTGTCCTGCCGATTTGGTGTATATATTTCTTTAAAAAATTTAGTGTAGGTAGGGGTTGGTTAGACTCGAATAGGTTGTGTTAATATGGTGAAATTACCGTTGAAGTTAGTATAGTGGGTTAACCTAAATCAAGTCTGACCATCTTTCACAAAATTTTTTTTAACCTGGCCTACTAATTTTATTTTGATCACTTTTAGCCCTAGGGTCGATCTCAAGGAGGCAGGAATTAAAGGTGAATAAGTTTCTACGCCTTTCCTAAAATGAATCTCTTCTGTGTGTTTATTATGTTTTTGGTTTTTCTTTTTCTATTTAAGATTTTTTTGTTGATAACATTATCCTTGAGGCACACCCTCAAAATCAGGTCCTTGGGTTTGAGCCAAATTGTTCTTGGCTTTAAGCCAACTTAGGGTTCCCAAGAGAACTAGCCCAGCTATTTTCGAGTACCTGCAAGACAAGAATTATCTTTTCTCTTTTACTCTTTTTTTTTATCTTTTTAATAGCAAGAAACAAAAGAGAAATACAAACAAGGTAGGTTGCTTGTAGAGAAATAAATACAGTCTCTATATATATAGATATATATATATTATATATATAGGGGTGGGGGTGGAAGTGGAAATGGTGTGTAGCACAGTGTCGAGTTGGTCCACATCTAGTAAGACGTAACCAACAAGACAAAGTGTTGCGTAGAGTGTGGGATGGATGTGTGGGAGTGTGTGCGGAGGCGCTTGCTTTACGCGGGTATCGAGGAATATCAGCAACTAGTGCAGATATTCCCATGATATAATGCGTGGTAGAGTGACTAGTGCAAGGGCGTATGGATACAGGTAGGTGATATATATATATATATATAGGGTTATGACTATATAGGTATATATGTAGTTATGTATATATATAGATATGTAAATATATATGGATATATGTATATATATATTTATAAATAGGTATATATATATTTATATCTATATGGATATATATATATAGTAATATATGTATATAGATATCTTTATGTATATATGTATATAGATATTTTTGTATAAGTATTTATGTATATAGATATACGTAGGTATATATGTATATATATAAATAAATATATATATGTAGATATATATATTTATGTATATATGTGAGTGGATATATAAATATATGTGTATGTACGTGAGTTTATAAGGGTGCGAGTGTGCGTACAAGTGTGTGTGAGAGAGTACACGTGAGTGTGTACAAGTGAGTGTGTGTGTGCGTGTACTGGCTGGTGTACGCTAGAGGAGTGTGAGAGAGAGTGGGCGAGTTAAGTCGTCTGGCGGATGCAGGCATTGTCTGGTGGCCAGGGCATGCGCAGGCGCATAAGGGCTGCACGGGCGCTGAAGGGAATGCGCGCGCTATCGTCGGACGTAGGCAGGTGCGGGAGTGTGAGAGAGAGGGCAATGCAGCGCACTACATAGCGCAGCACACTGCACTGCTCGTGGGAACGGGTGCGGGCGTAGACACGGGCGCAGGAGCAGACGCAGGAACGCACTCGCGTGACTGGCTGGAGGTGGTCGCGAGGAGGAGAGAGAGGGCACGGTGACCGAATAAGTGAGAAACAAATCGATCACCGCACTGCAGCCGCGTGAGGTCCTATCTACAGAGTAAGGGCAAAAAGGTGACCGACTGATTCTCTAGAAACCGACTGGGCCGCGAGTGGGGGTTTGCGACAAGGTGCATGGAGAGGGGCGAGGGCGACCGGCTGGCATGCGTAGAGCACACGGAACAGGCGCCTGAGGTGAGCGCGATGGCCTACACTACTTCAGGCGGCCGCTGTTGCTGCTGGAGCTTCCGAGCTTGAAGATCTGATAATGGCTGCGAGGGTGTTCAGCGGTGAAAACAGAGGGTGAAACCACCACGCCCACCTACTCTCGAAGGAGTTGGGCGGTGGTGGAACTCACAGTGGTGGTCGTAGGACCACTGTGAGCTTGCTCCTGCCCGCAGTGTGTCTCTTTAGTGGAAGAGGTACTGTGTATGGAGGGGAAGAGGGGAGGAGATTAGCTTAGAGGAAGGTGTCTATAGGTGGTGTGTGTTCTAGGATCCTTGCGCAAGGGAGAGCGCAAGGCTATTTAAAGAAGCAGGAGCCTGCCACAACCATGCTGCCGGCATCACCTGCCCAGCCATGTTACTGGCAGAGGAATGGCGTGAAGAGGCGCAAGCCCCACGCCCTGCAGCTGCGCGGAGAAGAATTCAAAGTCAAAAATAAAAAAAATGAAAATGGCAAATTTGCAATGCAGCCCTTGATGAAGACGTGAATTACATGGTCAATTATTCACTCTCCTCCCCTCTTTTAAAAGAAAAGCATGCATGTGTCTATGTATAAATGCCACTATTGCTACATAAGATGCAATGGTAGTGCTAGGAAATAACACAAGATGGCATATTTATTGGTGTACTTTTGCTGTGCAATCATACCCCCATGCCTATCTTTTGTTAGTCCCTAGCAAAACATTTTGTATTGTATCTAGAAATGATCTTAAGCTAAAGATTTTCTTCATGGGTGTGTTTACTTGCTGGATATTGTGAGAACCAATTGCAGAGAAGACTACCAGTACTTTAAGTATTATATGACATAGACCATCTCTCGACTAACCTGGACTCTTGGTATTTAAACCTTAAGTACTATTTCCAGGACTCAGAAGGTTTTTGCCGTACTCGAGAGCTCAAGATATTATGATTTGTGCATAGTGAAGGATCAAGACTGACTAGATGAACATTAAGACTTAAGCCCAGGGTTTCACGAATCTTTAAGTGCAGGTTGGTCCCAGTTTCAGCTTATGTCTTCGGATTGACCCTTAAAAAGGTGACGGAAAACTCAACCCTCAATCATTTTTTTTGTGGCTCAAAGAATATATGGTAGAAATAGGGTATTTGTAACTTGCCCTGAAACATTTTGAGGCAGAAGAATTTACAGACATTTGCGAGATATACTGACTTATTTGCACAGTTTTTTTTTTTTTTGAAACAAGTGTCAGTATATCTCTTACAACTTTATTTGGAATAGCACATTTTTTTTTTTTGGTGGGAGAGTTTCTTTTTGGTGGAAAGAGTTTCTCCTAGACACATGACTAAAGCCTGGGATAAAAAGTCTACCTACGCGCATACGTAAGGACTCCACCTTCCCTAATGAACACTAGGGTTGAATCTTATGTTCACCTGGTCTTTCTTGATATGTGTAGTGTGAACCAAGATTACTTAGGCTCTCGAGTAGAAGCAAACCAACGGATCCTGTACTTGTGTCTCAAGTACAAGAATACGTCCTTAGTTAGGAGAGATTCCAATCTATCTTATCAATGTTCAAGTGAATTAAGCCGAGCCTGAGCGAATCAAGCTCCTGTGGCCTGGAAAGTCTTTAAAACAGTGGTTAAATATCCATAAACACTTATTGTATTTTTGTTTCAACCTTCAGATCATTACTAAACACCCTTTTTTTTTTTTTTTTGCTATGTACATATTTATAGATGGATGGAAGCTGCATGATACCATATAATACCCAGATCCTATGGATGCCTATCCACCCCCCCATACCAAACGATGTTATGTCCTCATATGCATGCAGGGTAGAGGAAGGTCCAAAGATCGGGGAAGGAGAGCTGAGGTGCAAGGTATATAGTAGGGTGGTAGGGTGGGTGGTGAAGTGAAAAGGTGCGAAGTGAAGTGTACGTGATAGTGGAGGAGTGTTGTTGGGGTGCCTCCCAACGAGCGCTGCATTTAACGTCGCCAGCTGGACTTAGAATGAGGCATGAAATTAGTTACCCTCCAGCAGGGCAACAATTTCTCCAACGGGGGCAGGTTCATGAGTAAGATAAAGTTTTAAACGCTGCCCATTGACCGTAAATTTATGCCCAGATTTGGGATCTTCAATTTCAACGACCCCGTTGGGAAATGGTCTCGAGACCAGGAAGGGACCAATCCATTTGGACTTCAATTTCCCAAGAAAGAATTTGAGCCGGGCATTGTAAAGCCAAACTTGCTGAGATGGCTCAAATTCCTTCCGTCGAATTCGACTGTCGTGAAAAGCCTTAGTGTGTTGCTTGAAAGTTAAGGCAGAATCGTAGGCTTCACGAGGGAGCTCTTCTAGCTCTTGGAGTTGGAGTTTCCTTTCTCAACCACATAGGTCTGGGTCGAGGTTACATTGGCAAACCGCCCAATAACCACGGTGCTCCAACTCCACGGGAAAATGACAACGCTTCCCGTAAATAATTCTATAAGGAGACATACCTAGGGGAGCCTTGAAGGCAGTCCGATACGCCCAAAGTGCGTCAATCAGCTTGTCGAACCAATCCTTACGGTCAGGCCAAACCATTTTCTGGAGAATTTACTTGATTTGCCGGTTCGACACCTCAACTTGGTCGTTCGTCTGAGGATGATATGGAGATGCGATACAATGGTGGACTCCATATTTCCTCAGAAGTGCCCGAAAAGAAGCATGGGTAAAATCGCTTCCTCCATCCGAGATAATGGCTCGAGGGATCCCAAAGTGTGCAAAAATGTGGTCTTTGACAAATCGAGTGGATATGACATGGTCAGCATGGCGCGTGGGAATAGCCTCGATCCATTTCGAAACATAATCAACAACAACGAGGATGTATTCGAAGCCATTGGAAGGAGGAAAGGGACCCATGAAATCGATACCCCAAATGTCGAAGATTTCAGCAGCTAGGATGGGTTGTAAGGGCATCATGTCATGACGTGACATTGACCCTAACGACTGGCACCTAGTGCAATGTTTGGCATAATTGTGTGCATCCTGGTGGAGGGCCAAAAGAAATCGCACTGTAACACCTTGGCTGCAGTTTTCCTCCCAGAGAAATGGCCTCCGCAGGCCTGATCGTGGCAAAAGGATAGCACACTGGGGAATTCGCTGTCAAGAATACAGCGACGGATGATCTAGTCAACACCTATTCGAAAAAGTAGTGGATTATCCCAGAAATAATACTTTGCTTTTGCAATGAGATGCTCATGATTGGTTGGCCTGGATAGGTTGTTAATATGGAGATTTTATCGTTGAAATGTGTATAGTGGTTAACCTAATTTTGACCTAACCATCTCTTTACAAAAAATTTTTAACCTGGCATACTTGATTTTATCTTGTCACTTTTAGGCCCAGGGTCGAACTCAGGGAAATGGGGTTACAAGTCTAGTTTCTACGCCTTTCCTACAACGGGTCTCTTCTGTTCGTTTATTGTGTTTTTGGTGTTTTCCTTATTTAGATTTTTTTCTGGTAATCTTTGTCCTTGAGGTACACCCTCAAAATTGTGTTCTTGGCTTTGAGCCAAAATTGAGTCAAAAATGGGTCTTGCTATTCGCAAGACGGGATACCTGCAAATCAAAGATTATCTTTTCTCTTTTATATATATATATTTTTTCTTTTTGATTATCAGGAGAGCGAAACAAAAATAACGTAAATATAGTATATATATATAGGTATATATTATGTATATAAAGGGGTGGGGGTGGAGGCAACAATGGAGTATAGCACGATGTCGAGTCGGTCGTCGTCTAGAGAGACACAACCAACACGGCTAGGTGCCGCGAGGAATGTGGAATGGATGGTGGAAGATGTATGCGACCACGCTTTTTGTACGCATGTATCGGGGAATATCAGCAACTGGTGCAGATATTCCCGCGATACAGCGTATGGTAAATAATGTGAAAATATATATATATGTATGTATATAAGTAAATATATCTATATGTATATATATAGTTATAAATGTATAGGTATATATGTATATGTAGATATATATATGTGTGTGTGTGTGTGTATATGTATATATATATATATATGTATGTATGTATATATGTATAAAGCTATATATGTATATATGTATATGTATATAAGTATATATATATATGTATGTATATATGATACTATATAGATGTATATATATATATGTATAATAATAATATATGTATATGGGTATATGTATCTAGATATGTAGATATATGTACATAGTTATATAGATATATATATGTATATATGTATGTATGTATATATATATATAAGTATATGTATAAGTATATAGATATATGTATATATATATATATATATGTATGTATACTAATACATAAGTATATAGATACTACTATGTATATAAATATAAGTATATATATATATATAGATATATGTATGTATATATATATATATGTATATATATGTTACTATATATAAGTATACATATATATATAAGTTTATAATAGTGTTTATGTGTGTGTGGGTGTGTGTAAGTGTTGGTGAAGGTGTGTGTGTGCATCGGTGTAATGTGTGCTGTGAGTGAGTGAGAGAGAGAGAGAGAGAGCGGGGAGAGAGAACGCAAGAGAGAGCGGGAGGGGGGACGCAGCCGCAGCTCCTGGAGTGACGATAAGTCGTCTGCAGATGGCGGCTGTCGTCTGGAGGTCGCAGGCTCACGGGTGCATACTCGCGCAGAGGAGATGAAGAGTCTGCATCGACCTGCTGCGAACACGGAGGCTCGTGACAGTGCACGCGGGGCTCTGTGGGTGCTGGCAGGGAGGCGGGAAGAGGGCCTAGCCGGCCACAACAGTGCACGCAGCGGCCGGCTGTGGGCGCGAGGGCGGGCGACAGAGCGGACGAACGGAGGCAAGGAAGACCTGCAGGCGCGCACGGAGGTGCTGGGGCACCTGCAGTTGCTTGCGGAGGCTGCGGGGGTCGCTACTGCTGCTGCTGCTGCCGCCACTTAGTTGCTGCTGCTACTACTTCAAGCTTCAGACCTTGAAGCGGCAGCCATGGCGAGAAGTTGCAAGAATGAGAAAACAAAAAAGAAAGCCACCACGCCCACCGGCTCTTTGAAGAGCTGGGCGGTGGTGGTCTCACTGTGGTGGTGTGCACCACAGTGAGAGCTCCTGCTCGTCGGGTATCTCCTCGAAGGAGGACCGACGTATGGAGGGGCGGATGGTGGTGGTGATGAGTTGAAGGTGGTCTTTTTTTCTTGCTGCAGCCAGCCCCCTTGAAGAGATGGAGTCGTGGATTTTTATAGGAGAAGAAGGTATGGCTTCATGCATGGCTGCTGCAGGGAGAGGGAGAGAATGGCAGCCGCAGGGAATGGGTTGGCAGGGACGAGCTGCATGGGAAGTTGCAGCAGCCGTAGGGAAGGACAACAGGGAGAGGGTGCGAGAAGTTGCATGCATGCAGCCGTAGGGAAAAAATAGAAATCAAGAGGAAATAAAAATAGAGAAGGGAATTTTTGCAAAGAGGCACTTGAGGAAAAAAGTGAATTATGAAGCCATTTATTTCAATCTTCTCTCCTCTTAATTAAATGCATGAATGCAAGTATTTTTACAAATGCAACTACGGAATCCTAGTGTGCATAGTTAATGCTAGGAAATAGCATAAGAAAGCATTATTGCAGGCATATTTTGAGGTGCAATCAGCTCACGCTGGTTTTTAGGCCAGCCACGTGGAAGGGAACCTGAAGCAAGGTAATTGGCAATGTTGGCATACCAAGGTCCACTTGCCACATTAATTGCCAATAGGTGCTCATCGGGAAAAGCCTCATTGATTGGCAGGGTAAGTCCAATGTGGTCAGGGTCTAGTCTTGAAAGATGATCAGCCACAACATTCTAGGCTCTGGCCTTATCGCGGATCTCAATGTCAAATTCTTGGAGCAGAAGGATCCAACGAATCAACCTAAGCTTGGCATCCTTCTTGTGCATGAGATGGCGAATGGCCGCATGATCAGTGAATACAATAACATGCGAGCCCAGAAGGTAAGAGCGGAATTTCTCCAGCCCAAAGATGACCGCCAGTAGTTCTTTTTCAGTGGTTGTATAATTACGCTGGGCCTCGTCCAACGTCTTACTGGTGTAGTACACCACGAAGGGGTGTCTATCGCGTCTTTGTCCCAGGATGGATCTGACTGCATGGTCGGAACCGTCACACATGAGTTCAAAGTCGAGGAACCAATCAGGTGGCTGGAGAATAGGGGCCTTGGTGATAGCATCATGCAGCTACGTAAATGCTCGTATGCAGTTGGGGCCCATATCAAAGGGTACGTCGGTCGATAGGAGATGAGTTAAAGGTCTAGAAATCTTGGAGAAGTCTTTGATGAATCTCCTATAGAAACTGACGTGTCCCAAGAAGGAGTGGATTTGTTTGACAAAGCCAGGCATAGGTAAATCAGCAATTACATCAAGCTTAGCTCTGTCAACCTCGATACCCCTGTCGGAGATGATATGCCCGAGAATAATTCCCTCATGTACCATAAAATGACTTTTCTCCCAGGAAAGCATGAGGTTCACATCAATACATCTCCAAAGGATACGGGTCAGGTTGGCAAGACAGTCATCAAAAGAGGGTCCAAAGACCGAAAAGTCATCCATGAAAACCTTGAGAAAGTCACCCACCATGTCATGGAATATCACCAGCATGCATCTCTGGAAGGTTGCTGGCACATTACAAAGTCCGAACGGCATCCTTCTAAAAGCAAAGGTGCCGAAGGGGCAGGTAAAGGTGGTTTTCTCTTGGTCCCTGGGGTCAATTGCCACCTGGTTATATCTAGAGAATCCATCCAGGAAACAGAAAAATTTATTTTGTGCTAACTACTCCAGGATTTGGTCAATAAAAGGTAGCGGAAAGTGATCTTTCTTAGTTGCAGCATTAAGTTTCCTATAATCTACACACACTCTCCAAGATGTAGGAGTGCGTGTAGGGATGGATTCGCCCCTGTCATTGACACAGATGGTGAGTCCTGCCTTTTTGGGCACGACATGAATCGGGCTCACCCAGGGGCTATCGCTGATCAAGTAGATTATACCTGCATCCAGCCACTTAATAATTTCCTTTTTAACAACCTCCCACATGTTAGGGTTGATACGTCGCTGCATCTTACGGGAAGGTCGAGCCTCCTCCTCCATATATATACGGTGAGTACAATAGGAGGGGCTAATGCCAATTAAGTCTGATAAGGACCATCCAATGGCTTCCTTGTGTTCCATAAGGACCTTTGTTAGTTTGCACTCTTGCTCCCTGGTCAGTTTTGAACTAATGATTACAGGGAGCATTTCATTTGGTCCTAAGAAAACATAATTAAGAGTATCAGGCAACACTTTCAGCTCGGGAGTGGATGGTGAAAGATTTGGCATTTCTTGGGAGGAGAGTGTCCCAAGTGGATTAGAAGAAAACATGGCAGGAGGAAGAAGTTGGCCCTCAGATTGGCCAAGAAGAGGGGCATCTTGGATTGATGGATCCAAAAAAGGATAGCCCCAGTGAGTAGTATGTGGGCTCAAGGTCCCAGTGTGGAGTTGTAATTCTACCTAATTTGGCGGGAAAGAAAGGGCAATCTTGTCTTCAAGAGTGTGGACCGGTGGTGAGTAGCCCGAATATGACTCAGACCACGAGGTATGGGAAGCGGAGAAAACCTCGTCAGAAGTCTGGTCAGGAGAAGGTACGGAAAAAGGGAGGGATGGGGGAATGTCACAATATGTGTTTGTCAAGCAATCGTCTGTGTTTAAAGGCAATCCACAGCAGTCAAAATAGGTCCCTATTAGTCCGATACACGCGCTGACGGCCATGACCTCGTCAAACGTGTCATCCTCGATGTAATCGCAATCAAAGTTCTTGGCTGCCTGAAGATGTTAAGCTTGAGCTTCTCAGATCCAACGGCAATCTCAGTACAGCCTGACTCGCAGTCGATATATGCGCGGGCTGTGGCCAAGAAAGGTCGACTAAGGATGATCGGATAATCAGAAAGTGAGCTAGGAACTTCCATATCCAAAACAAGAAAGTCAACAGGAAAACAGAGACTGTTGACCCTAACCACCATGTCTTCCACCACACCCTTTGGTATTTTGACAGAACGATCTGCCAACTGTAACGTGACAGGGGTGGGTTTCAGATTTCCTAAGGAAAATTTCTCGAGCATGATGGTTGGTATAAGATTGATGGAAGATCCTAGATCAAGCAGAGCACGGTTAAAATTGCAGCCTTGGATGCTACAAGAAATAAGCGGTGTGCCCGGATCTTTCTACTTCGGTGGTAGATTTGACAGTATAGCACAACTCGCATGAGGTGAGAGAACCACTGGATTCTTTATTTTCTTTGATTGTCGCCTGGGTGTAGTGTAGTCTTTGAAAAATCAGGCTACAGTAGGTATGTGGTCGATAGCTTCTAACAGGGGTACCTTGATTTCAACATCCCTAAATAAATTACGCAGGTTATCAAAGGCCTACGTATCCTTTTTCTTGCTTTTGGCTCCCTCAATAGAGCCTCAGGGAATGGGACCGATTCTTGCACTAATTTAGGTGTATCATCCTCTCGTGAATGCGGTGCGCATCCCGAATGAGAGGGCAATGAAAAAGATGGGCCAGGATCAGGTCGAGGTGAATCGACAGTATGCTTATCACTCCTCGTAGTAATCGCATTGGATGTTGCAGGTCCAGTGGGATCATAAGGCGGAGGAGGGTTCATAATAGGGACATAAGGGTGAGGTGTAGTTGCTACGGGATTAGCCTGAAATCCCGGTGGAATGCTCGGTGCTTGCAGAATATGATGAATCTGCCCCTGAGAAGGTCATACCTGTGGTTGAGGACACAGGGTACGAAATTTCGCAGGTTGGGAACAAGTTGGGCTAGAAGAGTGCCCTGAGATCGAGTCACCATGCATAGTTGATTGATCTTAGCATTTTGCTACTCCAATTGGTGCTAAAGAGAGGTCATATTCTCTTCATGGTGCTTAGACATTTCCATCATCATTCACATCAATTTATCAAGAGGACTTGATGCGTGTTCTGTTTGCGGTATGCAAGGCCCCGATGGCAGATTCACCACAAGATTAGACTGGGCCCTTGGGATGACGGGTGCAGACGGTCGCATTGGCCCACCCGTGGGGTTTTGGTGTTGTGGGTTGCTGGACCACGCGAAGTTCGGATGATTTCACTACCCTGGGTTATAAGTGGCAGAGAACGGGTTGTTCCCTAGGGCGCAAGCGTCTTCTAAGCCAGAAGATGAGTCCGCAAGTAAATATGCATCTGAGCACACGAAGACTTGGTCCTCCGTGTCAAAATACTGGCTTGCAGAAGCCAGATCCACATCACTTACCGAATCGCTCAATGCGACGCTCGGTAAGGAAGATCTCACAGGATTTTTGGAGATAAGCCTAGCGTTGGAAGGATTAGGATTGTAACAAAGTGGTGAGGTGGGGGTGTTTGCCATAGAACAGGTGGGATTGGCCAGAAGCTCGTCCAGCTTCTTGTGCACGACGGAGACTTCATCCAATTTCTATGAGATAAGGCTAAGATCTGTGGATGAATGGGAGGGTCCCGTGTCAACTTTGTGAACATTACGGGGCAGGCTGGTACGATTAAAGGCGATAATGGAGGTATTGTTCATTGAGTTTTCACTCATGTTTTCAAATAATTCGAATGCTCCATTCTCATCTTTATTCATGAAATTTCCTTTGCAGGAAGTGTCTGCAATCTGCTTCAAAGTCTCATTTAGCCCATAATAGAAAATTTGGGCTATATGCCACTTAGGCAGACTGTGGTGCGGACACTTCCGGAGGAGGTCATTATACCTCTCCTAAGCCTCATGAAGCTGTTCGTCGTTTTGTTGCGTAAAGGAAATTATAGCACGGCGAAGCGCATTGGTTCGCCCGATTGGGAATAATTTCTTGAGAAATGTTGTTCGCATCTCTTCCCAAGAATGGATGGTTCTCCCAAGGGTGCGTAACCATTGCGACGCTTTATCCTACAACGAAAAATGGAGTATTTTCATGAGGACAATTGGTAACCCGATGTTTCTTGGTTTAACCGCTTCAGCCAATCAGGTTAGGTCTTCCAAATGGAGAAAATGATCTTCACTTGCAAGACCATGGAAGTGAAAGTTAATTAGGCCAATTATATTGGGTTTCAATTCAAAATCGTCCCCGCCCATGGGGACCCGAATTTGTCTTATGGTCTCTATAATAGCAGGATTTTGATAAGAGCTAAGAGACCTAGGCTCCTCCTGTTCGGGAGGGTTCTACATTTCCTCCAAGGTTTCCCTAATGGCTTCAATCTGTTCATTATACATTTCCATTTAGGCTTGGAGGCGGGTTATGGGATCCATGGCTCCACCACCTGGTGGGATTTGAGGGGGGCATTTCCTCCCTCGAGATTTGGGGGTGGGTGTGCAACCATGTTTGTGGAGGAGGATGACGATTCAGTTTCTTTCCTTCTAGAATTATCAGACAATTCAAACAATTCAGGGTTTTGTGACCTCCTCCCAAACATGCACTACCGCAGGAAGAATTGGGGAGATAAGAAGGGAAAAAGGGGATGAGAGAAATGATGCCGCAAAGGTACACTTGATGATAAATCAAGGCAATCAAAGTCCTAACCTCTACAATGTACCCTTAGACCTAAAGATCTACGTTACCTACTATCACAACCTACGGAACCAAATGCGAGCACCACGGAACCACCGGGCCAGATTGAAAGGCCGTTTGCCCCAGTCTTAGAAACCCGATAGCACGTAGGAACCCACACCAGCACGTAGGCGCTACACGCAGGTAGTTAGACCTCCAATCCTTAATAAGGGTCAAGTTGCTACCAGTTTTAATTAGAGGCTTAGGATCAAGTGCTTCAGGAATGTGAAGGGCATTATATATAGGTAATGCCCAAGTGCATTGATTTTAGAAAGTGTGTAGACCAAGCATGCAACGGGGAAATCTCCCTGAATTGAAGTTTTAGTTGGTGAATGGTTTTTAGAATTTCAGACTTAAGTAGTATGTATTTTAAGATTTCACTGAGTTACCAATTCAACCAATCTTCGGGTTTTGAGAAAATACAAGTTCTTCAATGCCCAACAAACCCTTCTTCAATGTGAGTTGGTTAATGCATGCTAAAAATGCAATGGGCTTCCCTGGGTGGAAATTTCTATGTGTGGATGCACGAGTCAATTTTAAGTTAGTGTGAAAGGGAGCCAAAGCACTTCAATTCAAGTGCTCCCAATCACCAAAATGATTTTCCACACACAAGGCTCAACCGCAAGATAATGTAAAGAAAATCAAAGTGTTGGGGTTGAAATATTTAGGATCAAATCTAAGGCACGTGAAAGGTCGTGGTGGGGTTGGAATCAACTCAATTCCAAGTCTCCCCACCAAAAAATGTGATCCCGAATTGTGGATAAATGAGGCAAGGAGGGATGGCAATCAATTTATTTAATCTTGCCTCAAAGAGTACTTCACACGACGAAAGATTCAAGAATCAGGATTCTTGGATCTTCGCTATGCGAAGTTTGGTGGGAAATCCCGGGGCGGTGGGGGTGATAGCAGACAATCAAGCAAGTGATTTTTAATCCACTTGCCCCAAGAAATCCCAAGAAGTGGTTTTAGGTTTTTTTTTTATTTAGGTGACAAGTTAACCTAAGTTGCTAAGAGAGAGAGACCTACCTTTTCAGCAACGTGGGCGAAGGTCCAGTGCGATGCCGGCGACTTCACACTCTCGTTTCCACCTTGGATCTTCCCACGTCTCCGACTTCCTCTGCTTGCATCCTCCTTGCAACTGGTTTACCTGCACACCAATAAACAAAAACACCCATGAAGAGAAGGGTGTGAGAAGAGAAAATCAAAGGAATGGAGTAGAAACTTACCTCAATGCGCACCTCCTCGACAACGGCTCCAGAAAAAGATGTGGTTGGACTCGAATAGGTTGTGTTAATATGGTGAAATTACCATTGAAGTTAGTATAGTGGGTTAACCTAAATCGAGTCTAACGATCTTTTACAAAAAATTTTTTAACCCGGCCTACTTAATTTTATTTTGATCACTTTTAGGCCCAGGGTCGATCTCAGGGAGGCAAGAATTAAAGGTGAATAAGTTTCTACGCCTTTCCTAAAATGAATCTCTTCCGTGCATTTATTATGTTTTTGGTTATTCCTTTCCTATTTAAGATTTTTTTGTTGATAACATTGTCCTTGAGGCACACCCTCAAAATTAGGTCCTTGGCTTTGAGCCAAATTGTTCTTGGCTTTGAGCCAACTTAGGGTTCCCAAGAAAACTGGCCCTGCTATTTTCGAGTATCTACAAGACAAGGATTATCTTTTCTCTTTTACTCTTTTTTTTTATCTTTTTAATAGCAAGAAACAAAAGAGAAATAAAAACAATGTAGGTTGCTTGTAGAGAAATAAATACAGCCTCTATATATATAGATATATATATTATATATATAAGGGTGGGGGTGGAAGTGGAAATGGCGTGTAGCACAGTGTCAAGTTGGTCCACTTCTAGTAAGACGCAACCAACAAGACGAAGTGCTGCATAGAGTGTGGGATGGATGTGTGGGAGTGTGTGCGGAGGCGCTTGCTTTACACGGGTATCGGGGAATATTAGCAACTGGTGCAGATATTCCCGTGATATAATGCATGGTAGAGTGACTAGTGCAAGGGTCTATGGATACAGGTAGGTGATGTGTATATATATATATATATATATATATAGGGTTATGACTATATAGGTATATATGTAGTTATGTATATATATAAATATGTAAATATATATGGATATATGTATATATATATATTTGTAAATAGTTATATATATATTTATAACTATATGGATATATATATATATAGTAATATATGTATATAGATATGTATATGTATATATGTATATAGATATATTTGTATAAGTATCTATGTATATAGATATATGTAGGCATATATGTATATATATAAATAAATATATATATGTAGATATATATATTTATGTATATATGTGAGTGGATATATAAATATATGTGTATGTACGTGAGTTTATAAGGGTGTGAGTGTGTGTACAAGTGTGTGTGAGAGAGTACATGTGAGTGTGTACAAGTGAGTGTGTGTGTGCGTGTACTGGCGGGTGTACACTGGAGGAGTGTGAGAGAGAGTGGGCGAGTTAAGTCGTCTCGCGGATGCGGGCGTCGTCTGGTGGCCAGGGCATGAGCAGGCGCATAAGGGCTGCATGGGCGCTGAAGGGAACGCGCACGCTGTTGTCGCACGTAGGCAGGTGCAGGAGTGGGAGAGAGAGGGAAACGCAGCGGACTACGTAGCACAGCGCACTGTGCTGCGCGCGAGAACGGGTGCGGGCGTAGACGCGGGTGCAAATGCGGGAACGCGCTCATGTGACTGGCTGGAGGCAGTCGCAAGGAGGAGAGAGAGGGCACGGTGACCGGATAAGTGAGAAACAAACCGATCACCGCACTGTAGCTGCGTGAGGTCACGGCTACAGTGTAAGGGCAAAAAGGTGACCGGCTGATTCGTATGAAATCAGCTGGGCCACGGGCGAGGGTTTGCGACAGGGCGACCGGCTGGCGTGCGTAGAGCACACGGAATAGGCGCCTGAGTTGCATGCGGTGGCCTGCGCTACTTCAGGCGGCCGCTGCTACTGCTGGAGCTTCCGAGCTTGAAGCTCTGATAATGGCGGTGAGGGTGTTCAGCGGTGAAAATAGAGCATGAAACCACCACGCCCACCTGCTCTCGAAGGAGTTGGGTGGTGGTGGAACTCACAGTGGTGGTCGTGGGACCACTGTGAGCTTGCTCCTACCCGCAGTGTGTCTCTTTAGTGGAAGAGATACTGCGTATGGAGGGGAAGAGGGGAGGAGATTGGCCTAGAGGAAGGTGTCTGCTGGTGGTGTGTGTTCCAAGCTCCTTGCGCAAGGGAGAGGGCGAGGCTATTTAAAGAAGCGGGAGCCTGCCATAGCCATGCTGCCGGCATCGCCTGCCCAGCTATGTTGCTGGCAGAGGAATGGCGCGAAGAGGTGCAAGCCCCATGCCCTGCAGCCGCGCGGAGAAGAATTCAAAGTCAAAAATAAAAAAAATGAAAATGGTAAATTTGCAATCCAGCCCTTGATGAAGATGTTAATTACATGGCCAATTATTCACCCTCCTCCCCTCTTTTAAAAGAAAAGCATGCATGTGTCTACGTACAAATGCCACTATTGCTACACAAGATGCAATGGTAGTGCTGGGAAATAACACAAGATGGCATATTTATTAGTGTATTTTTGTTGTGCAATCAGGGGTGTACTTGATGGCATCTAGGAGGGGGATGTTAATCTCGACTTGCCTAAATAAGTCCAAAAGATCTTGGTGAGAGGGCTTTAATTCCTTTTTCTCAAAAGGATGGGATTGCAGTGCTTCAGGGTAAGGAATAGGATTTGAATCTTGTGTTCATTGTGTATCTTATTCTTCCTGAATGGGGGGGTGAGAGTCAATTTGCATAGGAATAATGTGGGTTTCATCAGGTTGTTGTGAAGGCCCAAGATCAGTTGTGGGTTTTCCATTCCTCAATGTAAGTACATGTGCAATTTGGTTATGCCTAGGAGGAGGTGGGGGGCTTGTTGTTGATAGAAATCGGGTTGGTGCTGAGGTATTGGGTTAATGGGAGGCTGACTAGTGTGGTTTTGATTTTGATTTCCACTTGATATTGGTTCCTTTGATTGACAGGGTTGGATATGGGCTAGGATGGTAAATGTCCTACAGGTCTCTAGGTCAGAGTAACCACAACTTGCTTATGGAGATTATTAATAACACGGGTTACTTCTGTCATCTTGCTTTGCATTCCCTATAGGGTTTCCATCATCTGGGCATTAGTGTCTTCTTGGGATGGCCCAGGTTGATAGAAAGTCTGATTTGAACCATACCCTCTAAATGGATTTTGTTGTTGGTGAGGAACCGGATTGGTCCAAGAGTGAGTAGGGTAATTCCTCCAATTAAAGGAAATTTTAAATTGCTCCTGGAGGGTGGAGATATTTTTAGTGGGGCTCTGATTTGGAAATGTATAATTCCCCGGTGAACCATAAAAATCCTTAGAATATTGATTATACTTAGCAGGGGAAATATTTAATTTATGTAGATTTTCTCTCTTTAGGATGTTAGGTGGAGTTAGGAGCAAAGCTTGTGGAGCTTGGGTAGGTGTGGCAAGTCTCCCTTGGTTGGCTAGGTTTGTTATAGCCCTAGTCAACTGTTGTTGATTAGCTTATAGCTGAGCCACCTGCTCAGCTATCAGAGAGTAGAGATTTAGCAGGGGGCTTGATTAGGTAGCTCCAAGGCAGGTAGATGGGGGATGGAAAAATCAGCATGGGAGTTAGATTGTGGGTTAAAGGTGGCTTGAGATGGGTTAGGGGTCCTATTTTGTTTTTCTATTTTTTTTAATGCAAATGTGAGGAAGAAGAGGTCTTTTGTGCAAAGGGCAAAATCAAGTGGTCCCCCCAAGTATGGAGTTTGGGATCGCCGCTAGTGCATACAAAAGAAGAAATGGGGAGGAGAGGAGGGAAAGATGAGACGAAGTGTGCAATCAAGCAAATAAAATTCTAGACCTAATCCTTAAGGGTGATTCCCTAAATTGACTTAAGACTTGGTCTACCTAAGTAATAAGAAATCAATAGTGAATACCCGTTCCTTCAACAAATCTAGCTAGGCTGAATAAGGGGAGGGTTGGGCCCAAGCATGTCCTAGGAAAATCACTGGGGACTTGTATAACCCACATCTGATCGTTTGGCACGACCCTCAGCTTGGCACCAGATATACATGAAGGAATTGATGCCAACTAAAGAAAATTTAAGACCTAGGTAGCAAGCCTAAGTTTGATGAAACCTTAGGGGTCAAATTGCTACAAATTTTTAATTAGGTCTAGGAGCTTAAAGTGCATACGGAATATGATGCGGGTTGTTTGGGTTAATGCCCAATTATTTCTTCTTCTTTTTATGTGTGTATGAATTGGGTAGGAAGTGGTGCCCAAGCCAAATCAGAGGTTTGCAAACAAGGATTTTTGGTTGTTGGAATGCATTAGGGTTTTGATTAGGATTTAATGTCTTTTAAGATTCTGTCTTATTAAATGTTCAAATAAGGTTTTGATGTTCCACAAAATAATGGCAAACAAGTTGTTGTTGGTGGAGATCAATTCCTTTGAAATTTGACGTGACTAAGAGAGAATTAAAAAACCTAAAGTTGGAAAATCCTATGCATGCAACTCCTAAATGAATCTCTTTTAAAAAATCTTTTGGGGTGGTGATCCAAACAAGACAAACAACACCACAACCTGATAGCAAATCAAACAAGGAATCCAAAAATTATTTTTTTGTGATTTTAGAAAATTGTTTGATATTTTTTTGGAATTGTTCTTATTGGTTTCAAGAGTTAAAAATGATAGATTCGATAAATTGATTCTACAGTAATGTCAAATGGCCTCAAAAGCTTTTGATAATTTTATATGATGTAGATAATTTCCCAAGGTTTTCAACAATATAATGTTTACCAAAATTTGATGTATAGAAAAATTAATAAAATTCATAGACAGTAAGAAATTAGTAAGGAAACAAGGTCTAACCCCTGTTCAGTCCATGAATTTTTTCATTTTTTCTATTCAACAAAATTACTTGAAAATTAGACTCAAGGTTCCTGACTCGAATGGGCTTCTTTGGGTGAAATTTGGTGATTTTAAGAAGCTCCTACTTACCCAAACTTGATTTTGACAATCAAGATAGAAGTTTGGATTTTCAAAAATCAAACACCAATAAAGCAAAGATGGTGGGAAAGTAAAGCAAACAAGCAACAAAATGAATTTTACGGTTCCACCACCCTTAATTTTTCTTGTTTTCTGATTTTTTTGATAATTTAAAGATTTTTTAAGAGATTTTGCTGATGAAAGAGATGGCCGAGGGTACTTGATGTGAAGAAATGAGTGATTTGGAATTAGGGTTTTTAAATCGTTGTAACACGCCAATTCGCAATCGCTTTTATAATTTATAAACCTAGATAGTGGTGTATCTAGGGTCATCTAAGGAGGTGGGACTGCACTTTAAAAACTCTCTTGACAAAAAGGAAATCAGCTTTCTTTTTGGGAATTTTGAATATAAAATTTTTTTGTATTTTGAAGCAAATACACAATTGAAAGTGGGGAAACAATTACACCTAAATTGCTAATCCTAACACTAAAGTGACAAGATAATATTCTCTCTAAGCTCACCCTAGGTATGTGGAGACATAGGGTAATTAGAGAGAGAGAGAGTGAAAAGTGCTAGAATAATTAACTAATAGAGATGCAACAAGAATTTTAGAAAAGCAACTTTTTATAAAAAGGAAGATTTATTTTACAAAAGAAACACTAGTATAGGAATGCTTCTACTACTAGAAATAAAAATACAAAAGATGAAAAACATTAATCCTCCTGTGATGATGGTGAAGAGGAGAGGCTTCTTGCTCCAAGCTCAGCTACTCCTGAGCT
Organism: Thalassia testudinum; assembly: GCA_037157565.1. Taxonomy (NCBI): domain Eukaryota; kingdom Viridiplantae; phylum Streptophyta; class Magnoliopsida; order Alismatales; family Hydrocharitaceae; genus Thalassia; species Thalassia testudinum. The sequence goes on from JAZHRO010000056.1 coordinate 7,264,722, forward strand.
TGAAAAGAAGTCCTCCTTCTTCTCCTCCCTTGAAAAGCTCCTCCAAGTTGGTGTCTTCCTTGGCAAGCCCTAGGTGGGCATGCCCTTGCTCCTCCAAGGGTGGAAGATTTCCACCCACAAGACCTCCTCCTAGGGTGGCGTGCACCACCCTCAAGACCTCCTCCTAAGGTCCTCCTTGCCTGGCTGGTCCTCTGGCTGGTGGGGGCACAAGAGAGAAGGGAAGAGGGGAAGGCACCAAGGGGATAGAGTGTCCCCTTAATCTTCTTCTTCTCCTTCTTCTCTTGGAAGACTATAAGGTGGATTAATGGTGGAATTAATGAAGCCCAAGGATGAAGGTATGGTAGTTGTTAATGGGGATATATATAGGAAAGGATGGGGGTTGTAGGTGGTTTTTAAGATGTATGGTTAGGATGGGTTTCTAGGGTAGTTAGAGGATCCTAGGGCTAGGTTTATTTGGTGCCAAACCAAGGGTTATGAGGATGGCAATTGGTGGCCATTCAAGGTAGTGGTGCTACCTTATTTTGGCGCCAAATATGGTTGGTTCTAGAATGGGTTAAGGTGTAGGGTGGAGATGGAATTGCCAAGTGGATGGAGGGTGTAGATATGGGTTAGGATTGGCACCAACAATAGGTTCTATAAGGCGGCAATCTTGGCGTGGGATTTATGGGTGGTGGAGATGGAGTATGGAGGTGATTGTGTGATCCTATGGAGGGTATTAGTTGGTGCCTATAGGAGGGATGCATAGGTGATGGATGTGGGGTGAAGAGGCATCAATGTTGGTGCCAAGGGAGAGGTCTTCTAGAAGGGGTTGTTGGCGCCAAAGAGGGAAGGGTTAGGATAGGCTTTAGGGGTATGTGGATGGTTAGGATTTAGGAGGGCTTTTTGGTGCCAAATATGGGTGGTTATGGGGGGTAGTTGGCATGGGTTTTTGGTGGCTTTTGGAGGTGGTGGTGTGAAGAGGTGTGGGGGTTGGTGGTTGGCACCAAAAAGGGAAGGAGGTGGAGGTGTTTTTAGATGGAGCTAGTAGTTAAGTTGAGGTGGAGCTAGGTTAAGGTTTTAGGTAGGTGGTGGATGGCCAGTGGGAGCTAAGATGTAGCTAAGCTAAGCTAGCTAAGCTAGCTTAGGTAGTAGTTGAGTAGAGGAGGAGGTGGGATGGAGCTAGGGTTTATGGAAGAGGAGCTGAGGAAGGAATGTCTGGAGCTGAACTGGAGCTGGTAGCTACTAAAGGGAATTACAGGTAGCCACTTTATCTGGCTTAGCTTGCTAGTTTTCTGCTAGTTGCTAAGCCAAGCTAAAGTGAGTTGGCTTCTGCTGAAATGTGTTGAGGTGAGGTGGGTTTGATTTTCTCAGGGAGGACCTAGCTAGTTGGAGTAGCTTAAGGTAGCGTAGCTCAACTAGGTTGAGCTAAGTAGAGTCTCCGAGAGCTGGACTTGAACTAGTCTGATCTATTTGAAGTAATCTTCAGCTAACTTGAGTTGAGTGGAGTTGGAAGTAGCTGGACTTGAGCCAAGGTGGACTCCTGTCAACTTAGTTGAGCTAGCTAGAGCTCCCAGTGAACTAATTGAGTAGGGTCTAAGCTAACTTGAGCTAGGGTGAGCTAAGATGAGCTACCCTGAGCTACCATTCAGCTAAGATGAGTTGAATGGAGATTAATGGAGCTAACCCTAACCCAAGTGAGCTGGTATACAGCTATGATGAGTTGGATTTGGCTGAGTCCTAGCTGGAATGAGCTTCCTCTTCACCAGTTGCCTTCTTGAGTGATAGGGTTTTAGGATCTGACTATCTGTTCATTCCTAACACTCAAATAAACGTGTCAAAAACACAACAAAACATGCAATGCATGCCTAACCTAATTGATACTTAAATGCAGCCCAAAAACCCATTTACGGAGTAAAAATCCTAAGAGCTAGGTTTATTTTAGGGCATAAGAATGATGATAAACTAGTGTTTATCAATACTAACATGAAGTATGCGGGAAGAAAAGAAATTTGAAGCTTCCACTCCAAGTGCTTCAAATCCCGCTCCTACTCCTACTTCGCACCCTGAATCAAAACAAAAAAAATTTCATGAAGATCAAGCAAGCAAGAGAGAGATAAATGATGTGATTAAGCCATGCCTCCCCGGCAATGGTGCCAAAAAGTGATACGGATTTTACGTGATTTTATAAATGCATGCTTTTGTCGTTGAGACAAGTAAATCGATCGACTCTTAAAATTTATTATACCTAGATAGGATGAGTATCTAGAGTCACCCAAAGAGGCAAAATTGTTAATCACAAGAATTGATTCTCTCTCTCGCGCCTCTCAAATCCACACTTATGTTTTTGTGATTTTGATTTATATTATTTTTAGGGCTTTCAAAAACAATCGGGTATTCTGAAGCAAAAACGAACTAAAGATTAAGCCTATCACTAAACCTAAGTGACAAGAAGTCTTCTCTTCTAAACTCACCCTAGGCAAGTGCACCTAGGATAATTAGAAGAGAAGAGTGTGCACTGCTAATTAACTGCAAACATGAAATACACACTAACTAGAAAACTTGAATTAGAAGGCAAAGTGAGATTTGTATTGCTAGTAAATGGAATACATGTAACAAAAAATGAGAAACTAAACTAGTTAATACAAAGATAAAATAAAGATGAAGAAGAGAGGGATCCTCTGGTAGAAGCTTCAGGATGGCTCTTGCTCCAAGTGTGGTTGCTGATGAGTGTGTTTTTGTGAGGAAAAGTTAGGGTTTTGCGCAACCCCATCGTCGTAGTTGCAAAACTCGCTATCAAATAAAATTTACTGAAACTCGAAAGGGAGTCCCGAGTCAAACACAGGGAGGCGACGTTTGTTTCATGAAATCCACATTTCAATTTGTTTCTTTTTGGTGTTTTTAGGTTTTGTTGTTTTTTTGGTATTTTAGGAGAATGGTAAAATCACTTGCAATAAAAAGAATATAGAGATGAACCACAATTTGATTACTTGAAGTGAAATAATGTTTATTACAATAACAATAAACTAAACAAACTGAAAGAGATGAGGGTGAGAGAAATCTCCCAAAGCAGATGTTTGGCAAGACGACAGCGCTTGGCGGCAACTTGGATGGAGGAGCAGAGATGCTGGATGTTGGGGATGAGGTGCAGGATGAACCCGGGTAGAGGAAAGCTTCAGCAAGCTAGGAATGGGGATGAGGAAGTGGAGGTGATCATCTACCTGAATGGAGGTGAGGGGATGGCTCTAGGGTTCCCTATGAAGTTGGTGAAAGGATGGTTGCATATTTAGTGGAGGGATAGGACTCTACACTAGTAGGAAGCCTTTGGAGCTTTGGAATAGAGGTCTTGGGAGCTTGGTAGGCTTCTTGGAGCTTTGGAGTAGGTAGGAGTAGCATAGGTAGAGATGAAGGCAAATGGGGAGTTGTAGGTGGGTTTATATAGTGGTGGAGAAGGTGCTTCCTCATGTGGACAATTAGTGACATCTGCAATCGTCTCTAAAGATCCACCCTAGCTATCACTGAAGATCCGTGCAGCACTACTGGCACGTGTTATGTGTTGCCTTGTTGTGCATGCGTGCGCTGGTTGTGCGCTGCATCGCTGTGCGCTACGCTGGCTCGTGCTTCACGCGCACATGAGCTGGTGCGATGCATTGCGTTGGCCGTGCATGCGTCACTGCCAATTGAGGGATTGGGGGAGCTTTGCAGGTTTCAAACTTGCACCCCTCCTTTGGGAGTGGATGCCTCAACCAATGCGCCACACTAGCGCCTGAGTTGAGAAGAGGTGCTGTGGGCGAGCGGGCACCGGGCAACCTTGGGCGATTTAGATGATGCCACGTGGCACCATCTGAATTGTCCACCTTTCCTTGCTTGCAGAGGATGCCACAATGTTCGGATCGAGATAATTTTCGTGTTACTGAACTACAATCGTCGTTCCGGATTCATCTGTATGGTTAAATTTTGCATTTGAAGCTTCAAAATGTCGCGCCCTACTTCCTGGCCATAATAATGCATGAATTACTATACAATTTATATAGATCACACTAAATGCAATATGATGAATGTTATGTGGTATTTATTTTATGGAATGCAATGCTAAGCTTAGGAACTATCATGAGTAGGCATTTTATCATGAATACATGCGTATTTATCATGCCCTCATGTCTATCTTTTGCTAGCCGCTAGTAAAATTAACCTAAATGCTATAAATAAAAATAGAATTAGGATCTGATTACTTAGGCATGATTTGTTGCTTACATTGGAAAATTTCAACTAAGGACCTAATTACAAAAACTCAACAGTGCCTGAGTGTCTGCCAAAATGCAAACTACCTAAGTCCTCACCTTATTTGAAAAGGGAAGGTACACATTTTTTTTTCTATTTTCCTTCTTTTCTAATTTTTTTGGAATTTTGGAGTTGAGAGTTTCAGGATAACTTTTTACAGCTACCCGACCTGCTCAAGACTCGAAAAGGACTATAAGTGCTAAGCATATTGTGAAAGAGTGATAGAGTCACTAGGCGGCTATTAAAATAGACTTTAGGCTTCTACAACCCTAGGTGACCTTAAGAATTTATGTCTTTCTAATCGATAGCTTTTTCACTACTTTTTATTTTTATTATGGGGTCAACACAAGGGCGAATCCAATATATATCTCCCCGATTTCTTCTACTTCCCCGCTTCTTCCCTAAGTGTTTTGGGAATTATTTGTGCATTTTTGTGAGCTGGGATCTAGACAACCGGTCAATGGGCTGTTACCTACGGCAACTTGCCAGCCATACTCGTGCAGTGATGTATGGTTTATTTTTCTATTTTTATTTTTCTCCTTTTTCTCTTTTCTATTTTTTTTAATTTTTTAGTATCATTTTTTCTTTTTCTAAGTAGGTGGCTTCCCTAATCTAAGATTTACCTAAAAGCAATAGAATGAGTATGGTTATGTAGTTGGGCTCTACACAATCGGCCAATGGGTTGTTACCCACGACAACTTGCCAGCCATACTACCCTAGAAAGTTTATTAGCTACCTAATTTCTATAAAAGCCACCAAAAAGTTAGTCAGTGCAAATAGTGTGTACATTTTTAGACTTAAAGTCTTCACAAATCAAAGGGCAGGTTGATAAGTCATGTACTTATCACCCCAATTTATTGGTCAAATTAGAATACAATTACTTGGCGAGGACTCGAGACCAAGTCCACATTTTAGTGGACACTCGGGCTTATTAAGCCCAAAGACTTAAAGGGTCTTTGTGTTCAAGTTCTAAAGTATCATTTCCTAAAGTTCGCAACTCCTAATGCCTAAGTTTTCTTCTCCTAATTCTAGCTTCTTTTTTTAAAAATAGCAGGAAATTACTATTACGGGCTGACAAAATGATCAAATCACAAAGTATCTACCACCCCATGCCTAGCTAATGCAATGTCCTCATTGTAAAATAAAAGCATAAAGGAGGGCAGAATAGGAAGAATATCACATGAATTCTATGAAACTCTAGTCAGCTACAAAAAAGCCTATACACGTGCTAAGTTTATTGCCTTCAGCTAGGCATAGTCCTCAAACAAAAATTATAAATATTGAGGCTACAAGAACAAAGTTTCCAGGCCCCCAGATATGAGTCCCAGAGAGTGAAAGTGGGCTTATCAAAGAGATGATCAATGAAAGTGGCAAGCTAGTGATGCAGGGAGAGCCCAAATGGTCTCCAATAGGAGTTTTGCTGATTCAGTACAGAGGAGGCTTGGGTGGGTGTAGGATTTGTGCAATGGTTGGGCGAGAAACGACGATGAGGTTTTTGTGATATGTTGGGGGTTTGTAATGTGTGTGTGCACTTTAGAATTCCAAGCTTTTCAAAAGTTTCTCCCCAAAGTTCAATTTCATCCTCAAAATTTGAGTGCTTGATCCAACCATTCTGATCTTCGTGATCTCCACTCATTATTTGAACCTTAAACTCTAAGAATTCAGGATAAGGATGTTGTTGGGTTTTTACTTGATCAAGTGAATCTTTCAACAAGTTCCTAATTTCATGAATATTTCCCTCATCCTGGTTTTTTGGTTGCATGTCTGTATTCTCCTCAATTATCCCTGCAACCTTGTGATTTCCTTCCTGAGTTTGGGATAGGCTAGCCATTAAGGGGTTGTCTAATGTGTGTATGGCCATTACCTCCTCTATTCTGCCAAGCTCCTCCATCAAACCACACTTAATTTTATCCTTCTTTGAAACCTCAAAAATATTAAATTGATTTATTTTATTCCCTAAGATAATTTCTATATTTCCTGATTCATAATCAATCCTTGCCTTGGCGATGGCCAAGAAAGGTCTTCCCAAAATAATTGGGGTATGGTTGAGTTGTTTTGGTGCTTCCATGTCAATGACCATGAAATCAACAAGGTAATGCAAATCATTAACCTTGACTAAAACATCCTCCAAGAGACCCCTTGATTTTGTAATTGATCTATCAGCCAACTGCAAGGTTATGTCAATGTGTTTCAAGTGGCCTAGACACAGTTTCCTATGTAGTGAGGTAGGGATCACATTAATGGAAGCACCCAAGTCGAGGAGAGCCCAATCAAAAGTAATGTTTCCTATTATACAGGAAATCAGCGGGGTTCCTAGGTCTTGCTTCTTGGGGAGTAGCTTGTTTAAGATTAGTGTGCTTATGTTATTGGACATGACTACTCTCTTAGTGTTTTTAGATTCTTCTCTACGCTTCTCTTTATATGAATTCAGTAAAACTTTGGCGTAGTGGGGATTGATCCAATAGTCGCAAGGAGTAAAATGATTATGAATTTAAAAGCCCGAAGTAAGGACGTCCTTTTCTCCAATTTCTCCTCCAGCTTTTTCTGTTTTCCCATACAACAACATACTCCCGAATAAGACTCTGGTGTTTTGTTGATTACATTCTTAGTTAGGAGTCTAGAATTCTTGTTATGGGTCTTAATGGTATTGACAAGGGGTTGGATGGGACCCTTGTGCCTACTACCACTGCTCAAGGTGATGGTATTTACAGTAGCAAACTGTTGTTGGTTAGTGCCTTGGGGAGGGTTGGGCAAAATAGGAGGCTCCCGGTTTATTATGGTGGGAACTTGGTTAGCTCCGAGAGGGGCTGGGGTAGCCTGATAGATATCATGAGCTTGAGCATGCAACTCCCCACCATTACCAAACCCTTGAGGCCCAACACCTCGGCTCTGTACATTCCTTGGGTTTGGTATAGGTTGTGATGGTAGAGATCCAGGTTGTCAGTTGTTTGCAGTAAGTCTGGATTGCAAGGTGTCCAGCGAAGTTTTCATTTGTTGCATGAGCTAGAGCATTAACCCTTGCATTTCTACCATCTTCAGGTTTAACTTAGCCTGCCTAGCGAGTTGTCAGGCATTCCACATGGGCTGATTAACCTGATTCGGGGGTAGCTGAGTATATACATGACCCTAACCCATTGGCTTTGCAGTACATAGTTGTTGGGTCGATGTTGAAATGACGAAGTACTACGCTATCGAATTTGATTTTAAAAACCTGTCATTGTAGTTTGAATAGCAAAGAACTCGGGTTCACTAAATAAAATTTATACCGGAATAGAAATCCTGGGTCAAACTCAAGGAGGCTACATCGATCCAAATTCGCAATTATATTTTTTCTGTGCTTTTGTTAAAAAGCGGAGTAATTACAATGAAATGAAGCACTATAAACAATCAGAGAAAGAGAGAGAGAGAGAAAGAGAGAAAACATCCACTCGATACTTCAAAATGTTTATACAGCTAAGTAAGTGAGAAATTACACTTGAAAGCAGGAAAACTATTACAACTAGAAAGCAGAAAAATTCTACTCTAGAAAGTAGGAAAAAAAATGGGAGAGAGAAGTTATCCTCTTTGACGATCGCTTGGAGGATGAGCCAGACGAGACGACACCTAGAAGACGAAGAATGGAGTGGGAAGGAGGTCAACGTAGGAAGAACGATAATGAGGCAACATGTCGTCGTCGTTGCGGGATCCGCTTCCGAAATGGGGGCAAAAAATTGACTTTATCTCTTAAGGAGCATCCCAGGTGTGTGACAAGCTTCTCTTGAGTTTTGAAGAGGGAGAGAAGAGAAGGGATGAGAAATTCATATGGAGGGGGTCTCCATTTATAGTTGCAAGGAGTGAGGGCATTTTGGTCATTACATTTTGAAAAACATTAATTCAGAACCTTTAGTGACGGATAAATCCATCACTAAAGGCCTGAATGTGGCCTTCGTGGGCGACGCTCGTGCGCCCGCTTGCCTTCCGCGCCTCAAACGCGCGCTCCACATCCTTCAAATCTTGGTTGTCCAATGGTGAGATCGGACGGCTAAGATCTCTCCTCGCCGCACCTCATCTACGCGCACCTTGCTCATGTGATCCAACGTCGCGCGGGGGCGTCAGATAGCGTGTGGGTGCCATTGGCCATGCGGCGTCGTTGGATCTTGATTGCGTGGCTGATCGCACCTGCGCACGTGCTCCAATTTGAGGCGTGTGGGGGCTCGGACCCGCACCTCCTCGTCTCAATAGGGTGCTCGACCAACACGCTACGGACGCGTTTGTGTTGAACGCTCATCTCAAGCGCGCATGCCCTGCAACCATTGGATCTCGATCCAACGGTGGAGAAGCATTGGCCAAATGAGCTAAGGCGGGTGCGTGCAGCCAGTTGGGCGGTTGAGATGGCGCCACATGGTGCCATCTTGGCCGTCCATCTTCTGAGTAATGTAGATGGTGCCACAGGTATCGGATTGGGTCGATTTTCACGCCATTAGGCTGCGATCGTCGATTTGAGCCCATCCGTGTGGTCAAATTTGTTGTCTGAAGTGTGGATTAACACCATCTTGGCCCTTGATCTTCTAGGGTTCCTCAGTCTCTATCTGATGCTACGGATATCCGATGAGGGATATCTTGGAGTCGTTGAACTCCAATCGTCGCCCTGATCAAATCCGTACAGTTGGATCTTCGATCAGAGGCCCTGATAAAAAGTCACCCTGTCCCTGACATAAAAAGGAGACAATTAACCTACATTTTATTCAGACTAATCTAAATGCGAGATGATGCATGTTATGCAATATTTATAGCATGTAATGCAATTCTATGCTTAAGAACACGCATAAATAGACATTTTATGTAATATAAACATGTTTACATCACACCCCCATGCCTATCTCTTGCTAGTCCCTAGCAAAAACTACATGCTATTTATAAAAGAATTAAGTTGGATTACTTAGGCATAAGTTATTTTCAACATTAAGAAATTTTTTTACTTAGGCTCTGAACTTTTAAAGACACAACAACACCTAGGTATCTGCCAAAATGCAGATCGCCTCAAGCCCTCGCCTTATTCAAAGAAAATTTTCTTTTTCTATTTTTCTTCTTTTCTAATATTTTTTTGGATTTTTGAGTTTAGGGTTAAAGAGTGGCTTTCTACGGCCATTCAACCCACCCAAGATTTGATGAGAACCCTAAGTTCTAAGCATCTTATTGTGAATGTGATAAACTCTTTGATCGGCAAATAGAACAGACTTCGGGTTTCTACGCCTCTAGGTGACCTTAAAAGGAGAGTTCTGCCTAATGGTGTATCTTTACGACCGGTAGCCTTCTCCCTACTTTTATTTTTATGGGGTCAACACAAGGCTGAATCCAGTGAATATCTCCTTGGTTTATTCTACTTCTCTGCTTCTTCCTAAGTGTTTTGGGAATTTTCAGTGCATTTCATGAGCTGGGTTCTAGACAACCTATCGATGAGTTGCTACCACTGACAACTTGCCAGCCATTCTCGTGCGGCGAAGTGTGGTTTATTTCTTTTATTTTCTTTTTCTTTTCTCCTTTTTTTCTTTCTGTCTTTTTTTTTTTTAAGTAGGTGGCTTCCCTGGTCTAAGATTTACCTAAAGGCAGCAAGAAGATAATGGTCTAGTGACTGGGCTCTGGACAACCTACCTATGGGCTGTTACCTACGATAACTTGCCAGCCATATCACCTTAGAAGGTTCATTAGCTACCCAATTTCCATTAAAATCACCGATCAACAAGTCAGTGAAAAGAAAGTGTGTAGATGCTTTAGACTTAAAGTTTCCTCAAATCAGAGGGTGGGTTGATAAGTCGTGTACTTATCACCCAAACTTATTTAATCAAATTACCATAAAATTAAGATGGTGAGGACTCGAAAACAAATCCACATTTTAGTGGATACATGAGCCGATTAAGCCCAAAGACCTAAAGGGTCTTTGTGTTCAGATCTTAATGTAATATTTCCTAAGATTGAAAAGTCCTAATGTCCAAATATTCCTTCTTAATTCAAATTTTTTTTTATGTATATATAAGAAGAGAAATACAATTTACAAGAATTTCACAGAGCTGACAAAATGATTCAAAAATGAATCCAACCCCCCATGCCTAGCTGATGCAACGTCCACATTGAGAAAAAGAGACATGAAAGAAAGGGCAGAGTATGAAAGATATCACCTGAATATGAAGCTCGGGTCAACTTTGTGTCATATGTACAACTACTGAGTTTAATGCCGTCAGCTAGGCGAAGTCCAGCCAAAGAAGTCACAATATGGCTAGAGCAACCATGTTCGAGACAGGTTCTGGAATAGTATGGTCAATAACAGGCTTCAGACGTTGACCGTTGACTTTAAACAAATTACTCATCTTTGGGTCAGAGATTTGAATGGCTCCGTTTGGAAAAATCTGGTCAATAATGAACGGGCCATTCCATTTCTATCTAAGTTTGCCGGGAAAGAGATTAAGTCGAAAATCGAATAACCAAACCTTCTGGTTCGGCTTAAAGCTTTCGGGAAATCAATTGATCTTGTAGAGCTTTGGTCTGAGCCTTGTAGATCTTAGCATTCTCATATGCATCATTTCTAAGCTCTTCCAACTCAGATAGTTGGAGTTTCCTGGTCTTCCCGGCTAAACTCAGATCTAAATTGCATTGCTTGATTGCCCAGAATGCCCTATGTTCAATCTCTACGGGTAAATGGAATGCTTTTCCATACATCAAACGAAACGAAGGCATGCCGATGGGCATTTTATATGCTGTATGGTAGGCCCAAAGAGCGTCCTCAAGCTTTTGAGTCTAGTCCTTGCGATCAGGCCTAACCATTTTCTGCAGAATATTCTTGATCTCACGATTGGAGATCTCGGCCTGTCCATTCGTCTGGGGATGGAAAGTTGTGAAGATTTAGTGATTAACCCCATATTTAGCCAGCAAATTATGGAACTAGGCATTAGTAAAATGACTACCACCATCACTAATGATGGCCCTTAGAATCTCGAACCTGCTGAAGATGTTTTTCTTGACAAAATCGATGACCACCTAGTGGTCATTGGTTCAGGTAGGAATCGCCTCAATCCATTTGGACACGTAATCAACAGCGACAAGAATGTACTGATGTCCAAATGAAGGGAGAAAGGGCCCCATGAAATCGATGCCCCAAACGTCAAAGATTTCGATAAGAAGAATTGGGTTTAAGGGCATCATATCTCTCTTAGTTATGCTCCCTAGTGCCTAACATCGGGAACACGACCTTGAGAAATCCTAGGCATCCTTGAATAAAGACAACCAATAGAAGCCAGATTGCAAAATCTTTGCAGCCGTCTTTTCCCAAGAAATGTCCACCACATGTAGATGCATGTCAAAACTCGAGTCTACTATTGAATTCATTCTCCGAAACACATCAGCGAATAATCTGATCAGAGCCGATGCGGTATAGTTCAGAGTCCTCCCAGAAGTAGTATTTGGCCTCAGATTTGAGTCTATCTCGTTGTTGCTTGGTCCAATCCTGGCGGATTTGACCAACGGCCAAATAATTAACAATGTCAGCAAACCACAGGGTTTGGACACCTGAAACTATAAGGATGATTTCGTTCGGAAAAGTATTAGCAATCAGGACGTCTAGACGAGAAGAATCACTTAGAAGTCTCGACAAATGATCTGCCACCACATTTTGTACCCCGGATTTATCCTTGATTTCAAGATCAAATTCTTAAAGCAGAAGAATCCAACGAATAAGTTGGGGTTTGGCATCCTTTTTGGGCAAGAGATGTCTCAAGGTCGAGTAGTCAGTATAAATGATGACATGAGACCCTAAGAGATAAGTCCTGAATTTTTCCAAAGCAAATACTATGACTAGTAATTCCTTTTCAGTAACAGTGTAATTCCTCTGGGATTCATCCAGAGTTTTACTAGCGTAGTAGATGACAAAGGGCTTCCTGTCAACTTTATGACCCAAAATAGCCCCAACCGCGTAATTAGAAGCCTCGGTCATGATCTCAAAAGGGACTGTCCAAATCGGTAGTTGCAATACCAGAGCACAAGTCACTGCCATTTTCAGGAAATCAAATGTCTTACGACATGATTTGTCAAAAACAAATGGCTTTTCTTTGGCGAAAAGATTGCTCAAAGGACGAGCAACCTTTGAGAAATCCTTGATGAATCTTCTATAGAATCCCACATGACTAAGAAATGATCGAATTTGTTTAACAGATGTGGGAGGAGGAAGTTTAGCGATAGCATCAACCTTAGCTTTATCCACTTCAATTCCCTGTTCAGAGATTACATGACCCAAGACGATGCCTTCTTGTGTCATGAAATGACTTTTTTCCTAGCTAAGGACCAATCGTGTTTTGGTGCATCGTTTAAGAATCATTTCTAGATTAGCTAGACAAGAGTCAAATGATTGTCCAAAAACAGATAAATCATCCATGAAGACTTCCATAAACTCTCCCACCATGTCAGAGAATATGACTGACATACACCTTTGAAAAGTCACAGGTGTATTGCATAAACCGAATGGCATCCTATGGAAAGCAAAGGTTCCGTAAGGACAGGTGAAAGTAGTTTTTTCCTAATCCTCGGGATGGATAGGAACTTGGTTGTATCCCGAGTAGCCATCAAGAAAACAGAAGTACTTTTGCCTGGCTAATCTTTCCAAGATTTGATCAATGAAAGGCAGAGTGAAATGATCCTTTTTCGTGGTCATGTTCAACTTCTTGTAATCGATACAAACCCTCCAAGAGGAAGCTGAACGAGTTGTGACAGATTCTCCTCTCTCGTTAGTCACAACGGTAATCCTGACTTTCTTAGGAACAATCTGCACGGGACTTACCCAGGGACTATCAGAGATCGGATAAATAATTCCTACATCAAGCCACTTAATAATCTCCTTTTTGACCACTTCTTGCATATTTGGATTTAATCTCCTCTACATCTAGCGAGAAGGGCGAGATCCATCTTCCAAAAATATTCTATGATTGCAGTAAGATGGCTCGATCCCCCTAAGGCCATGAATGATCCAACCAATTGCCTCCTTGTGTTCCTTCATGACCTTAATCAATTTAATCTCCTGCTTCTTTGTTAATTTAGCACTGATAATCACAGGGAGCGTCTTTTGTGGTCCTAAAAATTGATATTTCAAATTCTCAGGCAATGGTTTCAGTTCAAGCTAGGGCAGGTTGATGATTAAAGGTAAGGAAGATGTTGATGACTCATCAAGAGGAAGAGGTTGAGAGTGAACAAAATCAATAACCTCTTCAGAAGATGGTAGGTCTGCCATAGAGGGTTGCGAGTCCAATTCATCATCAAAGGAGGAACTTTCAATTGTAGAAACCATCATACAAGTTTCAATGTTCACATTATCATCCTCGAGTTCCTCAATAAATCCACAATCCTATTAATTATCTTAAAAATATCCAATTTCATTCGTTGATCCCTAAAGGCGATTTCCATGCTACCGCTTTCACAGTTAATGTTGGCCTTAGCGGTAGCCAGGAACGGACGCCCCAGAATGATGGGCGTGTTCCTTAGATTTTCGGGTACATCCAAGTCAAGGACAAGAAAATCTATAGGAAAATAAAAATCCTTAACCTTAACAATAACATCTTCAATAATGCCTCACGGATTTGTAACCGAACAGTCCACTAACTGTAGCGTTACTGAGGTCGGCTAAAGTTCACCTAATCTAAACTTATCAGAATTAGGTTGATGGATGCACCCAGATCCAGAAGTGCTATATCAAAAGTGTAATCTCCGTTGACACAAGAAATCAATGGAGCACCTGGATCTCTCTTTTTCTGAGGGAGGTGATGCAGGATAATAGAACTAGCCTGCTCGGAGAGTACCACATTCTTCGGAACAGATTCTCTCGACTTACGCTTTTGTGTACATAAATCCTTTAAAAATCTCGCATAAGCCGGTATATGCTTGATAATGTCAAGGAGCAGGATATTGATCTCAACATTTTTGAAAATATTCAGAAGCTCCTCATTACTATCAATAGACTTCTTCTTCTTGGATCTGATCAAGGCTTCAGGAAAAGGAACATGAGTCAGATCTTTGGAATCAGATTCCTGAGCCTTGATTTCTTCTCCAAAATTCTCCTCTCCTCAGGTTCTTCAGGATTCGGTAAATCAGAGCAGTGTGGTTGTAAATCCTAAGTTTGTTTACCACTCCTCAAGGTAACAGAATTTGCAGATGCATACGAGTTTGGGTCTTAGGGAGGGTTAGGAAATATTAGAGGGGCTTGATTAGCCAAGAATTGTTGATGTGTAGAAGAAGAAGAGGAAGGACCCTTCTCAACCACCTAAACATGTGTGTGTGGGTCCCTCTAATTTCTGTACCCATGGGCTTGGTTGCCTGGATTCAGGATATTTCACGGGTTGGGTACAGGTTGGGATGGTAGAGATCCAGGTTGACAAGAGTTAGCTATGAGCCCGGTTTGCAAGTTGTCCAGTGAAGTTTTCGTTTGCTACATGAGTTGGAGCATGGATCCTTGCATCTCTACCATTTGTCGATTCAAATCAGCCTGCCCTACAGGTTGACAGGCATTCCAAGCTGGCTGATTGACCAAATTTGGGGGCAACTGAGTATAAACATGACCCTGACCCATTGGTCGTTGCATAGCATAGTTGTTGGGTTAGAATTAGGTCAGTGGCCCTGGGATTTTCCAGGAGAAGTTAGGGTGGTTTCTCCAACCTGGATTATAAGCATTAAAGTAGGGGTTGGATCTAATGTTCTCCTATACAGCACAGACAACCTCATAGGGTGAGGATGAAGAGAAAGAAAGGGAAGGATCAGAAAAACTGGGATCAAAGGCCCCAGTTTGGAACCCGTGGGGTTCCGAATAATGCTGACTCGCAGGTTGAGCCGCATTGAGTTGATTCACGAACTCCCGTTCAGAAGGAGCTCATGACAAATGGAATCCTGAATTCTAGGATTGAGTGGATCCAGAGTTGTTCATTAAATTTCCAGCCATCCACTCTTCCATTCTCTTAGAAACTAAGTTCACCTTATCAAGTTTGTTACAAATCAATTCCATATCGAATGAATGAGAGTCATGGACTTCATTAACATTCGATCTGGGCTGCTGGGATTGGTTAAAAGTATCCATGGAGGCATGAATGATTGAATTCTCGCTCATTTCCTCAAACAAATAGTGCGTGCTATCTACATCTTTGTTGAGGAAATTACCTCCACAAGAAGCGTCCACATGATTTCTGAGTTGCTCAGTCAACCCATGGTAGAAGATCTGCACGAGTTGCCATTTCGGCACCTCGTGGTTTGGACACCTCCGCAATAGGTCCTGGAATCGCTCCCAGGCCACATGACACTACTCCCCCAGCCGCTAGGTAAAGGTAGTGATTGCCCGTCTCAAAGCATTGGTACGTCCGACAGGGAAGAATTTCTTCAGAAAGGCCGATTTCAACTCATTCCAAGTTGTAATTAGTCTTCCTATAGTCCTGTACCAATGAGCGGCTTTTATCCCTAAGAGAGTGGGGGAAGAGCCTAATGATCATTTTCTCCTCATTCACGTTTCGTGCCTTGGTGGTCTGGACCAAAGTGTTCAAGTCCTCCAAGTGCTGAAATGGGTCTTCAGAGCTAAGTCCATGATAATGTTTGATCAGGCTTAACACTTGGGGCTTGATTTCTACGTCTCCGGCCGGAATCTGGATGTCGAGATGTTCCCCGTAATTTGAAGGATCATAAAAATCCTTCAAGGGCTGAGTGCCCTGCATTCTCTAGAGCTATTCTTGCATTCACTGCATTTGTTCCAGCTGCATTCGGAATTCCTCCTGTGGATCTCAGGGCAGAGGAGGCTATTGATCGGCCATGGGATCAATTTGGCCAAAATCCAATCTATGCCTCCTAGAATACTCTAGTGGTCCTTCCAATCAGGGATTCAATGACCGTCTTCCCAGCATAAACTAGGAAAAGGTCAGAAGGACTAGGGATAAGGACCTTACAGCACAACAAAACAAGCCTGTCTTTAAGTGGGGTAGCCTAAGGATCTACAGACTCCTAGAACCTGCCATAAGATTATAAATGATTTACTCTACTTGTGTCTGCTCAATCCAACCAGTTAGAAGGAGGGACTGGGGAGAAGGTTCTTCCTTCGGCTTGCGCCTCCGGTTCCTAATATACCCCACAGCCACGGTTGTTTGACGCTACTCCCTTAGCTAGACATTAGATTAATAAGTACAAGTAGGTTAATCATAAACAATCTCAAACTAGGGCCTGAAGAGCGAATCAGTCCTTAAGGCCAATGTCTACTCGATTTTATTGAGACCTGGGATTGTAGTGCTTATGGAATGTGATGGGCCCTTAAAATGGGTTGTGCCCTTAATGGTTGATTATGTGTAAGTGCGTGCACAACCAAGGTTTCCAAGCAAGATTATTTGTGATGCGTAGATTTTAATATTCAAATCTTGCTTAAGTAGCTTTTAGGGTTTATAATTAGGTTGATTTCAATCAAGTTTGAAGCAAACCAGGTTTCCAAGCACGGGTGAAGATTGTTTTCCTTTAAAACCAGAAATAAAGTTGAGTGCTTGGTATGAACCTAGATTGAAAACCATAAGAAGAAGCTACTTGATGAGTTGATTTTAGGTTGAGTGGTGTGGCCCAAACAACTCAAACAACTAGCCACAACTGCACCACTAGGTTAGGCACACAGAAATGGTTAACCTAGAATGATTTCTACTCTTTTATGTGTTGATTTGTGTGTACCAGTTCCACAAATCAGAATCCGGTTGAGTAGAAGCAAATCAAGTAGGTCAAGTGCCTTGAATGTGGGTGTATGTTGTGTGTATGTTGAAAATTACCCCACAAAATTATCATTTTTTTTTATTTTTTATATAAGCAAGGGTGAAATGAGTGTGAGTGGAAATCCAAACAACCAAACTAATCCTAGGATTTATGCAAACACCTAGGTTAATTGGAATTTGAATTTAATGTGACAAATGAAATCTTTGGAGGGGGAAGATTGGGGAGCACTTGCAGTCGTCTTCAACTGCACTTTACTCCAGTCTACCGCTTGACGATTCCCTGATGGAGGTCTCTGTAAAACAATAGACACAAGAGAAAGTAAGTTAGAAGACAATAGTGTGTGAAATGTAAAAAGAAGATCAGAAATCATTGCCTCCCCGGGAACGGCGCCAAAATGTTGAAACGACGAAGTGCTACACTATCAAATTTGGTTTTGAAAACCTATCATTGTAGTTTGAATAATGAAGAACTTGGGTTGAATAAATAAAATTTATACTAGAATAGAAATCCCGAGTCGAACTCAAGGAGGCTACGTCGATCCAAATTCGTAATTATATTTTTTTCGTATTTTTGTTAAAATGCGGAGTAATTACAATGAAATGAAGTACTATAAACAATCAGAGAAAGAGAGAGAGAGAGAGAGAAAGAGAATGAGAGAAAACATCCGCTTGATACTTCAAAATGCTTATACAACTAAGTAAGCGAGAAATTATACTAGAAAGCAAGAAAACTATTACAACTAAAAAGTAGGAAAATTCTACTCTAGAAAGTAGGAAAAAGGAATGGGAGAGAAAAGTTATCCTCCTCGATGATCGCTTGGAGGAAGAGCCGGACGAGATGATGCCTGGAAGACGAAGAATGGAGTGAGAAGGAGGTCGAGGCAAGAAGAACGGGAATGAGGCAGCACGTCATCGTGGTCGCGGGATCCACTTCCGAAATGGGGGCAAAAAATTGACTTTATCTCTTGAGGAGCATCCTGGGTGTGGGACAAACTTCTCTTGAGCTTTGGAGAGGGAGAGAAGAGAAGGAAGGGATGAGAAATTTGCATGGAGGGGGTCTTCTTTTATAGTTGCAAGGAGTGAGGGAATTTTGGTCATTACAATTTGAAAAACATTAATTCAGGACCTTTAGTGATGGATAAATCCATCACTAAAGGCCTAAACATGGCCTTCGTGGGCGGCGCTCGCGCGCCTGCTCGCCTTCTGTGCCTCAAACATGCACTCCACGTCCTTCAAATCTTGGCCATCCGATTGTGAGATCGGACGGCTAAGATCTCTCCTCGCCACGCCTCATCTGCGCACGCCTTGCATGTGTGATCCCACATCACGCGAGGGCGTCGATAGTGCATGGGCGCTATCGGCCATGTGGCACCGTTGGATCTTGATCGCGCGACTGATCACGCTCGCGCTCCCGCTCCAATTTGAGGCATGCAGGGGCTCGAACCCGTGCCTCCTCGTCTCGATAGGGCGCCGACCAACGCTCTACAGACGCGTTTGTGTCGAGAGCTCATCTCAAGTGCGAGCGCCCCGCAGCCGTTGGATCTTGATCCAATGGTAGAGATTAGGGGTCTGCTACCCCTAATCTCTCCAAGCAAAGTTAGGGTGATTTTTCCAACCAGGATTATAGGAATCCAAGGGTTGGACCTAACATTCTCTTGTACAGCATGAACATCCTCAAAAGATGAGGATTAAGAAGGATCAGTAAAACTAGGATCAAAGATCCCAATTTGGAACCCATAAGGTTTCGAGAAGAGTTGGCTCGAAGGTCGAGCTGACTCAAATTGGTTCACAAACTCCCGTCCCATAGGAGCTTGTGAAGAATGGAAACCCGAGCTCTAGGATTGAGTAGATCTAGAAATATTAGAGTTTTCGGACATCCACTCTTCCATTTGTTTAGCAACCAAATCCACCTTATCTAATTATTGCAAATCAATTCCATATCAAATGTATGAGAATCTTGGACCTCATTGGCATTTTATCTAATTTGTTGGGATCGGTTGAAGTTTCCATGGAGGCGTGGTTTATAGAGTTTTTGCTCATGTCCTTAAACAAATCGTACGCGCTATTTGCATCTTTGTTGAGGAAATTGCCTCCGCAAGAAGCATCCACATGATAACAAAGTTGATCATTCAGCCCTTGGTAGAAAATCTGCACAAGTTGACATTTAGGCACCTCATGGTGTGGACACTTGTGCAACAGATCCTGGAATCGCTCCCAGGCCCCATGAAACGGTTCCCTCGGCTGCTGGGCGAAAGTGGTAATTGTCTGTCGCAAAGCATTGGTTCGTCCAATTGGGAAGAATTTCTTTAGGAAAGTTGATTTCAAAGTTGTCTAGGTAGTAATCGGTCTTCTAATGGTACGATACCAATGCGCGGTCATATCCCTGAGTGAATGGGGGAAAAGTCTCATGAGCATATGTTCTTCATCCACATTCTGCGATTTGGTGGTCTGAACCAGAGTGATAAGATCCTCCAAATGTTGGAATGGGTCTTCTGAGCCAAGCCCGTGTAAGTGTTTAATCAAACTCAAAACTTGGGGCTTGATCTCAACATCACCAGCGGGAATCACAATGCCGGGACGATCCTCATAATTTGAAGGATTATAAAAATCCTTCAAGGACTGAGCACCCTGACCATTCATCCATTGGAACCATTCCTACATCCGCTACAGCTGGTCCAACTACCTCTGAATCAACTCTTGCTGGTTCAAGGGTGAGGGAGGTGGTTATTGATCAACCATGGGATTTGCTTGGATATAACACAACTTTCACCTCCAGAAATGGTCTAAAGGTCCTTTCAAGAGAGGATTCAATGACCTCCTTCCAAGCATGCACTGGAAGGAAGTTGGAAGGACGAGAAAAAATGGAGCCCTGCAGAACAAAAAATACAAGCCTATCCTTAAATTGGGTAGGCTAAGGACCTATGCTACAGAAATAAACTCTGACCACACAACGAATTTGGTGTTGTCCTTGCTCTTGAAGGTGGTAAAGTTAGGACGGTGAAGTAGGGGGTGCGTGTCCTGAGGGCCTCTAATTATGCCAAAACCCTACTTAAGTCATTTGACAATCGGGCTCCCCAACTTAGCACCTTTTGAAGCAAGCAGACGTCACTAATTTGAAGTGCATTCAAGAAAGTACCCTAAAACGGACTCTATGAATCCTAGGGCCAACGTTTACTCAATTTTAATTAAGGCCTAGGATAATAGTGCTTTCGAAATGTGATGGGCCCTATTAATGGGTTGTGCCCTTAATAATTCATTGAGAATGTGTGTATGTGCACAACCAAAAATTTTCAAGCAAGATTATTAAGGATGAAGTGACTTTTAGGGTTCGAATCTTACTTAGCAGTCTTTAGGATTCAAATATTAGGTATATTCAACCAAATTTTGAGAGGCAAACCAAGTTTGAAAACACGAGTTCAAGTATTTTCCTTTATGAATCAAGAAAATATGGAGTGCCTGGCTTAACCAAACTATTTGAATCCTATGGAGCAGCTACAAGATGAATCAGTTTTAAATTATGTGGTGCAGCCCAAACAATTCAACCAATTGGCTTAGATGCACCACCAATTAAGGCACACAAAAGGTGATTAACCTAATATGCTTTCTACTCTTTTATGTGTGTTGATGCATGTACCGGTTCCACAGGTCGAAATCTCAGTTGAGTAGATATAATCAAAAGTGGTTATGTGCCTCAAATGTGGGTGTGTGTAGTGTGTATGTTAATTTTGTCCCACAATCAGAAAGTATATATTTTTTTGTGTTTTTTTTTATACGGGGGTGATATGAGTGGAGGTGGCAAACAAGGCAAACAATTTCTATCCTAGAGTTTGTGAAAACACCTAAGTAGATTAGGTCTTGATTATTAAGGTGGAGAAATGATCTAGTGGGTTGGGAAGTGGGGGGAAAACTTACAAATATCTCTACCCTACTCCAATCTACTGCCTTCAGCTCCTTGATCGGGTTCCTGCAAGACAGTGAATCGAAGAAGAAAGATAGGTTAGAAAAATATGTAAGTAATGGAAAATCGAATCAAAGTCCGTTGCCTCCCCAGCAACGACTTCAAAATGATGAGCATGTTTTTGCGAGGAAAAATTAGGATTTTGAGAAACCCCATCGTCGTAGTCGCAAAACTCGCTATCAAATAAAATTTACTGAAACTCGAAAGGGAGTCCCGGGTCGAACACGGGGAGGCGACGTTTGTTTCTTGAAATCCACGTTTCAATTTGTTTCCTTTTGATGTTTTTAGGTTTTATTGTTTTCTTGGTATTTTAGGAGAATGGTAAAATCACTTGCAATAAAAGGAATATAGAGATGAACCACAATTTGATTGCTTGAAGGGAAATAATGTTTATTACAATAACAATAAGCTAAACAAACTAAAAGAGATGAGGGTGAGAGGAAATCTCCCAAAGCGGATGTTTGGCTAGACGATAGTGCTTGACGGCAGCTTGGACGAAGGAGGAGAGATGTTGGACATTAGGGATGAGGCGCAGGACGAACCCATGTAGAGGAAAGCTTCACCAAGCTGGGAATGGGGATGAGGAGGTGGAGTTCATCGTCTACCTGAATGGAGGTGAGGGGACGGCTCTAGGGTTCCCTATGAAGGTGATGAGAGGATGGTTGCATATTTGGTGGAGGGATAGGACTCTACACTAATAGGGAGTTTTTGGAGCTTGGGAATAGAGCTCTTGGGAGCTTGGTAGACTTCTTGGAGCTTTAGAGTAGGTAGGAGTAGCATAGGTAGAGATGAAGGCAAATGGGGAGGTGTAGGTGGGTTTATATAGTGGTGGAGGAGCTTTCCATGCGTGGACAATTAGTGACATCCACAATTGTCGCTAAAGATCTGCCTTAGCCATCATTGAAGATCCATGCAGTGTTGCTGGCATGCGCTATGCACTGCCTTATCATGCGTGCACGCATTGGCTGTGAGTTGTGTCGCTGTGCGCTGCGCTGCACTGGTGAGTGCTTTACGCACGCATGCGCTGGCGTGGTGCATTGCACTGGTCATGCATGCGTCGCTACCAATTGAGAGGGGCTTTGCAAGTTTAAAACCCATGTCCCTTCATTGGGAGCGGACGCCTAAACTAATGCACCACGGTAGCGCATGAGTCGAGAAGAGTTATTGTAGGCACGCTGTGGACAAGGCTTCTCAGCCGTTGGATGAAAATCCAACGGCTAGGATTGCATGTTGGAAGGCCTTTGGAGGGATGCCGAGCGACCTTGGGTAATCTGATGTTCTGGATCGTCCACCTTTCCTTGCTTGCAAAGGATGCCACGGTGCTCGAATCGAGATGATTTTCTTGTTGCTGGACTACGATCGTCGTTCTAGATTCATCCGTACGATCGGATTTTGCATTTAAAGCTTCAAAATGTTAAGCTCTGCCTCCTGGACACAGTAATGCATGAATTACTATACAATTTATATAGATCACACTAAATGCAATATGATGAATGTTATGTAGCATTTATATTATGGAATGCAATGCTAAGCTTAAGAATTGTCATAAGTAGGCATTTTATCATGAATATAGGCGTGTTTATCAGTTGCCCCACACTTGGAAAGAGTCCTCCTTGGCTTCTTCTTCTAGTAGTCCTCCAAGGTGGGTGTCAACCACCTTGCTCCTCCTCTTGCCTGGCCATCCCCTATAGTAGAAGTTCTCCTCCTCCTTTGGCGTGGCACAAGTGATAGGAAGATGGAGAAAGAAGGCATTAAGGGGGCAAGTGATTGCCCACTTAATCTTCTCCTCTTCTTCTCCTTGGCCGTGGGTTTAGGTGGTGTAGGGTGGAACTTAACTAATGGATGAGATGGGAATTCTATGGTGGTAAGGTAGGGTATTTATAGGATGGGAAGGGGGGTGGTTATGGTATTTTTTGGAGGGAAATGAAGGGGTCCTTGGATATTTTTGGAGGGAAAAATGGGAGGGAAATAAAGAAGTGCCTTGGCTTTCCCTCCAAAAATACCTTCTAGAAGGTGTTGATTTTTGAGAGAAAAAATGGAGGGTAGAGATGGGTTGAAGGGGTAGGTGTAGGGTTGGATTTCAAGGGTTTTGGAGGGAAAAAGTTGGCACCATTTATAGGCGGTTTTGGAGGGAATTTGGTGGTGTCTTTTGGTGGTAGAGAGGGATGAAGGCATGTGTAGGGTTGGTGCCAAGATTGAGGTGGAGTGGTGGTAGCTTAGGTGGACTTAGGTAAGGTTACTTGGTGGAGCTAGCTAGGTGGGTTTTAGAGTTAGGTTTTGGTGGCCAAGGAGGTGACTAGCTAAGCTAAGCTACCTTAGCTAGCTTAGGTAGTAGGGAGTAGGGTAGAGAGATAGAGGGAGCTAGGGTTTTGAAGGTGAGGAGCTAGAAGGAGATCCCTTGAGCTGCACTAGAGCTGGTGGTTGCTGAAGAGAACTACAAGGAGCTATGTTAGCTGGCTTAGCTTACTAGTTCTTTGCTAGTTGCTTGGCCAAGCTAAGATGAGCTGGCTTCTGCTGATATGAGCTAAGGTGAGCTAAGTCTGGTCTTCTTGGAGATTACCTAGCTAGCTGGAGTAGCTAGCTTAGGTCAAGTTGCTAGTTGAGCTGAGTTGAGTCTCCAGGAGCTGGACTTGAGCTAGCCTGAGCTGGTTGAGGCCATCTTCAATTGAATAGGTCTAGCTAGTTGATGGCAGTAGCTAGTCCTAGTTAGGTTGAGCTTCTAGTGAACTGTTCTAAGTTGGAGGAGCTGGAATGGACCTAGGATCAACTATTTTGAGCTAGTTTGAGCTGCCATCCAACTGAGTTGAGCTGAATGGAGCTAAGGTGAACTAGCTTGAGCTACCATTTAGCTGAGATGAGCTGAATGGAGCTAAGGATGAGTTGATACAGATAGAATGAGTTGGGATGAGCTAGATCTAGCTGATAGAAGCTTATTCTTCATCTTTTACCTTCCTAAGTGCCAAGCTATGCAGGATTTGACTTTCTATCTATCCCTGACACTCAAGTAAATGCATCAAAAAGGTAATAAAATGCAATGCATGCCTATCCTAAGTAAATGCCTAAATGCAGCATGAAAATCCATTTGCAGAGTTAAAACCTTAAGAGCTAGATCTATTTTAGAACATAAGAATGATGATAAGCTATCATTTATCACCTATGCATTTGGAATCATATGCAAACATGACTTGTTATTTAATAGGATCATTTATCTTCAACCCAATCTTATGTATCAGAGCTGGGTCAATAAAATTGTGGGAACTCCCTCAATCAACTAAAATGGCAGTGTATACTCCTTGAACTACTCCACAAACTTGCATTGTCAAATTAGTAAGGGTCCCACTTGTTAATACTCTTGTTTTGATGTAACAAAATTATGTTTCTATTGAGAACTAACCATTATAGGTCAAATCAAGTTATGATGTGTCCTCATCAAGTGAATTCAAACTCTTCAAGTGATATTAATTCCAGAAGAAGTCTTGAAGATTGTTTTTACTCTTTGTTGAGTCTAAAACTATGCAAGGAACCACAATAAAATAGCAATCAATGAGTTTTCAAATTTGCAAAAGTCGTATTCCTTTTTTAACCTAAGTCTTTACCACTATTGATCAACCAATCTTATTTTCGATCGACCAACACTCTTGCTTAATTGATCAAAGACCTCCAATGGTCATATTTCCATTTTGATCGATCAACCCTTTCTATTTAATCAATCAAAGCATTCGAACGATTAGGTTTTCTTTGAATTTATGAAGTCGATCAAAATCCCATTTTAATCGATCAACATGGAATCGATCAAACCTTTTATTTAATCAACCAAAAGTATTTTTGATCGACCAATCCCTTGTTTTGATCAATCAAAGTCATTCTTCCAGTATTTTCAAAACATGTGGAGAAACACCTATAAATAAGACCCTTGGCCCCCCTCTTCAAAACACACCTCAAGAGCTTTCTCCAAGCAAAACACGCACATTCTATCTAGTACTTTCGCATCTCTGCGCTTGCAATTACTACGATTCAAAGCTCGACTCTTTGCAAATCACAAAAGCTTGGTTTATTGAAATCTCATTGAGGTTCCATAGGAATTATTATTATTTACTTTAAATTCCTATTGTTCATGATCTGGGATCCAAGTTGTCTTAGAGGTCCTATTGTTCTTCTCTTAGTCAGGTGTAAAAGAAATGTCGTCTTGTATGAGGTTGTGCCACCCTCGTTCAAGTGGACATTGATGGATTGGCTAGCGTTGACTAGTCACAGAAATCCTAGTTGGGTGCTTAGGTAGTGGTTTTTATTTGTAGGGATTTCCACTCTAAATTAGGTGTTATCATTTTTTGATATGTGCCTATTTAAATTTTTTGATCTGTGGTAAATGATTTTTATTTGAAAATACAATTTGATATTACACTATTCACACCCACTCTAGTGTATTCTTGATCCTTTAGGCTCTGCACGCACTCACATCTAGTATCAAAGCCTCGATTAAATTAGTCAAGATGTCAAAATCCTCTGAGGTTATGCTGAGGGACAATCTGTGGTCAGACCTCCAATGTTCGATGGTATTAACAGTGGATACTGGAAGACCCAAATGCAAATATTTATGGAATCCAAGGACTATGAAGTATGGGATGTGATAGCCTTTAAGTACACTCGACTAGAAAAGAAAGGAGTCACCATCACATCAGATCAAAAGAAGACAGCCATACACAATGCCAAAGCTATGAATGTGATGTAAACATGTTTATATTACATAAAATGTCTATTTATGCATGTTCTTAAGCATAGAATTACATTACATACTATAAATATTGCATAACATGCATCATCTTGCATTTAGATTAGTCTGAATAAAATGTAGGTTAAGTCTCCTTTTATGGTTAGGGATAGGACGACTTTTTATTGGGGCCTCGGATCAAAGATCCAACTGTACGGATCTGATCAGGGCGACGATTGGAGTTCAACGACTCCAAGATCGTCCTAATTGGATATCCGTAGCATCAGATACAGATAGAGGAACCCTAGAAGATCAAGGGACAAGATGATGTTAATCCATACTTCAAATGACAAATCCAACCACACAGATGGGTTCGAATCGACGATCGCAGCCTAATGACACGAAAATCGATCCAATCCGATACCCATGGCACCATCTACATCACTCAGAAGATGGACAGCCAAGATGGCGCCACATGGTGCCATCTCAGCCGCCCAACCGGCCGCACGCACCCGCTGAAGCTCTTTTGGCCAGCACTTCTCTTCTGTTGGATCAAGATCCAATGGCTACGAGGTACGCACACTTGAGTTGTGCACTCGACACAAGCATGCCTGTAGCGCTTTGGTCGAGTGCCTTAACGAGGCGAGGAGGCGTGGGATCGAGCCCCCGCACTCCTCAAATTGGAGTGGGTGTGTGGGCGCGACCAGCCGTGCAATGAAGATCCAACTGCGCCACGCGGTCGATAGCACCTACGCGCTATCTAACGCCCCGCGTGACGTGGGATCTCACGTGCAAGGTGCGTGGTTGAGGCACAGCGAGGGGAGCTCCCAGCCGTCCGATCTTACGATCGAATGGCTAAGATCTGATGGACGTGGGTCATGCGTTGAGGTGCGGGAGATGAGCAGGCGCACGAGCGCCGCCCACGAAGGCCACATTCAGGCCTTTAGTGACGGATTTATCCGTCACTAAAGGTCCTGAATTAATGATTTTCCAAATGTCATGACCAAAATGCCTTCACTCCTTTCAACTATAAAAGGAGACCCCCTCCATACAAATTTTTCATCCCTTCTTCTCTTCTCTCACCCCTTCCAAAGCTCTAAGAGCTTGTCCCAAACCCAGTATGCTCCTCTAGAGTAAAAATCTTAATTTTTCCACCTTCGTCCCCCTACGTGGAGCATCCTGTGGTTGTCCTCTCTCTGCATTCAAGAAGTGGATCCCGTGATGAAGACGACGTGCTGCTTCATTCCCGTTCTTCCCACTTCATCCTCCTTCTTCCCCCTTCTTTCCCCATCTTCCAGGCATCGTTCTGTTCGGCTCGTCCTCCAAGCGATCGTCGAGGAGGATATCTCTCTCTCCATTCTTTTTCCTACTTTCTAGAGTAGATTTACTACTTTCTAGTGTAATCATTTCCCGCTTTCTAGTCGTAATTAGTAGTGTAATGAACAATTTCTGATAATGAAATCCATACCTATTATACATCCCTTTCTCTTTTATTTGTAATATTCTCTCTCTCTCTTCTATTTATTATTTGTTAAATAGTTTTCAATCAGCTATTTTGTTTCGTGACAAATAAAACAAATGCATATTTTTAATCAAATGTTCGCCTCCCTGAGTTTGACTAGGGATTTCTATTCCAGTATAAATTGTATTTGTTGAACTCGAGTTCTTCACTTTTCAAACTACAACGACAAGTTTTCAAAACCAAATTCGATAGTGTAGTGCTTTGACGTTTCAACATTTTGGCGTCGTTACTGGGGAGGCGACGCTCTTTGATTTTTTTTCGCGTTTTCCAACTTACGAATCATTTACCTCACTTCTCTCCTTTGTTATTGTAATTGCAGGTACTCTTTTGAAATGAGCAAAAGCATTAGATTGGAGCAAAGTGCTGTTGAAGGTTCTGCAAGTTTTTCCCCACTTCCCACCCATTAGTTTTCATTCCACCATGTAATAACACAAACATAAATCAACCTAGGTGTTCTTATAAACTCTAAGGTTAGTTTTGTTTGTTTGTTTGACACCTATACCCTCCTCAACTTCCACATTTAAAAAGAAAAATTAAAAAAAATCTCACAGAGGTACACAACCTCATCTGATTTTCAAACTCAACCGGTAAACCGATCTTTGGAATCGGTACACACATCCAAACACATAATTGATTAAAAATCAAATTAGGTTATCACTTGTGTGCCTAATTAAATGGTGCAACAGGCCAATTGTTTGAGTTGATTGGGCCGCACCACTTCGAATAAAATCAACTCATCAAGTAGCTGCCGCATAGGTTCAACTCTTAGGGATTTACCAGGCACTCCACATTCTTTTAAGTTTCAAAGGAAAACATCTTCACCTGTGCTTTCAAAATCTAGTGTGCCAACAAAACTTGTTTGAAAATACCTAAAGTTGAATCTTAAAAGCTACTAAGCAAGATTTGAACTCTAAAATTCACCGCATCAAAAATAATCTTGCTTGAAAACCACTGGTTGTGCACGCACACACACATCAATCAATCATTAAGGGCACAACCCAGATAAAGGGCACATCACATTCCAAAGCACATTCAAACCTAGCCCTAAATAAAACAGAGTAGACATTGGCCTTAAGGATTCGACTCGCCCTTCGGAGCCCAGAACAAAAATATTTGCGATTAGTCTGTTTCTACTGTTCAATCTGATGTCAAGCTAGGGGAGCAGAATTAAACGATCGCGGCTGGGGGGTACATTAGGAATCGGAGGCATAAGTTGAAGGAAGAACCTTCTCCCCAGTCCCTCCTTCTAACTGGTTGGATTGAACAGACAGAAGTAGATCAAATTGTTTCTTTATCTCAAGATGGGTTCTGGGAGTTTGTAGGTCTTTAGGCTAGCCCACTTAAGGATAGGTTTGATTGCTTGTATTGCAGGGCGCCTTTCTTCCTCCAGTCTATCATGAATCCTTCCACATTTTATATGCATTCCCACTCTTTCCCTCCTGTTATGAGTTATCCTTAACATGGCGATTATCCCGACTCGTACTGTAATTAACCATTTGTTAGTTGGGATAACTCAAATTGGGGATACAGTTCCGGATCTCCGTGTTTAGGGTCTAACCCTGAACACCATAATTGTGATTTCTATCCTTCTCAGAATCATATCAATTATAGATTGCCACCCTTTCATGGACAACCTAATACGATCTACAATCAAGGAGGATACACTGATCCTTACCCATCCTTTGAATACACTGCCTTTAGGTCATCACCACCTTTTGAACAATCCAAAATGATCTATTATCAGGAAGGGTATCACGAATCTCAATTCGTTAACTCCTCTGCATTGATCCCAAACCCGCCCAACCCTGAAACAAGTCATTTGGTTCAGGGCAACCAGGTTCAAGATAAGGTTTTGGCTAACTTGAGAAATACCATACAATCTTTAGAAGTTCAGGCAATACCTTGCATTGAAAAATTGGAGCCCCTGATTGAAATGATTGATGATCTGAACAAATATTTGTTGGATTGCCTCCAGGATGTTAAGGATAAGAACCCAAGGGAGTTTCTACTTAGGAAGTTAGCAAAATTGAGAATGAGATTTATGGTTGCTTTAGTTCAATCATGGGATGATTTCCAGGATGAACCCCCTTCAGGAGAGCTAATGTCAAAACCCGCTCAGGCACCTGTTTGGGAGGACACATGTTACGAGGCTGACCAAATTGATTTAGAGCAACCAATGAAGGATAATCTGATTTCTTCACCTGAGATCCCTGAGCCGAGATATGAGGAAATGTATGTCTCCATGGATCAGAAAGTGATGGATGATTTTGGGACGTACATTAAAATCGATTTTGATTTCTTTGATTCTGATGGTGAAGATTCAAATTGCGAAGTCTCACGTGAGTTTACAGAACATGATTTCTGTAAGACAATTGGGCCTATGGAATCAGTTAAATAATTTGATAGCCCAATAACTGAGGAAAGTGATCTTATTAGGGATCACATGACGGATCCAGCATCACTTGGAGGATTCAATCCATTGCCCTGATTGTCAGTTACACTCCATTGAGTTTACTGACGATTCTGTTTTTGAGATAACTAGACCCAAGTCAATTCTGATTCAGCTGCATCTTTTAGACTTGGAAATTTTAGACAGGGTGATTAATATACAAGAGATCATAGAATTTGACATCCTGAAGGAGGATAGGAGCTAGGAAATTTTGATTTGGGAAGCAAACTTCGGAGGAAGTGGAAGATCGAGTCTAAGGGTTCCAATTAAGTTTAAACCATCAAACCAGGACCCTTACGACATTTGTTCTGAGGATGTATAACCCAAGCACACATTCATTGATTATCCTTTGGAGCTTTATTTCTCTGTAACCCAACTCTTTGGTCTTGGGTTGCATCCTCATAAATCGTAGGCCCGACCTCGCTTGCATACTGATTTTATGTTTTGGGTAATTTTTATCTAGAACCTTAGATATTCTTGATCATGGGGTATGGGTTTGCACCACAATCTGGTCCACATCTGTGGACATCTCCTGGCAGGTCCTAAAATGAATATTTTTATTCTGATTCTGACCTGTACTTCTGAATTCTTTACTTCTCTTCTTTGTATAGTGTGCCTACCTGAAGGCACTAAATTTATCACATATACAATTTTTCTTTATCTCGGAGCAGACCCGTCATTCATGCAATTCAAGTGCCTTCTACTCTATTCCACTCTGTTTTATGTCTTTTTAATACAATGACATTGCATTAGATAGCCATGGGGGGTGGATATTCATCTATGAATTAATTCGTCAGCTCTGTTTTATTTTCTTTCATTTATATATATATGTAAAATGAAAAAAAAATTATGGAATTAGGGAAGAGAACTTGGGCTTAAGAAAATTTTCAATCTTAGGAAATAAAACTATATGATTTGAACGCGAAGACCCTTCCGGTCTTTGGACTTAATCAGCCAATGTATCCACTAAAATGTGAATTTGTTTTTCGAGTCCTAGCCATCTTAATTCTGTGGTAATTTGATTAAATAAGTTTGGGTGATAAGTACACAACTTATCAACCCACCCTCTGATTTGAGGGAACTTTAAGTCTAAAGCATCTACACACTTTCTTTTCACTGACTTGTTGATCGACGATTTTAAGGGAAATTGGATAGCTAATGAACCTTCTAGGGTGATATGGCTGACAATTTATCATGGGTAACAACCCATAGGTAGGTTGTCCAGAGCCCAGTCACTGGACCATTCTCTTTTTATTTCCTTTAGGTAGATCTTAGACCAGGGAAGCCACCTACTTAAAAAAAGAAAAAGAAAGAAAGTCAAAAAGAAAAGAAAAAGAAAAGGAGAAAAGAAAAAGAAAACAAAAGAAATAAACCACACTTCACCGTACGAGTATGGCTGGTAAGTTGTCGGTGGTAATAGTTCATCGACCGGTTGTCCAGAACTCAGCTCAAGAAATGCACTAAAAATTCTCAAAACACTTAGGAAGAAGTGGAGAAGCAGAATAAATCGGAGAAATATACACTGGATTCACCATTAATCAAAAATGCCCGTCAAAGGATAATGAGACACCTTGGCGCAACACTAAAGATCAACATTTCCCAAATCCCAGGTTCGAGAATCAAGGCTATAGTGGACCCCCAACCCAAATGAATTCAGATTCAAATTTCATAGCAATTGACATTCTTGATCTTAATATAGGTTGCGAGGATCCAATTGCACGCGTTCCTAATTCTAAACTGGCCCTAGGTAACCAAGAAGCTGGTCCATCAAGCTTAGATTTCCTAGACACCTGTGATAATAAGATTGAGTCAGAACCTCTCGAGGGTGTAAATTTCGTCCCTTGTTTTAATAAGGTGACTCTCAAGAACAATTCTGACATCCCTGTAGATCCCAACCTAGATTCTAATGATTCAACCCTCACCCTTAACCTAGAATCTAGATTTGAGCCTTATCGGGATGATTATAAGGCCCTGTGTGATACAAGTTAGATTTTGAATCCTGAATATGATTCAGGGCTCGTATTTGATGAGTACACCTCTTTAGACTCCTTAGAGATACGGATTGATTTTTTGAAAGTCATGTCGATCTACGATTCAGAAATCGAGGAGCTAGAAGATTTGGGTTTTGATTGGGTCTTCCCTACAAGCCAAAAACCCGAGCCTATACTTACTAGGGACACCTTTTCGAGCTCAAAATTTGAAATTAGGTTAGATCCAAGTCAGGTTGTTGATTCTACATCCCTTGATTTATTCCGTGGTGGAACCTCTAATCTTGAATTAGATTCAGAACACGATCTTCGCAAGTTCTCCGACGATTTCGAATCTTACTCTGACATCAGAGAGCTGTCATTTCCTAATGAATTCAAACCAATTTACGACCTCAGTGACCACGACTCATCTTTTGATTTTGATGCTGTGGTCAATGATTTAAAAGAAAACACCTCTTCTGCTCCATATACAAAACCATCCAAAACCCGCTTTCAACCTCGACTCACAATCGGAATCAACTTCTACTCTGATTCTCCTCTCGATGATCCAGTTGCATGTGATTCTCCTCCATCTTTTGATCGAGATTTGGACTTTGATCAGACTATTAATCACATCCCATTCTTCTTTGATCACTCTCATAGGGATCTCACATCCTCCACTAATCCATTATCTTTGAGAATCCCTACTCTGGCTAGGCTGATCCGATTATGCTAAACCCACGTTTCACATTGCCATATCATTTTGAATCACAAAGTATCTAGTGGCCACCATATCTACTGATCCACATTCATCAACCCACCAGACTAATTGGGTTTGGGTTGCATCATCAGCTTGTCGATCTAAACAAGCACCTAGCTGGACCAACTAGGCTATTGATCAAGGTGCTTGTTCTACAGAACTCCTCTGATTTGACCACTCCTTATCCATGACCATTTTCTGCTTGGCTGAAGGTATTGAATTTAATGCTTAACGGGAGGCAACCTGTCATTTCAAAAACTTGATATCCTTCTGATTATCCTTTTGTACTTCACGTCTGCTGCACTCAAATTTCACATAAAAATTCATGTTTTGGAAGGGTTCTCACAAAAAAAAAAACTCATATTCAATAAACCAAAAAAATAAAAATTGAAAAAAATAAAGAAATGGAAAGGGGAGGAGATTTTGAGGATTAATTGCATATCATATTTGAGGAAGAAAGGAGGTGATTTAAATGTTAAAAAGGAGCTACAATTTGAAATAAGAAAGTGATAGTCATTAGTAAAAGATTATGGAATCTACTTAAGTTCTAGACCAAATCAAAAGAAAAGAAATTAATTCCTAGAATAACAGAGAGACAAAAGAGATTAGTATAAAGTGTTGATCTTAGGCCTCTTAGGCTTGTTTTAGGCTTAAAAGTTCACGTATCCGTTAAGATCTGGATAATCCTCAAGAGGTTAAGGAAAATGTGAAGCTTAAGTATTAGGTCTAAGGCGTAGGGATTATTCGACCTCGTTAACTAACCTCTGGCTTGCGAGACTCGATAACCTAAGTACCCTAATTCACACACAGTCTGGTTCAGTGTGCTTAATATCAAAATCATGCAAAAGCGTTTAATTCTATTATAAAAAAGCTACCTAGATTAGGAGCGTCTCATCAACACAAGTTGATTTGGATGAGTTCCTAGCGTAGAGAGGAGGGAAATTCCCCTTGAAGATACGCAATAACATACTGTCTCCTCGGTGCTTGTCTCCTAGGATATCTAAATATCCTACCGGGGGCACGAAAGCACCTTGTGCTAGTTCAGGTACCATAGGTGGGATTATTCAAAAATCTCGATCACCAAGGTCTGAATTTAGCTACAGAACGCCATGGGCAGCACTATCTCGAAGTGTCAAAAGCCAGGGTTCTGGGGGTTTCCATGGATGGTGCTATCTCGAAACATAGATTGCCAAGAACCTTGCGAGGATTGATGGTAGGAGCAAGGAATCCGATACAAACCGTGTTTTTGAGCCATTCCAAAGCTAGAAATAATCGAGAAATAGAGAGAGAAAGCTCTCCAAAAATGAAAAATATTCTGTTATCCCTCTCTCTTATAAAAATGCATTGCAAATCGAACCTAGACTAACCACATTACAAGCACGAGTGCTTTAACCATTGGGTCCAGCGAACCTTAGGTTAGTTTTTGTTGGCCTTAGAAACCTTTGTGGTAGACTGAGGCTAAAGCTGGTCAAGTTTGGATCTTGATTGGTACTTGAGTACCTCTAGGCCTATTATTAGCATTCTGATCTAATTTTTAAAAAGAAGAAAAAAAATCAAGACTTTGAGCTTCAAGGTATGGTTTAGAATTTGAATTAATTCCATGAGATTTTGCTAAGGGACTAGCAAAAGTTAGGCATGGGGGTATGATGATAACATCATCATCAGCCATAGCTAGCTTTATTTAGTCATATTCCATCATTAAATGCTCCTACATAACCGCCAGAAGATAGTAATTCATTGCACATCCTTTCTAAGAGAATAAGGAACCAGGGTTAAAACTGCACTTTTTCAATCCTATCATTAATGCAGAATAATTGCAGGGTTTCTCAAAGGTTTATTGAAGGTCGAATGGTCATAAATGTCAAATAAGAGGGTTCATGTAGACAGAAATGGATTTTCATGCATTTCAAGAATTAATCGACATCTGAAATCCTAAAAATAGACTCGCTTAATTAATTGAGGTTTTGGTCAGGATAAAATTTGAATAAAACCTCTAAAATCATAGAAAAATATTATTAAGGGTTTGCCATCTTTCAATTGACCATTAGAATCCATTTTGACCTAAAATAGTCTCAGACGGAAAGTTACCCTAATTTGGGTAAATGTGCAATTTATCCATTGATACATGGTCAAAACCTAAATCTGACTTCACCATTAAATTACTTGAGTCCAAATTAGGTTTGTACCAAAATTTGGGCCCAACCGGAGATCATCTTGACCTAGTTTGCATTTTAATCCTGTTCTGACTCTTTTTCTTAGAAAGAACCCCTTAGCTTTTGAAAACCTTGCAGGGACCCCCTAACTTCATCTTCTTCACATCCAGATCCCTGCCACCATTAGGAATAGCCCTAGCATCTTCGACGAGATTCGAGCGACGTTTCTCAATCAATTAGTCCTAGATTTGAACTAGAGATTCCTTGAGGAATTCTTTCAATCAAGGCCGTCCTTGGACTCCAATTCTTTCCCAATCTCCGATGTGAAGGCATGGGAGATGTGAGAATTCCACATGTGCAAGAACCACATGTTTCCAAGCTTTGTTTCTAAGATTGGAACCCCTGTCTATGGCCTATAAATGATCCTACATCAAGTTCCTCACCACCTTAGCTTGTTCGTGATCAGTATCTCACCTTCTTCCCTCCTCTCCGACTGAGATCCTTCGCAAGCTTCGGCAAGCCTCTCCAATCTCCTTCCTCGTCCGCCGTCACAGACAATAGCTGACGGATTCCTCTTCGTCTCATTCATCCGCATCTCGCAACACCGGCGAGCACCCCTCAGAACCCCTCTTCCTCGCCGTCCACCTTAACGGAGATTTCATCTTCTCCGTCGCTAGTGTGCCAAAATCGGTGCAGATTCATCCCTTTCATCCATTAGTTTAGGGCTAGATTAGTTTCCTTAGTTCTTTAGGTTTTATCCCTCTATCCAAAACCCAAAAACAAACCCCCAACATTGCCAATCACCGTCATCTTCTTCATCTTCAGCCACCACTTCGGCGAGGCCCATCTCACACCACAAGCAACCAATCGCCTCGCCACCTTACCCACAATCTTTGCCGTCAACCCGCAATCAAAACCCCTCGTCTTGTTCGCCATTCCATCCACCCAATCTCCTCATCGAACAACCCACTTTCCCATCTCCGTTTCCAACTCTGTCTAGCCACCACACTCCATCTCACACCACGAGGACACCGCCATCACCTTCACCGTCCTCCGGTGACCATCTTGAGATATTCTAATGTGGTCGTGAGGCCATTTGTATGAGTTTCAGATATCCACTGGAGCTCCACCACCTATAGCATTGACTCCTTCGTTCTTCAGTTCTCCAACGTCGAAAACCCCAGGTCTTACCTACTGGCAGAGCGGACTAGCTCCAGGAAGCCATCCCAGTCCTTAATTGGAGGTTCTAGCTGTGAAGACCACGCCCAATTGAACGAAGCTTCACTTGTAGGCGCATGAAGAAGGAGGGGACATTTTAGTCCCACATCAGTTGGAGGACACCCGCATGCCCATATATTATTTTTATGATTATAGCTGTTCGCCCAGTCACTTGAGGGCTCGGGTCCCTCACTCCCTCACATGCCTGTTAACCCACCTACTCACACCTTGGATGCGCTCACGCTCTACAACCCGGGTCCCAGGTACACGTGCCCGAATACCCGCATGATTGAGAGAAAGAAAAGGAAGGGAAGGAAGTGAGAGAGAAAGAGTGGGAAAAAGGGTGGTTTGCTCCTGAAACCCTCCAACACTTAGACAAAATCCAAGAGCTCCTCCCTTGTGCGTGAAGAGGCAAGAAAGAGGAAGAGAAAGGGCTAAGAAGAAGAGGGAAGAAAGGCAGAAGAAAGGAAGAAGTAGCATTTCTAAGAAAGAAGGATCAAAGACAAAAGAGAAGAAAAACATTGTAGCAACTGGCAATTTAAGTCGTTTGACTGATAAATCAGACGTTTGAGGAACTGTTCATTTATTTCATTCATTTAGTAATTAGTATATACTTGTATCTAAGCTAATAATTGGTGGTTCAAATCACCATTATTTTGCCTTAGATGTCTTTTTGCCTCAGTAGACTCTTGATATACTTATGTGCTACACTGAAGAATAGTTTTGAGTAATTGTTATTCATTGCAAATCATTGATTGTGCTCATTTATATTATTTATTGAGATTAGCATGTGAATTCCATATTTTCTCCCTGTGTTCGACCTCGAACTTCAATTCAAGTTATAAATTATATTTGATTGATGTGATTTTGTCCTATACTATAATGCATTTCTTAAACATCGATGATTTCGCACAAACATTAGCCCTGTGAATTTCTTGTAAATTTGCCTTCTTTTTCCTTTTATTATTAAAAAAAAAGAATTAAGAAAAGAAAACTTGGGCATTAGAGTTTTTCAACCTTAGAAAAGAATACAATAGGATTTGAACACTTAGACCCTTGTAGTCTTCTAGCTTAATCAACTTGGGTGTCCAGTAAAATGTTGACCTATTTCTCTAGTCCCCACCATTCGTAAATTCATTATTAATTGGTTAAATAAGTTGGAGTGATAAGTACATGACATATCAACCCGCTCTCTGATTTGAGGGGACTTTAAGTTTAAAGCATCTACACACTACTTGCACTGACTCACTTTTCAACGATTTTAATGAAAATTGGGTAGCTAATGAACCTTCTAGGGTGGTATGACTGGTAAGTTGTCGTGGGTTTGATGTCCCATTGGCCTGTTGTCCAAAGCCCAGCCACACGACCATTCTCTTTCTATTGCCTTTGGGTAAATCTTAGATCAGGGAAGGCACCTACTCAAAAAAAAAGATAAGAAATAGAAATGGAGAAAAAATATATAAGCCACACTTCACCACACAAGTATGGTTGGCAAGTTGCCGTGGGTTTGATGCCCCATTAGCTGATTGTCCAGAAACCAACTCGTAAAATTCACAATTAATTCCTAAACACTTAGGAAGAAGTGAGAAGTAGAATAAATCAGGGAGATATACACTGGGTTTGCCCTTGTGTTGATCCTATAAAAATAAAAAGTAGGGAGAAAGCAATCGATCGAACAAACACCTTTAGGTTGAAATTCTTCATTAGGGTCACCTAGGGTTTGTAGAAACTTGAAGTCCGTTCTAATTGTCGATTAGTGAGTCTATCATAGTTTCACAAAAATATTCTTAGGACTTAGAGTTCTTTTTGAGTCTTGGGTGGGTTGAGTAGCCATAGAAAGCTGCCCTGAAACTCTAAGCTCAAATAGAAAAGAAGAAAAAGAGAAAAAAAAATTACTTTGGAATAAGGCAAGGGCTTGAGGGCATTGTGTATTTTGGCAAACACCCAAGCACTATTGAGACTCTGTAGTTTAGGTATTTATTAGAAATTTCTTAGTGTTGAGACATAACTATCAGCCAAGTAATTTGATCCTAATTCTTTTATAAATAGCATGTAGTTTTGCTAGGGACTAGCATAAGATAGGCATGGAGGTGTGATGTGCACAAATCTAATTGAACTAGAATGTCTATTTATGCATGTTTCTAGGGTCATAAAAGAGTCATACATTATAAATATTGCATAACATGCATCATCATGCATTTAGATTAAATTGTACAAATTGTATAGTAATTCGCCTCTTAGTATGGCCAGGGGACAAGGTGACATCATTTTGAGGCCTCGGATTGAAAGATCCAACCGTAATCTGATTAGGACAATGATCGGAATCCAATACCTCTGAGATCGCCTAATCGGACCTCCGTACCATTAGATGCAGTCTAAGGAACATCAACGGCCAGAGGGCAAAGTGATGCAATTCAAAGCCTCAAACGACAAATCCAACCATATGGATGGGTTTGGATCGATGATCGCGGTCTAATGGCACAAGAATTGACCAAATCCAACAACTGTAGCATCACCTGCGAAGAAAAGAAGATGGACGGTCCAGATGGCACCACGTGGCACCATTCAGACTGCCCAAGCATGCCACCAAGCCATCGCTGCCTTCCATCTGCATCCTCATTTCTCAGCCATTGTATCTTCATCCAATGGCTGAGAACTGCCGTAGTCGTAAAATGAGAATTTAGTGAGAAAATCGTCGTAGTATAGCGCGAATCACGACTCAAACAAAAATTTTATATATTGAGACGATGAGTCAAAGTCGATCTCAGGGAGGCATTTAAGAAGCGAAATTGATTTTGATTTTATACTTGCTTAAAATTGGACCCCAATTTCTAAAGTGTGAGTTAGAGATGAGCCAGTCAAATTGTTTATGCGGAAAACATGTGCGTGCTTCAAATATATCATGAATGTGAAAGTGTGTGTTGGCGTTCTGATAGCGAAATACGCGTGATTTGTAAAAGCGGGTTTTTAACGTCATTATAACACGCGAATCCGCTTTTGCTTTTAAATTTATATCCTAGATAGGGGAGTATCTAGGGTCGTCCAAGGAGGCAAAAATTGCAAAATTAATCCTCTTGCTTACAGATAGATCTCAACTTTCTTTTTGATATTTTTCAATATGTAATTTTTTTTTGTATTTTGAAAAGACCAGGGCAAACTGCAGATTGTAGCTAAAAGAACTAACACCTACAAATGATTAACTAAAATCTAAAAGATAGAAATATCTTCTTCCTAAGCTCACTCTAGGCAAGTGGAGGCCTAGGGTTATTAGGAAGAAGAGGTGAAACAAGTGCTAGAACCAAAACAAACAACTATAATAAAAAGCTAAAAGAAGGCAATTTTGATTGAGTAGAATGAGTGTTCTTTTCAAGGACAAGTAGAGGAATGCTTCTACTAGAATTAAACAATCTAAAAGCAAGAAAAGAAACACAAATCCTCTTGTAACAATGGTGAAGAAGGTTGTCTTCTTGCTCCAAGCCTAGCTGCTCCTTGTCTTGAAAAGAGGGCTTCCTTCTCCTCCTTCCTTGAGAGCTCCTCCAAGGTGGAAGCTACCACCTTTAATGCTCTCTCCAAAGGGGTGGGCGTGCACCACCCTCAAAAACTCCTCCAAGGTGGCGTGACCACCTTCAAGATCTCCTCCAAGATCTTCCTTGCCTGGCTTCTCCTTTGGCTGGCGTGACCCAAGAGAGAAGGGAAGAGGGGAAGGCACCAAGGGGACAGAATATCCCCTTAATCTTCTTCTTCTTCTCTCTTGGACGTGGGCTTCTTGGTGGAATATGAGAGTGAAATTTCTATCCAAGGATGTCTTGAATGGTGGTGGGTAGTGGTCATTTTATAGGGTAGGATGGGGGGTTAAGGTGCCCCTTGAAATGGAGGGCTAGGATGGAAGAATGGAGGTGGTTGGTGATCCTATGGCTAAGGAGAGTTGGAGCCAACCCAAGGGGTGTTAAAGGGGGTATTTATGGTGGTGTTGGTGTCTTTTGGTGGTGGAGAGACACCACCATGTTGGCGCCAACATGGGGTCTTCTAAAAGGGGGG
Source organism: Thalassia testudinum (assembly GCA_037157565.1). Lineage (NCBI taxonomy): Eukaryota > Viridiplantae > Streptophyta > Magnoliopsida > Alismatales > Hydrocharitaceae > Thalassia > Thalassia testudinum. The sequence continues at coordinate 7,304,486 of JAZHRO010000056.1, forward strand.
TTAGGTGGATGGTGGAGATGAATTCAAGGGAAATTGTGTGGTGGAGATGAGGGGGGATTTTGGAGGGAAAAGTGGCGCCATTAAGGGGGTGGTTAGGGTAGTTTTTGGCACCACTTTTAGGTGTCTTTTGGAGGTGGTGGGTAGGTTAGGTTGGTGCCAAGTAGGTTAGCTTATGTGGAGCTTAGGTGGAGCTAGTTGGGTGGAGTTGTTAGGTGCATTTTTGGGGTGGTACAAGCCAAGGAAGTTGGAGCATAGCTAAGCTAAGATAAGCTAAGCTAAGCTAGCTTAGCTAATGGAGGAGTAGAGGAGAAGGTGTTGGAGCTAGAGTTTGGAGGGAGGAGCTGAGGAGGAGAAGTCTGGAGCTGAAATTGGAGCTGGCTGCTGCTGAAGAGGCTGGCATGGAGCTATTCTAGCTGGCTTAGCTTGCTAGTTATTTGCTAGCTACTAAGCTGAGCTAAGGTAAGCTAGCTTCTACCATAATGAGCTAAGGTGAGCTGGGTCTGGTGCTCCCGGGGAGAATCAAGCTGGTTGAGGCAGCTAAGGTAGCTTAGCTCAACTGAGTTGAGCTAAGCTGAGTCCCCGGGAGCTGGACTTGAGCTTCCTGAGCTGGGATGAGTTCTTCTTCAGCTGGCTGGAACTGAGTGGAGCTGGATGTAGCTGGATCTGAGCTGGGGTGAACTCCTGTCAACTTAGCTGAGCTAGCTAGAGCTCCCTGTGGACTAGTGGGAGCTGAGATAAGCTAGACTCAGCTAAGTTGAGCTGGATCTGAGCTGACTTGAGCTAGGGTGAGCTAAGGTGAACTCTCTTGAGCTGCCATCCAACTGAGATTAGCTGAATGGAGCTAGGATGAGCTAACCCTAGTTCAAGTAAGCTAGGTTCCAGCTGCGGTGAGCTGGATCAAGCTGAGGTGAGCTGGATCAAGCTGAGGTGAGCTGGATTAGGCTAAGTTCCAACTAGTCTGGGCTTCTCCTTCACCATTTGCCTTCTTGAGTGCTAGGGTTTTAGGGATCTATATATCTGTACATCCCTAACACTCACAAAAACATATTAAAAAGACAATAAAAAATGCAATGCATGCCTAACCTATTTTATGCCTAAATGCAGCCCAAAAACCCATTTGCGGAGTAAAATCCTAAGAGCTAGGTTTGTTTTAATGCATAAGAATGATGATAAACTGGCATTTATCACGTTCGCACAACCTCAATAATGCGATGACAACTAGCAGAAAATAAATTGATCGCTAAGTCGTTGATATCCTCGAGGACAAACATTGTGTTGCATCAAGATAAGAATGTAAATCAAGAAACTGATAATCACACTATAGATAGATAAATCAAGCAAGTAGTGATTTCATTTCTTCAAAATATATCATCATTACAATCATGTTTAGAAGAAAGCTTGTACATGAAAGCTTAAAACAATAATTCTAGCTAACAGAAAATTGTTGCACGCATGGATCTAAGAAAGATTATGCATGCATTCATTCGGGCAAAGGATTACTATGCTACTAATTAGAAAATTAATGTAGAAATTAAACTAAGAAGAACTTTAAATCTTGCTAACAAAAAGCAGGCATTGGAGGTGGTCTCCAATGGCTGTGTGGCTAGTGGTGGTGGAAAGGGAAAGAGGGGCGGCCAAGGTGGTTGGCCAACCTCTTGAGAAGGTGGTGGAGTTGCTCTAGCCCTTGGACGTGGAGGTGGAGTGGAGATGGTTGATGGTGCTCGCTAATGGTGTGGAAGAATGAAGTCCAAGAACTAGATGGGGTTTTTGGCCATCTTTGATGGTCTTTAAATAGACTAAGGGAGAGACCCTCTAGAAAAGTGTGGAGTTCTCTAGAAGTGCCTCCATCATGGTCGGTCACCCCATTTGAAATGGATCTTCATAGATCCATGATTAGCTCATATTTGTGAGCTAATTAAATGTCTAAATGCTTATACATTAAGGTATCACATCCATTTATTTTGCATGCATTAAGATGTAAATAGATTAATTTATATTTCTGATTTAATTACTTAATTCATGCATGGCATTCATAATTAAAGGCATTTGGAATTGACTTAGAATGGGATGTAATTAGGTGCATTACATGCATTATTTTAATTAACATAGAACTTAAGGATTTATGTATAAATAATCCTAATATTTTATTTTATTAATTTTCTTCTTCTTCCGCAACTGCTACACTTCCTCCTCTTGTGCATTCACTCTTCGCCAGCTGCCTGCACTCAAGACCCCTATTCATGGAGGAGCGGGAGAGATGGATCTGGTCGGGCAGCTGTAACTACAAGGGAGAGGAGGAGGCAGTTGTGCTCGGGGAGGCCATCATCCCATTTCACCATTGTGCAACATTCCACCACCATGGGCCTCCAAGGCCAAGCTCCGTCATACCATGGGCCGGCAGGGTGACAAATTGTCGTGCCAAGAGGATGGAGTTGGCCGCCACCGTGCACGAGCTCCTTGAAGCTCGCCTACCGTGAGTGCATCTACTAATGCATGACTTGCTACCATTCTTCCCCTGTACACCACCATAGCCATTGCCATCCATACTTGCCCGACCACCACCAGCCCCACGCACACGCACGTGTGCCTACTGTGCGCACAGCAAAAGCATGGGTGCACGTCTCTCCGTGCCTCCTCACCTCAACTGCATGCGTGCACCCCTTTGAGCGCATCTCCATGCCCGCTCGCATCCCCTGCAGTGTGCCATTGCCGCTTGCCCAGCGCTGCCCACAACCACTCCAAGTTGCTGCTCCAATAGCAACAGAGCAACCCCCCCATTGGCCCTCGTCTCCAGCCCACGCACGCAGAGCGCGCGCTACTCCAGCAGCTTCGCCCGAGCATTGAGCGTGTGTCCTCCAACACCTCCAGCAACACGTGCGCGGCCGCACGTCCTCCAGCAGCTCCACCCACTCATGCCCGCTTGCTGCACCTCCTCTTGCGCACACCCCCAGTGCGTGTAGCAGGTAACGCGTGCATCCCCCTGTGCCTCCACGCCTCCAACCCACGCGTCTCTCTCACCGCCTGCACACACCTCCATCAGCGCGCGCCACCATCTCTGTTCCCTCCTCTCCATAGGCAGCAAATAGGGGTTGTAGCCGGCACCCACCATCCATTCCTCCGTGCTGCTGCCATCTCCGGCTGCCATTCTTCAAACCACCACCGCCATCGGAAGCGGCTCGGAGGTCTTATCCTTCACCATGAATCTCGCCTCCAGCCGCGGCCTGCCGTGCACGCACACCAAGCATGAAGGGAATCCCCTATTCCACTCTCAATTAATAATTAAATTAGCTGCCATTGTAAGATTTTTATTAGTATTATATTGTGCCACATTGCAAAATATATCCTTCAAATGTGCATAATTGCTATTTCAGCATTAGCTTTTGTTGTTTACTCAATCTGAAAGCAATTTTGACTTGGTTTCTTGATGAAATTTATCGTGAACATCTATTTTTAATCCTTACAAGTTTCAATAGGCCATTGCCTTCATGTGGATACAACCTGCTCTTCTCGAGTGGTTTATTTTAATTCAATACTTTGATTAGTTGATTTTCCACCATTTAGAAATACAAATGACAAATCTTATTAATCATCATTTTTGAAAGCAAAAATTGACTTATCAATCCACATTTCATGGGTATGGTTGTGGACTCCTTGAAAGACTAAAAATAGTCTTCAAGGTGGCGCCACTAGGTGAAGGTTCTAGAGGTCTCTAGAGTGGATGGCTAGGTGTGTGTGTGGGGGGGTATTTGCATGAATATGTGGGTGTGGCTAGGTGGTTTAGGTTGAGTCCTATAGGTCTAGGTGATTGGGTTTAGGTAGGTTTCTAGAGATAGGGTTATAAACCCTAATACTAAAGTGATAAGTGCAATTAACCTTATTACAAGTTTAATTGAGTGGATGTGTGTCTAATTGGGAGATAAAGTTCCTAATTAGGTTAGGTTTGAGTCAATTGGACTCTCACTGAGTCCAATTAGACTTGTGTTGGTTGAGGTTTGAGCTCAATTGGACTCTATGAGTCCAATTGACTTGGTGAAGTGTGATTGACTAAGATCCAAGTCAATTGGGTTTAGTGAGAACCTAATTACATTCTTAGGAAGGTCTTGGGGGTGTACTAGGCTCAGAGCACCTTAATTTAGGTTCCTTAGGGTGTAAAATTGGATTTAGGGGCTTAGGAAATCAAGATCTAGGCTTGATTTCAAAAACAGTAACTAGAAAGGCATTCCAGATGTCTGATTTAGTGATCAAACGACTTATACTTCAAAATTAGAAGTCTAAGTCTCTAGTTTGGATGTCCAAAGTTGAGTCAGAGTGAATTTTAGGTTCTCTCTTGGGATTCTATAGAAATTGAACGTTTGGCACTTTGTCTAGACGTCCAATATTCTAGCAGAATTGGGTTCTAGGTTTGCGGATGGTGTTTAAGCATCCTGGACGTCCAACAACCTACCTAGACATCTAGATATGGGTTGGAATAAGGGTTTTGAGGTATTCTAGGCTAAGGTGACCTAATATAAGGTGGCTAGGGTTTAGGAAGGTCTCTAGGGCTATCTCATGACTTGGAAAGGTCCTATGTTCTTCATAATTTAACTCCTACATTAGAATTCTACTAGTAAGGTAGTATACCTCATCCCTACATTATGTCTTCATTTTTATTTTAGGGCTTCTACTCCAGCTCTGCTGTAGCTCTAGCTTCCTCCTTTCTTTAGTTCCAGCTTTAGGCCATCTCCTGAGCTTCTTATTGCCTACAATCCCTAACATTTCACTAATCAGTACATTATAACATTATTTCATGACTATTTAAATAAAGTAGAAAAGATGCAATGTATGCTGTTTATGCATGAATTACACTACAATTATGTTAAGTTCTAACTTAATTTAGGTCATTTAAGTTCTATGATTGTTGCGTAATCAAGAACACATAGACAAAAAAATAGAAAATGTAATACAGAGAGGGTTATAGTGCAGCGGGTGAGGGCCTCACGCGCAACATGAGGCGTGCGCTCGAATCTGTGTGAGCAAATTAAATCAGCTAAAGGTAGAAGCAGGTGAAATTCACCCGATGGATCAAGATCGGGCGGTCATGGTGTGGCCACGTGGAAGAATCTGACGCATTGCATGAGAGCGCTGCACATATGTGTGCAATCACACATGATTGGATGCGCAATCGTATGCTGAAGCATTAGCATAACTCAAGGAGGAGTAGCATGAGATCTGGGCCGTTGATCTGTGATCCAACGGCTGAAGAGCAGCGCCTCTTCAATGCACGTAACGCACATGTGAACCAATGCCCCCTTTGCGTCGTACGATGAGGATCCAATGCTCCTTGCCTCTCCGCGGACCTTCATTGACATTATCTTTAGCGACGTATGCGTGTCACTAATGGCTTCTATTTAATTTTAAAGATGTGAAGTGCCTCTTTTGCCCCCATATCCTCAACTATAAATAGGACCCCATACCCACTCATCACATCATCCCTTCCTTTCTCAATCTCTTCTCTCCAAAGCTTTAAGGAGCTAGTCCCAAACTCGGGATACTCCTCTAAAGTAAAAAATCAAAATTTTGTCCATCTTCTCATCCCCTTTGTGGAGCATCTTGTGGTTGTCTTCTCACCACCATTTGAGAAGTGGATCCCGCTGCGACGTCGCCTTGCATCATCCTCTGTCCTTCAGCTCCATTCTTCTTCATCCAGCATCTCATCACCATCGTCTGGGTGCTCCGTCAATGTGGCTCATCCTTAAAGCAGCCGTCGAGGAGGATTTTTCTCATCCCTATTTTTTTACTGATTTTTAGTGTAGATTTATTTTCTTCAAGTAGTTGTAATAGACTCTGGATTATTTAAATGCAGGACTTGTTTATCCTCTCTCTATTTATCTCTTTCTTTGTATTATTCTATTTCTCTTTTCTATTATTTATTCTTTAAGTAGAATAGCTAGAATAAATTAATTTCAACCAGCTACTCCACTTTAAAAAATATAATTGCAGATTTTAATCAAACGTAGCCTCCCTATGTTCAACCTAGGACTCACCAAAGATTCGATAAAATTTATCTAATGGCGGATTTTTATGCACTACAATGATGAGTTTTTAACTTTTTGCCTACAAAATCTCTCTCATCAATTACTTCATTCGCGCACATGCATTATACATATTTCATGATTAAATAGGATTTAGAACTTATATGGGGTATTGCACATAAATAACCCATCATTTCTTTTTCATAATTATTTATTCCCTTTTGCAGGAAATCCACAATTAACACTATGACCACGATCACAATAGTTGTAGTAGCTGTGATCTTCTCACCCTACAATTAAGGAGTGGAATGGATGGGATCCGCTCGTCCCAACAAGGCAAGGAGTGGGAAAAGTGGATTTGGCCTTAATGGGCTCGACGCTCCTGCTCCATTCGAATCAGCTTATTGTAGCTATAAAGGTGAGGAGGAGGCTGCCGTGCTCAGGGAGATGCCACCCACCCCATCACCGTGCATCTGCCTATCACTGTGGCCTCCACAGCTGAGTTTTGCTACACCGTGGGCCAGCAGGGTGACAAGTCGCAGCGTCAAGCCAATGAGCTCGACCACTCACTATGAGCATTTGCCTCGTCGACCACGTGGAGAACTTCTTCCTCTTCATTTTCTATTTTATTTTCTATTCATTTTTATTTTCTTTTTCTTGTTACTATTCATCTTCATCTCCATCCAGCAACCCATCTTCAACCCAACATCCACTGCCACCATTCCAAGCGACCAACGATTGCCACCCTTCTTATGCCACTCGCACAGCACCACCAACACTGCCAGAACTCCACTCGCACGTGGAGCTGCTTCAACAGCAACGTGCAGCCCACTGCCACGTGTAGCCCAACATGCCTCCTCTTGCTCCACTGCACGTCGGAGCCCCTCTCGCCTCCACTATCCACCCAGCTGCCCACTGGTGTCGTGTGCGATTAGCTCGTGCCTTGCACACCCTCCCTCTCCTCTCTGTACTACTCCAGCAGCAGGTAGCCACCGCCACCCACCACCTTCATTTGCTCCGTGTGGCCGCCTTCGGCTGTCTCGACCTTTGATGCAAAAAGTTATGCGATTTGAAATTAGGGTTTTATCATTGTAACATGCAATCCCGATCGCTTTTAAAATTTATAAAATCTAAGTACTTGGGAAAGTATTCAGGTTGTCCCAAGGGAGGAAGAAATGCAATTTAAACACTCTCACTTGATATTGGTAAATCAACATTCTTTTTATAATTTTTTTGAATATGAAATTATTTTAGGATTTTGAAATAATGGGCAATGAAAATATAATGAGTGGGAAAAGACTACACCTAATTTGCTAAAGCTAACACCTAAGTGACAAAAAGTAACCTCTCTTTAAGCTCACCGTAGGTACGTGGAGACCTAGGGTAATTAGAGAAAGGGACTAAAAAGTGCCAAAGTAAAAGCAATTAATTAAGATGCAACAAAATTATGGAATGTCAACTTTTATAAAAGAAGAAATGTTGTTTTACAAGAATGGTAGAGGAATGCTTCTACCACAAAATTTAAGAAAAGGAAGTAAAATAAAATTTCTCCCAAAGATGATGGCGAAGATGGAAGGATTCTTGCTTCAAGCTCAGCTGCTTCTAGGCTTAGAAAGAACCTTCCAAGTCCTTCTTTAGAATGCTCCTCTAGTAGATGAAGACTCTCCTTCCTGGCAAACCCTAAATAGGGAGTGCCCTAGCTCCTTCAAAGGTGGAAGAATTCCACCTTAGATTCTCCTCTAAGGGTGGGCATGTATCACCCTAAAAACCTCCTCCTAGACATCCTCCTTGCCTGGCTGGACCTCTGGCTAGTGGAGGCACAAGAGAGAAGGGAAGAGGGGAAGGCACTAAGGGGATAGAGTATCCCCTTAATCTTCATCTTCTCCTCCTTCTCTTGGCTGTGGAGTAGGGTAGATGATGGGTGGAAGTATGTAACAAAAATGGAGCCAAAGGTGTAGGTAATGGTGGTGGTTATTGGTCATTTTATAGAAGGGCTAAGGGGGTAGGTATGGTTAAGGAAAGGATGGCTAAGATGGCTCATAGGGGGTGGTTAGGAGATCCTAGGGCTAGGATTTATGGCTTCAAAATGAAGGGTTACTTGGTGGTTGGCACCATCCTTAGAGGTAACTAGGATTAAGGGTTTGGTGTGGTGTGTTGTAGGGTTGAGATGAAGTTGTAGGGTGGAAGTTATGGGATGAAGGGCTAGGTGACGTGCTGTTGTGCGTGTGTGTTAAGGAGTGTCATTATAGCCGCACTTGCAACGTCGGTTTTAAAATAATTAAACGGAGGTGAGTCCGAGTGTCGGTCTCAGGGAGGCGTGAAAATCGAATTTTTACTTACCACTTGTTGTCACGGAAAGTGCGGAGTTTTGCTTGCAAAAGGTGAGGTTTTGAAAAGCGAGATAGAGAGATAGAGAGAGAGAAGGTTTAGGGTTAGAAAGCTCTTTGTTTTGATCATGCAACTTGAACAGAAATTAAAATGGCAACTGAACGGAAAATAACTTCATTAAACATGCACTTGTAGTTCATAACTTACAACATTAAATACATGCCTCAACAAAAGTAATAGAAAGCTTAAAAGAGAGAGAGAGAGAGAGAAAGTGTGTGGAGAGCGACGAGGCAGCCACGGCGGTGGAGGAGGCTCCGTCGGTGGCTCGTCGTCTCCGACGATTACAAGAGTGCCTAGAGCTAGCTAAGAGAGGGGTGGAGTAGTTGCAAGGAGGAGTGAATGCCTTGAATGGTGGTTGGAGGGGGTTTAAATAGAGTTAAGGGCTTCCTAAAAGAAGAAGGGGCTTTAGCGACATCCAGAGTGTCGCTAAAATCGCTTCCAAAAGCGTCGGTGAAGCCCTCTTGCCGCCAGTCAGCCGCCCACCTCGTTCCTTCTCGTCGCGCGATCCGCGACCGCTGAACGAGAGCCGTCCGATCTTCGAGAGCCTTCCTCGCCCACGCTGGATCGCGCCTCGGGCGCGTGCGTCTCCGCCTAGCGTGCGCAAGTGCGTGGACGCTCGTGAGCTGCGGTCGCACTGCGTGGCAAGATCCTGGCGGCCCGCTGCTGATCAGGCAGCCCAATTTCTCCGCGCCCGTTGCCCATCTTCAACTTCCAACCCACACGGCTCGAACGCGCGTCGCGTGGGTGCGGGCGTGCATGCTAACCGTTGCGCCAAGCCCGCGCTTTGTCGCGGTGAGCGCGGGCGGGCGCGCGGATCTCGGCTGGCTGAAGGCATGGCAAGCACGGGGGTGGGGCTGACGTGGCGCAATCTGGGCCGTTGATCTCCAGAGCAACGGTCAGAACTTCTTGGGCCCGTTGTAGGAGCTTCGGATGTCGGATTTGGCCGATCTTGAGTCCGTTGGACTCCGTCCGTTGTTCTGAATCCATCAGTGCGGTCCGATTGCTCATCTGAGGCCTACTTTGACAAATGCTTACACAAATGGCCATTAATGCAGTTTATAAGCAATCTTGGTACATGATGCATGTAATGCTCCTATTCTACTTATGTTGTGCCTTTTATTCTAAAGATGGGCCATATTCAACATAATTATCACCCCCTTGTGTAGTGTTATCATACCCCCATGCTTCTCCTTGCTAGTCCCAAGCAAGGTTTATTCTAGCTTTTATTTCCTTTCAGAATTTAAGAAGTAATTGCTTAGACACTTCGTTACTTGTCAATAAGAGGAAATATACGATGATCTTAATCTACAAAGACTAAGCAGCACCCGGGTGTCTGCCAAAATACGAATCGCCCGAATCCTTGCTTATACATATGTATATGTATATATATATATATTTTATAATGTTTTTCCTAATTCAGTGTGGGTTGGTAACTTTTTACGGCTACCCAACCCACCCAATACTCGGTCAAAACCCTAAGTGCTAAGCATCTTGGTGTGAATGTTGTGATAGACTCACTTAACAGTAATTAAGACAAACGTCGAATTTCTACGCCTCTAGGTGACCGGAAAAGGAAACAAATTTGCCTGAAGGTGTATTTGTTCGATTGGTAGCTTTCTCCCTACATTTGTTTTAATTGGGGTCAACACAAGGATTTTTCCAGTGTATATCTCCCTGACTTGTACTACTTCCCCGCTTCTTCCTTAGGTGTTTTGATCTTTTTTGTGCAATTATTGAGCTGGGCTCTGGACAACCGACCAATGGGCTGTTACCCACGATCACTTGCCAGCCATACTTGTGCGGTGAAGTGTAGTTTATTTTCTTTTCTTCTTCCTTTTTTTTTTTTGTAGGTGGCTTCCCTGATCTCAAATATACCTAGAGGCAATGAAAAAGAAATGGCCTATGGCTGGGTTCTGGACAACCTGCAATGGGTTGTTACCCATGACAACTTGCCAGCCATACCACCCTAGAGAGTTCATTAGCTACCCAATTTCTGTCAAAATCTCCGAGAAGTGAGTCTATGCAAAAATGTGTGCAGATGCTTAGACTCAAAGTTTTCCTGAGTTAGAGGGTAAGTTGATAAGTCGTATACTTATTACCTTATTTAGTAGGTAGATTAGAATAGCTTAAGGTTGCAAGGATTCGCCGATAAAGCCATATTTTAACGGACACCAGGGCTGATTAAGCCTGAAGGCCTGAAAAGTCTAAGTGTTTAAGTTCTTTCTGTATTATTTTTCACTATTGACAAGTTTCTAATGCTTAAGTTTTCTTCCTAAATTCAAATTTTCTTTTTTTTAATTAATTTATTCATTCAGACTGATTAATTAAGCTTAGGATTATACAATTTACCACCCCTCCATGCTTAAGTTGGACAATGTCCTCATTGGTAGATTCATGGATGCAAAAGGGTTCAAAAAGATAGTACCTGAGTGACGTAAACTACCAGATCAGTCTGAATCCTTTGGGTTGCCTCCCAGGAAGCGCTGAGTTTAACGCCTCCAGCTGGGCGGTGCTCGGTGTCAGCCCTCAACGAGGGTGACACTTTCCTTGGGGGTACCTGGGCCAGGAAATGCTTCAATATTTGACCATTAACTATAAAAGTGTGCCCAGTGTTAAGATCAGCGATTTCAACCGCCCCATTAGAATAGGGCTTAACCACCCGAAATGGTCCTGTCCATTTGGACTTGAGTTTCCCTGGGAAGAGTTTTAGGCATGCATCAAACAACCAAACTTGCTGGTTAGGCTCAAAGGTTTTTCTATGAATGAGTCGGTCGTGGACGGCTTTCATTTTCTCCTTATACAGTCGACTATTATCAAAGGCGTCCGACGGATTTCTTCGAGCTCAGATAATTGCAGCGTCCTCTGTGCACCGGCTAACTGGGGATCCATGTTACACTGCTTGACAGCCCAGTAAGCCCGGTGTTCCAATTCGACAGGAAGATGGCAGGCCTTGCCGAAGACCAGGCAATAAGGCGACATGCCTATTGGGGTCTTGAAAGCGGTCCTGTATGCCCACAGGGCATCATCAAGTCATGTGGACCAGTCTTTCCTGTCAGGTCTCACAGTCTTCTGTAAAATGTTCTTGATTTGTCTATTGGAGACCTTAGTCTGCCCATTTGTTTGTGGATGATACGGGGTGGCAATGCGGTGGTTTACCCCATATTTTCTAAGTAGGGCACGCAATTGGGAATGGATAAAATTGCTTCCACCATCACTGATCATGGCCTTGGGTATTCCAAACTGGGAAAAGATGCTCTTCACAAAGTCCATGACAGTCTTGTGATCGCATCGTCGGGTGGCGACGGCTTCAATCCATTTGGAAACATAGTCTACTGAGACCAGGATGTACTCGAAGCCGTTGGATTGTGGAAAGGGGCCCATAAAATCGATACCCCAAACGTAAAAGATTTCGACAATCAAAATGGGTTGAAGGGGCATCATATCTTTCTTGGTCATGGTCCCCAGTGTTTGGCAGCGTGAGCAAGTCTTGGCAAAGATGTGTGCATCCTTAAATAGGGACGGCCAGTAAAATCCAGACTGCAAAACTTTTGCAACTATTTTCTTTCCAGAGAAGTGGCCGCCACATGCTTGGTCATGACAAAAGGAAAGCACACTCTGAACTTCATCTTCAGGGATATACCTTCTGATGATCTGATCAGTACAGAGGTGAAACAGCATGGGATCATCCCAGAAATAGTGCTTGGCCTCAGCCATGAACCTGTCCCGTTGCTGTCTAGACCAGCTGTGCAGGGTTTGTCCTATAACCAGGTAATTGGCGTAGTCAGCATACCATGGCATTTTCTTGTATTGCACGGCTAGGATGTGTTCATCAGGGAAGGTATCAGATAGCGGTAGGGAGGGTCCAATGTGGTCTGGATGAAGTCTCGACAAGTGGTCAGCCACCACATTTTTCGATCCGGCCTTGTCTCGGATTTCCAGGTCAAATTCCTGCAAAAGCAGGATCCATCTGATGAGCCTGGGCTTTGCGTCCTTTTTGGCCAACAGGTGCCGGATGGCTGAATGGTCAGTGTAAATAGTCATGTGGGATCCCAGCAAGTATGAGCGGAATTTTTCAAGTCCAAATACTACAGCGAGCAACTCTTTCTCTGTGACGGTATAATTACGTTGGGCCTCGTCCAACGTTTTGCTCGCGTAGTAGATCACCACGGGCTTCTTGTCTTGCATTTGTCCCAGGACAGCGCCTATGGCAAAATCTGATGCATCACACATAATCTCAAAGTCTTGGGACCAGTCTGGGGGTTGAAGTACAGGTGCGTTGGAGAATAAGTCCCGGAGGGTGTGATAAGCCTGGATGCAATCAGGAGACATGTGGAATATGGCATCGTTGGCTAGAAGGTCGGTCAAGGGTTTGGAAAGCTTGGAAAAGTCTTGGATGAACCTTCGGTAAAACCAACATGTCCTAGGAAGGAGCGAATCTGCCGGATCTAACTAGGTGGAGGAAGTTTGGAAATTAAATCAACCTTAGCTCAATCTACCTTGATGCCCCTATGCGAAACGATGTGATCGAGGACAATTTCTTCTTGAACCATAAAATGGCTCTTTTCCCAACTTAACACCAAGTTAACCTCGATACATCATTTCAGGATTTTCTCCAAGTTGCTCAAACAATGGTCGAATGAATTCCCGAACACAGAGAAATCATCCATAAAGACCACTAAGTATTCACCCACCATTTCTGAAAAAATGGCTAGCATGCAATGCTGGAAGGTTGCGGGTGCGTTGCATAACCCGAATGGCATTCGACGGAATGCAAACGTGCCATACGGGCAAGTGAATGTGGTCTTTTCCTGATCTTCCAGAGCAATTGCGACTTGTTATATCCTGAATATCCATCCAGGAAGCAAAAATACTTCTGCCCTGCCAATCTTTCAAGGATTTGGTCAATGAATGGCAAGGGGAAGTGTTCCTTCTTAGTGGCTTCATTAAGCTTCCTATAATCAATACACACTCGCCATGCGGTGGTGGTGCGGGTGGGGATGGATTCGCCATGATCATTGGTGACAACGGTGAGCCCAGCTTTCTTTGGAACCACTTGAGTGGGGCTCACCCAGGGGCTATCGGAGATAGGGTAGATGATGTCGGCGTCGAATCACTTGATGATTTCTTTTTTAACGACCTCCCACATGTTTGGGCTTAAACGTCTCTGCATCTGGCGGGAAGGTCGGGCCCCGTCTTCCAGGTAAATCTTGTGGGTGCAATAGGTGGGGCTAATTCCTCTTAAATCCAAAATGGTCCAACCAATGGTAGCCTGATGTTCTGAAAGGGTGGCAGTCAACCTGAGTTCCTGATCCTTGGTTAGATGAGAATTAATAATCACTGGGAAGGTCTGGTTAGGTCCCAAGAAGACGTACTTGAGATTCTCGGGCAATGGTTTAAGTTCAGGTGCGGGTGAGACCACAGTCGATGGGAAGGGAAAGGGGGGAAGTTAATCAACATCGATCTCTTCAAATGGTGTCATGTGATGATACTCAGCCTTACAGAGGTCCACGGGTAATGATGGTGACAGGTCAGAACAGTCACTACGGGTTTGGTGGTCTGAGACAGAACTGAGGGTGAGGCATTCCTCGATTAAAGTTTCCACGGGATCATGTTCCTCAATGTAATCGCAATCAAAAGACTTTGTCGCTAGGAAGATATCCAATTGCATTTTCCTGTCCCCGAAGGTGATTTCCATACATCCCGTGTCGCAATCAATGTTTGCTTTAGCCGTAGCTAAGAAAGGTCTGCCTAAGATTATGGGTGCGTTCTGTAATTTTTCAGGGACTTCCATGTCGAGCACCAAAAAGTCGACCGGGAAATAGAAGTCCTTGACCCTTACAATTACATCCTCGACAACCCCCTTCAGGGTTTTCACAGATCTATCAGCCAGTTGGATGGTGACAGGGGTTGGTGTCAGCTCCCCAAAATCAAATTGGTGGTACAGGGTTGTTGGAATTAGATTGATAGAAGCACCTAGGTCCAGGAGCGCTCAATCAAACGCATGTCCCCGATATTGCAGGAAATCAGGGGCGCTCCTGGGTCAGTTCGCTTGAGTGGAAGGTTACTTGATATGACGGAACTTGCTTTCTCAGAAAGTACAACCTTCCTAGGTGCTTGCGGTCTCAGCTTACGCTTGGGTGTACAGGCATCCTTTAAAAACTTGGCGTAAGCAGAGATGTGTTTGATGGCTTCTAGGAGCGAAATATTAATCTGTACTTGCTTAAAAATTTCCAACAGCTCCTCAGTTTCCACAGTATTCTTCTTTTTCTTGATTGTTTCCAAGGCCTCAGGGTAGGGTGTCTGAATGTGGATTGGTTCCATGTCTGGGTCCTTGGTTGGTGCCTCTTCTGAGTTGGGTATTTCAATAGGTAAAGTCTCGGGGAGAGTCGGCCATTTGGGATCCTGGGTTTTGGTGCAGCTTCTCAAGGTCACCGCATTCGCAGAGGCATTGGGGCCATGGGGTGATCCTTGAGAAGATGAGGACGAAGAAGCACCAAACCCAGGAGGTGTTTGCGGGGCTGGCTGGACCATGTGAGCCTGCCCGGGGTTGCTTTGGAACCCTTGCAAGTTGGGGCCTCTGTTAATTATGTTTCGCGGGTTGGGTTGTGGTTGGGAAGGTAGGGATCCTTGTTGTTTACAGTCCAAGAGTTGGCTTAACTGTCCCTTTACCAAGGCCATTTCCTCCTGATATTTCTGGTTCATGTCAGCCATCATCTTTATTAGGGTATCCATTTGGTTTTGTGGGGGAAGGGCCGCCCTATTCTGGTTATATTGGGGTCTCACTGGTGGTCCTTGCTGATAGGGGGCAAGTGTGCCTGCTGGTTTGGCCTGGGCTGGTTTTGGAATTGCGGAGGTTTCTGGTTTGTCCAACCAAAGTTGGGGTGGTTACGCCAGCCGATGTTGTAAGTGTTGGAGAAAGGGTCAGGTTTCGCATATCCTTGGATGGCTTGCACATCTTCTAGGATAACCGATGTCGATGAAGAGGTAAGGGAGTAATCAAGGGTCGAGGGAGCAAAGGTCCCTCCATGGAACGTGGTCAGGGGTTGTTCCAGGTTTAGTTGGGTGAAGGGCTGGACCAGGTCAACATTATGTGCTCCCTTTGCTAGGGAGAAAGTCTGCAAGGGGTTCCTGGTCTGATTCAGTAGCTCATCAATCTTTTTGTCCACCAATTCCACTCGATCCAACTTTTTGGCAATGATGTCCATGTCAACCATTCCAGAATTTTCTTGCACCTCATAAATCCTGCCACGAGGTTGACTGGACCTGTTAAACTGGTTCATGGAGGCATTGTTGAGCGAATTCTCGCTCATAGACTCAAAGAGCTCAAACGCGCTCTCCTCATCTTTATTTAGGAAGTTTCCCCCGCATGAGGCATTGACGAAGTTCCGTAGGTTGCTGTCGAGACCGTGGTAGAAGATCTGGGCCAATTACCACCTTGGAACTTCGTGGTGTGGGCATTTCCTCAAAATTTCATTAAATCTTTCCCACGCCTCATGAAATTGTTCCCCACCCTAGAGTGTGAAGGTAGTGATAGCTCTTCTGAGGGCATTGGTCTTTCCTATGGGGAAGAATTTCTTTAAAAATGCATGCCTCAGTTCTTCCCAGGTGGTGATGGGTCTACCTAGGGTTCTAAGCCAATGAGAAGCCTTGTCTTTTAATGAGAAAGGGAACATCTTGATTAGAACAATGTCAAGGCTAATGTTCCTAGGTTTCACCATTCGTGCTATGCGATCGAGATCCTCTAGGTGCTGAAAGGGGTCCTCATTTGAGCTTCCATGAAAGTGGCTTTGGATCAGGCTTAGGACATTCGATTTTAGCTCAAAATCATCTCCCCCCTCGGGGATCCTAAGATGTGGCTCGATTCTAATAGCAGAAGGGTTATAGAAATCACGAAGGGGTCTTGGCTGGTCCTGAAATGGTGGTAAATCAAGTGGTGGTTGCCCTGGTATGTTGTGGAAAGGTGGTGGTGGTTGTTCTTGTGGGTTCTGTAACCGTTGTATGGCTTGCATGATGGTATGGATTTGTTGTTGCTGAAGCCGATGGTTAGCATTGATTTGAGCTTGGATGATGGCCATAGCATCTGGTGGGGGTTGATCTTCAGCCTCATCTACCCTAGGTTCAGCCATGTTTTCAACAGAATTACATCGCCTAGATTCCTGCCCCAAAACACACAACTTGGGATGCAGTGAGCGCGTCCAGTGCATACACTAGAGAAGAACAGGAGGGGATGTGGAGGGCGACAAATGCGAGAAATGTGTTTCAATCAAGCACCCAAGCCTAGTCCTTAGGGTGTATTCCTTAGGAGACCTAGAAATCTCACAAAGGGTGATTAAGTCCGTAACCACTAGACTCCCCTTTCCAAGGCTAATCTGGCCAGGTTGATTACAAGGGGATTGCAGGGAAGGTTCTTCCTTTGGCTTGCGCCTCTGGTTCCATAGACCCCACAACCACGGTCGTTTGACACTGCCTCGCAGCCTAGTCACCAGATTCTACCAAGGGAATGAAAGCCAAGTGCCTAGCGAACAAAACCTCACCTTTTGAGACTTAACTCAGTCCTGCCTAGGGCACGTCTACTCAGTTTTAAAGGGCTAGGATAGTACTTGTGCTTAAGGTGATGTGATGAGGCGTTGATCGGGGTGGTGCCTCTTAATTTTCCACTTGCAAGGTGTGTGCTTCTAGTAAAACATGGTTTTCAAGCAAGGATTTGTTAAGATGTGGTGTCTTTTAGTGTTTCATCCTTACTTTAGTACTTTTTAGGGTTGACGTGTCTTAATGTTTTCAAATAAGTTTCAGTGGGCACGTCAAGTTCTGCACACAATTTGATGAAAGTAGATTTCCTTTTATCTTGTAGAGGCTCTAAAACCCTAGTGTACTCATCCTAATGATCATGCAGCTTCTATTAGATGAGTCAGTTTTTGGGTTGAGTGGTGCGGCCCAGGTCAACTCATGGTGGCTTCGCAAACACCACTCAAGAAAAAGAAAAGAACACTCCGAGAATTTATTCAGAATGTTAGAGTGTATATTTTTTTTGTGGGGTGTGTGTTAAGGATGTGGGTCAAGCGATCATACACCACGCCAATTTTTTTCAGTTTTTAAAAATTTTTTTAGTTTTTTCACGCAAGAAAACAATGAGAGAGAGGTTACTCACTATCGGTCCTGGAGGCGCCTACTCCCTTGCTACCGTCGTGGGATGCGTCGCTTCGCCGTCCATGAGCCGAATTCCTGCACCCGTCAAGTAAAAAGGTAAATAGGGCATTAGACGATGTGAGAATGAATGTGGAATGGAGGTGATAAAACAAATCCGTTGCCTCCCTGGCAACGGCGCCAAAAATTGACGTGCTATTGTGCTTGTGTGTTAAGGAGTGTCATTATAGACGCACTTGCAACGTCGATTTTAAAATAATTAAACGGAGGTGAGTCCGAGTGTCGGTCTCAGGGAGGCGTGAAAATCGAATTTTTACTTACCACTTGTTGTCACGGAAAGTAAGGAGTTTTGCTTGCCAAAGGTGCGATTTTGAAAAGCGAGAGAGAGAGAGATAGAGAGAGAGAAAAGGTTTAGGATTAGAAAGCTCCTTGTTTTGATCATGCAACTTGAACAGAAATTAAAATGGCAACTGAACGAAAAATAACTTCATTAAACATGCACTTGTAGTTCATAACTTATAACATTAAATACATGCCTCAACAAAAGTAATAAAAATCTTAAAAGAGAGAGAGAGAGAAAGTGTGTGGAGAGCGACGAGGCAGCCACGGTGGTGGAGGAGGCTCCGTCGGCGGCTCGTCGTCTCCGACGATTACAAGAGTGCCTAGAGCTAGCTAAGAGAGGGGTGGAGTAGTTGCAAGGAGGAGTGAATGCCTTGAATGGTGGTTGGAGGGGGTTTAAATAGAGTTAAGGGCTTCCTAAAAGAAGAAGGGGCTTTAGCGACATCCAGAGTGTCACTAAAATCGCTTCCAAAAGCGTCGGTGAAGCCCTCTCGCCTCCTGTCAGCCGCTCGCCTCGTTCCTTCTCCTCACGTGATCCGCGGCTGCTGAACGAGAGCCATCCAATCGAAGATCGGACGGCTGAGAGCCTTCCTCGTCTACGCTGGGATCACGCCTCGGGCGCACGTGTGCCGCGCATCTCCGCCTGGCGTGGGCGCGCACATGGACACTCGTGAGCTGCGGTCGCCCCACGTGGCAAGATCCTGGCCACCTGCTGCTGATCAGGCGGCCCAATTTCTCTGCACCCGTCGCCTGTCTTCAATTTCCACCCCGCATGGCTCGAACGTGCGTCGCGTGGGTGCGGGCATGCACGCTAACCGTTGCGCCATGCCCGTGCTTTGTCGCAGCGACCGTGGGCGGGCGCGCGGATCTCAGCCGTTCGATCGAAGATCGACAGCCAAGATTTGATCTCGGCTGGCTGAAGGCGCGGCGAGCGCGGGGCGAGGCTGACGTGGCGCAATCTGGGCCGTTGATCTCCAGATCAACGGTCAGAACTTCTTGGGCCCATTGTAGGAGCTTCGGATGTCAGATTTGGCCGATCTTGAGTCCGTTGGACTTCATTCGTCGTTCTGAATCCATCCGTGCGGTCCGATTGCTCATCTGAGGTCTGCTTTGACAAATGCTAACACAAATGGCCATTAATGCAGTTTATAAGCAATCTTGGTACATGATGCATGCAATGCTCCTATTCTACTTATGTTGTGCCTTTTATTCTAAAGATGAGCCATATTCAACATAATTATCACCCCCTTGTGTAGTGTTATCACTAGGGTTTATTGGTGCCACATGATGGGGTGTGTTAGGTGGTGGTTTAAGCGTGGTTAGGTTAAGGTTGGCACCAACTCTTGATGTGGTTAGAGTTAAGGTGGTGTGGTGGGTAGGTGTAGGGTTAGGATGGTGTTTTAAGTGGTGGTTATGAGATGGAGGGCTAGGTTTAGTTGGCGCCACATGGGGGGATGCATAGGTGTTTTTAGCGCCAACTTAGGTGGTAGTTATAGGGTGGTCAACGTAGTGAAAGGGTTGGTTAAAGTTGGCGCCAAAGGGTACTTCTAGAATAGGGTTAGGTGGATGGTGGTGATGTGAAGTGGTTTTGGAGGGAAAGTTGGCGCCACTTTTGTGGTGGCTCTTGGAGGTGGTGGTGTGAAGGGATGCAAGGATGGTGGCACCAACTATAGGTGGAGGTAG
Organism: Thalassia testudinum; assembly: GCA_037157565.1. Taxonomy (NCBI): domain Eukaryota; kingdom Viridiplantae; phylum Streptophyta; class Magnoliopsida; order Alismatales; family Hydrocharitaceae; genus Thalassia; species Thalassia testudinum. The sequence goes on from JAZHRO010000056.1 coordinate 7,324,051, forward strand.
GTGGTTAGTTTAGGTGGTGGACTTCGAGTAGAGTTAGGGTGGAGCCAGGTTAGGGTTTAGGTTGGTGGTGGACGGCCATGGAGTAGATAATGTAGCTAATCTAGCTTAGCTGGCAAGTGAGTAGAATAGGAGGTAGGAGGAAGCTAGGGTTATGAGAAGATGAGTTGAGGAAGAGTTGTCTAGAGCTACACTAGAGCTGGTGACTGCTGAAGAGCACAGTAAGGAGCTACCTTAGCTAGTTTAGCTTGTTAGTTCTTTGTGAGTTGCTAAGCCAAGATAAAGTGTGCTGGCTTCTACTGAATTGAGTTGAGGTGAGCTGGGTCTGGTCTTCCCGGAGGTTACCTACCTACCTGGGGTAGCTAGCTTAGGTTAAGTGGCTCAGCTCAACCAAGTTGAGCTGAGTTGAGTCTTCAGGAGCTGGACTTGAGCTAGCCTGAGCAGCTTGAGGTCATCTTCAGCTGACTAGAGCTGAGTGGAGCCAGAAAGAGTTGGACCTAAGCTAAGGTGGACTCCTATCAACTTAGTTGAGCTAACTAGAGCTCCTAGTGAACTGATTGGAGCTAAGATGAACTAGACTCAACTAAGTTAAGTTGGATCTAAGCTAATTTGAGCTAAGTTGAGCAACCCTGACCAATCATCCAGCTAAGATGAGTTGAATGGAGCTTAAGAGAGCTAAATCTAACCCAAGTGAGCTGGTGTCCAACTGGATTTAGCTGGGGTTCAATTGAATTAAGCTTCCTCTTCACCTGTTGCCTTCCTGAATGTTAGGGTTTTAGAGATCTGATTATCTGTTCATCCCTAACACTCAAATAAAAGTGTCAAAAATGCAAAAGATCATGCAATGCATGCCTAACCTAATTGATGCCTAAATGCAGCCCAAAAACCCATTTGCAGAGTTAAAATCCTAAGAGATAGATTTGTTTTAGGGCATAAGAATGATAATAAACTGATGTTTATCACACCCTCGTGCTTATCTTTTGATATTCTCCTAGCAAAACAAATTTTTACAACATGGATTTTTAGAAAAAACTAATTTTTTAACTTTTGAGGAGAAGATTACGAGACCTTGGTTGGTTAAAACACAAGAGGCATGATATTTGTTGAAGATAAACATTGAGATTCATTTTTTGGATCCAAAAATTAGATGAATCGCGATCAATGTATCCTCCAAAAATTCACAAATTAACTCTTTTTTAACTTAGATGACCCGAAATTATTTTGTAGTTAGGATTTCTCTGGCTCTTGAATCCGATTCACAACTTTCGTAATCCTTTAAAACCTTGAGTCTGTGATTGTGAATGCAAACATTTATAAGGTTGTGTATTTGTTTAAAACTTTCTTTTTTAAAATCTCCCCCATGCTTGTTCTTAGCTTAATGCTATAATAGATGTGTCGAGATCATCAATCCCGTTACCCATCCTCAAGGGGGTTCTGGTGCTAACACTTCGAGATAGTACTGTCCAAGACACCACCCAGGAGCTCACAACCCCAAAACACAATGCAGTGTAAAGGGCTGCTCTAAGCAAACTCAATCTCTTGCTCTGACACTATGGATAGAGCACCGTCCAAGACACTTGAGCTGCAAAATTGTGCCTTAATGGTCCATCTAAAGATATGAGATATAGATATAGAGCAGTGTCGAGGAGGTAACATGTTGACATCACATCCTCAAAGGAGCAGTCTTCTCCTTCTTGGTGATGGGAACTCAAACCAATGATCTACTTCAGAATTCATTAAGGCCAAACAAAGGGTTTTTCTAATTTCTAAATGTTTTTTTAGGTGTTGGCTTGTGTGCGAAATTTGACACAGGAATTTTGCAAGAGATGCAAGTTTTTGGATCGGAAACTAAGCCAGGTAATTTTCAGGTCACAAAAGGAGATCAAGTCACCTGAACCATCATGAGTTCAATTGGAATTTAAAGAAGCATACTTGATCTAGTCTAAAGATAGACCCAGAAATTCTAATAATCAGATCTATATCTTTATCTGCCATTGTACCTTAAAGTGAATCATCAACCTTGGTCCCTATTTCAAAATTTCCTCAAAAAGTTTTTAACATTTTTATTTGTTTGGGTATACTTGCAGAAAATGAAACAATGGAATTGAATGTTTTTGGGTTTTGAAAATCATGATTTGATCATCAAAATTTAAAAACACCCCCCCATGCTTTTGGGTTTTGAAAATCATGATATGGCATGTCCGCATGCAAAAGGAAGGGGAAAGAGATCACCTTAGTGAAGGCAATCCGAATCAAGATAGGCAAAACCTCAGAAAGAAAGAAAAAACATAAAGCAGCAAAATGATGGGTTACCCCCCATCCAGTTCTATCTTTTATGCCATTCAGCCAGGCGTGAATTGCATCAATGATCATTAAAGGATATGTCGGTTAAATCAAGAGAGTCAGATGGGAGATTCGTAGTATTTTCTAGATAGGGCTTTAATCGCTGGCCGTTAACTTGAAAAGTAGTATTTGTTTTGGGATCGAAAAGATCAACAATGTCATATAGATAAGTCTTAAGGACAATAAATGGGCTGGTCAACTTAGATTTGAGCTTTCTTGGAAAAACTCATAATCTGGTGTCAAAAAGCCAAACGTGTTGATTGACATCAAAATTTTTTTGAACAATATATTTATCATGAAATTTCTTTGTTCGGTTTTTATAAACCCATGTGTTTTCATAAGAGAAATTATGCAATTCTTTCAGTTCAATTAATTGTAACCTCCTGTGGTTACCGACTTCAGATCAATCCATGTTTAATTATTTGATTGCCAAAAAGCCCTATGTTCAAGTTCAACCAGGAGATGGCATACCTTTCCAAAAATTAGATGAAAAGGAGACATGCCAAGAGGAGTTTTAAAAGTCATTTGGTAGGCCCATAAAGTATCATCCAATTTAGTGGACCAGTCTTTACGATCGGGCCTAACCGTCTTTTGTAAAATATTTTTTATCTCCATATTAGTAACTTCTGCATGTCCATTCATTTAGGGGTGGTAAGAAGTGGAAATTTTATGATTAATCCTATATTTGGATAAAAGATGATCGAATTGAGAGTGAGTGAAATGTGATCCTCCATCACCGATGATGGCCTTTGGAATGCCGAATCTCGAAAAAAAAAATTTCTTTATAAATTTGACTACAACCTAATTGACTTTCTGCGACATGTTAATCAACACTCACAATAAGGTGCTATTGTCGGGTTTTTATCCCCTGCAACGATGCCAAAAATATGAAGCAATCGACCACGGTTCGTATAAAAAATCGTCGTTGTTGTAGTATATGTCACAAATACAAACTGTTATCGTATCAATTTTATTTAATTACATAATTTTTACTGGTTTATTCCAAGTCATTCACTGGGAGGTAGTTATTGATATACATCACTCTCTAAGTCCTATATTATTCTTTAATTACAAAAAGATCAATTTTATGTACAATTGTGAATGAATGAATTAATGAATGAAAGAATGAACTAATTTATGTACAAAAGAATGTCTTTAAATGCTTGTTAACAGATATATACAAACAAGCATCAAACTCTATAATTAAGTACTATATATTATCTATTTATACTTATAATAGCAATATTTACATATTTATACAATAATATGCTATAATATATATATCATACTAACTTAACTTAATATATTAGCACCTATAGTAACATATATAGTATGTACAACGACTTCTATAAACGTCGCTAAACCTTAGGAAAAGTATGTACATAAGCTAAGGTAAAAACTAGGGTCTATGGTGATACTTATTCTATCTATAGTGACGGATTAGTCTGTTACTAAAGTTATAGTATTATTTACATACGTATATAGCTCAAACATTACTTATACTACGTATACATATTATACATATTTACAGTATACTATATATATACTATATACACATATACTGGCAGTTTCTCTTCTTCTTCTTTTGTTCTCTCTTCTTAGCTGTTCTTAGCTTCACTCTCTCTTCTACGGCTAACACATAACCTCTTCAACCCTTCTTAGTAATTAAGACCAGGTTACTGTGACTTAATCAAAAATTAGGTTTTTAATTAGCGGGTGGTCTTTTTGAGGGATACACAACACCCTACCGAGTGAGACTAGACCTCTACTAAGGGCCGCCCTAATTCATTAATTAACACGTTAACCTCGTTTTATGTTCAATATTGGGCCCATACAGGCCCTTGCACAGTGCATGGCTCTCAGCCACACACCGTACACAATCATCAATTCCAAACCAAGGTCATAGTCTCATGCGTAGATCAGATGGGGGGGTAAAAGGGTTATAAGGGTGCCCGGCACCGGACAACTGAAGAGGGGGAAACACAAATTCAATTTATAGTGATGCGCCGCTTCCTCAGCCACCGATGTGGCGTTATTACACCACCTTCTCAGCCGCTGTTGCCTATGCAGGATTGTGTTGAATTGCTAATTTTGGCCCTCGATTTAAGGGTAATAAATTAATCAAATTTAAAATTAAATTATATACTGTTAGAGTATTTACATAGGGTTACAAGATTATACAGTTTATTTTCAAAATTAATTACATTTACTATATAAATAAATTAGTTGAAGTTTGTAAATAATACATCTTGATTTCAGGGTTTATTTCTTAATTAACATATAAATTAGTTCATTAATGATCTAATTTACCTATTATAGTAATAATTTACATATAAAGTATTTATTATAGATTTTTATTTTATTTTACAAGTTTTATTTTAATTTATTTTCATTTAAATAAGTGAATTCAGGGTGTGTAAGTATAATTTAAGTTATAAATAACATAATATATTATAAATATAGTTAAATTATCTTAATTTACTTAAAATACAATTATATAAATGTATAGTATACGTTAGTTTAGTTATAACTTAAATTACTAATTTATTTTGATTTAATTTAATAACTTAGTTAGTAACTTAATAAATAAATTATTTATTATATATACATAATTAAACTATGTTCCAGGGTTTGTAATGTACCTAATACATATATAGATATGTATATATAGTATCAATAGTAAATACAGTTGTTTACAGGGTTTTAGATATTTACTTAAGTTATAGTGTATACAAATTAATATAAATAATAAATAGTTATATAATTAAGTTATATACAGTTCATATGATCTTAAATATTTAATTTACATTATATAGTAAATATATAAGTTATATATATCTATTATGTACTTATCTTACATTATATACAAATATATAGCTTAGTATAAGTTATATATACAAGTATATACATATTATACGTAGTATTTTTGATTATTTTTGGGGTTTTTCTTATTTTTATGGGTTTTATATATTTTATAAAGGTAGGAGGTGAGAGAGAAAGAGAGAGATAAGAAGATAGATTGTTTTTGGTGTTTTTATATGTTAAGGTCTTTTATTAAGTTTTAAGGTAGATTGAACCATCAGCTAGTATGTTCTACCAAGTTGAGGGTCTAGAATGCCTTGAAACTTGACACATGTGTAAATAAATAGTTAATCCTACTCACTACACCTTTATTTAACTTTTTTGGACTTTTTAAAGTGTTTTTATTTAATTACAAAGTTGGCACATTTTAGGGTCTTGTTAGTGTTTTAAAAGGAACCTAAGACCCTAAATTCTAATCTATGAGGAGAATAGGCAGTGAACTACCTCAGTTAAGCCCTAGACACCATACAAAAGAATATCCACTCATATAATAATGCTTTTTAGTAAATTTCACTTTGATTTTTTAGTTTGGATAGATAGCACATCAATTAGTTGACAAAGAAAGAATTAATCATGAAACAAGCCATTCCAAGTTAAATTTAAATCAAGTACAAGTACATGAAGGCTTGTATACATAAGATACAGCATTAACAACATGTCAACTAATTTAAACACTAAAAACTAAGGATTCTATCCTATAGAATTTCATCCACAAGCAGGAGCAACAGTAGCTTCAGACAGCAGCAGTAGCAACTGACAGTAGCTTAAGGAGCTGCTCCATACATCCTTCAATCAAACCAGACGTCTTAAACATGATTCAAATCCCTACTGTATTACATGCAGAAATCAAAGAAACAACTGCAACAAGGTCTGTGTTTCCAATTCAGCAGATTAGTCCCTAATTCAGTACACGCATATCCCAGATCAGACTTGAGAAAGTCTGATCAGGGATATAATGTTCAAATCAGGGAATAATTTGCATGGAATTCAGGGTTGGGAAACCCTTGGAATGTAGCTGCTAATGTAGCACTTTAATATGATGGGATTCAAAACACACAACAGAAATCACATCAGAATCTGATCAGACTAACAAAAATCTCATTGAAATCACTTAGGATGTTAAACTCTTTATCAGAAAATCCTTGGCAACAGTTTCCTTTCAAATCAGAGATAAAACTACTAATCTAACACCTTCCTAATGCTATAGACAGCATGAAGGAGGGTCTTAGATCAGTCCATTAAATTCAACTTGAATCCCTGTTCTCTAGACCTTAAGGAATATTGACAATTCCTTAGGTGAAAAATCAAAATCAAAAGAATGCCAATCCACACAGAAATACAACAGAGAGAGCCTCAAATCAACAAGGTTGATTTTCCTTGGCTTTCTACACATTGAAGATCAAAACATCCAAATTCAAACCAAATTCAGATATGGCTTATCTAAGAGAATAACTTATCATTAGAATCATCTCAGAATCACGACCATAAACTGAATTAAATAGAAACTTATCAATTCACTTGATAAAAAATTCTTTAAAACTCAATTTGATCAAAATCTTGCGATCTTGCATTGAAAACCAAATTAAAAATCAATCAATCAAACTAATTCAATTTAAAACAAGATTAGGGGTCTTTGTGGAAAAATCTGAATTAGATGGGAAACCTCTAGATGGATTTGAGCGCAAATCCTCATCTCAAAGCTTAAGAGCAATGAGATGAGGGTTTGACTCGAATGGATGGGTAGATTGCAAAACAAAAATGTGGGAAATTAGAATGCGAAGTGAAAACATGAGGAGGGAGAATCAATGATTAGTGGATGGGTGATATCATCTCATCTAATATGAAATGATCAGAGGAGGTGATTGTGTGTGATTTTCTACTCTAATCTACTGCTAAACTACACTACATCATCAGAAAATTTCTACCTATTCTACTATCTAATTTACACTACACTATCAATTACTACATCTATGCTACAATTAGAAAGCATTAAAACCTAGTATAAATGGAAGAATGGGACCTTTGGATCTCCACCCGGTGGATGGAGAGGAAGAATGGAGGGAGGAAGCGCTCCAGTGGAGAGAAAACTCGCTAGTGGAGTTATGGATCACCCTCAAGTGCTATGAGGTCCTTAGCGACGAGGAGAGTCATAGAGGAAGTGGAGCATCTCCATCGGTGGTAGTGAATCTGAGATAGTGTGAGGAGAAGAGCTGGAGTGGATGAACGATCGGCTCGAGAGGTGTAGAAGGGAGTCAACCTCTCACACAAGAGGCAATGGAGGTGCTTAAGTAGACAGAACAGTGAATCAGAGCATTGTGGTGGTGCGAATAGCCACCTAGGGCATGGGTGGTGGGGATTGAGGAGAGAGCGTGCGCAAGATTCAAATTAATTTGCGGCCGTTAGATGGGATCTGGGGGTAGGGGTGACCACACGTGTGGAGTCACGCAAAGGCTCAAATCAAATCGAGCCACAGATCAAAAGGGTCTAGACGATGGACGGCGAGGATTGCTCGTGTTCTTGCGGTGAATAGTGCGCGAGGAGCTCAGGTGGCATGCAGGCTTCTATTGGTGAAATTGTGCATGATACCCCTGTGTGAAGGGGTAGAAAAAGTGTAAGGAAGCCCATAAGTGATAAGGAATGGTGACAGAGTAGTCCCTAGGATATTGCAAATAGGTCATTGGAGAATTTTTCAATGAATAACATGTGATGAAAGGAGGACCTAAATGTAAATCTATAATTGGAAGGTCATAATGATGTCCAAATGCACCTAAGTTTTTATTGAAGCTCAATTGAACATATTAGAAGTTAATTTTACTTTTTATTTTGAATTTTGAGCTCATTTGTGTGTACAATTTGCACTTGGATCACCATTTAACCTTATTTAAAAGAATATCTCATTTAATAACCTAATTATGAGTTTTTAGCACAAAATTGATGTTGTAGGTCTTTTTCTATATTTCCCACACTTAACCCTTTTTATGTGTTAATTTGATAGTGTTTAACCTAGTTTTTAGCTTAACTTAGGCAATTTAGCTATGATGAGTCGCAACTCATCACAACCATAATATCATTGGTGCGGGTGGGTATTGCTTCAATCCATTTTGATACATAGTCGACTATGACTAGTATATATAAATACCCACAAGAGTTGATGAATGCTCCCATGAAGTCTATGCCCCATACATCAAAAATTTCAACTTCTAATATCGGATTTAGGTGCATCATATCCTTCCGAGTCATGTTGCCAATGTTTTGGCAATGCACATAGGACCGAACAAAAGAATGAGCATCTTTGTACAAGTTAGGCCAAAAGAATCTAGAGTAAGAACCTTAGCTGCAGTTTTCTTGCTCGAAAAATATCTACCACAGCCCATTGAGTGACAGTGTGTCAGAATAGCATGAATTTCTAAGTCAGGAACACACCATCAAATGACCTGATCAGCACAGATGTGGAAAAGGTCAGGCTCCTCCCAAAAATAATATTTAATGTCAATAAAGAACTTATCCCTTTTGGTTTTTGGCCAATCAAAGGGGATTCGTTCGGTTGCAAAATAGTTTGCAATAGGTGCAAACCTGGGGAGGGTATTGGCAGCTAAGATGGTCTCATCAGGGAATACAACAGGAGGGATTGATAAATACGGATTCATTCATGATAAAATGATTACTTATGTTAGTTCTTAAGCTAAACATTTCATGTAGCATTGCAAATAACGCATAACATTCATTAAATTGCATTTAGGATGATTCACATAATTTGTATATTAATCAATACATTCTGTGTGGCCAAGGGATAATGTGACATCTTTATGTGCTTCAGACTAAAAATTTGATTGTACGGATGGATTCAGTATGACCATCGTAGTCCGACAATGTAAAAATCATCTTGGTCCGACATCTGTAGTAGTCCCAACAAAGGAACGAAGATGGACAGCCCAGATGGCACCATGTGGCACCATCTAGGCCACCCAACATTGGCCACAGCACCTAGCTTGCCTCAAGAAGAGATCCCAGCCGTTGCATCTCAATCCAACGGCTGAGATTCATCGCTGCTACGTGCAGTTGTGCGTAGGTGGTGTGCGTGTCTTGCACGTTGCATTTGGTGCATGGCTGTGGGGGACCCCTCCCTTACACCTATATAAGCCCACCTACACCTCCCCATTGGCCTTCATCTCTACCTACGCTTTTCTCACCTATCCAAGAGCTCAAGAAGCCTACCAAGCTCCCAAAAGCTCCATTCCCAAGCTCTAAGGGCACCCTATTAGTGTAGAGTCCTATCGCTCCACTAAATATTCCTCCCACATCACATCCCCTTCATAGGGAACCTCAGAGCTGTCTCCTCACCTCTATTCAAGTAGACGATCACCTCCACCTCATCATCACCATTCCCATAACCTTAACGAAGCTTTCGTCTACCTGGATTCATCTTGTGCCTCATCCTTGACGTCCAGCATCTCTCCTCCTCTGTCCAAGCTACTGCTAAGTGCTGTCATCTCGCCAAACATCCGTTTTAGGAGATTTCCTCTCACCTTTATCTCTTTTAGTTTGCTTAGCTTATTGTAATTATAATAAACATTATTTTATCTCAAGTTATCAAGTTGAGTTTCATCTCTCTACTCTCTTTATTTAGTTTGCAAGTGGTTTTATCATTCTTCTAAAATACCAAAAAAAAAGACAAACCCCTAAAAACACCAAAAAGAAACAAATCAAAATGTAGATTTCAAGAAAACAAACGTCGCCTCACTGTGTTCGACCTAGGACTCCATTGGAGTTTCGGTATAAATTTTATTTATAGCGAGTTTTGTGACTACGATGACGGGTTCTCCAAAACCCTAACTTTTTATTGCGAAAACCTACTCAACATTTTGGCACCGTTGTCGGGGAGGCAACACTCTTTGGTTTTTCCACGTTTTCCACCTTAGCTTTTTAGCTCACTTTGCTCCTTTCTTTCTGTGATTACAAGTACCCTTCCAAGGCGAGCCAAAGTGGAATAGATCAAAGTAAAGCCCGGTTAGAAGGTTTTGTAAGTGTATCTCTACCACCCCCACCCTAAATTCCATTCTATCACCTAATAACTCAAACTCAAATCAACTTAGGTGCTTGCATAAACCCTACGTTAGATCTTGGTTGTTTGATTGTCACTTCACCTCACCTCACGTATTCTCATAAATTAAAAATAATGCAAAAAAATTACGCTTATCTTTTTGTGGGATTAAACTAAAAGAGACACTCTTAAACACCCACAAATTTCTCGACTTAAGGCGTACAATCACATTGATTCTACCACTTAACCGAAATCTGACCTGTGGATCCGTGGCGTGCGCTTGTGCGTGTGTGTTAAGAAGTGTCGTTATAGTCGCACTTGCAACGCCAGTTTTAAAGTAAAGAAACGGAGGTGAGTTCGAGTGTCGGTCTCAGGGAGGCGTGAAAATCGGATTTTGCTTATCACTTGTTGTCACGGAAAGCATTGAGTTTTGCTTGCGAAAGGTGCGATTTGAAAAGCGAGAGAGATAGAGAGAGAGAGAGGGAGAGATTAGGGTTAGAGTTGTTTCTTGCTTGATCATGCAACCTAAACAAAAATTAAAATAAACAACTGAACGGAAAGTACTTCATTAATCATGCAGCTTTAGTTCACAAATTACAACATTAGATACACGCTTAAACATAAGTAAAGGAAAGCTTAAAAGAGAGGAAGAGAGAGAGAGGGGGGAGAGCGGCGAGGCAGCCACGGCGGTGGAGGAGGCTCTGTCAGTGGCTCGTCGTCTCCGACGATTACAAGAGGTCCTAAATCTAGCTAAGAGAGGGGTAGAGTAGTTGCAAGGGAAGTGAATGCCTTGAATGAGTGGTTGGAGGGGGTTTAAATAGGGAGAGGGCTTTCTAAAAGAAGAAGGGGATTTAGCGATGTCCGGGACGTCGCTAAAACCATTCCAAAAGCATCGGTGAAGCCCTCCAGCCCGCTGGTCAACCACCTGCGCCGTTCTTCTTTGCGCCCGATCCTCGGCTGTTGTGTGAGAGCCGTCCAATCGAAGATCGGACGGCTAAGATCTTCCCTTGGATGCGCTCGGATCACGCCTCGGGCGCGTGTGTGCGTGGGAGTCATCGCCCGACGTGCGCGCGCGTGTGGGCGTGATCTGAGGGCGTGCCGCGATCTTGGCCGCTCACTGCTGATCGGGCATCCCAATTTTGCCGCGCGCTCCTTCGTCTTTAATTCTCCGCACCGCACGGCTCGAACCCGCATCGCTTGCGTGCGGGCGTGCACGCTAACCGTTGCGCTACGCCCGCACTTTGTCGCGGTGACTGCAGGCGGGCGTGCGGTTCTCGATTGTTCGATCAAAGATCGTCGGTCGAGATTTGATCTCAGCTGAAGGAAGAGTGGCGTGCGGTGGAGCGGGGGCAACGTGGTGCAACGAGGGCCGTTAATAATGAGATCAACAGTCAGAACTTCTTGGGCCCATTGTAGGAGTTCTGGATGTCGGATTTGGCCGATCTTGAGTCCGTTGGACTCCGTTCGTCATTTTGAATTCATCCATGCGGTCCGATTGCTCATCTGTGGCCTTCTTTGACAAGTGCTTACACAAATGGCCATTAATATAGTTTTATAAGCAATCTTGGTATATGATGCATGCAATGCTCCCATTCTACTTATGTTGTGCCTTTTATTCTTAAGATGGGTCCTATTTAACAGAATTATCACCCCCATGTGCAATGTTATCATACCCCCATGCTTACTCCTTGCTAGTCCCTAGCAAGGTTTATTCTAGCCTTTATTTTCTTTTAGAATTTAAGAAGTAATTGTTTAGACACTTCGTCACATGTCAATAGGAGGAAATATACCAAGATCTTAATCTACAAAGACTAAGCAGTACCCGGGTGTCGGCTAAAATATGAATCGCCCGAATCCTTGCTTTAATGTATATAACTATACATATGTATATGTATATAGATATATATATATATTTTAAAATTTTTTCGGAATTCAGTGTGGGTTGGTAACTTTTTACGGCTACCCAACCCACCCAAAACTCGGCTAAAACCCTAAGTACTAAGCATCTTGGTGTGAAGATTGTGATAGACTCAACGGTAATTCAGACAGACTTCGGGTTTCTACGTCCCTAGGTGACCGGAGGAGGAAATATATTTGCCTGAAGGTGTATTTGTTCGATTGGTAACTTTCTCCCTACGTTTGTTTTAATTGGGGTCAACACAAGGATTTTTCCAGTGTATATCTCCCCAGCTTGTACTACTTCCTCGCTTCTTTCTTAAGTATTTTGGTTCTTTTTGTGCAGTTATTGAGCTGGGCTCTGGACAACCGACCAATGGGCTGTTACCCACGATCACTTGCCAGCCATACTCGTGCGGTGAAGTGTAGTTTATTTTCTTTTCTTCTCTTTTTTCTTTCGTAGGTGGCTTCCCTGATCTCAAATGTACCTAGAGGCAATGAAGAAGAAATGGTCTCATGGTTGGGTTCTGGACAACCTGCCAATGGGTTGTTACCCACGACAACTTGCCAGCCATACCACCCTAGAGAGTTCATTAGCTACCCAATTTCTGTCAAAATCTCCGAGAAGTGAGTCTGTGTAAAAATGTGTGTAGATGCTTAGACTCAAAGTTTTTTTGAGTGAGAGGGTGAGTTGATAAGTTGTATACTTATCACCTTATTTAGTAGGTGGATTAGAATAGCTTAAGGTTGCAAGGATTCGAAGCTAAATCCATATTTTAACGGACACCAGGGCTGATTAAGCCTGAAGGCCTGAAAAGTCTAAGTGTTTAAGTTCTTTTTGTATTATTTCCCACTTTTGACAAGTTTCTAATGCCTAAATTTTCTTCCTAAATTCAATTTTTTTTTATTTTATTCAAACTGATTAAATGAGCTCAGGATTATGCAATTTACCACCCCCCCATGCTTAAGTTGGACAATGTCCTCATTGGTAAGTACATGGATGCATAAGGGTTCAAAAAGATAGTACCTGAGTGACGTAAAATACCAGATCAGTCTGAATCCTCTGGGTTGCCTCCCAGGAAGCACTGAGTTTAACGCCTCCAGCTGGGCGATGCTCTGTGTCATCCCTTAACGAGGGTGACACTCTCATTTGGGGTAACCCGGGCCAGGAAGTGCTTCAATCTTTGACCATTAACTGTAAAAGTGTGCCCAGTGTTAGGATCAGCGATTTCAACTGCCCCATTAGAGTAGGGCTTAACCACCCGAAATGGTCCTGTCCATTTGGACTTAAGTTTCCCCGGGAAGAGTTTTAGGCAGGCGTCAAACAGCCAGACTTGCTGGTTAGGCTCAAAGGTTTTTCTATGAATGAGTCGGTCGTGGATGGCTTTCATTTTCTCCTTATACAGTCGACTATTGTCAAAGGCGTCTCGACGAATTTCTTCAAGCTCAGATAATTGGAGCATCCTCTATGCACCGGCTAACTGGGAATCCATGTTACATTGCTTGACAGCCCAGTAAGCCCGATGTTCCAATTCGACAAGAAGATGGCTGTCTTTGCCAAAGACCAGGCGATAAGGCGAAATGCCTATCGGGGTCTTGAAAGCGGTCCTGTATGCCCACAGGGCATCATCAAGTTGTGTGGACCAGTCTTTCCTGTCAGGTCTCACAGTCTTCTGTAAAATGTTCTTGATTTGTCTATTTGAGACCTCAGTCTGCCCATTTGTTTGTGGATGATATGGGGTAGCAATGCGGTAGTTCACCCTGTATTTTCTAAGTAGGGCACGGAATTGGGAATCGATAAAATGGTTTCCACCATCACTGGTCATGGCCTTGGGTATTCCAAACTGGGAAAAGATGTTCTTAACAAAGTCCATGACAGTCCTATGATCGCATCGACAGGTGGAGACGACTTCAATCCATTTGGAAACATAGTCTACCGAGACCAGGATGTACTTGAAGCCGTTGGATGGTGGAAAGGGGCCCATAAAATCAATACCCCAAACGTCGAAGATTTTGACAATCAAAATGGGCTAGAGGGGCATCATATCTTTCTTGGTCATGGTCCCCAGCGTTTGGCAGCGTGAGCAAGTCTTGGCAAAGTTCTGTGCATCCTTAAATAGGGACGGCCAGTAAAATCCAGACTGCAAAACTTTTGTAGCTGTTTTCTTTCCAGAGAAGTGGCCACCATAAGCCTGGTCATGACAAAAGGAAAGCACACTCTGAACTTCATCTTCGGGGATACACCTCTTGATGATTTGGTCAGCACAGAGGCGAAACAACATGGGATCATCCCAGAAATAGTGCTTGGCCTCAGCCAAGAACTTGTCCCGTTGCTGTTTGGACCAGCTATGTGGGGTTTGTCTTACAACTAGGTAGTTGACGTAGTCAGCATACCATGGCATTCTCTTGTCTTGCACAGCCAGAATGTGTTCATCAGGGAAGGCGTCAAATAGAGGTAGGGAGGGTCCAATGTGGTCTGGATGAAGTCTAGATAAGTGGTCAGCCACCACATTCTTCGATCCGACCTTGTCTCGGATTTCCAGGTCAAATTCCTGCAAAAGTAGGATCCATTTGATGAGCCTGGGCTTTGCGTCCTTCTTGGCCAACAAGTGCCGGATGGCTGAATGGTCAGTGTAAATCATCATGTGGGATCCCAGCAGGTACGATTGAAATTTTTCAAGTCCAAAGACTATAGCGAGCAGCTCTTTCTCTGTGACCGTATAATTTCGTTGGGCCTCGTCCAATGTTTTGCTCGCGTAGTAGATCACCACAGGCTTCTTATCTTGCCTTTGTCCCAGGACAGTGCCTATGGAAAAATCTGATGCATCACACATAATCTCAAAGTCTTGGGACCAGTCTGGGGTTTGAAGTACAGGTGCGGTGGAGACTAAGTCTCGGAGGGTGTGATAAGCCTGGATGCAATCAGAAGACATGTGCAAAGCCGGAGGGTTTGGAAGGCTTGGAAAAGTCTTTAATGAACCTTCGGTAGAAGCCAACATGTCCGAGGAATGAGCGAATCTGTCAAACCGAGCTAGGTGGAGGAAGTTTGGAAATCAAATCAACCTTAGCTTGATCTACCTCGATGCCCCTATGCGATACGATGTGACCGAGGACAATTCCTTCTTGAACCATAAAATGTCTCTTTTCCCAACTTAACACCAGATTAACCTCGATACATTGTTTCAGGATTTTCTCCAAGTTTCTCAGACAATGGTTGAATGAATTCTTAAATACAGAGAAATCATCCATAAAGACCTCTAAGTATTCACCCACCATTTTTGAAAAAATGGCTAGCATGCAACACTGGAAGGTCGCAGGTGCGTTGCATAACCCAAATGGCATTCGACGGAATGCAAACGTGCCATACGGGCAAGTGAATGTGGTCTTTTCTTGATCCCTGAAGCAATTGCGACTTGGTTATATCCTGAATATCCATCCAGGAAGCAAAAATACTTCTCCCTGCCAATCTTTCAAGGATTTGGTCAATGAATGGTAAGGGGAAATGATCCTTCTTAGTGGCTTCATTGACCTTCCTATAATCAATACACACCCGCCATGTGGTGGTGGTGCGGGTGGGGATGGATTTGCCATGATCATTGGTGACAACGGTAAGCCCAACTTTGTTGGGAACCACTTAAGTGGGGCTCACCCAGGGGCTATCGGAGATAGGATAGATGATGTCGGCATCAAGCCACTTGTTAATTTCTTTCTTAACGACCTCTCCCATGTTTGGGTTTAAACGTCTCTGCATCTGGCGGGAGGGTCGTGCCCTGTCTTCCAGGTAAATCTTATGGGTGCAATAGGTGGGGCTAATTCCTCTTAAGTCAGAAATGGTCCAACCAATGGTGGCCCGATGTTCTGAAAGGGTCGTAGTCAACCTGAGTTCCTGATCCTTGGTTAGATGAGAATTAATAATCACTTGGAAGGTCTGGTCAGGTCCCAGGAAGACATACTTGAGGTTCTCGGGCAATGGTTTAAGTTCAGGTGCGGGTGGAACCACAGTTGTTGGAAAGGGAAAGGTCGGGAGTTGATCAACAACGATCTCCTCAAATGGTGTTGTGTGATGGTACTCAGCCATACAGAGGTCCACGGGTAGTGATGGTGACGGGTCAGAACAGTCATTACGGGTTTGGTGGTCTGATACAGAATAGAGGGTGAGGCATTCCTTGATTAGAGTTTCCACGAGATCATGCTCCTCAATGCAATCGCAATCAAAAGACTTTGTCGCCTGGAAGATATCCAATTGCATTTTCCTGTGCCCGAAGGCGATTTCCATACATCCCGTGTCACAATCAATGTTTGCCTTAGCCGTAGCTAAGAAAGGTCTGCCTAAGATTATGGGTGCATTCTGTAATTTTTCAGGGACTTCCATGTCGAGCACCAAAAAGTCAACCGGGAAATAGAATTCCTTGACCTGTACAATCACGTCCTCAACAACCCCCTTCGGGGTTTTCACTGATCTATCAGCCAGTTGGATGGTGACAGGGGTTGGTGTCAACTCTCCGAAACCAAATTGTTGGTATAGGGTTGTTGGAATCAGATTGATAGAAGCACCTAAATCCAGGAGCGCTCTATCAAATGTCATGTCCCCGATATTGCAGGAAATCAGGGGCGCTCCTAGGTTAGTTCGCTTGAGCGGAAGGTTGCTTGATATTACGGAACTTGCTTGTTCAGAGAGCATAACCTTCCTAGGTGCTTGAGGTCTCGGTTTATGCTTGGGTGTATAGGCATCCTTTAAAAACTTGGCGTAAGTAGGGATGTGTTTAACGGATTCAAGGAGTGGAATATTAATCTGTACTTGCTTAAAGATTTCCAACAACTCCTCAGTTTCCACAACATTCTTCTTTTTCTTGATTGTTTCCAAGGCCTCAGGGTAGGGTGTCTGAATGTGGATTGGTTCTATTTCTGGGTTCTTGGTTGGTGCCTCTTCTGAGTCGGGTATTTTAGCGGGTGAAGTCTCGGGGAGAGTCGGCCATTTGGGATCCTGGGTTTTTGTGCCGCTTCTCAAGGTCACTGCATTCGCAGAGGCATTGGGGCCATGGGTTGATCCTTGAGAAGATGAGGACGAAGAAGCACCAAACCTAGGGGGTATTTGTGGGGTAGGCTGGACCATGTGAGCCTGCCCGGGATTGCCTTGGAACCCTTGCGAATTGGGGCCTCTGTTAATTATGTTTCGCGGGTTCGGTTGTGGCTGGGAAGGTAGGGATCCTTGTTGCTTACAGTCCAAGAGTTGGCTTAACTACCCTTTTACCAAGGCCATTTCCTCCTGATTTTCTGGTTCATGTCAGCCATCATCTTTATTAGGGTGTCCATTTGATTTTGTGGGGGAGGGGCCACCCTATTCTGATTATATTGGGATCTAACTGGTGGTCCTTGCTAATAGGGGGGCAAGTGTGGCTGCTGGTTTGGCCTGGGCTGGTTTTGGAATTGCGGTGGTTTCTGGTTTGTCCAACCAAAGTTGGGGTGGTTATGCCAGCCGGTGTTGTAAGTTTGGAGAAAGGGTCAGGTTTCACATATCCTTGGACGGCTTGCACATCTTCTAGGATAGCCGATGTCGATGGAGAGGGAAGAGAGTAATCAAGGGTTGAGGGAGCAAAGGTCCCTCCTTGGAACGTGTTCAGGGGTTGTTCCAGGTTCAGTTGGGTTAAGGGCTGGACCAGGACAACACTATGCGCTCCCTTTGCTAGGGAGAAAGTCTGTAAGGGGTTCCTGGTCTGGTTCAGTAGCTCATCAATCCTTTTTTCCACCAATTCCACTCGATCCAGTTTCTTGGCAATGATGTCCATTTCAACCATTCCATAATTTGCTTGTACCTCATAAATCCCACCACGGGGTTGACTGGACCTATTAAACTGGGTCATGGAGGCATTGTTGAGCGAATTCTAGCTCATAGACTCAAAGAGCTCAAACGCGCTCTCCTCGTCCTTGTTCAGGAAGTTCCCCCTGCATGAGGTATCGACGAAGTTTCATAGGTTGCTATCCAGACCATGGTAGAAAATTTGAGCCAATTGCCACCTTGGTACTTTGTGGTGTAGGCATTTCCTCAAGAGTTCATTAAATCTTTCCCATGCCTCATGAAACTGTTCCCCACCCTGGAGTGTAAAGGTAGTAATAGCCCTTCTGAGGGCATTGGTCTTTCCTATGGGGAAGAATTTCTTTAAAAATGCATGCGTCAGTTCTTCTCAGCTGGTGATGGGTCTACCTAGGGTTCTAAGCCAATGAGAAGCCTTGTCTCTTAATGAGAAGGGAAACATCTTGATTAGAACAATGTCAAGGCTAATGTTCCTAGGTTTCACAGTTCGTGCTATGCGGTCGAGATCCTCTAGGTGTTGAAAGGGGTCCTCATTTGAGCTTCCATGAAAGTGGCTCTGGATCAGACTTAAGACATTTGGTTTCAGCTCAAAATCATCTCCCCCTTTGGGGATCCCAAGGTGTGGCTCGAATCTAATAGCGGAGGGATTATAGAAATCGCGGAGGGGCCTTGGCTGATCCTGAAATGGTGGTATATCGAGTGGTGGTTGCTCTTGTACGCCTTGGAAAGGTGGTGGTGGTTGTTCTTGTGGGTTTTGTAACCGTTGTATGGCCTGCATGATGGTGTGGATTTGTTGTTGCTGAAGCTGGTGGTTTGCATTAATTTGGGCTTGGATGATGGCCATTGTGTCTGGTGGGGGTTGATCCTCAGCCTTATCTACCCTAGGTTCTGCCATGTTCCTAACAGAATCGCATCGCCTAGATTCCTGCCCCAAAACACACAACTCGGGATGCAGTGAGCGTCTCCCGTGCATACACTAGAAAAGAACAGGAGGGGATGCGGAGGGCGACAGATGCGAGAAATGTGTTTCAATCAAGCACACAAGCCTAGTCCTTATGGTGAATTACTTAGGAGACCTAAAAATCTCACAAAGGGTGATTAAGTCCGTAAACACTAGACTCCCCTTCCCAAGGCTAATCTGGCTAGGTTGATTATGAGGGGATTGCAGGGAAGGTTCTTCCTTTTGCTTGCGCCTCTGGTTTCGTATATCCCACAACCACGGTCGTTTGACATTGCCCCGCAGCCTAGTCACCAGATTCTACCAAGGGAATGAAAGCCAAGTGCCTAGCGAAAAAAACCTTGCCTTTCGAGACTTAACTCAATCCTACCTAGGGCACGTCTACTCAGTTTTAAAGGGCTAGGATAGTGCTTGTGCTAGGGTTATGTGATGAGGCGTTGATTGGAGTGGTGCCTCTTAATTTTCCACTTTCAAGGTGTGTGCTTCTATCAAAACATGGTTTCCAAGCAAGGATTTTTAAGATGTGGTGTCTTTTAGTGTTTCATCCTTACTTTAGTGCTTTTTAGGGTTGACGTGTCTTAATGATTTCAGACAAGTTTCAGGGGGCACGTCAAGTTCTGCACACAATTCGGTGAAAGTGGATTTCCTTTTATTCTGTAGGGGCTCTAAAACCCTAATGTACTCATCCTAATGATCATGTAGCTTCTATTAGATGAGTCAGTTTTAGGGTTGAGTGGTGTGGCCCAGATCAACTCATGGTGGCTTTGCAAACACCACTCAAAAAAAAGAAAAGAACACTCCAAGAATTTATTCAGAATGTTATAGTGTACATTTTTTGTGGGGTGATGTGTTAAGGATGTGGGTCAAGCAATCATACACCATGCCAATTTTTTTTAGTTTTTTCAAGCAAGCAAACAATCATGAAGAATACTTACTATCGGTCCTTGTTGCGCCTACTCCCTTGTTACCATCATGGGATGCGTCGCTTCGCCGTCCAAGCACCGAATTCCTGCAACCATCAAGTAAAAAGGAAACAAGGCATTAGATGATGTGAGAATGGATGTGGAATGGAGGTGACAAAACAAATCCGTTGCCTCCTCGGCAACGGTGCCAAAAACTGGCATGCGCTTGTGCGTGTGTGTTAAGAAGTATCCTTATAGTCGCACTTGCAATGCCGATTTTAAAGTAAAGAAATGGAGGTGAGCTCGAGTGTCGGTCTCAGGGAGGCATGAAAATCAAATTTTGCTTATCACTTGTCATGGAAAGCGCGGAGTTTTGCTTGCGAAAGGTGCGGTTTGAAAAGCGAGAGAGAGATAGAGAGAGAGAGAGAGAGGGAGAGAGGGAGAGATTAGGGTTAGAGTTGTTTCTTGCTTGATCATGCAACTTAAACAGAAATTAAAATAAACAACTGAACGGAAAGTACTTCATTAATCATGCAGCTTTAGTTCACAAATTACAACATTGGATACACGCTTAAACATAAGTAAAGGAAAGCTTAAAAGAGAGGAAGAGAGAAAGAGAGGGGGGGGAGCGGCGAGGCAGCCACGGTGGTGGAGGAGGCTCCGTCGGTGGCTCGTCGTCTCTGACGATTACAAGAGGGCCTAAAGCTAGCTAAGAGAGGGGTAGAGTAGTTGCAAGGGAAGTGAATGCCTTGAATGAGTGGTTGGAGGGGGTTTAAATAGGGAGAAGGGCTTTCTAAAAGAAGAAAGGGCTTTAGCGACGTCCAGAACGTCGCTAAAACCATTCCAAAAGCGTCGGTGAAGCCCTCCAGCCCACCGGTCAACCGCCCGCGTCGTTCTTCTTCGTGCCCGATCCACGGCCGTTGCGTGAGAACCATTCGATCGAAGATCGGACGGCTAAGATCTTCCCTTGGATGCGCTCGGATCGTGCCTCGGGTGCGCGTGTGCACGGGCGTCATCGCCCGACGTGCACGCGCACGTGGGCGCTCGCGATCTGAGGGCGTGCCGCATGGCGTGATCTCGGCCACCCGCTACTGATCGGGCGGCCAAATTTTGCCACGCTCTCCTTCGTCTTTAATTCTCCGCACTGCGCAGCTTGAACCCACGCCGCGTGCGTGCGGGCATGCGCGCTAACCGTTGCGCCACGCCCATGCTTTGTCACGGCGACGTTAGGCGGGCGCGCGATTCTCGGCCATCCGATCGAAGATCAATGGTCGAGATTTGATCTCAGCTGAAGGAAGAGTGGCGTGCGGTGGAGCGGGGGCGACGTGGCGCAATGAGGGGCGTTGATCACTAGATCAACGGTTAGAACTTCTTGGGCCCATTGTAGGAGCTCCGGATGTCGGATTTGGCTGATCTTGAGTCCGTTGGACTCCGTTCGTCATTCTGAATCCATCCGTGCGGTCCGATTGCTCATCTGAGGCCTGCTTTGACAAGTGCTTACACAAATGGCCATTAATACAGTTTTATAAGCAATCTTGGTACATGATGCATGCAATGCTCCCATTCTACTTATGTTGTGCCTTTTATTCTTAAGATGGGCCCTATTTAACAGAATTATCACCCCCATGTGCAGTGTTATCAATCTGGTACACCTTAACGCAACACACAAATAAGTGAGTAGAAATTTGATTAGGTTAAACATTTTTGTGTGCCTTGATCAAGTGGTGCAACAGGCCAATTTCTTGAACTGTTTGGGCTGCACCACTCAAATTAAAAGTGATTCATCAGTAGCTTGCCCCATAGGGTTGAATTTTAGGGTTGAACCAGGCACTCCACATTATTTTTGAGTTTTAAAGGAATATACCATCACTTGTGATTTCAAAACTTAGAGTGTTCTCCTAAACTTGATTGAATACACCTAAAGATTAAATGTCAAAAGCAACTAAACAAGGTTAAACCCTAAAAGACACATCATCAAAAACTTGTTTGAAAACTATTGGTTATGGAAGCACACACATTGTAATTGATTATTAAGGGCACAACCCATCTAAAGGGCCCATCACATTCCAAGAGCACAATCATCTCAAACCTAATTAAAATTGAGTAGACGTTGGCCTTAAGGATTAACTCGCTCTTTGGGACTCCAACTGTGATTTTTTTCGATTAATCTACTTCTACTAGTCCATCTGATGTCTAGCTAGGAGAGTAGCATCAAACGATCGTGGTTCGGGGGTATCAAAGGAATCGAAGGCTCAAGCCAATGGAAGAACCTTCTCCCCAATCTGTCTCTCTAACTGGTTGGATTGATAGAATAGAAGTAGACCAAATCATTTCTATCATCTCAAGATGGGTTCTGGGAGTTTGCAGGTCTTTAGGCTACCCACCTAAGGACAAGTTTGGTTGATTGTATTGCAGGGCACCTTTCTCTGTTCTAATTTCCCTCCTGTTTCACCATGTCTTCTTCCACACTATACACTGAATTCCAATCCTACCCTCCTACCACCACTTATCCTGAAGATGATTACTATCTTGACTTGACTTATGATTACCCATCTCCTAGTTGAGAATAACTTTGATTGGGGATATGATTCCGAACCTCAGTGTCCAGGGCCTAATCCTGTACAACAAGACTATGATTATTATCCTTCTCACGCCTTCAATGATTTTAGATCTCCACATTTTGATGATCAACCTAACTCAATTTGCAATCAAGAAGGATATGATGATTATAACTCTTACCCACCCCAGGATTATGCTAAACATATGTCTCCACAATTCTTTGAACAACTCTAAACAACCTACCATCAGGGAGGGCCTCAAGAACCTTAATTTATTGACTTCCCAAGATTTAACCCAAACCCACCCAACCCTGAATCAAACCGTTCGATTCAAGTGAGCCAGGTCCAAGATAGGGTGTTGGCTAACTTGAGGAACACTATACAATCTTTAGAAGCTCAGCAAACACCATGCACTGAAGCATTGGAGCCTATGATCAAAATGATTGATGACCTTAATAATTTTTTATTGGATTGGTTCCAAGATGTTAAGGATAGGGGCTTGGGTGAGTTTTTACTTGGGAAATTATCAAGATTGAGGATGAAATTCATAGTTGCCTTAGTCCAATCTTGGGATGATTCCCAGGACAAACCCCCTTCAGGAAAGCTAATGTCTAAACCCGCTCAGGCGCCTGTCGGGGGGGACACATTTTTTGAGACCAAGGATGACCAGGTTGGGTTAGAGCAACTGATCGAGGATGATGTGATTTTCTCACCCGAGATCTTGAGCCAAGGAGTGAGGAAAAATATGTCACTATAGACCAAGGTACAACATATGATTTTGAGACATATATAAATGAGGATCAAGGATTCTCTAATTCAGAGGGTGAGGAATCTCTTAGTGAAGTCTCACTTGAAGTTAAGGAAAATGATTTTAGTTAAACAAACGGGCTCGAGGAGCATGACAAACCATTTGACAGCCCGATAACTGAGGATTATGATTCGATTGGGGCTGACATGGAGGATTCTAATCCTATTATAGTAGATGATCCAATCAGTAGCCCAAATCTTCAAACGCACCCCAAAGAGATGAATGATTTTATTTTGGAAATGATTGAATCCAAGTCAATTCTGATTCAGCCACAATTGTTTGACTTGGATATCTTTGATGGGGTGTTTAACGATCATGAGGCCCCGGAAACCGAACACTTGATCTTAGAGGATAGGAATTTGGAAATTAAGATTTTGGAAGTTAACTCTGGGGAACACAGGATTTTGGATTTAAGGGTTCCTATTGACCTTGAACCACCTACCTTCTTTCAGGACCCTTATGATATGTTTGATGTGCAACCCAAGCTCAGAATAATTGACTATCTTTCTGAGCTGAACTCTAAGTGGACACCTGAATCTATTGAACCAGATCTATCCATTGTCTGCCACTTTAGACTTGGGTTGCACACCACAAAATCGCAGGCCTGGCCCCGCACGCATAGTAATCTTCAGTTCTGGGTGGTTTTCATCCAGAGCCTTATAACCACTCAACCCTGGGGGATGGGCTTGTACCATATTCTGGTCGACATCTGTGGGCATCTTCTTCTGGTGGATTTAAGGATTAATCTTTTAATTCTAATTCTAACCCGCACCTATGAATTCTTAATTTCTTCTTTATTTGTATATTATGCGTAGCTAAAGGCAATAAACTTATCATGTGTGTAGACTCCTTTCTCTCTGTGGAGTTGACCGGATTTTCATGAAATTCAAGTGATATTTGTTTACACTATCCTTTTCCTGTCTTTATTTTTATAATATGGACATTGCATCATTTAGGCTTGCGGGGGTTGATACTTAATTCTGAAATTATTTTGTTAGCTCCATGGAATTTCTTTTATTTTCTTAAAAAAGTTCAAAATTCAAAATTTCAAAAAAATTAGAATTAAGAGGATAGAATTGGCATTAAGAGTTAGCTTTAGGAGATGATACTTTAGGACTAGAACACTTAGACTCTTCAGGACTTCAGCTTAATCAGCCCAGGTGTCTACTAAAATGTGGACTTGGTCTTGAGTCCTTGCCAAGTAATTTTATTCTAACTTGGTCAATGAATTGAGGTGATAAGTAAACAACTTATCAACCCACTCTCTAATTTGGGGGAACTTATAGTTTAAGCATCTGCACACATTTTGCATTGACTCGCTCCATGGTGGTTCTAACGAAAATTGGGTAGTTAATTAACCCTTTAGGGTGGTATGGATGGCAAGTTGTCAGTGGTAATAGCTCATTGGTTGATTGTCTAGAACCCAACCACACGAAAATTCTCTTCCTGCTGCCTTTAGGTAAATCTTCGATCAGGAAAGCCACCTACTTAAAAAAAAGAAAAATAAAGAAGAAAAAAAAAGAAAAATACCCCAAAAAAAAAAAACCCACACTTCACTGCATGAGTATGACTGGCGAGTGGTCGGAGGTAACAGCTCATTGGCAGGTTGTCTAGAACCTCGCCCACGAAATGCACAAAAATTCCAAAACACTTATGGAAGAACCAGAGAAGTAGAATGATCCGGGGAGATAAACATTGGGTGCACCCTTGTGTTGACCCCACGAAAATAAAAGTAGGGAGAAAGCTGTCGGTCGGACAGATACACCTTTAGGCAACATCTTTTGTCAAGGTCACCTAGGGGCATAGAAACCTGAAGTCCATTTTAATTGCCATTGAGTGAGTATACCACTTACATGATAAGATGCTTAGCACTTAGAGCCCTTTCCAAGTCTTAGGTGGGTCGGGTAGCTGCAAAAAGTTATCCCGAAACTCTCAACTCCAAAATTCAAAAAAAAAAAATTAGAAAAGATGAAAAAGAGAAAAAAATGTATCTTCCCTTTTCGAAATAAGGCGAGGACTTGGGCGATCTACATTTTGGCAGACACCTAGGCACTACTAAGTTTTTGTAATTAGGTCCTTAGTGAAATTTTCTAATGTGATCAACTAATCTTGCCTAAGTGATCAACTCTTGATTCTATTTTATACATAGCATTTAGGTTAATTTGCTAGGGACTAGCAAAAGATAGGCATGGAGGTGACGGACGTGGAATTCGCGTATTTTGAAATCGTTGGAAATCGTAGTATAGTCGCAAAAACCACTCGTCAAAGATGTTTGTGATAACGAAACTCTCGTAGATCTTTATTCTTTTTAGAACTTGAGTCCCGGTCGTTCGTCTCTGGGAGGCGTGAAAAAGAATCGAGATTTGGATCGACTTTTATAACCTAAATCTAACCTAAGCTACTATTTTTATCTTTTTGTGTTTTTGATTTTTTTATCTCGAAAAGCGAATTGAAACCTAGATCTAGATAAACTAGCAAAAACCTAAGTGACTATGTGCATCTAAATGAGGCCATGGTGGCCGTGCATGGTATGAACAAACCAAAGTGTCATATAAGCAAGCAAACATGAGGACAATCAATCACAGAAACATTATTTATGCATAGAAATTTATCACACATCATCTACACTAGAAAGCATATAAATAGAAGAAAATCCCTCATGCCGGAAAGTTGCCACTAGGGCCATCGACCTTGTGTGAGGGTGTAGGCTAGACCTTGGGTATGCAAACCCGTCTACACGCCTACCAAAAGAGATGGCCGGCCACAAGAGGCTATGGGTGAGCCTTCATGGCTGTCCAAGAAGAAGAAGAAGATGGGGGCTAGTGCACCCAAGTGGAGAGAGGAGGGTGTTGCTCCCTTTCTCTACCAATGGCCGTCCTTGAAGCTTTGGAGAGAAGCTTCTCTAGCTAGCCATCCATGGAGCCTTGGAGGAGGATGAGGAGGACGGCCTTCAGGTTTTGGAGGGTGGAAGCAAGCTTAGAATGGAGAGTATGGATGGGAGAGTGTATGGAGATTTTTCAATTTCGTAGCTCTCTCTTTGCCCTTATGGAAGGCTCCATTTGGTTGCCACTTTTGGTGGCTCCAAAAATAGCAAATGCCACAATTTTTGGATCTAGGTTTGACACAAGTTTTTAGGGTTTCCAAGAGAGTATGCATGGGTTTGGTGGGAGTAAAATGGGAAGGTGTACGTGTGTGTGTTTTTCGTAGGGCTAGGTTGTGGGTTTTGGTAGGATTAGGTGCTAAATAGGTTGGGTCAATCTAGATTAAGTGGGTGTGGACCTAATTAGGCTTAGGAAAGTCTAATTGGGTAGGAATGAACCTAATTAGGTCTAAGTCAAGTCTAATTAGATGTGTGCATGTGATTAGGCTAGGGTAACCCTAATAGGTATGAGTTAATTAGATCCTTGGTGGATCTAATTGGGCTCGAGTGCACCCAATCAACTATAGATGCACCCAATTAGGTATGGGATGGTTCAATTGGGTTAGGGATAGGACAAGTAGGGCTATGGATAGTGGACTAGGCTTAGGAGGTCTCTACTTAGGTTTCCTAGGGTGTCCGGTGGGGTTCCTAGGTTAAAATAGGCAAGCTAGGGCTTCCATCACCCAAAATCAGGAACCAGACAGCAGTATCAGACGTCCAGTATAGTGGTCAAACGTCTTATACTACAAAATTGGATGTCTGGACACTAAATTAGACGTCCAATTCTGTGTCAGTATGAGTTTTGGCTTCCTGGATTGTTATTCTGCAGAAATCAGACGTCCAGCCAGATGTCTGGACGTCTTAAAAGGTGCTGGAGAGTGGGTTTTGTGTTTTCTATGGTTGGTTTTGGTTCCTAAGTGTTTGGGAGAGGGATAGGAACATGGATAGTGCTATCCATGTTTGGGTTTTGAGGCTAAGGTGCCCTAATGGAGGTTGTTTTAGGTTTGGGAAGGCTGTCCTAGGGTTTCTAAGGGTAGGGATAAGGCTATCCTCCTCACTCCTCTTATCTAGATCAGTCTTCTTCTTCCTTTATTGCTTTATTCCGCTATCTCCATCCTGGATCACTTTATTATCTGTAAATAGCAATAAAAACCATTAACTAGCAGGATATCTCATCTTATTTTAAATAGACTGATGCAATGCATGATATGCAAGATATGAGTGCAATATCCACAATTTAAGATAGGTTCAGACATTATTTAGGTTGATTAGGACCTATGATTGCTGTGCAATCAGGAGGTATGATAAATATGCATTTATTCATGATAAAATGCCTACTTATGTTAGTTCCTAAGCATAACATTGCATGTAGCATTGCAGATAATGCATAACATTCATTACATTGCATTTAGGATAATTTGCAAAATTTGTATATTAATCTTTACATTTTGTGTGGCCAGGAGATAATGTGACATCTTTATGGGTTTTGGGTGAAAAATCCAACCATACAGATGGATTCAGAACGATGATCATAGTCCGACAACATAAAAATCATCTCAATCTGACATCCATAGCAGTCCCACCAAAGGAACGAAGATGGACAGACCAGATGGCACCTAACATTGGTTGCAGCACCTGCCTTGCCTTAAGAAGAGATCCCAGCCATTATATCTCAATCCAACAGCTGAGATTCATCGCTGCTCACTGCTTAACTCCAAAGGAAAAGGCCTGATGAGATCTCGACCGTTGGATCTTCATCCAACGGTCGAGATTGCGGATGTAGTAGCTCTTCAACACGAAAAAATAGTGCCTTACCACATTGGTAGTGCACCCTGCCTCTCAAAGAAGAGGCATAAGTTCGAGCGGTGATTCGCCACAACCTCGTCGACGTCAACGAAATTGGACCACTCGATCTCAATTGAGCGGTCAGGAACTGCATATGCAGATGGACACTCGTGCCATACGTGCGATTGCACATGACAACCGGGCACACTTCAAAGAGTGGTGCCAGTGCTTCATCCACAATCGAGAGGCTGACATCCTCTCCAACTGATTGCACAGTAATCATACGACCTAATCTACCTGAATTAAGTTAAATTCTAGCATAACCTAGGAACAATGCACGCATATGCATTAAATTTTGCATAGTAGTTAGTTTGGTAACTTTATAGATAATATTGCCATTTTATGCTCTAAAAGAGAGACGATATTGATTATAGAGAATTCAGGGCTACGGGTGACAAATCCAACCGTACAGATCTACTCAGAACAATGACGGGAGACCAATGCTTCTAAGATTCCCTTGATCAGACTTTGTAGAATCCTATGGAGTCCACAGAAGAGCAAGGACCAAGAGGTAAAGAGGTGGAAATCTAGTCCTCAGATGCTAAATCCAACTACACGGATGGATTCGAATAAATGATTACAATCCAATGGTGGAAAAATCATCTCGATCGGAGACCTACAGCACCATCTACAAAGAAGAAGAACATGGATGGCCATGATGGCACTATGTGGAGCCATCACAGCTACCAAGACCACCACCCCATTCTCTGAAGGAGTCTCCTCGTGCATTGTGGGTCATTCGATCGTCATCCAACAACCATGATGCGACCACGTCACCACTACAGCCACACACACTTCATCAAAGGGATTACCTCAGCTGTTGGATCTCTATCCAACGACTGAAAGTAGCCATACGAGAATTAAAAGGCACGACCATCTGCAATCTTAGCTCGTTGGTTAGCGTGCTCAAACTTAATCGCAAGATGCACATTTGAAACCGCCTCGAACATGAAATTCAAAGGTGGTGGGCCGTGGATGAAATCACACAGCAAGATCTCCCAACAATGGCATAGGGGCGGACGTGTGGTGTGCGGGGGAGCGTCAGATCGGCATGTGCATGATAACAAGTAACTGAACACTTGCTCGTGCACACAAGGATTTTTAAAGGCAATGGGCACGACTCTTTTAAGCCATCCAATCTCACGATCGGATGGCTGAGATTAAAGCACGGAGTGGGTGCTTTGAAGATGTGAAGGCGATGGGTGCACGCATTGACAACCACGCAATCGCAATCCAAAGGCACTGAGCACGCCACG
This sequence comes from Thalassia testudinum, assembly GCA_037157565.1. Classification (NCBI taxonomy): domain Eukaryota; kingdom Viridiplantae; phylum Streptophyta; class Magnoliopsida; order Alismatales; family Hydrocharitaceae; genus Thalassia; species Thalassia testudinum. The sequence goes on from JAZHRO010000056.1 coordinate 7,353,249, forward strand.
TGTTGCAACCTGAAGCAATCCGAGCATTTGAGGTGTGCTAGAGGCATTTTTGGAGTGTGATCTGGCCCGTTGATCTCCCAATCGACGGATCTGATTGATTTGAGGTTGTTGCATGGTTTAAAGGGCAAAATACTAGCTTTGCCCCTCATTTTGACTATAAAAAGGACCCCAGGGGCCTTCATATGAAGCAACTTCTCCTCGATAACTCCCACTAGACAGAACTCCAGCCTATCTCTCCGCAACTTCTCTCCAGTGCCTTGGATCTAAAGTGCTGCCACACTTCTCACAAGCATCCCACAAGTGGCTTCATTATCTCCACCACATTCTCTTCTCCTTTTCCTCCTCCATAGTTTATTCTTTTATTTCATGTGATTCAATTACATTAGATTTATGATGCATCCTCTTGATCAATAAAATGTTTATCCAATCTCATGAATGCTTGTCTATATATACATATATAAATATATAAATATTTGCTTAGAAAGACTTTCTTAAAAGCTTTTGCATAAAAATCGTGTTTCTCCTCCCTACGAATGACTCGATACTTACCAGAAAATCTATAAATATTATTTGTTTCGATGTGATTCACAACTACAATGATACATCTTTTAACAAGTTTCACGGACGGACACCTGCCAGCAAGCGCACACAATTCAAGTGCAAGCGTGCGATGTGTGTGATTCCAATCACACAACCCCCACTTGATCCACGTCGTCCACCTGCAATTCAACGATCATCACGTGACCTGCAGACCCTCCAGCGCCTTCCAGCTACATTGTGCGAAGATGCCAATGCTAAGAGCACGATGCACATGTGCGTGTGCTATGCTACGCGCAGTTGTGTGCAGGAGGTGCATACGTGACACGTGTCTTCCGCACTGCATTTGGTGCATGGCCATGGAGGACCCCTCGCTTACACCTATACAAGCCCATTTACACCTCCGCATTGACCTGATAACACCACGCAAGGGGATAGTAATTAGGTTGAATATGGCCCATCTTTAGAATAAAAGGCACAACATAAAGTAGAATAGGAGCATTGCATGCATCAAGTACCAAGATTGCTTATAAATTGCATTAATGGCCATTTGTGTAAAGCATGTGTCAAAGCAGGCCCTAGATGAGCAATCGAACCGCACGGATGGATTCAGAACGACGAACGGAGTCCAACGGACTCAAGATCGGCCAAATCCGGCATCTGGAGCTCCCACAATGGGCCCAAGAAATTCTGACCGTTGATCTGGAGATCAACGGACCAGAAAGCGCCACGTCACCCCGGCCCCACTGCTTGGACGCCCTCAAGCCATCCAAGGACGAATCTCGACCGTTGATCTTCGATCGAACGGCCGAAATCCGCGTGCTCGCCCGCGGTCGTCGCGACAAAGCGCGGGCGTGGCACAACGGCTAGCACGCACGCCCGCATCACAGCGACGCGCGTTCGAATCGCGCAGAGCGGAAATCAGGCGCGAGCGAAGGGCACGGCAAAATTGGGCCGCCCGATCAGCAGCGGGCGGCCAGGATCGCGCCACGCGGCGTGATGACAGCTCCCGAGCACCCACGCGCGCTCGCACGCGCGCCCGAGGCGCGATCTCAGCGTGGGCGCGGGAGGATCTCAGCCATCCGATCTTCGATCGGACGACTCTCGTTCAACGTCCACGGATCGCGCTTGGAGAGAGAGAGGGGCGGGCAGCTGACCGGGGTAGGAGGGCTTCACCGACGTATCTGGAAGCGGTTTTAGCGACGTTCTGGATGTCGCTAAAGCACATTCTTCTTTTAGGAAGCCCTTAACTCTATTTAAACCCCCTTCTACCACCATTCAAGGCATCCTCTCCCACTTGCAACTACTCCACTCCTTTCCTAGCTAGTTTTAGGCACTCTTGTAATCGTCGGAGATGACGAGCCGCCGATGGAGCCTCCTCCACCACCGTGGCTGCCTCGTTGCTCTCCACTCTCTCTCTACCTCTCTCTCTCTCTCTTTTAAGCTTTCATTTACTTTTGTTGAAGCATGTATTTAATGTTGTAAACCATGAACTATGAATGCATGTTTAATGAAATTATTTTCCATTTAGTTGCCATTTTAATTTCTGTTTAAAGTGCATGATCAAAACCAAGAGCTTTCTAACCCTAAACTCTCTCTCTATCTCTCGCTTTTCAAAACTGTCTCTTTCGCAAGCAAAACTCCGCCTTTTTCGTGACAACAAGTGGTAACAAAATCCGATTTCCACGCCTCCCTGAGATCGACACTCGGACTCACCTCCGTTTACTTCTTTTAAAATCGATGTATCAAGTGCAACTATAACGACACCTCTTAACACACACGCATGAAGGCACGTCATGACCTTCATTTCTACCTATGCTATTCCCACCTATCCAAGAGCTCAAGAAGCCTACCAAGCTCCCAAAAGCTCCATTTCCAAGCTCTAAGGGCACCCTATTAGCGTAGTGTCCTATCCCTCCACCAAATATTCCTCCCACATCACATCCCCTTCATAGGTGTTGGACATGTTTTGTACACTAAAAGTTTGAGGTTTGAAAATCCTATCATCGTAGTCGCGTAAAAATCCATTAAACAGATAATTTAACCAAAACTCTGGTGAGTCCTGGGTCGAACACAGGGAGGCATACGTTTGGTCAGAAATCGTGTTTATATTTGTTGTCATGAAGTAGATTAGCTGGTTGAATTAACTCTACACTAACTATCTGCTTAAAGAATAACTAATAGAAGACAGAGAGAGAATAATACAAATAAAGACAAAAATAGAGAGAGAATAGACAAATACTTCATAGCCACATAATCATGTTCATTACAACTACTCGCTACACTAGAAAGTGGGAAATCAAATATAGAATGCGATAAAAAGAAGAGGGAGAGAAGTTATCCTCCTCGATGGCTGCATGGAGGACGAGCTACGTTGACGGAGCTCCCAGGCGAAGGTGGTAAGATGCTGGACGAGGGAGAACGAAGACGGAGGAAGGTGGATGAAGCAGGGCAACGACGCAGTGGGATTTGCTTCTCGAACGACAGTGGGAGGACAACTACAGGATGCTCCACGAATAGGGTAAGAAGATCAAAAAATTGTATTTTTATCTTTAATGGAGCATCCTGGGTTTTGGACAAGCTCGTTGAGCTATGGAGGGGATGAGAGAAGAGAGGAAGAGATGATCAAAATGTGGAGGGAGTAGGGCCATTTATAGGTGAAGAATAGGGGGAAAATAAGTCATTTCAATCTAAAAACATTAATGTAAGGGTCTTTGGTGATGGATATAGTTGTCACTAAAGCCCCCACATTGCTAAACATGCACTCGTGCCCCTGCCCCTTCATCTTCAGTAGCTGAATGCTTCCTCCTTGATCGTACATCCTTAGTCATCCGATTGAGAGATCGGATGGCTTTAACACACGCACATCGCTTCCTCTTCATGCATTATGCACCGACGCAGCCACGTCCCCACTGTTAGATCAAGATCAAATGATCGAGGAAGGCTCTCACCTGCATGCCTCATAGTGTTAGATCACGTGTGGTCTTTGGCATCAGATCATGCGTGGGTGTGCTTGTTCATCCGTACGGCCACGTAGTTGTTGCTGATGTTGCTTGATCTCCATCCAACGGGTGAATTTCGTCCACACCTACGTGCATGCTCGATTTGAGGCACTAAGGCACCTCGAACAGGTGTCTTCAACCCTCATAGTGTTGCACAACCAATGTTCTATGCCTCGTCTTCTATTACTTTTATGTTTTAACGCTTACGTGTCCTTGGCCATTGGATGAAGATCCAACGGCTAAGGACGTGCAAGCTTTGCCTTCAGCTGAGATGAGAGGTGCGGCTATGGGTAGATGTGGCACTATCAGGGCAATTGGATGGCAATCTAATGACTCAGATGAATGGTTGTGGCACTCAAAGAGGTTATGCCAAGTACAGTGGGTGGTCTGGATGGTGCCATGTGGCACCATCTAGACCATCCATCTTCTCTTGCTTGTAAGTGGTGCCATGGATTTCAGATTAGACTGATTTTTGTGTCGTTGGGCTGCAATCGTCAATCTAAACCCATCAGTGTGGTTGGATTTGTCGTCGGAGGTACGAATTTACACCACCTGGCCCCTTGACCTCTAATCTTGCTTGGACTGTATCTGATATTACGGAGGTCCGATCGGGTAATCTTGGAGTCGTTGAACTCCGATCGTCACCCTAATCAAATATGTATGGTTGGATCTTCAATCTAAGGCCCCGATAAATGTTTCCGTGTTCCCTGACCACAAAAAGAAAAAATTATTATAAAATTTATACAAACTAATCTAAATGCATGATGATGCATGTTAAGCAATATTTATAATGCATGATGCAATTATATGCCTAAGAACATGCATAAATCGACAGTTTATGTGACATAGATGTGTCTACATCACACACTTATGCCTATCTTTTGCTAGTCCCTAGCAGAACTACATATTATTTATAAAAGGATCAAATTTCTTGGACAAAAGTTATTTTTCAACATTAGAAAATTTCTAGTAAGACCTGAACTACAGAGACACAACAGTGCCCGGGTGTCTGCCAAAAAGCAAACCGCCCAAGCCCTTGCCTTATTCAAAAGCAGAAGCATCTTTTTCTTTTTCTTCTTTTCTAATTCCCTTTTGGATTTTTTAAGTTTAGCATTTCAAGGTAGCTTTCTACGGCTACCCAAGTCACCCAAGACTCGAAGAAAACTCTAAGTACTAAGCATCTTTTTATGTGAATGTGATAGACTCACTAATCGACGATTAGAATGAACTTTGGGTTTCGACGCCCCTAAGTGACCTTGAAAAGAAATTCTACCTAAAGGTGTATCTATCCGACCAGTAGTTTTCTCCCTACTTTTTATTTTTATGGGGTCAATACCGCGAACCCAGTGTATATCTCCCCAGCTTATTCTACTTCTTTGCTTCTTCCTAAGTGTTTGGAATTAAACATGCATTTTTTTATGACCTAGGTTCTGGACAACCGGCCGATGAGTTGTTACTACCGACAACTTGCCAACCATACTCATGCGATGAAGTGTGGTCTATTTCTTTTTGGATATTTTTCTATTTACTTCTTTTTTTATAAGTAGGTGGCTTCCCTAATCTAAGATTTACCCAAAGACAACAAGAAGAGAATGGTCGTGTGGATGGGCTCTGACAACCAACTGATGAGTTGTTATCACTAACTTGCCAGCCATACCACCCTAGAAGGTTCATTAGCTATCCAATTTTCGTTAAAACTACTGAAAAGTGAGTCAGTGAAAATAGTGTGTAGATGCTTAGGCTTAAAGTTCCCTCAAATCAGAGGACGGGTTGATAAGTCGTGTACTTAGCACCCCAACTTATTTAACCAATTAGAAATAAATTCAAAATGGTGAGGACTCGAGAATAAGTCCAAATTTTAGTGGACACCCAGGCTGATTAAGCTCGAAGACCTAAGGGGTCTAAGTGTTCAGGTCCTATTGTATTATTTCCTAAAATTGAAAGTTTCTAAAGCCCAAGTTCTCCTTTCCTAATTCAAAATTTTTTTTTCAAAAATAAAGAGAAAATAAAAAGAATCTACAAAGCTAACAAGATGATTCAGATAATGATATCCACCCCCATGCCTATCTAATGCAATGTCCTCATTGTATTAAATAGACATAAAACAGAGTGGAGTGGAATAGAAAGCACCTAAATTTTGTGATTAATAGGTTAGCTCCGAGAAGAAAATAGACTATATGCATGCTGAATTTAGTGCCTTCAACTAGGTACACCATACAAACAAAGAGGAAATACTAAATTCACAGATGCAAGTCAAGATCAAGATAAGAAATTCTATTTTTGTACTTGTCAAGAGAAGATGTCCACAGATGTGGACAAGGCTGTGGTGCAGACCAATGCCCCATGGTCGAGTGTAACTAAGGTTCTGGATAAAAATTACCCATAACCTAAGATCAGTATGCAAGCGGGGTCGGGCCTACGTTTTGTAAGGATGCAACCCAAGTCCAAAAGTCAAATAATAGGAAAATCAAGATAAAAAAGATATTCAATGAATTTGTGCTTGGGTTGCACATCCTCGAAATCAAAAATGTCATAAGGGTCCTAGTAAAAGGTTAGCGGTTTCAGGTCTATAGGAACCCTTGGACTCAAATTTTTACTTCCCCAAAATTGGCTTCCCAAATTTTCATTTCCTAGTTCCTATCCTCCACAATCATAATTTCAGGACCTCCTGCATGTTAATCACCCCATTTAAAATTTTCAAGCCCAAGATTTGTGGTCGAATCAAAACTTACTTGGGTCTAGTGATTTCAAAATCAAAATCGTCAGTATGCTCAATGGGGTGTGATTGAGAAATGGGGCTATGAATTGAGTCTTTCATTAAATCAAGATCTGAATGCATCATGCGAGTCCCGTCAGGATCAAATTCCTCAATTATAAGGCCATCAAAAGATTGATCAAATTCCTTAGGCCTAATTGTCTCGCTGAAATCATCTTCCTCAAACTCAAATGAGACTTCACATAAAGATTCTTCACCTTCAGAATCAAAGAATTCTAGATCTGCATTAATATATGTCTCAAATTCATTGATCATTTCCTGGTCCGTGGAGACATATGTTTCCTCGTACCCTGGCTCATGGATCTCGGGTGAAGTAATCAATTCATCCACAATTGGTTGCTCTAGACCAACCTGGTCAATCCCAGTCTCGTAAAACATGTCCCCCTATAGGTGCCTGAGCGGATTCTGACATTACTCTCTTGAAAGGGGTTCATCCTAGGAATCATCCCAAGATTGAACTAGAGCAATCACAAATCTCATCCTCAATTTCTATAACTTCCCAAGTAAAAACTCACTCAGGTCCTTATCCCTAACATCTTGGAGCCAATCCAACAAATACTTGCTAAGATTATCAATCATTTGAATTACAGGCTCCAATTCTTCTGTGTAGGGTGTTGGCTGAGCTTCTAAAGATTGAATGGTATTCCTTAAGTTATCCAACACCCTATCTTTGACCTGGTTCACCTGAATGAAATGTTTTATTTCAGGGTTGGGTGGGTTTGGGTTCAATCCAGGGGATTCAACAAATTAAGGTTCTTCGTACCCTCCCTGATAATAGGACATTTCGGGTTGTTCAAAGAGGGGTGGTGACCCGTGTGCAGTGTAATCTAATGAAGGGCAAGAGTTGTAATCAGGATATCCTTCTTGATTGTAGATCAGGTTAAATTGACCATTAACGGGACGAGATCTATAATCATTATAACTCGAAGAAGGATAGAAATCATAATCATGGTATTCAAGGTTAGACCCTGAACACGGAGATCCATAATTATATCCCCAATCAGGATTATCCCAACTAGTATATGGATGAGAATAAGTCTTGTTGGGATAATAATCAACTTGGGAATAAGATGTGTTAGGAGGGTAAGAGTGGAAATGCGAGTAGGATGTGGAAGCATCCATGGCAAAGTAGGAGGAAGAAAGGTGCCCTGTAGTACAAACAATCAAACTTGTCCTTAGGTAGGGTAGCCTAAAGATCTACAAACTCCCAGAACCCATCTTGAGATGAAAAGAATGATTTGATCTACTTCTTTCTGGTCAATCCAACAAGTTAAAGGGAGGGGGTGGGGAGAAGGTTCTTCCCTTGGCTTTTACGTCAGGTTCCTTTGATACCCCCCAACTGCAGTCGTTTGACTTTACTCCCCTAGCTAAACATTAGATTGAATGGTAGATTTAGATTAATCGAAAATAATCTCGATCTAGGCCCCGAAGAGCGAGTCCAATCCTTAAGGTCAACGTCTACTCTATTTTAATTAGGGTTAGGTTTGGATGTGCTTTGGAATGTGATGGGCCCTTTATCTAGGTTGTGCCCTTAATGATTGATTGAAAAGTATGTACGTGCTCAACCAATGGTTCTCAAATAAGGTTAATTGATGATTTGTCTTTTAGGGTTCAACCTTGTTTAGTAGCTTTTAGGGTTCAACTTTAAGTATATTCAATCAAGGTTCAGTTGGCACACCAAGTTTTGAAAGCATGGGTAAAGATGTTTTCCTTTAAAACTTAAAAGAACGTGGAGTGACTAGTTAATTCCTAAAAATTGAACCCTAAGAGACAGTTACTCAATTAGTTATTTTTAGATGAAGTGGTGTGGCCCAAACAACTCAAAGAATTGGCATGATGCACCACTGAATTAGGCACACAAGTGATTACCTAATCTAATTTCTACTCAATTATATGTTGATGAGTGTATCAGTTGCAAAGATCAGGTTATTGGTTGAGTATGAAGAATCAAAAGAGGTTGTATACCTCTGTACATTTTTTTAGAATTTTTTTTACAAGAAAAGGGTGAGGTGGTGGTGGTGGCAAACAAACAACCAAACTAAGCCTAAGATTTATGAGAGCTCCTATGGTAATTAGGGTTTGTGTTATGATGGGAACACCATGATGAGCCCTAACTAGCTCATTTTGACCTAATGAAGAGAATAAAAGCTCCTACCTAACCAACTGAAGGTTCTAATTCACTGCATAACATTTCTGAGAGAAAAATAAGAAACAAGGGGAAAAATTATAATTTTACCAATACAGTACAACAACGAGTTTTCTCAAGGGCTAAACAAAGATCAAAAGGTCTTAATAAGATAATAAGTGGGTTGGATCAGATAGAAAAGGGTTTGTGTGTGTCCTGTGAATTAAATGACTTCTTAAAATCCTAAAATAGACCCACTTGATTAACCAAGGTTTTGGTCAGGATAAAATTCACCTAACCCTCTAAAAATCAAAGAAAAATATTCTCTAGGGTTTAGAACTTTTAATTTGGCCATTTGAACCTATCTTGACCTAAAATGGGGTCTCAAACGGATATTTGCCCTAAATTGGGTTTTTACATAAATTTCCCAGTCAAACGTGGTCAAATCCAAAATCCAACTTAACCATTAGATTCCTTAGGTCCAAATTATATTTTTACCAAAATTTGGATCCAAGATGAATTTGCCTTGACCTAGTTTGCAAAAAGGTCTAGCCAGATTATATTTATACCCCTATCTTTGAAAAACCATTACAAACAACCCCCTATCTTCTTCATCATCTTTGCAATTAGGTCCCTCCACCATTATAGTGGAGAAATCCTACTCCGGCAAGCTTTGGAAGGAGGTTTCTCCTTGATTGCTCAGAGAGTCCCTCCCAAAATTGGAAGGGAGATTCTCTCAGAAAATCCCTCCAATCTGAACCGATCTTGGATCCCAAATTCTTTCCCAATCTCTCATGCGAATGCATGAGAGACATGGGTGTCCTAATGGATTCCTTCTCCGGTGAGCTTTCCTTTCTTGGGAAGCTTGCTTCCCAAGCCCTAACCAACCTCCAGGGTTCTATTTAAAGAAGCCCAGATCGCCCCGACTCCTCCACACACGAATTCGGTCGTGAACAACCCTGATTCCTCTCTTCTCCTCACGGCTGAAGGTTCGTCAACGTCCGGCGACCTCCCTTACTCTTCCTTGTCGTTCGACCGCCACCTGCGGCAAATTCCTCTTCCTTGACTTCATCAACACCTCACCGTCCCCGCAAGCGTTTCCCTCTCTTCGTCCTCTCCAATCTCCACTTACTAGAGCCACTCTTCGTCTCCGGCATCGGCCATACCAAACTCGATGCCTTCGCTTGCCCCCGTTGTCTCTTCACCTCCCAGATAAGCTCCCTTCCCCCTCTACTTTCTACTCCACTCTTTATTTCCCAAAATCGACCACTGCCGACCTCCATCACCCTCATCTCCTTCATCTCCGGCCACCACCTCCGGGGAGGCCGCTCCACCTCCACAGGCCATCCCATCCCTCACCGACAAGCCCATAAGCTTCCCCTCACTCCACTGAACACTTCTCCTCACTCATATCATCGCACCACTCACCCAAACGCACCCTCGAACACACCCACACCTTCGCACACAGTGTGCCCTAGGCACGCTCGCATAAATGTTCCCACTCCACGCCAACCACCCTAGCACATTCCCCGTGCTTCGGCGATGCTCCCTGAGAGATTTGACGTGACCGCTGCAGGCACACGAGAAGAAGGGTGCATGGATAGTCCCACCTCGAAAAGTCTTGAGGCCGCGCACCCTCATAAGTTGATTTTATGCCTGTATTTGTTCACCTTAGATCCACGGGGTGAGGTCCCTCTCACCCGACCTAGTCTCGTCCATTGCACTGCCCACGCGGACCTGGCTAACCCGACATGACCTACACTCCTCGCCCACCACCACACGCCGGTGGGCCTGGTCCTGGGTACACACCTGACCCGATAACCCGATTGCCTGTGTGGCTATGGGAGAGCGGAACCTAAGAGAGAAAGAGAGGAGAGCTACGCGCGGGTAGGGGTAGGTTTTGCTGTAGGCTAAAGAGAAAGAGAAGCTAATTCAGAAGTTGAAGAAGAAGTGAAGGCCTGAAGAGGACGACAAGGAGCTAGGGGCCAAGGCAGAAGAAAGGCAAAGGAAGAGAGAAGGCAGATGGCAGAGAAAGAAGAAGGAGAAGCTAAGGAAGAAGGAAGGCAAAGGTAGAAAGAAGAGAAAAAGAAAGATCGTGAAGGCCAAGGAAGACACGAGCTACAAAAGACAAGTAGAGAAAGAAGAAATCAGAAGGGAAGAGCACTGTAGCATTAGACGTTTAAGTCATCTAATTTACAAAACAAACGTCCAATTTGAGTTTAATTCATAAACATTGAGTTCCTTAGTTGATATTATAGGAGTATTTGGTGATCTACATCACCATTTTACTCTCATATTTTTGCACTTTGATACTGATATTATTGCATATTCTTTTAATTTCTGAATTGTGATCTTGATTTCTAAATGCCAATTTGCTCCATGTGTTCGACCTCGAAAATTCTTTTGAGTAATAAAATTATAACTATTTTGAACGCTATTTCAGCTGCACTACAATGCAATACTTTTAAAACCTGACTCAGCGCTCCAAATAGATACTAACTTGCTATATCTCTTTTTTGTGGTTATTTCAGGGAGAAGATTCAAAGAAAGGCAGCTGCACATCAAACACACCAGGGGCAAGTAATTTTTGATTAGTTTCTCTTAAGCCCCTCATTCTAAAAAGGAAAAAAAGATAAAATCAATTAGGGCTACTTGCTTTACATTCTTAGCTAATTCATCATGTTGCCTGATTTGACTTTAACAACAAAATCTGATTTGTGTACCCACTTAAGGTAACTAGGGCTATAACTTTCTTGATTGAGCCTTAGATACCACATTTAGCAAATTAAATTAGACAAAAACTAGAGCCAATTAAGGATTTCAATTCAGGATTTTAGAGACACACTTTCATAGGCAAGAATCAACTCTCCAAAAAGATGTGTGCCTAAGCCTTGGTTGAAGTGATTTATTCAAGCAAACCCTAAAATTCATACTCTTAATCTCACTTGAATCCTAAAAGAAGGGACCTAAAACTTCTCAAAGGACAAATAGGTGAAGTTGACCCACCTTGTTGGGTCAACCAACCTTGAAATTAGGTCACTTTTGTACACTCAATACATCTAAAGTTCAAGTGAAATCTTTAGCACCTTTTCTCTTAATTAAAACTGGTAGACTTAAGAGGTCAAGTCCCCATTCTGGTCTACTTGGAACATCAGTGACAAGAGAGGTCGGGTGGGGGAAACCCTGTAACTCGTGGGGGCACTCTACCGTGTAGGGGTCTTTGCGGGACTCTCCCTCTCTGGCTGCCCAGGTATGTCCCAGGTGGACGACTTTCTGACTAAGGGGTATCATTCTCCCCGAACCTCTATAGTCATCGAAATTTTTTGGGTGTCTTGATTGGGTCCATCACATTCTACTCTCATCCAGACCATCGGTGCATGTTCGGTAGGAGGTCCTTAAGACCATCCTTGAGACCTCCTTTAGTCATTCACTCCCGTCGAGGCCAGGCCTCGACTTCCATGATTGTACAGCAACCCCATCACATAGACATCTCCTCTGATTTATCTGAGCCCAATTCTCCTTCTTCCATCATCATGGCACAACTCGTAGAAGAAGAGACTAACCTTGAGAACCAACTTCAGTGCCTTAATGATTTATTCCAAGCCTTTGTGAATCCACCGCAGCGTCCTATGATGCGAGATCATTACAATCCCGCTGCGGTGGCGATCAAACCTCGAGTCCAAATCCTGACTGAAGGTCCTGATTCTGAACTCAAGCCCAATATGATTCATGCTATTCCAAAATTTCATGGGCTCAATTCCAAGGATCCTTTCTAGCACATCAAACAACTCAAGCATCTGGCCCAGACCTTCAGGTCAAATGTCCAAAATTGGGATATTCTTCTCATGAAGATGTTCTCCTTCTCTCTCACGGACAAAGAAGCTCACTGTTATCAAACTCAAACGCGTCTAATCAACACATGTGTTGAACTACAATCCAAGTTTTTGAAAAAGTTCTTCCCTGTTGGCTAGACGAATGCCTTACGACACCAGATCACACACTTCACACAATAGCTTGGAGAGCCACTTCATGAAGCATGGGACCATTTCCTGGATCTCATGCGAAAGTGCCCCCATCACAGAGTTCCTAAATGGGAACAAGTCCAGTCCTTTTACCAGGGACTCCATGAAAATATCCATTTATTTGTCAATGCAACTTGCGGAGGAAATATCATGGGTCAACACGAAGACACTGTGTGGGAGATTCTCGAGAATATATGCGAGAACTCCATCAATAATGACTCCATGGGCTTATTTGATTGGATGAATGCCTGCGCATCGACGAATCTAAGGGGATCACACGAGATGCAGGGCCTGTCTGCATCCGTCGACTTGGAATTAATGGCCAGTCATTTGGACAAGGTCTCTATCATTGAGAAGAAGGTGGATGAGCTAACTCGACATCTATAGCAAGCCACCTCTGTGCAAAACCCGTTCGCACAGTCGTCCTTTGGGAGGGAAGCTGTGCATAACATCTATCACCGATCTTCTCAAGGGATGGACCTGTATCCACCCCCGTCTGACCTAGGGCCGGAGGAAATTCTGATCCTACATACTCTAGTTGGGGGAACTATGAACCCTCGTACTCTGATTTTTCCAAGGTTCCTCAGACCTGTAAGGACCTCCATGCCATCCAGAATGACCCATTCTCTAACACCTACAACCCTGGATGGCAGAATCATCCCAATTTCCTGTGGGTGAGAAATAATTAGAATCAGAGACCACCATATCCACCCCATCCACAAGCTCCTCGTCCATATCAACCGCCTTAGCCTTGGCCTAACCCCACCTATCAATCTGAACCAACTCAGACAGATCAGATGACTCTCATCCTTCAGACTTTGGCTGACATTCAAAAGATAAATGTGGCTATGCAAAAATAGCACAAAGATGAGATCACAGAGGTTCGCAATCAACTCACCTAGATGGCAAATTCCCGCCAACCTGGCACACTCCCTTCGCAACCTCTACCGAATCTGAATAACGTGTTGAACCAGAGGCGCATTATGAACCCAAATCCGGGCCAAGCCCACATGACTTATCAGGCCCCTTTCTCTCCATCACCTAACGGGATGGAAGCTTCGACATCATATTCAGGATTTCAGCAGTAGGCACCTATTTTATAGACGCCAAACCAGAACCAGGCAGGACTAAATTCAGTTACAACTCGTAGTGGCAAAGAAACATAAGAGCCACCTTACCCAAGCCACTTGCATCCTAGTAGTGCTAAACCAAGCCTTAGGATAGTTATCTAGGATACCCCTGTCCCTGATCAAGAACTTGGACCTATTTTGGAGCAACCATTCAAGGTTCCATTTCCCGAGGCCTTGACCAAGGGAAAGAGGAAAAATAAACCCGTGGCACCTGAGGAGGATCTGGTCAAGCTATTTGAACAGGTCCATATAAACATCCCCTTGATGGATGCAATCTGCCACGTACTAGCTTACGCACGATTTCTGAAAGACGTCTGTACACCTAAGCGTAGGTTGCGAACCAAAAGTGGGAGCCCAATCGTATTGTCAGAGCAAGCCAGCTCTGTAATTTTAAGTAAACTCCCACCTAAGGCAAAAGACCCAGGTACTCCCTTGATTTCTTGTACAATTGGTGATATCCAATTTGATAGAGCTTTATTGGATCTAGGAGCCTCCATAACCTAATACCTACATCCCTACTTGACCATCTTGAGGAATCTGAGCTCAAACCGATAGAGGTGACATTACAGTTGACTGATCGATTTATTAAGTCACCTAAAGGGGTTCTTGAGGATGTCATTGTTAGGGTTCGGGATTTCTATTTCCCGGTGGACTTCTTAGTCTTGGATATGGATGCTCCAGAAAATCCGAGGAATACACCAATTATACTAGGGAGACCCTTTCTGGCCACTGCTAGGGCTAACATAAATTGTGAGGAGGGCCAAATTGAACTGAAATTTGGGAACCAAACATTAAAGATTGACATCTTTAAGGACCAACAAGGGATTAATTACGGAGTTATAGAACAGATATGTGACATCAAGGTTGTGGTTGACGATCCATATATTGAGGACAACCTGACTACTTCTGATCAACCATAAGATGATCAAAACTCGTAACTAGAGGAGTCCGAACTTAACCTAGACACACCCATCACTCCTTCCCTTGCTCCTGACACACACCCTGGACCACCTGCTGCTGTTGATAACCCTATTTTGGAACTCAAGCCTCTTCCTGATCATTTAAAGTACGTCTTTTTGGGTTCCAATCAGACTTTTCCTGTGATTATCAACTCCAGACTCACGCCTGATCAGGAATCCCATCTGATTATTGTTCTGTAGCAACATCGAAAAGCCATTGGATGAACTCTTGATGATTTGACTGGCATCAGTCCCTCTTACTACACACACCTTATCTATACTAAAGAGGGCACATGACCTTCCCGTGAAATGCAAAGACATATGAATCCTAATTTGCAGGAGGTTGTGAGGAAGGAGATCATTAAGTGGTTAGATGCTAGGATCATCTACCCGATCTCCGACAGTCGATGGGTGAGTCTAATCCAAGTTGTGCCTAAAAAGGCAGGACTCACAGTGATCACGACTGAATCAGAGAAATCATACCGACCCATGTGGTGAATTTGTGGAGAGTCTGCATTGATTACAGAAGGCTCAATACCTCCATAAAGAAGGATCATTTCTCACTACCATTTATTGATCAGATCCTTGAGAAAGAGGGAAATAGGTTCTTCTGCTTTTTAGATGGGTACTCCGATTATAACCAGGTTGCAATCCATCTTGAGGACCAAGAAAAGACCAATTTCACCTGCCTCTTTGGAACGTACACGTTCCGAAGGATGCCATTCGATCTCTGCAATGCACCTGCTACTTTTCAACGGTGCATGCTTGCCATATTCTCAGATATGGTAGGTGATTATCTGGAAGTCTTCATGGATGACTTTTCAATATTAGGCGAATCATTTGATGATTGCCTCCTACACTTGGTCCAGATCCTTAGGCGGTGCATTGACGTGAATCTAGTTCTTTCCTAGGATAAGAGCCATTTCATGGTGCCTGAAGGAATTGTCCTGGGACATCTCATATCAGAAAAAGGCATCCAGGTAGATCGAGCCAAGGTGAATCTGATTTCCAAACTCTCTATGCCTAGCTCAATCAAGGACATTTGATCTTTTCTGGAGCACGTCGATTTTTACCGTCGATTCATTCCTGATTTCTCAAAGATCGCGTGCCCCCTAACCACTCTACTATCTAAGGATGTTCCTTTCAAAATCTCCAAGGAATGCACACATGCATTTGAAACCCTACATGATTGAGTTACCCAAGCTCTAATCCTACAATCCCCTGATTGGTCTCAACCTTTTGAGAACATGTGCGATGCATCTGATTTCACTATAAGAGCGGTACTTGGGTAGAAAATAGACGGGAGACCCGTGGTCATCTACTATGCTAGCAAGACACTTGACGAGGCTCAGCGTAACTGCATAGTTACTAAGAAAGAGCTGCTAGTCATAGTATTTTCCCTAGAAAAGTTCAGATCATATCTTCTAGGTTCCCGTGCTATCATTTACTCTGATCACATAGCTGTGAGGCATCTCCTTGCGAAGAAGGACGCAAAACCTCAACTAATTCAATGGATCATGTTGTTGCAAGAATTTGACCTCGAGATTCATGATAAGGTAGGAAAACAGAATGTGGTAGTTGATCACTTGTCCCACCTTCCTTTTGATATTATCGACCCTTCCGAACCCATTATGGAATATTTTCCCGATGAGCATTTCCTGACTATCAGTACAGGGCATCCATGGTTTGCTGATCTAGTAAACTACCTAGCATCACATCAGATCTCGTCTGATTGGCTGAAGTTCAAGAGGGACAAATTGTTCTTTGATGCCAAGTATTACTTCTAGGAATACCCGTATCTCTTCCGCATCGGTGCTGATCAAATCATTCGACGATGTGTCTTGGAAGTGGAAATTCAGGACATCTTGTCCTTTTGCCATGACTAAGCATGCGGTGGACACTTCTCAAGTCATAAAGCCACAGTGAAAGTCCTCTAGTGCGACTTCTATTGGCCCACGATTTTCAAAGACGCATACAATCACTGTAGGGCATGAACTCATTGCCAGACCTTAAGCAACATGAGCCATCGTGATATGATGCCCTTACAGCCGATTCTCGTATGTGAAATCTTCGATGTTTGGGGGATTGATTTTATGGGACCCTTTCCTATTTTGGACTGCTTCGAGTACATTCTACTCACTGTTGACTACGTGTCTAAATGGATCAAAGCCATTTTGACCCGAACCAATGATCATAAGGTGGTTATCAAATTCATTCATCAGAACATCTTTTTGCAATTCAAGATTCCATGTGCTATAATCTCTGATGGAGGGACCCATTTCACTAATGCTCAGTTCAGGTCACTGATGACCAAATACGGGGTATTGCATTGAATCTCTACTCTTTATCACCCCAAACTAATGGTCTAGCTGAGCTATCAAATCGGGAGATCAAGAAAATCCTCCAGGTTACCGTTCGACCTGATAGGAAAAACTGGTCATCCCAACTTCCGGAAGTTTTTTGGACTTATAGGACAGCCCACAGAACTCAATTAGGTATGTCTCCCTTCAGATTGGTGTACGAGAAGGCATGTCACCTCCCCGTCGAATTGGAGTAGAAAGTCTATTGAGCAGTACGGATCTGCAACCTAGATCTTTCTAAGGCAGGAACCCATAGAAAGCTTCAAATGAGCGAGATCGATGAATTACACCATGATGCATATGAGAACTCGCGAATTTACAAAGAACGGGTTAAGGCCTTTCACGGCAAGCAAATATCTAGAAAGATCTTTCACTCGGGTCAAAAAGTCCTACTCTTTGATGCTAAGTCAAACTATTCCCAAGAAAACTCAGATCGAAATGGATCAGACCTTACCTCATCCGATGAATCTTTGGAAATGGAGCCATCGAGATCAGTCCACTCAGCCACGATTCAGAACCTTTCGTCATGAACGGTCAGAGACTCAAACCGTTCATTGACCTTAACGATACAAATTTGGCTAAGACATCCTTTACCCTCCATTCTCCCTGAGCTCATTGCTCTCAGTCGATGGCATTAAACTCAGCACTTAACGGGTGGCAACCTGTCATTTTTGAAAAACCAAAAACCTTTCTTGACATTCCTATGCTGAATTGATATTGCACTTTAGGGTTCATCCATTAGAACAACCGACCCTACCTCAGGTACTCGTACACGAGCTTGAAATCATCCGCAACAGTCACCTCGACCCATTCGCCCACCCAGAACCTGTTCTAATGAATGATCTAAGCTGAACTCGAACCCACCTAATTTACAATGGGGACATTGCAAATTGTAGGCATGGGGGGGTATGAAAGTGCAAAACATCGTGAAAATCATCTCACAAGAAAAGGTTTCATCAAAAAAATCACATATTCCAAAAATACCAAAAAAATGAAAAATTCTTGGAAAAGGACAAAAAAATTCTGAGAGGAGAGAAAATTTTGAGGCCATACAAATCTTGAAGAGAAAAAGGGGAAAAGTGAAAAATGTCAAAAAGGAGCACAAGTTGAAAAGAAAAAGAAAAGAGATAGTCATTAGTAAGAAATTAAGGAATTAACTGAGTTCTAAACCATATCAAGAAAATGAAAATGAAAGGAAAAAAGTGCTAATGAAACATAGAAGAGATTAGTAGGAACACTGATTTTAGGCCTCTTGGGCTATATCCTAGGCTTAAAAATTCAAGTATCCGCTACGATTTGGATAGTCCTCAAGAAGTTGGGGAAAATGCGAAGCTTAAGTATTAGGTCTAAGGCTTAGGGAGTATTCAGCCTCATTAACTGGCCTCTGGTTTGCAAGACTCAATAACCTAAGCACCCCAATCCACACACAATTTGGTTCAGTGCACATAAGTATCAAAATCACGCAAATGCATTTAAATTATTTTGAAAAAGTCTCCTAGATTAGGAGTGGCCGATCAACATAAGTTGATTTGGACGAGTTCCTAGCATGGAGAGGTGGGAAATTCCCCTTGAAGATGTGCAATAACATATTGTCTCCTCGGTAATTGTCTCCTAGGATATCTACATATCCTACTGGGGGCATATAAGCACCCTGTGCTGGTTCAGATGCCATGGGCAGCATTATCCCAAAATGTCGATTATTAGGGTCTCGATTTAGCTACCGAATGCCATCGATGGGATTATCTCGAAAGCCAGGGTTCTGTGGGTTGCCATGGGCGGTGCTATCTTGAAGCATTGATTGCCAAGGACCCTTCGAGGATTGATGATGGGGATTAGGAATCCGATATAGACCATGTTGTAAAGTCAATTCGTAGCTAGAAATAAAAATAAAAGAGAGAGAAAACTCTCCAAACAAAGAAAATTCCTTTTTCTCCCTCTTACAAAAACGCACTGCAAACTGAACTAAGGATAAAATATGTTACAAGCACGGGTCCTTTAACTATAGAGTCCAACGAACCTTCGGATAGTTCCTGTGGGCCTTAAAAACCTTCGCGGCAGACTGAGGCCAGAGCTGGTCAGGTCCAAATCTTGGTTGGTACTTGAGTACCTCTAGGCCTAGTATCGGCATTTTAACCTAATCTATAGAAGAAAGCACACATCATAGTTTTTGAACATCAAATGAACTCATGGTCTCTAGAATCAAAGTTAAAACCTTAAAATTTTGCTAAGGGACTAGAAAAACTAAGCATGGAGGTATGATGGGAACACCATCATGAGCCTTAACTAGCTCATTTTGACCCAATGAAGAGAATAAAAGCTCCTACATAACCAACTGAAGGTTCTAATTCACTACATAACATTTCTGAGAGAAAAATAAGAAACAAGGGGTAAAACTGTAATTTTCCAATGCAGTACAACAACGGGATTTCTCAATGGGTAAACAAAGGTCAAAAGATCTTAATAAGATAATAAGTGGGTTGGATTAGACAGAAAAGGGTTTATATGTGTCCTATGAATTAAATGACTTCTTGAAACCTTAAAATATACCCACTTGATTAACCAAGGTTCTGGTCAAGATGAAATTCACCTAAACCCTCTAAAAATCATAGAAAAATATTCTTTAGGGTTTTGAACCTTTAATTTGGCCATTGAAACCCATCTTGACCTAAAACGGGGTCTCAGACAAATATTTGCCCTAATTTAGATTTTTGCATAAATTTTCCAGTCAAACGTAGTCAAACCCAAAATCCAACTTTACCATTAGATTCTTTAGGTCTAAATTAGGCTTGTACCAAAATTTGGATCCAGGATGAATTTTCCTTGACCTAGTTTGCAAAAAGGTCCAGCCTGATTACATTTGCACCCCTATCTTTCAAAAACCCTTACAAATGACCCCCTAACTTCTTCATCATTTTCACAATTAGGTCCCTCCTCCATTATAGCAGAGGAATCCTACTCCCGCGAGCTTTGGAAGGAGGTTTCTCCTTGATTGCTTAGAGAATCCCTCCCAAAATTGGAAAGGTGATTCTTTGAGAAAATCCTTCCAATCTGAACCCCTCTTTGATCCCAGATTCTTTTCCAATCTCTCATGTGAACGCATGAGAGACATGGGTGTCCTAATGGATTCCTTCTCTGGCGAGCTTTCCTTTCTTGGGAGGCTTGCTTCCCAAGCCCTAACCGACCTCCAGGGTTCTATTTAACGAAGCCCAGATCGCCCTGACTCCTCCACGCTTGAATTCGGCCATGAACACCCCTGATTCCTCTCTTCTCATGGCTGTAGGTTCCTCGACGTCCAATGACCTCCCTTACTCCTCATCGTCCGACTGCCATACCTGCAGCGGATTCCTCTTCCTTGACTTCGTCGGCACCTCACCGTAACCGCAAGCATTTCCCTCTCTTCATCCTCGCCGATCTCCACTCACCAGAGCCACTCTTCGCAGGCCATACCAGACCCGATGCCTCCGCTTGCCCCCGTCGTCTCTTCACCTCCAAGATAAGCTCCCTTCCCCCCTCTACTTTCTACTCCACTCTCTATTTCCTAAAATCAACCACTGCCGACCTCCATCACCCTCATCTCCATCTCCGGCCACCACCTCCGGCGTGGCCACTCCACCTCCACAGGCCATCCCATCCCTCGCCGACAAGCCCATAAGCTTCCCCTCACTCCATTGAACACTTCTCCTCACTCATATCATTGTGCCACTCACCCAAATGCACCCCCGAACACACCCACACCTTCACACACAGTGTGCCCTAGGCACGCTTGCATAGACTTCCCCATGCCACCCCAACCACCCCAGTACATTCGCCGTGCTTCGGTGACACTCCCTGAGCGATTTGACGTGGCCGCTGTAGGCATGCGAGAAGAAGGGTGCGCGGATAGTCCCACCTCGGAAAGTCCTGAGGTCGCACACCTGCATAAGTTGATTTTGTGCCTGTATCTAATCGCCTCAGATCCATGGGGTGAGGTCCCTCTCACCCGACCCAGTCTCATTCGCAGCACTGCCCACGCGGACCTGGCTGACCCGAAAAGACCTGCACTCCTCGCCCACCACCGCATGCCGGTGGGCCTGGTCCCGGGTACACACTCGACCCAATAACTCGATTGTATGTGTGGCTATGGGAGAGTGGAACCTAAGAGAGAAAGAGAGGAGAGCTGCGCATGGGTAGGTTTTGCTGCAGGCTGAAGAGGAGAAGCTAATTCAGAAGTTGAAGAAGAAGTGAAGGCCTGAAGAGGACGAAAAGGAGCTAAGGGCCAAGGTAGAAGAAAGGTACAGGAAGAGAGAAGGAAGATGGCATAGAAAGAAGAAGAAGGAGAAGCTAAGGAAGAAGGAAGGCAAAGGTAGAAAGAAGAAGAGAAAAAGAAAGATCGTGAAGTCCTAGGAAGACAGGTGCTGCAGAAGAGAAGCAGAGAAAGAAGAAATCAGAAGGGAAGAGCACTGTAGCATCAGACGTTTAAGTCATCTAATTTACAAATCAGACATCCAATTTGAGTTTAATTCATATTCATACACATTGAGTTCCTTAGTTTATATTGTAGGAGTATTTGGTGATCTACATCACCATTTTACTCCCATATTTTTGCACTTTGATACTGATATT
Organism: Thalassia testudinum; assembly: GCA_037157565.1. NCBI lineage: Eukaryota > Viridiplantae > Streptophyta > Magnoliopsida > Alismatales > Hydrocharitaceae > Thalassia > Thalassia testudinum. The sequence continues at coordinate 7,374,762 of JAZHRO010000056.1, forward strand.
ATTGCATATTCTTTTAATTTCTGAATTGTGATCTTGATTTCTAAATACCAATTTGCTCCCTATGTTCAACCTCGAAAATTCTTTCGAGTAATAAAATTATATCTGTTTTGAACGCTATTTCAGCTGTACTACAACGCAATACTTTTAAAACCCAACTCAGCACTCCAAACATGTTATTAGGTGATGGAATGAAAACTAGTGGGTGGGAGGTGGGGTATATTTACAAATAATTTAACAACACTTTACTCCAATCTACCGCTTTTTCCCTCCTCAAAAGAGTACCTGCAATCACAATAAGAAAGGAGAGAAGTGAGGTAGAGGATAAGTAAGGCGGGAAAATGTGAGAAATCAAAGAGCATCGCCTCTCGGGCAATGACACCAAATTGTTGGAAGTCTTTTGTATGCTAAAAGTTTGAGTTTTGAAAACCCTATCGACATAGTCGCATAAAAATCCGTTAAACAGATAATTTAACTGAAACTCTGGTCAGTCCCAGGTCGAACACGGGGAGGTGTGAGTTTGATCAAAAATCGTGTTTATATTTGTTGTCACAAAGTAGATTAGCTGGTTGAATTAAATCTACGCTAGCTATTTACTTAAAGAATAATTAATAGAAGACAGAGAGAGAATAATACAAATAAAGACAAAAATAGAAGAGAATATATAGATATTTCATAGCCACATAATCATGTTCATTGCAACTACGCCATTGAAAGGATGTTGGTCGGACCCGGTTAGGTGTGTTAATATGGTGATTTTATCGTTGGAGTGTGTATAGTGGTCAACCTAAATCGAGCCTAACCATCTCTTTACAAAATATTTTTTTTTTACCTGGCCTACTTGATTTTATCTTGGTCACTTTTAGGCCCAGGGTCGAACTCAGGGAACTGGGGTTAGAAGTCAAGTTTCTACGCCTTTCCTACAACGAATCTCTTCCGTTCGTTTATTGTGTTTTTGGTGTTTTTCTATTTAAGATTTTTTTTTCTGATAATCTTGGTCCTTGAGGCACACCCTCCAAATTAGGTTCTTGGCTTTGAGCCAAATTAGGGTTCCAAAACGGGTCTTGCTATTCGCAAGATGGAGTACCTGCAAGTCAAGGATTATCTTTTCTCTTTTATATATTTTTTTATCTTTTTATTGACAGGAAAGAGAAGCAAAAGTAAAGTAACTATAGTATATATATATATGTATATACTATATATGTATAAGGGGTGGGGGTGGAGGCGGAGATGGAGTGTAGCACAGTGTCGAGTCGGTTGTCATCTAGAAAGACTCAACCAACAGGACGAAGTGCCGCATGTAAGGTAGATTGGTGGAAGATGAATGTGAACATGCTTTTTGTACACGTGCATCGAGGAATATCAGCAACTGATGCAGATATTCCCGCAATACCACGTATGGTGTGTGATATGAAAATATATATGTATGTATGTAAATATATATATATATATCTATATGTATATATGGTTATAAAAATATAGGTATATATGTAGTTATATGTATATATATATGTATATATGTAAATATATATAAGTATATATATATGTATGTAACTATATGTATAGATAGATATATGTATAGATATATATATATATATGTATATGTATGTATATATAACTATATAGATGTATATAAATGTATGTATATATATATATAGTAATATATGTATATAGATATATGTAGATAGATATGTGTATATATATATGTATATGTCTATATAGATATATATGTATATATGTATGTATATTTGTATTTATATATATATATATGTATAAGTAGGTGTGTATATATGTATATATATATATATATATATATATATATATATGTATCTATACTTATACTTAGTTATATAGGTAATAATATATATATAGATATATGTGTATATATATATATGTATATAAATATATGTATCTAAGTATATATATATATATATATATAAATATATATATGTACGTATATATATGTATAAAGTAGAGTATAGGTGTGTGTGTGTGTGTATGAGAGTGTGAGTGTGTGTGTGCAAGTGTCGGTAAAGAGAGTGAGAGAGTGGTGTGTGTGTGTGAGAGAGAGAGAGAGAGCTGGAGTTGGCGTGGTTAAGGCGTCTGAAGCTTCCAAGCACCATCTGGAGTCCACACGCGCACGCGCAGGCGCGTATGCACGCAGAGAGGAGCGCGCTAGAGGGAGTGGGTGCGGAGAGAGGACTGCAGCGCACAGCGCTGCGCGGAAGGGCTGGAGCGAGTAGACGCAGGCACACGCAGGCGAAGATGTGGGCGAGAGTGGATGCTGGGAGAGGACCGCACGCAGACGCGCGGGCGGGCGCTGGAGCGGGACGCGGGGCGAGACACGAGCGCAGGCGAAGGCCAGTTGCGGTGCACCGGGTGAGTGCAGTGCCAAGAAGCGGGATGCAAGGGTGCCTGCAGTTGCACGCTGGAGGCGAGGGCGGCCTGCAGGCATACGCGGAAAGGGCTGGGGCGGTTGCTACCGTCTTGCTATTGCTGCTGTGTGCGGAGGTTTGAGCTTCAAAGCTTGAAGCTCCTGCTCCAATGGCTGAAGTGGCTTGGACTTTGAAACAGGGAAGAGAAGACCACCACGCCCACCGGCTCCTTGATGAGCTGGGCAATGGTGGTCTCACGGTGGTGGGTGTGCACCACAGTGATGGACTCCTGCCCGCAGAGTGGCTCCTCAGAGGAGGAGGTCCTGCGTATGGAGGGAGAGGGAAGGGGACGACCTGGAGGAGCTGCAGTGTTGTGTTCATTTTTTTTGTGTGGAGGACCATCCTCTCCTTGCAAGAAGGAGCCGAGCTCTTTTTTATAGAAGAAGGAAGCATGCATAGCCATGCCCTGGCTGTGCATGGCTTGCATGTGGCTGCAGGGAGTGGCGAGCAGGGAATGGTTGAGCAGGACATGGCGCGAGGAAGAGGCCATTCCATGCAGCCGCGAGAAGAGTTTCAAAGTCAAATAAAATTAAAATAAAAAGATGGTAAATTTTGCAAAGTAGCACTTGAGGAAAACGTGAATTGCGAGGCCATTTATTCACTCTCCTCCCCTCTCAATTAAATGCATGCATGCATTTATTTTCACAAATGCGACTATGGAAACCTAATATGCACTGGTAATGCTAGGAAATAGCATAAGACGGCACAATTGCAGGTGTATTTTTGCGGTGCAATCACCCTCCTACCACCACTTATCCTTAAGATGATTACTATCCTGACTCGACTTATGATTACCCATCTCCTAGTAGGAATAACTTTGCTTGGGGATATGATTCCGAGTCTCAATGTCCTGGGCCTAACCCTGCACAACAAGACTATGATTATTATCCTTCTCATGCCTCCAATGATTATAGATCTCCATGAATGATCAACCTAACTCGATCTTCAATCAAGAAAGATATGATGATTATAACTCTTACACTCCCCTGGATTATGCTGAACATAGTTCATCACCATTCTTTGAACAACCCAAAATGACCTACTATCAGGGAGGGCCTTAAGAACCTCAATTTCTTGACTCCCCTAGATTTAAGTCAAACCCACCCAACCTTGAACCGAACCATTTGGTTCAGGTGAACCAGGTCCAAGATATGGTGTTGTCTAACTTGAGGAACACTATACAATCTTCGGAAGCTTAGCCAACACCATGCATTGAAGCATTGGAGCCTATGATCAAAATGATTAATGACCTTAATATTCTTTCTTGGGTTGGCTCCAAGATGTTAAGGATAGGGGTCCGGGTGAGTTTTTACTTGGGAAATTATCAAGATTGAGGATGAAATTCGTGGTTGCCTTAGTCCAATCTTGGGATGATTCCCAGGACGAACACCCTTCAGGAAAGCCAATGTCTAAACCTGCTCAGGCACCTATCGGGGGGGACACAATTTCTGAGACCAAGGATGACCAGGTTGGGTTAGAGCAACCAATTGAGGATGATGTGATTTTGTCACTTGAGATCCGAGAGCCAGGGACCAAGGAAAAATATGTCTCTATAGACCAAGGAACAACATATGATTTTGAGACAAATATAAATGAGGATTAAGGATTCTTTAATTCTGAGGGTGAGGAATCTCTTAGTGAAGTCTCACCTGAAGTTAAGGGAAATGATTTTAGTGAGACAAACAGGCTTGAGGAGCATGGCGAAGCATTTGATAGCCCAATAACTGAGGATTATGATCCGATTGGGGCTAACATGGAGGATTCTAATCCTGTTATAATAGATGATCCAATTGGTAGCCCTAATCTTCAAACACACCGCAAAGAGATGAATGATTTTGATTTGTAAATGATTGAATCCAAGTCAATTCTGATTCAGCCACAATTGTTTGACTTGGATATCTTTGATAGGGTGTACAACCATCATGAGGCCCCAGAAACCGAACACTTGATCTTGGAGGATAGGAATTTCGAAATTAAGATTTGGGAAGTTAACTTCGGGGAAGATTGAATTTTGGATTTAAGGGTTCTTGTTGACCTGAAACCACCTTCTTTAAGGACCCTTATGATATCTTTAACGTCCAACCCAAGCTCGGAATAATTGGCTATCTTTCTGAGTTGAATCTAAGTGGACACCCGAATCTATTTGATGAGAACCTCATCATGAGCCATAACTAGCTCATTTTGACCTAATACAAAGGATAAAAGCTCCTACATATCTCAAGGAAAGGCTTAACTCAGAGAATCCTGAGTTTGAGAAGAAAACAAGTCATAAGGGGTAAAAATGCAATTTTACCAGTATAATCTGCATACAGGGTAATTCAGGGCCCAAACATAGGTCAAAGCATCTTAATAAGAATAAGAGTGGGATGAAATGATCTAGCAAGGGCTACAGCAATTCCAAGAAACTAAATGATAATCTGTAACCCTAAAACAACCCACTTCAATTCACAAGGTTCGAGGCAAAGTAAAAATAGAATAAACCCTCTAAAATTCATAGAAAAATAATCTCTAGGGTTTAGAACCTTCAATTTGGCCTTCAGAACCCATTTTGACCTACATTGAGAACCATGCCCAATTAATAACTTAATTTGGGTTTTTGCGTAAATTGACCGGTCAAACAAGGTTTAATATAGAAATGAAATTCACCATCAGATTCCTTAGGTCCTAATTAGTCATGTATAAAAACTTGAGCCTAAGAAGAAACCTCCTTGACCGACTTTACACTTTGGTCCTCAGATATTTACTCTTTGGCCCCTAACTCTCCTTCGTTCTTTGCGATCAGGTCCCCCCTGCAAAACCTGCCAGCACCATGCTCCGGCGACCTTGCGCGGAGCATGGCGCCGCGCAGGGTGAGGTGGGGGACCTGGCAAGTAAACCGGGGGTGCCCTGCGTCGTCAGCCGTCGCAGGGACACCCCCTGGTCGTTGTAACCCACCATACCGGCCGTGCGAACGCACGGACGGTATGGATTCTTGTTTCCGGCCATCCTCCGGCGAGGGAGACACGTCGTCTCCCTCCGCCTTCCTCCCTGTTTGATCCCTATAAATACCCCCCGTTGCTCCACCGACCGGGGCAGCCTGGATCTGACGGAGAAAATCCCCAACTTTCTTCTCCTCTCCCTCCGGCAGACGCCCACCAGCTCCGGCGGTTCCTCCTCCTCCTCCTCTTCGCTCTGCCGCAATACCAGCAGCAGAGACTTCTTCCCCTGCTCTTCCCGCGTCGCGCAATACCGGCGCGCGCTGCCTCTGCCCCGTCGTCACCGCCGTCCTCCCCCCACTGGGCATCGTCTTCTCCGGCGACAGTCGATACGACTGTCGCCCTGTTCCTCCCCCTTCGTCCCTGCAAGTAAGTTAGAACTACTCCCCTTCTTCTCCTCTTTCTTTCCCCGCTTTCAATTTATTCAATTAAGCCCTCGACCGACCCTGACCATCGTCACCTCCTTCGTCTCCGACCACCCTCCGGCGAGCCGCTCCCATCACCTCAGCGACCCACACGGCTCGCCGACCACCGCAGGACCTCCGCCTCCTCACCCTGATCAACCTCCGCCCTGCCACTTCCCCCACATTACCCTCTGCAACCCCACCGAACAGACCCATCCTCCGACCCACAGTCCGACCTAGGGCAGCCCTCGCACGCCGCCCCGCGCCTCGCCACCACCCACACGAGCTTCGCCGCACCCTGGCGAAGCTCCTGGCACTTTCTGATTAGGCCGAGAGGCTGTTTTCTTGTGAACAGACCACCCGACCTCCGCCGCCATTGCCGCGCGGGAGGAACTGCTTCCACCTGCAGATACAGGCGCGCCACGCTCAGCGCCATGCCCAGGTTCAACTCCCAGGCCTTGCGAGGCGTTTTGGCAAAACACCAGGCTCGCAGCTAAGGCAGAAAGCTTCGCGTGACGCCGCAATCTCCCGCTGATTTCCCCGCTGCGGGCGCGCAATTGAGGCGGGACATTTAGTCCCACCTCGGAAAAGCCTGACGAGTCGCAGCGACATAAGATGCAAAAGTGCTGGAGGCTTACTGCCTCAGCACACGGGGTGAGGTCCCCTTCACCCGCCCGGTTACCCGGTCTCGTCCGCGCTCACGCCCCGCGGACCTGACCCGACCCGACCCGACTTAAGACTGACCTGCACTCCTCGCCCACCACGCACGCCGGTGGGCCTGGACCCGGGCCTGACCCGAACCCGGTTACCCGGCAGCTCTGGGAGAGCTTTCCCAAGAGTGGTTTCAGAGAGAGAGAGAGACGCGGGGGGGGAGGGTAGAGTAGGTTTTGCCTCTGACGAAAAACTCTGAAGTGTGCAGGCACAGGCGAAGAAGAAGACCCGCGGAAGAAGAAGGAAGCTGACTGTAGCAACAGGTAGTTAAGTCGTCTGATTTGGAAATCAGACGATGGCCTGAAGGGAAAAGAAGGAAGGAGGGGTGACGTCCCTGGCTGAAAAAGAAAAGAAGAAGCTGACACTTAGCCGCAGGGAGGAAAAACAAGAAGAAACTCTAAAGAAGAGGCTGAGCAAGGCAGAAGAAGAGGAAAGGCTGCAGAGAAGAAGTACAGCAGAGCCAAGGAAGAAGAAACCTTCACAGAAGAGACTGCAGAAAAAGAAGAAGAGAGGCCAAGACAGAAACCAAGGAAGAAGAAGAAGGAGATCTGAAGAAAGAAAGAAAGAGGAGCATCACCTCTGCAGAACAAAGAGAACAACAAATTCTTTCCCTCTCTCTTTCTTTATTTTGTAAAAGAAACATGTATATCTCTAGAATACAACTTGCTCCCTGAGTTCGACCTCGGGAACTCTTTTATTTTCCGAGTAAAAAAATTTATATATTTGAAATGTTGGTAATAACCGGCTATACTACAGCGTTATAACAAACTAAAACCCGGTCGTCACACCAACCGATTTCATTTTGGCGCCGCTGCCGGGGAGCAACGGCTATTCTAGAGGTAAACATTCCTGTTTCTTTTAATTTCTGATAATCTCCTCTCTTTTGTGCAGCTACAGGAACTCAAGAAGACAAGCAACCACACGACAACCACTCCGAAGACAGGTAAATTTTTCCTCTCACTATTAACCCCTAAACTCTAAAGAGGAAGAAAAGAAAAGAACAAGCAATATAGGGCTAACCTGTCTTCCATACTTAGTAACCATAAAGAGTTGCATGTTTTCAACTCATCACTCCTGCACACTATTAAGGGTATTTAAGGGCTAACACATTCTTGCTTGAGCCCTAATTGCCCAACAAAGAGTTAAATGAACCAAGTAGAGCCAACATAAGGTCAAACATTAGGATTTCAGTAGAGACACACCCCTTGATCAAGAATTGAGGAAATCCAAAAGAGGTGTGCCCAAGCCATTGATTGAAATAATTAACAAGAAAAATCCTAAACAATTGGCTCTCTCTAAACACTTGAACCCTAAAAGAAAGGACCCAAAATGCTCTCAAAGAAAACAAGAGGTAAAGTTGACCCCTTTGGGTCAACCAACCTTAAATTAGGTCACTCTTTGCACTTAAAAAGACTAAAGTTCAAGTGAAACCTTAAGCACCCTGACCTTAAAATTGGTAGACTTAAGAGGTCAAGATCCCCATTCTGGTCTACCTGGAACCGCAGTGACAAGAGAGGTCGGGTGGGGGAAACCCTGTAACCCGTGGGGACGCTCTACCGTGTAGGGGTCTTCGCGGGACTCTCCCTCTCTGGCTGCCCAGGTAATTCTCAGGTGGACGATCTTTCTGATCAAGGGGTCCATCTGCCCCGTACCTCTATAGTCACCCAACACATTTTTGGGTGTCTTGATTGGGTCCAGCACCTTTTAATCTCATCACATCCTTCAGTATATGCTTGGAAGGAGGTCCTTGAATCCTCCTTTAGGAATTCACTTGCCCTGAGGTTAGGCCTCAGTTCCCTTGTTTATGCAGCACCACCACATTAATCTTTCCTCTGATACTCCCTTCTTCCATCTTGGCACAACATGAGTCTACATCGAAGCCTTTAATTCCACATCTTGATTCCACCACCTAATCCAAATATGCAGCCAAACCACCTAAGACTACCATTCAAGAAACCTGAATATCGGAGATCTATGAAAGATAAAATGATCGAGGATGCCATAAAATTCTATGAAAAAGAAGAAAAAACCTCAACACCAATAGGAAACATTCAGGTTGATGTTCCAACAACCACAGCTTTCATCATAAACTGTGCCCAAATTCTATTGACTGAAATTTCAAAAGGATCAACCCGAGATATGCTCATGACAGGATACATTGAGATGGAAAAATTACACCAATCTGAATACCTTCAATGCTTGACAAATCCTGTACTTTGGGAACAACACCAAGATGCCCTTATAAAACGGGTAGAAATGATGAAATCTGTAAGACAAATTATCAACCAGAAATACCCGTATATACCAGAAACAGAGGATGAACCATCTTGGAACAGTATTAAGGAACAATTCAGTTTCCCAGATCTCGGGATTGAGGCACAAAGTGGTTGTAAAATCCCAACCCAGATAGAAGACAATGTTGAATTAGGTTGGGATATTGCAGGAGAACACAATGCTGAGCCAACCCTAGGCCATGAATCGCCAAGCTTAGAACTCCAAGACTCCTGCAATAACAAGATTAGAATTGAACCTCTGGAGGGTATAAATTCCATCCCTTGTTTTGATAAGGTGACCCTCGAAGGTTATTCAGACTTAGGTTCTAATAATTCTACCCACATCCTAAGCCTAGAACCTAGATCTGAAACTTATTGGGAAGATTATGAGGCCCTTTATACGAAAGATCAAATTTTTACAGAATATGATTCCGGGCCTCTATTTAATGAATATCCCTCTCCAACATCCTCAGGAAATCTGATCGATTTTTCAGAAAACATGCCAATTTATGATACAGAAACTGAGGAGTTGGATGAGCAAGGTTTTAATGGGGTCTATCCTACCAGCTTCGAGCTTGAACAGAACACCTTTTTGAGCCCAGAATTGACATATAGGCTAGAACCCAGTCAGGCTGCTGATTCCACATCTGATGATTTCTGCTGTGGTGGAATTCATGATCATTTTCGCCAACTCTCCGACAATTTCAGATCTGACTATAATTGCGGAGAGATTCCCCTTCCTGAACACGCCAGGCCTATCTACGACCTCAGTTCACATGACTCTGACTCTGACTCTGAGGTCCTGATTCTCGAGATCACCGATAACACAGAATCATTCCTTTTCGATCCTCAGGAACCAAAAACAGAAAATGCCAAGAGTGATTGCAACCAAGAATCCAAATTTTTTCTCGAATCCGATTCCTTTCATCCTACAAACACTCTTCCGGCATTTGATAGTTACCCAGAGGACTCTCTACAGAAAACCACCTATCATCTGTTTCTAGAAGAGCCCTCGTACACAATGGCCACCTCGTCCGCACACACAGAACGGATCAAAACCTCTCCCAAACCCCGACCCGCAACCGGACTCAATTTCTATGCAGATTCACCTCTCACCGAGCCGATTGCATTTCCACATCGGGTTTCGAACATTGATCAGACTACATACCATGCTCTATCATTCTCTGATCACCCCTGTAGGGTTCCTGCATCAACCACTGATTATCCTACGGGTCCCTACTCTGACCAGGCTGATTCGGCTCAGCGAAACCCTGCGTTTACACTTCCACATCCATCTGAGCTTCATAGTTTATGGTGGGCACCACACCTTTTTATCCACATCTATCAACCCACCAGATTGATTGGGTTTGGGCTGCATCATCAGCCTGTTGATCTGAACAAGCACCTGGTTGGACCAACCAGGCTCTTAATCAAGGTGCTTGTCGTACAAAACTCCGCTGATTTGACCATCCCCTCTCCATCGCATTTCCCGCTTGGCTGAAGGCATCAAATTTAGCGCTCAACGGGAGGCAGCCCGTCATTCTCTTTGAAAACCTGAAACTTCTTCTGACAGCTTTTTGCACTTGAAGTTCACACTTTAGGACAGCCGACCCCACCTCAGGTGCTTGCATCTGAGATTAGAAATCGTCCGCAACAGTCACCCCAACCCATTCACCCATCAAAACAGCTATCCTAATGTATGAACTTAGTTGAATAAAAACCCCTAGGTTACAATGAGGACATTGCAAATCTTAGGCATGGGGGGGTAGGAAAGTGCAAAAACTTGTAAGAAAAGGTTTCAAACAAAAAATTCACATATGCCAAAAACACCATAAAAATTAAAAATTTTTGAAAAAGAATAAGAGGAAAAGAGGAGAAAGGAAATTTTCTGAAGGAGAAGGAGAAGAGAAACAAAATGAAAAAGGAGCACAAAATTATAAGAAAAGTTGATAGTCATTAGTAAGGAACTAAGGAATTAACCTAAGTTCTAGACCTCATTCAAGAAAATAACTGAAAAGTGCATAATAAGATTAGTAAGAATGCAAACCTTAGGCATTCTTGAATAGACTCTTAGTACCCATTAAGATCTGGACACTCCTCAAGAGGTTGAGGAAAATGAAAAGCTGAAGTATTAGGTCTAAGGCTTAGGGAGTATTCGGCCTCGTTAACTAATTTTTGGTTTACGGGACTTAGTAACCTAAGCACCCTAACCTCACACACAGCCTGGTTCAGTAAGCGTAAAAATCAGAATCACGCAGAAGCGTCGCAAAAATCTGAAAAGATCACCTAGAATAGGAGCGGCCGATCAACACAAGATTGATTTGGACGAGTTCCCAGCGCGGAGAGGCGGGAAATCCCCTCGAAGATGCGTAACAAAATATCATCTCCTCGGTGCTTGTCTCCTAGGATATTTACATATCCTACTGGGGGCATGTAAGCACTCTGCTGGTTCAGATTCCATGGATGGCATTATCTCGAAGTGTCAATTGCCAGGATCTGGATTCGGCCACGGAATACCATGGATGGGATTATCTCGAAATCTCAATAGCCAGGGTTCCGGGGGTTGCCATGGGCGGTGCTATCTCGAAGCATCGATCGCCAGGAACCCTTGAGGATTCATGATGGGAGCAAGGAATCTGATACAGACCGTGTTGAAAAGCCAATCCTAGGCTAGAACTAAAAAGAAAAAGAGAGAGAAAACTCTCCAAACAGAAAAACTTTCTATCTCTCTCTTACAAAACGCACTGCGAACTGAGCCAGGGCTAAAATCATTTCAAGCACGGGTGCTTTAACCACGAAGTCCAATAAACCTTAGGTTAGTTCTTGTGGGCCTTAAAAACCTTTGCTAAAAAACTGAGGCTAAGGCTAGACAGATTTGGATCTTGATTGGTACTAGAGTACCTTTTAGGCCTATGGTCCGCATTCTAACCTAATCTATGCACTTATCTAAAACTATTAAAAATTTCATGGTCTAGAACAAAGGTTGAAACCTTAAGTTTTTGCTAAGGGACTAGCAAAAGCTAGGCATGGGGGTATGATGAGAACCTCATCATGAGCCATAACTAGCTCATTTTGACCTAATACAAAGGATAAAAGCTCCTACATATCTCAAGGAAAGGCTTAACTCAGAGAATCCTGAGTTTGAGAAGAAAATAAGTCATAAGGGGTAAAAATGCAATTTTACCAGTATAATCTGCATACAGGGTAATTCAGGGCCCAAACATAGGTCAAAGTAGCTTAATAAGAATAAGAGTGGGATGAAATGATCTAGCAAGGGCTACAGCAATTCCAAGAAACTAAATGATAATCTGTAACCCTAAAACAACCCACTTCAATTCACAAGGTTCGAGGCAAAGTAAAAATAGAATAAAGCCTCTAAAATTCATAGAAAAATAATCTCTAGGGTTTAGAACCTTCAATTTGGCCTTCAGAACCCATTTTGACCTACATTGAGAACCATGCCCAATTAATAACTTAATTTGGGTTTTTGCGCAAATTGACCGGTCAAACAAGGTTTAATATGAAAATGAAATTCACCATCAGATTCCTTAGGTCCTAATTAGTCATGTATAAAAACTTGAGCCTAAGAAGAAACCTCCTTGACCGACTTTACACTTTGGTCCTCATATATTTACTCTTTGGCCCTCAACTTTTGAACCCTCGCATTTTGGCCCCTAACTCTCCTTCGTTCTTTGCGATCAGGTCCCCCCTGCAAAACCTGCCAACACCATGCTCCGGCGACCTTGCGCGGAGCATGGCGCCGCGCAGGGTGAGGTGGGGGACCTGGCAAGTAAACCGGGGGTGCCCTGCGTCGTCAGCCGTCGCAGGGACACCCCCCTGGTCGTTGTAACCCACCATACCGGCCGTGCGAACGCACAGACGGTATGGGTTCTTGTTTCCGGCCATCCTCCGGCGAGGGAGACACGTCGTCTCCCTCCGCCTTCCTCCCTGTTTGATCCCTATAAATACCCCCCGTTGCTCCACCGACCGGGGCAGCCTGGATCTGACGGAGAAAATCCCCAACTTTCTTCTCCTCTCCCTCCGGCAGACGCCCACCAGCTCCGGCGGTTCCTCCTCCTCCTCCTCTTCGCTCTGCCGCAATACCAGCAGCAGAGACTTCTTCCCCTGCTCTTCCCGCGTCGCGCAATACCGGCGCGCGCTGCCTCTGCCCCGTCGTCACCGCCGTCCTCCCCCCACTGGGCATCGTCTTCTCCGTCGACAGTCGATACGACTGTCGCCCTGTTCCTCCCCCTTCGTCCCTGCAAGTAAGTTAGAACTACTCCCCTTCTTCTCCTCTTTCTTTCCCCGCTTTCAATTTATTCAATTAAGCCCTCGACCGACCCTGACCATCGTCACCTCCTTCGTCTCCGACCACCCTCCGGCGAGCCGCTCCCATCACCTCAGCGACCCACACGGCTCGCCGACCACCGCAGGACCTCCACCTCCTCACCCTGATCAACCTCCGCCCTGCCACTTCCCCCACATTACCCTCTGCAACCCCACCGAACAGACCCATCCTCCGACCCACAGTCCGACCTAGGGCAGCCCTCGCACGCCGCCCCGCGCCTCGCCACCACCCACACGAGCTTCGCCGCACCCTGGCGAAGCTCCTGGCACTTTCTGATTAGGCCGAGAGGCCGTTTTCTTGTGAACAGACCACCCGACCTCCGCCGCCATTGCCGCGCGGGAGGAACTGCTTCCACCTGCAGATACAGGCGCGCCACGCTCAGCGCCACGCCCAGGTTCAACTCCCAGGCCTTGCGAGGCGTTTTGGCAAAACACCAGGCTCGCAGCTAAGGCAGAAAGCTTCGCGTGATGCCGCAATCTCCCGCTGATTTCCCCGCTGCGGGCGCGCAATTGAGGCGGGACATTTAGTCCCACCTCGGAAAAGCCTGACGAGTCGCAGCGACATAAGATGCAAAAGTGCTGGAGGCTTACTGCCTCAGCACACGGGGTGAGGTCCCCTTCACCCGCCCGGTTACCCGGTCTCGTCCGCGCTCACGCCCCGCGGACCTGACCCGACCCGACCCGACTTAAGACTGACCTGCACTCCTCGCCCACCACGCACGCCGGTGGGCCTGGACCCGGGCCTGACCCGAACCCGGTTACCCGGCAGCTCTGGGAGAGCTTTCCCAAGAGTGGTTTCAGAGAGAGAGAGAGACGCGGGGGGGGAGGGTAGAGTAGGTTTTGCCTCTGACGAAAAACTCTGAAGTGTGCAGGCACAGGCGAAGAAGAAGACCCGCGGAAGAAGAAGGAAGCTGACTGTAGCAACAGGTAGTTAAGTCGTCTGATTTGGAAATCAGACGATGGCCTGAAGGGAAAAGAAGGAAGGAGGGGTGACGTCCCTGGCTGAAAAAGAAAAGAAGAAGCTGACACTTAGCCGCAGGGAGGAAAAACAAGAAGAAACTCTAAAGAAGAGGCTGAGCAAGGCAGAAGAAGAGGAAAGGCTGCAGAGAAGAAGTACAGCAGAGCCAAGGAAGAAGAAACCTTCACAGAAGAGACTGCAGAAAAAGAAGAAGAGAGGCCAAGATAGAAACCAAGGAAGAAGAAGAAGGAGATCTGAAGAAAGAAAGAAAGAGGAGCATCACCTCTGCAGAACAAAGAGAACAACAAATTCTTTCCCTCTCCCTTTCTTTATTTTGTAAAAGAAACATGTATATCTCTAGAATACAACTTGCTCCCTGAGTTCGACCTCGGGAACTCTTTTATTTTCCGAGTAAAAAAATTTATATATTTGAAATGTTGGTAATAACCGGCTATACTACAACGTTATAACAAACTAAAACCCGGTCGTCACACCAACCGATTTCACTATTGAACTAGATCTATCCATTGTTTGCCACTTTAGACTTAGGTTGCACACCACAAAACCGCAGGCCTAGCCCCACAAGCACAATAATCTTCGGTTGTGGGTGATTTTCATCTAGAGCCTTAGAACCACTCGACCCTGGGGCATGGGCTTGCCCCATAATCTGGTCCACATCTGTGGGCATCTTCTTCTGGCGGGTTTAAAGATCAATCTTTTAATTATGATTCTAACACACACTTGTGAATTCTTAATTTCTTCTTTTTTTGTATATTATGCCTTGTTAAAGGCAATAAACTTATCATGTGTGTATATTCCTTTCTCTCTGCGAAGCTGATCGGATTTTCATGAAATTCAGGTGATATTCTATTTACTCTACCCTTTTCATGTCTTTATTATTACAATGAGGACATTGCATCATATAGGCATGAAGGGGTGGATACCTAATTCTAAAATTATTTTGTTAGCTCTGTGGAATTTCTTTTATTTTTCTAAAAAAAAGATTTTAAAAATTGAAAATCAAAAAATTCAGAAAAAATTAGAATTAGGAGAAGAGAACTTAAGCCTTAAGAGTCGTTAACTTTAGGAGACAATACATTAGGACCTGAACACTTAGACTCTTCAGGTCTTTGGCTTAATCTACTCGGGTGTCCACTAAAATGTGGACTTGGTCTCGACTCCTTGCCAAGTAATTTTATTCTAACTTGGTCAATAAATTTGGGTGATAAGTACATGACTTATCAACCCGCCCTCTAATTTAGGGCAACGTATAGTCTATGCATTTGCACACGTTTTGCACTAACTCGCTCCTCGACGGTTCTAATGGAAATTGGGTAGCTAATGAACCTTTTAGAGCGGTATGGCTGGCAAGTTGTCAATGGTAACAACTCATTGGCCGATTGTCCAGAGCCCAGCCACACGACCATTCTCTTCCTGCTGCCTTTAATTAAATCTTAGATCAGGGAAGCCACCTACTTTAAAAAAAAAGAGAGAAGAAAAAAAATAGAGAAATACCCAAAAAAAATAAAAAAATAAAAAAGCCATACTTCACTGCACGAGTATGGCTAACAAGTGGTTAACGGTAAAAGCTCATTGGCCGATTGTCCAAAACCTAGCTCACGAAATGCACAAAAATTCCAAAACACTTAAGGAAGAAGTAGGGAAGTAGAATGATCCAGGGAGATAAACACTGGGTGCACCCTTGTGTTGACCCCACAAAAATAAAAGTAGGGAGAAAGCTACCGATCAAACAGATACACTTTTAGGCAACATCTTTTGCGAAGGTCACCTAAGGGCGTAGAAACCCGAAGTCCGTTTTAATTGCCATTGAGTGAGTCTAGCATTTTCACGATAAGATGCTTAGCACTTAGAGTCCTTTTCAAGTCTTGGGCAGGTCAGGTAGCCGTAAAAATTTATCTTGAAACTCTCAACTCCAAAATTTCAAAAAAAAAAAAAAGAAAAGAAGAAAAAGTAAAAAAAAAATGTTTCTTCCCTTTTTGAAATAAGGCGAGGACTTGGGTGGTCTGCATCATAGAAGGCACTCGGGCACTGTTGAGTTTTTGTAATTAGGTCCTTAGTGAAATTTTCTAATGTGATCAACAAATCTTACCTGAGTGATCAAATCTTGATTCTATTTTATACACGGCATTTAAGTTAATTTTGCTAGGGACTAGCAAAAGATAGGTATGGGAGTATCATAAATACACATTCATTCATGATAAAATGCCTACTTATGATAATTCCTAAGCTTAACATTGCATGTAGCATTGTAAATAATGCATAACATTCATTACATTGCATTTAGGATGATTCGCATAATTTGTATATTAATCTTTACATTTTGTGTGGCTAGGGGATAATGCGACATCTTTACGAGTTTTGAATGAAAAATCTGATCATACGGATGGATCTGGAACGACAATCGTAGTCCGACAATGTAAAAATCATGTCAATCCGACATCAGTAGCAATCCCAAGAAAGGAACGAAGATGGACGACCCAGATGGCACCATGTCGAGCCATCCAGGTTGCCCAACATTGGCCGCAACACCTACCTTGCCTCAAGAAGAGATCCCAGCTATTGCATCTTAATCCAACGGCTAAGATTCATCACTGCTCGCCACTCAACTCCAAAGGAGAAGGCCTGATGAGATCTTGACGGTTGGATCTTCATCCAACGGTTGAGACCGAGGATGCAGCAGCTCTTCGGTGCGACAAACCAACTCCTCGCCACATTGGTAGTGTGCTCACCTCTCAAAGAAGAGGCATGGGTTCGAGTGGCGATTCTTCGCAACCTCGTCGACACCAGCGAAATTGGATCGCTCAAACTCAATCAAGCGATCAGGATCTGCATGCACGGATGGACGCTCGCCCCATATGTACAATCACACACGACAACCAAGCATGCTTCGAAGAGCGATCCCAATGCCTCATCCATGATCGAGCGGTTAACATCCTCTCCTGCCAGCGAGTGTGCGCAATTCAAGTGTAAGCACGAGATGTGCGCGATCCTAATCGTGTGACCTGAAACGCTGTGGCTTCGAGAGATAACCGGGTTTTATTGTTATAGCGTTGTAGTATAGCCAGTTATTGCCATCATTTCAAATATATAAATTTTTTACTCGGAAAATAAAAGAGTTCCCGAGGTCGAACTCAGGGAGCAAGTTGTATTCTAGAGATATACATGTTTCTTTTACAAAAATAAAGAAAGAGAGAGAAAGAATTTGTTGTCTTTTCTTCTTTTCTCTTTGCTTCTCCTCGTCTCAGATCTTCTGTTATCTTCTTCTTCTTTATCTGCAGTGGTGATGTTCTTCTTCTTCTTTCAGCTGTTCCTGCTCTTCCTTTTTCTTCTGCAGAGCGGTCCTGTTCTTCTTCTTTTCCTTTCTTCAGATCTTCTTCTCGTGCTCTTCTTCTTTCAGTTCTTCCCTGTGTTCTCCTCTGCCTCGCCTTCTTCTGTTGTTCTTCAGATCTCCTTCTTTCTTCTTTTCTTTTTCCTGTCAGGACGTCGTCTCTCCTTCTTTCTTCTTTTCCCTTCAGGACGTCGTCTGATTTTCCAATCAGACGACTTAAACCGCTTGTTGCTACAGTGTCTCCCTCAGCTTCCTTCTTCTTCCGCGGTCCTTCTTCTTCACCTGTGCCTGCACACTTCAGAGTTTACGTCAGAGGGCAAAACCTACTCTACCCCCCGCCCCTCCGTCTCTCTCTCACAGAATCCGCTCATAGGATAGCTCTCCCAGAGCTGCCGGGTAGCCGGGTACGGGTCGCGCCCGGGTCTGAGTTTGATACCAATGGGCGGCCTTGTCCATAAGAGAAAAGGAGAACATCTTCATGAGAAGAATATCCCGATTTTGCGCATCTGATCCAAAAGTGTGGGCCAGATGCTTTAGCTGTTTGATGTGCTGGAAGGGATCTTCAGAATTAAGCCCATGGAATTTAGGTATAGCATGAATCATGTTGGGCTTTAATTCGGAATCAGGTCCTCCAGTCGGGATTCTGACTCGAGGCTCAATGGCCACCGCAGCAGGATTGTAGTGGTCCCGCATCATAGGACGCTGTGGTGGGTGCACGAAGTTTTGGAAGAGGTCATTGAGTCGCTGGAGCTGGTGTTCCAGATTATTTTCTTCCTCAACTGGCTGAGCCATGATGGGGGAAGAAGAAGAACTTGGTTCCGAATCAGAAGAGAGAATAATGTGAGGGTGTTGCTGCACAAACACGGGTGTCGAGGCTTGGCCTTGACGAGAGCGAATTTCTAAAGGAGGTCTTAAGGGTGGTCTTAGGGACCTCCTTCCGTACATGCACTGTTGGAAGAGGTAAGTTTAGAAGGCGCTGGACCCAATCAAGACACCCAAAAATGTGTTGGGTGACTATAGAGGTGCGGGGCAGATGGACCCCTTGATCAGAAAGATCGTCCACCTGAGAATTACCTGGGCAGCCAGAGAGGGAGAGTCCCGCGAAGACCCCTACACGGTAGAGCGTCCCCACGGGTTACAGGGTTTCCCCCACCCGACCTCTCTTGTCACTGCGGTTCCAGGTAGACCAGAATGGGGATCTTGACCTCTTAAGTCTACCAATTTTAAGATCAGGGTGCTTAAGGTTTCACTTGAACTTTAGTCTTTTAAGTGCAAAGAGTGACCTAATTTAAGGTTGGTTGACCCAAGGGGTCAACTTTACCTCTTGTTTTCTTTGAGAGCTTTTAGGTCTTGTCTTTTAGGGTTCAAGTGTTTAGAGAGCCAAT
Organism: Thalassia testudinum; assembly: GCA_037157565.1. Taxonomy (NCBI): domain Eukaryota; kingdom Viridiplantae; phylum Streptophyta; class Magnoliopsida; order Alismatales; family Hydrocharitaceae; genus Thalassia; species Thalassia testudinum. Next base: position 7,393,596 of record JAZHRO010000056.1, read on the forward strand.
TGTTTTAGGTTTTCTTTTGAATAGGTATTTTAAATCAATGGTTTAGGCACACTTCTTTTGGATTTTCTCCATTCTTGATTTAAGTAGTGTGTCTCTAAAACCCTAATGTTGAATCTTATGTTGGCTCTACTTGGTCCAGTTAGTTCTTTGTTGGGTAATTAGGGCTCAAGCAAGAATGTGTTAGCCCTTAAATACCCTTAATAGTGTGCAGGACTAATGAGTTGAAAACATGCAACTCTTTATGGTTACTAAGTATGGAAGACAGGTTAGCCCTATATTGCTTGTTCTTTTCTTTTCTTCCTCTTTAGAGTTTAGGGGTTAATAGCGAGAGGAAAAATTTACCTGTCCTCGGAGTGGTTGTCGTGCGGTTGCTTGTCTTCTTGATTTCCTGTAGTTTTCTGCACAAAAGAGAGGAGATTATCAGAAATTAAAAAGAAACAGGAATGTTTACCTCTAGAATAGCCGTTGCTCCCCGGCAACGGCGCCAAAATGCGGCGAAGCTCGTGTGGGTGGTGGCGAGGCGTGGGGCGGCGTGCAAGGGCTGCCCTAGGTCGGACTGTGGGTCGGAGGATGGGTTTGTTCGGTGGGGTTGCAGAGGGTGATGTGGGGGAAGTGCAAGGGCGGGGGTTGATCAGGGTGAGGAGGCGGAGGTTCTGCGGTGGTCGGCGAGCCGTGTGGGTTGCTGGGGTGATGGGGGGGTCTCGCCGGAGTTTGGCCGGAGACGAAGGGGGTGACGGTAGACAGGAGCGGTCGAGGGTTTAATCAAATAAAAGACAGTGAGGAAAAGAAAGAGGGGGAGATGGGGAGGAGTTCTGACCTAGCTACGGAGACGAAAGGGGCCGGAGCAGGGCGACAGTCGTATCGACTGTCGTCGGAGAAGAAGATGCCCAGGGGAAGGGGCGGCGGCGAGCAGAGAGCCGGAGAGGCGCCAGCTGGGTGCGGCGTGGCGCGGGAAGAGCAGGGGAAGAAGTCCCTGCTGCTGGTATTGCGGCAGAGCGAAGAGGAGGAGGAGGAGGAACCGCCGGAGCTGGTGGGCGTCTGCCGGAGTGAGAGGAGAGGAAAGTTGGGGGTTTTCTCCGTCAGATCCGAGCTGGGAAGAACGGTGGAGCGACGGGGGTATTTATAGGGACCGAATCAGGGAGGAAGGCGGAGGGAGACGACGTGTCTCCCTAGCCGGAGGACGCCGGAGATGGAAACCCATACCGTCCGTGCGTTCGCACGGCCGGTATGGCGGGTTACAGCGACCAGGGGGGTGTCCCTGCGACGGCTGACGACGCAGGGCACCCCCGGTTTACTTGCCAGGCTCTCCCCCTCACCCTGCGCGGCGCCATGCTCCGCGCAAGGTCGCCAGAGCATGGTGCTGGCAGGTTTTGCAGGGGGGACCTGAACGCAAAGAACGAAGGAGAGTTAGGGGCCAAAATGCGAGGGTTCAAAAGTTGAGGGCCAAAAAGTAAATATATGAGGACCAAAGTGTAAAGTTGGTCAAGGAGGTTTCTTCTTAGGCTCAAGTTTTTATACATGACTAATTAGGACCTAAGGAATCTGATGGTGAATTTCATTTCTATATTAAACCTTGTTTGACCGGTCAATTTATGCGAAAACCCAAATTAAGTTATTAATTGGGCATGGTTCTCAATGTAGGTCAAAATGGGTTCTGAAGGCCAAATTGAAGGTTCTAAACCCTAGAGATTATTTTTATATGAATTTTAGAGGGTTTATTCTATTTTTACTTTGCCTTGAACCTCGTGAATTGAAGTGGGTTGTTTTAGGGTTACAGATTATCATTTAGTTCCTTGGAATTGCTGTAGCCCTTTCTAGATCATCTCATCCCACTTTTATTCTTATTAAGTTGCTTTGACCTATGTTTGGACCCTGAATTACCCTGTATGCAGATTATACTGGTAAAATTGCATTTTTACCCCTTATGACTTGTTTTCTCCTTAAACTCAGAATTCTCTGAGTTAAGCCTTTCCTTGAGTTATGTAGGAGCTTTTATCCTTTGTATTAGGTCAAAATGAGCTAGTTATGGCTCATGATGAGGTTCTCATCATACCCCCATGCCTAGCTTTTGCTAGTCCCTTAGCAAAAACTTAAGGTTTCAACCCTTGTTCTAGACCATGAAGTTTTTAATAGTTTTAGATAAGTGCTTTTTATTTGAGCATAGATTAGGTTAGAATGCTGACCATAGGCCTAAAAGGTACTCTAGTACCAATCAGGATCCAAATCTGTCTAGCCTTAGCCTCAGTCTTTAGCAAAGGTTTTTAAGGTCCACAAGAACTAACCTAAGGTTTATTGGACTTTGTGGTTAAAGCACCCGTGCTTGAAATGATTTTAGCCCTAGCTCAGTTCGCAGTGCGTTTTGTAAGAGAGAGATAGAAAGTTTTTCTGTTTGGAGAGTTTTCTCTCTCTTTTTCTTTTTAGTTCTAGCCTAGGATTGGCTTTTCAACACGGTCTGTATCAGATTCCTTGCTCCCATCATTAATCCTCAAGGGTTCCTGGCGATCGATGCTTCGAGATAGCACCGCCCATGGAAACCCCCGGAACCCTGGCTATTGAGATTTCGAGATAATCCCATCCATGGTGTTCCGTGGCCGAATCCAGACCCTGGCAATTGACACTTCGAGATAATGCCATCCATGGAATCTGAACCAGCAGAGTGCTTACATGCCCCCAGTAGGATATGTAAATATCCTAAGAGACAAGCACCGAGGAGATGATATTTTGTTACGCATCTTCGAGGGGATTTCCCGCCTCTCCGCGCTAGGAACTTGTCCAAATCAACTTGTGTTGATCGGCCGCTCCTATTCTAGGTGTTCTTTTCAGAATTTTGCGACGCTTCTGCGTGATTCTGATTTTTACGCTTACTGAACCAGGCTGTGTGTGAGGTTAGGGTGCTTAGGTTACTGAGTCCCGTAAACCAAAAATTAGTTAACGAGGCCAAATACTCCCTAAGCCTTAGACCTAATACTTCAGCTTTTCATTTTCCTCAACCTCTTGAGGAGTGTCCAGATCTTAATGGGTACTAAGAGTCTATTCAAGAATGCCTAAGGTTTGCATTCTTACTAATCTCATTGTGCACTTTTCAGTTATTTTCTTGAATGAGGTCTAGAACTTAGGTTAATTCCTTAGTTTCTTACTAATGACTATCACCTTTTCTCATAATTTTGTGCTCCTTTTTCATTTTGTTTCTTTTCTCCTTCACAAAATTTCCTTCTCCTCTTTTCCTCTTATTCTTTTTCGAAAAATTTTTAATTTTTATGGTGTTTTTGGCATATGTGAATTTTTTTGTTTGAAACCTTTTCTTACAAGTTCTGCACTTTCATACCCCCCCCATGCCTAAGATTTGCAATGTCCTCATTGTAACCTAGGGGGTTTTTATTTAACTTAGTTCATTCCTTAAGACAGAAATTTGGATGAGTGGATGGGTCGGGTTGAATTTTTGCAGACGATTTCTAATCCCAGATGCAAGCATCTGAGGTGGGGTCGGCTGTCTACAAGGGTGAACTTCAAGTACAAAAAGGTGTCAGAACAAGTTTCAGGTTTTCAAAGAGAATGACGGGCTGCCTCCCGTTAAGCGCTGAGTTTTATGCCATCAGCTGGGCGCAATAAGCTCAAGGGGAAAGGAGGATATAAGATGCTTCAGCCAAATCAGTAGAAGTTACATCAATGAACGGATTGAGTCTCTGACCGTTCACGATGAAAGGTTCAGAATCGTGGCTGAGTGGACTGATTTCGATTGCTCCATTTCCAAAAACCTGTCGGACCAAATATGGTCCGACCCACTTGGATCTCAGTTTTCCTGGGAAGAGTTTTAGTCGGGCATCAAAGAGTAGGACCTTTTGACCAGGATGAAAGATCTTTCTCGAGATGTGTTTGTCGTGGAAGGCTTTAACCCGCTCCTTGTAGATTTGCGAGTTCTCGTACGCGTCTAGGCGTAATTCATCGATCTCGCTGATTTGGAGTTTTCTGTGGGTCCCAGCCTTGGAAAGATCTAGATTACAGTTCCGTACTGCCCAATAGGCTTTATGCTCCAGTTCTACGGGAAGGTGGCATGCCTTTCCGTACACCAGTCTAAAGGGAGACATGCCCAATTGGGTCTTGTGGGCGGTCCTATAGGCCCACAGTGCTTCCGGAAGTCGGGACGACCAGTCCTTCCTGTCAGGTCGAACAGTGACTTGCAGGATTTTCTTGATCTCCCGATTAGACAGCTCAGCTAGACCATTAGTTTGGGGGTGGTAAGGAGTAGAGATTCGGTGAGACACCCCGTATTTGGTCATCAGTGACCTAAACTGAGCATTTGTGAAATGGGTCCCCCCATCAGAGATTATTGCACGAGGAATCCCGAACCTTGAGAAAATGTGTTGATGAATGAATTTGAGAACGATTTTGTGATCACAGGTTCGGGTCGGTATGGCTTCGATCCATTTGGACACGTAGTCCACAGCCAACAGAATGTATTCGAAACCATCCGAAACAGGAAAGGGGCCCATAAAATCAATCCCCCAAACATCAAAGATTTCGCATACTAGAATCGGTTGCATAGGCATCATGTCGCGATGGCTCATGTTGCCCAAAGTCTGGCAACGACTGCATGCCTTCCAGTGATTGTATGCATCTTTGAACAGTGTGGGCCAGTAAAAGCCGCACTGGAGGACTTTTGATGCGGTTTAATGCCCGGCGAAATGGCCACCGCATGCCTGGTCATGGCAGAAAGAGAGGATTTTGTTGAATTCCCCTTCCGGGACACATCTCCGGATGATCTGATCGGCACCTATGCGGAAGAGGTACGGGTCTTCCCAAATGTAATACTTGGCATCAGAGCGTAATTTGTCTTTCTTGGCCTTCGGCCAATCGGACGGGATCTGATGAGATGCCAAGTAATTTACTACATTAGCAAACCATGGAAGGCTAGTACCAATAGTCAGCAGGTGCTCATCGAGAAAATGCTCAGTGATGGGTCCGGAAGGGTCAATTATTTCAGAAGGAAGACGGGACAAGTGATCAGCTACCACATTTTGCTTTCCCGCTTTGTCGCGAATCTCAAGGTCAAATTCTTGCAACAGCAAGATCCATCGGATTAATCGAGGCTTCGCGTCCTTCTTTGCAAGGAGATGCCTCACAGCTGTGTGATCCGAGTATATGATGACACGGGAACCCAGAAGGTACGATCTGAACTTTTCTAGGGCAAATACTACAGCTAGCAGCTCTTTCTCAGTAACCGTATAGTTACGCTGAGCCTCATCGAGTGTTTTGCTGGCGTAGTAAATGACCACAGGTTTCTTGTCAATTTTCTGTCCCAAAACCGCTCCTACAGCGAAGTCGGATGCATCGCACATGATCTCAAAGGGTTGAGACCAATCAGGGGACTGTAGGATCGGGGCTTGGGTGACTCGGTCACGCAGGATTTCAAATGCTTGAGTGCATTCCTTGGAAATTTTGAAAGGAACATCCTTGGAGAGAAGAGTGGTCAGGGGGCGTGCGATTTTTGAAAAATCAGGGATAAATCGTCGATAAAAACCGACATGCCCTAAAAAGGAACGGATGTCCCTGATCGAGCTAGGCATAGGAAAGTGAGAAATCAGATTAACCTTAGCTCGATCCACTTGGATACCTTTCTCCGAAATTGAGTGTCCCAGGACAATTCCCTCAGGCACCATGAAATGGCTCTTTTCCCAGGAAAGAACCAAATTCACATCGATGCACCGCCTGAGTATCTGGACCAAGTGTTGGAGGCAATCGTCGAATGATGCTCCGAAAACTGAAAAGTCATCCATGAAGACTTCCAGATAATCACCTACCATATCTGAGAATATGGCAAGCATGCATCGCTGAAAAGTAGCGGGTGCATTGCAAAGACCGAAAGGCATCCTTCGGAAAGCGTATGTTCCGAAGGGGCAGGTGAACGTGGTCTTTTCTTGGTCCTCAGGATGGATTGCCACCTGGTTATAACCGGAGTACCCGTCAAGAAAGCAGAAGAACCTATTTCCCGCAAGTTTTTCGAGAATTTGATCAATGAAGGGTAGTGGGAAATGATCCTTCTTCGTGGAGGAATTGAGTCGGCGGTAATCTATACAGACTCTCCACGAGTTGGCTAATCGGGTAGGAATGATTTCTCCGGTCTCAGTCGTTATAGTGGTGAGTCCTGCCTTCTTGGGCACGACCTGAATTGGTCTCACCCAACGACTATCAGAGATCGGGTAGATGATTCCAGCATCTAACCACTTGATGATCTCCTTTTTCACGACCTCCTGCAGATTGGGGTTTAAGCGTCTCTGCATTTCACGAGAAGGTCGTGTGCCCTCTTCTGAATAGATATGATGAGTACAATAAGAGGGACTTATTCCAGTCAAATCATCGAGAGTCCATCCGATGGCTCTGCGATGTTGCTGGAGGACAACAATCAGACAGGATTCCTGTTCAGGACTGAGGTTGGAATTGATAATCACAGGAAGGGTCTGATTAGAACCCAAAAAGACGTATTTCAAGTGAGCAGGAAGGGGTTTCAGTTCGAGGATGGGGTTATCAGCAGCAGCGGGTGGTTCAGTATAGATGTGAGGTTCAAGGGTGGGAGTTACTGGGTTGTTCATATCTGGATTCGACTCCTCTGTTTGCGGGTCAAGATCCTTCTGTGGTTGATGAGGCATAATCGAGTCATTCTGGAGGTGTGATTCATCAACCAAAGTCTTGATGTCACAAATTTGTTCGATGACGCCGCAATTAATTCCTTGTTGGGCCTTAAATATATCAATTTTCAGTGTTTGATCTCCAAACTTAAGCTCTATTTGGCCCTCCTCACAGCTGATGTTGGCTCTAGCAGTAGCCAAGAAAGGTCTCCCTAGAATGATTGGTGTATCCCTAGGGTTCTCAGGTGCATCCATATCTAAGACTATAAAGTCCACTGGAAAATAGAAATCCCGCACTCTTACGATAACATCCTCGAGAATCCCTTTTGGTGACTTTATAGATCGATCTGCTAATTGTAGTGTCACCTCGGTTGGTTTTAGCTCAGATTCTTCTAGATGGTCAAGTAAGGATGTGGGTATCAGGTTTATGGATGCACCCAAGTCTAACAATGCTCTATCAAATTGGGTACCACCTATCTTACAGGAAATCAGGGGAGTCCCAGGATCTTTTGCCTTGGGTGGGAGTCTACTAAGGATTACAGAGCTGGCTTGCTCTGACAGAACAATTGGGCTCCCTCCCTTGGTTCGCGGCTTACGCTGGGGTGTACATATATTCTTTAGAAATCGTGCGTAAGCTGGTACGTGGCGGATTGCATCCATCAAGGGGATGTTTATGTGGACCTGCTCAAAGAGCTTGACCAGGTCCTCCTCAGGGGCCACGGGTTTGGTGGTCTTCTTTCCCTTGGTCAAGGCCTCGGGAAACGGGATCTTGGTTGGTTCTTCTAGGATAGGTCCAGGTTGTGGATCCGGAACAGCGGTATCTTGGATAACTATCCTAGGGTCATGGTTATCAGGCTTGGAGTGGTTTGGATAATGCGGGTCTTGAGTTGTTTTACCACTACGTGTTGTTACAGAATTTAATCCGGCCTGATTTTGGTTTGGGTTTGGTAAGAGGGGTGGCTGCTGCTGAAATCCCGCATAAGAAGTTGAGGCTTCCATCTCGTCTGGAGATGGAGCAGTAGGGGCCTGATAAATCCATTGAGCGTGGCCTAAATTTGGATTCATAACGCGCTTCTGGGTTGGCACGTTATTTGGGTTAGGAAGAGGTTGGGAAGGGAGTGTGCCTGGCTGGCGAGAATTTGCCAACTGGGCCAGTTGAGTTTTAACTTCTGTAAGCTCGTCCTTGTGCTATTTTTGAATAGCCGCATTCATTTTTTGAATGTCAGCCAGAGTCTGAAGGATTAGGGACATTTGATCCTGATTTGGCCCTGATGGATAAGTAGGGTTGGGCCGAGGCTGAGGTGGCTGGTAATGACGAGAGGGCTGTGGGCGAGACTGAAAAGGTGGTCTTTGGGTTTGGGAATTTCCCGCCCACTGAAAATTGGGATGGTTTCGCCATCCAGGGTTGTAAGTGTTGGAGAATGGGTCGTTCTGGATGGCGTTGAGGTCCTCGCAGGTCTGAGGAACCTCCTGAGAATCAGGGAAAGGGGGAATGGAGTTCCCCCGGCTGGTGTAGAAAGGATCGGATGATCCTCCGATCCAAGAATCAGATGGGGATGGATATGGATCCATCCCAGGGGAAGATCGGTGGAGGATGTTTTGCACAGTTTCCTGTGTGGAAGGAGGTTGTGCAAAGGAGTTACGCGCGGAGGTGGCTCGCTGCAAGTGCTGAGTCAGCTCATCCACCTTCTTTTCAATGATTGAGACCTTGTCCAATCGACTGGCCATTAATTCCAGGTCGACTGATGCGGATAGGCCCTGCGTCTCATGTGCTCCCTTAAGATTCGTCGCTGCGCGGGTATTCGTCCTGTCGAATAATCCCATGGAGTCATTGTTGATGGAGTTCTCGCACATGTTTTCGAGAATCTCCCATACGGTGTCTTCATGTTGACCCATGATGTTTCCTCCGCAAGTTGCATTGACGAAAAGGCGGATGTCCTCACGGAGTCCCTGGTAAAAAGATTGGACTTGTTCCCATTTAGGAACTCCGTGATGGGGGCACTTTCTCATGAGATCCTGAAAACGATCCCATGCCTCATGGAGAGGTTCTCCTGATTGTTGAGTGAAGTGTGTAATCTGATGGCGCAAGGCGTTGGTCCGACCAACGGGAAAAAACTTTTTCAAAAACTCGGATTGAAGTTCTTCCCAAGTGTTGATCGGCCGGGTGCAAGGGCTGCCCTAGGTCGGACTGTGGGTCGGAGGATGGGTTTGTTCGGTGGGGTTGCAGAGGGTGATGTGGGGGAAGTGCAAGGGCGGGGGTTGATCAGGGTGAGGAGGCGGAGGTTCTGCGGTGGTCGGCGAGCCGTGTGGGTTGCTGGGGTGATGGGGGGGTCTCGCCGAAGTTTGGCCGGAGACGAAGGGGGTGACGGTGGACAGGAGCGGTCGAGGGTTTAATCAAATAAAAGACAGTGAGGAAAAGAAAGAGGGGGAGATGGGGAGGAGTTCTGACCTAGCTACGGAGAAGAAAGGGGCCGGAGCAGGGCGACAGTCGTATCGACTGTCGCCGGAGAAGAAGATGCCCAGGGGAAGGGGCGGCGGCGAGCAGAGAGCCGGAGAGGCGCCAGCTGGGTGCGGCGTGGCGCGGGAAGAGCAGGGGAAGAAGTCCCTGCTGCTGGTATTGCGGCAGAGCGAAGAGGAGGAGGAGGAGGAACCGCCGGAGCTGGTGGGCGTCTGCCGGAGTGAGAGGAGAGGAAAGTTGGGGGTTTTCTCCGTCAGATCCGAGCTGGGAAGAACGGTGGAGCGACGGGGGTATTTATAGGGACCGAATCAGGGAGGAAGGCGGAGGGAGACGACGTGTCTCCCTCGCCGGAGGACGCCGGAGATGGAAACCCATACCGTCCGTGCGTTCGCACGGCCGGTATGGCGGGTTACAGCGACCAGGGGGGTGTCCCTGCGACGGCTGACGACGCAGGGCACCCCCGGTTTACTTGCCAGGCTCTCCCCCTCACCCTGCGCGGCGCCATGCTCCGCGCAAGGTCGCCGGAGCATGGTGCCGGCAGGTTTTGCTGGGGGACCTGAACGCAAAGAACGAAGGAGAGTTAGGGGCCAAAATGCGAGGGTTCAAAAGTTGAGGGCCAAAAAGTAAATATATGAGGACCAAAGTGTAAAGTTGGTCAAGGAGGTTTCTTCTTAGGCTCAAGTTTTTATACATGACTAATTAGGACCTAAGGAATCTGATGGTGAATTTCATTTCTATATTAACCTTGTTTGACCGGTCAATTTATGCGAAAACCCAAATTAAGTTATTAATTGGGCATGGTTCTCAATGTAGGTCAAAATGGGTTCTGAAGGCCAAATTGAAGGTTCTAAACCCTAGAGATTATTTTTCTATGAATTTTAGAGGGTTTATTCTATTTTTACTTTGCCTTGAACCTCGTGAATTGAAGTGGGTTGTTTTAGGGTTACAGATTATCATTTAGTTCCTTGGAATTGCTGTAGCCCTTTCTAGATCATCTCATCCCACTTTTATTCTTATTAAGTTGCTTTGACCTATGTTTGGACCCTGAATTACCCTGTATGCAGATTATACTGGTAAAATTGCATTTTTACCCCTTATGACTTGTTTTCTCCTTAAACTCAGAATTCTCTGAGTTAAGCCTTTCCTTGAGTTATGTAGGAGCTTTTATCCTTTGTATTAGGTCAAAATGAGCTAGTTATGGCTCATGATGAGGTTCTCATCATGACCTCCGCTTGATCCGCATCGTCTACTCACTATCCAACGATCATCACGCAACCTGCAGACCCTCCAGCACCTTCCAGCTACATTGCGTGAAGACGCCAGCGCTAAGCACGTGATGTGTGCGTGCGTGCACTGTACTACACGTAGCTATGCGCGGGCGATGCATACATGGTGCGTGTCTTGTGCGCTGCATTTGGTGCATGGCCGTGGAGGACCCCTCCTTTGCGCCTATATAAGCCCACCTACACCTACCCATTGGTCTTCATCTCTACCTATGCCTTTCCCACCTATCCAAGAGATCAAGAAGCCTACCAAGCTCCCAAAAGCTCCATTCCCAAGCTGTAAGTGCACCCTATTAGTGTAGAGTCCTATCCCTCCACCAAATATTCCTCCAACATCACATCCCCTTCATAGGGAACCTCAGAGCCGTCTCCTCACCTCCATTTAGGTAGACGATCACCTCCACCTCCTCATCACCATTCCCATAAGCTTGGAAAAGCTTTCCTCTACTTGGATTTGTCTTGCGCCTCATCCTCGATGTCAAGCATCTCTCCTCCTCCATCCAAGCTACCACCAAGTGCCGTCGTCTCTCCAGACATCCATTTTGGGAGATTTCCTCTCACCTTTATCTCTCTTAGTTTGCTTAGCTTATTGTAATTGTAATAAACATTATTTCATCTCAGTTATCAAGTTGAGTTTATTCTCTCTACTCTCTTTATTCAATTTGCAAGTGGTTTTATCACTCTCCTAAAATACCAAAAAAAATTAGAAAACCCTAAAAACACCAAAAAGAAACAAATCAAAATGCAGATTTCAAGAAAACAAACATCACCTCCCTGTGTTCGACCCGGGACTCACTTGGAGTTTTGATATAAATTTTATTTGATAGCGAGTTTTGCGGCTACGATGATGAGTTCTCCAAAACCCTAACTTTTTATCGCAAAAATCCACTCATCAGGGATCAGTGTGTCATTTGTCAGAAGACGAGAGAGATGATCAGCCACTACATTTTGCGACCTTGCCTTATCATTGATTTCTAGGTCAAATTCCTGGAGCATCAGGATCCAATGAATAAGGTGGGGTTCTGCATCTTTCTTGTTCAGTAGATATTTGAGTGCTGAGTGGTTGGTGTATATAGTGACATGTGACCCCAACAGATAACAGCAAAAATTTTCTAAGGCAAAGATGTTGGCAAGAAGTTCTTTTTGAGTTACTATGTAATTCCGTTGCACATCATCAAAGGTTTTACTAGCATAGTAGATCACAACTGGCTTCTTATCAATTCTTTGCCCTAGAATGGCCCCTACAGTAAAATCAGAGGCATTTGTCATTAACTCAAGGGGATAATTCTAGTCAGGTCCCTGTAAAATTGGTGCCTCTACGACATCCTTCTTCAACTTACTGAAACTCTTCGGGCATTAGTCACTAAAGTTGAAAGGTTGGTCTTTAGTAAGTAATTGACTTTAGGGCTTCGAGATTTGGGAAAAACTTTTAATGAAACAATGGTAGAAGCCCATGTACCCTATGGAAGATCGGATCTGTTTCATAGTAGTGGGTGGTGGGAGCTTAAAGATAGCATCAATTTAGCTCAATCTACTGCAATTTCCTTTTTTTAGATGACATGGCCCAGGATGATGCCTTCCTGGACCATGAAATGACTTTTTTCCCAACTGAGGACCAAGTTAACTTCTATGCATTTCTAGAGCGTCCTTTTAAGATTTCTAAAACAGAGATCAAAGAAGTCTCCAAAAATAGAAAAGTCATCCACAAAAACCTCAAGACATTCACCTACTAGGTCCGAAAAAATTACAAGCATACACCTTTGAAAAGTCGCAGGTGCGTTGCAAAGATAGAAAGGCATCTTCCGGAAAGCGAAGGTTTTGAAGGGGCAAGTGAATGTAATTTTTTCTTGATCCTCAAGATGGACCGCAACTTGATTATAGCCAGATTAACCATCTAGAAAATAGTAGTAATCATGTCCGACTAATCGCTCCAAGATTTGATCAATGAATGAGAGCGGAAAATGGTCCTTCTTGGTGGTGGTGTTCAATTTTTGGTAATCAATGCACACGCTCCAAGAAGAAGTGATCCTAGTGGCTATATTTTCCCCATGTTCATTTATGACAACTAGTAGTCCAATTTTTTTAGGAACTACCTGCGCGGGACTAACCTAGGAGTTGCCAGATATGGGGTAGATGATATCAGCATCAAGCCACTTTATAATCTCCTTTTTTACCAACTCCTGCATATTAGGGTTCAAGCGCCTTTGTGGTTGGCTGGAGGGGCAAGAATTGTCCTTAATATATATTCTATGGGTGCAATAGGACGGATTTATACCCTTAAGGTCAAAAAGGATCCAACCAATTGCTTTTCTATTTTTACTCAAAGCCTAGAGAAGTTTTTCCTCTTTTCCCTAGTAAGTCTTGAATTGATAATCAAGGGCATGGTCGAGTTCGATCCAAGGAAAACATATTTAAGGGAGTCAAGCAAGGGTTTTAACTCAAGTTGGGGGACCAGCTCCAAGATGAATTCTACTTTGTGCTCCAGGGGTGAAGTGAGAGGGAAAGCGTTAGATGAAGAGTTAGATGGAGAAGGTATGGTTAGGGTAGGATGGTGGGTTAAATCAGATTATTCAGGAGCCATATTAGCTATGAAGCAGGAACCCATGTGTGAAATTTGCATTATTTCCTCCACTAAACTTTCGATCTTTGAATCCGAGTCATCAAAGAAATGTGGTTCTTGGAGATGCCTAGAAGCTTGGAAAATATCTAGGGTAATAGACTCACCGCCACACATGATTTTCATCTTTCCAGAATCATAATCAATATTGGCTTTGGCGGCGGCTGATAAGTCGATTTTTGCTTTCGAATAATGTATTAAGATGATTTGTCGTTGTAAGATCGAAGTGGTGGAAAATTGCTCAACAAAATAATTAAAATTAAAATTAAACCACTCACAGGAGAGTGGGTCGTGTCCACAGGGAGGCAATGACTTATTTAAACTCGCAATTAGGTCAAAATCAAGTTTGCTAAACTATTCGCCAGATCAAATAATGGCTGTGTAGCTCTGAAAGTAAACCTTAAATTTATGGACAAGTCAAGGGGTGTGGATGTAATTTTTATGTCAGAAAATTATTCATGTGCAAAGGTACGCCATGTACTATTCACTTGCATGCATACAAAAATGTCATTCAAAATTAAATTCAATGCACATAGAGATGAATAATAAGGTTTAACAATTATCTAGAAGCATGAGTATTAAGGCATAAATTCACCATAATAAAATAATCATAAATCAAAATTCATTTTCGTGGTAATGGCATGAAATGTAATTATTAATTGAGGTTGAAACAGGGGATTAGCATTCGGGTGAGCTTATGCACAGATGAAGGAGAGATGGACAGCAAGTTGGTGACCAGAGGTAGCCCTCTCCGATCCGCACCTGATGGTGGTGGCCACTCGATGGATGGTGCTTGGAGTCGGCCTGCTAGAGGAAAGAAGTGGCGGTGGTGGAGGATGCTGCTGCTGGCCGCGCGTGTTGCAGGCGCAAGGAGGGCAGTACGCGGGCACTGCAGGCGCACGTGGGGCGTGGGTGCGTGGAGCAGTAGCGCTCTGTGGGCGCAAAGGCGTGTGCGGGGGGTGCTGTTGGCACCAGCTGAAGGTTGGTAGGGAGGCGCTGGAGTGTTCTGAAGCAAGCATGGTGAAGGTGAAGGGACATGGGCACGTGGGGTGAAGGCGCTGCTGGAGGACGCGCGTGGGGCAGATGGCATGCAGGCGTGCTAGCTGGTGAAGGCGCGCGGGTGGCAGGCGCTGATGTGTGTGCTGGAGCTGCTGGTGAAGGCACACGGTGGCAGATGGCGCGTGGTATCGTGGGTGCTGGAGCATGGGTGCTGAGAATGAAGGTGCGGGCGTGGGTGATGGCATGAGGCAGGAGGAATTGTAGGGACTCTTGGCAGTGGGTTGTCACCCCACACGCCCACGGTGGTGGAGTCATACTATCGCAGTGGGAGGCTGGTGGTATGGAATGGATGAGGAGCAAGGTCCTCTAAGCACAGTGAGGAACAAAGGGGTGGTGGCCTCCCTTTGAACGACAGCCCCTCCTTTTTTGTAGCCACGGCTAAAATTTGAAATTCAAAAACTACTGTAGAATCAATGTGATGTGCAGGAGGAGGAGGCGGAGACAGAGGAGTTACCTACAAAGGAGAAGAAGAAGAAAAAGAATAAAATAATTAGGGTTATTTATACATAACTCCTTAACTTCTATGTTAATTAAAATAGTGCACCTAATTAATTAACTAATTAAATGTATGCAACCCTAGGTTAATTCTAAATGCATGAATTATGCACTTAAGCTTAAAATATGAATTAATTTATTTACATCCTAATGTATGTTATCTAAATGTTAAAATTAACTTAATGTCTAGACACTTAAATACTTAAATAGCCCACAAATATGGGCTAATCAGTGGCTAAGAATGGTCTTCTAAGAATTATGGGGGCATTCTTTAAAGCTTCTGATACCTCTATATCCAAGACCAAAAAGTCTACAGCAAATGGATAGTTTTTGACAAGGATGATAACATCCTCAACAATCCCTTTTGGTTTAATTGTAGATCGGTCGGCTAATTGAAGGGCTTCCTTGACAGGCTTTATTTCATCGATCTTAAATTCTTCGAAAACAACAGAGGGGGTGACATTAATTGAGGCACCAAGATCCAATAAGGCACGATCAAAAGAATTGTCATTATGACCACTTGAATCAGGGGGGCACCTGGATCTTTTCTTTTCAGAGGTAGTTTGCTCTACAAAACTGAGCTTACTGTCTCTGGGAGAATTACCTTTCCTAGGTTTCTTGGCTGCCTTTTGGGGGTACAGAAATCTTTTAAGAATTTGGCAAAGGCAGGGATATATTTTATGGCATGTAGGAGGGGAATGTTTATTTCTGCTTGCCCAAAAAGATCCATCAATTCCTTATCAGTGGGCTCGGATATCTTTTTCTTAGTGTTGGTATAGTGAAGGGCTTGTCGAAAGGGTATGGGATTTGACTATTTTGCAATTGTGGGTTCCTAAACATGGTTAGAGGAGGAGGGGGAAGAGTTGATCTTATTTTCTCTTAGGTAGGTTTCTTGAGTAGGCAAAGGATCATGAGTAGTTTTCCCATTCCTCAGAGTAACAACATTTGTAGTATGATTGTTTCTAGGAGGATGACAAGAGGCCGGATTTTGATTAAAATCCAGTGGATACTAGGGTGTTGGGTAGATAGGTTGACGGGGATATTCACCTTGATATTGATTCCGTTGATTTTTAGGGTTGAGATGCCAGGTTGCCAACAGGTCTGTGATCAGAAGTAACCTTTACTTGATGTTGTAAATTGGTGATCATGCGGTGCTTAAGCGATTTCGTCGTTGTTTAAGATATGTGTTGTAGTATAGGACAAATACGCTCAAACAAATAAATTTATAACTCGAAATGAAATCCGAGGTTGAACACAAGGAGCAAGTATTGCAATTTATGCACTAATCTCAATTAGTACATAAATGAGCATAGGACATGAAACACAATAATGATATTCAAGGAATCAATTGCTCAAAAATATATAAATGAGAAGTAATTGTAGCTCATAGAGTTGCAAAGCAAAAATGAAAGCAAAATAATGGTGATTTAAATCACCAATTATTTAGATTATTAAGCATACATCTCACTTCATCAAATTGCTCAAATAATGCTATAGTATCCTCAACCGTGCCACTTAGGTACTTAAATGTTCCAACAGTACCATCATCAACCCAAATCAGGCGTTGCCTTCACAGAGCAAACGACTTAACTCTTTGCTTGCTACAGTGCTTTTGCACTGTTCATCTCCCTCTCTACTTTTCTTCTTTCCTTTGTTCTTCTTCTACACAAAGCCTTCTCTTCAGCCCTTCTTCTTTTTCCTTCATGCACAAGGGGCTTCTTAGATCTGACAGTGGCTAAGTGTTTTGGCCCTTTTCTCAGAGGAGAAAAAACCCCCTTTTTCCCACGCTCTCTCTCTCTTTCTTCCTTCTCTCAAAATCAGGTTTATGATCGGGTATACGGGTAATCGAATCTAGCATGTTGGCCAGGCACGCGTGCGTGGGTCATGGGAGAGGCATGTAAGGCATGTGCATGGGGGACCCAACCCCCCATTTGTTCGGGCAAAGAGTCCTGAAGATGTTTACGATTTATGTATGGTTAGAGCACCGAAATCCAACGATGTGTGACTATCATCGCCTTCATTCGCGTGTAGCTGTGACTTGATGGTTGGAGAAATTAACAATGTTGTTGTTGCTCTCTTGGCCGATTGAAGGCTTGAAGATGCACTTGGAGCTGAGCCGCATCACCTGGAGATGATAACGCGGACGAATGTGGCTGGCAAACTGCAGTTGGAGTTGGAGAAGGTGGTGGCGATGATGGTGCTCCAGCAAATACCTTGAAACATCAATATGGGTGCGAAGGCCCCAATCAAAAGGTTCTGGAGTGTTGCTGGAGCATGACGAAGATGATGGTAGTGTCCACGTGGTGTGGGAGTGCATGGAGTGGTCGGATGGAGGTGGAGGTGGTGTGCGGATGATGGGTTGGTCGACAGCATGTTTGGATGGATGAAAGGATGAAATAGGAGATGGGTTTTGTGTGGGTCGATGAGGCAGAGATTGTGGACTTGTCGGCGAGGCATTTGGAGGTGTGTAGCAGGTGGAGGACCATACTAGAGGTGTAGCTGGAGGTGAAGACGAAGGTGGATGGTGGTTAGGTTGAGGGGTTGTTTTTTGGGTTTTGAATAGTGGAAGCTAAACTAGAATTCTAAAATAACCTAACTACTTATTCTAAGGGGACGAAGGAGGTAGGATGGGCACAGGTTGTGGCTCGCCGATGCTGCGGAACGTGAAGTTCTCCGGAGGGAGACGGCAAGGATAGAAGGAGGGAGACGGCATCTGTAGGTACCACAAGACGTGGATGATCATGGGGAAGAAGAATCCACCCGCTATTGTCTGTGAGGGTGGATGAGGAAGGTGGATAGAGGGGCTCACCGGAGATTGGTCGGAGAGGAACCAAAGGTAGGAATGAAGAGATTTTGGCCCCATACCTAGCTAAAGATGTAAGGTTTGCAATGTGGGTCCTTTTAGAGGTCATAGGGTCGAGCTTCAATCTTGGAAACAAGATTGAAAGCTTGGAAATCAGGGGCTTAGGTTTAGGAATTTCCAAGAGTTCACATGAACTCTTGGACGATTTAGGCAAGTCATGGAAATGCTTAGATGGAAGGGGATCTCCTCAGGAGTCCCCCTTCCAATTTTGGAAGAGTTTCTACTTGAAATCAGGGGGAGAACTCTGATTGAAGGTCAACTCTTGTTGGGTTCACACAGCCATAGAGATAGGGACTTGCATGTGAAGAAAACAACGAAGTTAGGGGGGTATTTGTAAGGATTTCAAAAGTTAGCGGCCATTGTGTGATAGAAAGAGTCTATTTGGACTGAAATGCAAACTAGGTCAAGATGATCTCTGATTAGGCCCAAATTTTGGTAAAAACCTAATTTGGACCAAATAAATTTAATGGTAAAGCCGTATTTAGGTTTTAGACAGGTTTAACTGGGTAAATTGCATAGAAACCCAAATAGGGCAATTATCTGTCTTAGACTCTATTTTAGGTCAAATTGGGTTCCAATGGTCAAATCAAGCATACCAAACCTTATATAATATTTTTCTATGATTTTTAGAAGGATTAGGTGAATTTTATCCTGACCAAAGCCTCAGTGAATTAAGCAGGTTTGTTTTTAAGGTTTTAGATGTCATTTAATTCTCGAAACTCGTGAAAACCCGTTTCTGTCTGCATGGACCCTCTTATTAGACATTTATGACCATTTGACCTTTATTTAACCCCTGGGAAACCCTGTGATTGCTCTAAAATTACGATATTATGTTAAAACTGCAGATTTACCCTGTTTTCATGTTTACTTTTTAGAATGGATATATAGTGAGTTATGGTCCTTTGGGGGTTATGTAGGAGTATTTATCAATATATTTTGACTAATTAAAGATAGATATGACTGATGATGACGTTATCATCATACCCCCATGCCTAACGTTTGCTAGTCCCTTAGCAAAATCTCATGAATTTAACTCGAATTCTAGACCATGCCTTGATGTTCAAAGTCCTGATTCTTTCTTCTTTTTAGAAATTAGGTCAGAATGCCAATAGTAGGCCTAGAGGTACTCAAGTACCAACCAAGATCCATACTTGACCAGCTTTAGCTCAGTCTGTAGCGAAGGTTTCTAAGGCCCACAGAAACTACCCTAAGGTTGGTTAAGGCACCCATTCTTGTAACATGATTAGTCCAGGTTCAATTTGTAGTGCATTTTTATAAGAGAGAGATAGAAGAATTTTTGCATTTTTGGAGAGCTTTCTCTCTCTTTTTCTTTTCTTTATTTCTAGCTTCGGATTGGCTCAAAAACATGGTTTGTATCGGATTCTTTTCTCCCACCATCAATCCACGCAGGGTCCCTGGCAGTCGATGCTTCAGGATAGCACCTCCCATTGCAACCCCTAGAACTATGGCATTTGATACTTCGAGATAGTGTCGCCCATAGCATTCTGTAGCTCAGTTCAGGCCCTGGCAATTGACATTTCAGGATAATCCTGCCCATGGCACCTGAACCAGCATAAGGTGCTTACATGCCCTCGGTAGGATATTTAGATATCCTAGGAGACAAGCACCGAGGAGATGGTATGTTATTGCGCATCTTCGAGGAGAATTTCCCACCTCTCCGCGCCGGGAACTCGTCCAAATCAACTTGTGTGATAAGTTGCTCCTAATCTAGGTAGCTTTTTCATAATAGAACAAACACTTTTGCATGATTTTGATTATTAAGCGCACTAAACTAGACTATGTGTGGATAGGGTGCTTAGGTTACTGAGTCCAGCAAACCAGAGCTCAGTTAACGAGGCTGAATAATCCCTAAGCCTTAGACCTAATACATAAGCTTCGTATTTTCCTCAACCACTTGAGGATTATCCAAATCTTAACGGATATTCGAATGTTTAAGCCTTAAAACAAGCCCAAGAGGCCTAAGATCAGCACTTATATTAATCTCTTTGTCTCTGTCATTCTAGGACTTAATTTTTTCTTTTGATTTGGTCTAGAACTTAAGTAGATTCCATAATCATTTACTAATGACTCACTTTTTTTTGTTTCAAATTGTGCTCCTTTTTGACATTTAAATCACCTCCCCATTTCCTCCTCAAGAATGATATCCAATTTTAAGCTCACAAAATTTCCTCCCCTTTCATTTTTTTGTTCTTTTTCAATTTTTATTTTTTTGGTTTTTTGAATGTTAGTTTTTTTTGTGAGAATCCTTCAGAAACTTGAATTTTTATGTGTTTACACTTTAACACCCCCCCATGCCTAAGTTTTGCAATGTCCTCATTGTAAATCAGAGGGTATGCAATCAACTTGGGTTCAAGGATTAGAATAGGGTCAATGGGTGGGTGAACGGGTTGAGATGACTATTGTGGATGATTTCAAGCTTTGATACGAATACCAAAGGTGGACACGGCTGTTCTAAAATTGAACTCAGAGTGTAGTAGACATGAAGCACAAAAGGATAATCAGAAGGGTCTAGATTTTTTGGAATGACGGGTTACCTTCCATTAAGAGCTAAATTCAATGCCTTCAGCTGAGCAGAAAATGGTCATGCAGAAGGAGTGGTCAAATCAGTGGAGTTTTGTAGAACAAGAACCTTGATCAAAAGCCTGGTTGGTCCAACCAGGTGCTTATTCAAATCAACAGGCTGATGATGCAGCCCAAACCCAATCAGTCTGGTGGGTTGAAGGATGTGGATCAAGAGATATGGTGCCCACCAGATACTCTGTGACTCAGAAGGATGTGAAAATAAAAATCCAGGGTTTGGCTGATTCGATTCAACCTAGACAAAGTAGGGATCCTTGAATGCAGAAGAGTCTGTGGAGGATGTAGAAACCCTACAAGAGCGATCAAAGAAGGATGGGATGTGATTAGTAGTCTGATCGATGTCTGGATTCCGATCAAAAGATGGATAAGAATCATGTGCAACCAGATCATTGAGAGGAGAATCAGAGTAGAAGTTGATTCTGGTTGCAGGTCAGGGTTGGGTTCAGATTTGAGAAGGTTCTGTATGTGCTGTTGAAGAGGTGGTTTCTTTCACATCATTGACCTTAGTGTCATAATCAAAGGATGGGTTGTAGTCACTGAGGTTGTAAATAGGTTTGGAGTCATTAGGAAACAACAGTTCTCTGAAATCATAGTAAGATTTGAAATTGTCGGAGAACTTGCAGAGATCATGTTCTGAACTTGATTCCAGATCAAAGGTTCCACCAAAGAAAGAGTCAAGATAAGTAGAATCAACAACCTGACTTGGATCTAACCTAGTTTTAGATTCTGAGCTTAAAAAGGTGTCCTTATTAGGCATGGGCTCAGGTTCTTGGCTCCTAAGATAGACCCAATCCAGTCCCAATTCTTCCAACTCCTCAATTTTTGTATCATAGATCGACGTGACTTCCGAGAAATTGATCTATCTTAGAGGAAGCTAGAGAGGTGTATTCATCAAATATAGACCCAGAATCATAATTCAAATTCAAAATCTGACTTTCATCATTTTGGGCCTCATGATTATCCCAAGTAGGCTCGAATCCAGATTCTAGGTTAAGGGTAAAGATTGGATCACTAGAATCTAGGCTGGGCTCTACAGGGATGTCAGAATCATTCTCGAGAATCACCTTAACAGGATAAGGTTTAAGATTTACATTCTCGAGAATGTCTGTGTTAAGCTCATCATCATAGTTGTCAGGGAAATCTAAGCTTGGTGAACCAAGTTATTGATTTTTTAGGGTTGGCTCGAAATCGGGAACACCTGTAATTGGATCCTCCCCACCCTTATTAAGATCAGGAATGTCAATTACTATGAAATTTGAATCTGAATTAATTTGGGTTGGGGGTCCACTATAACCTTGATTCTCAAACCCAGGATTTCAGAAATGTTGATCATTAGTGTTTTTCCAAGTTGTCTCATTATCCTTTGATGCGTATTTTTTATTAATGCCTTCATATAATGCATCTAGTGCTATACCACATGCCTCCATGAGATCTTGGTGTTTCTCTAAAAGTATGGGGTTTGACCAACATTCTAAATACTCATTGTCATGTAATGTCCTCAATTCGAAATATTCTCGTAAGAGATCATCCCGTGTTGAACCAAGATCATTTGGGAAAAAATCATCTGAGCATGGTTAAAAATGAATTTTGATGTGACATTAACTTGAATCTCCCTAATGGACTTGAGGATCTAGAATATTCTTCATGATGTTTGTAAGCATCCTCAATCATTCTGTCTTTGATGGTCATTTGGGACATAGGTTTCCTAATCACTTTTTCTAACATGTCAGGTTGCATTTTTGAATCAAGTGGTGGAATCAAGATTAGAAATTCCTAGGAAAATCTAATGAGGTTTCTTAGGTTAAAAACCTAATGACCTTCCTGTGTGTGCTCTACTAAAAAGATGAGGGACTGATGTTATTTGGACCCAATTAAGGTACCCAAAGATTTTTGGATGACAAAGGTAGTTTTGAGGCGGATGATACCTCTGAATCAAAAATCCACACACCCGAGAAATACCTAGGTAGCCAAGAAGGGAGGGCCCCACAAAGACCCCTACTCGATAGAGCATCCCCACAGGTTATAGGGTTTCCCCCACCTGACCTTCCTTGTCACTACAGTTCCAAGTAGATCAGAATGTACGAACTTATGACCTTAAGTCTACCAATTTTAGCCCAGTTAGTGCCTTGAATTTCACTTAATTAGAAGTTGATTTGACTTGTGACCTATTTTGGAGGTTGGTTGACCCACAAAGTAGACCAACCTCACTTGACCTACCTTAAAGATGACAGAATGAAATATAGGTCAAGACCCAGAAATCACCTTGAATGCCTCTCAGTTTATTAGGTCTAAGATTTTAGGGTTCTAGTGAAATTAGAGCCTAATTTTTAGGGTTCTTCTTGATTAGATATTTTCAAACAAGGGTATGGGTAGCACACAAATGAGGGAGGATTTCTTCTCTTTAATGCAGGCAAATGTGAACTAACACTTCAAACCCTAATGTTGGAACCCTCATATGCTCCATTCCAAGTCCAATTTGATCTTCAATTATTCTCCTTGGGCTTCAAGCAAGAAGTGTGTTAGCCCAAGGTGATTTTAGAAATTCAACATAGTCCCTAATAGGTACAAGCAATTTGGGTGGGGAATTATAAACAGAATTGCTTCAAGCTTCCATCAGATATGAAAATTTTTTTCGCAAATCAGGAAAACTTGCCTTTCAAATGAAAATTACTATGAAAATAAGGCAAATGAGTCCTAAATGATTGTTTCCTTTTTATCTTCCCAATATTAGGAGGTTGATCAGGGAAGAATAGAAAAATTACCTGCCCTGGAGTGGTTGTTTTGCATGGAAGATCTCCTCGTGATATACCTCGCAAAAATCACAAGAAATCCAATAGGGCAAGTTAGTGCTCAGATATAATCAAATAAAAATAAAGAGTAGAGGTGAATTGCGTGTTGCTTCCCAGCAATTGCGCCAAAATGCTTAAGCAAATTCGTCGTTGTTTAAGATATGTGCTGTAGTATAGGACAAATGCATTCAAACAAATACAATTTATAACTCGAATTGAAGTCTGAGGTCAAACACAAGGAGCAAGTATTGCAATTTATTCACTAATCTCAATTAATACATAAATGAACACAGGACATGAAACATAATAATGATATTCAAGGAATCAATTACTCAAAAATATATAAGTTGCGAAGCAAAAAGGAAAGAAAAATAATGGTGATTTAAATCACCAATTATTTAGATTATTAAGCATAAATCTCACTTCATCAAATTACTCAAATAATGCTACAATATCATCAACCATGCCACTTAGGTACTTAAATGTTCCAACAATACCATCATTAACCCAAATCAGACGTCGCCTTCACAGAACAGACGACTTAACTCTTTGCTTGCTAAAGTGCTTTTGCACTGTTCATCTCCCACTCTACTTTTCTTCTTTCCTTTATTCTTCTTCTACATAGAGCCTTCTCCTCCTTAGCCCTTCTTCTTTTTCCTTCACACACAAGGGGCTTCTTAGATCTCACAATGGCTAAGTGTTTTGGCCCTTTTCTCAGAGGAGCAAAAGCCCTCCTTTTCCTACGCTCTCTCTCTCTCTTTCTCCCTTTTCTCAAAATCGGGTTTATGATCGGGTATATGAGCAATCGGATCCGGCATGTTGGCCAGGCCCGCGTGCGAGGGTCACAGGCGAGGCGTGTAAGGCATGTGCACGGGGGACTCGACTCCCCATGTGTTTATGCAAAGAGGCCTGAAGACATTTACAATTTATGGGTGGTTAGAGCACCAAAATCCCACGATGTGGGACTATCATCATCGCCTTCATTCGTGTGCGGCTACGACTTGATGGTTGGAGAAATTAACGGTGCTACTACTACTATCTTGGCCGATTTAAGGCTTGAGGATGCACCTAGAGCTGAGTCGCATCACCTGGAGATGATAGCGCGGGCTATGTGGCTAGCGAACTATAGTTAGAGCCGGAGAAGGTGGTGATGACGACGGTGCTCCGACGAATACCCTGAAACATGAATACAGGAGTGAATGCCCCAATCAAAAGGTTCTGGAGTGTGGCTAGAGCACGGCGAAGATGATGGTGGTGTCCCTGTGGTGTGGGAGTGTGTGGAGTGGTCGAACGGAGGCAGAGGTGGCATGCGGATGATGGGTTTGTCGATGACATGTTTGGATGGATGAAAGGATGAAATAGGAGAGGGGTTTTATGCGGGTGGATGAGGCGAAGACTGTGGACTTGTCGGCGAGGCGTTTGGAGGTGCGTAGCATGTGGAGGACCTTGCCGGAGGTGTGGCCGGATGTGAAGATGAAGGTGGATGGTGGTTAGGTTGAGGGGTTGTTTTTGGGTTTTGAATAGTGGAAACTAACCTAGAATACTAAAAGAACCTAACTACATATTCTAAGGGGACGAAGGAGGTTGGATGGGCACCGGTTGTGGCACGCCAGTGCCGTGGAAGGTAAAGTTCTCTAGAGGAAGACGGCTAGGATAGAAGGAGGGAGACGGCGTCTATAGGTACCACAAGATTTGGATGATCATGGGGAAGAAGAATCCACCCACTATTGTCTGTGAGGGTGGACGATAAAGGTGGATGGAGGGGCTCGCCGAAGCTTGGTAAGAGAGGGACCAGAGGTAGGGAAGAAGAAGAGATTTGGCCCCAAACCTAGCTAAAGATGTAAGCTTTGCAATGTGGGTCCTTTTGTAGGTCATAGGGTTGAGCTTCAAGCTTGGAAACAAGCTTGAAAGCTTGGAAATCAGGAGCTTAGGTTTAGGAATTTCCAAGAGTTCGCATGAACTCTTGGACGATTTAGTTGTTGTAGCAAGATGAAATCACTCAAAAATAGATAAATTTATAATACTCAGAATCTAAGGAAGAATTCGAGGTCATTCACTAGGAGCAATAAAGGGTAATTCAATCTCACTAATTGCAATTTAATTAAAAATATAAGCAATTAAGACTAGAACCTTAATAAGAATAATCCATAATGATATGTAAATAAAACCAGGTAGAAGTGTGCAACAAGATTAGGGTAAAATGGTGATTTAAATCACCAAATTACCTTTTAAGTTTAAGCTTCACAAGTATTCAAATGTATGAACAATAATCTCAACTAGATATATCAATCAACTATCTCAAAAATTAGATGACAGATCTCAAAATCAGACACCTTAACTAGTAGAGGCTTCAAAGCATAGCTTCAACAGAAGAGGCAAAGAGCCTCATCTCTCTCCCCTCAGGCCTTGAATGGCAAGATGAAGCACAACACACAGAGATGCGAAGCCTCCAAATCGGATAAGTGTTGAGAGGCAGGAGAAACAAAAACCCCCCTCTCTCTTCTTTTCTTTCTTTCTTTCTTTCTTTCCCACCTAATTGGATCTTAAGGTGGGCAATCAGATCCAAATGTTGGCTAGACCCGCATGCATGACCGCGAGTGAGGCGTAAAGGCGCGAGGAGGCACGTGAAGCAGGGACCCGACCCCCAGTGACTTGGGCAATCGGGTGAAGGCACGTTTGCCTCTTGTCTCATGCGGGGGCATCTTCCACTAACGATGTGGGATTAATCCCCACAACCTTCTTCGTGAGGCAGCAGCAGATGATGGATCTCCCAATTAACGCTGGAGCTGTAGTTGAAGTCCTTAATTAAGGACCTAGAGAGGGTCCTAGAGCTCTTCCATGCCACCTAGGATGTTGAGTGGGGATGAATGCAACCTGGCAGTGTTGGATGAAGCTGGAGAAGATGGTGCGGCGACGGAGCTCCGATGAGGGTGCCTGCAATAGAAATACAGCCTATAAGCCCTAGTTAAAATGCTCAGGAGGATCGTCGGTGTGTGGCGAGTGCAATGATGGCAGTCATGTGGTGTGTGAATGTGTGAGGAGGTCTGGCGGCCTCGATGAAGGCATACGGAGGAGGATGTGTTCAGGGGCATGTTTGAGAGACCAATCCCCTCAATTTCTTGAGGGATTTTGGTGGGTGAGGGATGGCGAAGGTGTAGGGGTCGGTGGCTGGTTGTTTGGTGCAGTGGAACGAGTAGAGGCCTTCGTCAGAGCTTGGCCAAAGCGGAGAGAGATGAATGTGGTGTGGATGGTGCAGTGGTCGTGCGTGAAATCTAAGTGAGGGAAAAGAAAGTAGAGGGAGAGAGGAAGAGTTAGAGGTACTTCGGGAGAGATGTAGGGCGATGGAGAGCTCCGATCATGCCTTGACCAGAGATAGAGAAGGAGAAGAGAGTGGCGAGTCAGCGGCGAGGACGAAGATGTAGAAGTCGGTCACACTTTGGCTGGCGATGATTGTGAGGAAGAAGGGAAGCTGATTGGTTGTCCAATTTGATGGTTGGACAGTCGAAAGAGGAGGACAGAGGAGGTCGCAGGAGTGAAATTTTGACATGGTCGAAGAGGGAAGAAGAGAGGATTTCCTAAGGCAAAATTCACTAAGGAGGTGAGGCAGTCCATGAGGGTCTTTTTTAGGCCTTCAATCAAGCTCCGAAGCTTGGAAGCAAGCTTGAAAGGCTTGATTTTTCAAGAAGAAGATTGTTGGAAATCAAGGATTCGCATGAGCATCTTGGGCGGTTTTAGGATCTAGAATTAGGTTTAGTTGTTTAGGGATGACCCCATGATCATCCGTTTCAATTTTGGAAGGGATTGATCAAGAAATTAGGGAGGTATCCCTGATTGAAGCTCGACACCTTTGGGTTCACACCTGCCATCGCGGTAGGGACCCATTTGAAGAAAATGAAGATAAGTTAGGGGGCTTTTTGTATGGATTTCGAAAGTTGGGGGTATGAATGAGAGAGAAAGAGTCAGACTGAACCAAAATGCAAATTAGGTCGAAATAATCTCTGATTGAGCCCAAATTTTGGTACAAGCCTAATTTAGACTCAAGGAATCTGATGGTGAAGTACGATTTTGGTTTTAACTAAGTTTTACTAGGTAATTTGTGCAGAAACCTAAATTAGGGCCTTCTTATCTGAGATTCTATTTTAGGTCAAAATGGGTTCCAAAGGTCAAATCAAAGGTACTAAACCTTATAGAATATTTTTATATGATTTTTAGAAGGATTATGTGAATTTTATCATGACCATAACCTTAGTTAATTAAGCGGGTTTGAAATTAGGGTTTCGGATGTCCATTAATTCTTGAAATGCGTGAAAACCTATTTTTGTCTGCATGGACCCTCTTATTTGACTTTAATGCTCATCTGACCTTTAACTCATCCCTAGCCAACCCTTTGGTTCTTCTGTGTTCATGAATGCTGTTAAAATTTCAAAAATAACCCTGATTTCTTCTCTTCTTATCAAAATAGAACATTATGCATATAGGACCCTTTAATGGATACATAGGAGCTTTTATCTTTTATTCTAAACTAAAATGGGCTAGTTAGGGCCTATGATGGTGTCCCCATTGTTAGTCAAATGCCAAATCAAGTTGTCACATAATTTTTGTTATTTTTCTGCTTTTAGGATTTGACTTAGTTTAATGTCTTTTAGGGTTTTTTGTTTATGCTTTCAAGCAAGTTTGAATTCCATAATCAAATAAAAATTAAGTTGTATTGGTCAATGTAGATTTCCTTTAAAATGTGGTTCTATAAAATGAAAAAGAAACCCTAATTGATTTTAATACTTAAATAGAAATGTTACTATTAATGAATATTTTCAGGCTTTTCTTGTTAAGTAGTGGTCCAAACAGAGAAAACAACACCACTACTGGAAGGAAAATCAAATAGAAATTCCAAAAAATATTTTTTTATGATTTTAGAAATTCGTTTAATATTTTTTTGAAATTTCTTTTTGTTCTAGTGTCAAAGTCCAGAAATGATATTCGTGGGTATTTTGGACTTCTCAGTACCACCACTAGGCACTAAAAATTTTTGTGATTTTATACGTTGTTTATAATTTCACAAGGAATCTAGAAAGCTAAATTTCACAGAAATTGGATAAGTAAAAAATTCCTGAAATTTGTGGATAGTAACAAAATAATGAAATCAGAGGCGATGACCCCTCTATGGTCCACGAATTTTAGAAATTCTCTACAACTCCAAATGCTTTGAAATTTGGAACAAAAGTTTCTGGCTTGATTTGGAATCTTTGGGTGAAATTTCAAGAATTTAGGAGGGTTGTGGTGTCAGGAATCGATTTTTGAAATTCAAATAGGAGTCTAGACCGAAAATAAGAACACCAACACATAGGGTAAAGTGGTGTTAAACAAGCAAACAATGGCTTTTAAAGGTCACCACTCTACCTAATTTTTATGTTCTTGATTCTAAAAGCCTGATTTAATGTTTTTCGATAGTTTTTAAGAAAAATGATGTGACAAGAATGATGGCACTAACCTTGAATCCATGGGAAGAAAAGGAACTTCAAGATTTCGCTTCCAAAATCCTGCCTTCTTCCTGTAGTGCCTGCACACATGAGATGAAAGAAAGAGAAGGGGATGAGATCTGCATATCAAGCAAGAGAGATGAATGAATGCAAAGTCGTGCCTCCCCAGCAACGGCTTTAAAAAATGATGCAAAAAATTACGCGATTTTAAATTATGATTTTTATTGTTGTAACGCGCAATTCTGATCACTTTTAAAATTTATAAAATCGAGTACTTGGGAAAGTATACGGGTCATCCCAAGGGAGGCAGAAATGCAATTTAAACACTTTTGCTTGATATCTGGAAATCAACTTTCCTTTTAAAATTTTTTTGAATATGAAATTTTTTTGGGATTTTGAAATAATGGGCAATGACAAAATAGTGAGTGGGAAAAGACTACACTTAAATTGCTAAAGCTAACACCTAAGTGACAAAAAGTAACCTCCCTATACTCTCCCTAGGTACGTAGAGACCTAGGGTTATTAGAGAAAGGGAGTGAAAAGTGCTAGAGTAAAAGCAATTAATTAACATGCAACCAAATTATGGAATGGCAACTTTTATAAAGGAAGAAATGTTGTTTTACAAGAATGGTAGGTGAATGCTTCTACTACAAAATTTAAGAAAAGCAAGTAAAATAAAATTTCTCCCAAAGATGATGGCAAAGATAGTAGGATTCTTGCTTCAAGCTTAGCTGCTTCTGGGCTTAGAAAGAACCTTCCAAGTCCTTCCTTAGAGTTCTCCTCCAGTAGATGAAGACTCTCCTTCCTGGAAAATCCTAAATAGGGCATGCCCTACCTCCTCCAAAGGTGGAAGAATTCCACCTTAGTTTCTCCTCCAAGTGTGGATGTGTACCACCCTAAAAACCTCCTCTTGGATGTCCTTGCCTGGCTGGACCT
Source organism: Thalassia testudinum (assembly GCA_037157565.1). Lineage (NCBI taxonomy): Eukaryota > Viridiplantae > Streptophyta > Magnoliopsida > Alismatales > Hydrocharitaceae > Thalassia > Thalassia testudinum. The sequence goes on from JAZHRO010000056.1 coordinate 7,422,797, forward strand.
TTGGCTAGCAGGGGCACAAGAGAGAAGGGAAGAGGGGAAGGCACCAAGGGGACAGAGTATCCCCTTAATCTTCTTTTTCTTCTTCTTCTCCTTCTCCTCTTGGATGTGGAGTAGGGTGGATGATGGGTGGAAATATGTGAGAATAATGGAGCCAAAGGTGTAGGTAATGGTGGTGGATATTGGCTTTTTTTAGTAGGGCTAAGGGGGTAGGTATGGTTAAGGAAAGGATGGCTAAGATGGCTCATAGGGGGTGGTTAGGAGATCCTAGGGCTAGGATTTATGGCTCCAAAATGAAGGGTTACTTGGTGGTTGGCTCCATCCTTAGAGGTAACTAGGGTTTGGTGTGGTGTGTTGTAGGGTTGAGATGAAGTTGTAGGGTGGAAGGGATGGAGAGCTAGGGTTAATTGGTGCCACATGAGGAGGTGTGTTAGGTGGTTAGGTGTGGTTAGGTTAAGGTTGGTGCCAACTCTTGATGTGGTTAGAGTTAAGGTGGCGTGGAGGGTAGGTGTAGGGTTAGGATGGTGTTTTAAGTGGTGGTTATGAGATGGAGGGCTAGGTTTAGTTGGTGCCACATAGGGGGATGCATAGCTATTTTTGGCACCAACTTAGGTGGTAGTTATAAGGTGGTGAAAGGGTGGGTTAAAGTTGGCTCCAAGGGGAGCTTCTAGAATAGGGTTAGGTGCGTGGTGGAGATGAGTTTAAAAGGAGATGGATGGTGGTGATGTGAAGGGGTTTTGGAGGGAAAGTTGGTGCCACTTTTATTGTGGCTCTTGGAGGTGGTGGTGTGAAGGGATCCAAAGATGGTGGTGCCAACTATAGGTGGAGGTAGGTGATGAGAGACTCATCATGACTCCTAACTTTCCTTAATTAACTAGCTTTCCTAGTTAATTAGCTAAGAATACATTAATTACAGGGTTAATTATGCTATAGGGGTTAAATTATCAAGGACCTATAAAATAAGTTAAAAATGCTAAATTAAATATTAATTAATCTTAATAATAATTTAATTAGTAATCTAAACTCAAGTAATAACCATTTAGCTAGTTATTTAATAGTTAAACTAGCTTATTTAATATTATGACCTAAGAAGGTAATTAACCAATTTAAGTTAATCACTTAAATAAATATAGCTAAAAAGGGAAAAAACTTAATTTCAAGGCATGAATATAATATTTACCTAATTTATAATTATATATAAAAATTGAAAAGAAATAAATTAAAATAAGCCTTGAAATTCACTGTTTACGTACAGGTCCTTAGCTTTCATTTCAATTTAGTGATTTTATTCCATTCAGGTCCTTTACTTTTTATTACAAATATACCCCTGTGAGCACAGCACCGTCTTCTTCTTCTTCTTCATCATCTTCTTCTTCACTTTGGACAGCCGAAGACAGCCGGTGTCCAGACCACTTGATCACTGCTCATCTCACGTCACATAGCTAACGCCAATGACTTCCAACTTTCGCTCACATCCACCTTCACATCCGATGGCCTGGATCATCTACTAATCCTAATTAAACTAAGCTCACCGACATCGGTGACGACGCCAGTGATTTAGGACGAACCTAGACGAAATTCCATCCAGATACATCCCCCTACCCCTCCGCTACCACCTATAAATACCCCCTTACTCCTCTGATTTTCGTCGTCGACTCCCTACCCTCTTCTCCCATCATAGTCGGCGATAGGTTATTCATCCTCCACCTCCAGTGACCTCTTTCTCTTTCCTCCGATCTTCTCCGAGGATCTACACCTTCCCTCGATCTCCGTCATCCTCCGCCACATCTCTGGACAAGGCCTCGACCTCAACCTTTCTTCTTACACCGCATACGTCTTCTTCATCGAAGCTCTTCCCCAACCCTCTGATTTCATCCTTCATTATGGACTTCAACAGAGACCGTTGATTCACCTTCATCTAGGTAATGGTAGAGTAACCTTAGATTGTAGTGTAGACTAGTTTAGTTAATTAGATAGTTAGATTTAATGCAGATTAGTTTAATTTCTTTGTTTTCTTCTCCATCTATGGTGATGTCAATTCTGACCTCGTCGAACTTCGAATCATGTTTCCAACCACTTGATCATATTTCTCACCTCGCCACAATTACATTTCACCTTCTCCTTCCTCAATTCTATCATCTATGCACCTAATCCCTTTCCACCTTCACGGAGCACCTCCACAGTCTATGGTAGAGGTCTCTGACCTAATCCACACCCATTGAGGGTCCTCCACCACCACAGCTCACTTAAGGACTCTTTTCCTACTTTTAATTAGGATATTATCACCTATAGCTAAAAAGCCTAATTCACTATTAATCTGTAAGCTTACTATCAATGGTGAGCTTAGAGAAGTGATTCCACTTAATCATACACACACACACCATCGTCTTGTAGTCCTGACCATTTCCCCTCACACAATTGAATGAGTGGACTACTCTTGAATTCATACAAACTTAAGAGACATTTCCACTGTATTCTTGACAAGTTTTGCATCAGTACATCAATTGGTCAAATTGGATTGTTTCTGAGGTTCCTTGCAACCTTAGAAATCTTTTAGGATTGTTCTTGTTAAATTTCATGGAGATTTGATCTCCAATATGCTAAATCAGCTGTCACTGGAGCTTCACCAGAGCTCCGGCAAACCAAACTCAAGCCTCAACCTTTGGAACCCTATGAGAAGCTCCAGACTGCTTCTTTGAGATCATGGGATCAAGAATCAACCATTAAATTTGTGTTTTAATGAGGATTATTCTGTGTTGGACATCTTCCTCAGCTTCGGCAGAGCTAAGTAGGCAATTCCTTTAAGGGTAAGAGCTTGGATTTAGGTTCAAAAGCTCTAGAATCTTATGTAGAACTCATTTCAAACTTTGAATAGGTCTTAGAACTTCTTTACTAGTCTGCCAAACAACCCATCATCTTAGTCTAGGTGGCGAAACTTGAGAGCATTGTAGAAGCTCTCAAAACACAAATTTGAGGTGTGCAACAACTTCATAGGGTTGAAATCGACCTATTTAGGTCTTTAATTTGATCTGTGAAGCTTTGGATTTAAAAGTCAACTCTCTACCTGATTTTGGTCAAACCTAAGTACAATTTTAGGTTTAAGGGTTAAGGCTTTGACTTAATGGGTTGGTTAAATTCCTGATTTAATCTTTAATCATTTAGAACTGATTTGATTGAATTTCATTGAGTTTAAAGGGAAAATTGAGATTCTAACCAATTTGGGTTCAAACTGGAACCTAAAACATTTCAAAGCTTGATCATTGAGATTTAATGTTAAATCTTGTTCAGAACAATCATCCACAGCTAAATTAGAGCTCTTCCTGATGTTTAGCTCTCTCTGTTAGACTGATTCAACTCTGAATAAGAAGCTCTGAACTTGAGATCCGAAGCTCTTCTTGAGATGATAACTCTTTCAAATCCTGCGGAATGCATCATTGAAGCATTCTAGACCCTTAATCGAGGGAATTATCTCATTTGCAGGTCAATTGACTTGAAATTTCTCTCTGAAAGCATGTTTCAAGGCCATGGCAAAAGTGCCATGTTCTTCCTTTGAATCTCTAAATCAATCATGATCGAATCACCAAATTGGTGATCAAATTTGATAGTTGAGTTCAATAGCTTTCCATTGAGCTATTACTCGCTCAATTTAAAATTCTGTGCAACTCATAATCGTCATTTGAAGTCGCTGGTCAGAATGCAAAGCAACAAAAGGAGCGATGGTGAAAGTCCCACCTCGGAAGTGCATGAGTGCACGCCTTGGTATATTATGAAATCAGTGCCCCAGTGCTTTAGTCATCAAGCACTAGGTGCACCAAAAACCTATACCTATCTGAGCATTTGAGTGCATGTGCATGTGCGGGTGTGTGTACGCACACCTGTGTGTGCGTAGGCCCGGGTGGGCGTAACCGTGTGGGCCTGGAATGGGCCTGGTATTGTGCATGGTTAACTTGGCTAAAATTCTACCTAATAAAACTAGGTTGGGCTTCGAGTAGGGTCTGGTCCTACCCCTAGTCGGCGCTATGTATCCCCGAAAGAGGCCCAACCACCCATTATCCAAACTTTTGGTTAAGTACAAAACATGTGAGTTTGAGTTCAAAATTTGTCTAAGTGTGGAGAGATTTGAGTGCATAGTGAGAACAAAGTAAAGAGAATGGGTATGGGTTAAATAAATGAAGAAAGAGAGATAAGAGTTAAGAGGAAGAAAAGAGAAATTAAATGAGAAAGAGTTAGACAGGCATCTGATACAATAAATAGAAGTCTAATTTTTATGTTTAAGTCATCTAATTACTTAAACAAACGTCTAAAAGAGAAGAGAAGGCTGAGAGATGGCATGCTTGAGCTTTATTTTGTTAAAGACATTTGTACTAGCTTGTAAACATTTCTTTATGCCTTATATTTTTGCAAATAATTGTAAAGACATTTCTTTTCTAGTTTTTTTCATTGTAAAAATCTTTCATGTACATTTCTTTTCTATAATGGAATAGTTGCATGCTTTAATTGTTCAATTTTATGTGCAATTATTCATGTGCTTAACATATTATGTATTTAATGAAGTAATTAGTTATTTGTTAGCTTAATAATAAAAATGGTGAATTAAAATTACAATTATGTCTCCCAGTGAACGACCCAGACTCTACTAGTTAAGTGAAATAAAATCGAAAATATTAGGTTAGCTTGACCTTGTACTACAATTAACGACAATATCCTAACAAATCAAGTTAACCTAAGTATAATCTTTACGTGGTTAATTAAGTCTAATAACCTTAATTAACTATGTTGAGAATTGAACGATCATTTTAATGGCGTCGTTGCTAGGGAGGTAACCTGTAAATTATATTCGCCATTATCATTTTAAATTATTAGCTTGTAAATAGTTTCTTTCTAACTAGTATTTGTTTTGTTTTGTTTCTGTCCTCTTTCAAGGATATCTTCATAGATATTCTTAGGAGGAAGGCGGGTTTTCCTTTCGTATTTTTCTCGCATAGCCATTATTCATACCCATTGTGAGATTTCTTTTCCTTATCTTTAGCTAGTTTGTTTGTTCAATTTTAGGTTAGAAAATATAAAAATACCAAAAATACATCTTTTCTGACTTGCAGCAGCATATCACTAGGCATACACTCCTAGGAGTGCATATACCTGCTAGGATCTAGTGATTTGACTCGGGATTAGTTTTGATCTCGCATCAGCATGAAAACACATGAACAAAAATCCACGTAGATCCCTATCTTTTAACTAAAAGCAAGACCACTAATTGATTGAAAAGATATAAAAAAAGCAGTCGCATTTGTTACTACTTTCTATTATTTGAAAAGACTAACTAAAAAGAGGACTTTTTAAAACTTGTAACATTTATCTGTTTGCAGATTGCATGTGGGTTTCTCTCTAACATGTCTGTCGCATGCTATCGTGCACATAGTGGGATCACTAGAGTTACACGAGTCTCTTACTTCTAGCTCTCCTCATTGCACCTCTTAGGGCTTTGGTCGAAGATCAACAAGTCTGTCTCACTACTAGAGCCCTGAGGAGCCAGTAGTGAGTGGTTACGATTCTAGACCTTAGACCTTTGAGCTCTTGGGTACAGACATATGTAGACACGTATAGGACACGTATTTTGGATTGATAATCTAATTGTTTGTGTCCCTATATATTTTATGCATATTCCTAGGATCTTCTTTTCCTTTGAAAAGAAGAAAAACCTACTTTTTCGCACTGTATACGGGTTTTGCTTGTTGTTTCACGTAGTGGTGCGAGTGTGCCTTTGCACATTTTTGCATTTCACGGGAGGCAATCCCTAAAACTGCCTCTCGTATCTTCTTTAACAGATCTACCCAAGCCGGTTACACAGAGGCAACTAATTTCCCATCTAATTTCTCTACATTTTCCGCGTTTGATTCTATGGATCAACCGTAGAACTTGAATCCCGGTATCCCTTCTTCTTGTCAGGGGGAGATGCTGCCTTTTGATATCCATGAGGTGCTCCTGAACCAGAATCTGCAAATGCTTGAGTAGAATCATCAAATCAATCTGTTGACAGCTGCTCTTCTAAATCTTCAAAACCTACAAGCTCATCCTCATCCTCTACCTAAGGCTGGTCTTGATCCACCTGATTTTCCTCCACCTCATCCTCTACCAAGGCCTCTACTCTATGATTACTATAATTCATCCAATAAACAAGTACAGCCTAGTGTTAGGATTCTCGTTAGGGAAAACAACCCAAAGTTAAAGCCAAACATTATAGGTCTAATCCCACACTTTCACAGGTATGCATCCGAGGATCAATTTCAACACATCAAGGATCTTAAAAATCTGTCTCAAACTCTTGGACCTCGAAATCAAAATCAGGAAATCCTACTTATGAAGATGTTCTCCTTTAGTTTAAAAGATAAAGCCGCTTATTAGTACCGCACGATCGCACAACCTATCTTGACATGGGTTGGACTCGAATTTGCATTCTTGAAGAAATTCTTTCCTATAGGTCGAACCAATGCCCTTAGGTGAGCCATCACGACTTTCACTCAAAACCATGGAGAACCAATTCATGAAGAGTGGGAGCGCTTTCATGAATTGCAAAGGAAATGTTCACATCATGACATCCCTCATTAACAACTCATGCACATCTTTTACTATGGATTGCAAGAGGGTATTCACAATCTGGTCGATGCCTCTTGTGGAAGGAATTTCTTGAATCACGACAAAGAATCTGCCTCAGAACTGTTCGAAGGGATGGCAGAGAACTTGATTGACAATGAATCCATGTCACACTTCATGTGAGGAAACATGCACCAAAATCTGCATCAAAACTCGTATCATAAGGGCATTCATGAGATTGAGAATCCATCCAGTTCAAGGGATTTAGAGATTATAGCTAAGAAACTAGACAAAGTCAATATCGTACCAAAGCATCTTGATGAGGTCCGAAACACGATGAAGACTCTTACACCTCTACACGCTATGTAGAATCCTGCGCATTTACTTGTTTCGCAAATTCCCGCGAGGAGGGAATTTGTGAATAATCTGGATTTTAGAGATCCTTCTTCCTTGGGTTTTCTCCCTACTCATTCACCAACACAACAAGGGACCTTTGTCCCATCATTCCCACCTCTTTCCCTACTACCTTCTTTTGCGGAAAACATGCCATACCTTTATGATTTGCATGCCATTCAGGGATACACTAATAGATCAAATCCATATTCAAATACCTACAATCCTAGATGGCATAGCCACCCCAAGTTCTCTTGGTTTGATCATTCCCAAAGACCATAATATCTAAATCAGACTCGACAAAACCTACTTACGTTGCTGTTTAGCAACCAAATGCGAGGCCCATTTACATGAGTATGCAGAACTACTCAGAGTCGAATAGAGATATGAAGCTTGATCAGATTTTGCAAGTTTTGTAAGCTATGACTGAGAGCTAGTGATAGAATACTGAGGCTCTCACTGAAGTCCAATGGCAATGTTCAGCAGAATTGGCTGACCTTAGGGGTCAAATCATGCAGTTAGTTGAATCTCGTTTGCTAGGGCCCTTCCATCCCAGCCAGAACCATAGGTATAACCCAGGAGGTCAACATCCGACTCAGGGACAAGCCCACTTTGTGAATCAAGTTACCTTAAATTCGAATCAAAACCCACCCTCTGCACCACCCGAATATAAGTACTCGAATCAGTAGCAATCATTTTCAAATCAATCTTTGTTACCGAATCCATCATTCTAGAATCAAGCATCTACATCTTCTCCTGCTTCTTCTTCACATGTGGGTATTAACTCTGTTACAACCCATCGTGAGACTTCCACTGGGGACCCCATAGATCCATGTTTGCAATCCTAAGACCCTAGTACATCTAGAATAGCTCCTGTTTCTACACCTGTGATAGATAACTCACCTAATCCAGCTATTCGCGCTAATTCTCTTGATCAAGGAAACCCCTCAGTAGAATAGGATATCCAAGTCGCATTCCTAGAAGCATTAAAGAAATCTAGGGGAAAAAAGCAACCTATTACATTAGATGAGGATTTGATTAAGATTTTTGGACAAGTTCACATTAACATTCAACTCCTAGATGCTATTAAGCACATTCTGACTTACGTAAGATTTCTTAAGGATCTATGTACTCCTAAGCGTAAGCCGAAGAAAGGAAGCACTGTGGTACTCTTTGAGCATGTGAGCTCAATTATCCCAAGTACGCTTCCTTTAAAAAAGAAAGATCTAGGATCTCCATTTATTTCCTATATAATTGGGGACCAGTGCTTTGATAGAGCTCTCCTTGATTTAGGAGCATCCATCAACCTCATCCCATCCTCCTTGGTAGAACACTTTGAGATAGAAAACCTTAAGCCTACCAATGTGACTTTGTAATTAGCGGATAGATCTATTAAGTCACCAAAAAAAATTTTGGAGGATATCATAGTTAGAGTTCAGGACTTATATTTTCTAGTGGATTTTATTGTACCTGATATGGAAGTACCCGAACATATTAGAGATACCCCAATTATTTTAGGGAGACCCTTTTTGGCCACTGCGAAGGCCAATATAGATTGCGAGCTAGAAAGATAGAATTGAAGTTTAGGGAGAAGACACTTAAACTTGATATATTTAGAGCTTCTCGAGGATTAGATTGCAAATGGATTGAGGAGATGAAATATATTTCTATTCTTGAGGATGAGCCTAGTTCCTTAGAACAAGAAAACCCTTCTTTTGATATCATCTACCCTCAAGAAGAAATCCTGCTATCAGAATCCCCACTCAATCCAGAGGTTGAATCACACACACAACTCATCTTACCCCTCTTTGAAGTGGAAAATCCCATCCCAGACTTTGCTGTTGATTCTACTCCAAAAGTTGAACTCATACCATTGCCTGATACACTTAAATACGTCTATCTTGAACCCAATCAAACTTATCCTGTAATCATCAACTCACATCTTTTTGAATCTCAAGAATCGAAATTGATCGCAAGTTTGCAAGATCATAAGAAGGAAATTGGGTGGACTCTACACGATCTCACTGGGATTAGCCCCAACTATTGGACTCATCACATCTATGCTGAAGATGGGGCACGACCTTCCCGTGAAGCACAGCGACGACTGAGTCTGAATCTTAAGGAGGTCGTAAAAAAAGAAATCAACTGGCTAAACACTAACATTATCTATCCTATATTTGATAGCTCTTGGGTGAGTCCAATTTAAGTGGTACCTAAAAAGGCAGGACTCACCATAATCAAGACTAAATCTTGAGAAAGAATTCCCACACGAATTGCGAATTCGTGGAGGGTTTGCATCGACTATCGTAGACACAACACGATTAAAAAGAAGTACCATTTTCCTCTACCATTCATTGATCAAATCCTTGAAAAACCTACTGGTGATAAGTTATGCTTTTTGGATGGTTACTCTGGATACAACCAAGTTGCGATCCACCACGAAGATCAAGAGAAAACAACATTCACCAACCCCTTCGGTACCTTTGCTTTTTGAAGGATGCCATTTAGGCTCTACAATGCATTGATAAACACTAGTTTATCATCATTCTTATGCATTAAAACAAACCTAGCTCCTAGGATTTTACTCTGCAAATGGGTTTTTGGGTTGCATTTAGGCATAAATTAGGTTAGGCATGCATTTTACTCTTTATTGTCTTTTGATATGTTTTTGTCAGTGTTAGCGATAAACAGATTGTCAGATCCCTAGAACCCTAGCACTCAAGAAGCTAATTGGTGAAGGAGAAGCCCAAACCAGCTGGAACTCATTTATCCAGTTCACCATAGCTAGAGTCCAGCTCACTTGAACTAGGGTTAGCTCATCTTAGCTCACCTTAGCTGAATGGCAGCTCAAGAGAGCTCATCTCAGCTCATCTTAGCTCAAGTTAGCTCAGATCCAGCTTAACTTAGCTGAGTCTAGCTCATCTTAGCTCCCATCAGTTCACTGGGAGCTCTAGTTAGCTCAGCTAAGTTGATTGGAGTTCACCTCAACTCAGGACCAGCTACATCTAGCTCCACTCAACTCTATCCAGTTGAAGATGACTTTGTCTTAGCTCAGGAAGCTCAAGTTCAGCTCCCAGGGACTCAGCTTAGCTCAACTTAGTTGAGCTAAGCTACCTTAGCTACCTCAACTAGCTACGTCCTCCCCAAGAGCATTAGACCCAGCTCACCTCAGCTCATTTCTGCAAAAGCCAACTTGCTTTAGCTTGGCTTAGCAACAAGCAAGGAAATAGCTAGCTAAGCCATTTAAAGTAGCTCCATGGCACCCTCTTCAGCAGCTGCCAGCTCCAGTTCAGCTCCAAACTTCTTCTGTCCAGCTCCTCTCCTTAAACCCTAGCTCCAATTGCCTCCTCCTCTACTCTACTACTAACTAAGCTAGCTAAGCTCCAGCTCCCTTGGCCATCCACCACCCTAAAACCTTACCCAAATAGCTCCACCAAATAAGCCCACCTAAGACCACCTAAGCTAGCTCCACCTCCACTCCAAGTTGGCACCACCATCATCACTGCCTTTCACACCTCAACCACCACCAAAAGACACCTAGAAGCTAGTGCCAAAACCACCCTAACTACCCCCCTCTTTGGCGCCAACTTCACCAACAATATCCACCTTACACATACCCCTTCCAAGCCACATCCACCATCCACCTCACCCCCCTTCTAGAAGCCCTCAAGTTGGTGCCAACCCATGGCAACCTTCCATGGTTGGTGCCAGTTTTAGGTGTCCTTTGCTCACCTATAACTACCTCCCTAGCACCCCTTAGGTGGTGCCAAATCCCCTTAGCCCTAATATCACCTAACTACCCTCATCATCCCATCCTAGCCATCCATTTCAAGAGCCACCTCTACCCCCCATCCTACCCTATAAAAAGACCAACACCCACCACCATAAAGGCACCTTTGGCTACATATTTTCTACCTACATTCTACCCTATAGCCCACGGCCAAGAGAAGAAGAAGAAGAAGAAGAAGAAGAAGAAGATTAAGGGGGCACTCTGTCCCCTTGGTGCCTTCCCCTCTTCCCTTCTCTCTTGTGGCTATGCCAGGCAGTGGAGAAGCTAGGCAAGGAAGACCTTGGGAGGAGGTCTTGAGGGTGGTACACAACCACCCTTGGAGGAGAATTTAAAGGTGGTCCTCGCCACCTTTGGAGGAGTTTTTGATGGTGGAGTGTCATCCACCTTGGAGGAGCCATTCAAGGAAGGAGAAGGAGGAGGTCTTCTTTTCAAGCTAAGGAGCAGCTAGGCTTCGAGCAAGAAGACTCTCTTCTTCACCAGATTTTGCAAGAGGATTTGTATTTTTAGCATTTTTGTATTTTTAATTTTATGTAGAAGCATTCCTCTGTTGTTTTTATAGAACACAAATTCTATTAAATAAAATTGCCTTCTTTTCAGCTAATTCTTGTCGCATTTGTTTTTATCTTGTTCTAGCACTTTTTCACTCCCTCTCCCTAATTACTCTAGGCCTCCACGTGCCTAGAGTGAGCTTAGGGAGAGGTCATTCTTGTCACTCTAGGTTTAGTTCTTCGGTGTTAGTTCTTCATCAATTTTTAAGTGGGATTGCCTTATTATTCAAAACCTAAAAAAAATTATATATTGAGAAATAAAAAAGAAAGCTGATTTTCGATTTCAAGTGAGAGATGTATTTTTTAAAATGAAATTGCCTCCTTGGACGACCCTAGATACTCCACTATCTAGGTTTAGAAATTTAAAAGCAAAAGTAGATTTTCGCGTTGCAACGACATTAAAATCCCCATTTATAAAATCCTGTATTTTCGCTATCTCTTTTTGGCACCGTTGCTAGGGAGGCATGGTTTTGCATTCATTTATTTCTCTTACTTGTTAAGTGGATCTCATCCCCTTTTCTCTCTTTCTCTATTATGTGCAGGAACTACAGGAAGAAGGTGGGATTTTGGAAGCGAGAGCTAAAAGTCCCTTTTCTTCCCTAAGATTTTAGGTTGGTTCCTCTTTTCTGGTCATATAAATAATTAAAACTACCAAAATAATATTAAACTTGGCTTTCAGGACCCTAAATAACTTAATTAAGTGGAGTGTGCAAATTAAAACCCATTGTTTGCTTGTTTGCATCATTTAACGTCACTTCACTTTAAGTGTTGGTGTTCTGATTTTCGGGTCTAAACTTTTGTCTGAAATTCAAAAATTAATTCCCAACACCACAAGACTTTTAAAATCTTAAAATTTCACCCAGTGATTCCAATTCAAGAAAGGAAAATTCTTCCAAATTTCAGAACAATTGAATCTGTATAGAATTTTTAAAAATTCATGGACTACAGAGGGGTCATCTCCTCTAATCTTCCTATTTTGCTACAATCCGTGAATTTTAGGAATTTTTATACTCATCCAATTTTTGAAAATTTATCTTTCTGGAATCCTTGTGAAATTATACACATCATATAAAATCACATGAATTTTATGAGTAAGTGGTGGTACTGAAAAGTCCAAAATACCCTTGGGTATCATTTCTGGACTTTGACATCAGCATAAAGAAAAATTATAAAAAAATATCAAACAAATTCCTAAAATCACAAAAAAATAATTTTTGGAATTCTTGTTTGATTTTCCTTACAATAGTGGTGTTGTTTGCATTGTTTACTTAAATTGAAAGCTTAAAAACAAACTCATTGGTAGTAAAATTTTTGTATTAGGATTCAAGTGATTAGGGTTTTCTTTTCATAGAGACCAACAACTTAAAGGAAATTGATCTTCACCAATATAACTTGTTTTTCCTTTGTTAGTTGAATCTCAAACTTGTTTGAATACTTAAAGAGAAAAGCCCTAAAACACATTAAGCTAAAGTAAATCTTAAAAAATAGAAATACATTAGTTGTGTGACAACTTGATTTCTAATTGGAATCACCTTCCATTCCTGCATGCACCATAAAAATTGAAATAATCGGGCATTACCCAAATCAACACCCTCCACATTTCGTGTACACTTTAGTCTCCTAGACCTAACTAAAAATTGTAGCAATTCACCCCTAAGGATTCATCAACTTAGGCTTGTTATATAGGTCTTAAGTTTTCTTTAGTTAATAACAGTTCTATCATCTATATCTGGTGTCAGGCTAAGGGGCTATGTGAAATGACTAGGCACGGGTTTGCACAAGCCCCTAGGGATTTTCCTGGGAAATGCTTGGGCCCAAACCTCCCTTTATGCAACTTGGCCAGATTTGTTGGTAGAATAGGTATTCACTATTGATTTCTTATTTTCTAAGTAGATCAAGTCTTAGGTTATTTTTTTAGGGAGTCATATTTAAGTTAGGTTTAGAATTTTGTTGTTTGAGTTGCACACTTTCTCTCATTTCTCTCTCTTCCTCCCCTTCAATTCTTCCAAAAAAAGTGCATGCACGGGCGAAGGTCCCAGAACCCACAACTTGAAGGACCATCTAATTTTGCCCCCCGCACCAGAAAATCCATTTTTTCTTCCTCTTCCTCTTCCTCTTCTAACAATATGGAAAACCTGGGAAACCGACAAAAAAAATCTACTTCTGCTTCTAACCCGTCAGCCGACTCACAAGCTGACTTCTTCATCCCTAACCTCCCTCATCTGGATCAACCAAAAAATTCTGTAGGGCCATGTAGCCCTCAAATCCAAACTCAAAATACAAACTCCTTTGCCTTTATGGTTAACCATCTGGTTTGACTACAACAAAACCAAGAAAATTTGGCTAGGACTATGACGAACCTAGCCAACCAAGGGCAAAACTTGCCACCCCGTCAACAGCCTGTCGTTCCTCTTAATGATTTTTATGATCCTTCCAAATATGAGGAAAGACCTGGGGTGGTCATCGTACAAGGGGATTTTGAGAACAAACCAGCTATTCTGAACCTAATCAAGCATTTCCATGGTCTTCCAAGATGATGAGAACCTCATCATGAACCCTAACTAGCTCATTTTAACCTAATAAAGTGAACAAAAGCTCCTACATAACCTAAGGGAAGGCCTAATTCAGGGAAATTGTTAATCTGAGAATAGAACATGACACAAGGGGTAAAACTGCAATTTTACCATTGCAGTGCATCAACGAGATTTCTGAGGGTCTAAACATTGGTCAAGTGAACCTAATAAATGAAAAAGTGGGATGGTTTGGTTAGAAAAGGGTTATGACAAAAGCTAGAAATTAAATGACATTCTCTAACCATAAAACAAACCCACTTTAAGTCATAAAGTTTCAGGCAAGATAAAAATAAACTAAATCCTCTAAAATTCATGGAAAAATATCCCTTAGGATTTAGAACCTTTAATTTGGCCTTTGGAACCTGTTTTGACCTAGATTCAGGTCCATACCCAATTTTTTACCTAATTTGGGTTTTTATGCAAAATGTCTAGTCAAACGTGGTCAAACCTAAAATCTAACTTCACCATTGGATTCCTGAGGTCCAAATTAGATTTATACCAAAATTTAGACTTAAGGGAAGGTCGTCTAGACCTACTTTGCAATTTGGTCCTCAAAATTACTTTATGACCCTTAACTTTTTGAAACCCTTGTGTTTACCCCCTTAACTTTCTCGTCATTTTCTTCACTTCGGTCCTTCTGCCACACGCAGTAGCAGGCCATACCCCCAGCGACTTTGCGCGGAGGATGGCGCCTAATTTGCATGGGGAGCTGGCCCCAGATTTGAAAGGGGAGCTCCTTGTGGAGCCCCCTATAGCATGGGCTGCTCCCCATGCCCTGAAGATCGCCATACCTCTCATGCGAACATGCGAGAGGTATGGGTGTATGACCGACCATCCCTCTGGCGTGATCTTCCCGCCATGCTCGTGTGCCTCCCAGCCGGCCCTTGCCTATTTAAGGAGCGGCACACCACGCCGCATCCTTGAAGCTCGCTTTAGCCTGAGATCCCCCTCGAATTTCGTCTCCTCCCAACTCCGGCCATCCACCCAGAGCTTTCGGTGACTCTTCCTCTCCTCTATCATCACTCTGCCACAGTTCCAGTGGTAGAGCTACCTTCGTCGTCCTCCGCAGCACCGTGCCGTACCAGTGCGTGCTCTCCAACCCCCCTTCCTCGTCGCCGTCTCTTCCCCCTGGGTGCCTTCATCTCCAGCGACGATAGTACCAGTTGCTCGCCATCTCCACCTCCCCTGTTCACTCCTAACATGCCAGATAAGTTACCTTTACTCCCCTCTTCATTTCCCATCTTTCTATTTGAACTTTCGACCCCACGCAGCCACTGACCACCGCCATCTTCTCCATCTCCAACCACCCACTGGCGAGGTGCCTCCACCACTCTATACCTCCACACACCTCGCCAGATACCTCACCACCTCCACCACAGTCCACTAATCACATTTCGCCTAGCCATCGACCACCATAACCTCCCTAAACTTCCCCCGAACAAACCCACTCACACAGACTCCGATCGACCTAGGCATGCATGCCTAGGCCATTCTAAGCCACACCAACCCCCGCAGTACACTCATCATGCTTCGGCGAAGCCTCCTGAGCATTCTGACGTGGCCACGAGGCCGTTTGCGTGATTTCAAGTTCGGAGGGTCGCCGCCATTGGCGCAGCAGCAAGAAGCTTGCTTGCAGCTTCGTCCAGGTTCCCCCACTCCAGGCCAGCAGTCCCAGGTGGCGCGGAATATTTCCGTGAATAGCCCCAGGAAGCTAATTGGCACTGAAGACCATAGCTGCAGCTGCATTTGGACACGACTCCTACTGCTAGGCGCATGGCAGAGAGGTGGGAAGTTTAGTCCAACCTCAGGCGTTTTTGAGCGCCCCGCATTGCATAACTTGAAAAAGTGACAGGGGCTTGTCGCCTCAATCACACGGGGTAAGGTCCCCTTGCCTACTCACCGCCTCATCTGCTCTCACTCCTCCGCGGATCTGGCTGACCTGACCCAATACCTGTGCACACCTCGCCCACCATCGCATCCAAGTTGATTGTTCACTTTTCAAGTCGTTTGTAGTTTTATGTGGAGGAAAAATCGACTAATCAATAATTAAAAAAATCACTCGCAGAAGAGCGGGTCATATCCACAGGGAGGCAATGACGTATTTAAATTCGCACTAGTTCAAAACGTATGTTCGTAGTTAATTTCGACAAGAATCGAGCCAAATTTGCCTTCAGATTAAGGTAGAATCAAGAAAACATGCTGAAATGGCAATTTTTAACAACTAGAGGATATTTTTTGCAATGCAGATTCAATAAAATATCAATAAAAGTTGGCAATGGAAGAAAATGTAATTATTAATGGGGCACGTACTGTAGCAAAACAGTGGATTTCTTTCCCTTGGCCGTGTGCGAAGAGGAATGAACGGCTGGAGGTGTGAAGCTCGGAGGAAGTTCTTTGGACCGAGGGCTTCGCAGCGGTGATGGTGGCGAGTTGCGAGGTGGCCGGAGCCGGCCGGACGGAGCTCCGGCGAAGGTGGCTTTCGACGGTGGCTGCACCTGCTGGAGGAGGGGCAGTTGTGCGCGCGCGAAGGTTTCTGCAGGTGGTGCGCGCGGGCACTGCTATTGCGAGTGCGCGGGAGTTGAGCATGTTGAAGGTGATGCAGGTGCACGCACTGGTGGCAGCGCTGCAAGTGGCGGCGAGGGGTGCTGCAGATGGTAGGCGCAGGCATGCTGGACCAGGCGCGCGAGAGTTGAGCGCACTGAAGATTGCTGGCGGGCGCGCTGTAAGGAGAGGGCGCAGTCTTGGCAAAACAGGTGAGCGCGCTGAAGCACTGGCGAACGTGCGCCTGCTGGAGGCGGTGTATATGCATGCAGGAGAGGAATTGGTGGCCGGTGCTGCAGGGTGCGTTCGTGGAGGCAGATTTACGCAGCAGGATGTGTGCAAGGCTGCAAGGCTGTTGGCGCTGGAGGTGATGCGGGCGAGGGCTGGCGGTTGGAGCTAGAGGTGATGCGGGCAAGGGCTGGCGGTTGGCACTGGAGGTGAAGTGCAGCAAGGGTGGTTGTTGCTGCAGGCTGGAGAGGCGTTGGAAGCTTCAGACGTCCAGGAAACTTCTCGGACGTCTTAACTGACTGAGGAGTGAAATTGCAGTAGCTGCGGCGGTGGTTGTTGGTGACGACGACGAGGGAGGTGCACAGCGAGGTGCTCATGATAATGCGGACGATCTCCGGATGGCGGTGTGGCCTGTCACACCACACACCCACGGTGGTGGAGGCTGCGAATGCGCGCCTGCTGGAGGTGGTGTATACGCACGTAGGAGAGGAATTGGTGGCCGGTGTTACAGAGTGCGCGCGTGGAGGCCGATTTGCGCAACAGGATGTGCGCGAGGCTGCAAGGCGGTTGGCACTGGAGGTGATGCGGGCGAGGGCTGGCGGTTGGAGCTGGAGGTGATGCGAGCAAGGGCTGGCGATTGGCGCTGGAGGTGAAGTGCAGCAAGGGTGGTTGCTGCTGCAGGCTGGAGAGGCGTTGTAAGCTTCAGACGTCCGGGAAACTTCCCGGACATCTTAACTGATTGAGGAGTGAAATTGCAGTAGCTGCGGTGGTGGTTGTTGGTGACGACAGCAAGGGAGGTGCACGGCGAGGTGCTCACAGTAATGCGGACAATCTCCGGATGGCGGTGTGGCCTGTCACACCACACGCCCACGGTGGTGGAGGCTCGTCACCGCGGTTGAGGCCGACGGTGGTGA
The DNA here is from genome assembly GCA_037157565.1 of Thalassia testudinum. NCBI lineage: Eukaryota > Viridiplantae > Streptophyta > Magnoliopsida > Alismatales > Hydrocharitaceae > Thalassia > Thalassia testudinum. The sequence continues at coordinate 7,440,372 of JAZHRO010000056.1, forward strand.
AATGGATGAGATGAACTCTCTGCACGGTGTGGATTGTTGGGATGGAGGCCTCCTCAACTCGGCAGCCTCTCTCCTCTTTTTGTAGCTGCCTGCATGAATTTGAATGGAGAGGCGGGAGCAGATCCACCTTCTCCGCTAATCCATGAATGTAGGCTTTAGTGCGGCAGGTGGCGTTGCAGCGGCAGTAGAGCCGTTGCTGAAAGGAAGAATAATAAAAGATATTGTTAAAATATTAATGTTATTTATATACAAACCCTCAACTTTTATGTTAACTTAAATTAATACATGCAATGCACCTAATTGGTTAACTAATTAAATGAATGCAATTCTAAGTTAATTTTAAATGCATTTAAAATACGAATGCAATGCATGAATTATGTAATTAAATTAGAAATATGAATTAATCTATTTACATCCTAATTTATGCTAAATAAATGTTAGAATTAACCTAATGTCTAGGGACTTAAATACTTAAATAGCCCACAAATATGAGCTAATCAAATACCGCCATGCCTAATTTTTGCTAGTCCCTAGCAAAATTAAGCGAAACCTAGCACTCCAAATAGACTAGTCAACCCAATTGGTCTTCCTTTAGAAACATATTAAGTTCAGACTCAAGACCCAAGGTTCCCAAGTAGTTGCTAAGTTACAGACTAGGTCAGCTAAGGACGAGTTGCAAGCACAAGTTTCCCTGATTTCCGACTCTACCCTAAGGTTTATTGATCCCTGAGATTAAAGCATCCGTGCATGCGCATTGGTCTGAGTTATTTGAGTTAAAGGAAAAAGTTTTTTTTTTTGAATAATATATATATATATATATATTTTTGTTTGATTCTTCTAAATCTAACCTCAGATCAGCTATCAACACGGTCTGTGTCGGATTCATTGTCCCCATTACCATACCTCGAAGGGTGCCTGGCTTTTGATGCTTCAAGATAGCACCGCCCATAACGACCCCAAGAACTCCTGGCAATCTACACTTCGAGATAGTATCACCCATGGATTTCTTAAGCGAATTTAGGCCTATGGCAATCGGCACTTCGAGATAGGGCCGCCCATGGTACCTGAACCGCACAATGCGCTTACATGGCCCCAGTAGGATGGATATCCTAAGAGACAAGAGTTGAGGAGGTAATATGTTATCATCGCATCCTCAAGGTGAGTATATACTCCACCTCTCCTACGGCGGGAACTCTTCCAATCAAAATGTGTTTTCAAGCCTCTCCTAAGTCAAAACTAAGAGAACCGAATCTCTTTTAAGAAAGAAAGAAATTAAGTTAATTACCAGACCAAGTGTGTGAAATTTGGATGCTTGGGTTACAAGGACCCGTAAACCAAAAGGTAGAACAAGACTCCAGGTACTACCCCACCTTTTAACTCAAACCCTAGCTTCCCTTCCTTAACCTCTTGAGGAATGGTCCGCAACTTAACTCCTACTTAAGTTTTTAAGTCCACAAAGGACCCTAAAGGTCTAAAGCTAGTAGCTCATTTAGCTACTAAAGTTTGACCCTAGAATTAACTTAGTCTACCCTAGAGTTCTGATTTGCTTAAGAATGCAGGACCTAGCTAGTTAAGCTCAAAACAAATTTTTTTTTTTAATGCAAATGTATGCATGCTGTAAACAAAATGCCTCAGGTCCTCTCCCTCATGCCTGGTTCAAACAATGTCCTCATTGAAAACAAAAATAGCTAAAGGAAGATATTACCTAAGGTGGAGAATGGTAGGACCTAAGGCTCCTCAAGAGTGACTTCGTCAACCAGATGGCCATCTAAAGTTATGTAAGGTTTTAACCGTTGATCGTTGATGATAAAGGGAGTTGTTGAAGAGGAAGGATTTTTAATCTCCACAGCTCCATGTGGAAATACTTTGGTGATTATGTAAGGCCCATCCCAACGAGATTTTAACTTCCCAGGAAAAAGCTTAAGTCTAGAATTGAAAAGCTAGACTTATTGGTTGGGCTCAAAGGTCTTTTGAAGTATAAACTTATCATGCAAGACCTTAGTTCTTTCTTTATAAGCTTGAGAGGTGTCATAAGCATCATTCCTCAGCTCCTCAAGCTCACTTAATTCTAGAAGTCGTGCCTTACCTGCCTTCTCTAAATCCATGTTAACACTTCGAATAGCCCAAAGTGCCTTATATTCCAACTCAACAGGTAAATGGCACGCTTTTCCATACATAATCTGAAAGGGAGAAGTACCCAAAGGGGTCTTATAGGCCTTTTGATAAGCCCACAAAGCATCATTGAGCTTTTGGGACCAGTCTTTCCTATCAAATCTAACGGTCTTTTCCAAAATATTTTTTATCTCCCTATTTGACACTTCAACCTGGCCACTTGTCTGAGGAAGGTAAGGGGTAGCGACCTTGTGAGTCACTCCCAGACTCCTGATTAGCCGATTGAAGTGGTGGTTTGGGAAATGAGGTCCCCCATCACTTATAATAGTCTTGGGGCAGCCGAAACGGGATATGATATTGGCCTTCACAAATTTAAAAACCACAGAGTGGTCATTTGTGCGCGTAGGAATGGCCTCTATCCATTTAGAGACATAATCAATTGCCACCAAGATATATTCATAACCATGGGACGACGGGAAGGGGCCCATAAAGTCAATTCCCCACACATCAAAAATTTCAACAGATTGAATAGGATGTTGAGGCATTTCATTCCTCTTCCCAATCGTTCCAGTTCGCTGACATCTAATACAGGCCTTAACAAAATTATGAGAATACTTAAATAAGGAAGGCGACCAAAAAGCATACTGGAGAACCTTAAAAGCAATTTTCTTAGCACCAAAGCGTCCTCCACAATGAAGTTCATGGCAAAAACTCAGCACACTTTGTTGTTCCTCTTCAGGTACACAACGTCTCAATACTTGGTCTTGTCCAATTCTAAATAATTTTGGCTCTTCCCAATGAAAATATCTTGCTTGAGAAATGAATCGCTTTCTTTTCTGCTCATCCCAAGAGCCAGGAGTTTGTCCAGTGACCAAGTAATTAGTAGTGTCTGCATACCAAGGTAAAGTTGGTGTTACCGCCATTAGAGTTTCATTAGGAAATGTCTCGCGAATGTCTCCAGAAAGAGAGTCATTAAGAGGAAGGCGAGACAGGTGGTCAGCCATAATATTTTCTACTCCTTTCTTTTCACGTATTTTCAAGTTAAATTCTTGAAGGAGTAGGATCCACCTAATCAGATGTGGCTTAAAATCTTTCTTAGCAATGAGATGTTTCACTGCTGCATGATCAATAAAAATAACCACCTTAGACCCAAGCAGATAAGACCTAAACTTTTCCAGAGCAAAAACTACAGCAAGTAATTCTTTTTCAGTGACGGTGTAGTTTTGCTGAGGTTCTGTTAAAGTCTTGCTTGCATAATGCAACACATGAGGTCTTCCCTAAACCCTTTGTCCAAGGACTGCTCCCACTACATAATCTGAAGCATCACACATAAGCTCAAATGGGAGTGTCCAATCTGGAGCTTGGAGAATAGGCGTAGAGATCAAGGCCTCCTTGAGAGTTTGAAAGGCCTTGGCACACTTTGAATCAAAATTGAATGAAGATTCCTTCGCCAACAAGTCACAAAGTGGCCTAGAAATTTTACTGAAATTTTTAATAAAGCTGCTATAAAAGCCAGCATGGCCCAAAAAGGATCTAATCTGTTTGACATTCGTAGGCAATGGAAGTTTGGAAATAGAATCAATCTTGGCTTTATCTACTTCCAAACCTTGCTCGGATACAACATGCCCAAGTACAATTCCTTTCTGTACCATGAAGTGACTTTTCTCTCAGCTAAGGAGTAAACCAGTCTCCTTACATTGCTTCAACACATTCTCCAGGTGCAGGAGACACTGGTCGAAAGACGAGCCATAAATGGAGAAGTCATCCATAAACACTTCAACACACTCGTCAATCATGTTCGAAAAGATAGACATCATACACCGCTGGAAAGTTGCAGGGGCATTACTAATAGCGATTTCACGCGGTTTGTTAAAATACGTCGTTGTAACGCGTAAAATCGATCAACTCTTAAATTTATATTCCTAGATAGGGGAGTATCTAGGGTCATCCAAGAAGGCCAAATGTTTTCAATAGTGATTCTCTTGCTTGGAATACAATCTCAACTTTCTTTTTGGTATTTTTCAATATATCATTTTTTTGTTTTAAATTAAGACATGCGGAATGGTGACGGGAAGGTGATTTACACTTCAATTTAAAATACTACTTCTAAGTGGCAAGTAGAGCCTCTCCCTAAGCTCACTCTAGGCAAGTGGAGGCCTAGAATAATTAGGGAGAGGAAGTGAGGAATGCTAAAAACAAGCAAATAGAAATGCAAACAAGAAATTGCAAAGAAGGCAACTAGATAATTAAAAAAAAGTGTTTAACAAAAATGCCTAGTAGAGGAATGCTTCTACTACTAGAAAATTGACATAAAGAAAGGAAAACACAAATCCTCTAGATAGATGGTGAAGAAGAGGGCTTCTTGCTCCAAGGTTGGTGGCTCCCAATCTTGAAAAGAGTCCTTCAACTCCTTCCTTGCAGTGCTCCGCCAAGGTGATGTCCTCCAAGGCAAGCCCTAAGGGGGCGTGCCCTAAGCTTCTCTCCAAGGGTGGACGTCCACCCTAGGTCCTTCTCCCTTGCATGGCCGTCCTTCTTGAAGTGGAAGAGTCCTCCTCCTTGGCGTGGCCCAAGTTGAAGAGAGTGGGGAGAAGAAGGCACCAAAAGGGCTGGTGATGTGCCCCTTTAATCTCCTTCTCTACTCCTTCTCCTTGGGCGTAGGTATAGGTGGATGTAGGTAGAAAAATACACTAATGGAGGATCGGAATTATGTGGTGGTAGGGTAGGGTATTTATAGGATGGGAAGGGGGGTGGTTATGGTGTTTTTTTGGAGGGAAATGAAGGGGTGCTTGGTTATTTTTGGAGGAAAAAATGGGAGGGAAATGAAAAGGTGCCTTGGTTTTCCCTCCAAAACTACCTTCTAGAAGGCAATTTTGGAGGGAAAAAAATGGAGGGTGGAGATGGGTTTTGATGGTGGATGTAGGGTGGTGATGGAAGGGATAGTTGGCACCAAAATAAAGTAGGAGTAGATGGTCTTTTTGCTGGAGCTTAGGTAGTAGGGTAGTAGGGTAGTAGGTTTTGGTGCCATGGAGGTGGACTAGCTAAGTTAAATAGCTTAGCTAGCTTAGCTAGTAGGGAGTAGAGTTGGAGGCATTTGGAGCTAAGGTTTTCAGGGAGAAGAGTTGGAGGTATTTATCTTGAGCTGCACTAGAGCTGGTGGCTGCTGAAGAGAGCTAGAAGGAGCTACCTTAGCTAGCTTAGCTTACTAGTTCTTTGCTAGCTACTAAGCCAAGCTAAAGCAAGCTGGCTTCTGGTAAAAGGAGCTGAGGTGAGCTGAGTCTAATGCTCCCGGGGAGGATCAAGCTGGGTGAGGCAGCTAAGATATCTTAGCTCAACTGAGTTGAGCTAAGATGAAACCTCGGGAGCTGGACTTGAGCTTCCTAAGCTAGAATGAAGTCATCTTTAGTTGGTCGAAGTTGAGTAAAGCTGGATGTAGCTGGACCTGAGGTGGGGTGAACTCCAGTCAACTCAGCTAAGCTAGCTAGAGCTCCCTGTGGACTAATGGGAGCTGAGATGAGCTAGACTTAGCTAAGTTGAGCTGGATCTGAGCTGACCTGAGCTAGGGTGAGCTAAGATGAGCTCTCTTGAGCTGCCATTCAGCTGAGATGAGCTGAATGGAGCTAAGATGTGCTAACCCTAGTTCAAGTGAGCTGGAATCCAGCTATGGTGAGCTGGATCAAGCTGAGTTCCAGTTAGTTTAAGCTTCTTCTTCACCAATTGCCTTCCTGAGTGCTAGGGTTTTGGAGTTCTGACAATCTGCATATCCCTAACACTCACAAAAACACATTAAAAAGATAATAAAAAGTGCAATGCATGCCTAACCTAATTGATGCCTAAATGCAACCCAAAAACCCGTTTGCGGAGCAAAATCCTAAGAGCTAAGTTTGTTTTAATGCATAAAAATGATGATAAACTGGCGTTTATCAATTACATAATCCAAACGGCATACGCCTGAATGCAAAAGTACCGTAAGGACTCATGAATGTCATCTTTTCCTGGTCATCAGGAAAGACTGCCACCTGATTGTTCCCAGAATATCCATCAAGAAAGCAATAGTACTTATTCCCTGCCAATTTCTCGAGAATTTGATCAATAAAAGGCAAAGGAAAGTGATCCTTCTAGGTAGCGGTGTTCAGCTTGCGGTAATCAATACAGACCCTCCATCCAGTTGAGGGTTTAGTGACAACTTGTTCACCTTGGTCGCTGAGTTCCACAGTAAAGCCTACCTTCTTTGGCACCACATGAATGGGACTGACCTATATACTATCAGCAATGGGATATATGATCCCAGCGTCCAACCACTTCAGGATTTCCTTTTTTACCACCTCCCTCATATTAGGGTTCAGACGTCTCTGCATGTCCCTAAATGGCTTGATGGAATCATCAGTATAAATGTGGTGCACGCAGAGTGTAGAGTCTATGCCCTTAATGTCAGTAATGCTCCAAGCAATAGCTTCCTTGTGCCTAGACAGGCATTCAATCAAGGCTCCCTCCTGTGCCTCAGATAGCACAGCCGTAATGATAACGGGGAGCGTATCATTAGCACCTAGGAAAAACATACTTGAGAGTGTTAGGGAGGGGTTTCAACTCAAGGTTGGGGGCTTGTATGGTTGAGGGTTTCATAATAGATGTCCCCATCTCAGGTAGCAGATCTACCTTCGGCGGAAATGATGGGGGAAGAGACTCAGCAGAAACACCTAGCAATTCCTCAAGTTCTAGTATATCCCCTTCACATTCCTCCAAGAGATGGGAATGCTCATTTAGCATGACATGCTGAAGGGGGTCATCACATAACATTGCAGGAGTTACCTCTTCAATCAGGTCATCTATCACCTCAACTTGGGAACAATCCTCAAGTCCGGCTTGTTTGTAAGCATCAAACACATTAAGCTAGATTTTCCTGTTCCCAAGGCCTATTTTCAATGCCCCAGTATTGCAATTGATTGAAGCATGTGAAGTTGCAAGGAAGGGGCGGCCCAAAATGATGGAGGGTTTGGTTGGCTTATTGGTAGGGTCAGTGTCCAAAACTAAGAAGTCAATAGGAAAGAAGAAATCCTCCACTCTTATGAGGACATCTTCCAAAATTCCCCGTGGTGTCTTAAGTGATCGATCAGCAACTTGAAGGATTACAGGGCTAGGCTTCAGATTGCCTCCCCCAAGTTGTTCATACACATAGCTCGGAAGGATATTCACCCCCGCACCCAGATCAAGTAGAGCCTCATCAATTTGTAAGTCACCAATAACTACAGAGATGTATAGGGCTCCTGGGTCCTTAAGTTTCGGGGGTGTGCCATGTTGAACAATTGAGCTAACAGAATCAGGCAGGACAACTTTTGATTGGACCTATTTTCTAGATTGCCACTTGTTCGTGCACAGGTCCTTTAAGAAGCAGGCATAAGACGGAATCTGTTTGATAGCTTCAAGCAAAGGCAGATTAATTTGCACTTGCTTGAAAGTTTCCATAATCTCATCCGTCTTATCTTGGGCTCCAGATGAGCTAGCAGAAGTCTGCCCAGAGGTGGATAAGCTCTCTGGAAAAGGCACTCTTGATCTCTGGGTGGAAGGGTTGTCATGTCGAGAAAGGGGTGGAACGGGGGCAACTTCTTCCGGTGAGGTGATTTCAAGCGGAGAAGATTTGGGCAAGTCTTCTCTGGTTGGGGTGAAAGTCGGGGTGGATGGTTTTTTAGGGGGTGAGACTATAGGAGCATCGAGTTTGGAAATTTCTTTCCCACTCCTCAAAATAGTCACCGCCTGAACATGCTCCCTAAAGACAATCCCTTTTCCTTTAGGATTTTCCTCAGCAGCACTGGGGAGCTTCCCAGTCTTCCTCTGTCTAACGACCTCAACAAGGTGTCCAATTTATGATTTCATCTCATGTATAGCCTTGTCATGAGATTGGATGATGGCACTTTGACTTTCTTGCATAGTTTTCAACATCGCCTTCAATTCATCCATCTTAGAGGTTTTAGGTTGGGCAAAGGTTTGAGGTTGGTTCACTTGATGGTTTCGAAAGGATTGTGGTTTGTAATTCCCTGAATTTGAGACATTTCCTTGTCTCCATGAAAAGTTTGGGTGGTTCCTCCATCCCTCATTATAAGTGTTGAAGAAAGGGTCATTACAAGGTCTAGGATGGAACCCTTGAGCGGCATTCAAATCCGCTTGTACAAGCTCAGGAAATTGGGAGGCCAAGTGGCAATCCACAGTGGCGTGTGTATTGCCTTGACAAATTAAGCATTCAGAAACTTGGGATGTGGAGGTGTTAGATACGAATGAACTTGGGTTTGACATAAGCCTTTCCATGTTTTGATTCAATAATTGAATATGATAGGCTAATTTCTTGGTGTCCCCTGCCTCATTCACCTCCAACTTTCTTTGCATGAGAGTGGGCTTTCTATCCATGTAGGCAGAATTCAAGTGAATAGAATTCTCACTCAAAGTATCAAAAAGGTTCCAAGCTTCATCCTCAGTCTTAGATAGAAAGGTTCCTGCACAGGCACCATCCACAATTTGCCCATGCAAATCATTAAGTCCGGTGTAGAACCTTTCAACCAGTTGCCATTTAGGCACCTGGTAATGTGGGCAAAGTCTTAGCAAGTCGTTAAAGCGCTCCCAGGCATCATGGAATGCTTCCCCATCCTTTTGAACAAAACTCATAATTTCCCTCCTAAAGTGATTAGTTTTGCTCATGGGGAAGTACTTCTTCAAAAACTTCTTCTTTAGGGCATCCCAAGTATTAATATTATCAAGGGTGTGATACCAATACTTGGCTTTGTCCTTAAGGGAGAAGGGAAAGAGGGTCCGCATTTGAGTGTCATCACTAACACCCTACAGCTTCACCGTGGAACAGACCTTGATGAATTCCTCTATATGCCTGTAAGGGTCTTCCCTAGTAGTACCATAAAAGGAGGGCAGCAAGGATATGGTACTACTTTTGATCTCATACGGATTGTCCCCTCCAGGTCTACGTAGTGCAGGGCCAGCTTGATTGGTTGGGATGAAATATTCCTTAAGGCTCCTTTGACCGGCCATTTCTACCCTTGGAAGGTCTCTTCTTAAGATTCTTTCAGGTTCAGGATTAAACACAAGTTGTCTCCTAAGAGAACACCTACCAAGCATGCACTACAAACACAATTCAAAAGGACTTGTTCGGTCTTTACAAATTTAGGCTTTTGACTTTAGTTCAAATTGTAGGTGACAAAGCAAGTTGCTCAATCAATTATGCACTTATTGTCAACCTTTGAAATGCCTAAAAAGACCTAGTTGGAGCTTAGGTAATCTTCCCTAAATCTCAAATGGTCAAGTAAATCCAAAGACGGAAGATCGAGGGATGCAAGTAGGCCTAAGCCTTCCTTTGAAGCTGTGCTTTCGCGGTGCTTCTCAACTACCCCCAAAAATCTATGACAGGGTATTCCCCTCTTTGGATTTACAAAACCTTTGATCTCAAGTTCCGAACACTTCAGAATCCAACGGTAGGAGGGCTCTTGTCCTAGTCGTTTCAAGACTTAGGAGTGTCTAAATGAGTGCTGTGGTGCAAAAGATATAAGTGTGCATTCACCACAAAAGGATTTTGAATTTTGAATTGCACACCACGTTTGAAAATCAAATCCTTGGTTTTTTAGATGTTCCTCCTTTAATTAGTCCTTTTTCTAGAAAATATGTGACCACTTGTTAGATCGCTTCAAGACAAATTTTGTGGTCTTCAAATTAAATCCAAATGCAATGCGTGATTAAGAATAGGATGCAAAGTAAGAGAATGCGTACCTTGCTTCCAGCAATCCACAATGCGAGAATGCACGCAATGCAGAGAAGTAAATCTAGAGGTTGCTCATACAGACCTAAATGGTTCGTCCTAAGGGCAGGCAGCTTCTAGCATGTAGCTCACTTTTTTTATTATTTTTTTTAAACTACTAATGCACAAGAAAATAAAAGTAAACAATCCACAAAATAAACTAAATACCTAAATCTAAAGAATAGGGAACATGCTCCCAAAAATTTCCCAACACGGGACTAAAAAAAATCGGGGAACAAACCCCTCAAAATATACCCCAAAACAAGGGTTTCAAACCAAATGCAATGAAAAATTAAATCTAAAGTCTTAATTCTACTCTAATCAGATTAGTGACTAAATGTACAATGATGATCGTCATGTCCTTATCCTTCTCCTCCTTTTCAAAGTAGCTCGACCAATTCTCCTCTGGCGACGTCAAGGGTCGCCTCTCACGATGGCAGGTTCCTCGCACAAAATTTCTCACACAGGAAAAAAAAAAGGTCAAATCACTGTACAATTGAGAAATAATCAAAATAAAATCAGGTGAAATTATTACGTTTGTTGCCTCCCCGGCAATGGCGCCATTTTGACGAGTCGATTGTTCGCTTTTCAAGTCGTTTGTAGCTTTATGTGGTGGAAAAATTGACTAATTAATAATTAAAATAACCACTCGCAGAAGAGCAGGTCATATCCATAGGGAGGCAATGACGTATTTAAATTTACACCGGTTCAAAATGTATGTTCGTAGTTAATTTCGACAAGAATCGAGCCAAATTTGCCTTCAGATTAAGGTAGAATCAAGAAAACATGTTGAAATGGCAATTTTTAACAACTAGAGGATATTTTCTGCAACACAGATTCAATAAAATATCAATAAAAGTTGGCAATGGTAGAAAATGTAATTATTAATGGGGCATGTACTGTAACAAAATAGGCGATTTCTTCCCCTTGGCCATACACGAAGAGGAATGAACGGCCGGAGGTGTGAAGCTCGGAGGAAGTTCTTTGGACCGAGGGCTTCGCAGCGGTGGTGGTGGCGAGTCGCAAGGTGGCTGGAGCCGATCGGATGGAGCTCCGATGAAGGTGGCTTTCAACAGTGGCTGCACCTGCTGGAGGAGGGGCGGCTGTGCGCACGCGAGGGTTGCTGTAGGTGGTGCGTGTGGGCACTGCTGTTGCGGGCACGCGGGAGTTGAGCGCATTGAAGGTGATGCGGGCACATGCACTGGTGGTGGCACTGTGGGTGGCGACGGGGGGTGCTACAGACGATAGGCGCAGGAGTGCTGGAGCGGGCATGCAGGAGTTGAGTGCGCTGAAGGTTGCTGGCGGGTGCGCTGCAAGGAGCGGGCGTAGGCTTGGCGCTGCAAGTGAGCGCGCTGAAGCGCTGCGAATGCGCACCTGCTGGAGGTGGTGTATATGCACGTAGGAGAGGAATTGGTGGCCGGTGCTACAGAGTGCGCGCGTGGAGGCCGATTTGCGCAACAGGATGTGCGCGAGGCTGCAAGGCGGTTGGCACTGGAGGTGATGCGGGCGAGGGTTGGCGGTTGGAGCTGGAGGTGATGCGGGCAAGGGCTGGCGATTGGCGCTGGAGGTGAAGTGCAGCAAGGGTGGTTGCTGCTGTAGGCTGGAGAGGCGTTGGAAGCTTCAGACGTCCGGGAAACTTCCCGGACATCTTAACTGATTGAGGAGTGAAATTGCAGTAGCTGCGGTGGTGGTTGTTGGGGACGACGGCAAGGGAGGTGCACGGCGAGGTGCTCACAGTAATGCGGACAATCTCCGGATGGCGGTGTGGCCTGTCACACCACACGCCCACGGTGGTGGAGGCTCGTCATCGCGGTTGAGGCCGACGGTGGTGAAATGGATGAGATGAACTCTCTGCACGGTGTGGATTGTTGGGATGGAGGCCTCCTCAACTCGGCAGCCTCTCTCCTCTTTTTGTAGCTGCCTGCATGAATTTGAATGGAGAGGCGGGAGCAGATCCACCTTCTCCGCTAATCCATGAATGTAGGTTTTAGTGAGGCAGGTGGCGTTGCAGCAGCAACCGAGTCGTTGCTGAAAAGAAGAATAAAAGATATTGTTAAAATATTATGGTTATTTATATACAAACCCTTAACTTTTATGTTAACTTAAATTAATACATGCAATCCACCTAATTAGTTAACTAATTAAATGAATGAAATTCTAAGTTAATTCTAAATGCATTTAAAATATGAATGCAATGCATGAATTATGTAACTAAATTAGAAATATGAATTAATCTATTTACATCCTAATTTATGCTAAATAAATGTTAGAATTAACCTAATGTCTAGGCACTTAAATACTTAAATAGCCCACAAATATGGGCTAATCAGCTGACTTGACCCAATACCCGTGCACACCTCGCCTACCATTGCACGCCGGTGGGCCTGGTCCCAGGTGCGTTAACCTGACCCGTATACCCTAGCAGGCTCTGGGAGAGCGAACCCGAGAGTGAAATAGAGAGAGAGATGCAGGAGGGTAGGGGTAGGTTTTTGCCTAACTGTGCCTGAGCAGGAAAGAAGAAGCAGAAAAAGAGAAGAGGCAGAGGCTGAGGACTTAGCCGCGCTAAGAAGCAGGAGCTGAAGAGAAGGAAAGAGCCAAAGAAGAAAAGAGGAGGGAGCTGCCGCAAAGAGAAAGACCAAGTAGAAAGGAAAGAAGAGAAGAAGAAAAAGCCAAGGAAAAGAAGCAGTGCAGCAGCAGCCAAAGAAAGAAGGAAAAGAAGGCGTGCACTATAGCAAACTCCATTTAAGGCGTCTGATTCCTAGAATCAGACGTCTGAAGACAGAAGAAAGAAAAGAGAGAGAGTGAGCAAAGAAGAAACAGAGAAGATTAATTCTACTTTTATTCTCTACAATTCTTTTTTATAAAACAATACATTATTGTGAAGTGTGATTTTTATGCTTCTAAAAATCGAATTTGCTCCCTAAGTTCGACCTTGGAGTATTTTTTGAAATTTCGAGTAATAAATTGAATTAAACTGGTGACTCCTCACCAGTTTTTGGCACCGTCGCCAGGGAGCAACGGGCATTTTAGAAGCTTCAAAATCATAATTTTCAATTTTATACTGATTTAATCTCTCTTTTTGTTGTGTTGTAGGAAAAGAAGGCAAGAAAAGACAAACAACCGCACAACAACCACACCAGGGGATAAGTAACCTTCAGCCCTCTCTTAAGCCCTTCACATTCCAAAGGGGAAAAAACAAAAATAAAATCAATCTAAGGTTACCTGTCTTCCATACTTAGTAAATCATAGAGTTGCCTGTTTTTAAGTTTCAACATATCTTAATTGCATATCCACTTAAGGTAACTAGGGCTAAAACCTTCTTGCTTGAGCCCTAGTTACCCATTTCTAAGGCAACTAATTGGACCAAGTAGAGCCAACCTAGGATTCCAAGCTAGGGTTTTAGAGACACATCTTTTTCTAAACAAAGAATTGAAAATTCCAAAAGAGGTGTGCCTAAACCATTGTTTGAAAATACCTATTTAAGAGAAACCCTAAGCAATCAGGCTCTTAATTTACTTGAACACTAAAAAAAAGGACCTAAGAAGCTCTTATAGGAACAAAGAGGTGAAGTTAATCCTTTGGATCAACCAATATTTAAATTAGGTCACTTTTGCACACAAAAGGTTTAAAGTTCAAGTGAAACCCTAAGCACCTTGATCTTAATTAAAAGAGGTAGACTTAAGTGGTCAAGGTCCACATTTTGGTCTACCTAGAATCTCAGTGACAAGAGAGGTCGGGTGGGGGAAACCCTGTAACCCGTGGGGGCACTCTACCATGTAGGGGTCTTCGCGGGACTCACCTTCTCTGGCTACCCAGGTAATTCTCAGATGGACGACCTTCTGATCAAGGGGTATCATCCGCCCCGAACCTCTATAGTCACCAAACATATTTTGGGTGTCTTGATTGGGTCCAACACGTTCTAACCTCATCCAGTCTATCAGTGCATGTTTGGTAGGAGGTCCTTGAAACCTCCTCTAGAAATCCACTCTCCCCGAGGCCAAGCCTCGGCACCCTTATTTGTGCAACAACCCCTCCACATAGACCTTTCTTCTGATTCTGAACCTAATTCTCCTTCTTCTTCCATCATGGCACAACCTATTGAAGAAGAGAATAATCTTGAGCACCAACTCCAGCGTCTTAATGACCTCTTCCAGAATTTCATGAACCCACCGTAGCGCCCCATGATGCGAGTTCGCTATAATTCCGTTGCGGTGGCAATCGAACCTTGAGTCTATATCCCGACTGGAGGTCCTGATTCTGAATTGAAGCTCAATATGATTCATGCCATACCGAAGTTCTATGGGCTTAACTCCGAGGATCCATTCCAGCACATCAAACAGCTTAAGCATCTGGCCCAGACTTTCGGGTTAGATGCGCAAAATCAGGATATCTTACTCATGAAGATGTTCTCTTTCTCCCTTATGGACAAGGCAGCTCATTGGTATCAGACACAGACCCGTCCGATCAACACTTGGGATGAACTTCAGTCTGAGTTTTTGAAGAAGTTCTTTCCCGTTGGTCGGACAAACACTTTACGCCATCAGATTGCTCACTTCACCCAGTAGACGGGAGAATCTCTTCATGAGGCATGGGATCGATTCCTGGATCTCATGAGGAAGTGCCCCCATCACGGAGTTCCTAAATGGGATCAAGTCCGGTCTTTTTACCAGGGACTCCGTGAAGATATTAGATTGTTCGTCAATGCAACTTGCGGAGGGAATATCATGGGTCAACATGAGGATACCGTGTGGGAGATTCTCGAGAATATGTGTGAGAACTCCATCAACAATAACTCCATGGGTTTATTCGACCGGACGAATACCCATGCATCGACGAATCTTAGGGGAGCACATGAGACGCAGGGCCTGTCTGCATCTGTCAACTTGGAACTGATGGCCAGTCGGTTGGACAAGGTCTCTATTATCGAGAAGAATGTGGATGAGCTGACTTAGCACTTGCAGCGAGCCACCTTTGTGCAGAACTCCTTCACACAGTTACCTCCCGCAAGGGAAACTATGCAAAATATCTTCCACCGATCTTCTTCTGGGATGGACCCATATCCACCCCCATCTGACTCTAGGACCGGAGGGACCTTTGATCCTTTCTATTCTTGTCGGGGGAACTCTACTCCCCCATTCTCCGACTTTCCTATGGCTCCTCAGACCTGTGAGGACCTCAACACCATCCAGAATGACCCATTTTCCAACACCTACAACCCTGCATGGTGAAATCATCCCAATTTCTTGTGGGTGGGAAACTCTAGAACCTAAAGACCACCTTATCAACCTCGTCCACAAGCCCCTCGTCCTTATCAGCCACCTCAGCCTTGGCCCAACCCCACCTATCCATCCAGGCCCAACCAAGACCAAATGTCCCTCATCCTTCAAACCCTGGCTGACATTGAAAGAATGAATGCGGCTATTCAAAAATAGCACAAGGATGAGATCACAGAGGTCCGCAACCAACTCACCCAGATGGAAAATTCCTGCCAACCGGGCACTCTTCCTTCACAACCTTTGCCAAACCCTAATAAACCGAACCCAGGCCAAGCACACTTGATTTACCAGGCCCCTTTTGTTCCATCACTTGATTGGATGGAAGCATCAACCTCCTATGCGGGTTATCAACAGCAGCAACCCATCTTACCAACCCCCAACCAGAACCAGGCAAGATTAAATTCTGTAACAACCCGTAGTGGTAAAGCAACCCAAGACCCACCTTATCCAGACCAGTCCTAGCCTGGTAGTGACCCAAGCCCTAGGATAGTTATCCAGGATGTCCCTATCCCTATCCCAGATCAAAAACCTGGACCTATTCTAAAGGAACCAGCCAAGGTTCCATTTCCTGAGGCCTTGACCAAGGGAAAGAGGACAACTAAACCCGTGGCTCCTGAGGAGGACCTGATCAAGCTCTTTAAGCAAGTCCAAATAAACATCCCCTTGATGGATGCAATTCGCCACGTATTGGCTTATGCACAATTCTTGAAAAACTTGTGTATACCCCAATGTAAGCCGCGAACCAAGAGTGGGAGTTCGATTGTACTATCAGAGCAAGCTAGCTCTGTGATCTTGAGTAAACTCCCACCCAAGGCAAAAGACCTAGGCACTCCCTTGATTTCATGTAAGATTGGTGAAACCCAGTATGATAGAGCATTATTAGACCTAGGTGCCTCCATAAACCTAATACCCACATCCCTGCTTAACCACCTTGAAGAATCCAAGCTTAAATTGACTGAGGTGACATTACAGTTAGCTGATCGATCCATTAAGTTACCTAAAGGAGTTCTCGAGGATGTTATTGTTAGGGTGCGGGATTTCTACTTCCTAGTAGATTTTATAGTTCTAGACATGGATGCACCCGAGAACCCAAGGGATACACCAATTATACTAGGGAGACCTTATTTGGCCACTGCTAGGGCCAACATAAGTTGTGAAGAGGGCCAAATAGAGCTGAAATTTGGAAACCAAACCCTTAAGATTGATATCTTTAAGGCCCAACAAGGGATTAATTGCGGTGTGGTAGAACAAATATGTGATATCAGAACCATGGTTGATGAACTGCAGTTTGAGGACAACCTGATTATCCCCAATCAACCACAAGAAGATCAACACCCGCAATTGGAGGAGTCTGAACTTGATCTAGGCAAACCCATAGCTTCTACCCTTATTCCTCACACACACTCTGAACCACCCGCTGCTGCTGATAATCCCATTTTGGAACTCAAACCCCTTCCCGATCATCTGAAATATGTCTTTTTGGGTTCCAATCAGACACTTCCTGTGATTATAAACTCTAGACTCACCCCTGATCAGGAATCCTGCCTGATTACTATTCTCCAGCAACATCGTAGAGCCATTAGTTGGACTCTCGATGATTTGACTGGAATAAGTCCCTCTTATTGCACACACCACATCTATTCAGAAGAAGGCTCACGCCCTTCACGTGAGATGCAGAGACGTTTAAACCCTAATCTGCAGGAGGTCATGAAAAAGGAGATCATTAGTTGGTTGGATGCAGGGATCATCTACCCAATCTCTGACAGTCACTAGGTGAGCTCAATCCAGGTGGTGCCTAAGAAGGCATGGCTCACCACCATCACGACTGAAACCGGAGAGGTCATACCTACCCGTATAGCCAATTCTTGGAGAGTCTTCATTGATTACTGAAGACTCAATTCCTCCATAAAGAAGGATCATTTCCCACTACCGTTTATTGATCAAATCCTCAAAAAACTAGCGGGAAATAGATTCTTCTGCTTTCTGGTCGGGTACTCCGATTACAACCAAGTGGTGATCCATCCAGAAGACCAAGAGAAGACCATGTTCACCTACCTCTTCGGGACATACGCATTCCGAAGGATGCCTTTCGGTCTTTGCAATGCACCCATGACTTTTCAGCGGTGCATGCTTGCCATATTCTCTGATATGGTAGGTGATTATCTGGAAGTCTTCATGGATGACTTCTCAGTATTTGGGGCATCATTTGATGATTGCCTCCAGCACTTGGTTCATATACTCAGGCGATGCATTGATGTAAATCTGGTTCTTTCCTGGGAAAAGAGCCACTTTATGGTGCCTGAGGGGATCGTCCTGGGACATTTGAATTATGAGAGGGGTATCCAAGTGGATCGAGCCAAGGTTAACCTGATTTCCAAACTCCTTATGCCTAGCTCGATGAGGGACATCCGATCTTTTCTGGGGCACGTCGGTTTTTACCATCAATTCATCCCTAATTTCTTGAAAATCGCACGCCCCCTAACCACTCTTCTCTCGAAGGATGTTCCTTTTGAAATTTCCAAGGAATGCACTCAAGCTTTTGAGATCCTTCGTGACCGAGTTACCCAAGCCTCGATCCTACAGTCCCCTAATTGGTCTTAACCCTTTGAGATCATGTGCGATGCATCTAACTTCGCTGTAGGAGCAGTTCTGGGGCAAAAGATTGACGGGAAACCTGTGGTCATCTACTACGCTAGTAAGACACTTGACGAGGCTCACGTAACTACACGGTTACGGAGAAAGAGCTGCTAGCTGTAGTATTTGCCCTTGAAAAATTCAGGTCAACTCAGATCACACAGGTGTGAGGCATCTCCTTGCGAAGAAGGATGCGGAACCTCGATTAATCCGATGGATCTTACCGTTGCAAGAATTTGATCTTGAGATTCGTGACAAAGCAAGAAGACAAAACGTGGTAGCTGACCACTTGTCCCACCTTTCTTCTGAGATCATTGACCCTTCTGGACCCATCATAGAGCATTTTCCTGATGAGCACCTCTTGACTATTGGTACAAGGCTTCCATGGTTTGCTGATATAGTAAACTATTTGGCATCACATCAGATTCCGTCTGATTGGCATAAGGCCAAGAAAGATAAATTACACTCTGATGCCAAGTATTACATTTGGGAAGACCCATACTTATTTCGCATAGGTGCTGACCAAATTATCCGACGATGTGTCCCAGAGGTTGAAATCAATGACATACTTTCTTTCTGCCATGACCAAGCATGCGGTGGCCATTTTTTTGGGCATAAAACCGCATCGAAAATCCTTTAGTGTGGCTTTTACTGGCCCACTATCTTCAAGGACGCATACAATCACTGTAAGGCATGCAGCCGTTGCCAAACTTTGGGCAACATGAGCCATCGCGACATGATGAGTTTACAGTCGATTCTCGTATGCAAGATTTTTGATATTTGGGGGATCGATTTTATGGGCCCCTTCCCTATCTTGGATGGCTTTGAGTACATTTTACTCATTGTTGACTACGTGTCCAAATGGATTGAAGCCATTCCGACTCGAACCAGTGATCACAAGATCATTATCAAATTCATTCACCAGAATATCTTCTCATGGTTCGGGATTCCGCGAGCAATCATTTCTGATGGAGGGACCCATTTCACAATGCTCAGTTCAGGTCATTGATGACCAAATATGGGGTGTCACACCGAATCTCTACTCCTTATCACCCCCAGAATAATGGTCTAGCCGAGCTATCAAATCGGGAGATCAAGAAAATTCTTCAGGTTATTATTCGACTTGACAGGAAGGACTGGTCATCCCGATTTCCAGAAGCTTTGTGGGCTTATAGGACCGCCCACAAGACCCAATTAGGCATGTCTCCTTTCAGACTAGTGTATGGGAAGGCATGTCACCTCCCTGTCGAACTGGAGCAAAAAGCCTATTGGGCGGTACGGAGTTGTAACCTAGATCTTTCTAAGGCTGGAACCCATAGAAAGCTTCAAATAAGTGAGATTGATGAATTACGCCTCGATGCGTATGAAAACTCGCGAATCTACAAAGAGCGGGTTAAAGCCTTTCATGACAAGCACATTTCTAGAAAGATCTTTCACCTCGGTCAGAAGGTCCTACTCTTCGATGCCCGACTAAAACTGTTCCTTGGAAAACTGCGATCCAAGTGGATCGGACCATATCTTGTCCGACAAATCTTTGGAAATGGAGCTGTTGAGATCAGTACACTCAACCACAATTCCGAACCCTTCGTTATGAACGGTCAGAGACTCAAACCATTCATTGATGTGACCAATACAGATTTTTCCGAGTCATCCTTTATCCTCCATTCTCCTTGAGCTCATTGCGCCCAGCCGATGGCGTAAAACCCAGCGCTTAACGGGAGGCAACTCATCATTCTTTTGAAAACCCGAAACCTTTGCTGACATTTCTTTGCACTTTAGGTTCATCCTTTAGGACAGTCGACTTCACCTCAGGTACTCGTACATGAAATTAGAAATCGTCCGCAACAGTCACCTCGACCCATCCACTCACCCAACACCTGTCCTAATGTATGAACCAAGCTGAATAAAAACCCACCTAATTTACAATGACATTGCAAATCTTAGGCATGGGAGGATATGAAAGTGCAATGAAAACTCATAATAAGAAAAGGTTTCAACAAAAAAATCACATATG
Source organism: Thalassia testudinum (assembly GCA_037157565.1). Classification (NCBI taxonomy): domain Eukaryota; kingdom Viridiplantae; phylum Streptophyta; class Magnoliopsida; order Alismatales; family Hydrocharitaceae; genus Thalassia; species Thalassia testudinum. Next base: position 7,460,194 of record JAZHRO010000056.1, read on the forward strand.
TCAAAAACTCCAAAAAAATTAAAAGATTTTTTGAAAAAGAACAAAAAAATGGGAGGGAAGAAATTTTTTGAGCTTTGCAAATGGAGGAAAAGAGCAAAATGCTAAAAAGGAGTACAAAATGAAAAAGAATGAGATAGTCATTAGTAAGAAATTAAGGAATTAACCAAAGTTCTAGACCACATTAAACAAAAGTAAAGAGAAAGTGCTAAAGAAACACAAAAAGATTAGTAAGAACGCTAACCTTAGGCCTTCTTGGCTAGACTCTTAGTACCCGTTAAGATCTAGATATTCCTCAAGAGGTTGAGGAAAATGAAAAGCTTCAGTATTAGGCCTAAGGCTTAGGGAGTATTCGGCCTCATTAACTGACCTTCGGTTTACGGGACTCAGTAACCTAAGCACCCCAATTCACACACAGTCTGGTTCAGTGAGCATAACTATCAAAATCACGTAGAAGCGTTTCTAATGTTCTGAAAATGCCACCTAGATTAGGAGCGGCCGATCAACACAAGTTGATTTGGATGAGTTCCCAGTGTGGAGAGGTGGAAAATTTCCCTCGAAGATGCATAACAACATATCATCTCCTCGGTGCTTGTCTCTTAGGATATTTACATATCCTACCGGGGGCATATAAGCACTCTGTTGGTTCAGATACCATGGATGTCATTATCACGAAATGTCAATTGCCAGGGTCTGAATTCAGCTACGGAACGCCATGGGCAGGATTATCTCGAAATCTCGAAAACCAGGGTTCTGGGGGTTACCATGGGCGATGCTATCTTAAAGCATCGATTGGTAGGGACCTTTAAGGATTGATGATAGGGACAAGGAATCCAATACAAACCGTGTTGTGAAGCTAATCCTAAGCTAGAATTAAAAAGAAAAGAGAGAGAAAACTCTCCAAACAAATAAACCCTCTGTTTCTCTCTTACAAATAAAATTGCAAATTGATAGCTTGCATGCCTTCATGACTGGATTTAGTTGATAGCTTGACCCCATAAAAATAAAAGTAAGGAGAAAGCTACCGATCATAAAGATATACCTTTAGGCAGAACTCTCCTTTTAAGGTTACCTAAAGGTGTAGAAAGCTGAAGTCCGTTCTAATTGCCGATCAATGAGTTTATCATATTCACAATAAGATGCTTAGAACTTAAGGTTCTCATCAAATCTTGGGTGAATTGAATGGTCATAGAAAGCCACTCCTTAACCCTAAACTCAAAAATACAAAAAAATTAGAAAAGAAGAAAAAGAGAAAAAGAAATTTTTCTTTGAATAAGGCGAGGGCTTGAGGCGATTTGCATTTTGGCAGATACCCGGGTGTTGTTGAGTCTTTGAAAGTTCAGATTCTAAGTAAAAATTTTCTTAATATTGAAAATAAATTATGCCCAAATAATCCAACCAAATTCTTTTATTAATAGCATGTAGTTTTTGCTAGGGATTAGCAAAAGATAGGCATGGGGGTGTGATGTAAACATGTTCATATTACATAAAATGTCTATTTATGTGTGTTCTTAAGCATAAAATTGCATTACATACTATAAATATTGCATAACATGTATCATCTTGCATTTAGATTAGCCTGAATAAAATGTAGGTTAATTGTCTCCTTTTATGGTCAGGGATAGGATGACTTTTTATTGGGACCTCAGATCAAAGATCCAACCATACGGATCTGATCAGGGCGACGATTAGAATTCAACGACTCCAAGATAGCCCTAATCGGATATCCGTAGCATTAGATAGAGATTGAGGAACCTTAGAAGATCAAGGGCCAAGATTGTGTTAATCCGCACTTCAGACGACAAATCCAACCGCACAGATGAGTTCGGATCAACGATCGCATCCTAACAGCACGAAAATCGATCCAATCCGATACCCGTGGCACCATCTACATCACTTAGAAGATGGACGGCCAAGATGGCACCACGTGGCACCATCTTAGCCGCCCAACTGGCCGCACGCACCTGCTGAAGCTCTTATGGCCAGCACTTCTCCGTCGTTGGATCAAGATCCAACAGTTGTGAGGTATGTGCACTTGAGTTGTGCGCTTGACACAAATGCGCTCGTAGCGCATTGGTCAAGTGCCTTAACGAGGTGAGGAGGCGCAGGATCGAGCCCCCGCACGCCTCAAATTGGAGCGGGCACGCAGGCGCGATCAGCCACGCGATGAAGATCCAATGGCGCCATGTGGTTGATAGCGCCCACGTGCTATCTGACACCCTGCGTGATGTGGGATCTCATGCTCAACTTGCGCGATTGAGGCGCGGCGAGGAGAGCTCTCAGCCCTACGATCTCACGATCGGATGGCCAAGATCTAATGGACGTGGGGCGTGCGTTGAGGCGCGGGAGGCGAGCGGGCACGCAAGTGCCGCCCACGAAGGCCACGTTCAGGCCTTTAGTGATGGATTTATCCGTCACTAAAGGTCCTGAATTAATGATTTTCAAAATGTAATGACCAAAATGTCCTCACTTCTTGCAATTATAAAAGAAGACCCCCTCCATACGAATTTCTCATACCTTCTCTTCTCTCACCCCTTCCAAAGCTCTAAGAGCTTGTCCCAAACCTAGGATGCTTCTCTAGAGTAAAAATCTTAATTTTTCCACCTTCGTCCCCTTCGTGGAGCATCATGTGGTTGTCATCTCTGCATTCGAGAAGTGGATCCTGCGATGACCACGACGTGTTGCTTCATTCCCGTTCTTCCAGCTTCATCCTTCTTCTTCCTGCTCCGTTCCCTGTCTTCCAGGCATCGTCCCATTTGGCTTGTCCTCCAAGTGATCGTCGAGGAGGATATCTCTCTCTCCATTCTTTTTCCTGCTTTCTAAAGTAGATTTACTGCTTTCTAGTGTAATCATTTCCCTCTTTCTAGTCGTAATGAGTAGTGTAATGAATAATTTCTGATAATGAAATCCATGTCTATTCTACATCCCTTTTGCTTTTATTTGTAATATTCTCTCTCGCTCTCTTCTATTTATTATTTGTTAAATAGTTTTTAATCAGCTATTCTATTTCGTGACAAATAAAACAAATGCGTATTTTTAATTAAATGTTCACCTCCCTAAGTTCGACCCGGGATTTCTATTCTGGTATAAATTGTATTTGTTGAACCCGAGTTCTTCGCTTTTCAAACTACAATGACAGGTTTTCAAAACCAAATTCGATAGCGTAGTACTTCAACGTTTCAATAGAATGCTATCTTCTATGGTCTTCCAAAAGAAGAATTCAATCATGCATGTCTCTGCCTGCAAAACCACATATGAAATCTGGAACATACTTGAAGTCACTCATAAAGGGACTTCAAAGGTGAAGGAGACAGAGTCAATCTCCTCACGCAAAAGTATGAGCATTTCCATATAAAGAAAGGAGAGACCATCAAGGAGATGTATACAAGGTTTACGGACATCAGCAACTCCTTGAGAAACCTAAATTAGACAATCACAAATGAAGCCCTAGTTCACCAAATGCTCAGATCTCTCACTAGTGATTATGATTGTGATCCAAGAATCAAACGATCTCTCAGTACTCCAATTTGATGATCTCATAGGAAGCTTAATGGCCTATGAAGTTCAACTCAAGCACATGAAGGAACACAAAGGAGAAGGCAAGAAGAAGAAAGACCTCGCTCTAAAAGTCAACAATGAGCCCAAAGAATCAGAAGATGAAGATAAGGAAGATATAGTCTTACTCTCCAAAAAATTCAAAAGTTTCTTGAAGAACAAGAAGAGTCAGAAGAAGAAAAAGGAAGAACCACAAGAAAGTCAAGTCATCTACTACAACTGTAAGAAGAAAGGGCATATGAGAAAAGAATGCCCTCAACTCAAAAGAGTAAGAAAAAGAAGGTTCGAAAATTTCATAAGCATGAAGCAAAGAAGAAGGCCATTCAAGTCACCTGGGATGGCAGTGACACTAGCTCATAAGAAAGTGAAGACACATCAAGTAAAGAAGCACTCTACGGTCTAATGGCAATCAAAGATGACGTATCTTCTTTCACTTTTGATGAACTCTTAAAATCCTTTTATGAGCTGCATGATTTAGCTAGAGCACTTAAAGTAGCTAATAAAGAACTAACAAAAGATTTTGATAAAGAAACTAAGTTAAAACATAAATTAAAGTCATTGAATCAACAACTTTCACAAGAAATCACCACTCTTAAAACTCAAGTAGACTCACTTCAAGTAGAGTTAGAAAACTGAAACAAAAGTCCATTACTCCTATAAATGACTTAGCAAAATTTATTGAAGGTAAAACCAACCTAGAAAAAACATTAGGCACATAAACCCAAATCACAACAAAATTTGGGTTAGGTTATATTCCTAAAAATGATCATGAAGCCTCTACTTCACAAATCAACACACTAAAATCTTTTAACCCTAAGGTCAAGAATAGGCTCACGCTAAAACAGGCACCTACTAATAAACCTGGACCTAAAAGAAAATGGGTACCAAGAAAAGATCTACAATCATGTTTTGTAGGAAACTAGTATCAAGGACTAATAAAGTACTAAGATTGGATCTATCATCAAAAAGATGGACATTTTTTTGCTATAGGAAGAAACACTGGACCTCACAGACGTAAATCAATGACATATTCAAGGAAAAGGAAGATGGGTTATGGACAACGATTGTTCAAAGCAAATGGCAAGAGAAGAAGGCCTATTCCTCAACCCCAACTGCAAGGAAGGTGGTTCAGTCACTTTTGGCAACAACCACAAGGGCCATATTATTGGTATTGGCCAAATTGGTAACTCTAAAATCTCCTTTGATAATTTTCGTAAAAGGCTTAAAACACAACTTAGTGTAAGTCAGATTTGTGATAAAAGTTATAAAGTTGCTTTCACCTCAGAAGGTTTCAAACTTAGGATAAGAAATCAAAGGAAATCCTTTTGATCCGCGATAGATCAAAAGATATCTACACTATTGACTTTTTTAAATGCAACAATCTTAATTGCCTAGTTGCATTGAATGATGAGTCAATACTCGACTCGGTCATGTTCACATGTGGAATATAAACAAGCTTGTAAAACATGACTTAGAAAACATCACGTACGAGGTTTAAGATTTCCTTTAGAAAGAAAAACCTCTACACCTCTTGTAAATTTGGAAAACTTCATAAAACATGGTTGATAGGTCTACTTTAGTGAGTTATAATTAAGCCTAAGTACATTATTATTTAGAGAAAAATTTAATTTAGAGTATGCAATACATTGATAAAATTATTTAAACACATAAATTATTGTTCTTACATTTTTATTTAATAGAAGTGCTCATATTATATTTATGTACTAATACATTTATGTATATATATTATTTTACACGAATAAATTAGGAATATTAATTTTGATATCTTAGATCTTTATAAAAGAATAAAAAATAAAAGAAAGAAGGAAAGGAGGAGAGAAATTTTCAAATCTCTATTTTTGGAACCTCTGATTGCCTCATATTTTTCCTTTGACGATCGTGTCTCTTCTTTCCTTTCAATTCCTCTGAATCAGATATCAGGGATCCCCCTTCCTTATTTGACAAATATATATATATATATATATATATATATATATATATATATACCCACCGCCCTCATTTATTTCCTCTCTTCAAATGCCCAGAGGACAGGCCCCTCTCCCCCAATATTTTTCCCTGCACACAGAACCCTTCCTGCCGGGGGTTTTCCCTCTCGCCCCTTTCGTCATCTTTCCCTGCTCGACCTCCACCTCCTGAGACCCACGCACACATCACCCCTCGTCAACCCCTGATCCACGCTCTCCACCTTTCTCCTTCGACCTGGATAGCAGCGACCATCCTCGACAGCCCCGCGATTCCTTCAGCCACCTCCACGACTACACGGCCATCGCCGCCCCTCGCGACCGCGCCCTCCTCTTGGTGACGACCACCGTGCTTCTCCTCAGCCTCCGTCCTCACGACCGCGTGCCAACGACTTCACAACCGCAAGCCTCCCCACACGCCCGCTCTTCCTCGGCCTCCTTCCCGCGAGCTTCCGTGCGACTTCCTCGACGCCCGACGACCGCGAGCTTCTCACCGCAACCACGACACCGTGCTCTCCTCACCGCTCGTGCCATCAGCAGCAAGGACCTTCGACCGCGACAACCACCGCTACAACCCACAGGGTGACAACGCGTGGCTTGCACCGTGACCATCACCGCAACGCTCCTCTGCCTCGACATCAAGCCCCCGACTGCAACCACCACCGCGTGTCCTCTTCTTCCCTTCTCCTTCTCCGTCTTCGTCTTCTTCTTCTTGTTCTTCTTCCTCTTCTTTCTCTGTTTCTCCTTCAAGCAGAACCCATCAACGCTACGTTCTCCGTGCACCTTCCCGACCATCGGCCATCCCACTCACACCGCCATCAGTCACAGTGCGGTCAGCGCATGCTCGCCGTTGCATCCACGTCGTCGACGTCGCCTACAAGCAACTACATCGCCGCCCAAATGAACCCATCATCTCCGGCCACTTCCTCACATCCGATCACCTCTGGCTACCGCAGTCCACGCCGCAGCCACCAACACGACGGCCATGAGCTGGCCGACCGCCATCGTCCTTCTCGCCAGCTGCTGGTGCTCTTCCACGCGCGAGCGACATCCTTTACGAGGTTACCCTGTTTTTGCACGGTAGTGGGCATATTAATCGCAATAAGTGGATTGAAGTGGATGAGTTAAAACGTTGATGGTAAGTTTATCTTTACTCTCATGCCCCTCTCTTATCTCACTTCTTTATTTATGCCCTCTCTCGATATTTCTATGTCTAACAAAGCACTCCATGGATTTACAGACATGTTCGAACAATATTTGAGAGCTTATTAGGTTCTTACTCCATGTGGATACAACTTAATTTGTCGTGATTAATTTTCACTGGTAAATATTTTGTTTGAGATTTTTCCACCACATGAACTACAAGGACGATATTATTCCTTTCCTGAGACTATCTGTTTCAAGCAAAAATTCCTGATCAATGGTTAGTAGTACTTCCAAGTCACTTGAGTTGATCCACGTAGATCTCTTAGGACCAACCAAGTTCGAAAGTATAAATAGGTGCAGATATTATCTTATCATTATTGATGACTTTTCTCGATTCACTCGGGCATTGTTCTTAATATTCTACATTTAAGGAATTTAGAAAGCTAGCCAAAAAAGTTTAAACTGAAATTGACCTATCCATCATTAGGATTAAGAGTGATTATGGAGGAGAATTTGAAAATCAAAATTTTCAAGATTTCTACTCTACTTATAGAATAAAACAAGAATTTTCTTTTCCAAGAGCAACTCCTCAAAATGGTGTTAACACAACAATAGTTTTTACCTACATCGATGGTCAAAAATCGTTGGTGTAGATCCAAAAGACCGTCGCTATAGCTACAAAGACATATTCCGATGGTTAGCTTTGGTGTTCTCTTAAGAGGCGTCAATGTTGCTCTTGATTCTACAGCGACGGTCAACTTTTCAAAGGATGTTCAATTTGGCTTTTCCACCAATGGTGACGGTTTTATCTGTCAGTATAGGCTAAGACCAACAATTCTATCAATATAAAACATCGGCAATACCGTTGCTATAGTTAAGAACTCCATCTTTAAATTAATATCTAATAATAGCAAAAAATGTAACCATAGAGATAAAGTTTTGATGAGCACAAATAACATCATTTTTTTTTTGTAAGGGTGATCATTGTCATAGCTTCTTAATATGCTAATATACAAATGTATTATTAGGTATCGTTGACTATACTTTTTCCCTGTATTATATTTTTTTCCAACTTGAAACCAAAAAAGGATACACCAGCAGGGAATTGAATCCAGGTCTATACCAAGACATTGGTGCTATTCATGTTTCATATAAATGATCAAGTTAGAATCTTCAAATTAATTCTATACTTATTCTCCTTATGACAACATAGAAATAACAAAAATAATCTTTCACAAGCCAATAAGCCATCATTTTTCAGCACCAAATATCACTAAAAGATTAGAGTTCTTGTTTCTTTTCATAAAATAATCCAAGAGAGAAGGAAACTTTTCAAGTCTATCCTTCCCAACAACAAGGTAACAAAAAAGAAAAGAAAAAACAAAAGAAGAGGCAAACAACACAATCCAATCATCTTGTCATCCACGCCACCGTAGAAAGATTCAATAGCTGAGTAAGAAAAGCCAACTCCTGCGGGTGTCTCTAGATACAACATGTTGGTAACTGCAGCAGCATTATAAAGAGGAAACATAACATCATCAGGAGGAGCCTAAAAAAACTCAAGAAACAAGTGCATCAAACACAAAGTTGCAAGCTTTTCACTTGCTTCTTCCCCCTGTGATCTGCACACCTCTATTCCAGCTATACTCATTCCTCACCAGCACCTGTCCACTTGGTCTGAAGGGTCAGTTCTCAGAGAACACCCCCACTCCAAGAGATGAGCAACCGGGCCCTGCTTGAAGAAATAAACACCCTCACCACCATTAACCCCACATCCACAAATGGCCAAAATCATGCACACCATTGCATCACCTGCCATGAAAAAAAAAAGGGTACCCATTTGAGGAAATTAGCAGCAAATGGTGGTGGTGCTGCATTACCTCCATTGAGTCAAGAGGGCCAGAAGCTTAATGGAGGGATCCATCTCTGCCTCTGCCAAGTAGTAGAAGAGAGCCCTTTGCTGGTTGCTGTCGTCCACTGGAACGTATCCAAAGAAGTGGTTGTTGAAGCTCACTTGGGGTTGCCTTGGAAGCTGCGTTATCTTGGCTGAGGTGGAAGGGTGGTACAGGACTGCTGCACACATGATTATTATCGTAAGCTGCATTAATGGAAAGTGAGAAGAGGAGGAGGAGCCCATTCTTGTCTTGTGGGTGCTGCACACATGAAATTTTCCACATAGATCGAACTCTAACTCATTCTAAAATAATCCACTGGTCCATTTCGAAAAAATAATCTAGTGACATTTTCATCTCATACCATCTACATGTGAGCCATCATCAACAAAAGGAAAAAGAAATGATGATTGCATTTTTAATGTTATGATAGAATGTCAACTCAGAAAAGATGATAGTTATATAAACTTCAATTCATACCACAAAAATCTATCCAAATATTTCTACATGTGGTGGAGAGTTTCCCATGAAAAAATGAATAAAATCATTTGCTTATTCTGGCATGATGAACTCCTAGTCCCCCAATATGCACTATAGAATGAAGCGGCAACATTAAAAAAAAAATTCACTTGATCATTTAGATAACCAAATTAAAGATGGAAATTTCTTGAGTTACAGTAGTATTCATCTAGAAACCATGACCATTAACTAACTTGCTGCTGGATCTTCTGGATTCCAGTTACCGAAACATGGGATTGTCATGCCTTTATCTAATACTTGCAATGGCATACTAGTTCTACTTATCTAGCCAACTAAAGCACTTTACTAAGAGCAAGTCGTCCATCTATTTTGACCTCTATGTGAATTAAAAAGTTCCAACTTTTCCAAAATTACTTTTGACCATTTGTAGTTGTTCCCAAATTTGGCCTCTCACTATTTAACTGACAAATAGAGAAAGTAGGATAACCAAATGGCAAATGGTACAAGGAATCCCACAGAATTGTCCCCTCAAATGGAAGAGAACCTGAACTTATTGGAACAATATATATTGACTATAGATTACATACTGTAGTTTTCAACAGAGGAGTGGATATATACATCGAAATGCCATTCACCAAAGAGGGATTTTCAAAATTCAACAAGTAGAACAAAACCAACCAAATTAGTGCACGTCACCGGGCAACCTTGATTAAGCACATTAGCATTTTCTTTTTTAAGTGACCTCATCAAAAAGGACCACTATTTAATCAAGCTTCAGTATCCAAAAAGATTTTTACCTAGCTTAGAGATACGCTCGATGCTTCATTGGATGATGACCCAACGAGCTCATCATCATCAACCTTTTGCTTTGTCACAGAAGAGAACTTGTCATCTAACAATAACCTAGAGAAGAAAAGCAAGCAGAAAAGCAAGCTTATCATCAAACAGGCTACATATATAAACCACCAAAATGTGATTTGCAATAATAAATAACAGGCAACATACCAGGTACACACCTTACTTTGTACCTCCTGCTGTTGCTGCATCTGTTGCATCGCATGGCAATGCTCTGCTCCTACTGCATCGCATGGCAGTGCACTGCATCCATTCTGTAGTTGATTACCATTCAGTTGTAATCCCATTACTCTATAGAAAACACATAGTAAGGTTTAATTGCAAGAAGAAAATTGACGCTAGTAATAGTCCCAATATGTAATCTCTGGATTTTTGACGCTGGAAAATTGACCATATGTAATCTCTGTAGTTGATTACCATTAATCCTGTTCTATGTAATCTCTAGATTTCATGAAAGTCCCAATATGCCCATCAAGTTTTTTACAGTATTTGATCCGTCAAGTTTTCCCTCATTGCAACAGTTAAAAGCTAAAACCTATTTTTTTTGGCAAGGGTGTTGCCACCAAATACCACCCAAGTCACCTCCCTCTCCTAGGTAGACCTTCATTGCTAACCACTACCCCTACCACCACCCTGCCTTGACCACCCACCAAGCCCGGCTATTCCTCAAGACAAACATTAAAGCCCCTAGATGAGCATAGCTTGCATGGAGAAGAGCTCAACATTTCTTTTCTATAGACTAGGTCATTTTAGTGAGGGGAAGTGGGGATGGAATAGGATGATGGTTAGAGAAAAAAGAGATAGTAATAGACAAGTGGGGGTAATAAAACTATCAAAGGAGATTGATATCCAGGAAATTGCATTAAGTTTGATCATATATGCAACCAATTCCAAATTGGTATTAAAAATTACAAGATTAGAACTTCCCTACCAAGCATTTCATAGGGTTAACCACATTGCTGAAAGTAGCATCACAATTTCCTACAAAATCAAGCAAACAACTAAACTTTAATGTTCATACTAAAAGGTCTTTTGGTTAAATTTCTTCATTGCAAACAAACAGGCAGGCAATTAAAATAATTAGAACAATTATGGTAGAGGTGATTACATGCCTTTCAAGATCATAAAGCATTTGTCTAGATGCTATATTAGCATCACTTCAACCCTATTGAAGTCACCGGATAAGGTGTGACATGCTTCACAAAAAGTGTTGCTTTCCATGATTGATGAGCTTGTGATGTTACCTGGAATGATTTGACAGCCAAAAAGTGTTGCTTTCCATGAGAATATGCTCTTCTATTGCTGCTTTTATATCTTTATGAGATTATCCCAAGATAAGTTTATCTTGATCAGATAAAATTTAATATTGACCACTCCATTTTGGTGCCACCGAGGAATCATCCCTTGGCCTCTCATCTCTTCTTTCTCCACCACGACAGATTTTTTTGAGAACACTTTCAAAACCTGTTTCCAAAAGAAGTATGGTTTCGTTTTGGTTTACACTGACATTTTGACAGGATGTTCGTATCTATTAGAAACTTCCACCGAAGATGTGAAAGGATCTACGATACAGATTCAGAAAGCATATGCTCCTGGGATGTTTAAAAATTTTACTGAAAACCTTCTTTTGCGCACCCAACATGGCCAGCTTGGTAGAAACTTTGTTTTTTTTTGTTTCCAAGAAGGTAAGTATGATGGTTATGCGATCTCATGACCTCTAGGATGCCAGTGGGATGCTCCTTCGTAGGTAATAATTTATGAATTAAATTCAAAAGAAGAGAAAAAAAATATAAAGTGCACTTCCCCTTACTTACCTCAGGTAAGTATCAGGCTTATGTTATTCCTTTTTTGTAACCCAATTGGTTACAAGGGTGGTCTTTCTGTTCAAAGCATGCTGGGAACCAATCAGGTGCTAAATATAAATTAGTTGGCTTGCTTGCTTATTTTAGTCCAAAGAGTCCAGAGAAAAACCCCACACAGAAACTAACATTTTTCCATCTACATCAAAAGACAAACTTCACAAATGAGAAAAGGATACAGAACCTCTTCTACTTTCACAAGATTTATTTTGAGTACATACGAACAAAGCATCATCTATACTATATCAAAATCATCTACCACATATATTCAGGAGCTTACGAGAATGTATACAATCATATTCCTTGGTCTATTTCTTTAAAATGTTTCATTCCAACTAAAACTACAATCATATGTAGGACACATTACAAGCTAAAATTGTGCATACCTCTGTTTCTCAATTGTGAGGGTCTAGAATTACAGGCAGCAAAGGAAGATGACCACTCACCAGATTTTATTGTTGATCACAAAAGAAACAATGGCTTTCAAGGTTTCCTACGACAAAGCATTGCAATTCTTCACTAAAGTTCTCAGGCTAGTTAATTATGTTGTATGATGAATGAGAGTAAAGCAACATAAGAACCTGATTTTTCTGTTATAAAAGTTTATGTTGCAAAATGAAAGAAATGATGAAAGAATACATAATGAACTCTCCAATGAAACACAAACATAGCATAAATACAATCCCCAAAGAATATCATTTGGAGGTGTGCACAAATAAACCATCCTGATAACAATTGACAAAGGAGCAGTATTTGAACATGATTTACCTTACCTTAGGCCTAGCAGTTTGCTTGTGGTGGGAGATTTTGTATTTGCAGGAGGCAATTAAATCCTAGAGACTGATCTATAGGAGGCAACTTTAATGGTGCCACCATCAGCTTCCACTTACAGAGCAACAACCACAAATCTAATGTGAATATATAACCAAATCCAACAACAAAATTTGAATCCTAAACTTGATTTCGACTCACATATGCAAATGAGCAAGACAATCACAAGCAAGAAGATCCATTTTTCATGAACAATCACAAGCAAAAACAAAATTCAAATCCTAAACTTGATTTTGAATCCTAAAGTTTTTCATGAGATGGTTGAAACATGAGGGTTGTTACTCACCTTTTTCATTCTATATAAAGATGGTCACTGACATTAATTTTCTTTTCCCTTTGATTATCACCAATCCCCTACTTTTGATAAATTCTGCCACCACCACCGCTCAACACCTTTTCTCCCTTCTCACTCCAATTCCTACATTGAGCAGCCCCTTCTCACCACTGCAATTGCTATTGTTGCCTCCTAAGGATAGTAGCTACTATTGCTTAGAAAGAAGAGGGATGTGTGTTGTTGCAAGAAGAATAGGTAGGCTATAGTTGCTATTGCTGCTACAATTGATAAGGAGTTGGAAGGATCTATAACTATTAAGGAAAAAAAAGGAATACCAAGGAAAGATGATGCTGCTACTGCTTGAGAGAGTGGAGACTACTTGGTATGGACATCATATGGAGAAAAACCTAATGGAGGGTCTCTCCAACCATCTTGAATGGCTGCAAGAACCTATAGATTCAAAAAATCATTCAACAATAGATACTCAACACTTTGCAATGTAAATACCAAATTTTACTTTTGAAGGCAACAGTAAAAAGGTGAAAAATAAAGGGACATCAATGCTAATGAGAAAGAAGCCATGTAGATGAAGAACTAGGTACACATTATTAAGAAATAGAAAATAAGCAAACTGTATTATTATAAAGAAAGAAAATCATATATATATATAAAAGAAAGGAATGCTATTTTCTCCTAAACATACAAACAAATTGTAGGCACAGGTGGATAGCCATAAGTGGATAATTCGTGAGAAATCCACCCAGGCATTTCCACAAGCACCTCTTGTGCATTTCCCATTAACATAGTTTGTTCCACTAGAATCGCATCCAATGGAGATGACCAGATGAGCACTCCCCATGAGAGATCCATCTCCAATCATAAGCTATTGCATACAAAATCCTGAGTCACATAAAAAGAGGAAGATAATCAAAGAAGCCTAAGCCTAAGCCTAAGTCAAGATCGTAAGATCAACACAAATATTGAGGGAGTTCAAATGGGAGATCTCAAGCACAGATCTATCTGACCATAGGTTTGATCCCAAACCCTAACTGAGCAAACAATCTAAAAGTTATCCCATCTTTATGACCTAGCGAGTTCGATCAGATAGTATGATCTGAAAGAGATCTTATTGGCAAGAGTGACAAATCGAGATATCAGAGAGATATCTATGCAAGTCAAGACTGATGTGAGGAATAGAGGAGCATACTTGCTCTTGTTGGCCATTGTCGAGAGAGAGGCATGGAGAGATCATCGAGAGGCAAGTAGCATATGTAGTGGAGGAAATGACAAAATGTGTTGTAAGCTTCGATGTGATGAATGCAATCTTAAGGGAAAGTGGACAGTGATGACCTCGTGGGAGCTATGGGTGGCGATGACCTCATAGGTGTATTTTGAGCTACGAGGAAGCACATCCTCATGGGAGCCATGGGAATTGATGCCTTGAAGGGTTTTAGAAAGCTATGGACGGTGACTTGGGTTTGGCCACGTCCTTCAGGATTGCAACTTGACTCAATACTAATAACAACAATTAATCCCATGCTACACTGATGGTTAATTAATGTAGGTGTATTTTGATCGTCAGCGTAGGGACTTCTTTTTGTAGTGTGTTGTAGAAAGAAAGAATAGAACCCTACAAGAGTGTGCCTGCACCATGTTGTGCAAGTTAAAGCTACCTTGGTATTTTTGGGCTGAGGCTGTAAACATTGCTTGCTATATCCAGAATAGGGCATCCATCTGACCTATCCTTATGGAAACACCCTTTCAACTTTACATTGATAGGACTCCCAAGATTTCTTACTTCAATATATTTGGTTGCAAATATTTCATATTGAATACAAAAGAGAACTTGGATAAGTTTAATGCAAAAAGTGAGGAAGGAATCTTTCTATGATACTCCTCTAGAAGTAAAGCCCATAGAGTTTTCAATAAGAAAAATTTGATGGTTGAAGAGACTTTGCATGTCACCTTTAATGAAATAGATCAAGCAGAAAAAACATAAACCATAGATGATGATCAAACACTTTTTAATCCCTCAAATATTCCTAAAGAAACCATTACTACTGACTTGCTTAAAGATTTAACCTACACCAAAGACCATCCTAAAGAATTGGTTATTGTTGAAATTACAAAAGGAGTTCAAACTAGATCATCTCTAAATAACCTTGCACTTAGTGTGTTTGTGTCCCAACTAGAACCCAAATATGTGAAAGAAGCATTTACTGATGATTGTTGGATTGTTGCAATGCAAGAAAAATTGAACCAATTCGAAAGAAAGAATGTTTGGGAATTAGTTCTTAAGAAGAATGTTTAGGAATTAGTTCCTAAGTCAGAATCTCAATCAGTCATTGAAACAAAATGGGATTTTAGAAATAAGCTTGATGAATCAAGAAAGGTTGTAAGGAACAAAGCTAGACTTGTGGTTGAAGCCTACAATCAAGAAGAAGGAAATGATTTTATTGGCTTTTGCTGCTCATATGGGATTTAAACTATTCCAAATGGATGTCAAAAGTGCATTCCTTAATGGATTTCTAAAAGAAGTCTATGTGAAACAACCTCCTGGCTTTGAAAGCTCAGAAAATCATGATCATGTTTTTAAACTAAACAAAGTCTTATATGAACTAAAATAAGCTCCTTGAGCTTTGTATGAAAGACTAAGAAACTATTTAATAGAAAATGAGTTCAAAATTAGCTTAATTGATCAAACCTTATTCACTAAAAGAAAAGATAACCAACTTATTCTAATCCAAATTTATGTTGATGACATAATATTTGGTGCTACTGACAATCTTTTATGTCAAGAGTTTGCAAAGGTTATGCAGGATCAACTTGAGGTGAGCCTTATGGGAGAATTGAAGCTCTTCTTAGGGTTGCAAATTGATCAACTTAAAGATGGAATCTTCATTTCACAAACCAAGTACACAAGGGAGATCTTGAAGAAGTTCGGAATGGATAACACAAAAGGAAAAGACACACCAATGACTACCACTACACAACTCAAAGAAGATGAGTCAAGTAAGTGTGTAGATCAAGAAATGTACAAAAGTATGATAAGATATTTGTTGTATTTAACAGCTAGTAGACTTGATATACTTTTTAGTACTTGTCTGTGCGTTATATTTCAAGAAAATCCTAAGGAATCACACCATATTGGCATAAAATGGATACTTAGGTACCTACTGACGTGAACACATTTATTTAGAAAAAATGCATATTTATGCATGTTCCTAGATTAGTTAGATGTACATGGCACTTTAAATATTACATAATAGCATCATCATGAATTTAGAGTAGATGGTACAATTTGTATATTAATTTCCTTATTTTAATATCTAGGGAACAAGGCAGCACAAATCAGAGCCTCATATGACAAATTCAACCATACAAATGGACTCAGAGCGAAGATTGCAGTCCAACGACGTGAAAATCAGCTCGATTGGAGCTCTATAGCACCCGATACAAAGTGAAGAAGATTAACGGCTACAATAGCACCACGTGGCACCATCATAGCTACCCAATGCCTTCTGTCTCTCTTCTTCTCTCAATGGTATCCTCAATCTAGACTGTTAAATCTTCATCCAACGACCGCAAGCATAGTCTTTGCCCTTGAAAAATTTAGGACTTATTTGTTAGGTTCTCATGTAATCATCTATACCAACCACTCGGCCTTGAAACATTTCTTGACCAAGAAGAACACCAAGCCCCCATTCATTAGATGGATTCTTTTACTTCAAGAATTTAATCTCGAGATTAAAGACAAAGTCGGAGCATAGAATGCAATGGCAAATCATCTCTCGAGAATCCTAATTGACTCTCCTCATCCAGATATTCCGATTTCTACTACTTTTCCAGATGAGACTATCATTACAGTCTCGGGTGTCCAAACCCTTGGTTTGCAAACATCGTCAACTATTTGGCCGTTGGTCAAGTCCCCTAGGATTGGACCAAGCAACAATGAGATAGACTTATATTTGAGGCCAAATATTATTTTTGGGATGATCCCGAGTTGTATCGCATCAGCACTGACGACATTATTCATTGATGTGTTTCGGAAAATGAATTCTAGAGCATACTTGAGTTCTGCCATGCATCTGCGTGAGGTAAACATTTTTCTAGAAATGTGTGGTGGACATTCTTCCAAAAATTCTACAATATAGGTTTTATTGGTTGTCTTTGTTCAAAGATGCCTAGCAATTCTCGAGGTCATGTTCCTAATGCTAGGTACTCGGAAGCATAACCAAGAGGGATATGATGCCCCTAAACCCAATCCTTCTAGTTGAAATCTTCAACGTTTGGGGCATTGACTTCATGGGACCCCTCCTCCCTTCATTTGGACACCAGTATATTGCGTTTGCTGTTGACTATGTGTCCTAGTGGATCAAGGCTATTCCCACTTGAACCAACGACCACAAGGTGGCCATCGACTTTGTAAAGAAGAATATCTTTAGTTGGTTCGGGATTCCTTAGGCCATCATCAATGATGGTGGCACCCACTTCACCAATGCTCAGTTCAAGAACTTATTGGCTAAGTATGGGGTTAATCATTGGATTTCCACACCTTACCACCTCCAGACGAATGGATAGGCCGAGGTCTCTGATAAGTCTACATTATTTTATCTAAAAATGCCTATAATGTGGGTTCTATAGCAACTTAGGTGCATTTAAATGTGTAAATATTACATTAATAGTGTAATCATGCATTTAGAATGATTTGTATAAATTGAATATTAATTCACTCATTTTATGTGGCAAGGGGACAAGGCGACATTTCTATAAGCCTCGAATGAAAAATTCAACTGTACGAATGGACTCAGAGCGACGATCGCAATCTTACAATGTGGAAATCATCTCAATCGAGTATTGTGGCAACCAGTATGAAGAAAAGACGGTGGACAACCATGATAGAGCCACATGGCACCATCACAGCAACCCCACACCGCCTTCCTCAACTGCACCATCAATTCCAACCATTGGATCACGAACTAATGGCTATGAATTGGCTATGTCGCCCCCTTCAATCGTATTTGAAGAAGAACTCCATGAAAAATCTCGACCGTTGGATCTCAATCCAATGGTTGGAATCACACAATCGCAAAATCATCTTTTGGACAAAAAGCCGCCCTCAGCCCAGTGGTTGAGAGGAGCACTCTCAAAAAAGCATCGCAGGTTCGAACCCCTCCGAGTGCCTTAAATTAGAGCACGAGCGGGATGCGTTTGATTGGATCGCACGATCGGCATCAAATGGCGAAGACGGTGACACATGGCCACATGGATGAACTGCATGCTGCACGTGTGCGATCACGCGAGATCTGATGCACCTCTATCTCACTACGTGTGATCTGAATTGTGATTCCAGCATGATCTAGGCCCTTCATTGCTGATCCAACGATGGATTATGGCCTTCGCGATCTCAACATGCACTGAACACGATCCCTCCAGCGATGAAGTGCGGTCCTTGTGCGATCCACTCCACACGATCAAGATCTGATGGCTGACGATGCTTCCTACATTTTCCAGCTAAGGAGAGGTGTGCACCGCTAGCACAAGCATGGAATAGGCATGCATGTCCCACACACACACATTGAAGGTGTTTGGTCGAACCTTAACCCTTTCAAGCCCTATAAAAACCCCCTTATACCCCCATTCTTCTTCATCTCATCCTACTCTCTCCACACCCTCTCTAAAGCTCTACGAGCTTGTCCCAAGCCAAGGATGCTCCATTAAAGTTCCAAAAAATAATTTTATTCCCTCTCTCTCATCCTAATTCATGGAGCACCCGTAACCATCCTCTCATCCTCGTTCTGGAAATGGATCACCACTGCGACGTCACCTTGCCCCGTCCTCCTTTGTCCGACTCTGTTCTCCCTCCTCCAGCTCCTCACCACCTTCATTTGGGGCACCATCCAAGCGGCTAGTCCTCCAAGCAGCCGTCGAGGGGGATTTCTCTCACCTCTTTCTCTTTGATCGCTTTCTAGAGTATATTTTAATTTGCCACACTTAGCTATAATAAACATTTGAATTATCTATAATATTTGTTCTTAGCTATAATTTGCCACACTTCTCTTTGTCTCCCTCTCTCTCTCTTTCTCTCCCTATCTTCCTCTCTCTCTTTCTTTTATTCTGCAAGTAGAGTAATTCTAACTTGAATTTTGTCTTATCAAAAATACCAAAAAAATATAAAAGTACAAAATCTCCAAAAGCAAATAAGGCAACTGCAGATTTCTCTAGAAAATCAAATGTTCACCTCCCCGCGTTCGACCCGAAACTTACCTGAGTTTCAGTTATAAATATTATTTAATGAGTGGATTTCGCAACAATGACAACTGGGTTTTTCAAACTCTTATCGGGAGATCAAGAATATCCTTTAGAAAATTGTTAGGCCTGATAGAAAAGACTGGACTCAAAAGCTTGATGATGCTCTTTGGGCCTACCTTACTGCGTATAAGACACCTATAGGCATGTCTTTGTTTCTTCTGGTGCTTAGTAAGGCATGTCATTTTCTCATCAAAATTGAACATAGGGCATTCTGGGCAATTAAAAATTATAATTTTGACCTAGACTTGGTTGGAAAAGCTAGGAAACTCCAACTATTTGAGTTGGACGAGCTTAGAAATGATGCATTCATAATGGTAGTGGAGCTTAGGTAAGCGAGATGGAATCGTTTACGTCATCGTTGTAGTTTACCTTTTGCGCCTAAGTCCACTAATCATTTAATTTCATAACGAGACCAATAATCAAATTTTGACATTAGATTTGGTAAGTCCCAGTCGAGTTCTCAGGGAGGCAATTTTAGTTCGCTCTCTCACTTAGGTCAGTCTCTTAATATTATTATCTTTTTCAACTTTTCATTTTGTAATTTTTGTGGTATTTTGTATTAGGAGTAGATTCAAAATAACACTATAACCTAAATCTTTTTGGTCTTTTTCTTGTTTTCCTTTTCTTTTATCTTTTTTGAATAATAACTAACGAAATAATATAAGAACACAAGATTAAACTTGCAACTTTTATTGGATAAATATAAAGAGAAAATACATAAGAAAGGAAAATGATAATCAACGAGACAACCAAGGTTGCCACGGACTTGTGAAATTGAAAATACAATAAGAAAGAAAAAGAAACAAGGCCTTGAGTACTGATTCCCAGGCCAATTTATACAAAGCAAAAAAAAAAAGAAAAACAAAGAGAGGGAATGTGTGTATGTTGGTGGTGAGTTAGGGTGGCATGTCATGGTGTATGTGAGAGTGTATATTACCAACTACTAAGTAAGATTAAAAGCTAAAAAGCAAGTAAAGAAATGCTTGAAAGGAAAGAGCTATTCTACCAAGCAAGCATTG
The DNA here is from genome assembly GCA_037157565.1 of Thalassia testudinum. Classification (NCBI taxonomy): domain Eukaryota; kingdom Viridiplantae; phylum Streptophyta; class Magnoliopsida; order Alismatales; family Hydrocharitaceae; genus Thalassia; species Thalassia testudinum. Next base: position 7,480,396 of record JAZHRO010000056.1, read on the forward strand.
AAACTAATCTACTAAGAAAGTAAAAAGATAATGGGGGTAGAGAGAATTAGGTGGCCTCTCCAATGTGGGCACTAGGCCTATTGGGAGGTGAGGAGAATCCTTGGCACTAGCCCTATTTCTTCTTCATCTAGAGACACCAAAGCTAGGTGGGCACAAATAGCTGTTAGCCATGGGTGAAGGAGCTTTTAGGAAGAAGCTCATTGAAGAACTAAGGTGTAGAGCATGGAGAGAATGGGGAGGAAGAGGTGCCACCCAAGAGAGAATGGATGGGGGGGTAGGGGGTGTTGTGTTTTGGCTATGGGGGAGGTTTTTATAGATGTGGCTTAAGGTAGGGTGCATTGTAGGTGGGTTTTAGGCATAGGATAAGGGGGTACAACTTAAGGGGTAGAGAACATTCTAGAGGGGGCTATAGAGTGTGTGCACCTAAGGTGGGATTAGGGAGGGGTTAAGGTGGCATGGGGGGTTAATATAGGGTTAAGGGTGTCGTTGGGTGGCTAGGTGGTTAAGTAATTTGGTGGGCTTTAAGGTGGATGGGCTTGTGTGGTCTGTAGGTGTGAGCCTAAATTAAAATGGAAAATAAACCATATACTAGGTTACTACTAGGCCCACATAGGCTTAAATAAAATTAAGAGAAAAATGTATATGGCTATTATAATTGTGCACAAGTGTATACATGTGTGTAATTGCATAGCAAGTAGTGTATGCACATGTAATTGCATTTAGTGTGTGCACAAATGTGTATGTGCATGGTGCATAGGTACGTGGTTGGGTTGTTAATAGGTGTTATTAGACGTGAAGGATGGTTTTGCATGGGATTGCATGATTGATTTGGGCTTGTCCTAAATGTGTTTGTCTCCTACTCTCTCTTTTATAATGGTGGTGCATCTTCCTGTTAGCCATTGTGGTGCATCAAACTAGGATTTTGGAGCTCCGTCGGCAGCTAATCAACCTGGAGGAAGCTCTTTCGGCTGCTAATGCCGTGCATCAGACACAGCCAACTTGTGTCGCTCTCATGTACAGTGCAGCACCACATGCACAGTGCGTGTGCGCATTGCTGGTGTAGCGCAGGTGAGGTGAGGAGCATTGTCGATGGTTGGATGAAGATTAGAGGAACTAGAGGAGCCACTAATCGTGTGCTCACGATTGCACCTTAAGCGCGTGTGAGATCTTGCATACATCTCTCGAGAAGATCTATGTGCCACGTGGCATATTCTTTGCTGCGGATTGATAAACACCAGTTTATCATTATTCTTATGCTCGAAATCACACTTAGTTCCTAGGGTTTTTTGCATTTACATTACATTATTAGGTTGCATTTATCATTTCATGCATAATTAGGGTATAGGCATGCATTAGTAGGTTTTCTTATCATTTTATGCACTTATTTGAATTTCTTGTTAGGGATGAGTACACATTGAAAATCAGGTACACCCTGACAATGTGGAAGACCAAGATACAAGAAGAGGAAGATAGGAGCTCCAGTCAGTTGCATGACAACTCATTCCATCTCATCTCTAACTCATGTCAGCTTATTTCAACTCATCTTCAGCTCCCCCAAGCTCATGGTAGATCAACTCCAATAAGCTTGGCTAGTAGTTGAGAACTAGCTAGCAAAGATAGGTAAAGAGTCATCAAGGAGATCAATGCCAACTCATCTCAGCTAAATTCAAGTTAGCTTGGCTACTAGTCCTAAGATAGCTAGCTAGGCTAGTTGTTGAGTCCACATGAAGCTCTACTTCAACCCTTCTCAGCTCCAAACAAGATCAAGTTAACTCAAGGCAACTCCTCCTAGCTACTCTTATCTCCTACTAGCTACTAGCTTAGCTAGCTAAGCTAGCTTTTAGTCTACTCACCTCCATCAAATAGTGGTGCCACCTTTACCCCTCCAAAAATCACATAACTACCACCCAAAGGCACCTCTTCATTTCCCTCCCATTTTTCCCTCAAAAAACATCCATGCAACCGTTCATTTCCCTCCAAAAATACCATAACCACCACCCTCCTACACTTCTATATAATACCCCCATAACCACCACCTTAGAACCATCCTTGACTACACCATTTCTTCAACCTAAATCACCATTAAAGGCCAATGAGGAAGGAGCTTCAACATGCACATTTCAAGGGTCCTCTACCATGCCCTTGTAGTCTCTACACTCCATTCTTCTCCTACCTTGTGCCCAAGTCAAGAAGGATAAATTTGGAGGACAGTCAAGCAAGGATTGAGGGTGGACGTCTACCACCCTAGGAGGAGATAGGAGGATCACATCAAGGAGCAAGGAAAATCCCTTTTTAAATCCAGGAGCAGCTATACTTAGAGCAAGGAGATTCTCCTTCATATTTATTTGGGAGATTTTCTACTTCTTCATACTATTGTCTTTACTTTTGTAGAAGCATTCTTCTACTTAGGGATTAGTTGTGTGGATCCCTCCACACAATTGAGCCCCCTAAGTACTTGTAGACAACTTTTATAATATCAAGTGCCTTTCATTATTCCATGTGCTTAATTTTCAAGCTTTAAGTTATTTGTTTCTTGTTCACCCACTCCAGCTTTCTAATTATCCTAGGTGCACTTGCCTAGGGTGAGCTTAGAAAGGAGGATTACATCTTGTTCACTTAGGTGCAATTCCCATTTCGTTGCTCGTATTTCTAAATCCTTAAATTTCTCAAAACCCTAAAAACACCAAAAAAGAATATTTAAGGGAGAGAGAGAGAGAGAGAACAATCAATTTGAAAACTAAAGTTGCATCCTTAGATGACCTTAGATACTCACCCCATCTAGGTTTTATAAATTTAAAAGTCGATCGATTTATACATGTCTCAATGACACAAAAACCTACTTTTACAAAATAGCTTATATTTCACATCACTTTTCGGCGTCCTTGTTGGGGAGGTATGACTTAGTTATCTTTATTTGCACTCTCTCTTACTTATTTGAATATTTACTAGTTCTTTTTTGTTTTGAATTAGGTGCAAATCAAAGGAGAAGCAGGATTTGGAGTGGCTTGGAGTGGAAGCTTCAAGTAATCTTGTCTTCCCGTAGATTTCAAGTAAGTGCCTAGCCAAAACCCCTTCAAAATCCTAAGAAAATCTCAAAAAAATCTCTTAAAATATCAAAAACTATAAAAACAAGAGAAATCAAGGGTGGTGGAAGACTAAAATTGGCTTGTTTGATTGTTTTCTTCATTCTTCCACCACCTTCATTACATTGGTGTTAAAATTTTGAAAATCTAGACTTCTATCTAGACTTTCAAAAATCAAGTTCAAACTCAAAACGTCCTAAAATCATCACACTCTACCCAAATAAGCCTCTTCGAGTCAGGAACTTAAGTTCCAAATTGCAAAAGATTTGACTAAACAGAAAAAATTAAAACATTTGTGGACTGAAGAGGGGTCAAACCCTAATTCCTTACTGTTTTCTTATTTCCCTCAAATTTTATAAATTTTTATGCTCATCAGATTTGAAGGAAATGTATATTTCTGGAAACCCTAAGAAAATATCTACAACATATAAAATTTTTGAAAAATTCAAAGGTTGTTTGAGGATTCTGCAGAATCACTTTTTCATATCTATCTTTTCTGGATTTTGACACCAATGTAGAAACAAATACCAAAAAAGTATCAAACAAGTTTAAAAAATTTTAAAAAAATCATTTTTAAAATCCTTGTTTGATTTCCTTTCTAGTGGTAGTGTTGTTTACCTTGTTTAGACAACCACATAACAAGATATTCTAAAAAAGATTCATTTCTTAGGAGCTGCTTGCATAGGATTTCATATCTTGTGTTTCATTTTCTCTTATCTTAGTCACACCCAATTCTAAAGGAAATTGGCATTCACCAATTACAACTTGATTGCAATTTATTGTGTGACACTTCAAACTTGTTTGAAGAGTTAAAAAAGAGAAATCTTAAAAGAACTTTTAAGATTATCAAAACCTTAAAATCCATCCATTTAATCCTTGCTTGCAAACCCTTTTATTTTGGTTTTGGGCATCACTTTCCTACCCAGTTTGCACAAACATAAAAAGAAATAATTTGGGCAACTACCCCCTAACGCCCTTCACAAATTTGTGCACTTCAACTATCCTAAGCCTTAATTCAAACTTGTAGCAACTTGACCCCTAAGAAATTCATCCAACTTAGGCTTGCTATTTGTTGACTAGGTTATTTTCAATTAATATCAATTCCTTAACTTAGCTTTGTTTTAGGTTGAGGGGAAGTGTCAAACGACCGAGTGTGAGTTTGTACAAGCCCCCAACGATATTCCTATGACATGCTTGGGCCTAATCTCCCCCTTGTAGTTTAACTAGGTTAATTATAGGAAAGGTGGTCAATTGTTGATAACTTGGTAAACATATAACCAAGTCTTAGGTTATCTAAGAAGTCAATCTTAGGATAGGCTTAGAAAATTTGCTTGCTTGATTGCACACTTTTTCTCTCATCTCTTCCCTTCTCTCCTCCTCCCATTCTTCCATAAGTGTATGTATAGGCGTAGATCCCAGAATCCGTACCTGAAGGGACCACTTGATTTTGCCCCCCACATAAAGCATTTGGATTCTTCTCATTCTACTTTTTCCTCTTCTTTTAGAAAAATGGAAAACACACAAAATAGGTCCAGAAATCCTTCTACTTCCACCTCTAATCCACAACCTGAAAAAAGTCTCCACTCTGACATCCCTATCCCTAACTTCCCTCATCAAGAAATGCTACAAAACACTGAGTTGCCAAATGGTCAAGATCAAGGTCCTTGTTAACAAGGTGAAATCGGGTTTTAAAATAAAGTGTTGTAATATAGCCGAAATCGCTTTGAAAACAAATAGATTTTTATTACTTGAAGTTTAAGTCCGAGGTCGATGATTGCGTAGCAATCATAGATCTTAATTGACCTAGATTAAGCTAGGACTTAGCATAAGTTAGGGTTATTCATGCATGCATACGCATTATCTGCATCTTTACTGTTTTTCTTTAGCTATGCATAAAATAATATTACAATGTACTGATTAGGTGTATTATGTCGATTGCAGGCAATAAGCAGATCTAAAGCTGGATCTGGAATAACGGGAGTTGCAGTAGAGCTGGAGCAGAAGGCTTAGATTAGATGTAAGAATAATAATGTAAGGGGATTAAAGGTTTGCTATTCTATTAAGTAGGAATAAAGCAGTAAAATGTGAAGAGCATAGATCCATCCTAGTCCTAGGATAGCCTAGAGACTTCCCCAAGCCTTAGCCACCCTTAGATTAGGTCACAACACCCTAGGAAGCCTTAAAACCCTAGTTCCAACCCTCATCTGGACGTCCAGATAAGTTATAGGACGTCCAGGACCCTTAGCCATCTCCCGCACACCTTAAACCCACTTCTGCAGTGTTATTGGATATCCAGAGACTTTGCTAGACGTCCAATTTATGCAGAGTACCTAAAACAGAACCTTGATTTGCCCCTGACTCAAATTGGACATCCAAAACTGAAGTCTGGACTTCTGATTTTTAAGTATAAGTCATCTAACCCTATTATTGGACGTCCGATACTGGTCTCCAGTTCTTGTTTTGAGATTCAAGTCTTGATCTTGGATCTCTAGCTCCCTAGACCTAATCCCAACCCTATAGGAACCTAAATTAAGGTGTCCTAACCCTAGTACATCACCTCTAGACCTACCTAAGGACCTAATTAGGTCCTCACCAAACCCAATTGACTAAGATCAAAGTCAATTATCTTCACCTAAGTCAATTGGACTCATTGAGTCCAATTGAGCTTAGATCTCAACCCACACAAGTTCAATTGGACTTAGTGAGAGTCCAATTGACCTAAACCCAACCTGATTGAGTTATGTCACCCTCAATTAGGCTCACACTCATTCAATTAAACTTAGGTTAAGTTTAATTGCATTTTCACCTTAGCAATTGGGGTTTGTAACCCTAAAATCAAGACCTACACCTACACAAACCCCTTAGGACCTATCCTAAGACACCTAGCCATATAGAGCACGACCACACACACACACACACTTCTTTAGAGTTCTCTAGAGTTCTCTTGAGATGGTGCCACCTTTTGGTTGCCAAATTTAGCAACCAAGAGGCATTCAAATTGAGATCCACAATTTTTGGATCTCAAAGACCACCTCCACCCCCATGTGGTCGGCCACTCTTGGACTCTCTCTAGAGAGTTCCACACCTCTCTAGAGAGAAGCCATTGGGTCTATAAAAAGATCCCATGGGTGGCCAAACACACCCATTCACATCCCTTGGCTTCATTGGCACCACTCACCTCATTAGCTCCATACACACCCACCTTCACTTAGGTTAGCTACTCCACCTCCATCAGCTCACCACCATCATGGAGGACATCATGCCGAGATACTGGATCACTCCTCCCTCTCTCCAAGGGTCGACCTAAGCTACATTGGCCGCCCCTCATTCTTCTCCTGACCACTCCAAGGCCATCGGGGACCACCCCTGAATGTCCTTTTATTCTTCTAGATTTAATTCATACTCTTCCTAATTTTATTGCTTTTATTTAATGCTTAGTAGTGTAGTCTTACTTCTCCCCCAATGATGCATGCGAAATGCCCTCATCGATTCTTGTATGAAATCATTTTCTGGTAGTTAGGTTTAATTTTCAAGCATTTATGTACAAGCTTTCCTCTAGATTCCTTGTGCAAACAACTCCCCAATGAATGAATGAAAATGCATTTATATATATATATATATATCTCTTTATGTGTTTCAAATCACTACGAGCTTAATAATTATCGTATTTGCGTGATTTAAGTGCTTGCTCTTTAACTGTCTATCCATTATGCACCAGCATGTCGTTTCCCGAGGATATTGAAAATCTAACAATAGATGCTTTCTCCATAACTAGTCACCACCTCACCAGAATTGTGCACACAGAAACTCACACATTCACCTTCGTAATTTATTTGATGCATGCACATGTAATCCGAGTTAATAACAGAAGTGGTGAAGTTTTAGTTAGGAGATTGGAAACCGGCGTGCATATTTAAACGAAGTAGAGTAGTAAAAAGATCGATTTTAAAAGTGAAAGCAACGCCTCCCAGAGACGAACGACCAGGACTCAAGTCTTGTAATTTTTGTAAAACAGTATCTTTGTTGGATCGTACTTCGCGACTATACTACGATGCTTTTTTCTATTAAAAACACGATTTACGCATCTCGACAAATGGCGCCGTTGCCAGGGAGGCAACGCCATTTTCTTTGATTTCGATCTTTTAGACTATTACTGACAAATTTCTCTCTACTTTGTTTTTGATGTGCAGGAAAAAAGGAAAAAGAACGGGATCTGAGCACACGAGTGTGGAAAAGAAATCAGGTGCACATCACATTCTCTTAGATTAGGTTTATTTTCTGAACCCTAGGACTAGATCTACTTCCTGCAATCTCTTTTGTGAAAAAAAAAGAAGATTTTAATCATTTTCGTGAAAAAGAAAAAATAAAAAAAAGAAAAATTTTGAAAAAAATCTAGATTAGGTTTCCTTTCGAATCTAGGTTAGTTGGAAAAAGAAAAAAAAGATATTTTTGTTGAATCTTTTACAAAAATTCTTTTTGAAAAAAAAAATGTGCAAGAGTTTTGAAAAAAAAAAGCATTTTTGGTGCAAAGCTTAGATTTCAAATTCAAACCTCTTTAAAAAGCTTTTCCACCATTTCCTGATTTTTGGCCAGATTTCAAGCTTGACTTAAAAATTCGATTGCCACAAAATTAGTAAGTAAAAAAATTATGAAATTTGGGTTAAACCTTCAGTTTCAAATCATCTTTCAACACCACCATTATTTTGAAAAAATTTCAAGTATACAATTTTTAAAAATTCACGAAGTGTATAAGGGTCAGACTGACCCAGATTCAAAATTTTTCAAATTTCAAAAAGTGATTTTGAGCGATCCACGAATCTGTTTTGACTTAAAATGGTGGGGTTTGAAAGATGATCTCAGTGGATTTATTTTACATATTTTCCATAAATTTTTGAAGGTCATTTGGTACTGTTTCAAAGCAAAAAATCGACTAGGGGTCAAAATTCCAGATCTGACCCCCTAATATTCAAAATTCTCTAAAAATTCGGTTGAAACAATAAAAACTCTAAAAAAATATTCTCTGAAAAACTAATTGAAAAAGGAATCTACTCGCAAAATTTCAAATTAATTGGATTCCAATTATTATCAGAGAACCAACATTACTTTTGTGGTCTGCTGAAATAGAAAAAAAAACCTAGAAGTGCATGCAACTTACGTTGAATCTTTAGGGTTACAACTAGAGACCACACCTTGGGCTAGCTTAAACTTAATCAAGTCTAGTTAGCCGGTGAGCTTGGTCACCTTGTGGGCCACTCACCACAAATCCCACTGAAGAAAACAGGTTAAAAGTTAATTTTAAAACATGAAATCAACCCGAGTTCATTATCGTACTACTGGGTGTTTTTAATCTGTCTTGCCAAACCTGGTGACTAAGTCTACGGGGTAGTGTCAAATGACCGCGGCTTAGGGGTCAACGGAACCGGAGGTGTAAGCCAAAGGAAGAACCTTTCCCTCAGTCCCCCCGTAACCAGACTGGCTGGGTTAGCTTGAGAGGCGGGAATCACCTTCAGTCGGTTGAACGACGAACTTATCTTCAGGAATTCAAATTTCTAACGAAAAATTTGGTCACCTGATCTATAAGGACCATTTGATTGACAGGGCCTTAGCCTTGTCTTTCATGGCTACACCAACCCAGGGGTTGGGCGGTGTATACACGGAAGGAGGTCACTTCGACCTTGCTTGGTTGGACCTTGGGAGCCACTCCTAAGGAGGTGAGTTACCTCGCCCGGACCATCTTCTCCCCCATTTCTTCTACTCTAAGAGCCACCATGGCAAATCCTGAACCTAGACCTAGACCAGGTCAGGACATCGAGAATCTGGACTTGATGGCTCATCTGGAAGCCCGAGTCGCTGAATCTAAGGAGCGGCATCAGCAGCACATGGATCGCATTCTGACGGCACTTGACAGGATGCAGCACCCACCGCGAGGAGAACAATTGCGGGATTTCTATGACCTAGCTGCACAAATCATCGCACCACTTGTCAAAATTCCCGCAGGCGGAGACGCATTTGAGCTCAATCCCAATGTAATTGGGTTGATCAGCACTCATTTCTACGGGAACTCAAGCGAAGATCCGTTCCAGCACCTTGAGGACCTGAGTCGACTCGCTGAAACGATCCAACCCAGGAATGTTGATCTCGGGATTGTTCTGATGAAACTTTTCCCATTCTCGCTGAGGGACAAAGCTTCATACTGGTTCAAGACTATTGGGAAGCCAATTGGAACCTGGCCGGAATTACGACGTGAATTCCTGCAAAAGTTCTTCCCAATTGGTCGAACAAACGCAATGCGGTGTGCAACCACGACTTTCTCCCAGGGAGCTGGGGAGAAATTACACGAAGCATGGGACAGATTTCACGGCATTCTCCGAAAATGGCCGCATCATGGTATACCCAGATGGCACTTAGCTCAGAGTTTTTACCATGGGATGGATGACACACATCGGTATCTAGCCGATGCATCTAGCGGCGGGAATTTTCTTGCAAAAGACGAGAACAGCGCATTTGAGTTGTTTGAATCATTAGCGGAGAACTCGATGAATGCCGCATCTATGAACTAGTTCCAGTGGCCTGGTTAGCAGTGAGTTGTTGTCCACGAGGCTCACACCGAGTCTATTCGAGCTGACATGGATATCATCGTCAAGCAGCTGGATAGAATAAACTTAATCGAGAAGAAGATTGACCAGATTAGTCAGGGTCAATCCGACTTGAGCTCTGCTACCTCATGACCCTCCTATGCACCCCAAGCCCCACCTGCTCGAGTTAATCTACTTAATCGGGATGCATCTTCTTCGTATTTACGAGATCCCGCATATCAGGATCCCGTAAACAATCCAGATCTGGCACCTTACGACCAGGGTTACGCACCACCCACAGATTATAATGCGTATCCCCTTGACGGGTATACGTCTCAGACATCTTCGACCTAAGAGGACGTCAGCACTATCCAAGGATACGGGCGTAATAACCCATATTCAGAGACGTATAACCCTGGTTGGCACCAGCACCCGAACTTCTCCTGGTCTGGTAATTCACAGTGACCACATCAAGATCCACACTACCAGACCAGGCAATACAAGAATGCGCAAAAGACGTACCCTAGGCAGCAGCCATTCTCACCTCAGCAGCAGCAACCCCGCTCGTTATACCAGCCGCTGCACCAAACTGCCAACCACCCTCCAAAGCGGGCGACCCTTTGGAGGTGCTGAAAGAGGAGCTGCAAGAATCGATGAGGAAGTCTACACAAGATAGCTTGCAGATTATGAAGGCGATGGCTGATCAGATTCAGACCATACAGAACACGCAGAACCAGCTATTACAGGAGCATAGGACTTAGGGAGCCTTTCCCTCCCAACCCGTCTAGAATCCTCGATATGTGCAGAACCAGGGCACCCCACCTAGGTTTCAGGCACCGCAGGCACAGGCACATGCCATACTACAGGCGCCTCCTGCACCACCCAGTTACGCGCAAGGCCAGTCGCCTTTGCAGAATCCCACGTATTCTGCCCCTTCTGCTCCCCCACCACCTCATGGACAGCAAGCCGATGCACACGCTATTTCTTTGTGAAGCGGAAGGAAGACATTCGACCCACCACTTAGGTAGGCAGGTTCTGATTTTTCCCACCCCTCGCTGCAGGTGGATTCGACTCCATCATCTCAGGAGCCACCTGTGGTAGATAAGGGTAAGAGGCCATTTAACCCTGAGATTCCCATCCCTTTTCCTGAGGCTCTGACACGAAATGTAGTACGGAAAAAGGACATGCAAAATTTTGAGGACCTGAAATCGATGTTTAAGGAAGTACATATTCAGGTCCCCCTCCTCGAAGCAATCGATCACATTCCAACTGTCGCTAGGTTCTTCAAGGACTACTGTACCCCGAAGCGACAGCTGAGAATTGGACGATAGGCGGTATTATCGAAAGAGGCTAGCGCTGTGATTCTAGCTGACTTGTCGCCGAAGAAGAAAGACCCTAGTACGCCACTCATCCTGCTTCTTGCAGGATTCTCCATTTGATTAGGCCCTTCTAGATTTGGGTTCATCCATCAATTTAACTCCCACTGCCGTATTTGATTGATTTCGATTTGGAGAGTTGAAACCCACCTCGGTTACGATTCAGCTGGCTGACAGATTAGTCAAAACACCGAGGGGGTGGTTGAGAACGTGATCGTGAAAGTCCGTGGGTTCTGCGTTCTCACAATTTTTTTCGTTCTTGATATGGAAGTTCCTCCTAATCTCCGAGATGCACCAATTATTTTGGGTCGCCCATTTCTGGCGACAGCCCGAGCGAACATCGATTGTGCATCCGGGTGTATGGAGATTGCCCGAGGCAATGAGTGACTTCGACTAGATATATTCAGGGCAGCAAAGAACTTCGACTGTGATCGAATAGAGGAGGATGGTGAAGATGAAGATTTGGCTTACCGTGGTAACATTGGGCTCCTTTGTGATGACCCAATGTCTTGTTCGTCTACACTATCAGGGTTCTTGGACCTCGATCCACACGGGACTAAAACCACTACATTACACATATCTCCCCAAGGATCTGACTGTTTAGGATGTGCTTCTGACCACGGCACCCCTGAATCCAACTATCCTGATCCATTTATTACTGAATCGCCCCTATTATTGCAGAAAGATGTGACCTCAGCTAATGGGCTTTTCGTTAACTCAGTCACAATTGATTTTACGGGGAGCGATTCAGTGGGAATTCACGTGCACATGGATTAGCAGATTCCCACCCTCGATTCTGCTCCTCCCATTCTCATATCTGATTCCGACCCATCCGTGATTGAATTGAAGCCCTTACCTGACTCACTCAAGTACGTGTTGTTGGGCGAAAGTGAGACATATCTAGTCATTATCAACGCCCACTTAATCCAAGAACAGGAGCATCAATTGATTTCTACGCTTCAAGACCATAGGGTTGCTATCAGGTGGAGTATTGCTGATTTCCACGGTATTCGCCCCTCGTATTGCACTCATCACATTTACACGGATGAGGGGGTGAAAGCTTCGAGACAACCTCAAAGACGGCTTAACCCGAATATGCTAGAGGTTGTTAAGAAGGAGATCATCAAATGGCTGGATGCAGGCATTGTATACCCAATCTCAGACAGCCAGTGGGTGAGTTCGATTCAGATAGTGCCCAAGAAAGCAGGACTCACCATCATGAAAAATGATAAGGGCAAATCCATCCCAACCCACACTGCGACATCTTGGCGGGTCTGCATCGACTATAGGAAACTGAACACGGCTACCCAGAAGGATCACTTTCCTTTGCCATTCATTGATCAAATCTTGGAACGGTTAGTCGGACACAGTTTCTTCTTCTTTCTAGATGGATACTCTGGGTATAATCAGATAGTGATTAGCCCGGAAGATCAAGACAAGACCACATTCACATGCCCCTTTGGAACATTCGCCTTCAAGTGGATGTCCTTTGGCCTCTGCAACGCACCAGCGACATTTTAGCGTTGTATGATGGCTATCTTCTCTGACATGATCGGGGATTATGTGGAGGTATTCATGGATGACTTCTCTATTTTCGGAGATGATTTCGCGCCTTGTCTTGATAACCTCACCAAGATCTTGAAATGGTGTATTGAAGTAAACCTAGTACTATCCTGGGAGAAAAACCATTTCATGGTGAGGGATGGCATAGTACTAGGACACAGGATCTCTAAAAATGGACTCGAGGTCGATCGAGCTAAATCTGAGATTATTTCCCACTTACCACCACCTAGCTCGGTCAAGCAGATTAGATCATTCTTGGGTTACGTCGGCTTCTATCGGAGATTTATACGCGATTTCTCAAAAGTTGCGCGGCCTTTGACAAATCTCCTAGTTACCGATGTCCCATTTGAATTTGATACCTCATGTCTCAGCGCCTTCGAGACTTTACGAAGCGCTGTTTCCGACTCCCCGATTCTCCAACCACCCGACTAGTCGCTTGATTTCGAAATGATGTGTGATGCTTCTGATTTTTCCGTCGGTGCTATTTTAGGCCAGCGTTGGGAGAAAGAACCCTTTGTCATATACTATGCTAGCAAGATGTTGAATGAGGCTCAGCGCAACTACACTGTCACCGAAAAAGAACTGCTAGTAGTAGTATTCGGGTTGGAGAAATTCAGATCATATTTATTAGGGTCCAAGGTCATCATCTTCACTGACCACTCCGCCCTCTGGCATTTGTTGGCAAAGAAGGATGCCAAACCATGGCTCATTAGATGGATCCTTCTATTGCAGGAATTTGATGTTGAAATCCATGACAAAGCTAGAAAACAAAATGTTGTGGCGGATCACCTATCCAGATTGGACCCAGACCACATTCCTTATTCCCTACCTATCCATGAACAATTTCCAGACGAATCTCTTTTGGCAATTCATTCTGTTGAGTTCCCCTGGTATGTGGATTTCGCGAACTACCTTGCCGTAGGCAAAATTCCCGCGAACCTATCCAAGGACCAGAAACTCAAATTCATTGCAGAGGCCAAATACTACCTCTGGGATAACCCACTGCTCTTCTGCATCGGAGCGGATCAGATTATTCGTAGATGCATCCCAGACTCTGAGATCCCTAGTGTGTTATCTTTCTGCCACAATGATGCGTGTGGTGGCCATTTCTCAGGATGGAAAACCGCTGCAAAAATTTTGCAGTTGGGATTTTTCTGGCCAACCATCTTCAGGTATACACATGATTACACCCAACACTGCAAACGATGTCAGTTAGTCGGCTCTATGATCAAGAGAGACATGATGCCACTCCAACCCATCATGGTCGTAGAAGTGTTCGACATCTGGGGTATCGATTTTATGGGTCCTTTTCCGAACTCGCATGGCTTCGAGTACATATTGCTAGCCGTTGATTATGTCTCAAAGTGGGTCGAGGCCATCTCGGCGAGATGGGCTAACCACAAGACCATCATTTCTTTCGTATGGCAAAATATTTTCGCGAGATTCGGAATACCCCACTCTTTGATTAGAGACTGGGGAAGCCACTTCATCCACTCCCATTTCAGGTCGTTATTAAAGAAATACGAGGTACATCACCGCATAGCCACCCCGTATCACCCGCAGACCAATGGGCAGGCTGAAGTGTCTAACTGTCAAATCAAGCTAATTCTCCAGAAGACGGTTAGACCAGACAGGAAGGACTGGTCCGACAAATTAATCGATGAACTCTGGGCATATCGGACCGCATACAAGGCCCTACTCGGAATGCCACCATATCGCATGGTATATGGCAAGGCTTGTGACCTTCCTGTAGAGTTGGAACATCGCGCCTTTTGGGCGATGCGAAAATGCAACCTTGACCTCGATGTAGGAGGTCGAGAATGGAAACTCCAGCTCAGTGAATTAGAAGAGATCCGGTGGGAGGCCTATGAGAATGCATTAATATACAAGGACAAGACCAAGGCCTTTCATGACCGCCACATCTGGAGGAAAGTATTCATGCCCAATCAGCGAGTCTGGTTGTTTGATTCACGACTGAAACTGTTCGCGGGGAAGCTCAAGTCCAAGTGGACTGGCCCGTATGTTGTGATGCAGCCATATTCTAATGGGGCAATCCAGATCAAGGACCTAAAATATGGGCATATATTCACGGTAAATGGCCAGCGCCTCAAGCTATTTTTGGCCTAGGAACCTCCTCCACCTGACGAGACTGTTCATCATAGTGAGGACATCTGATTGAGTTTTCACCCAGCTGGAGGCGTTAAACTCAGCACGTATAGATACCATTCGCCCCACATTCCACCATCATTTATATATAATCATTTTTATACATAGCATATTTTTGTTTTAGCATATTTCCCTTTTGTATATTGCATGATTAACAGGTTGGCCAGTGCTGAATATATATTTTCAGGAGCAACTACAGGTGATTTCTACCCATTCTCCCTCTGTCTATTAATTTTCTTTTATATTCATGCATGCGGACATGCAAGAACTTAGGCATGGGGGGGTAGATACAGCAAGAATTCAAAAATTCTTTTGCCAACACTTAGGAAAACCTTAGAGCTACATGCAAAACGTACTTTAGGACCTTAAATAAAAGAACAACCGACTCCACCTCCAATGCTCGCATTGGAGCTAGAAATCGTTCGCAACAGCCACTTCTGACTCACCCGCTCACCTTTTGTTCTAAATTTAGGGTTAAGCTGATTGTAACCCGATACGGGAAACTCACGAAGTACAAATTATATGAGGTTACATGTTTATAGCATATATACATACTGTATTCATGGATAAGATTATTTTATTAAGAGAACACATTAGGGATTTTATCCTCTAGTTGATTCCTGTAATCTAGAATCCAGTACAACTTTTCACACACACGTAGAATTTGCAATGGATTCATGGTGAAGGCTGATAAACGTCTTCAGTCTGGCGAGAAGAAGCAGTGCTTCTTTTCCTGAACCCTTGGACAGTGTTTTGGGAGTTAGGCAGATTTTCCTCCAAAAAAATCTACCAAATAGTGTGAGAGAGTAGAGTATATTGGTGCTCTAAGATTAATGCAAGGAATCTGGAATCCTAGATAATTAGGTGATGATACTCTGAGATTAGACATAGTTTTCGCTCTCGGTTCCTGCGTATACATTTTGTGCGAAATATTGAGAGCCACCAAATAAGGCAAATATGCGGAGAGCGAGTTTTCATAAAACTAGGGCTAATGTGGATGGTTACGACCATTCTCTATAGAATCCTCGGCTGAAGGAGGGTATTGATGTCAAGGTCAGAAATACACCATCCTATCCATCTCTCCCGATGCCATGAGTAGGCACTTCCACCAAATAAGCCACCCAATGTCTCTTGAGTACCACCAATCCCTAATAATTCCTCCTCAATAAAGTTCATGGATGTATGCTAGTTGTGTTATGTTGAAAAAGAAAAGGAAAAGAAAAAGAAAAAGAAAAAAATGATGAAAAGAAAGAAAAACTGAAAAAAATTAGAAAAAGAAGAAAAAGCAAAGAAAAGAATGAATATTTAGTGTTTATTTCATCAAGGCAATACCACCAAATAAAATTGAGATCCACCAAATATGGCCTTAACCTATTTTTCTGTGTTTTTGATCGCCCAAATACTGGCTGAGGAATCCCGACTTAGTGTTAGGGTTATGATAACTCAATTAAAGTGTTAATGCCTAGTGAGACCACCAAATATAGATCGTATATGTGAATCTGGTGAGGTTGTGAGCTCTAAGAAAGAAAAGAAAAAGAAAAGAGTAAGAGAGAATGAATACAAAGGAATCAAAAGGGAGCATAGTTTTTCTCGTCTTTCTCTAAGTTGAGTTACTTAGTAGTCCAGGAATATAGATTCTGTAGTACTAGTCTCTATGTAGCACCAAGTGAGAGTGAGCCACCAAATATATAATCTTTTCCCTCAGAGATTCTCTACCTAAGACTAAAGCCAGGGTGGAATTCATAGAATATCTTGAATACCCCGAGGGAAAAAGTCCGCCTATCTTGCTAGAATTTTTACTAGGGGTCAAGTACAGGCTTTAGAGGTAAATCAATTTTTCACTCGAATCCGTTGCAAAAGCTACATAGCCGCACTTTCACGATTGTCTGGATTTCTAGAGCATAGGATGAAAACAAAAAGGAGAAAAATCTCTACGTATACACTTGATAAAATAATCAATCCTTTAGGGACCCTTCCTGTAAATAAATTAGTCTTGCATTTGTTAGGGACTAGCAAGATTTAGGCATGGGGGTATGATTGTGTAGCAATCATAGATTTTAATTGACCTAGATTAAGATAGGACTTAGCATAAGTTAGGGTTATTCATGCATGCATATGCATTATCTGCATCTTTACTGTTTTTCTTTAGCTATGCATAACATAATGTTACAATGTGCTAATTAAGTGCATTATGTCAATTGCAAGTAATAAGCAGATCTGAAGCTGGATCTGGAATAATGAGAGTTGCAGTAGAGTTGGAGCAGAAGGCTTAGATTAGATGTAGGAATAATAATGTAAGGGGGTTAAAGGTTTACTATTCTATTAAGTAGGAATAAAGCAGTAAAATGTGAAGAGCATAGGTCCATCCTAGCCCTAGGATAGCCTAAAGACTTCCCTAAGCCTTAGCCACCCTTAGATTAGGTCAAAACACCCTAGGAAGCCTTAAAACCCTAGTTCCAACCCTTATCTGGACGTCCAAATAAGTTATAGGACGTCCAGGACCCTTAGCCATCTCCCGCGCACCTTAAACCCACTTCTGCAGTGTTATTGGATATCCAGACACTTTGTCAGACGTCTAATTTCTGCAGAGTACCTAAAATAGAACCTTGATTTCCCCCTGACTCAAATTGGACACCCAGAACTGAAGTCTGGACTTTTGATTTTTAAGTATAAGTCGTCTGATCCTATTATTGGACGTTTGATACTGGTCTCCAGTTCCTGTTTTGAGATTATGTCTTGATCTTGGATCTCTAGCTCCATAGACCTAATCCCAACCCCTTAGGAACCTAAATTAAGGTGTCCTAACCCTAGTACATCACCTCTAGACCTGCCTAAGGACCTAATTAGGTCCTCACCAAACCCAATTGACTCAGATCAAAGTCAATTACCTTCACCTAAGTCAATTGAACTCATTGAGTCCAATTGAGCTTAGATCTCAACCCACACAAGTTCAATTGGACTTAGTGAGAGTCCAATTGACCTAAACCCAACCTGATTGAGTTATGTCACCCTCAATTAGGCTCACACTCATTCAATTAAACTTAGGTTAAGTTTAGTTGCATTTTCACCTTAGTAATTAGGGTTTGTAACCCTAAAATCAAGACCTACTCCTACACAAACCCGTTAGGACCTATCCTAAGCCACCTAGCCATATAGAGCACGGCCACACACACACACACACACCCATTCACGCACACACTTCTCGAGATTTCTCTAGAGTTCTCTTGAGATGGCACCACCTCTTGGTTGCCAAATTTAACAACCAAGAGGCATTCAAATTGAGATCCACAATTTTTGGATCTCAAAGACCACCTCCACCCCCATGTGGCTGGCCACTCTTGGACTCTCTCTAGAGAGTTCCACACCTCTTTAGAGAGAAGCCATTGGGTCTATAAAAAAACCCCATGGGTGGCCAAACACACCCATTCACATCCCTTGGATTCATTGGCACCACTCACCTCATTAGCTCCATACACACCCACCTTCACTTAGGTTAGCTACTCCACCTCCACGAGCTCACCACCATCATGGAGGACATCATGCTTGGATGCTGGATCACTCCTCCCTCTCTCCAAGGGTTGGCCTCAGCTACATTGGCTGCCCCTCATTCTTCTCCCGACCACTCCAAGGCCATCGGGGACCACCCCTGAATGCCCTTTTATTCTTCTAGATTTAATTCATGCTCTTCATAGTTTTATTGCTTTTATTTACTGCTTAGTAGTGTAGTCTTACTTCTCCCCCAATGATGCATGCGAAATCCCCCCATCGATTCTTGTATGCAATCATTTTTTGGTAGTTAGGTTTAATTTTCAAGCATTTATATACAAGCTTTCCTCTAGATTCCTTGTGCAAACAACTCCCCAATGAATGAATGAAAATGCATTTTTATATATATATCTCTTTATGTGTTTGAAATCACCACGAGCTTAATAATTATCGTATTTGCGTGATTTAAGTGCTTGCTCTTTAACTGTCTATCCATTCCGCACCAGCATGTCATTTCCCGAGGATATTGAAAATCTAACAATAGATGCTTTCTCCATAACTAGTCACCACCTCACCAGAATCGTGCACACAAAAACTCACACGTTCACCTTCGTAATTTATTTGACGCACGCACACGTAATCCGGGTTAATAACAGAAGTTGTGAAGTTTTAGTTAGGAGATTGGAAACCGGCGTGCGTCTTTAAACGAAGTAGAGTAGTAAAAAGATCGATTTTAAAAGTGAAAGCAACGCCTCCCAGAGACGAACGACCGTGACTCAAGTCTCGTAATTTTTGTAAAACAGTATCTTTATTGGATCGTACTTTGTGACTATACTATGACACTTTTTTCTATCAAAAATGCAATTTACGCATCTCGACAGTCGAACACAGGGAGCAAATGGAATTCATGCACTAAACTCAATGAATGCAATTTAAGCACATAATATCACTCAAAAATCTAATGAAAGATGTAAAGCATGAGTCTATGAATAATGAAATGTATCAAAAAAATATAAATGAGGACTTATGAAGAATTAATCGGACGTCTTAAAATCATATGCTACAGTGCTTTCTTCTGATTTTTCTTCTTCTTTCTCTGATTTTTCTTGCAATCTTTCTTCTTCTTCTTCCGTTCTCTGGCTTTGATTCTTTCTTCTCTTTGTCTTCTCTTTTCTTTACCTTCTTTGTCTTCTTCCTTCCTTCTTCTATTCCTTCCTGCCTTGGCTTTTTCTTCCTTCTTTCTTCTCTTTCTTCTTCCCTGGTCTTAGCCTTACGACCCTCAGCTTCTTTCTTCTTCCTTTCTTCTTCCTCTTTCCTTAGCTACTCTGCAGCTCTTTTCCTCTTCAGCTCTCTTCTGATTTCTGCCTTCGCTTCTTTTCCTTATCTTCCTCTTTGGCTTCCTCCTTCTTCCTTCGCTTCACCCTTGGCTTCTTCTTCTTTCTTTGGCTTCCTCTTTTTCTCCTGAGAGAAAAACCTACCCCTACCAGCCTAGGCTCGCTTTCCTGATGAAACCTCCTGAGAGAAAAACCTAATCTCTCTTCTTCCTTCTCTCCTAGGCTCGCTCTCCCAGAGCCTTCTCGGGTTATCGGGTCGGGTATGCGTGCCCGGGACCAGGCCCATTGATGTGTGGTGGTGGGCAAGGAGTGCACATGCTAGTTGGGTATACGGGTCAGGTCTAGGTCCACGGGCAATTGGGTCACGGACTAGGTGGTGGGCGAGTGGGACCTCACCCCGTGGTCAGGAGGCAACGAGCCTATGTGACTTTTTCACTTTACTCGGCTACTCTCACTCCTGTTGCATGCACCCGCAGCCGATGGCATCCAATTGTGGCTGTTGCTGTGGCCTTCAGTGCCAATTACTTGGCTGAGGCTATGCGTGAGATGATTCCGCATAGCTTAGGGCCTGGAGCCTGGTGCAAGGTGACCTGGAACAAGATTGCAAGCAAGCTTCATGCCTACTTCAATGGCGGCAGGGCTCTTGTACCTGCAATCATGCAAATGGCCTTGCGGCCTCTTCAGAAGGCTCAGGAAGCTTCGCCCAGACTCGGCGAACATGTTGCGGGGGTCGACGCGATATGTGGGTGGTTGTGATGACGGATCTATAGCACCCTGTGGCTGTGAAGGTGGGTGTGTTCAGGGGGTGTTTTCGGTGTGTGGCATGGTGAGTGAGGTGAGGGGTTACATTCAGTGAGGTGTGGCAATGCTCATGGAGTGGTTGGCGAGGCAGATGGAGGTGCAAAGCGATGGGGACACCTCGCCGGAGTGTGGCTGGAGATGAAGAAGGTGGTGGTGATTTGCGGTGTCGAGGGATAGTTTTAAGAAATAAAGAGGGGGAACAGGAAGAGGAGAGAGGGAGGAAGTATCTGACTTAGTATAAGGATGAAGGAGGCAAGGAAGGTGGACGGCTCGTGTTTGCCATCGCCAGAGATGAAGCTCTCCGTAGGTGAGGCGACGTCAGGATGGTATGAATGACGTGGAAGAACGAGAGGAAGGTAGCTCAACCACTGGTATTGTGGTTGGGCGATGAGATAGGGAGGATGGAGCCACTGGAGCTTGTGGAGAAATTGTAGCCGGAGATGAGAGAAGAAGATGGGGTGGACCGGCCCAAATCCAAGTTAAGGAGGTGCGGAATGATATGGGGAGGCTTTTATAAGCCCTGGCAGGAGGTCTTATGCTTGGAAGCCAAGCTTCCAAGCACGGGCATGTCGCTGGAGATGTAAGGTTCGAAAGACCCAAATCTCTCATGCATTCGCTTGAGAGATTAGGTGGAAATTAGGGCTTGATAATGGGATCACATGAGAGGAGATTTCTCGGAGAATCTCCCTTTCAAATTTGAAAGGGATTCTTTGAGGAATCAGGGAGTTCTTTCCCTCGATTCCTCACCGGAGTAGGATTCCTCCGCTGTAATGGCAGAGGGACCTAATTGCAAAGAATGACGAGGAAGTTAGGGGGTTTCTGTAAAGGTTTTCAAAAGCTAGGGGTAGAAATGTAATTGGGCTGAACTTATTTGCAAAGTAGGTCAAGATGAATTCCCCTTAGGTCCCAATTTTGGTACAAACCTAATTTGGACCTAAGGAATCCAATGGTGAAGTTGGATTTTGGGTTTCACCATCTTTGACTAGGGAATTTACACAAAAACCTAATTTAGGGCAAACATTTGATTGGGACCCCTATTTAGGTCAAAATAAGTTCTAAGGGCCAAATTGAAGGTTCTAAACCCTAGATAATATTTTTTCCATGAATTTTAGAGGGTTTAGGTGGATTTTATACTGACTGGAACCTTGTTAAATTAAGTGGGTCTGTATTAGGGTTACAAGAAGTCATTTAATTCCCTTATTTCACATGAACCTTTTTCTGTTTGAACCAACCCACTTTTTATCTTGTTAAGACCATTTGACCTATGTTTAGCCCATGAGAAATCCCGTTGTTGCATTGCAATGGTAAAATTACAGTTTTACCCCTTATTTCTTGCTTTTCTTTCGGAAGGGTTATTTCTTGAGTTAGGACC
Source organism: Thalassia testudinum (assembly GCA_037157565.1). Taxonomy (NCBI): domain Eukaryota; kingdom Viridiplantae; phylum Streptophyta; class Magnoliopsida; order Alismatales; family Hydrocharitaceae; genus Thalassia; species Thalassia testudinum. The sequence continues at coordinate 7,502,152 of JAZHRO010000056.1, forward strand.
TCCAGTTGGTTATGTAGGAGCTTTTGTTCTCTTTTTCGGGTCAAAATGAGCTAGTTAGGGCTCATGATGGTGTTCCCATCATACCCCCATGCCTAGCTTTTGCTAGTCCGTTAGCAAAATTTTAAGGTTTTAACTGCTATTCTAGATCATGAATTCCTTGATGTTCAAAGATTATGCTGTGTGCTTTTTTCTTTTCTTTTTAATTAGGTTAGAATGCCGATAGTAGGCTTAGAGGTACTCAAGTACCAACCAAGATCCGGACTTGACCAGCTCTAGCCTCGATCCTCCGCGAAGGTTTTAAAGGCCCGCAGGAACTATCTTAACGTTTGTTGGACTCTGCGGTTAAAGCACCCGTGCTTGCAATGTATTTTAGCTTAGTTCAGTTTGCAGTGTGTTTTTTTGTAAGAGAGAGACAAAGGATTTTTTTGTTTGGAGAGTTTTCTCTCTCTTTTCTTTTTATTTCTAGCTTCGGATTGGCTTCTCAACACGGTCTATATCGGATTCCTCATCCCCATCATCAATCTTCGAAGGGTCCCTGGCAATCGATGCTTCATGATAGCATTGCCCGTGGCAACCCCCAGAACCCTGGCTTTTGAGATTTCAAGATAATCCTACCCATGGCATTTTGTAGCTAAATCCAGACCCTGGTAATCGACATTTCGTGATAATGCCGCCCATGGCATCTGAACCAGCACAGGGTGCTTCGTGCCCCTGGTAGGATATGTAAATATCTTAGGAGAAAGCACCGAGGAGACGATATGTTATTACGCATCTTCTAGGGGAATTTCCTGCCTCTCCGCGTCGGGAACTCATCAAAATCAACTTGTGTTGATCGGCCGCTCCTAATCTAGGTGACTTTTTCAGAACATTTAAATGCTTTTGCATGATTTTGATAGTTATGCACACTGAACCAGACTTTGTGTGGATTGGGGTGCTTAGGTTGCCGAGTCCCACAAACCAAAGGTCAGTTAACGAGGCCAAATACTCCCTAAGCCTTAAACCTAATACTTAAGCTTCGCATTTTCCCCAACCTCTTGAGGACTATCTAGATCTTAGCGGATACTTGAATTTTTAAGCCTAAGAGTCTAGCCCAAGAGGCCTAAGATCAGCATTCCTACTAATATCTTTTGTGTCTCATTAGCACTTTTTCCTTCATTTTTCTTTTTCTTGATCCAGTCTAGAACTTTGGTTAATCCCTTAATTTCTTACTAATGACTATTTCTTTTTTCTTTTTCATTTTGTGCTCTTTTTTTGACATTTTCCTCTTGTCCTCCTCATTTTATCCTCATGATGTGTATGGCCTCAAAATTTTCTCTCCCCTTAGTATTTTTTTGTTCTTTTTCAAGATTTTTTTCATTTTTTGGTGTTTTCTGTGATATGTGATTTTTTTTTAAAACCTTTTCTTGTGAGATGAGTTTTCATGGTGTTTTGCACTTTCATATCCCCCTATGCATATGATTTGCAATGTCCCCATTGTAAATTAGGTGGGTTTGAATTCAGCTTAGATCATTCATTAGAATAGATTTTGGGTGTGCGAATGGGTTGAGGTGACTGTTGCAAACGATTTCTGGACTGGGGCACAGGTACCTGAGGTGGGGTCGACTATTCTAATGGATGAACCCTAAAGTGCAATATGAATTTAGCATAGGAATGTCAAGAAAGGTTTCGGGTTTTTCAAGAATGACTGGTTGCCACCCGTTAAGCACTGAGTTTTACGCCATCGGCTGGGCGCAATGAGCTTAGGGAGAATGGAGGGTAAAGGATATCTCAGCCAAATTTGTATCGGTTAAGTCAATGAACGCTTTAAGTCTCTGACCGTTCATGACGAAAGGTTCAGAATTGTGGCTGAGTGGATGTTTACGCGGCTAGATTGTGTTTTATAAGTCAGTTGCGTTGTAGTATAGGTGAACTTTCCGAGAAAATAAATAAAAATTTATAACTCGAAAATCGAAGTATCTGAGGTCGAACACAGGGAGCAATTTGGGTATTCCAAAACTTGAGAACACAACTTTTAATAAGAAGCAATAACTAGTTCAACAAAAATAGCAGAATAATGTTGTGGAAAAACTGCTCAAAAAGAATTGGACGTCTGATATTGTATCAGACATCTTAAAAATTAAGACTACAGTGCTTGGCAAATTGTTGGCCTGCTCTTTTCTTTATGCTTTGCCCAACGGCTATGGCTTCTTCTTCTCCTTTTCTTTTTCTTCCTTAGCTGCTTTTGCTTCTCTTCTTTTTCCTTCCTTTGCTTTCTCGATTCTCTTCCTGCAGCTAAGTCCTAGCCTCTTCTTCTTGTCTTAGTTTCCTTCTTCTCTTTCCTCCCTTGGTCTGCCGCTCCTCTGCTACAGTGCATCTCTCTTCTTCTTCTCCTTCTCTTGCCATGGATAAGTCCTGCTTCCTTTCCTTCTCTTGCTGTGCTTCTTCCTCCCTTAGCTTCCTCTTCTTGCACAATCACCACACAGCAAAACCTATTCCCCTACCCTCCCCACGTGTCTCTCTCTCTGTGTATCTCTCTTCAGTTCGCTCTCCTAGAGCCGGGCTATAGGGTTGGTCGTGTGCCCGAGTCCAGGCACACCGGTGTGGGTATGGTGCTCGAGGAGTGCACGGAAGGGTTAATCTGATCCGGGTGCTAGGTCCGCAGGTGAAATATCGTGGACGAGGTGTGATAGGTGAGGGCGAGGGACCTCACGCCAGTGATTTCGAGGCAAACAACGTAAAAGACAAAATCAACTTAAACCACTCAAAGAGCTCGAGACTTACCGAGGTGGGACTAAAAGTCCAACCCACTTCTGCCGGCACTTGCAGGAGAGTGTCTTCACACAATCGACACAGCTGCAGGTCTCGTGGCACTCGCTATCAGGCTGGACTTGCACACACTCTCAACCAGCATAGCCTGGGAGCCTAAATCCTGAAGCTTGTGGCCTGAAGCTGGAGAACAAGCAAGCTCGTGTGCTTGTTAATGGCAGACGGGGAGCTCTACCCTGCATGACACAAAAGGAGTCTTACGGCTCTATCATACCACAGGAGAACCTTCACCGTGTCACGGCGAAGGTGAAGCGGGGGTCAACGTGGCTCAGATCGACCTAAGCGTGCGTGCCTAGGTCGGACTGTTAGCATGTGAGTGGGTGTGTTCGATGGAAGCGTGGAGTGCATGTGGCGGTCTGTGAGTGGGTGGAAAGTGTTCAGTGGTCGATGGTGGAGGTGTTGAGGTTGGTAGCGAGATGTGTGGAGGCGTGGAGTGATGGATGCATCTCGCCGGAGGTTGGCCGGAGATGGGGAAGATGCGGGTGGACAGTGGCAGTCGAGGGTAATTTGTGAAATAGATTGAGGAAAAATAGAGAGTAGGAGATGAGGAGCTTATCTGGGGTACTTGGAGCGAAGGGGAGGCAGAGGAGACGGACGACGCGTTTGTGCCATAGTCGGAGAAGACGACCCTGAGGGGGAGATAACGACGATGAGGAGGACAGGAAGGCATGCGCTAGTGCGGCGCAACGTGGAAGAACGAGGTGAAGTGAATCCTGCCACTGGTATGGCAGTAGAGCGATGAGAGGGAGGAGGAGGAATCGCCATAGCTTGTGGGCTACTTAACCGGAGAGAGGGGAGATGAATTCTGAGGGAGTCTGCAGCCAAATCAAGCTTGAGGGATTCACAGAGGATCGGGGATCCTTTTATAGTTGCTGGCTGAGCTTTTGGTGCTTGGAGGGCAAGCCTTCTACCATTGACTCCTCACCGGAGAAGGAAGGTAGTTGGAGATCCAAATCTCTCGTGTGTTCGCACGAGAGATTGGATGCAAATTAGAGATTGTATTTGAGCTCAAATGGAAGGGAATTCCTCAGAGAATCTCCCTTCCAATTCCGGGAGATCTCTGAGGAATCAGGGAGTACGCCCCCTCCATTCCTTGCCAGAGAAGGATTTCTCTCCATTAATGGTGGGGGGACCTGTTTGTAAGAGTGGTGAAGAAGTTAGGGGGGTTTGTGTAATAGTTTTCAAAAGATAGGGGTCAAAATGTAATTTGGGTGTACTATTTTGCAAAGTAGGTTAAGATGACCTCCCCTTAGGTCCAAATTTTGGTAAAAACCTAATTTGGACCTAAGGAATCCAATGGTGAAGTTATATTTTAGGTTTGACCATGTTTGAATAGACTTTTTGCATAAAAACCCAAATTAGGTCAATTAATGAGCTAGGACCCTAATCTAGGTCAAAATAGGTTCCAAAGGTCAAATTGAATGTTCTAAACCCTAGGGGATATTTTTCCATGAATTTTAGAGGGTTTAGTTAATTTTTTACCTGAACAGAACCTTGCTGAATTAAGCAGGTTCGTTTTAGGGTTATAGAATGTCATTTAATTCCTAAACTGCACATTAACCCATTTTTGATTAAACCAACCCACTTTTGATCTTATTTAGATCAGTTGACATATGTTTTGCCTCTGAGAAATCCTGTTTATGTACTGCAATGGTAAAATTACAATTTTACCCTTTATTTCATGTTTTCTTCTCAGAACACTTATTCCTTGAATTAAGCCCTTCTCTAGGTTATGTAGGAGCTCTTATTCTCTTTCTTAGGTCAAAATGAGCTAGTTAGGGCTCATGTTGAGGCTCTCATCATACCCCCATGCCTAGCTTTTGCTAGTCTTTTAGCAAAATTTTAAGATTTTAACTTCTGTTCTAGACCCTGAGTGTCTGTCACGAGTTATGGTAAGTGCTTTTCTTTTTCTTTTGTGATTAGGTTAGAATGCCGACAATAGGCCTAGAGGTACTCAAGTATCAACCAAAATTTGGACCTGACCCGCTTTAGCCTCAGTCTTCCGCAAAGGTTTTTAAGGCCCACAAAAATTAACCTAGGGTTTGTTGGATTCCATGGTTAAAGCACCTGTGCTTGAGACATTTTTAGCCTAGGTTCAGTTTGCAGTGCATTTTTGTAAAAGAGAGACAGAAAATTTATTTATTTGGAGAGTTTTCTCTCTCTTTTCTTTTTATTTCTAGCTTCGTATTGGCTTCTCAACATGGTCTATATCGGATTCCTCATCCCCATCATCAATCCTCAAGGGTCCCTAGCATCGATGCTTCGTGATAGCACCGCCCATGGCAACCCCCAGAACCCTGGCTTTCAAGATTTTGAGATAATCCCGCCCATGGCATTCCGTGGCTGAATCCAGACCCTTGCAATCGACATTTCGTGATAATGTTGCCCATGGTATCTGAACCAGCAGAGTGATTACATGCCCCTGGTAGGATATTTAAATATCCTAAGAGACAAGCATCAAGGAGATGATATGTTGTTACGCATCTTCTAGGGGAATTTCCTGCCTTTCTGCACCGGGAACTCATCCAAATCAACTTGTGTTGATCGGCCGCTTTTAATCTAGGAAACTTTTTTCAGAACATTGAAATGCTTTTTGCGTGATTTTGATAGTTATGCACACTGAACTAGACTGTGTGTGGATTGGGGTGCTTAGGTTACAGAATCCCGCAAATCGAAGGTCAGTTAATGAGGTCGAATACTTCCTAAGCCCTAGACCTAATACTTAAGCTTCGCATTTTCCCCAACCTCTTGAGGATTATCTAGATCTTAGTGGATACGTGAATTTTTATGCCTAAGAATCTAGCCCAAGAGGCCTAAGATCAGCATTCCTGCTAATCTCTTTTTATGTCTCCTTAGCACTTTTCTTTTATTTTTCTCTTTTCTTGATTTGGTCTAGAACTTCAGTTAATCCCTTAATCTTTTACTAATGACCATTTTTTTTCATTTTGTGCTCCTTTTTTTTTTTGACATTTTGCTCTTTTCCTCCTCTCATTTTGTATAGCCCAAAAATTGTCTCTCCCCCTTCAGTTTTTTTCTTTTTCAAGATTTTTTTTTTGGTTGAAACCCTTTCTTGATATGAGTTTTCCTGACATTTTGCACTTTCATACCCCCCCATGCCTACAATTTGCAATGTCTCCATTGTAAATTAGGTGGGTTCTATTTCAGCTTAGTTCATGCATTAGGACAGGTGTTGGGTGGGCGAACGGGTCAAAGTGACTGTTGCGAACGATTTCTAATCTCGGGTAGGGGTACCTGAGGTGGAGTCAGCTGTTTTGATGGATGAACCTTAAAGTACAATATGAATTCAGCATAGAAATGTTAGAAAAGGTTTCAGGTTTTTCAAAGAATGACAGGTTGCCTCCCATTAAGCGCTGAGTTTTACGCTGTCGGCTGGGCGCAATGAGCTCAAGGAGAATGGAGGGTAAAGGATGACTCAGCCAAATTTGTATTGGTTATGTCAATGAACGGTTTGAGTTTCTGACCGTTCACAACAAAGGGTTCGGAATCATGGCTGAGTGGGCTGCTTTTAATGGCTCGATTTCCAAATATTTGTCGGACTAGGTAGGGTCCAACCCACTTAGATCGTAGCTTTCCTGGGAATAATTTGAGTTGGGCATCAAAGAGTAGAACCTTTTGACCAGGATGAAAGATCTTTCTAGAAATGTGTTTGTCGTGAAAAGCTTTAACCCGTTCTTTGTAAATTCGTGAGTTCTCATATGCGTCGTGGCGTAATTCATCGATCTCGCTCATTTGAAGCCTTCTATGGGTTCCAGCCTTAGAAAGATCTAAGTTGCAATTCCGTATTGCCCAATAGGCTTTATGCTCTGATTCGACGGAGAGGTGACAGGCCTTCCCGTACACCAGTCTAAAGGGAGACATACCTGATTGGGTCTTGTGGGTGGTCTTATAGGCCCACAATGCTTCTGGAAGCTGAGAAGACCAATCCTTCCTGTCAGGTAGAACAGTAACCTGGAGGATTTTCTTGATCTCTCGATTTGATAGCTCAGCTAGACCATTTGTTTGGGGGTGGTAAGGAGTAGAGATTCGATGCGACACCCTGTATTTGGTCATCAGTGACCAGAACTGAGCGTTTGTGAAATGGGTCCCTTCATTGGAAATTATTGCTCGTGGAATCCTAAACCTTGAGAAGATGTTTTGATGAATGAATCTGATAACAACCTTATGATTATTGGTTCGGGTCGGAATGGCTTCTATCCATTTGGACACGTAGTCAACGGCGAGTAAGATGTATTTGAAGCCATTCGAGATAGGGAAAGGTCCCATAAAGTCGATCCCCCAAATGTCAAAAATTTCGCATACCAGGATCGACTGCAAAGGCATCATGTCTTGATGGCTCATGTTGCCCAAGGTTTGGCAACGGGACATGCCTTACAGTGATCGTATGTGTCCTTGAAAATTGTGGGCCAGTAAAAGCCACACTGGAGGACTTTTGATGCGGTTTTGTGTCCTAAGAAATGTCCACCGCATGCCTGGTCATGGCAAAAGGAGAGTATGTCTTTGATTTCTACTTCCATGACACACCGTCTAATTATTTGATCAGCACCAATGCGGAATAGATACGGGTCTTCCCACAGGTAATACTTGGCATTGGAACACAATTTGTCCTTCTTGGCCTTCGGCCAATCAGATGGGATCTAATGTGATGACAGGTAGTTTACTATATCTGCAAACCATGGAAGCCCTGTATTGATAGTCAGGAGGTGCTCATCAGGAAAGTGTTCTGTGATGGGTCTGGAAGGGTCAATTATTTCAGAAGGAAGGTGGGACAAGTGATTAGCTACCACATTTTGCTTTCCTGCTTTGTCACGAATCTCGAGGTCAAATTCTTGCAACAACAAGATCCATCAGATTAATCGAGGTTTTGCGTCCTTCTTTGTAAGGAGATGCCTCACAGCTGTGTGATCCGAGTATATGATAACATGGGAACCCAGGAGGTATGATCTGAATTTTTCTAGGGCAAATACTACAGCTAACAGCTCTTTCTCAGTAACCGTGTAGTTACGTTGAGCCTCGTCTAGTGTTTTGCTAGCGTAGTAAATGACCATGGGTTTCCCATCAATTTTTTGCCCCAAAATCGCACCTATAGCGATGTCTGATGCATCACACATGATCTCAAAGGGTTGAGACCAATCAGGGGATGTAGGATCGGGGCTTGGGTGACTCGGTCACGAAGGATCTCAAATGCTTGAGTGCATTCCTTAGAAATTTCGAAAGGCACATCCTTGGAGAGAAGAGTAGTCAAGGGGCACGCAATGTTTGAAAAATCAGGGATAAATTGACGGTAAAAACTGGCGTACCCCAAAAAAGATCGGATGTCCTTAATCGAGCTAGGCATAAGGTGCTTGGAAATCAGGTTAACCTTGGCTCGATCGACTTGGATGCCTTTCTCCTAGATTAGATGTCCCAAGATGATTCCCTCAGGCACCATGAAATGGCTCTTTTCCCAGGAAAGAACCAAATTCACATCGATGCACCGCCTGAGTATTTGGACCAAGTGCTGGAGGCAATTGTCAAATGATTCTCCAAAAATTGAAAAGTCATCCATGAAGACTTAGAGATAATCACCTACCATATCTGAGAATATGGCAAGCATGCACCACTAAAAGGTCGTGGGTGCATTGCAGAGACCGAAAGGCATCCTTCGAAATGCATACGTCCCGAAGGGGAAGGTGAATGTGGTCTTTTCTTGGTCTTCTGGATGGATTGCCACCTGGTTGTAACTGGAGTACTCGTCAAGAAGGCAGAAGAACCTATTTCCCGCTAGTTTCTCGAGGATCTGATCAATAAACAGTAGTGGGAAATGATCCTTCTTCGTGGAGGAATTGGGTTTTCTGTAATCAATGCATACTGTCCACAAGTTAGCTATTCGGGTAGGAATGACCTATCCGATTTCAGTCGTGATGATGGTGAGTCTAGCCTTCTTAGGCACAACCTATATTGGACTCACCCAACGACTGTCGGAGATCGGGTAGATGATCCTTGCATCTAACCACTTGATGATCTTCTTTTTCACGACCTCCTGCAGGTTAGGTTTAAACGTCTCTGCATCTCTCGTGAAGGTCGTGCATCCTCTTCTGTGTAGATTCAATGTGTGCAGTACGAGGGGCTTATGCCAGTCAAGTCATCGAGAGTCCACCCAATGGCTCTATGATGTTGCTGGAGAACAGTAATCAGACAGGATTCCTGGTTAGGTGTGAGTCGGGAGTTGATAATCATAGGAAACGTCTGATTGGAACCCAAAAAGATGTACTTCAGATGCTCGGGAAGGGGCTTGAGTTTCATGATAGGATTATTAGCAGTAGCGGGTGGTTTGAGGTTTGTATCAAGAACAAGGGTCGGAGTCATGGGTGTGTCTAGATCAGGTTTATACTCCTCTACTTGCGGGTTTTGATCTTCTAGTGGTTGATCAGGTATAATCAGGTTGTCCTCTGTATGCGATTCATCAACCACAACTCGGATATCATATATTTGCTCTATAACCCCGAAATTAATCCCTTGTTGGGCCTTAAAGATGTCAATCTTCAGAGTTTTATTCCCAAATTTTAATTCTATTTGGCCCTCTTCACAGTTTATGTTGGCCCTAGCAGTGGCTAAAAAAGGTCTCCTTAATATGATTGGTGTGTCCCTTGGGTTCTCAGGTGCATCCATATTGAGAACTATGAAATCCATCGGGAAGTAGAAATCCCGTACCCTAACAATGACATCCTCGAGTATTCCTTTAGGTGACTTGATGGATCGATTGGCTAACTGCAATGTCACCTCAGTCGGTTTAAGTTTGGACTCTTCAAGGTGGTCAAGGAGGGATGTAGGTATTAGATTTATGGAGGCACCTAGGTCTAGCAAGGCTCTATAAAATTGGGTTTCACCAATTTTACAGGAAATCAGAGGAGTTCCTTCGTCTTTAGCCTTGGGTGGGAGTTTACTCAAGATGACAGAGCTTGCTTACTCTGACAGTACAATCAGATTCCCACTCTTGGTTCGCGGCATACATTTAGGTGTACATACATCTTTCAGGAATCTTGCTTAAGCTGGTACATAGCGAATTGCATCCATCAAGGGGATGTTTATCTAGACCTGTTCAAAGAGCTTGACCAGATAATCCTCGAGAGCCACGGGTTTGGTTATCCTTTTTCCTTTGGTCAAGGCCTCAAGAAATTGAATCCTAGTTGGTTCCTCTAGAATAGGTCCAGGATCTTGATCTGGGACAGGGGTATCCTGGATAACTATCCTAGGGTTTTGGCTACTACCAGGCTTGGAGTGGTTTGGATGATGTGGGTCTTGGGTTGCTTTACCACTACAAGTTGTTACAGAGTTTAATCCTGCTTGGTTTTGGTTTGGGTTTGGTAACAGGGGTGGCTGCTGCTGAAATCCCACATAAGATGTCAAAGCTTCCATCTTGTCCAGTGATGGAGTAGTAGGGGCATGATAAATCAAATGTGCGTGGCCAGAATTTGGGTTCATAACGCGCCTCTGGGTCGGCACGTTATTTGGGCTTGGTAGAGGTTGCGAAGGAAGGGTGCCAGGTTGGCAGGAATTTGCCATCTGGAGTAGTTGATTGCGAACCTTTGTGATCTCTCCCTTGTGCTATTTTTGCATTGTTGCATTCGTCTTTTGAATGTCAGCCAATACTTGAAGGATAAGAGTCATTTGATCCTGGTTTAGCTCGAATTGATGGGTGGGATTGGGCCGAGGCTGAGGCTGCTGATATGGATGAGGAGCTTGTGGACGGGGTTGATAAGGTGGTCTTTGGGTCTGAGAATTTCCCGTCCACTGAAAGTTGGGATGATTTCGCCATCCAGGGTTGTAGGTATTGGAGAATGGGTCATTCTGGATGGCATTGAGGTCCTCGCAGGTCTGAGGAATCTCAGGAAAGTCAAAATACGCGGATTCAGAGTTCCCCCAACTCGGATAGAATGGATCAGAGGTCCCTCCGATTCGAGAGTCAGATGGGGGTGGATACGGGTCCATCCCCTGAGAAGATTGGTGATAGATGTTCTGCACAGTTTCCCTCGCCAGAGGTGGCCATGCAAAAGAGTTCTACACAGAGGTGGCTCACTGCAGGTGCCGAGTTAGCTCATCCACCTTCTTCTCTATGATAGAAACCTTGTCAAACCGACTGGCCATCAGTTCCAAGTCGATGGATGTGGACAGGTCCTGCGTCTCATGTGCTCCCCTAAGATTCGTCGATGCGCGGGCATTCGTCCTGTCGAATAAGCCCATGGAGTCATTATTGATAGAGTTCTCACACATGTTTTCGAGAATCTCCCATACTGTGTCCTCATGTTGACCCATGATGTTTCCTCCGCACGTTGCATTGACGAATAATCGAATGTCTTAACGGAGTCCCTGGTAAAAAGACTGGACTTGTTCCCATTTAGGAACTCCATGATGGGGGCACTTTTGCATGATATCTAAGAATCGGTCCCATGCTTCGTGAAGAGGTTCTCCCGTTTGTTGAGTGAAATGGGTGATCTGGTGGCGCAAGGCATTTGTCCGGCCAACGGGAAAGAACTTTTTCAAAAATTCAGACAAAAGTTCATCCCATGTGTTGATCGGATGAGTCTGAGTTTGATACCAATGAGCAGCCTTGTCCAGGAGGGAGAAAGAAAACATTTTCATGAGCAGAATATCCCAGTTTTGTGGATCTGACCTGAAGGTCTGGGCTAGATGCTTGAGTTGTTTAATGTACTGGAATGGATCTCGGAGTTAAGCCCATGAAATTTTGGTATGGCATGAATCATATTGGGCTTGAGTTTAGAATCAGGACCTCCAATCGGATTCAGACTCGAGGCTCGATCGCCCTCGCAGTAGGATTATAGTGATCTCGCATCATTGGTCGCTGCGGTGGGTTTACAAAGTTTTGGAAGAGATCAGTCAGGTGCTGAAGCTGGTGCTCAAGGTTGTTCTCTTCTTCAATGGGTTGTGCCATGATGGAAGAAGAAGGAGAACTTGGTTCTGAATCAGAGGAAAGGTCTATGTGGTGAGGTTGCTGCATAAACAAGGGCATCGAGGCTTGGCCTCGGCGAGAATGAATTTCTAAAGGATGGTCTTAAGGACCTCCTACCGAACATGCACTGAAGGATGTGATGAGATTAGAAGGTGCTGGACCTAATCGAGACACCCAAAAATTGTTGGTTGACTATAGAAGTTCGGGGCGAATGATACCCCTTAGTCAGAAAGGTCATCCACTTGAGAAGTACCTGGGTAGCCAGAGAGGGAGAGTCTCGCAAAGACCCCTACACGGTAGAGCATCCCCACGAGTTACAGGGTTTCCCCCACCCGACCTTTCTTGTCATTGAGATTCCAGGTAGATCAGAATGGGGACCTTGACCTCTTAAGTCTACCTTTTTTACATAAAATCAAGGTGCTTAGGGTTCCACTTGAACTTTTAGGTCTTTTGAGTGAAAAGAGTGACCTAATTTTAAGGTTGGTTGACCCAAAGGATCAACTTCACCTCTTGTTCCTTTGAGAGCTTTTAGGTCCTTTCTTTTAGGGTTTAAATGGATTAAGAGCCTGATTTGCTTAGGGTTTCTCTTGTATAGATCTTTTCAAACAAGGCTTAGGCACACCTCTTTTTGAAATTTTTTGCTTCTTTGTTTAAGAGAAAATGTGTCTCTAGAAACCCTAGCTTTGCAATCCTTAGTTTGGCTCTAGTTGGTCCAATTTAGTTGCCTCAAAAATTGGTATCTAGGGCTCAATCAAGAAAGTTTTAGCCCTAGTTACCTTAGTTGGATGTGCAGTTCAAGATGTGTTGAAATGAAAATTAGGCAACTTTGATGAATTACTAAATATGAAACAGGTAGCCCTAGGTTGATTTTTCTTTGTTTTCTTCCTTTTCAGACTTTGAAGGGATTAAGAAAGAGGGCTAATGAAAGTTACCTGTTCCTTGGTGTGGTTGTTGTGCGGTTGCTCTTCTTTTCTCTGCTTTCCCTAAGACAAGCACAACAAAGGAGAGGAATTAAGTCAGTAGTGGATCAGAAGTTGTGATCAAAAGCTTCAGAAGTGCCCGTTGCTCCCGGTAACAGCACCAAAATGTTTATGCAGCTAGATCGTGTTTTATAAGCCAGTTGCATTGTAGTATAGGTGAACTCTCCGCGAAAATAAATAAAAATTTATAACTAAAAAATCAAAGTATCTGAGGTCGAACACAGGGAGCAATTTGGGTATTCCAAAACTTGAGAACACAACTTTTAATAAGAAGCAATAACTAGTTCAACAAAAATAGCAGAATAATGTTGTGGAAAAAGTGCTCAAAAAGAATTGGACGTCTGATATTGTATCAGACGTCCTAAAAATTCAGACTACAGTGCTTGGCAAATTGTTGGCCTGCTCTTTTCTTTTTGCTTTGCCCAGCGGCTATGGCTTCTTCTTCTACTTTTCTTTTTCTTCCTTAGCCACTTCTGCTTCTCTTCTTTTTCCTTCCTTTGCTTTCTATCTTCTCGATTCTCTTCCTGCAGCTAAGTCCTGGCCTCTTCTTCTTGTCTTCCTTAGTTTCCTTCTTCTCTTTCTTCCCTTGGTCTACCGCTCCTCTGCTACAATGCATCTCTCTTCTTCATCTCCTTCTCTTGCCGTAGCTAAGTCTTGCTTCCTTTCCTTCTCTTGCTACGCTTCTTCCTCCCTTAGCTTCCCCTTCCTACACAATCACCACACAGCAAAACCTATTCCCCTACCCTCCCTGCGTGTCTCTCTCTCTCTGTGTATCTCTCTTCAGTTCGCTCTCCCAGAGTCGAGTTATTGGGTCGGTCGCGTGCCTGGGTCCAGGTGCACTAGCGTGGGTGTGGTGCACGAGGAGTGCACAGAGGGGTTAATCGAATCGGGTGCCAGGTCTGTGGGTGAAATGTCATGGACGAGGCGTGATCGCCCTCACCCCAAAGATTTCGAGGCAAACAGCGTAAAAGACAAAATCAACTTAAACCACTCAGAAAGCTCGAGACTTACCGAGGTGGGACTAAAAGTCCCACCCGCTTCTGCTGGCACCTGCAGGAGAGTGTCTTTGCACAATCTATGCAGCTGCAGGTCTCGTGGCACCGGCTATCTGGCTGGACTTGCACACACACTCAACCTGCACAGCCTGGGAGCCTGAATCCTAAAGCTTGCGGCCTGAAGCTGGAGAACAGGCAAGCTCGTGTGCTCGTTAGTGGCAGACGGGAGCTCTACCCTGCATGACACAAAAGGAGACTTGTGGCTCTATCAAACCACAGGAGAACCTTTGTCGTGTCACGACGAAGGTGAGGCAGGGGTCTGTGTGGCTTAGATCGGCCTAGGAGTGCGTGCCTAGGTCGAACTGTGAGCGTGTGAGTGGGTGTGTTCGGTGGAGGCGTGGAGTGCTTGTGGCAGTCTGTGAGTGGGTGGAAAGTGTTCAGTGGTCAATGGCGGAGGTGTTGAGGTTGGTGGCGAGACGTGTGGAGGCATGGAGCGATGGATGCATCTCGCCGGAGGTTGGCCAGAGATGGGGAAGATGTGGGTGGACAATGGCAGTCGAGGGGTAATTTGTGAAATAGATTGAGGGAAAATAGAGAGTAGGAGATGAGGAGCTTACCTGGGGTACTTGGAGCGAAGGGGAGGCAGAGGAGACGGATGGCGCATTTGTGCCGTCATCGGAGAAGACGGCCCTGAGGGGGAGATAATGGCGACGAGGAGGAGGACAGGAAGGCGTGCACTGGTGCGGCGCAACGCGGAAGAACGATGCGAAGTGAACCCTGCCGCTGTATGGCAGCAGAGTGACGAGAGGGAGGAGGAAGAATCGTCGGAGCTTGCGGGCTACTTGACTGGAGAGAGGGGAGATGAATTCTGAGGGAGTCTGCGGCCACATCAAGCTTGAGGGATTCGCAGAGGATTAAGGATCCTTTTATAGTTGTTGGCCGAGCTTTTGGTGCTTGGAGGGGAAGCCTTCTACCACTGACTCCTCGTCAAAGAAGGAAGGTAGTTGGAAATCCAAATCTCTCGTGCATTCGCACGAGAGATTGGATGCAAATCAGAGATTGCAATTGAGCTCAGATGGAAGGGAATTCCTTAATGAATCTCCCTTCCAAATCTGGGAGATCTCTGAGGAATCAGGGAGTACACCCCCTCCATTCCTCGCCAAAGAAGGATTTCTCCCCATTAATGGTGGGGGGACCTATTTTTAAGAGTGGTGAAGAAGTTAGGGGGGTTTGTGTAATGTTTTTCAAAAGATAGGGGCTAAAATGTAATTTGGGTGTACTATTTTGCAAAGTAGGTCAAGATGACCTCCCCTTAGGTCCAAATTTTGGTACAAACCTAATTTAGACCAAAGAAATCCAATGGTGAAGTTGGATTTTAGGTTTGACCATGTTTTACTAGACTTTTTGCACAAAAACCCAAATTAGGTCAATTAATAAGCTAGGACCATAATCTAGGTCAAAATAGGTTCTAAAGGTCAAATTGAAGGCTCTAAATCCTAGGGGATATTTTTCCATGAATTTGAGAGGGTTTAGTTGATTTTTAACCTTACCAAAACCTTGTTGAATTAAGCAGGTTTATTTTAGGGTTACAGAATGTCATTTAATTCCTAGACTGCACATTAACCCATTTCTTATTGAACCAACCCACTTTTTATCTTATTCAGATTATTTGACCTATGTTTTGCCTCTGAGAAATCCTTTTTATGTACTGCAATGATAAAATTGTAGTTTTACCCTTTATTTCATGTTTTCTTCTCAGAACACTTATTCCTTGAATTAAGCCTTTCTCTAGGTTATGTAGGAGCTCTTATTCTCTTTCTTAGGTCAAAATGAGCTAGTTAGGGCTCATGATGAAGCTCTCATCAGTGGATTGATCTCAATGGCTCCATTTCCAAAGATTCATTGGAGTAGGTAGGGTCAGATCCATTTTGATCATAGCTTTCCTGGAAACAGTTTAAGCTTGGCATCTAAGAGTTGGACTTTTTGACCAAGATGGAAGATCTTTCTTGATATGTGCTTCTCATGAAAGGCCTTAACCTGCTCTTTGTAAATTTGCGAGTTCTTATATGCATCGTGGCATGATGTGTCTTTGTGCATGTGTGTTAAGAAGTGTCGTTATAGTCGCACTTGCAACGTCGATTTTAAAATAAGTAAACGGAGGTGAGTCTGAGTGTCGGTCTCTGGGAGGTGTGGAAATCAGATTTTTGCTTATCACTTGTTGTCACGGAAAATGCGGAGTTTTGCTTGCGAAAGATGCGGTTTTGAAAAGCGAGATAGAGAGAGAGGGTTTAGGGTTAGAAAGTTCTTTGTTTGATCATGCAACTTGAACAAAAATTAAAATGACAATTGACAGAAAATAACTTCATTAATCATGCACTTGTAGTTCATAACTTACAACATTAAATACATGCTTCAACGAAAGTAATAGAAAGCTTAAAAGAGAGAGAGAGTGTGTGTGGAGAGTGACGAGGCAGCCATGGCGGTGGAGGAGGCTCCGTCGGTGGCTCGTCGTCTCTGGCGATTACAAGAGGGCCTAAAGCTAGCTAAGAGAGGGGTGGAGTAGTTGCAAGGGGAGTGAATGCCTTGAATGAGTGGTTGGAGGGGGTTTAAATAGGGTTAAGGGCTTCTTAAAAGAAGAAGGGGCTTTAGCGATGTCCAGAGCATTGCTAAAACCACTCCCAAAAGCGTCGGTGAAGCCTTCCAGCCGTTGGTTAGCCTCCCGCCTCGTTTCTTCTCCTCGTGCGATCCGCGACTGCTCAACGAGACCCGTCCGATCTTGAGAATCCTCCTCGGCTGCGCTGGGATCGCGCCTCGGGCGTGCGTGTGCGCGGGCGTCATCACCCAGCGTGCGCACGCGCGTAGGCGCGCGAGCTGCGGTTGCGTCTCGTGGCGAGAATCTCGGCCGCCCGCTGCTGATCGGGCAGCCCAATTTCACCGCACGCGTCCTCCGTCTTCGATTTCGACTTTGCGCGGCTCGAACCCGCGTTGCGTGCGTGCGGGAGTGTGCGCTAACCGTTGCGCCATTCCCGCGCTTTGTCGCGGCGACTACGGGCGGGCGCGTGAGTCTTGGTCGTTCGATAGGAGATCGATGGCCGAGATTTGATCTCGACTGGATGAAGGCGCGGGGCACGGTGGAGCAGGGGCTGACGTGGCGCAATATAGGCTGTTATCTCCAGTTCAATGGTCAGAACTTCTTGGGCCCATTGTAGGAGCTCCGGATGTCGGATTTAGCCAATCTTGAGTCCGTTGGACTCCGTTCGTCATTATGAATCCATCCGTGCAGTCCGATTGCTCATCTGAGGCCTGCTTTGACAAATGCTTACACAAATGACTATTAATACAGTTTTATAAGCAATCTTGGTACATGATGCATGCAATGCTCCCATTCTACTTATGTTATGCCTTTTATTCTTAAGATGGGCCATATTCAACATAATTATCACCCCCTTGTGCAGTGTTATCATACCCCCATGCTTACTCCTTGCTAGTCCCTAGCAAGGTTTATTCTAGCCTTTATTTCCTTTCAGGATTTAAGAAGTAATTGCTTAGACACTTCGTTGTCAATAAGAGGAAATATACGAAGATCTTAATCTACAAAGACTAAGCAGCGCCCGGGTGTCAGCCAAAATATGAATCGCCCGAATCCTTGCTTTAATGCATATAATTATACATATGTATATATATTTTTTTAGAATTTTTTCGGAATTTGGTGTGGGTTGGTAACTTTTTACGGCTACCCAACCCACCCAAAACTTGGTCAAAACCCTAAGTGCTAAGCATCTTGGTGTGAATGTTGTGATAGACTCACTTAACGGTAATTGAGACAGACTTCGAGTTTTTACGCCTCTAGGTGACCGGAAAAGGAAACAAATTTTCCTAAAGGTGTATTTGTTCGATTGGTAGCTTTCTCCCTACGTTTGTTTTAATTGGGGTCAACACAAGGATTTTTCCAGTGTATATCTCCCTGGCTTGTACTACTTCCCCGCTTCTTCCTTAGGTGTTTTGGTCTTTTTTGTGCAATTATTGAGTTGGGCTCTGGACAACCGACCAATGGGCTGTTACCCATGATCACTTGCCAGCCATACTTATGCAGTGAAGTGTGGTTTATTTTCTTTTCTTCTTCTTCCTTTTTTTTTTCGTAGGTGGCTTCCGTGATCTCAAATGTACCTAGAGGTAATGAATAAGAAATGGCCCGTGGCTGGGTTCTGGACAACCTGCCAATGGGCTGTTACCCACGACAACTTGCCAGCCATACCACCCTAGAGAGTTCATTAGCTACCCAATTTCTGTCAAAATCTCCGAGAAGTTAGTCTGTGCAAAAATGTGTGTAGATGCTTAGATTCAAAGTTTTTCTGAGTTAGAGGGTGAGTTGATAAGTCATATACTTATTACCTTATTTAGTAGGTGGATTAGAATAGCTTAAGGTTGCAAGGATTCGCCGCTAAATCCATATTTTAATGGACACCAGGGCTGATTAAGCCTGAAGGCCTGAAAAGTCTAAGTGTTTAAGTTCTTTTTGTATTATTTCCCACTATTGACAAGTTTCTAATGCCTAAGTTTTCTTCCTAAATTCAATTTTTTTTAAATTTATTTATTCATTCAGACTGATTAATTGAGCTCAGGATTATGCCATTTACCACCCCCCCATGCTTAAGTTGGACAATGTCCTCATTGGCAGATACATGGATGCAAAAGGGTTAAAAAAGATAGTACCTGAGTGACGTAAACTACCAGATCAGTCTGAATCCTCTGGGTTGCCTCCCAGGAAGCGCTGAGTTTAACGCCTAGGGTGACACTTTCCTTGGGGGGTACCTGGGCCAGGAAATGATTCAATCTTTGACCATTAACTGTAAAGGTGTGCCCGGTGTTAAGATCAGCGATTTCAACCGCCCCGTTAGAATAGGGCTTAACCACCTGAAATGGTCCTGTCCATTTGGACCTGAGTTTCCCTGGGAAGAGTTTTAGGTGTGAATCAAACAGCTTGACTTGTTGGTTAGGCTCAAAGGTTTTTCTATGAATGAGTCGGTCGTGGAAGGCTTTCATTTTCTCCTTATACAGCCGACTATTGTCAAAGGCGTCTCGACGAATTTCTTCAAGCTCAGATAATTGAAGCATCCTTTGTGCATCGGCTAACTGGGGATCCATGTTACATTTCTTGACAGCCCAGTAAGCCCAGTGTTCCAATTTGACAAGAAGATGGTAGGCTTTGCCAATGACCAGGCGATAAGGCGACATGACTATCGGGGTCTTGAAAGCAGTCCTGTATGCCCACAGGGCATCATCAAGTCGTGTGGACCAGTCTTTCCTGTCAAGTCTCACAGTCTTCTGTAAAGTGTTCTTGATTTATCTATTAGAGACCTCAGTCTACCCATTTGTTTGTGGATGACACAGGGTGGCAATGCGGTGGTTTACCTCGTATTTTCTAAGTAGGGCACGGAATTGGGAATGGATAAAATGGCTTCCACCATCACTGATCATGGCCTTGGGTATTCCAAATTGGGAAAAGATGTTCTTCTTAACAAAGTCCATGACAGTCCTGTGATCGCATCGTCGGGTGGTGACGGCTTCAATCCATTTGGAAACATAGTCTACCGAGGCCAGGATGTACTTGAAGCCGTTGGATGGTGGAAAGGGGCCCATAAAATCAATACCCCAAACGTCGAAGATTTCGACAATCAAAATGGGCTGAAGGGGCATCATATCTTTCTTGGTCATGGTCCCCAGCGTTTGATAGCGTGAGCAAGTCTTGGCAACGATGTGTGCATCCTTAAATAGGGACGGCCAGTAAAATCTAGACTGCAGAACTTTTGCAGCTGTTTTCTTTCCAGAGAAGTGGCCGCCACACGCTTGGTCATGAGAAAAGGAAAGCACACTCTGAACTTCATCTTCGGGGATACACCTCCTGATGATTTAATTAGCACATAGGCGAAACAGCTTGGGATCATCCCAGAAATAGTGCTTGGCCTCAGCCAAGAACCTGTCCCGTTGCTGTTTAGACTAGCTGTGCGGGGTTTGTCCTGCAACCAGGTAATTGACGTAGTCAGCATACCATGGCATTTTCTTGTCTTGCACGACTAGGATGTGTTCATCAGGGAAGGCATCAAATAGAGGTAGGGAGGGTCCAATGTGGTCTGGATGAAGTCTCGACAAGTGGTCAGCTACCACATTCTTCGATCCGGCCTTGTCTTGGATTTCCAGGTCAAATTCCTGTAAAAGCAGGATCCATCTGATGAGCCTGGGCTTTGCATCCTTTTTGGCTAGTAGGTGCCAGATGGCTGAATGGTCAGTGTAAATAGTCACGTGGGATCCCAGCAAGTATGATCGGAATTTTTCACGTCCAAAGACTACAGCGAGCAACTCTTTCTCTGTGACAGTATAATTACGTTGGGCCTCGTCCAACATTTTGCTCGCGTAGTAGATCACCATGGGCTTCTTGTCTTGCCTTTGTCCTAGGACAACACCGATGGCAAAATCTGATGCATCACACATAATCTCAAAGTCCTGGGACCAGTCTGGGTTGAAGTACAGGTGCGGTGGAGACTAAGTCCCGGAGGGTGTGATAAGCCTGGATGCAATCAGGAGACATGTGGAATATGGCGTCATTGGCTAGAAGGTCGATCAAGGGTTTGGAAAGCTTGGAAAAGTCTTTAATGAACCTTCGGTAGAAGCCAACATGTCCTAGGAAGGAGCGAATCTGTCGGACCAAACTAGGTGGAGGAAGTTTGGAAATTAACTCAACCTTAGCTCGATCTACCTCGATGCCCCTATGCGAAACGATGTGATCGAGGACAATTCCTTCTTGAACCATAAAATGTCTCTTTTCCCAACTTAACACCAAGTTAACCTCGATACATCGTTTCAGGATTTTCTCCAAGTTGCTCAAACAATGGTCGAATGAATTCCTGAATACAGAGAAATCATCCATAAAGACATCTAAGTATTCACCCACCATTTCTGAAAAAATGGCTAGCATGCAACGCTGGAAGGTCGCAGGTGCGTTGCATAACCCGAACGGCATTCGACGGAATGCAAACGTGCCATACGGGCAAGTGAAGGTGGTCTTTTCCTGATCTTCCGGAGCAATTGTGACTTGGTTATATCCTGAATATCCATCCAGGAAACAAAAATACTTCTGCCCTGCCAATCTTTCAAGGATTTGGTCAATGAATGGCAAGGGGAAGTGGTCCTTCTTAGTGGCTTCATTAAGCTTCCTATAATCAATGCACACCCGCCATGCGGTGGTGGTGCGGGTGGGGATGGATTCTCCATTATCATTGGTGACAACGGTGAGCCTAGCTTTCTTTGGAACCACTTGAGTGGGGCTCACCCAGGGGCTAACGGAGATAGGGTAGATGATGTTGGCGTCAAGCCACTTGATAATTTCTTTTTTAACGACCTCCCTCATTTTTGGGTTTAAACGTGTCTGCATCTGGCAGGAAGGTCGAGCCCCGTCTTCCAGGTAAATTTTGTGGGTGCAATAGGTGGGGCTAATTCCTCTTAAATCCAAAATGGTCCAACCGATGGTGGCCCGATGTTCTGAAAGGGTCGCAGTCAACCTGAGTTCCTGATCCTTGGTTAAATGAGAATTAATAATCACTGGGAAGGTCTGGTCAGGTCCCAAGAAGACATACTTGAGATTCTCGGGCAATGGTTTAAGTTCAAGTGCGGGTGGGACCACATTCGATGGGAAGGGAAAGGGCGAGAGTTGATCAACATCGATCTCTTCAAATGGTGTCATGTGATGGTACTTAGCCTTACAGAGGTCCATGGGCAATGATGGTGACGGGTCAGAACAGTCACTACGGGTTTGGTGGTCTGAGATAGAACTGAGGGTGAGGCATTCCTCGATTAAGGTTTCCACGGGATCATGTTCCTCAATGTACTCGCAATCAAAAGACTTTATCGCCTGGAAGATATCCAATTGCATTTTCCTGTCCTCGAAGGTGATTTCCATACATCCCGTGTCGCAATCAATGTTTGCTTTAGCCCTAGCTAAGAAAGGTCTGCCTAAGATTATGGGTGCGTTCTGTAATTTTTCAGGGACTTCCATGTCAAGCACCAAAAAGTCGACCGGGAAATAGAAGTCCTTGACCTGTACAATCACGTCCTCGACAACCCCTTTCAGGGTTTTCACTGATCTATCAGCCAGCTGGATGGTGACAGGGGTTGGTGTTAGCTCCCCAAAACCAAATTGGTGGTACAGGGTTGTTGGAATTAGGTTGATAGAAGCACCTAGGTCCAGGAGTGCTATATTAAATGTCATGTCCCTGATATTGCAGGAAATCAGGGGCGCTCCTGGGTCAGTTCGCTTGAGTGGAAGGTTGCTTGATATTACGGAACTTGCTTGCTCAGAGAGTACAACCTTCCTAGGTGCTTGAGGTCTCGGCTTACGCTCGGGTGTACAGGCATCCTTTAAAAACTTGGTGTAAGCAGGGATGTGCTTGACGGCTTCTAGGAGCAGAATATTAATCTGTACTTGCTTAAAAATTTCCAACAGCTCCTCAGTTTCCACAATATTCTTCTTTTTCTTGATTGTTTCCAAGGCCTCAGGGTAGGGGTCTGAATGTGGATTGGTTACATGTCTGGGTCCTTGGTTGGTGCCTCTTCTGAGTCGAGTATTTCAGCAGGTAAAGTCTCGGGGAGAGTCGGCCATTTGGGATCTTGGGTTTTGGTGCCGCTTCTCAAGGTCACCGCATTCGCAGAGGCATTGGGGCCATGGGTTGATCCTTGAGAAGACAAGGACGAAGAAGCGCCAAACCCAAGAGGTGTTTATGGGGCTGGCTGGACCATGTGAGCCTGCCCGGGGTTGCTTTGGAACCCTTGCGAATTGGGGCCTTTGTTAATTATGTTTCATGGGTTCGGTTGTGGTTGGGAAGGTAGGGATCCTTGTTGTTTACAGTCCAAGAGTTGGCTTAACTGTCCCTTTACCAAGGCCATTTCCTCCTGGTGTTTCTGGTTCATGTCAGCCATCATCTTTATTAGGGTATCCATTTGGTTTTGTGGAGGAGGGGCCGCCCTATTCTGATTATATTGAGGTGTAACTGGTGGTCCTTGCTGATAGGGGGCAAGTGTGGCTGCTGGTTTGGTCTAGGCTGGTTTTGGAATTGTGGTGCTTTCTGGTTTGTCCAACCAAAGTTGGGGTGGTTACGCCAGCCAGTGTTGTAAGTGTTGGAGAAAGGGTCAGGTTTCGCATAACCTTCGACAGCTTGCACATCTTCTAGGATAGCCGATGTTGATGAAGAGGGAAGGGGGTAATCAAGGGTCGAGGGAGCAAAGGTCCCTCCCTGGAACATGGTCAGGGGTTGTTCCAGGTTCAGTTGGGTGAAGGGCTGGACCAAGTCAACATTATGTGCTCCCTTTGCTAGGGAGAAAGTCTGCAAGGGGTTCCTGGTCTGATTCAGTAGCTCATCAATCTTTTTGTCCACCAATTCCACTCGATTAAACTTTTTGGCAATGATGTCCATGTCAACCATTCCAGAATTTGCTTGCACCTCATAAATCCCGCCACGGGGTTGACTGGACCTGTTAAACTGGTTCATGGAGGCATTGTTGAGTGAATTCTCGCTCATAGACTCAAAGAGCTCAAACGCGCTCTCCTCGTCTTTGTTCAGGAAGTTTCCCCCGCATGAGGCATCGACGAAGTTCCGTAGGTTGCTGTCCAGACAGTGGTAGAAGATCTGGGCCAATGGCCACCTTGGAACTTCGTGGTGTGGGCATTTCCTCAAAAGTTCATTAAATCTTTCCCACGCCTCATGAAATTGCTCCCCACCCTGGAGTGTAAAGGTAGTGATAGCTCTTCTGAGGGCATTGGTCTTTCCTATGGGGAAGAATTTCTTTAAAAATGCATGCCTCAGTTCTTCCCAGGTGGTGATGGGTCTACCTAGGGTTCTAAGCCAATGAGAAGCCTTGTCTCTTAATGAGAAGGGGAACATCTTGATTAGAACAATGTCAAGGCTAATGTTCCTAGGTTTCACAGTTCGTGCTATGCGGTCGAGATCCTCTAGGTGCTGAAAGGGGTCCTCATTTGAGCTTCCATGAAAGTGGCTCTGGATCAGACTTAAGACATTCGATTTTAGCTCAAAATCATCTCCCCCCTCGGGGATCCTAAGGTGTGGCTCGACTCTAATAGTAGAAGGATTATAGAAATCGCAGAGGGGCCTCGGCTGATCCTGAAATGGCGGTAAATCAAGTGGTGGTTGTCCTGGTATGTCTTGGAAAGGTGGTGGTGGTTGTTATTGTGGGTTCTGTATCCGTTGTATGGCTTGCATGATGGTGTGGATTTATTGTTGCTGAAGCCGATGGTTAGCATTGATTTGAGCTTGGATGATGGTCATAGCATCTGGTGGGGGTTGATCCTCAGCCTCATCTACCCTAGGTTTAGCCATGTTAACAGAATTACGTCACCTAGATTCCTACCCCAAAACACGCAACTCAGGATGCAGTGAGCGTCTCCCGTGCATACACTAGAGAAGAACAGGAGGGGATGCGGAGGGCGACAGATGAGAGAGATGTGTTTCAATCAAGCACACAAGCCTAGTCCTTATGGTGTATTCCTTAGGAGACCAAGAAATCTCACAAAGGGTGATTAAGTTCGTAAGCACTAGACTCCCCTTCCCAAGGCTAATCTGGCCAGGTTGATTATGAGGGGATTGCAGGGAAGGTTCTTCCTTTGGCTTACGCCTCCGATTCCGTAGACCCCACAATCGCGGTCGTTTGACACTGCCTCGCAGCCTAGTCACTAGATTCTACCAAGGGAATGAAAGCCAAGTGCCTAGCTAACAAAACCTCACCTTTTGAGACTTAACTTAGTCCTGCCTATGGCACGTCTACTCAGTTTTAAAGGGCTAGGATAGTGCTTGTGCTTAGGGTTATGTGATGAGGCGTTGATTGGGGTGGTGCCTCTTAATTTTTCACTTTCAAGGTGTGTGCTTCTAGCAAAACATGATTTTCAAGCAAGGATTTGTTAAGATGTGGTGTCTTTTAATGTTTCATCCTTACTTTAATACTTTTTAGGGTTGACGTGTCTTAATGTTTTCAACCAAGTTTCATTGGGCACGTCAAGTTCTGCACACAATTCGATGAAAGTAGATTTCCTTTTTATTCTGTAGAGACTCTAAAACCCTAGTGTACTCATCCTAATGATCATGTAGCTTCTATTAGATGAGTCAGTTTTAAGGTTGAGTGGTGCAGCCCAGGTCAACTCATGGTGGCTTCGCAAACACCACTCAAGAAAAAGAAAAGAACACTCCAAGAATTTATTCAGAATGTTATAGTATACATTTTTTTGTGGGGTGATGTGTTAAGGATGTAGGTCAAGCAATCATACACCACGCCAATTTTTTTTCAGTTTTTAGAATTTTTTTAGTTTTTTCACGCAAGCAAACAATGAGAGAGAGATTACTCACTATCGGTCCTCGTAGCGCCTACTCCTTTGCTACCGTCGTGGGATGCGTCGCTTCGCCGTCCATGCGCCGAATTCCTGCAACCATCAAGTAAAAAGGAAAATAGGGCATTAGACGATGTGAGAATGAATGTGGAATGAAGGTGATAAAACAAATCCGTTGCCTCCCCGACAACAGCGCCAAAAACTAACGTGTCTTTGTGCGTGCGTGTTAAGAAGTGTCGTTATAGTCGCACTTGCAACGTCGATTTTAAAATAAGTAAACGGAGGTGAGTCCGAGTGTCGGTCTCAGGGAGGCATGGAAATCGGATTTTTGCTTATTACTTGTTGTCACGGAAAGTGTGGAGTTTTGCTTGCGAAAGATGGGATTTTGAAAAGCGAGAGAGAGAGAGATAGAGAGAGAGAGGGTTTAGGGTTAGAAAGTTCTTTGTTTGATCATGCAACTTGAACAGAAATTAAAATGACAATTGAATGGAAAATAACTTCATTAATCATGCACTTGTAGTTCATAACTTACAACATTAAATACATGCTTCAACAAAAGTAATAGAATGCTTAAAAGAGAGAGAGTGTGTGTGTGTGGAGAGCGACGAGGCAGCCACGGCGGTGGAGGAGGCATCGTCAGTGGGTCGTCGTCTCCGGCGATTACAAGAGGGCCTAAAGCTAGCTAAGAGAGGGGTGGAGTAGTTGCAAGGGGAGTGAATGCCTTGAATGAGTGGTTGGAGGGGGTTTAAATAGGGTTAAGGGCTTCCTAAAAGAAGAAGGGGCTTTAGCGACGTCCAGAGCATCGCTAAAACCACTCTCAAAAGTGTCAGTGAAGCCCTTCAGCCGTTGGTCAGCCGCACGCCTCGTTTCTTCTCCTTGTGTGATCTACGGCTGCTGAACGAGAGCCGTCCGATCGAAGATCGGACGGCTGAGAATCCTCCTCGGCTACGCTGGGATCGCGCCTCGGGCGACGTTGCACGCGTGAGCTGCGGTTGCTGATCGGGCAGCCCAATTTCACCACGCGCATCCTCCATCTTCGATTTCGACTCCATGCGGCTCGAACCCGCGTTGCGTGCGTGCGGGCATGCACGCTAATTGTTGTGCCACGCCCACGCTTTTTCGCGGCGACCGTGGGCGGGCACGCGAGTCTCGGTCATTCGATCGGAGATCGACAGCCGAGATTTGATCTCGACTGGATGAAGGCGAGGTGCACGGTGGAGTAGGGGTTGACGTGGTGCAATATGGGCCGTTGATCTCTAGATCAATGGTCAAAACTTCTTGGGCCCATTGTAGGAGCTCCAGATGTCAGATTTGGCCGATCTTGAGTCCGTTGGACTCCGTTCGTCGTTCTGAATCCATTCGTGCGGTCCGATTGCTCATCTGAGGCCTGCTTTGACAAATGCTTTCACAAATGGCCATTAATACAGTTTTATAACCAATCTTGGTACATGATGCATGCAATGCTCTCATTCTACTTATGTTATGCCTTTTATTCTTAAGATGGGCCATATTCAACATAATTATCACCCCCTTGTGAAGTGTTATCATGGCATAATTCATCGATCTCGCTCATTTGAAGCTTTCTATGGGTTCCTACCTTAGAAAGATCTAGGTTGCAGTTTCATGCTGCCCAATAGGCTTTGTGCTCCAACTTGACGGGGAGGTGACATGCCTTCCCGTACACCAATATGAAGGGAGACATACCTAATTGGGTTTTGTGGGTGGTCCTATAAGCTCACAAAGCTTCCGAAAGTCGGTATGGCCAGTCCTTCTTATCAGGTCGAACAGTAACCTGGAGGATTTTCTTGATCTCCTGATTTGATAGCTCAGCTAGACCATTAGTTTGGGGGTGGTATGGAGTAGAGATTCGGCGTGACACCCCATATTTGGTCATCGGTGATCTGAGCTGAGAGTTAGTGAAATGGGTCCCTCTATCAGAAATTATAGCACGTGGAATCCCGAACTGTGAGATGTTCTGATGAATGAATTTGATAACCACTTTATGATCATTGGTTTGGGTCGAAATGGCTTCAATCCATTTGGACACGTAGTCAACAGTGAGTAAAATGTACTCGAAGCCGTTTGAAATAGGGAAGGGTCCCATGAAATCAATCCCCCATATGTCGAAGATTTTTCATGATAGAATCAGCTATAAAGGCATCATATCCCGATGGCTCATGTTGCCCAAGGTCTGGCAACAGGTACATGCCTTACAGTGATTGTATGCATCTTTGAAAATTGTGGGCCAATAGAAGCCACACTAGAGGACTTCCGTTGTGGTTTTATGACTTGAAAAATGTCCACCGTATGCCTGGTAATGGTAGAAAGACAATATGTCTTGAATTTCCACTTCCGCGACACATCGTCGAATTATCTGATCAGCAACGATTCGGAAAAGATACGGGTCTTCCCAAAAGTAATACTTGGCATCGGAAAGTAATTTTTCCTTCTTGGCCTTCGGCCAATCGGACGGGATCTGATGTGATGTTAGGCAGTTTACTATGTCAGCAAACCATGGAAGCCCTGTATTGATAGTCAGAAGGTGCTCATCAGGAAAATGTTTCGTGATGGGTCTGGAAAGGTTGATGATCTTAGAAGGAAGGCGGGACAAGTGATCAGCTACCATGTTTTGTTTTCCCACTTTGTCACGAAACTCGAGGTCAAATTCTTGCAATAGCAAGATCTAGCGGATTAAACGAGGTTTCGCGTCCTTCTATGCAAGGAGATGCCTCACAATTGTGTGATCCGAGTAAATGATAATACGGGAACCCAGGAGATAAGATCTAAATTTTTCCAGGGCAAATACTACGGCTAGCAGCTCTTTCTCAATAATTATGTAGTTACGTGGAGCCTCGTCCAGTGTCTTGCTAGTGTAGTAGATGACCACGGGTTTCCCGTCAATTTTCTACCCCAGTACCACTCCTACAGCAAAATCAGATGCATCGCACATGATCTCAAAGGGTTGAGACCAATCAAGGGACTGTAGGATCGGCACTTGGGTAACTCGGTCATGGAGGATTTCAAATGCTTAGGTGCATTCCTTGGAGATTTCGAAAGGTACATCCTTAGAGAGTAGAGAGGTTACAGGGTGCATGATTTTCGAAAAATCAAGAATAAATCAACAGTAAAAATCGACGTGCCCCAGAAAAGATCGGATGTCCTTGATCGAGCTAGGCATAGGGAGTTTGGAAATCAAGTTCACCTTGGCTTAATCGACATGGATTCCTTTTTCTGAAATAAGATGTTGATGTAAACACATTTACACTACTTAAAATGTCTATTTTTGCATGTTCTTAAGCATAGGATTGCATTTCATGATATAAATATTGCATAACATGCATCATCTTGCATTTAGAGTAGTTTGAATAAAATGGAGGTTAATTATCTCCTTTTATGTGCTTGGACAGGGCAAGCATTTTATCGGGGCCTCAGATCAAAGATCCAACTGTATGGATGTGATCAAGGCGACGATTGGAGTTCAACGACTCCAAGATTGCTCTAATCAGACATCCGTAGCATCAGATAGTGACTGGGGAACCCTAGAAGATCAAGGGCCAGGATGGTGAAAATCTGCACTTTAGATGACAAATCCGACTGCATGGATGAATTCGGATTGACGATCATAGCTCAACGACACAAAAATCGAGTCAATCCGACATCCGTGGCACCATCCACAACTTCCAGAAGATGGACGGCCAAGATGGCGCCACGTGGCACCACCTCGGTCGACCAAACGGCTGCACGCATTCTACGAAGGCCCCGCACCCGCTCGCTCTCCGCCGTTGGATATTGATCCAACGGCTGTGATCAGCCGCGCCTAAAAGCGTCTGCTCGACCATCCGCGCCTCGTAGCTCAGCGGTCGAGCGTGCTTACGCGAGCGGCGGGCGCGGGTTCGAGTCGCGGCGAGGGGTTGGAAGGCGCGGGCGATTGGGCACGGGCGGGCGTTGGATCTTGATCGGATGGCCGCACGCGCCCGATAGTGTTCACACGCGATTGAACGCGCGATGTGGATGCGTGATCGCACGCAGGCGGGCGTGCAGCGCAGCGGATGAAGGTGCGACTTAAGCTGTCCGATCTCGCGATCGGACGGCTGAGAATCAACGAACGTACGTAGGCGTTGCACGCATGAGCAGCTGAGTGGGCGCACGTAGGCGCGGAAGCTACGCCTACGTTGGGGGCTTTAGCGACGGTTTTATCCGTCACTAAAGACCCCTCATTTATTATTTTGAAGTTGTAATGTCCATTTTGTCCCCACTCCTTGCAACTAAAAAAGGAGACCCCCTCCATACGAAATTCTCATCCCTTCCTTCTCCTCTCTACCCCTCCAAAGCTCAAGAGAAGCTTGTCCCACACCCGAGATGCTTTTCGCGAGATAAAGTCCAAATTTTCGTTCCCCTTCGAAAGTGGATCCTGCGATGACGACGGCGTGCTGCTTCGTTCCCGTTCTTCTGCTTCGTCCTCCTTCATCATACTTCATTCCCCTTCGTCCAGGTGTCGTCCCGTCCGGCTCATCCTCCAAGCAACCGTCGAGGAGGATTTCTCTCTCCCTATTCTTTTTACTGCTTTCTAGCATAGATTTACTGCTTTCTTGTGTAGTTTTGCTCGTCCTCCAAGCAATCATCGAGGAGGACATTTCTCCCTCCATTCTTTTAATGCTTTCTAGAGTAAATTTATCGCTTTCTAGTGTAATTGTTTTATGCTTTCTAGTTGTAATGAACAATCTCCTCAATGATAAATTCTTTGTTTATTCTACATCTCATTTTGATTTCTATGTGTAATATTCTCTCTCTCTCTTACCCTCTCTCTCTCTTCTATTTATTGTAACTAATTAGATAGTTTTAAATTGAATTACTTCATGACAAATAAAAAGAAACGCGTAGTTTTTAAATCAAACGTCCGCCTCGCTGTGTTCGACCCGGAATTTCAATTTCGGTATAAATTTTATTTGTTGAACACGAATTCTTCACTTTCAAACTACAACGACAGGTTTTCCAAAATCGAAAACGTTAGCGTAGAGATTCGAAACGTTCAACATTTTTGCGTCGTTGCCGGGGAATCAACATTTTGGTGCCATTGCCGAGGAGGCGATGATCTTTGATTTCTCTTCGCGTTTTGTAACTTACAAATCATTTACTTCACTTTCTCCTTTCTTATTGTAATTGCAGGTACTCTTTTGAGACGAGAAAAAAGCTGTAGATTGGAGTAAAGTGCTGTGGAAGGTTTTGTAAGTTATCCCACATTCTTTCCCCCTCCATAGATTTCATTTGCCACATTGAATTCAAATTCCAATTAACCTAGGTGTTTGCATAAATCTAGGAATAGTTTGATTGTTTAGATTCTCACTCACATTCATTCCACCTTCATTTATATAAAATAAAAATAAAAAGATAATTTTGTGGGGCAATTTTCAACTAACACACAATGTACACCCACATTCAAAGGCATTTAACCAAATTGATTTGTTTCTACTCAACCGAGTTCTGATCTGTGGAACTGGTACACATAAAGCAACACATCAAAGAGTAGAAATCATTCTAGGTTAACCATCTTTGAGTGCCTAACTTAGTGGTGCATTTGTGGCCAGTTGTTTGAGTTGTTTGGGCTGCACCACTGCAATTAAAATCAACCCATCAAGTAGCTGCCACTTAGGTTCAACTCTTAGGGATTTACCAGGCACTCCACATTCTTTTTAAGCCTTAAAGGAAAACATCTTCACCCATGCTTGTAAAACCTGGTGTGCCAATGAAACTTGTTTGAAAACACCTAAAGTTGAATCCTAAAAGCTACTAAGCAAGATTTGAACCTTAAAATTCACCGCATCAAAAATAATCTTGCTTGAAAATAATTGGTTGTGCACGCACACACAAATCAATCAATCATTAAGGGCACAACCCATTTAAAGGGTCCATCACATTCCAAAGCACATTCAAACCTAGCCCTAAATAAAATAGAGTAGACGTTGGCCTTAAGGATTGAACTCGCTCTTCAGAACTCAGAACGAGATTATTTTCGATTAGTCTGTTTCTACTGTTCAATCTGATGTCTAGCTAGGGGAACAGAGTCAAACGATCGCGGCTGGGGGGTACACTAGGAATCGGAGGCGCAAGTCGAAGGAAGAACCTTCTCCCCAGTCCCTCCTTCTAACTGGTTGGATTGAACAGACAGAAGTAGATCAAATCGTTCCTTTATCTCAAGACGGGTTTTGGGAGTCTGTAGGTCTGTAGGCTAACCCATTTAAGGACAGGTTTGATTGTTTGTATTGCAGGGCACCTTTCTTCCTCCCGTGTCTCATGAATCCTTCCACATATTTCACCCATTCCCGCTCTTTCCCTCCTATTGTGAATTATCCTCAACATGACGATTATCCCAACTTGTACTATAATCAACCATCAGTTAGTTGGGATAATTCAGATTGGGGATACAGTTCCGGACCTCCGTGTTTAGGGTTTAACCCTGAACACCTTGATTCTGATTTCTATCCTTCTCAGAGCTACATCGATTATAGATCGTCTTCCTTTCATGAACAACTTAATACGATCTACAATCAAGAAGGATACACCAATCCTTACCCATCCTCTGATTTCACTGCCTTTAGGTCATCACCATCTTTTCAACAATCTGAAATGACCTATTATCAGGAAGGGTATAACGAATCTCAATTCGTTAATTCCCCTGCATTGAGCCCAAACTCGCCCAACCTTGAACCAACTCATTTGGTTCAGGTTAACCAGGTTCAAGATGAGGTTCTGGCTAACTTGAGGAATATCATTCAATCTTTAGAAGTTCAGCCAATACCTTGCATTAAGAGATTGGAGCCCCTGATTGAAATGATTGATGATTTGAATAAGTCTTTGTTGGATTGGCTCCAGGATGTTAAGGATAAGAACCCGGGTGAGTTTCTACTTGGGAAATTAGCGAAATTGAGGATGAGATTCGTGGTTGCTTTGATTCAATCTTGGAATAATTCCCAGGATGAACCCTCTTCAGGAAAGCCAATGACAGAACCCGCTCAGGCACCTGTTGGGGGGGACACGCAATTAAGGATGATTTGATTTCTTCACCTGAGATCCCTGAGTCAGGTTACGAGGAAACGTATGTCTCCTTGGAACAAAAATTGACAAATGATTTTGGGACATATATTGATACGGATCCTGATTTCTTTGATGGTGAAGATTCTAGTTGCGAAGTCTCATGCAAGTTTTCTGAACATGATTTCAGTGAGACGATTGGGCCTGAGGAATCTGATAGATCATTT
Source organism: Thalassia testudinum (assembly GCA_037157565.1). Lineage (NCBI taxonomy): Eukaryota > Viridiplantae > Streptophyta > Magnoliopsida > Alismatales > Hydrocharitaceae > Thalassia > Thalassia testudinum. The sequence goes on from JAZHRO010000056.1 coordinate 7,534,542, forward strand.
AATAGCCCAATAACTAAGGAAACTGATCTTATTAAGGCACACATTACGGATCCAGAATCGCATTTTCTGGAGGAATCAATTCAATGCCCTGATTATCAGTTACACCCTATTGAGCTTATTGATGATTTTAATTCTGAGATAATTAGACCCAAGTCAATTTTGATTTTGCCACATCATTTAGACTTGGAAATTTCAGACGGGGTGATGAATATACAAGAGGTCCTAGAATTTGATATGCTGAATGAGGAGGATAGGAGCTGGGAAGTTCTGATTTGGGAAGTTAATTTTGGAGGAAATGGTAGATTGAGTCGAAGGGTTCCTTTTAAGCTGAAGCCATTAAATCAGAACCCTTACGACATTTGTTTCGAGGATGTCAAACTCAAGCACACATTCAATGATTATCCTTTTGAGCTTCAATTCTCTGTAACCCGACTTTTTGGTCTTGGGTTGCATCCTCATAAATCGCAGGCCCGACCCCACTTGCATTCTGATTTTAGGTTTTGGGTAATTTTTATCCAGAACCTAAGATATTCTCGATTATGGGGGATGGGTCTGCACCACAATTTGGTCCACATCTGTGGACCTCTGCTGACAGGTCAGAGGATTCTTCTATTCATTCTGATTCTAACCTGCACTTGTGATTTCTTCATTTCTTTTCTTTGTATAGTGTGCCTAGTTGAAGGCACTAAACTCAACACATATACAGTTCTTTTTCATTTTCATCTCGGAGCAGACCTGTCATTCACGCAATTCAGGTGCTTTCTACACTTTTCCACTCTGTTTCATGTCTATCTAATGCAATGAGGACATTGCATTAGATAGGCATGGGGGGTGGATATTTATCTCTGAATTCATTCGTCAGCTCCGTAGATTTGTTTTATTTTATTAAAAAAAAATCAGAATTAGGAAAGAGAATTTGGGTTTAAGAAAATTTTCAATCTTAGGAAATACTATATTAAGATCTGAACACAAAGACCCTTCAGGTCTTTGGACTTAATTATCCTGTGTATCCACTAAAATGTGGATTTGTCTTTGAGTCCTCACCATCTTAATTCTATTATAATTGGAATAAATAAGTTTAGGTGATAAGTATACGACTTATCAACCCGCCCTCTGATTTGAGGGAATTTTGAGTCTTAAGCATCTACACACTTTCTTTGCACTGACTCGTTGTTTGGCGATTTTAAAGGAAATTGGGTAGCTAATGAACCTTCTAGGGTGATATGGCTGGCAAGTTATCGTGTGTAACAGCCCATAGGTAGGCTATCCAGAGCCCAGTCACTGGACCTTTCTCTTTTTGCTGCCTTTAGGTAAATCTTAGACCAGGGAAGCCACCTACTTAAAAAAAGAAAAGAAAAAAAAAATCAAAAAGAAAAGGAGAAAAAAAAAATAAGCCACACTTCGCCGCACGAGTATGGCTGGCAAGTTGTCGGTGGTAACAGCTCATCGACCGGTTGTCCAGAACCCAGCTCAGTAAATGCACTAAAAAATTCCCAAAATACTTAGGAAGAAGCAGAGAAGTAGAATAAACCGGGGAGATATACACTGGATTCACCCTTGTGTTGACCTGTAAAAAATAAGAGTAGGGAGAAAGCTACCGGTTGTAAAGATACACCTTTAAGCAGAATTCTTTTTGAGGTCACCTAGAGGTGTAGAAATCCGAAGTCCGTTTTAATTGCCAGTCAACGAGTCTATCACAATCACAATAAGATGCCTAAAACTTCGGGTTCTCATCAAATCTTGGGTGAGTTGAATGGCCGTAGAAAGCCACTCTTAAACCCTAAAATTTGAAAATCCAAAAAAAAATTAGAAAAGAGAAAAGGAGAAAATGAAAATTTTCTTTTAATAAGGCGAGGGCTTGAGGCGGTCTGCATTTTGGCTGATACCCGGGCACTATTGTGTCTTTGAAAGTTCAGTTCTTAAGTAGACAATTTCTTAATGATTGAAAATAAATCAGGTCCAAATAATCCAACTGTTGTCGACGTTTTTGTGCGGGTTTAAAGGATGTCACGTTGTAGTATAACCGACAAAACGTCTAAACAAATATAAAGAATTTTATTACTCGAAGACCGGAGTATCCAAGGTCGACCACAGGGAGCAAATGGAAATTACTACTAGTCAAAATGTAATTGAACACTCTAATTTACTCAAAATATCAATTCAAATGTGAATGTATGCAATTAAAAATAATTAGGATAAAAATATGAAATTGGACGTCTGATCACAAGATCAGACGTCTTAAAAGTATTTCTCCCTTTCTTCTTCTTCTGCAGTCTCTCATTTTCTTCTTCGTTTGCTTCTTTCTCTGCTTTCTTTCTTGTCTTGCGAAGCCTTCTTCTTCTGCTTTCCTTCTCCTGCGAAAGCTTCTTTCTTTCTTCTTCTTCTTCTCTGTCTTGCTCCTTCTTTCTTTTCTTCTTTGGCTTGCCTTTCCTTCTTCTTCTTCTATAGCGGCCAAGTCCTTCTCCTGCGTTCAGCCTGCCTGCACAGGAGCAAAACCTAACCCTTCTCCCTCTACCCGCGTGTCTCTCTCTTAAGCAGTTCGCTCATGGACGCTCTCCCAGAGCCACAGCCATAATCGGGTCGGATCGTACCAGGGACCAGGCGCACCGGCAAGTGGTGATGCGCGAGGAGTGCGTAGGTCTAGGTCGGGTCGGATCAGCCAGATCTGCGAGGTCAAGCCGCGGACGAGGCGTGTGAGGGTAGTGAGGGACCTCACCCCTGTGCTTACGGAGGCAACAGGCTTAAAGCACAAATACAATTTATAGCGTACCTGAGTGCTGCAATCCCACGATGTGGGACTAAACGGTCCGCCCTAATTTCACGCGCGCTCGCAGACTCTCGTATGCAATTGCCCAAGCGGATGGCTCTGCTGGTGCTCCGTGCTGGGCTCACTCACCTCGCAACACTCGCGTGAGTCTCCTGCATCTGCAGCCTGGGAAGCCTGATGCCAGGAGCTTCGTTGGAGCTTCATCAGAGGTCGTCCATGGCGGCAGCGGCTCAAACACTGTCATGCACAGAACAAGCCTCTCGGCCCAATCAGATTAGCTAGAGACCTTCGCTGTGGCACGGCGAAGGCGGTGGAATATGCTGCAGGCCGCAGGTCGGCCTAGGCGTGCGTGCCTAGGTCAACCTGTGGCCAGAGATGGTGGGTTGTTCGGGGGGTGATTATGGAGGTTTGGAGTGGCAGTTGTGGGGTGGAGTGAGTTCCTGGTGGTGAGGCGGAGCTCTCGAGGTGGTTGGCGAGCCGGGTAGGGGGCTGGAATGGTGGAAGCGGCTCGCCGGAGATCGGTCGGTGATGTGGAAGATGAGGGTGGTCAGCGTCGGTCGAGGGGTAATCAGATGAGATAACAGGGGGAAAAGAGAGAGGAGAGGATGGAGAGGAGTTCTAACCTAATTGTAAGGATGAAAGGGGACGGAAGGCGGACAGCAGTACCTGCTGTCGCCGGAGAAGATGACGCCCAGTGGGGGAGAATGGTGGCGACGACGAGGCTGAGGCGGCGTGCGCGGGTACTGCGCGACGCGGAGGGAAGTCAGGAAGCTAACTCTGCCACTGGTTTTGTGGCAGAGCAAAGAGGGAGGGGAGGGGGGCTCGCCGGAACTTGCTGGGACTTTTGGCTGGGCAGGAGGAGACGAATTGGGGGTGGACACTCGGCCAAATCAAGCTCGGGTCCTGCGGCAGGGTCTGGGGGGTGTTTTATAGGTGCTGGCCGCTCCTGCCAGCGCGTGGAGAACGCACCATTAGGTCTGCCGACTTGCCGAAGTTGGAAGGAAGGTGGATACCCAAATCTCTCATGCGGTCGCACGAGAGATTGGGTTCACACCAGCGATTGTAATTGACTTTATAAGGAAGGGAATTCCTCAGAGAATCCTCCTTCCATTTCTGGGAGGGAATCTCTGAGGGATTAGAGAGAAATCCCTCTCCGAACCTCGCCGGAGCTCAGTTCTGCCCTAGCAATGGCGGCAGGACCGGTTTGCAAAGGAGGCAAAGAACCTAGGGGGCTCTCCGTAAAGGTATTCAAAAGATAGGGACCAATTTATGATTTGGGTGTACTAAATTGCAAAGTAGGTCAAGATGACCTCTCCTTAGGTCCAAATTTTGGTACAAACCTAATTTTGACCTAAGGAATCCAATGGTGAAGTTGGATTTTAGGTTTGACCTCGTTTGACTGGACATTTTGCGTAAAAACCCAAATTAGGTTAATTGAAGAGCTAGGACCCTAATCTAGGTCAAACTAGGTTCCAAAGGCCAAATTAAGTGTTCTAATCCCTAGAGGATGTTTTTCCATGATTTGTAGAGGGTTTACTTGCTTTTTTTTCTGACCGGAACCTTGTTAATTTAAGCGGGTCTGTTTTAGGGTTACCAAGTGTCATTTAGTTCCTAGATTGCACATGAACCCATTTCTGATTAACTCAACCCACTTTTTATCTTATTTGGACCATTTGACCTCTATTTTGCTTCTGAGAAATCCCGTTTATGTACTGCAATGGTAAAATTGCAGTTTTAACCTTTATTTCATATTTTCTTCTCAGAGCACTTGTTCCTTCAGTTAGGCCTTCTTCTAGGTTATGTAGGAGCTTTTATCTTCTTTATTGGGTCAAAATGAGCTAGTTATGGCTCATGATGAGGCTCTCATCACCAACCTAATTCTTTTATAAATAGCATATAGTTTTTGCTAGGGGTTAGCAAAAGATAGGCATGGGGGTATGATGTAAACACATTTACACTACTTAAAATGTCTATTTTTGCATGTTCTTAAGCATAGGATTGCATTTCATGATATAAATATTGCATAACATGCATTATCTTGCATTTAGAGTAGTTTGAATAAAATGGAGGTTAATTGTCTCCTTTTATGTGCTTGAACAGGGCAAACATTTTATCGGGGCCTCGGATCGAAGATCCAACCGTATGGATGTGATCAGGGCGGCGATTGGAGTTCAACGACTCCAAGATCGCCCTAATCAGGCATCTGTAGCATCAGATAGTGACTGGGGAACCCTAGAAGATCAAGGGCCAGGATGGTGAAAATCCACGCTTTAGATGACAAATCCGACCGCACAGATGAATTCGGATCGACAATCGCAGCCCAACGACGCAAAAATCGAGTCAATCCGACATCCGTGGCACCATCTACAACTTCTAGAAGATGGACGGCCAAGATGGCACCACGTGGTGCCACCTCGGCCGCCTAAACGGTCGCACGCATTCTACTAAGGCCTCACACTCGCTCGCTCTTCGCCGTTGGATCTTGATCCAACGGTTGTGATTCGCCGCGCCTAAAAGAGTCCGCTCGACCATCCGCGCCTCGTAGCACAGCGGTCGAGAGCACTTACGTGAGCGGCGGGCGCGGGTTCGAGCCGCAGCGAGGGGTTGGGAGGCACGGGCGGGCGTTGGATCTTGATCGGACAGCCATGCACGCCCGATAGAGTTCACGCACGATTGAACGTGCGGCGTGGACGCACGATTGCACGCGGGCGGGCACGCAGCGCAGCGGATGAAGGCGCGACTTAAGCCGTCTGATCTCGCTATCGGACGGCTGAGAATCGATGAACGTGCATGGCGTTGCGCGCGCGAGCAGCTGAGCAGGCGCGCGTGGGCGCGGAAACTACGCCCACGTTGGGGGCTTTAGCGACGGTTTTATCTGTCACTAAAGACCCCTCATTTGTTATTTTGAAGTTGTAATGTCCATTTTGCCCCCACTCCTTGCAACTATAAAAGGAGACCCCCTCCATACGAAATTATCATCCCTTCCTTCTCCTCTCTACCCCTCCAAAGCTCAAGAGAAGCTTGTCCCACACCCGGGATGCTTCTCGTGAGATAAAGTCCAAATTTTCGTTCCCCTTCGAAAGTGGATCCCACGACGATGACGGCGTGCTGCTTCGTTCCTGTTCTTCTACTTCGTCCTCCTTCATCCTGCTTCGTTCCCCTTCGTCCAGGCGTCGTCCCGTCCGGCTCATCCTCCAAGCAACCGTCGAGGAGGATTTCTCTCTCCCTATTCTTTTTACTGCTTTCTAGCATAGATTTACTGCTTTCTAGTGTAGTTTTGCTCGTCCTCCAAGCAATCATAGAGGAGGACATTTCTCCCTCCATTCTTTTAATGCTTTCTAGAGTAAATTTATCGCTTTCTAGTGTAATTGTTTTATGCTTTCTAGTTGTAATGAACAATCTCCTCAATGATAAATTCTTTGTTTATTCTACATCTCATTTTGATTTCTATGTGTAATATTCTCTCTCTCTTACCCTCTCTCTCTTCTATTTATTGTAACTAATTAGATAGTTTTAAATTGAATTACTTCGTGACAAATAAAGAGAAATGCGTAGTTTTTAAATCAAATGTCCGCCTCCCTGTGTTCGACTCGGAATTTCAATTTCGGTATAAATTTTATTTGTTGAACACGAATTCTTCGCTTTCAAGCTACAACAATAGGTTTTCCAAAACTGAACACGTTAGCGAAGCCATTCATAATGTTCAACAGATGTCCCAGGACAATTCCTTTAGGCACCATGAAATGGCTCGTTTCCCAGGAAAGAACCAGATTCACGTCAATGCACCACCTGAGGATCTAGACCAAGTGTAAGAGACAATCATCAAATGATTCTTCGAATACTAAAAAGTCATCCATGAAGACTTCCAAATAATCACCTACCATATCTGAGATATGGCAAGCATGCACCGCTGAAAAGTAGCGGGTGCATTGTAAAGATCGAACGGCATCCTTCAAACGCGTAAGTCTCGAAGGGGCAGGTGAAAGTGGTCTTTTCTTGGTCCTCAGGATGGATTGCCACCTAGTTATAACCGAAGTACCCGTCCAAAAAATATAAGAATCTATTTCCTACTAGTTTCTCAAGGATTTGATTAATAAATGGTAGTGGGAAATGATCCTTCTTCGTAGAGGAATTAAGTCTTCTTTAATCAATGCAGACTCTCCACAGGTTCGCCACACGGGTCGGTATGACTTCTCCGATTTCTGTCGTGATAACGGTGAGTCCAACCTTCTTAGGCACAACCTAGATTGGACTCACCCACTGACTGTCGGAGATCGAGTAGATGATCCCTACATCTAACCACTTAATGATCTCCTTTTTCACGACCTCCTGCAGATTACGATTTAAATGTCGCTGCATTTCATGGGAAGGTCGTGTGCCCTCTTCAGTGTAGATACGGTGTGTGCAATAAGAGGGGCTAATGCCAGTCAAATCATCGAGAGTCCATCCAATGGCTCTACGATGTTTCTGGAGAATAGTAATCAGACGAGATTCCTGGTCAGGTGTGAGTCTAGAGTTGATAATCATAGGAAACGTCTGATTGGAACCCAAAAAGACTTACTTCAGATGGTCGGGAAGAGGCTTGAGTTCCAGGATGTGGTTATCAGTAGCAGCGGGCAGTTCAGGGTGTGTGTCAGGAGTAAGGGAAGGAGTTATGGGTGTATCTAGATCAGGGTTAGACTCCTCTGATTGCGGGTTTTGATCTTCTTGTGGTTGATAGGGAGTAATCAGGTTGTCCTCGATATACGGTTCATCAACCACGGCTTTGAGATCACATATTAGTTCTATAACTCCGTAATTAATCCCTTGTTGGGCCTTAAAGATGTCAATTTTCAGTGTTTGGTTCCCGAATTTCAGTTCAATTTGGCCCTCCTCACAGTTTATATTGGCCCTAGCAGTGGCCAGAAAGGGTCTCCCTAGTATAATTGGTGTATCCCTTGGGTTTTCAGGTGCATCCATGTCTAAGACTATAAAATCCATCGAGAAATAGAAATCCCGTACCCTAACGATGACATCTTTGAGTACTCCTTTAGGTGACTTAATGGATCGATCAGCTAATTACAATGTCACCTCTATTGATTTAAGCTCAGATTCTTCAAGGTAGTCAAGGAGGGATGTAGGCATTAGGTTTATGGAGGCACCTAAATCTAATAAGGCTCTATCGAATTGGGTATTGTTGAACGCTATGAGTTGCTACGCTAACGTGTTTGGTTTTGAAAAACCTGTCGTCGTAGTATGAAAGCGAAGAACTTGTGTTCAACAAATAAAATTTATATCGGAATGGAAATTCCGGGTTGAACTCAGGGAGGAGGACGTTTAATTTAAAAAAAAAATCGCGTTTGTTTTATTTGTCATGAAGTAAATTAATTGACTAGAAACTATCTATTTATTTACACTAAATAGAAGAGAAAGAGAGAGAAAGAGAGAGAGAATATTACAAACAAAAACTAAAAAAAAGATGTAGAACGAACATGGAATTCATTATCAGAAGGATTGTTCATTACATTAAACATTACGACTAGAAAGCGGGAAAATGATTACACTAGAAAGCAGTAAATCTACTCTAGAAAGTAGTAAATCTATTCTAGAAAGTAGTAAAAAGAATGGGGAGAGAGATATCCTCCTCGACGATCGCTTGGAGGATGAGATGGATGGGACGACGCCTAGAAGATGGGGAACGGAGCAGGATGAAGGAGAATGAAGCAGGAAGAACGGGAATGGGGCAGCACGTCATCGTTGTCGCGGGATTTGCTTCTGAAAGGGGGACGAAAAATTGACTTTATCTCGCAAGAAGCATCACGGGTGTGGGACAAGCTTCTCTTGAGCTTTGGAGAGGGAGAGAAGAGAAGGAATGGATGAGAATTTTGTTTGGAGGGGGTCTCGTTTTATAGTTGCAAGGAGTGAGGGCAATTTGGTCATTTTAATTTGAAAAACATTAAATCAGGGGTCTTTAGTGACGGATAAAACTGTCGCTAAAGCCCCATCGTGGGCATAGTGGGGCACCACCCACATGGCCGCTTGCCTCCTCGCACGTAACATGCATTCCACGTTCAGCTGATCTCAGCCGTCCAATCGTGAGATCGGATGGCTTATTTCGCGCCTCCGCCCGCCTCCTCTGCGTGCTCGCCCACATTTGATCTCGCGTGAGGCACGGGCGTGCGATGCGGCGTCAACACTATTTCATGTGCGCGACCGCTCGATCGCGATTGAGCTGTCAACCGCGCCCGCTTGCCCGCTCCTCGCGACTCGATCGCGTGCCGCTCGCTCGCGTAAGCGCGTTCACCCACTATGCTGTGGAGGAGAAATGGTCGCGCGGGTGTTTTGAGGTGGGGCTGCCCACAGCCGTTGGATCATGATCGTGCGGTCCAGTTCTAAAGTGCGGTGGTCTTCATGATCAGTTGGCCAGGTTTGGGCGGCCGAGATGGCGCCACGTGGTGCCATCTTGGGCGTCCATCTTTTGGATGATGTAGATGGTGCCACGGTTGTCGGATTGAGTCAATTTTTGCACCATTAGGCTACGATCATCGATCCAAATCCATCCGTGTGGTCAGATTTGTCATTTGAAGTGCGGATTCACACCATCTTGGCCCTTGATATTCTAGGGTTCCCCGATCTTTATCTGATGCTACAAATGTTTGATTAGGGCGATCTTGGAGTCGTTGAATTCCAATCGTTGCCCTGATCACATCTATATGGTTGGATCCTCGATCCAAGGCTCCGATAAAAAGTTTTTCCCTGTCCATGAACATAAAAGGAGACAATTAACCTCCATTTTATTCAAACTAATCTAAATGCAAGATGATTCATGTTATGCAATATTTATAGTATGCAATTAAATTCTATGCTTAAGAACATGCATAAATAGACATCTTAAGTAGTGTAAACATGTTTACATCAGGTATCACCAATGGTACATGAAATAAGGGGAGTACCTGGGTCTTTAGCCTTAGGTGGGAGTTTGCTCAAAATTACAGAGCTGGCTTGCTCTGACAGTATGATCAGACTCCCACTTTTGGTTCGCAGCTTACGCTTGGGTGTACACACGTCTTTCAGAAATCAAGCATAAGTCGGTACGTGGTAGATTGCATCCATCAAGGGGATGTTTATATGGACCTATTCAAAGAGCTTGACCAGATCCTCCTCGGGAGCCACGGGTTTGGTTATCCTCTTTCCCTTGGTCAAGGCCTTAGGAAATGGAACCTTGGTTGAATCCTCTAGAATAGGTCTAGGTTCTTGAACTGGGATAGGGGTGTCCTGGATAACTATCCTAGGGCTTGGGTTACTACCAGGCTTAGAGTGGCTTGGATAAGGTGGGTCTTGAGTTGCTTTACCACTATGGGTTATGGAATTTAGTCTTGCCTAGTTTTGGTTTGGGGTTGGTAAAATAGGTGGCTACTGTTGAAATCCTGCATAAGATGCCGAAGCCTCCATCCTGTCGGGTGATGGAACAGAAGGGGCCTGATAAATCATGTGGGCTTGGCCCAGATTTGGGTTCATAATGCATCTCTGGTTTGGCACGTCATTTGGATTTGACAGAGGTTGCAAAGGGAGTGTGCCAGGTTGGCGGCAATTCACTATCTAGGTGAGTTGATTGCGAACCTCTGTGATCTCATCCTTGTGTTGCTTCTGCATAGCCGCATTCGTCTTCTGAATGTCGGCCAGAGTCTAAAGGATAAGAGTCATTTGATCTGCTTGGGTTGGCCCAGATTGATAGGTAGGGTTGGGTCGAGGCTGAGGTGGCTGGTATGGACGAGGGGCTTGTGGATGGGGTTGATAAGGTGGTCTTTGATTCTGAGTATTTCCTGCCCACAGGAAGTTGGGATGATTCTACCATCCAAGGTTATAGGTATTGGAGAATGGGTCATTCTGGATGGTGTTGAGGTCCTCGTAGGTTTGAGGAACCTTAGGAAAATCAAAGTACGAGGGTTTAGAGTTCCCCCAACTAGAGTAGGTCAGATTGGAGTTTCCTCTGGTCCTAAAGTCAGACGGGGGTGGATACGGGTCCATCCCCTGAGAAGATCAGTGATAGATGTTCTGCACAGTTTCCCTCCCAAGAGGTGGCTGTGCAAACGAGTTTTGCGTAGAGGTGGCTCGCTACAGATGTCGAGTCAGCTCGTCCACCTTCTTCTCTATGATAGAGACCTTGTCCAACTGACTGGCCATCAGTTCCAAGTTGATGGATGCGGACAGGCCCTACGTCTCATGTGCTCCCCTTGAATTCGTCAATGTGCGGGCATTCATCCGGTCGAATAAGCCCATGGAGTCATTATTGATGGAGTTCTCGCACATATTCTCGAGAATCTCCCACATAGTATCTTCGTGTTGACCCATGATACTTCCCCCGCAGGTTGCATTGACGAATAAGAGAATGTCTTCATGGAGTCCCTGGTAAAAGGACTGGACTTGTTCCCATTTAGGAACTCCATGATGGGGGCACTTCCACATGAGATCCAAGAAATGGTACAATGCCTCATGAAGAGGTTCTCTAGATTGCTGAGTGAAGTGTGTGATCTGGTGACGTAAGGCGTTCGTCCGACCAACGAGGAAGAACTTTTTCAAAAATTTGGATTGTAGTTCAACCCACGTGTTGATTGGACGCGTTTGAGTCTGATACCAATGAGTTGCCTTGTCCATGAGGGAGATGGAAAACATCTTCATAAGAAGAACATCCCGATTTTGTACATCTAACCCGAGGGTCTAGGCAAGATGTTTGAGTTGTTTGATGTGCTGGAAGGGATCGTCAGAGTTAAGCCCATGAAACTTTGGGATAACATGAATCATGTTGGGCTTGAGTTCAGAATCAGGACCTCCAGCCGGGATTTGGACTCGAGGTTCGATCTCCACTGCAGATTATAGTGATCTCGCATCATGGGATGCTGCGGCGGGTTTACAAAGTTCTGAAATAGATCATTCAGGTGCTGGAGTTGGTGTTCAAGATTGTTCTCTTCTTCAACTGGTTGTGCTATGATGGTGGAAGGAGAATTTGGTTTTGATGAATCAGAGGAGAGGTCTATGTGGTGGGGTTGCTGCACAAACACAGACGTCAAGGCTTGGCCTTGGTGGGAGTGGATTGCTAAAGGAGGTCTTAAGGATGGTCTTCAGGACCTCCTACCAAACATGCACTGATGGTGTAGACGAGGGTAGAATGTGTTGGACACAATCAAGACACCCAAAAAATTTGGATGACTATAGAGGTTCGGGGCGGATGATACCCCTTAGTCAGAAAAGCCATCCACCTGAGAAATACCTGGGCAGCTAGAGAGGGAGAGTCCCACAAAGACCCCCACATGGTAGAGCATCCCCACGAATTACAGGGTTTCCCCCACCCGACCTCTCTTGTCACTGAGATTCCAGGTAAACTAGAATGGGGACATTGACCTCTTAAGTCTACCACTTTTATTTAAGATCAAAGGTGCTTAGGGTTCCACTTGAACTTTAGATGTTTTGAGTGCAAAAGTGACCTAATTTCAAGGTTGGTTGACCCAACAAGAGGTCAACTTCACCTATTTGTCCTTTGAGAGCTTTTAGGTCCTTTCTTTTAGGGATCAAGTGAAATTAAGAGCTTGATTTTTAGGGTTTCTCTTGGATAAGTCTTTTCAATCAAGGCTTAGGCACACCTCTTTTTGGAAAAGTTGATTCTTGCTTAGAAAAGATGTGTCTCTAAAGCCCTAAATTGGAATCCTTAAATTGGCTTTAATTTTGGTCCAATTTAGTTGCCACATATATGGTACCTAGGGCTCAATCAAGAAGGTGGTAGCCCTAGCTACCTTAAATGGATGCTCAATTCAATATTTGTTGAAATCAAAATCAGGCAACTTTGGTGAATTTGCTAAATATGGAGAGAAGGTCACCCTAAATTGATGTTTACCTTATTTTCCTTTTCAGAATGAGGGTATTAAGAGAAAGAGCTAATCAGAGATTACATGCCCCGGGTGTGGTTGTTGTGCCGCTGTCTTCTTTTGAATCTTCTCCTCTGAAACAATCACAACAAAAGAGATAGATCAAGTTAGTATTGAATCAGAAGTTGTGATCAAGATTTCTAAATTGCCCGCTGCTCCCCAGCAATGGCACCAAAATGTTGACAAGGCAAAATTGGGTTTTAAAATAAAGCGTTGTAATATAGCCGAAATCGCTTTGAAAACAAATAGATTTTTATTACTCAAAGTTTAAGTCCAAGGTCGAACACAGGGAGCAAATGGAATTCATGCACTAAACTCAATGAATGCAATTTGAACACATAATATCACTCAAAAATCTAATGAAAGATGTAAAGCATGAGTCTATGGATAATGAAATGTAGCAAAAAAAATATAAATGAGGACTTATGAAGAATTAATCAGACATCTTAAAATCATATGCTACAGTGCTTTCTTCTGATTTTTCTTCTTCTTTCTCTTATTTTTCTTGCAATCTTTCTTCTTCTTCCTTTCTCTGGCTTTGATTCTTTCTTCTCTTTGTCTTCTCCTTTCTTCACCTTCTCTGTCTTCTTCTTCTTCCTTCCTTCTTCTGTTCCTTCCTGCCTTGGCTTTTTCTTCCTTCTTTCTTCTCTTTCTTCTTCCTTGGTCTTAGCCTTGCGAGACTTAGCTTCTTTCTTCTTCCTTTCTTCTTCCTCTTTCCTTAGCTACTCTGCAGCTCTTTTCCTCTTCAGCTCTCTTCTGATTTCTGCCTTTGCTTCTTTTCCTTAGCTTCCTCTTCGGCTTCCTCCTTCTTCCTTGGCTTCACCCTTGGCTTCTTCTTTCTTTGGCTTCCTCTTTTTCTCCTGAGAGCAAAACCTACCTCTACCCTCCCTACAATCTCTCTTCTTCCTTCTCTCTTAGGCTCACTCTCCCAGAGCCTTCTCGGGTTATCGGGTTGGGTATGCGCACCCGGGACTAAGCCCATCAACGTGCGGTGGTGGGCGAGGAGTGCACAGGCTAAATGGGTCAGGGCCAGGTTTGCAGGCACTGGGGTCACGGACGAGGCGGTGGGCGAGTGGGACCTCATCTCGTGGTCAGGAGGCAACGAGCCTATGTGACTTTTTCACTTTATTCGGTTGCTCCCGCTCCTACACTTCCGAGGTGGGACTAAATGTCCCACCTTCCTGTTGCATGTACCCGCAGTCGATGGCGTCCAATTGTGATTGCTGCTGTGGCCTTCAGTGCTAATTACTTGGTTTAGGCTATACGTGAGATGATTCTACGTAGCCTGGGGCCTGGAGCCTGGAGCTTGGAGCGAGGCGACCTGGAATAAGCTTGCAAGCAAGCTTCATGCCTGCTTTAATGGTGGCGGGGCTTCTGTACCTATAATCATGCAAACGGCCTTGCAGCCTTGTCAGAAGGCTCAGGAAACTTCGCCGAGACACGACGAACGTGTTGCAGGGGTCGGTGCAATGTGTGGGTGGTTGTGATGATGGATCTAGGGCACTCTGTGGCTGTGAAGGTGGGTGTGTTCAGGGGGTGTTTTAGGTGTGTGGCGCAGTGAGTGAGGTGAGGGGTTACATTCAGTGAGGTGTGGCAATGCTCATGGAGTGGTTGGCGAGGCAGATGGAGGTGCGGAGCAGTGGGGACACCTCACCAGAGTGTGGCCAGATATGAAGAAGGTGGTGGTGATTTGTGGTGTCAAGGGATAGTTTTAAGAAATAAAGAGGGGGAAAAGGAAGAGGAGAGAGGGACGAAGTATCTAACCCAGTTTAAGGATGAAGGAGGCAAGGATGGCGGATGGCTCGTGTTTGCCATTTCCGGAGACGAAGCTCTTCGTAGGTGAGGCGGTGGCGACGACAGGGGCAGAGGTGGCATCAGGCTGGTATGGCTGACGGGGAAGAACGAGAGGAAGGCAGCTCAACCACTGGTATTGTGGTTGGGTGACGAGATAGGGAGGATGGAGCCGCTGGAGCTTGTGGAGAAATTGTAGTCGGCGAGGAGAGAAGGTGGGGTGGACCGGCCCAAATCCAAGCTAAGGAGGTGCGGAATGATCTGGGGAGGCTTTTATAAGCCCTGGCAGGAGGTCTTGTGCTTGGAAGCCAAGCTTCCAAGCATGGGCATGTCGTCGGAGATGGAAGGTCTGAAAGCCCGAAATCTCTCATGCGTTCGCATGAGAGATTGGGTGGAAATTAGGGCTTGATAATGGGTTCACATGAGAGGAGATTTCTCAGAGAATCTCCCTTTCAAATTTGAAGGGATTCTTTGAGGAATCAGGGAGATCTTTCCCTCGATTCCTCATCGGAGTAGGATTCCCTCCGTTGTAATGGTAGAGGGACCTAATTGCAATGAACGACGAGGAAGTTAGGGGGCTTCTGTAAAGGTTTTCAAAAGTTAGGGGTAGAAATGTAATTGGGCTAGACTTGTTTGCAAAGTAGGTTAAGGTGAATTCCCCTTAGGTCCCAATTTTGGTACAAACCTAATTTGGACGTAAGGAATCAAATGGTGAAGTTGGATTTTGGGTTTGACCATGTTTGACTGGGCAATTTACATAAAAACCTAATTTAGGGTAAACATTTGATTGGGACCCCTATTTTGGTCAAAATAGGTTCTAAGGGCCAAATTAAAGGTTTTAAACCCTAGAGAATATTTTTCTATGAATTTTAGAGGGTTTAGGTGGATTTTATCCTAATTGGAACCTTGTTAAATTAAGTGGGTCTGTATTAGGTTTATAAGAAGTCATTTAATTCCCAGATTTCACATGAACCCTTTTCTGTTTGAACCAACCCACTTTTTATCTTATTAAGATCATTTGACCTGTATTTAGCCCATGAGAAATCCCATTGTTGCACTGCAATGGTAAAATTATAGTTTTACCCTTTGTTTCTTGCTTTTCTTTTGGAAGGGTTATTTCTTGAGTTAGGACCTCCAGTTGGTTATGTAGGAGCTTTTGTTCACTTTTCTGGGTCAAAATGGGCTAGTTAGGGCTCATGATGATGTTCCCATCAGTCCCCCACTTAATCCCCTATTTATGATGGTTGAGCAGCTGGCTCAACTACAAGCTAATCAATAGTAGTTGGCTAGGACTGTCACATACCTAGCCAACCAAAGGCAGAATTCACTACCCAAAAAAGTTCCCCTCTTAAAGATTTTTATGATCCAACTAATTATGATGAAAGAACAGGGGTGTTGATTCTTGAGGGAGACTTGGAAATCAAGCCAGCAATTCTAAACCTAATTAAACACTTTTGTGGCCTACCTAAGGAAGATCCATTTAGCCACCTAGTGGAACTCACAGTCCTCTCCCAAACTACCAGTTCCCGCAATGTGCAAGAAGATTTATAGCTAATGTGACTCGTCCCTCTCCATCTTAAGGATAAGGCCGCCTACTAGTTCAAGACCATTGGCAGACCTATCACAACTTGGCCAAAACTCAAAGGTGCATTCCTAAAAAATGTTCTTCCCCATAGGTCATACAAATGCATTAAGATGATCCATTACTACCTTCTAACAAAAGAATGGTGAATCTTTACACGAGTCTTGGGAAAGGTTTCAAGATTTACTAAGGAGTTGCCCACATAATGAGGTTCCACTATGGCAGTTAGTGCAAATCTTCTATCACGGATTAGAAGATCAATTAAGAAGGTTTGTAGATGCCTCATGTGGGGCAATGATTAGTTAGAAAATTCATGATAAAAGTCAAAAGTTTGAAAACCCGTCATCATTATTGCGAAAACTCTGGCTATCAAATAATATTTATAGCTGAAACTTAGGTGAGTCTTAGGTTGAACATGGCGAGGCGCATGTTTAATTAGGAAAAATCATGTTTATTTTATTTGCTTTTGGTATTTTGTGATTTTTTAATTTTTTTGGCATTTTTATAGCAAGACATCAGGATGAAATACTTTAATCTAGCTAATTAGTAAGCGTAAAATTTACAAGAAAAATTAGGGTTTTGGAGAACCTGCCATTACAGTTGCAAAATATTGCTACCAAATAAATTTTACCAAAGCCCCAGGTCGAAATAGGGAGGCGATGTTTGATTCTCTGAAATACGCATTTTGCTTTATTTCTTTTTGGTATTTTTTTATCTTTATGATTTTTTTGGTCTTTTATGAGTATGATAACAAGGAACTAACTAAGCTAATGTACTTGCAAAAATAAATAAAAAGAGAGTAGAAAGATGAAACAAAGCTGATATATTGAGATAAAGTGATGTTTATTACAATTACACTAAGCTAAGCAAAATAAAATAGATGAAGATGGGAGGAAATCTCCCAAAGCGGATGTTTGGCGAGACGACGATGCTTGATGGTGGCTTAGATAGAAGAGGTAAGGTGTTGGATGTTGGGGATGAGGTGCAGGAAGAATCTAGGTAGAGGGCTGCTTGACCAGGCTATAGGAATGGGGATGAGGACGTAGAGGTGATCTTCTACTTGAATGGGGTTGAGGAGACGACTCAATGATCTCCTATGAAGGTGGTGAGCATAAGGTTGAATATTTGGTGGATTAGGGGAGTATTACAATAATAAGAGGCCTTAGAGCTTAGGAATGAGCCTTTGGGAGATTGGGAGGGTTCTTGGAGCTCTATGGTAGGTGAGGAATAGCTAAGTAGAGATGAATGGCAAAGGGTGTGTGTGTAGGGCTTTATATAGGCATGGGAAGGGACAAGGGCCAACCAAAATTTGTAGGTTCCCACGTTGGACCATGCTGGCACATGCTGGAGGCCACTGGACTGAGTTGAAGGCTGCTAGACTGAGTTGGACCACTCTTCACGAATGCAATTCACGCGCTGCTGTGCTAGAGGCCACCGGACTGTACTGCTGGAGTGACTTGTGCATTGTTGGAGCGAGGAGGACCGCAACTGTCCATGCCGACTGTCTGATTCTTCATCCACGGTAGAAGCACCCTTAATCACGCATGAGGAGGTGCTCCCTTCGCGTGCTTGGATCGAAATCAAACGACGGAGGATACATTCAAACGACTTAAGAATCATGCCCCTCACCGCACGTACGATACCATGTCAGATCATGTGTGCACCCATCGCACACATCTAGTGCACCATGTAGTTTCTTTCACACTGACCAATCACTCATCGACAACTCAATTTCACCCACTCGTGCTTCAGCAAATTAAATCCGCACGTGGGGCTTCGAACGTGCGTCCAGTGTGCGTGGGTGAGGGCATTGACTAATGCGCTGCAGCCGTGGATGATAGAGCGGGCTTTTGATGGCCACAAGCTCTCGACCATTGGATCTCAATCCAATGGTCAAGATCTTCTCATAGATGTTTAATGCACTTTCATCGAGTTTAAAATACACGTTGCAGTATAGTCAATGAAAGCGAATCAACATTTAAATTTATAAGCTTGAGAAATAAAAGTGAGTCTGAGGTCGTTCGCAAGGAGCAAATTTAGCAAATCAATTCACTAATCACAGTAATCAGAAAAAATAATTGAAAATGAAATCAATAATCAGAAATGATATTCAATATGTAGCAAAATGTATCTAAGATGTCAGGTAGAAAATGTAAAAAGAGTGGGGTAAAAATGGTGGTTGAAACCACAAATTTAACCCTAGAATTTAAGCTCTAATGAAACTCTAATATTTGAATAGTAATCCTCAACCACTAATGGAGATTTTCCATGTCAATATCCACAGTAATCTCAGAATAAAACTAGCACAAGGCTTCAGATGCCTTATTTTCTCAAGGGTCTCAGAGGATGAGGCATAAACACAGCATAGAGGCACAAGGCTCAGCAACAGCTAAGTGAGGAGCGAGGAGAGGGGGGCACAAATCCCAAGGTGCTACAATGCAAAACTCCCTCCCTCCTCAGATCTCTTTCCTTTCTCTCTCTCAAACCCGTGTATACGATAGGTAGGTGTATGGTTGAGCCCAAATAGGTTGTTAATATGGTGATTTTATCGTTGAAATGTGTATAGTGGTTAACCTAAATCAGACCTAACCATCTCTTTACAAAATTTTTAACCTGGCCTATTTGATTTTATCTTGTCACTTTTAGGCCCAGGGTCGAACTCAGGGAAGTGGGGTTACAAGTTAAGTTTCTACGCCTTTCCTACAATGAGTCTCTTCCGTTCGTTTATTGTGTTTTTGGTGTCTTTCTTATTTAGATGTTTTTTCTGGTAATCTTTGTCCTTGAGGCACACCCTCAAAATTGTGTTCTTGGCTTTGAGCCAAAATAGAGTTCCAAAACGAATCTTGCTATTCGCAAGATGGGGTACCTGCAAGTCAAAGATTATCTTTTCTTTGTTATATATTTTTTTATCTTTTTACTAACAAGAAAGCGAAATAGAAATAAAGTAAATACAGTATATATATGTATATATTATGTATATAAAGGGGTCGGGGTGGAGGCAAAGATGGAGTGTAGCACAGTGTCTAGTCGGTCGTCGTCTAGAGAGACGCAACCAACAGGACTAGGTGCCGTGTGGAATGTGGGATGGATGGTGGAAGATGTATGCGACCACACTTTTTGTACGCGTGTATCCGGGAATATCAGCAACTAGTGTAGATATTCCCGCAATACAGCGTATGGTAAATAATGTGAAAAAATATATATATATGTATATATGTAAATATATCTATATGTATATCTTTATATATATGGTTATAAATATATAGGTATATATATATGTAGATATGTATATGTAAGTGTATATGTATATATATATATATATGTGTGTGTGTGTGTGTGTATGAATATATAACTATTTAGAGGTATATATATATATGTATAAGGATATAGTAATATATGTATATGTAGATATATATATATATGTATGTATATATAGTTATAGATATATATATGTATAGATGTATATATATATATATGTATATGTATGTATGTACATAATACTATATGGATGTATATATATAGGTATATAGGTATATGTATCTAGATATGTATATATATGTATATATATATATAAGTATATATATAAGTATATAGATATATATAGATATGTATATAAGTATACTAATACTACTATATATATAGATGTAAGTATATATATATATATGTATATCAATATATGTATATATATATATCACTATATATAAGTATACGTATATATATATGTTTATAATAGTGTTTATGTGTGTAAGTGTTGGTGTAGGTGTGTGTGTGCGTCGGTGTAAAGAGAGAGTGAGTGTTGTGAGAGAGAGAGAGAGAGAGAGAGAGAGAAGAGAGCATAGCCGCTGGAGGGTAAGTTAAGGCGTCTGCACTGCGGGCCCGTCGCCTGATGGCCTTCAACACACGCGGGCGCGTATCACGCAGAGAGGAGAACGCCTACGTCGATCGGTTACGAGCGCGGAGGGCTCTCGACAGTGCGCTTGGAGAGGGAGGCGAGGTGTCTGCAGGCACGTGTAGACGCCTGCAGAGGCTAGCAGGGAGGCGGGGAGGCGCTTGGTCGGTCGCTGCAGAGGCGCGCAGCGGCCGGTTGCGGGCGACAGTGCGTGCGACAGAGCGGAGAAAGCGAAGGCGAAGAGGGCCTGCAGGCGCGCACGGAGGGGCTGGGCGCCTGCAGGGAACCGCGGAAGCTGCTGGGGCTACTGCTGCTGCCGCTGCTTAGCTGCTGCTGCTGCCAAGCTGTGACGCTTCGGACCTTGAAGCAGCTCCGATGGCTGGAAGGTGCGGGAACGAAAAAAAATGAAAGAAGAGCCACCATGCCCACCGACTCTTTGAAGAGTTGGGTGGTGGTGGTCTCACTGTGGTGGTGTGAACCACAGTGAGAGCTCCTGCCCGCCGGGTTTCTCCTCGGAGGAGGACCAGCGTATGGACGGGAATGGAGGAGAGGACGGTGGTGGCCTATTGGTGGGTTTTTTTTTGCTGCTGTAGCCAGCCCTCTTTGAAGAAGAAGCCGTGGCCTTATATAGAAGATGAAAGCATGGCCATGCATGGCACATGCACGGCTGTAGCAGGGAATGGCTGTAGCAGGGACGGGCTTGGCAGGAAGAGGGAGGGAATGGCGCAAGGAGAAGAAGCTGCAGTCGCAGGAAGCATTACAAAAATCAAGTGGAAAAAATAAAAAGATGTGGATTTTTGAAAAGAGGCACTTGAGGAAAATGCGAATTATGAAGCCATTTATTTCATTCTCCTCTCCTCTCAATTAAATGCATGAATGCATGTATTTTTACAAATGCAACTACGGAATCCTAATATGCATAGTTAATGCTAGGAAATAGCACAAGAAGGCATTATTGCAGGCGTATTTTGCGGTGCAATCAGTAGGTAATTGGGTAACCAGGCATACAGGTATGCACAGTATCGAGTATTCATATTCGAGAATAAGGACCAGGCTCACCGGTAGTGGGTGGTGAGCGAGGAGTGGAGAGTAAGGCGTGAGAGGGACCTCACCCTGTGTGTTGAGGCGAGAAGCCTACAACACAAGATCAATTTATATGCTGCTTCCAGCTTTCATGTCCATGATGTGACACTAAGAGTGCCTGTTGCTTCCTTCATTGTTGTCACGTGGAGTTGCTGATCAAGCTTTGTCCAATTAAAGTGGCTACTCCGGTGTCTTGGCCAATTGGGGGCCCAAAAGATGGCCTGATGCAATTCTGCCTTGACTGGCGAGGGTAGCATGGTAGATGGTTGCCAGAGTCAGGTGGTCGGTGGCAGAGCGGTCAATGGCAACGTCCAAGACCTGGAACACAAAGAATGGGCTTATCATCCTAATTATGTAGCTCAGAAGGTTCGCCATAGTGCGACAAGTGTAATGGTGGTGTTAGCGTGATGATTGGTGGTGCACAGAGGTTGGCCGAGGTCGAAAGGGATGATGGTGGAGTGTGTTGGTCAGCCGAGATTTCTAGTGACCAAAGCTCCCAATAAACATGAGGCTTTTGGTCCTGGGAGCGTAAGCAAGGTAGTGGTGGTGGTGGTGGTTGGAAAGATGATTGAGCATAGTGACTAAACGAAGCTCATCAGAGCTTCGCTAACTGCAAAGAAGACAGAGAGGGAGAGAGAGAACCTAGGGAGATAGAGGGGCTAAAGCTAACCTAGGGAGATAGAGGGAGAGAGAGAACCTAGTCTAAGGGACGAAGGTGGTGGGAATCGTGCCAGTGTGGCTTGCCAATCACGAGGAAGATAATTCTCTAGCAGGGTCGAGCGATGATGAGGAAGAGGGAGGATGCTCTTGCTTTAGCTAGCAAGGAGTGGATGAAGGCAAGGAGTAAGATGCTCTCAATTTGATAGTTGAGAATGTTGGTGCATATGCAATTAGGCAACACATCAGCCTTTAATGATGGTTTTGATGATAACATGCATATCAAGTGATTGAGATTAAAATTATATGTTATGCATAATTGTTGCAAGATTAATTTCAAGTTGAAGCTCTCTTGACGAATTATGAAGCCAAGTAGATGGAGGAGATCAAGTTTAGGTATGTTTGTAATTTTAGGAATTAAGTTGTAATTTCATATTTCATAGAATGCAAGGAAAGCCCCAATAAGATTAACATTAATCTACACTATTAGGGCATCACTTACATAAGCCTAATTTGGTCAAAAATATGATAAAACATATCCTTAGGGGTTAATAGATCACCCTAGAACCCCATAAAATTAACAAATTTGGTTTGGAAAGTTGAAGGACTTTTTACCATCCATCTAACAGTAGGTATAACTTACCTAACGTTAGGTAGTTGGTATGAGCTCAATTAGAGAATTCTAGGAGATAGTGAACTTTGCATTGAACTGAGCACCTACCATTAGGTAGTTGATGAAAACGTCATCATCAGCCATAACTAGCTTTATTTGTCATATTCCATCATTAAATGCTCCTACATAACCGCCAGAGAGTTCTAATTCACTGTAAATCCATTATGAGAGAATAATAGTAAAATAGCGGTAAAACTACAGTTTTAATAGTATATCTCAATTGCAGTACAATCATAGGTTTCTCAGGGGTTAAATAAAGGTCAAATGGTCTTAAGAGTCTAAAAAGTGGATTAGTACAGACAGGAAAGGGTTTTTGCATGTTTTGAGAATTAAATGACTTCTGAAACCCTAAAAATAGACCTGCTTAATCTACTAAAGTTCTGGTTAGGATAAAATTCACATAAACCCTATAAAATTCATAGAAAAATATTCTATAGGGTTTGGTACCTTCAAATTGACCATCAGAACCAATCTTGATCTAAAACAATCTCAAACAGACTTTTACCCTAGTTTGGGTAATTATGCAATTTCTCTAGGCAAATGTAGTCAAAACTTAAATCTAACTTCACCATTGGATTCCTTTGGTTCAACTTAGGTTTTTACCAAAATTTGGACCCAATCTGAGATCATCTTGACCTAGTTTGTAATTTGGTCCTGTTTGACTCTTTTATCTCACACACATGCCCTTAACTTTCAAAATCCTTTCAAAAAGGTCCCTATATTTTGTCATCTTCTTTGCACATAGGTCCTCATGCCATTTTTGGAAGGTTGAACCTTCACTGTCGAGTTTTGAGCAAGGATTCCTTGCTTGATTTTCATTCAATCTTTCCCAAATTTGAACTGAAGATTCCTTGGGAAGTCACATTCCATTTGAGCCATTCCTTGGGCTCTATGTCTTCCCCAAATCCTCATGCAAACCTTTTGAAGGTATGCATGTCAAATGTGCGCGAGAATAATGGGGTTTGCAAGCTTGTTTCCAAGCTTGAAACCCCTCCCCATGGTCTATAAATGGATCCCTAAGGTCAAGCTGACGTCTTTAGCAAGGTTTTGGGCCAAAAAATCTTCCGAACCCTACCTATGACCGCTCTCCAACCGAGCTCTAGTGAGCCTCTTCCTCCATCGTCTCCGACCACCCAACTGCAAACTTGGGAGCATCAATATCTTCGTCTCCTTTGTCCACTCCTCGATGACTAAATCAGGAGCTATTCCTTCCCGTTCTTACTCACCGTCCCCTACTGGAGAATTCATCTTCTCCATCATCGGCATGCCAAAACCGACGCGGATCTCCTCCCCTTTCATCTATTAGAGTAGCTAGTTAGGTTTAGTTAGCATCATAGATTAGTTTCCCTCTTTATATCTCTCAATTCGACCACCAAACACACGCGACCACCTCCATCTTCCCCATCTCCGGTAATCCCTCTGGCGAGTCGTCCCTGCCACTACACCCCTCCATCTGCCTCGCCAAAACCCTCTACACCATAACCACATCCACCAGCATCAAAGCCCCACCATTATTTCCTACTCCACTCACTCCCGTGACCCGCCGAACACACCCACCGTCGCGTTCCTCCTTCGACCTCCGCAGACCACCACACACCTCCACTAACCACGAGACCACCCCCTACGCATTCACCGTGGTCCGGAGAAGCTTGTGAACTGGCTTAATTGGGGCTACAAGCCTGTATTATGATTTTCAGGTTTAACATTGGAGCTCCGCCGCTGTCGCCATCTCCAGCTTTGTTCTTCGAGCTTCTAGACCTACAAGCCCTAGGTGGATGTCCCAGGCAGCGTGGATTGGTTTCAACCAATTGGAAGCACCAACCACTGCCATACGTTAATTGAATGAGGAACTCATGGTAGCTGATGCATGCAAAAGAGCCTAGCGTGGATAGTCCCACCTCGGAAGTGCACAGGCACTTACAGTGGCATAAATTGATTTTGTGCCTGTCACTATTCGCCTCCTAACATAAGGGTGAGGTCCTCCTTACCCACACATGCCTCGCCCGTGACACTATTACATGTGGGCCTGGCGCTGAATCGACCCACCTAACCCGACTTCACTCCTCGGCTGCAATATCACGCCCGCAGCCTTGATCCCAGGCATGCTTAGATCCGAATTTGATTTCCTGGCACTGTGGAAGGCTCTGGGAGAGCGGAAAGCCAGAGAGAGGAAGGAGAGAGCACGTGGGTTAGGGGGGTTTTTCTCTCACTGGTACCTGTGGGACACTTAGTTGCGAGAAGAGGAGGAGAGCAGCTGAAGAAGGAAAGAAAGAAGAGAAGAGGAAGAAGAACAGTGCTTCCCTAGCATTGTAGCACCTATTGGTTAAGCCGTCTGATTAAATGCTCAGTTGTCTAATACTTGATTGAGAGGCTTTATTTGGTTGATACTGTTGATATATTTGAGTACCTAAGTTTGAATGGTAGATGGCACTGTTGCATTAATTGAACTCAATGTACATATGCATAAATTGAATAATTGGTGATTTAAATCACCATTGTTTTTGCTTTGAGATTCTTTTTGCCATGCATAACTATTGTTAAACTCATGATTTACATTGATTATCATTTCTGAGTAATTATTATTCATTTTTTTGGTATTATTTGGCTTGAATCTTGTGCTCATTTACATTATTATTGAGATTAGCGATTGAATTCCTATTTACTCCCAGCGAACGACCTTAGACTTCCATTCAAATTATAAATTTTATCTGTTGTTCGAGCTATTTTTAAGGATTTATTACTACAACGAACGCATCTCTTTTAAAACCTCGATCTAGCCCCGATCAACAGTAGTGTACTTTAAGCCATCCAAGAAAGCTCCAGGAGATAGCGAACTTTGTACCTAACTGAGTACCTAATGTTAGATAGTTCACCTAACGTTATGTTACTTTTAACTAACGATAGGTAAAGCACTTTTTGACCAACTCAATTAGCTGTTGGCAAATCAAATTAGGAAACACTCAAAAATTCACTCTAAAGCTCTTCCAAGCCTACATTCAGCAAAAGCTTACACTTAGTGTTCATTGAAGGTGTTTTGAGCTCTTGCTCTTGAAGGCAACCTTCCTTGGAGTTCAACCACCTCAACTCCCTGCAGTGTCACCTTCATACATTCACTAGGGGAGTTCTTTTAGTCTTCTAGATAGCTAGCTCATATAATTAATTGCATTTTTTATTGGGATTATCCATAGGAGCTAAATTATGTTTTAATTCTATTTTATTCCTTTATTCTACTTGTAATCTGAGGACCCAGATTGTGGGTTCCTCTCCTCTTGAGTAAGAGGGGTTGCTCTTGATTGGGAAATTAGGAGGGTTTGTAAAAGGGTTTGGTACCCCATAAGTACCGGTTAGTTTTCTGAGCTCGACACAGGGTAAAATCCTAAATTAGGAGATCTAGGTAGTGGTTTTTATAGGAATTTGGTTTCCACTATAAATACTTGTGTTGTGGTTGTTGTTATATATGTGGATTGTTTGAGCATATTTTGAATCTGCATTAACTTGAATTAGTTGTTTATTTACCTCCTTTATCACTAATCACCCCCTCTCTAATGCTTTCATTTGGTATCAAAGCTTAGGTTGGTGTAATTTGGAGTAACTTCCTTGTACTGACGATAATGGTGGAATCAAGCAACATGAGAACTGAAGGGTTGTTGACCCTCCGACCTCCCTACTTTGATGGAAATGGCTACACTCATTGGAAGAGGAAGATGAAAATCGACCTCAAATCTGTCATTAGAGATCTCTCATTATGGAAAATGGTAGAGAAGGAATTTAAGGTGCCAGAAGTAGACACCACCATCGGAGACTATAAGCTGGAAGATAAGAAGAAGATATCAATCAATTGTAATGCTATGAGCATACCATATTGTACCCTCTCTAATGATGAGTTTAATAGAATTTCACAGCTAGAGATTGCACATGAAATTTGGAAATGTCTTGAAGTGGCTCATGAAGGAACCTCAAGGGTGAAGGAGACAACAATTGGTCGCTTAACCCAAGAGTATGAGATGTTCAAAATGAAGTCGAGTGAAAGCATAAAAGAACTAAGCACAAGATTTACCAACATCATCAACCCTTTCAAGGGTCTTCGGAAGAGTTATCCTTCAAATGAGATGGTGTCAAAATTCTTAAGGGCTCTAACCAGGGAATGGGAGCCAAAAGTCACTGTAATTTAGGAAGCAAAGGATTTGAAGAACATCAACATGGATGAGGTACTTGGAAGTCTAATGGTTCATAAAGTGAAGCTTGAGCTATCCAAGAGGGAGGGAAATGAAGCTTCTTGCTCCAAGAAGAAGAGCTTGCCATTCAAAGCCAAAATTAAGAGTGACTCCGATCTCAATGACAAAGATACAAATGAAGAGGACGAAGAGATGGCCATGTTCTTTAGAAGATTTGAGAGGTATGTGAGAATGAGGAAGCAATTCAAAAAGAGGAGAGATGATGAGACTCCCACTTGTTATGGATGCAAGAAGAAAGGCCACATAAGGAAGGATTGTCCTATACTCAATGAGGATAAGAAAGATAAGGAAAGAAAGGAAAGGAAAGAAAAGGAGAGAAGGACGGACGACAAATCAAGAAGGAAGTTCTTCAAGAAGAAGAAGAAGGCATTTGCAGCAACTTGGGATGACTCGGATCAAAGTACAAGTGATAGCACTGACTTTGATTCCGACTCTAACTCAAGCAAGGAAGAAGTTACACACTTGTGTCTCATGGCAAATGAGAATGAGGTACAAGACTCTAGTTCTTTTGATGAGCTACTTGATGCATATGATGAGCTTTTTCATAAATGTAAAAAAATAAAACATGAAAATAGAGCCTTGAAAACGCTTAAAGTAGAAGAAAATGACTAGAAAAATAAATATGAGCTTCTTGTAAATGAGAAATTGGATCTAGGAAAGGAAAATGCAAATCTGAAAATTGAATGTTTGAACTTAGCTAGATCAAATGAAAATCTTATTGCTTCTAACACTAGCTTGCTTATTGAAAAAGACATATTGATGGAAGAGACTATTGAATTAAAAAAAAAATGCTTGCTTAGAGAAAGTTGTGGATGAACTTAGAATAAACACAAATAGATTGATAAATGACTTGACTATGTTTACTAATGGTAGTAAGAACCTACAAAAAATGCTTGCAAGTCAATTACCTTCAACCTCTAGGCATGGTATTGGTTATGTTGAATCTTCATCTACAACCAAGAAGTCGATGAATTTTGTGAAGCCTGAAGGCAAAAACACCTTTGTGCCACCTACGGCTCAAAAACCAATCCATCATGCATACTTGTATAGCCATAAGGATTAAAAATAATTTTACAATGCACATACTTTTAGTCATAAGGCTTAAAAACAATTTTACAATGCACATGGTTTTAGTCATAAGGCTCAAAAGCAATCTTATAATGCATATGCTTTCAGTTATAAGACTCAAAGACAACCTTATCATGCATATGTTTTCAACCAAAAGGCCAATAACAAATGGATTCCTAAAAGAAACAATTTCTAGGAAAGGTATTCTAGCACTCAAGGACCGAAGAAGGCATGGGTACCTAAAAATATTCTCAACACTTGTTTTATAGGCCTCAAAGAAGAATAATAAGTGGATTAAGGATAGTGGATGTTCAAGGCACATGACGAGACACTCTACGAAATTCCTAAAGCTTCAGAAAGTCGACGAAGGACATATGGCTATGGGGAACAACCAAAAATGTCGTATCATTGGTAAGGGTACGATAAGTAATTCATTTAAGCAAGTTAGAAATGTCACTTTATTTGATGGCTTAAAACATAATCATTTTAGTGTCAGCCAAATATGTGATAGAGGATGCAAGGTTGTATTTGATAAGGATGGTTTTGAAATTATTGATAAAGAAACTTTAGAAGTTCTTTTGATAGGAAAAAGAGAAAAGATATCTATGTTCTTGAATTTGATAAGGAAGACATAGTTGATTGCTTGCTTGCCTCTAATGAAGAAAATAATTTATGGCGTAGAAGATTAGGTCATGTTAATATGAAACTCATTGATAAAATTGTTAGAAAAGAGCTTGTTATTGGATTGCTAAAACCTTTTTGATAATGTCAAAAAGGGGAAAAATTTATTGGATTTATATTTATGATTTGTCATCATCAAAAAGGGGAAGATCGTTGGTGCAATGGCACCACAATCGTTAATTTTGATTATAACAAAACACTTTTATTTAACATTTGCAATTTGAGTTTATGAGTTTCAGGAAAATTGCAAATGAATACAAGTATGAAGGAGCTCAAGCTCGTGTCCATGGTGGATTGGAGGAGCTTGATGGAGGAGAAGGAGCTTCTCATGGAGTGAGAGCT
The DNA here is from genome assembly GCA_037157565.1 of Thalassia testudinum. Lineage (NCBI taxonomy): Eukaryota > Viridiplantae > Streptophyta > Magnoliopsida > Alismatales > Hydrocharitaceae > Thalassia > Thalassia testudinum. Next base: position 7,563,209 of record JAZHRO010000056.1, read on the forward strand.
TGAAGATAAGAAGAATAGGATAGATTTCTTTTTGTCTTGTACTTTGTACTTTGTACTTTGTTTTTGTATCTTTGTTCTTTGCTCTTTATTTTGCTTAGGTTATATGTTAAAGAGCCTCAAAGTAACAAAACAGTAGTCCTAGGATACTTAGACTTCTCGTAGAGGACTTAGAAAACCAAAATAGGTTTCAGATATCCTGATCAGATGTCCAATCTAGAAATCAAACGTCTGATCTTAGACTTTAAGACGTCTGACTGTTTGATCAGACGTTCAAACACTTAGGCTAGACTTAGTGCTTTCTGTCTGTCGATTTCAGATGACCAGTCGTTAGTCCAGACATCTTAGAAGACATCTGAGGACCTTGCCAGATGTCCAACTAGAGGACCATTGGCTTGTTAGACTTAATCATTGAGGATCAACCCTTAATCTGATTAACATTTATTTTTAGACGTTCGTAGAGAACCCTAGATGTTTGATAAGTAGATGTTAGGCTAAGATCTAACCCTAATTACTTCCTTCAGACCTTATAGCCATTTGAGCCTTGGGAAATCCATTCCTGCAATAATTTTTGTTTCCAGATGTCTAGACATATTTCTAGACATCCAACCTGTCGTCTAAGCAACTTAGCCTAGAACCCTATTTAGGTCTAGACAAAATAGGAAGGAAACCCGTCTAGAATTAGACATCTAATTAGATTCCTAGATGTCTTAAGACACCTCTTTAGACATCTTTCTTAATCTAACCCAGGTTAGATCTTCCACCCTTCTAGATCAGACGACCGATCCCTAAAATCAGACGATGACCCAGATGCCTGATAATAGATTCAAACATCTGATAACACTATCAGAATCATTAATAGCCATAATTCCGACCTAATTATCCTTGCACTACAACATGCCTTACTTTTGCTCTCAGTTAAAAATCGACGGCAAATCTGAAATCACCAATGCAACTCAGCGACGCTGTTATTACCATCGTTGTTTCTCTTTGCCATCGGTTAGAGGGCTAATCCAACGTCAAAATAATGTTTGACCATTCGACAGATTGTATATTTCGATGTTGTTTTAAAATCGATGGGAATTGTTTTTTCTGTCGATTCTATAAAAAACGACGGTATATGTAAGTCACTTTTTCCTACCTTTACGCATTCTTTTTTTACTTTTGTCATCGTTTAAGTAACTTTACCGTCGCTTCTATAAGCAACGACAAAATTGTTTTTACCATCATTTATATTAAAATCAACGGCGTAGATGTGAATGAAAAATAATTTTACGGTCGCTTGTTCAACTAAGGGATAACAAATTTGTGATGGTAAAAATATTTTTGTCGTCACTTATCCTAAGAAGTGATGGCATAAAATGGGAATTATGATTCTTTCGAACCTTCTATGCCGTCAGTTATTAGATAAATGATGGCAAAAATATTTTTACCGTCACATACTTGACGTTGCTTAATTAAACAAGTGATGACAAATGTATGGGTTTTTTTTTTTAATTACCAAATGATGGAAACTACCTACTAAACCTACTTAAAAGTCTTACTTTTGTAGAAAAACAAGTAATAAAATGAACAGAAATTTATATTTCATAAATATAAAATCTAGTACATGAAAAGTTTGAAAATGAAATGTCTACATAAAAAAGGTAACATGAGAAACATAAGAAAAGAACATGGATAGAAATCAAAATACAGCTGGCCCGATGCCACCAACTTCACCTACACCGCCTATGGAGTCGTCGTCGTCATCTCGTCTGTAGGTGCTGGGATCTGTGGAAGATGGATGCTTTGACTGACTGTTCTTCTGAAGAAGGGTTATAAGCGTCTGAAGCTTATCATCCATGGCATTCATCTTATTCTTCATCTCTACCTCTCTCTTCTCCCTCTCTGCCTCTTTCTTCTCCCTCTCCTCTCGTCTCTGTTGTGTGTCAATCTTTTAATGTAGTTGATCGACGACACTAGATGAGACGACACCTTACCTCCCATACTAAGTGGATAATGTGTATGCCCTTCCTACACTATGAATGAAACCACCGTGTTCTTGTGGCATCACTCTCCTAAATGCCTCCACTACATCTAAAGGCTGCTAGATGCTGTCGGAGGTCTCGTCAATGGGGGGATATACTAATTGTACCATTTGGTCCTAAATGTATTAAAAAGTATTAATATAATATATATACAAAGTTATAACCTTTTTGAGTTTAGGAAACTTACGTGTTTCTCCTGGTATGACTCATGAATCCACTTACGAGCACCCTCAGCTGCAGCCTTACTGTGGGTGACCTCGTAGATATCCATCCTAGTCGTAAGTCGATCGAGTCTTATGGCATGCTACAAAGAGAACACATCATTCATGTAAGTGAGGTATACATACACTTCCTGCATTGTCCGTATAACATGATCATAAGTCTCGACGGGCGAGTAATTTAGACATAATTTGACTCGAAGGACTTTTATCCTAGGGGTTAGAGTACCTAATGTTTGGCCACACATGCATATATCTTCTTTAGCAAGTGTGTGCATCTAAACAATAAGTAATTTGAACATTAAAGAAATTCAACAAAAAACTAAAATATCATTTATTTAAATTAAAAGATTGAATGTATATATACCTCTAACTACTCAAGCCTCCGAGTGTACCCGACACTGATAACCTACAATTTCAAAGTCAAAATTAATTAAATAACAACTTATAATCTTAAATGTTAAAAACAAATGCATTCTCAATCTAAAGACTTGGTAAAAATTTACAGCTGATCATATATATCCTCCCTAAATGCACATCCATTTAGGTGAAATCGAATCACCAAATCCTTATCCTATGTGTGATTATTTGTTCTTTTGAACAAACCTTTCCCCTATCCAAAAACTCGATAGGGCTCAATAAAGAAGGGCTCCGGTCAATTTTCTTCCTAATAATCACACTTGTAATTAGGTTGCAAGTTGTTCCCCTCATTTCTAGAACTGCAACTTGGGAGTTAGACCACGAAGGCCACACTTAAATGGAAGACAAAAGGATAATTTAAGAATGATTTATCAACCATAGCACAACCCGAACCAACCCAACACAACCATATTCCTAAACCCTAACCCAAACCAAACGTGCAAACCATAACCCAAGTCAAATCCTAAACCCTAAACCCTAACCTAAACCAACTGTCTAAACCCTAGCCCAAGTCAAATCCTAAACCCTAGCCCAACCCAACCACCCTAACCCTCCCCCAACTCAAACCCTAAAACCCTAGCCCAAGCACCATATACACAACATATATTAAACCCAACTAAACCTAGGGAGTGCAGTGTTCCAGGTCCGCCACCTAAATTCTAAACATTAAAACAATTTTCAAAAAATTTTGACAGAGTTTCCCCTTATATTTTTAAGTTTTCTATAAACCTACATAGCAAAATAATACTTATCATAAAAGTGGGCACACCCTACATTAAATTTCATTTCAATTAAGCAAGTGGGCACACCCCACATTCACAATAAATCATACATCCATTCAATGAAATTAACAACAATATGTGGGCACACCCCACATCTAACAAAAGCCTAAAATATCATTACAATAAATTAAAAACATTAAAAATATACCTTGAATGACTACAACTTCCAAGAATGGTCGTCATCGATAACCTGTAATTTCATAAGCATAATTAATTAAATAACATATTATCATGTTATTCAAAAAATTAGAACTTACAGAATAGAGGCAGCAACAGCGGCAATAAGAGGAGGAGGAATGCGATAGGAGAAGGAGGATGAGGAGGGGGCAATAGGACAAGGGGGAAGAGGAGGAGGCTAGCAGTAGGAGAAGGAGGAGCAAGGCAATAGGATGGGGAGGAGGAGGAGGCGAGAGGCGGTAGGATAGGGAGGAGGAGGGGTAGGCAGGATGGGGAGGAGGAGAGGGGTGGTCAGGAGGAGGAAGGGGAGGAACCAAGGAGGAGGAGGAGGAGGGTGTGGTTAGAAAGTGGAGGAGGATGGGGGGAGCTGAGGAGGAGGAGGGGGGTGTGGTTAGGAAGTAGAGGAGGATAGGAGGAGTTGAGGAGGAGGAGGGGATGGTCAGGAGGAGGAGGATGGGGAGGAGCTGGGGAGGAGGAGGAGTGTGTTGGTGGGGCAGGGAGGAGGAGGAAGAGGAGGAGGGTGCTAGCGGAGGAGGAGGGGATGGTCAAGAGGAGGTGGATGGGGTGGAGTCAGGGAGGAGGAGTGCACTGGTGGAGCGGGGAGGAGAAGGAGGAGGAGGAGGAGGAGGGGCGGATCACAGGAGGATCGAGGAGAGGCGGCGGTGGTTGCAAGCTTAGGACGAGGAGCAGGAGAGGTAGAGGGGGTAGGGAGTAGCAAGGCGACGCTAGCGGAAGCAGAGGAGGGGGAGTGGCTCGATCGAGAGGTCGTGGCCAGAGGGGGAGGATGAGGAGGAGAACCAGAGGGGGTTGGGAGGACTATGATCGACGAGGAGGAGAGGCGAAGGGGGTGAAGAGGAGGAACGGAGGCAGATGGTCTCACTTGAGATGGCAAGGAGAGGTAGCGGGGAGGGTTTTGCATTCGTTCTAGGGAGAAGATGAACAGTGATAGTAGGCTGACGCCGTGCATGATAGATGAAGTGAGATACACCATCGGTTTAATCACCAATTGATGGTGAAAGATGAATTAAATCCACTCTCGATGGCACCCAAATTTTGGCTGCTAAATTTAACCTACTTTTTCCTATTGCTTATTTCATTAACCGATGGCAAAAGTCACTAATCTCGCCCAAATTTTAGGTGCAAATTTTAATCGTCATTTCCCCATCACTTATTAAACTAATCGATGGTAAAAATATATTTGCCATCACTTCATGAATCGACGGAAAATATTAATGGCATCCATGTGCCTAATCGCTTTTCTGCAATTGATGATAGGTCAAGTACAGGACTTCGCCCTCGCTTATTTGAATAAGAGAAGGTAGAAATAATTTGCGGTCGGATTTACCAACCGACAGTAAGTAACCGACGGCATATCCCATTCTTTTAGTAGTGTTGGATTTGTTTCCAATGACTAGCTAAGGCTTCCATAGCCTTTCAAAAGGTTCCTAAGCCATCTATAAATAGAGGAGGATCCTTCCATTGTTACACACACCTTGAGAAACTATTTCCACATCTATTTGTGTCCAAAAAAAGAAGAAAATCACTTAGAAAAGTGTTGTTGCACTCCAAGTCCTCTAGCATCCATCCAAGAGCATCGTCATGCTACCAACTTCACGTCGCACTTCACTTCCATCTTAGGGAAGTTTCTTTTTCCTATAGTAGCTAGATTAACATTAGTACATTGTGGCTTTATAGGTGATGCAACATGTTTCGCATATTTGAAATTAGGGTTAATAGTAACCCATCATTGTAGTCGCAAAACTCGTTATCAAATAAAATTTTACCGAAACTCCAAGGGAGTCCCGAGTTGAACACAGGGAGTCATCATTCACTTTGTTTGAAAACCACGCTTCGTTTTGTTTATGTTTGGTGTTTTGGGGTTTTACTTTTTTTTCATTTATTTTTATAAAGCAAGAAAATAATATGGATCACAATGGAGATAGAAACAAATATGATATGTATTGCACAATTGTCTATTACAATAATCTACAAAAGCATAAAAAGAGAGAGAGGTGAGAAGGAATCTCCCGAATCAGCTATTCGATGAGACGGCGGTGCTTGGCGGAAACTTGGATGAAGGAGGTGAGTAGCGGGACGATGGAGGTGAGATGTGGGAGGACGTCGGGTAGAGGAAAGCTTCAGCATGGCTCTGGAATGGAGGTGAGGAGGCGGAGATGATCTACTACCGGAATGGAGGTGAGAGGACGGCTCCAAGCCAACCTATGAATGGTGATGGGAAGATGGAGGAATATTTGGTGGGGCAAAGGGATGCTACACTAATAGAAGCCTTGGGAGCTTGAGAGTAAGCTCTAACGAAGCGTTGGTAGGCTTGCTAGAGCTTAGGAGTAGGTGGGAGTAGAGTAGGTAGAGATGGAGAGGAATGTGAGGTGTAGAGGTGTTTATATAGTGATGGGAGGAAGAGCATCTTGTGCACAGACATTCAGCAACAGCTACAAGCGTCACTAAAGGCCGCTAAAGCTGTCACCAAAAGATCTGCGCCTCTTCATTGCCTTGGCTGGAGCATACACTGCGCAGGCCATTTAGTGACAGCTGCAAGTGTCACTAAAGGCCCACTCTTCTGTCGCTGCAAATTCTGCACCCACCGCTTACTGCTGCCTGCTGTTGCTAAGGTTGGATGTGCCATAGCCGTTGGATTCAGAAAAGAACGATTGAGATGGCCTGAAGATCGTGCCTCTTGATCGCGAGTGTTGACGGCCGCGTGCAGCATCCATGCTCATCCAATGGTGCCACGTGGTGATGCCTCTGCCGCATGATTGCACCCACTCTCATCCAACAAGCGCAATTCGATTGTGCCCGCACTCGTAAGATTGCCTCCCCCCCATCGCGACTCGAACTCGTGCTCACAGTTTGCGAGCGCGTGCCTTCACCAATGCGCCAAGGTCGTGGTTTGTCGAGTGGAGGGAGTGGTGCAGTCGCACATTTCAACCATTGGATGAAGATCCAACGGCCGAGATGAGTCCATCCTTGAGCTGCCTGAGGTCGGGTGAGAAGTTCAGTAGTAGAGCGCACATCTCAGAGATTGGATTGAGATCCAACGACTGGGATCTCATCTTGCGGCAGGCTTGGGGATGCCTTGCGGCCTGGATGGTGCCACATGGCACCATCTGGGTCGTCCGTCTTCTTCTTCTTACGGAGGGTGCTATAAAGCTCTGATCAGGGTGATTCTCACGTTGGCGAACTACAATCATCGCTCTAAATCCATCCGTACAATCGGATTCTTCATTCGAAGCCCATAAAGATGTTGCACTACCTCCTGGTCATGTAAAATGACAGAATTAATGTACATAATAAACAACTATCCTAAATGCATTGCAATGGATGTTTATGCAATATTTATATCATGATATGCAATGCTAGGCCTAAGAACATGCATGAATAGGCATTTTACCCTCAATAATTATGTCTAGATCATACCCCCATGCCTTTCTTTTACTAGTTCATAGCAAAATTAAACTACATGCTATGTATAAAAATAGAATTAGGATTTGATCGCTTAGGCCTAAGTCGTTTATTAACAATAGAAAATTTCAACTAAGGTCCTAAACAACGAAAATTCAACAGTACCCGGGTGTCCGACCAAGTCCTCGCCTTATTCGAAAAGGGAAGATACATTTTTTTGTTTTTCTTCTTTTCTTATTTTTTTGAACTTTTGGAGTTTGAGAGTGTCAGGATAACCTTTTATGGCTACCCAAGACTCTAAAAGGACTCTAAGTGCTAAGCATCTAGTGAAAAGAGTGAAAGACTCACTAGGCGACTTTTAAAATGGACTTCGGGTTTCTACTATGATTGCACCGCAAAAATACACCTGCAATTGTGTTGTCTTGTGCTATTTCCTAGCATTACCAGTGCATATTAGGGTTCCATAGTCGCATTTGTAAAAATACATGCATGCATACATTTAATTGAGAGGGGAGGAGAGTGAATAAATTGGCCTCGCAATTCACATTTTCCTTAAGTGCTGCCTTGCAAAAATTCCATCTTCATTTTTTATTTCTTTTTGATTTTCTTCCCGTGGCTGCATGGCAACCTCTTCTTCTTCGCACCATTCCCTGCTCACACCCCTCCCTGCCAGCCGCATACTTGATCTCCTTGCCGACCATGCCAAGCCATGCACAGCCAGGGCATGGCTATGCATGCTTTCTCCTTCTATAAAAAGAGCGCAGCTGCCTTCTTGCAAAGCAACCTGGTCCTCCACTTCAAAAATCCAACTTCTCCTTCCAGGCCACCGTCCCCTCCCCTCTCCCTCCATACACCGACCCTCCTCCTCTGAGGAGACACCCGACGGACAGGAGCACCTCACGGTGGTGCACAACCACCACCGTGAGTCCAACACCGCCTAGCTCACCATAGAGCCGGTGGGCGTGGTGGCTCTTCCCTGACTTCTTCACTTTCCAGCCACTTCAGCCATTGCCGCAGGGTTCAAGGTCTGAAGCTCCGCGGCAGCACGCAGCAAGGCAGCAGCAGCCACCCCACCCGTTTCCACGCACGCCTGGAGGCTGCCCTCGCCTCCAGCGCACGCCTGCAGGTGCCCTCGCCTCCAGCTTCTTCGCGCAAGCGCCCTGTCGTGCTCTCTCTTCTGCAACCAGCCACCGCGTGCCACTGCAGCGGCCAGCCAAGCTTCAACGCACGCCAGCAGCACCCGCAAGCCTCCGCGCAAGCAGCAGGTCGCCCTCGCCCTCCACTGCGCACGCCAGTAGCCCTCTCCACGCGCTCTGTCATGACATCTCACCCGCAAGCACTCCACCGCGTGTGCCGAGCCGTCTGCACTCACAGCACTCGATGCAGGCGGTTGCGCAGCTCGCCCAGCTACTGTAGCAACTGTTCACGCATTTCTGCGGAACACCGTGGCTACAGTGGGGTGACAGGTGAGTTTCTCACTTAACTGGTCACCCGGTACGTCGCAACCGGCCGCCGCCCAAGCGTGCGTCTCGGCCCGCGTCGCTTGCACCCGCCCGCGTATGTCTACGTGCGTCCGCCTCTCCCAACGCCTGCCTTCGCCGGCTCCATTCTCCTGCGTGCCTCTACGTGCGCCCGCTCTAGCCCTTCGTGCAGCGCGGTGCGCTGCGGCCTCTTCTCTCCGCGCGCATATGCGTCTGCGCGCGTGCGTGGGACCTCCAGACGACGCCCACTGGTCTGCAGACGGCTTAACCCTCAGCAGTACCCTCTCTCTCTCTCTTTCTCACAACACTCTCTCCCTATCTCTTCACCGACGCTTACACACATACACTCACACTTTCATACACACACACACACACCTATACACTATTATATACATATATATATTGATATATATACGTATATTTATATACATATATCTATATATATAGTAGTATGTATATAACTAATTATTAGTATACATATATATATATATACATGTATACATATATATATATATATACATAAATCTATATACTTATATATATATATATACATATATATTTACATATATACATATACTAATATACATATATCTATACATATATTAGTACTTATATAACTATGTATTACTCTATATACATATATCTATATACTTATATATATAAATATATATATACACATATATACTTACCTATATACATACATACATACATACATACATACATACATACATATATATATATATATATATATATACACACACACACACACACACACACATATATACACACCTACTTATACACATATATATATATATACACATATCTATCTATATATATCTATATACATTTATTACTATATATATATATATATTTACATCTATATAGTTATATATACATAATTATACATAAATAGATATATATATATATATAAATCTATACATATATCTATCTATACATATACTTGTATATATATATACATATATATATGCACACATATATATACATTTATAACTACATATATATACCTATATATTTATAACCATATATATATACATATATTTATATATTTTCATATTACTTACCATATGTGGTATTGCGGGAATATCTGCACCAGTTGCTAATATTCCCCGATACATGCGTACAAAAAGCGTGTTCGCATTCATCTTCCACCAGTCCACCTTACACGCGGCACTTCATCCTTTTGGTTGCATCGTTCTAGACAACGACCGACTCGACACCGTGCTACACTCCATCTCCGCCTCCACCCCCACCCCTTTATACATATTTAATATATACCTATATATATATACTATATTTACTTTATTTCTGCTTCTCTTTCGTGCCAATAAAAAGATAAAAAAAATATATGAAAGAGAAGATAATCCTTGACTTGCAGGTACTTCGTCTTGAGAATAGCAAGACCCATTTTGGAACCCTGATTTGGCTCAAAGCCAAAGAACCTAATTTTGAGGGTGTGCCTCAAGGACAAAGATTATCAGAAAAAAAATCTAAATAGAAAAATACCAAAAACGCAAAAAACGAACGGAAGAGATTCGTTGTAGGAAAGGCGTAGAAACTTGACTTGTAACCTCACTTCCCTAAGTTCGACCCTGGGCCTAAAAGTGACCAAGATAAAGTCAAGTAGGCCAGGTTAAAAAAAAATTTGTCAAGAGATGGTTAGGCTCGATTTAGGTTAACCACTATACACATTTCAATGATAAAATCACCACATTAACAACCTAACCGGGTCCGACACCATACCCTTTTCTGGCGCCGTTGCCGGGGAAGTGCACCTTCAAGTAAGTTTTTACTCCATTCCTATAATTTTTTCTCTTCTCTCTTCACGGGTGTCTCTATTTTTGGTGTGCAGGTGAACCTATTGCAATGAGAAGGCAGGCAGATGAAGTTGGAGACGTGAGCAGATCCAAGGCGGGAACGAGAGCGTGAAGACGCCGACAACACATTGGAGCTTCGCACACGTTGCCGAACAAGTAGGTTTTCTTTTCTTAGCAACCTAGGTTAACTTGTAACCTTAATAAAAGAAAAAAAAACTAAAAACTAGAAAAACTTCTTGGAGTCTCTTGGGGCAAGTGGATTAAAATTCACTTGTTTGATTGATTGCCCTTACTCCCACTGCCTCGGGATTTCCTGCCCTACTTCGCATAGCGAAAATCCAAGAATCTTTATTCTTGAATTTTTCGCCGTGTGAAGTATTCTTTGAGGCAAACATAAAAAGATTGATTGCACCCCTCTTTTGCCTCACTTATCTGCAAATTTGGGATCACATTTTTGGTGGGGAGACTTGGAATTGAGTTGATTCTAACCCCACCATGACTTTTCAACTTGCTTAAGATTCGATCCCGAATACTTCAACCCCAACAATTTGAGTTTCTTTATCTGTTGATTAAGCCTTGTGTGTGGAAATCTTTTTGGTGATTGGGAGCACTTGAATTGAAGTGCTTTGGATCCCTTTCACATAAATCTAAAACTGATTCGTGCATCCACACATAGAAATCTCCATTTAGGGAAGCCCATTGCATTGTAGCATGCATTAACCAATTGACATTGAAGAAGGGTTTGTTGGTCTTAGAAGAAAACTTGTATTCTTGCAAAACTTGGAGATTGGTTGAATTGGTAATTCAGAGAAATCCTAAAATCCATACTACTTAAGGCTAAATTCTAAAAACCATTCACCAATTAAAAACTTCAATTCGGGGACATTTCCCCGTTGTATGCTTGTTTTACACACTCTGAAAAATCAATCACTTTGGCATTACCCGTAAACAACGTCCTTCACATTCCAAAAGCACTTGATCCTAAGCCTCTAACTAAAATTGGTAGTAACTTGACCCTTATTAAGGATTGGAGGTCTAACTACCTACGTGTAGCGTCTACATGCTGGTGAGGGTTCCCACGTGCTATCAGGTGTCTAAGACTGGGGCAAACGACCTTTCAATCTGGCCCGGTGGTTCCACAGTACTCGTTTTTGGTTCCGTAGTTCGTGATAGTAGGTAAATTAGATCTTTAGGTCTAAGGGCACACTATAGAGGTTAGGAATTTGACTGTATTGATTTGTAATCAAGTGTACCTTTGCGACATCATTTCTCTCATCTCTTTTCCCTTCTCATCTCCCCAATTCTTCCTGCGGTAGTGCATGTTTGGGAGGAGGTCACAAAACCCTGAACTGATTGAATTGCCTGATAAATCTAGAAAAGAAGCCGAATCGTCCTCCTCCACAAACATGGCTACACGCCCACCCCTAAATCCCGAGGGAGGAAACCGCCCTCAGAACCCACCAAGTGGTGGAGCCTTAGATCCCATAACCCGCCTACAAGCCCAAATGGAAATGTATAATGAGCAAATTGAAGCCATTCAGGAAACATTGGAGGAAATGCAGAACCCTTCCGAACGGGAGGAGCCTAGGTCTCTTAGCTCCTATCAGAATCCCGCTGCTATAGAGACCATAGGACAAATTCGGGTCCCCATGGGCGGGGACGACTTTGAACTGAAACCTAACATAATTGGCCTAATAAATTTTCACTTCCATGGTCTTGCAAGTGAAGATCCTTTTCTCCACTTGGAAGACTTAACCTGATTGGCTGAAACCGTTAAACCAAGAAATATCGGGTTACCTATAGTCCTCATGAAAATGTTCCCGTTTTCATTGTGGGATAAAGCGTTGTAGTGGTTACACACCCTTGGGAGAACCATCCACTCTTGGGAAGAGATGCGAACAACGTTTCTCAAGAAGTTCTTCCCAATCAGGCGAACCAATGCGCTTCGCCGTGCTATCACTTCATTTACGCAACAAAACAGTGAATAATTTCATGAGGCATGGGAGAGATATAATGACCTCCTCAGGAAGTGTCCGCACCACGGTCTGCCTAAGTGGCATATAGCCCAGATTTTCTACTACGAGCTAAATGAGACTTTGAAGCAGATTGCAGACGCTTCTTGCGGAGGGAATTTTATGAATAAAGACGAGAATGGAGCATTCAAATTATTTGAAAATATGAGCAAAAACTCAATGAACAATGCCTCCATTGTCGCCTTTAATCATACCAGCCAGCCCTAAAATGTCCACGAAGTTGACACGGGACCCTCCCATTCATCCACTGATCTCAACTTTATAGCACAGAAATTGGATGAAGTCTCCGTCGTGCACAAGAAGCTGGACGACCTTCTGGCCAACCCTACCTGTTCTATGGCGAACACCCCCACTTCACCACTTCGTCAGGATCCTAATTCTTCCAACACCAGGCTTATCCTGAGAAACCCCGTAAGACCTTCCTTACCGAGTGTCGCGCCGAGCGACTCGGCAAGTCATGTGGAACTGGCTTCTGCGAGCCAGTATTTTGACATGGAGGACCAAGTCTCCATGTGCTCAGATGCATATTTACATGCGGACATGTCTTCTGGCATAGAAGATGCTTGCGCCCTGGGGAATAACCCATTCTTTGCCACTTATAACCTAGGGTGGCGAAATCATCCAAACTTCTCATGGTCCAACAACCCGCAGTGCCAAAACCTCACGAGTGGACCAATGCGACCATCCGCAGCCGTCATCCCAAGGGCCCAGTCTAATCCTATGGCGAATTCGCCATCAGGCCCTTACATACCACAAACCGAACACGCATCAAGTCCTCTTGACAAATTGATGCGAATGCTGATGGATATGTCAAAGCGCCATGAAGAGAACATGACCTCTCTTTAGCACCAATTGGCACAACAGAATGCTGAGATCAGTCAACTACGCATGGCGACTCGATCTCAGGGCACTCTTCCCACCCAACCTGTTCCCAACCTGTGAAATTTCGTAGCCTGTGCTCCACAACCATAGGTACAACCTTCTCAGGGATAGGTTCATCAAATTCTGCAAGCTCCGAGCATTCCACCAGGATTTTAGGCTAATCCCACTGCAGCACCGCACTCTTATGTCCCTATTGCGAACCCTCCTCCGCCGTATGATCCCACTGGACCCGCATCATCCAATGCTATCACTATGAGGAGTGGTAAGCAGACCGTCGATCCGCCTCAACCTGATCCTGGCCCATCTTCTTCATCGCCCTCTCATTCGGGATGCGCACCACATTCGCAAGAGGACGATACACCCAAATTGGTGCCAGAATCAGTTCCATTCCCTGAGGCTCTACCGAGGGAGCCAAAAGGCAAAAAGAAAGATACGCAGGCCTTTGATAACCTGCGTAATTTGTTCGGGGATGTAGAAATCAAGGTACCCCTGCTCGAGGCTATCGACCACATACCTACTGTCGCCCAATTTTTCAAAGACTACATAACACCCAAGCGACAGTCAAAGAAAACCAAGAATCCGATGGGTCTCTCGCCTCATGCGAGTTATGCTATACTGTCAAATCTACCACTGAAGCAGAAAGATCCTGGCACACCGCTTATCTCCTGTAGCATCCAAGGCTACAATTTTAGTCATGCCCTACTTGATCTAGGATCTTCCATAAATCTTATACCGACCATCATGCTCGAAAAATTTTCCTTGGGAAATCTGAAACCCACCCCTGTCACGTTACAGTTGGCAGATCGTTCTGTCAAAATCCCAAAGGGTGTGGTGGAAGACATGGTGGTTAGGGTCAACAGTCTCTGTTTTCCTGTTGACTTTCTTGTTTTAGATATGGAAGTTCCTAGCTCACTTTCTGATTGTCTGATCATCCTTGGTCGACCTTTCTTGGCCACAACCCTCGCCCTTATCGACTGTGAGTCGAGCTGTATTGAGATTGCTGTTGGATCTGAAAAGATCAAGCTTAACATCTTCAAGGTAGCCAAGAACTTTGATTGCGATTGCATTGAGGATGACACGTCTGATGAGGACATGACCGTTAGTGCGTGTATAGAACTAATTGGGACCTATTCAGACTGCTGCGGATTACCTGTAAACATTGACGACTGCCTGATCAGCACATATTGTGATGTTCCCCCATCCCTCCCTTGTCCCGTACCTTCTCCTGACCAGACTTTTGATGAGGTTTTCTCCGCTTCCCATACCTCGTGGTTTGAGTCATATCCGGGCTACTCACCACTGATCCACACTCTTGAAGACCGGATTACCCTTTCTTTCCCGCCAAATCAGGCGGATTTGCAATTCCACACTGGGACCTTGAGCCCACATCTTACTCACTGGGGCTGTTCCTTTTTGGATCCATCTATCCAAGAAGCCCCTCTTCTTGGCCAATCTGAGGGCCAACTTCTTCCTCCTGACTTGTTTTCTATTCCTCTTGGGACACTCTCGTCCCAAGAAATGCCAAACCTTTCACCATCCACCATCACTTTTCACGCCACTATCACGATCACTTCACTTTTCACTTCACCACCCACCATCCACCCACCCTACCACACTGCTGCATACCCTGCACCTCAGCTCTCGTTACCTGATCTTTCGTCCTTTCTCTACCTTTCCCTGCATGCATATGAGGACATAGCATTGTTTGGCATGGGGGGGTGGATAGGCATCCATAGGATCTAGGTATTTTATGGTATCATGCAATTTTCACCTATTTATAAATATGCAAGAAAAAGAAAAAGGAAAAAAAAATATATATAGTGTTTCGTAATGATTTGATGGCTGAAACAAAAATACAATAAGTGTTTATGGATGTTCAACCTCTGTTTTGAAGACTTTCCAGGCCACAGAAACTTGATTCGCTCAGGCTCGCCTTAATTCACTTGAGCATTGACAAGATAGATCGGAATCTCTCCTAACTAAGGACGTATTCTTGTACCTAAGACACCAGTACAAGATTCGTTGGTTTGCTTCTACTTGAGAGCCTAAGTAATCTTGGTTCACACTACACATATCAAGAAAGACCAGGTGAACATAAGATCCAACCCTAGTGTTCATTAGGGAAGGTGGAGTCCTTACCTATGCGCGCAGGTAGACTTTTTATCCCAGGCTTTAGTCTTATGTTTAGGAGCGACTCTTTCCACCAAAAAGAAAAGTGTGCTCCTCCAAATAACGTTGTAAGAGATATACTGACATGTGTTTCAAAAAAAAAAAAAGATGCAAATAAGTCAGTATATCTCACAAATGTTTGTAAAGTCTCTACCCTAAAAAAAGTTCTTCAGGGCAAGTAGCAAATACCCTGTTTTTCCTGTGAGCCACAAATGTTAGAAAATGGGAGTTGAGTTTTTCGTCATCTTTTTAAGGGTCAATCCAAAGACACGAGCTGAAACTGGGACCAACCTTTACTTTAAAATTCGTGAAACCATGAACTTGAGTCTTAATGTTCATCCGATCAATCTTGATCCTTCACTAAGCACAAGCCATAATCTCTTGAGCTCTCGAGTACGGCAAAAACCTCCTGGATCCTGGAAATTGTACTTAAGGTTTAAATATCAAGAGTCCTGGTTAGTCAAGAGATGATCTATGTCATGCGAGACTTAAAGTATTGGTAGTCTTCTCTACAATTGTTCTCACAATATCCAACAATAAACATACCTATATCGCCTTAGAAGAAAATCTTTAGCTTAAGATCATTTCTAAATACTGTTTTGCTAGGGACTAGAAAAGATAGGCATGGGGGTATGATTGCACTGCAAAATACACCTGCAATTGTGTCGTCTTGTGCTATTTCCTAGCATTACCAGTGCATATTAGGGTTCCATAGTCGCATTTGTAAAAATACATGCATGCATGCATTTAATTGAGAGGGGAGGAGAGTGAATAAATTGGCCTCGCAATTCACGTTTTCCTTAAGTGTTGCCTTGCAAAAATTCCATCTTCATTTTTATTTCTTTTTTATTTTCTTCCCGCGGCTGCATGGCAACCTCTTCTTCTTCGCACCATTCCCTACTCACACCCCTCCCTGCCAGCCGCATACTTGATCTCCTTGCTGACCATGCCAAGCCATGCACAGCCAGGGCATGGCTGTGCATGCTTTCTCCTTTTATAAAAAGAGCACGGCTGCCTTCTTGCAAAGTAGCCTGGTCCTCCACTTCAAAAATCCAACTTCTCCTTCCAGGCCACCGTCCCCTCCCCTCTCCCTCCATATGTCGAGCCTCCTCCTCTGAGGAGACACCTGACGGATAGGAGCACCTCACGGTGGTGCACAACCACCACCGTGAGTCCACCACCGCCCAGCTCACCATAGAGCCAGTCGGCGTGGTGGCTCTACCCTGACTTCTTCACTTTCCAGCCACTTCAGCCATTGTCGCAGGCTTCAAGGTCTGAAGCTCCGTGGCAGCAGCAGCAAGGCAGCAGCATGCAGCAAGGCAACAGCAGTCGCCCCACCCTTTCCGCGCATGCCTGCAGGCCACCTTCGCCTCCAACGCGTGCCTACAGGCGCCCTCACCTCCAGCTTCTTCGCGCAAGTGCCCTGTCACACTCTCTCTTCCGCAACCGGCCACCGCACACCACTACAGTGGCCAGCCAAGCTTCACTGCACGCTAGTAGCACCCGAAAGCCTCCACGCAAGCAGCAAGTCACCCTCGCCCTCCACTGCGCACTCCAGCAGCCCTCTCCACGCTCTCTATCATGACATCCCACCCGCAAGCCACCAGCTGGAGCCACTCCACCACGCGCACCGAGTCGTTCGCACTCACAGCACCGGACGCAGGCGGTTGCACGGCTCGCCCGGCCACTGTAGCCACTGTTCACGTGATTCTGCAGAACACTGTGGCTACATTGGGGTGACCGATGAGTTTCTCACTTAACCGGTCACCCGACGTGTCGTAACCGGCCGTAGCCCACGCGTGCGTCTCAACTTGCGTCGCCTGCACCCGCCTGCGTATGTCTGCGTGCGTCTACCTCTCCCAGCACCTGCCTTCGCCCGCTCCATTCGCCCGCGTGCCTCTGCGTGCGCCTGCTCCAGCCCTTCGTGCAGCGCGGTGCGCTGCGGCCTCTTCTCTCCCTTGCACCCACTCCCCTCTGTGTGCTGCGGCCTCTTCTGTCCACATGCATATGCGCCTCGCGCGTGCGTGGGACCTCCAAATGATGCCCACTGGTCTGCAGACAGCTTAACCCTCAGCAGCACCCTCTCTCTCTCTCTCTCTCAAAACACTCTTCCTATCTCTTCACCGACGCTTACACAAATACACTCACACTTTCATACACACACACACACACCTATACACTATTATATACATATGTATATACGTATACATATATATATTGATATATATACATATATTTATATACATATATATATATACTTATATCTATATATATAGTAGTATGTATAAAACTAAGTATTAGTATACATATATATATATACATAAATCTTTATACTTATATATATATATATATATACATATACTTATATACATATATCTATACATATATTAGTACTTATATAACTATGTATTAGTCTATATACATATATCTATATACTTATATATATATATATACACATATATACTTACCTATATACATATATTTATATATATATATACATATATACACACCTACTTATACATACATACATACATATATATATATATAAATATACATACATATATAAATATATATCTATATAACTATATATACATATATATATATATACACATATCTATCTATATATATCTATATACATATATTACTATATATATATAGATATGTATATATATTTACATCTATATAGTTATATATACATACTTATACATATATAGATATATATATAGATCCATACATATTTCTATCTATACATATACTTATATATATATACACACACACATATATATACATATATAACTACATATATATACCTATATATTTATAACCATATATATATATATACATATAGATATATTTACATATATACATATATTTATTTATTTTCACATTACTTACCATACGTGGTATCGCGGGAATATCTGCACCAGTTGCTGATATTCCTCGATACACCCGTACAAAAAGCGTGTTTGCATTCATCTTCCATCAGTCCACCTTACATGCGGCACTTCATCCTTTTGGTTGCGTCTTTCTAGACGACGACCGACTTGACACAGTGCTACACTCCATCTCCACCTCCAACCCCACCCCTTTATACATATATAATATATACCTATATATATATACTATATTTACTTTATTTCTGCTTCTCCTTTGTGCCAATAAAAAGATAAAAAAAATATATAAAAGAGAAAAGATAATCCTTGACTTACAGGTACTACGTCTTGCGATTAGCAAGACCTGTTTTGGAACCCTGATTTGGCTCAAAGCCAAAGAACCTAATTTTGAGGGTGTGCCTCAAGGACAAAGATTATCAGAAAAAAATCTAAATAGAAAAATACCAAAAACACAATAAACGAACGGAAGAGATTCATTGTAGTATAAGCGTAGAAACTTGACTTGTAACCTCACTTCCCTAAGTTCGACCCTGGGCCTAAAAGTGACCAAGATAAAATCAAGTAGGCCAGGTTAAAAAAAAATTTGTAAAGAGATGGTTAGGCTCGATTTAGGTTAACCACTATACACATTTCAACGATAAAATCACGACATTAACAACCTAACCGGGCCCGACACCACAACCCTAGGTGACCTTGCCTAAAGGTTTATCTTTTCGATTGGTAGCTTTCTCCCTACTTTTATTCATGGGGTCAACACAAGGGCGAACCCAATGTATATCTCCCCAGTTTATTCTACTTCCTCGCTTCTTCCCTACGTGTTTTGGGAATTATTCTTTATTTTTGTGAGCTGGGCTGTAGACAACCGATCAATGGGCTGTTACCCATGACCACTTGCCAGCTATACTCGTGCGGTGAAGTATGGCTTTATTATTTTCTTTTTTTCTTATTTTCTCTTTTTTCCATTTTTTTTCTTTTCTTTTTGGGTGTTTCTTTTTTTTCTCTTTTTTCTAAGTAGGTGGCTTCCCTGATCTAAGATTTACCTAAAGGCAGTACAAAGAAAATGATCTTGTGGCTGGGCTCTGGACAATCGGTCGATAAGCTGTTACCACCGACAACTTGCCAGCCATACCACATTAGATAGTTCATTAGCTACCCAATTTCCAAAGAAACCGTCGAAAAGTGAGTCAATGCAAAATGTTTGTAGATGCTTAGGCTTAAAGTCCCCTTAAATCAGAGGGTGGGTTGATAAGTCGTATGCTTATCATCCCAAATTATTTGCCGAATTAAAATAAGATTCACTTAGTGAGGACTCGAGACTAAGTCCACATTCGAGTGGACACCCGGGCTAATTAAGCCCGAAGACCTAAAGAGTCTAAGTGTTCGGGTCCTATTGTATCATTTCCTAAAATTAATAACTTCCAAGTGCCTAAGTTCTCTTTTCCTAATTTCTTTCTTTTTTATTTTTTTATATTTCTGAATTTTCATTTTTTTAAAAGAAACTAAACGAAATTATACGGAGTTAACAAAATGATTTCAGAATTAAATATCCACCTCCCATGCCTAAATAATGCAATGTCCTCATTGTAAAAATAAAGACATGAAAAGGCAGAGTAAACAGAATATCACCTGAACATCGTGAGAAATCTGGTTAGCTCCACAGAGAACGTGAAATATAGACACGGGCTAAATTTAATGCCTTCATCTAGGCATAATATACATACAAGGAAGAAATTAAGAATTCACAAGTGTGGGTCAGAATCAAAATCAAAAGATTAATTCTTAGACCTGCCAGTAGAAGATGTCCACGGACGTGGACTAGATTGAGATGCAAACCCATACCCTAGGGTCGGGTGGTTCTCAGGTTCTGGATAGAAATCATCTAGAACCAAAGGTTGTTAAGCTTGCAGGGCCAGACCTGCGATTTTGTGGTATGCAACCCAAGACCAAAGTATCGGACAACGGGTAAAGATGGTTCAATAGGTTCAGATGTCCTCTTAACATTCAGCTCAGAAAAATAATCAGGTATTTCGAGATTGGGTTGCACTTGAAAGATATCATAAGGGTCCTAGTAGAAAGTAAGTGGTTTCAGGTCAATAGGTACCCTTAGATCCAAAATCAAAGTTCCCTCAGACTTAGCCTCCCAAATTTTCATTTCAACAATTCTATCCTCCAACATCAAGAGCTCAGGCTCCGAGACCTCTAGCATACCTCTCACCCCATAAGATTTACCCAAGTCCATAAATCGTGGCTAAATCAAGATTGACTTGGGCACAATGATCTTAGAAGTCAGCTCTTTGGGGTGTAGATGAGGAATGGGGTCACTAATTGAATCATTAAGATTTGGATCCTCCAAGTTAACCCCAACCGAATTAGAATCTTCAATAGTCGGGCTATCAAATGATTTATAAAATTCCTCAAGTCTGTTTGTCTCACTAAAATTATTTTCCTTAAGCTCAAGTGAGACTTCACTAAGAGATTCCTCACCCTCAGAATCAAAGAATCCATGATCCTCATTTATATATGTCTCAAAATCATATATCATTTCATGATCCAAGGAGACATTTTTCTTCGTCTCCTAACTTGGGGATCTTGGGTGAATCAATTGGTTCATCCTCAAATGGTTGCTCTAGACCAATCTAGTCATCTCTAGTCTCAAATTATGTATCCCCCCCGACAAGTGCCTTAGTAGGTTCAGACATTGGCTCTCCTGAAGAGGGTTCATCTTCATAATCATCCTAAGATTTGACTAGTGCAACCACAAATTTCATCCTCAACCTCAACAACTTCCCAAGAAGAAATTCACCCAGATCCCTATCCCTAACATTTTGGAGCAAATTCAATAAAGAACTATTAAGTTCATTAATCATTTTGATCATAGGCTCCAATGCTTCAGTGCATGGTGTTGGCTGAGATTCTAAAGCTTGTATAGTGTTCCTCAAATTAGCCAACACCCTATCTTGGATCTGGTTCACCTGAACCGAATGGTTCGGTTAAGGTTTGGGTGGGTTTGAGTTAGATCTAGGGGTGTCAAGAGATCGAGGTTCTCAGGTCCCTCCTTGAAAGTAGGTCATTTCAAGTTATTTAAAGGATGGTGGAAACCTATATTCAGTGGAATACTGGGGATGGTAGGTGTTATAACCAGCATATCCTTCATGGTTGTAGATCAGGTTGGTTTGGTCATCAAAGGATGGAGATCTATAATCATTATAGCTCTGAGAAGGATAGAAATCGTAGTCTTGTTGTCCAGGGTTAGACCCTGGAGACTGAGGTCCGAATTCGTGTCCCCAATCAAAGTTATCCCAACTAATGGATGGGTAATTACAAGTCAAGTTAGGATACTAATCATCTTGGGGATAAGTGGCGATAGGAGGATAGGATTGGAAATGTGTGTAGGATGTGGAAGGGTACATGGTAGAAAAGGAGGGAAAATAGAGAAGAGAAAAGGTTCCTTGCAATACAATCAACCAAACCTATCCTTATGTGGGTAGCCTAAAGACCTACAGACTCCAAGGACCCATCTTGAGATTATAAATGATTTGGTCTACTTTTATTCGGTCAACCCAACCAGTTAGAAGGAGGGACTGGGGAGAAGGTTCTTCCTTTGGCTTACGCCTTCGGTTCCTAGTGTACCCCCCAACCGTGGTCATTTGACACTACTCCCCTAGCTAGACATCAGATGGACCAACAGAAGCAGATTAATCGAAAAAAATCTTAGTCAGAGCCTCGAAGAGCAAATCAACGTCTACTCAGTTTTAGTTAGGCTTGGGATGATCGTGCTCTTGGAATGTGATGGGCCCTTAAGATGGGTTGTGCCCTTAATGATCAGTTAAAATGTGTGTGTGTGCACAACCATGGTTTGCAAACAAGGTTATTTGTTGATGTGACTTTGAGGGTTTAACCTTATTTAGTAGCTTTTAGGGTTTAATTCTTAGGTTGGTTCAATTAAGGTTTAGTAGAATGCTCCAAGTTTCGAAAACATGGGTGATGATATGTTCCTTTAAAAATCAAAAATAATGTGGAGTGCCTGGTTCAACCCTAAGAATCAACCCTAAGTGGCAAGCTACTTGATGGATCAGTTTAAATTGAGTGGTGCAGCCCAAACAGTTAAAGAAATTGGCCTATTGCACCACTTGATTAAGGCACACAAAAAGTCTTAACCTAATCAAATTTCTACTCACTTATGTGTGTGTTGAGTTAAGGTGTACCGGATCCACAGGTCAGATCTCGGTTAAGTGGTAGAATCAAAGTGGAGTGGTCTGCCTTAAGTTGAGAGTTGTGGGTGTTAATGTGTGTATTTTTTAGAAAATCCCACAAGAGAAGAGTATTTTTTTTTCTTTTTAATATATGCGGTGGTGAGATGAGTGGAGGTGACAAACAAACAATCAGATCTATCCTAGGATTTATAAAAAGCACCTAAGTTGATTTGGGTTTGAGATTTTAGTGTGGTGAAATGAATTAGTGGGGGGGAATGTGGGGGACACTTACAAAGTACTCTACTCGCACTTTACTCAGATCTACCGCACTTAGATCTCCATTCTAGGGTACCTGCAAGACAATAGATCAGAGATAAGCGGAGTTAGTGCTATGTAAATGCAAAGAAGTGCAAAAAATAATAAAGAAAATTTCGTTGCCTCCCCGGCAATGGTGCTAAAATGATGCAACGTGTTTTGCATGTTTGAAATCGGGGTTAATAGTAACCCATCGTTATAGTCGCAAAACTCGTTTTCAAATAAAATTTTACCGAAACTCCAAGGGAGTCCTGAGTCGAACATAGGGAGGTGACGTTCACTTTGTTTGAAAATCACACTTCTTTTTGTTTGTTTTTGGTGTTTTGGGGTTTTATTATTTTTTTTCATTTGTTTTTATAAAGCAAGAAAACAATATGGATCACAATGGAGATAGAAACAAATGTGATATGTATTGCACAATTGTCTATTACAATAATCTACGAAAGCATAGAAAGAGAGGGAGATGAGAAGGAATCTCCCGAATCCGCTGTTCAACGAGACGACGGCACCTTGCGGAAGCTTGGACGAAAGAGGCGAGGAGCGGGATGACAGAGGTGAGATGCAGGAGGACGTCAGGTAGAGGAAAGCTTCAACGTGGCTCCGGAATGGAGGTGAGTAAGAGGAGATGATCTGCTACCGGAATGGAGGGGAGAGGACGTCTCCAAGGCAACCTATGAATGCTGATAGGAAGATGGAGGAATATTTGGTGGGGCAGAGGGATACTACACTAATAGGAGCCTTGGGAGCTTAAGAGTAAGCTCTAATGGAGCATTGGTAGAATTGCTAGAGCTTAGGAGTAGGTAGGAGTAGAGTAGGTAGAGATGAAGAGGAATGGGGGGTGTAGGGGTGTTTATATAGTGATGGGAGGAAGAGCATCCCACGCACAGACATTCAGCGACAGCTACAAGTGTCACTAAAGGCCACTCAAGTTGTCGCCAAAAGATCCGCGCCTCTTCATTGCCTTGGCTGGCGCATGCACTACGCAGGCCATTTAGTGACAGCTGCAAGTGTCACTAAAGGCCCACTCTTCTGTTGCTGCAAATCCCATGCTCACAGCTCATGCCCGCCTGCAGTCACTGAGGTTGGATGCACCGCAGCCGTTGGATTCAGAAAAGAACGGTTGAGATGCTGCGGAGATCGCGCCTCTTGATCGGTAGCGTCTATGACCAAGTGCAGCATTCGCGCTCATCCAATGGTGTCACGTGGTGTCATCTCTGCCACTTAATTGCGCCTGCGCTCATCAACAGGCGTAATTCGATTGCGCCCGCGCTCGCGAGATTGCCTCCCCCCACCGCAGCTCGAACTCACGCTCGCAGTTTCGAGCACATGTCTTCACCAATGCGCCAAGGTCACAGTTTGTTGAGTGGAGGGAGCGGTGCAGTCGCGCATCTCAACTGTTGGATGAAGATCCAACGGTCGAGATGAGGCCATCCTTGAGCTACCTGAGGTCGGGTGAGGAGCTCAACTGTGGAGTGCACATTCAATCGTTGGATTGAGATCCAACGACTGGGATCTCATTTTGCGGTGGGCTTAGCGACATTTTGGCTCAGGTGGGACGGCCCGAATGGCACCACGTGGTGCCATCCAGGCTGTCCATCTTCTTCTTCTTGCAGAGGGTGCTATAGAGCTCTAATCGAGGTGGTTCTCCCGTTGACAAACTGTAATCATCACTCTGAATCCATCCATACGGTCGGATTCTTCATCCGAAGCCCATAAAGATGTCGCACTGCCTCCTAGTCATGTAAAATGATGGAATTAATGTACATAATAAACAACTATCCTAAATGCAATGCAATGGATGTTTGTGTAATATTTATATCATGATATGCAATGCTAGGCCTAGGAACCTGCATGAATAGGCATTTTACCCTCAATAATTATGTCTACATCAATAGGACTATTGTAATTTTATTTTGTGGTTGGGTATTCGCTTTGCGAATTCCCATCTCCCTTGCGAGACAAAATACTCTTCATGAAGAGAAGGGGATTGTGGTACGCTACCCTCATTCAAGGTAGCGTAGTTGTAAGAGGTTTTACTACCCTAGTTTATGTAGTACGTTGGTGGATTTGATCAGCTAGGTCAATCGGAAAATCCTAAATCGAGAGGTTTAAGTGGTGGTTTTTACCCAAGTTTGGGTTTCCACCTAAAAATACCTTGTGTACATGTGAGTGCTAATTTTTGTGAGATTTTTTATTACATTTTTGCATTTTATTTTTTATCACGCAAATCTCACCCCACTCCGTTAGAACCTACTGTTGCTTCATCCTTAACACTAAGGACAACTTGGATAAGTTTGATCCTAAGTGTGATGATGGAGTTTTTGTTGGGTATTCCTTGTGTAGCAAGACTTACTCGATTTTCAATAAGAAGACATCAACCATAGAGGAGACATTACATGTGTCTTTTGGCGAATCACATTCACATCAACTTCTTCCATAGTTGATGATGATGGTGAGGCACCCTCTTCTATTGATGCTTCAAACATTCCAGACACCCGGAATGTTCATGACTTGCCAAAGGATTGGACATTTCAAAGAGATCATCCCAAAGATCTCATTTTAGGTGATGTATTAACAGGTGTTGAAACAAGATTGAATTTTAGGGGTTTGTTTGATTTTGGCGCCTTTGTTTCTCAATTAGAAACTAGGTCTATTAAAGAGGCTTATGGTGATGAGTCTTGGATTCTAGCTATGCAAGAATAACTCAACCAATTTGAGAGGAATGAGGTTTGGGATTTGGTTCCTAAGCTTAAAGACCATACCATTATTGGTACAAGATGGGTCTTTCAAAATAAATTGGATGAGTCTGAAAAGGTAGTTAGAAACAAAGCAAGACTCGTTGCTCAAGGTTATAACCAAGAGGAGGGTATAGACTTTGATGAGACCTATGCTCCAGCTGCTAGGCTCGAATCAATTAGAATGCTTTTTGCTTTTGCCTCTTTTCTAGATTTTAGCCTCTTTCAAATGGATGTGAAGAGTGCCTTCTTAAAAGGGGTTCTTAAAGAAGTGGTGTTTGCAAGGAAATCACTCGAATTTGAGTGTCTAGAGGATCTGGACTATGTCTATAAACTCAAGAAGGCTCTTTATGGTCTTAAGCAAGCTTCTAAAGCTTGGTATGAGAAATTAAGAGCCTTCTTATTGGATTCTAAATTAAGAGCCTTCGTGATGTAATTCCACCTAGGTTCCAACTGGCCTCCCAATGGTCTTGAACCAATAAGAAGCTTTATCCTTTAGAGAGAATGGAATAAGCTTCATGAGAACAATTCCTATATCGACATTTCTGGGTCGAACTGATTCTACAATTTGACTCAGAACCTCAATGTGCTGGAAGGGATCCTCATTCGAGTTTCCATGAAAATGGGTCTGAATCAGACTTATTATGTTCAGGTTCAACTTGAATGTGTCTCCACCTACGGGAATCCGCATTTGAGATGCTACGATCGTAGCCGCCGGATCATAGAAGTCTCGCAGTTGTTCTCCGCGAGGTGGATGCTGCATCCTGTCCAGTGTGGTGAGAATCCTGTGAATGCTCTGCTCATATCTCTATTCTGATTCCTTGACCCTGGCATCCATACAAGCCATTGGGTTTAGATTTTCCGAGCCTTGACCAAGTCTAGGACCAGGATTAGCCATTTCAGCTAATCGAGAGGAGGATGAGGGTTGGGAAGAAGGGTCGGGCGAAAGTCACCTTCACCACCTCAGGATTGGTTCCCAAGGTCTAATTAGTTTAGGTCTTAAAGACCTTCCTTGCATACACCAACAAGGGTTGGTGTAGCCAAGCCAAACAAGGCTAAGGCCTTGTTAATCAAATTGGTCATTTAGAATTAGTTGACCAGATTTTTTGTTCAGGTTTAAATTGTTGAAGAAAATTTGTCTATAAATCGACTGAAAATGATCCCCACCTCTTAGGTTAACCTGACCAGTCTGTTTATCAAGGGACTAAGAGGAAGGTTCTTCCTTTGGCTTTCACCTCCGGTTCCTTTGTACCCCTTAGACGTGGTCATTTGACACTACCCGTAGGCTTGGACACCAGGTTTGGTTAAAGAGGTTGAAACCATTCAGTAGTTACAAGAATGCAAGTTATAAAGAAATTCTTTACGATTTTTTTTAACCTGTTCTTCAGTTTGATATATGGTGAGTGGTCCCCAAGGTGACTCAACTCACCCACTAATCGCTGGATTTGATCGAGTCCAGGCTAGTCCAATGTGGCCCTAGGTTTCATGCACTTCTATGTTTTTCAAGCAGCAGACCACAAATCAAAGAAATACTCTTCTCAGATAAAATTGGAATCCAAATGATTTGAAAATTGGCATGAAGATTCTCTTTTCAATAAACATTTTAGAGACTAATTTTTTAGAATTTTTACCATCTCATATAAATATTATGAAATTTTAACTAACAGGGGGTTAGATATGAGATTTTGACCCCTTGTTGGTTTTTCTTTTCGATATAGTATCACATTTGATCAAATAATTCTAAAAAAATATGGAAATGAAAGCTAATTTAATTATCTTTTAAACCCAGCATTTTTGGGTCAACAGATTTGTATGTTGATTAGAATCAATATTTTAATTTCAAAAAAAATTGGTTTTTAGTCTATCTGACCCTTATGTAGTCCATGAATTTTTCAAAAATCCATAAACTAATTTTTTTTCTTGAAAATGGTGAAGTTGGAAAGATAACTTCAAAATCTAGTTTCTGACCAAATTTCAAAATTTTTAGATCACTAGAAACATAGCATATGAATTTTCAAATTCGTATTTAGTTTTTGGCTGAGTTTCTAAAAATAGTAGTAGCGAACAAGATGGTCATAGTATAGCGCAAAAATACGTCGAATCAAATAAATATAACAAGATGGTGAGTCATGGTCGAACTTAGGGAGGTAGAAAATGACTTGATTATAATACTAATTTAGAACTAACTATAACTAAATATTAATCACAACAGATATAAAGTGAATCGGGCAATTGTTTTATCAATAAGTTGCAACTAGAACTAAACAACTAGAACATGCATTACTAGAACTAGAATTAAAAATAACTATCTAAGCTACTAGAATAAGGGCACCAAGGGTGGTCCTCGGTGGCCTTTGGAGAGGTTGGGGAGAGCAATAGCGATGCACCAAGGTGGAATTGATGGATGCTTCAGAGGAAAATGGAGCTTAGAGGTGTATGGAGATGTTTAGAAGGAGAGATGGAGGAGGAGATGCCTTCATATGGGGGTGATAGGGTCCTTTTTATAGCCAAAATGAGGGACAAGACTGGTATTTGTCTCTCCAATTCATGCAATGGCCTTGGATTAATCAGATCCATTGATCGAGAGATCAACAACTTTAATTTCGCCTTAAATAGCCTCCATAACACTTTCAACGCACGCACTTCACCAGATCTCACCACATGGCTCACTCAACGCCTTCGGATCGCGATTACGTGGCTATGCACCCGCATGTCCCTCTGCCTTCTCTAAAATCCCGTGCGTGTGCATGCGTTTAAATTCTAATTGTTCGATCATACAATCAAACGGCTTAAAAGCATGCCTGCATCGCCTTTTTGATTGCATGTGCAACGACACGTGGACACGCGCATGCATCTACATGTCCGCTCTACTACCTAATCAGATGCACCGCCACATGCCACGCATTTGCGCCAACGTCGTTCGATGGCCATCTAATATAGACACATTTATTTAGGTTAAAATGCCTAATCATGCATGTTCCTAAGCTTAGATTTGCATTTCATGTTATAAATATTGCATAGCAAGCATCATTCTGCATTTAGAGTAGTTGTATACATTTTAGGTTAATTAGGTCCTTTTTGTGGTCAGAAGAGAAAGAGATTTATTTCAGAGCCTAAGATTGACGATCCAACCATACGGATCTGATCAGGACGACAATCAGAGTTCAATGCCTCTGAAATCGCCTTGATCGGAGTTCCGTAGAACCATATGCAGTCCGAGGAAGATCAACAGCCAAGGGACTAAGTGACGTTATTCAGAGCTTCAAATGAAAAATCCAACCATGCGGATGGACTTGGGTCAATGATCGCAGCCCAACGGCATAAAAATTGACTCAATCCGACCTCTGTAGTAGCCCCTACAACAAAAAGAAGATGGACAGCCCATATTGCACCACATGGCGCAACCCAGGCTGCCCATGCGCACGCACGCGCCACCGCACGTGTGCAGCAGCACGGGCGTGCACGCGTGCAAAGAGGCACACACATGCAAGTGCAGCGGCACACACAGTAGTGCAGTAGCGATAGTAGTGGCGCGTATCGCGCGTGTGCACGCAATAAGAACTTGTATAGAGCTCACCAGCAGTGCGGCAGCAGGGGCGCGTGAGCGGGATTTTCAACAACGCTTGCGGTGGATCTTCAGTGACATTTATGTCCATCACTAAATGTCTTGTATACGAATTTGATTCTTTCCTCCACTATAAAAGGACCCCTACCCCTCCCATTTTTCTTCATCTTTTCCTTTCTTCCTCTCACCACCTTCAAGGATCTAGAGAGAGCTTATCCCAAGCTCGGGATGCTCCTTTAGAGTAGAAAATAAAATAGTTTTCCCTCCTCTCATCCCCCTTCATGGATCATCCCATGGTCATCCTCTCACCACCTTTCGGAAAGAAGATCCTCGCCGCAACGCCATCCTGCCCCATCATTCATCCTCCAGCTCCATCTTCCTTCGTCCCACTTCTCACCACCTTCCTCCAGGCGACGTCAGAGCAAGTCATCCTCCGAGCAACCATCGAGGGGGATTTCTCTCACCTCTTTCTATCTTTTTCACTTTCGTAGTATAGATTTTTCCACTTTCGTAGTTGTAACAAACACTTGCTTATGAATAGATGATTGTTTCTCTCTCTCTCTTTCTCCCTCTCTTTCTTATATTTTTGCAAGTAGATTAGCTAGATAAGAAATTGACAATCTGATCTCTTACCCTATTAAAATATCAAAAAAATTAGAAAAGATAAAAACTACAAAAAGAAATAAAGTAAAGTGCGAATTTTTATAAAACCAAACGTTAGCCTCCCCGTGTTCGGCTCGGGAGTCACTTTTTGAGTTTCAGTTATAAATTTTATCTGACAGATGCATTTTGCGAGCTATGACAATGGGTCCTCCGAACCCCAATTCCAAACATGCAAAACCGTTCCTTCATTTTAGCGTCGTTGCCGGGGAGGCAACGTTCTTTGTTTTCTCACGATTTTTCTACCTTACCTAACTTTTATCTTACTTTTGCTCTGATTTTACTGTGACTACATGTACTCTTCTGAGGTGGCCAAAGAAATTAGATTGGAGAAAAGTGTGGATGAAGGTTTTGTAAGTTTATCCCCACCACTCCCACCCACTAATTCATTTCACCACACTAACTCGAATCTAAATCAACTTAGGTGTTTTTTATAAACCCTAGGATAGATTTGGTTATTTGTTTGTCACCTCCACACATCTCACCTCCGCATATATTTAAAAAAAAAATACTCTTCTCTTATGGGATTTTCTAAAAAATACACACATTAACACCCACAACTCTCAACTTAAGGCACACCACTCCACTTTGATTCTACCACTTAATCAAGATCTGACCTATGGATCTGGTACACCTTAACTCAACACACACAAGTGAGTAGAAATCTGATTAGGTTAAGACTTTTTTTGTGCCTTAATCAAGTGGTGCAATAAGCCAATTACTTGAACTATTTGGGCCGCACCACTCAATCTAAAACTGATCCATCAAGTAACTTGCCACTTAGGGTTGATTCTTAAGGCTGAACCAGGCACTCCACATTATTTTTTATTTTTAAAGGAACATATCATCACCCGTGTTTTCAAAACTTAGAGTGTTCTACTAAACCTTGATTGAACCAACCTAAGAATTAAACGCTAAAAGCTACTAAACAAGGTTAAACCCTAAAAGACACATCATCAAATAACCTTGTATGTAAACCCTGGTTATGCACGCACACACATTTGAATCAATCATTAAGGGCACAACCCATCTAAAGGGCCCATCACATTCCAAGTGCACAATCATCCCAAGCCTAATTAAAACTGAGTAGACGTTGGCCTTAAGGATTGATTCGTTGTTTGGGGCTCAGACTGAGATTTTTTTTCAATTAATCTGGTTCTGTAGGTCTATCTCAAGATGGGTCTTGGGAGTCTGTAGGTCTTTAGGTTAGCCTATCTAAGGATAGGGTTGATTGCTTGTACTGCAGGGCACCTTTCTCTCTTTTGATTTTCCCTCCTATTCTACCATGTATCCTTCCACATCCTACACACATTTCACATCCTGTCCTCCTACCACCACTTATCCCCAAGATGATGACTATTCTGACTTGACTTGTAATTAGCCATCCACTAGTCGGGATGACTTTGATTAGGGATATGAATACGGAGCTCAGTGTCCAAGGCCTAACCCTGGACAATGACGTGTCTTTGTGCGTGTGTGTTAAGGAGTGTCGTTATAGTCGCACTTGCAACGTCGATTTTAAAAGAAGTAAATGGAGGTGAGTCCGAGTGTCGGTCTCAGGAAGGTGTGGAAATCGGATTTTTGTTTATCACTTGTTGTCACGGAAAAGGCGGAGTTTTGCTTGCGAAAGATGCGATTTTGAAAAGAGAGAGAGAGAGATAGAGAGAGAGTTTAGGGTTAGAAAGCTCTTGGTTTTGATCATGCAACTTGAACAGAAACTAGAATGGCAATTGAACGGAAAATAACTTCATTAAACATGCATTTGTAGTTCATAACTTACAACACTAAATACATGCTTCAACAAAAGTAATGGAAAGCCTAAGAGAGAGAGAGAGAGAGAGTGGAGAGCGACGAGGCAGCCACGGCGGTGGAGGAGGCTCCGTCGGTGGCTCGTCGTCTCCGGCGATTATAAGAGTGCCTAAAGTTAACTAAGAGAGGAGTGGAGTAGTTGCAAGGGGGAGTGAATGCCTTGAATGGTGGTTGGAGGGGGTTTAAATAGAGTTGAGGGCTTCCTAAAAGAAGAAGGGGCTTTAGCAACATCCAGAGCGTCGCTAAAACCACTTCCAAAAGCGTCAGTGAAGCCCTCTCACTGCCGATCAGCCGTCCGCCCCATTCCTTCTCCTCGTCCGATCCGTGGCTGCTGAACGAGAGCCGTCTGATAGAAGATCGGACGGCTGAGAGTCTTCCTCACCCGAGCTGAGATCGCGCCTCAGGCGCGCGCGTCTTCGCCCGACGTGTGCATGCACGTGGGCGCTCGAGAGCTGCGGTCGCGCCGCGTGGCGAGATCCTGGCCGCCCGGTGCTGATCGGGCGGCCCAATTTCTCCGCGCCCTTCACTCTCCTTCAAATTACACCCCGTGCGGCTCGAACGCGCGTCGCGTGGATGCGGGCGTGTGCGCTAACCGTTGCGCGACGCTCGCGCTTTTGTCGTGGTGACACGGGCGGGCGCGCGGATCTCGGCTGTTCGATCAAAGATCGATGGCTGAGATTTGTCCTCGGCTGGCTGAAGGTGTGTGTGCGGTGGGGGCGGGGCTGACGTGGCACAATCTGGGCCTTTGATCTCCATATCAACGGTCAGAACTTCTTGGGCCCATTGTAGGAGCTCCGGATGTCGGATTTGGCCGATCTTGAGTCCGTTGGACTCCGTTCGTCGTTCTGAATCCATCCATGCGGTCCGATTGCTCGTCTGAGCTTGCTTTGACAAATGCTTACACAAATGGCCATTAATACAATTTATAAGCAATCTTGGTACATGATGCATGCAATGCTCCTATTATACTTATGTTGTGCCTTTTATTCTAAAGATGGGCCATATTCAACATAATTATTACCCCCTTGTGTGGTGTTATCATACCCCCATGCTTATTCCTTGCTAGTCCCTAGCAAGGTTTATTCTAGCCTTTATTTCCTTGGAGAATTCAAGAAGTAATTGCTTAGGCACTTCGTTACTTGTCAATAAGAGGAAATATACGCAAATCTTAATCTACAAAGACTAAGCAGCGCCCGGGTGTCTGACGAAATACGAATCGCCCGAATCCTTACTTTAATGTATATATAACTGTCCATATGTATATATTTTTTAAGAATTTTTTTTGGAATTCAGTGTGGGTTGGTAACTTTTTATAGCTACCCAACCCACCCAAAACTCGGTTAAAACCCTAACTTCCCTGCTTCTTCCTTAGGTGTTTTGGTCTTTTTTGTGCAATTATTGAGCTGGGCTCTGGACAACCGACCAATGGGCTGTTACCCACGATCACTTGCCAGCCATACTTGTGCGGTGAAGTGTGGTTTATTTTCTTTTCTTCTTGTTCCTTTTTTTTTTTTTGTAGGTGGCTTCCCTGATCTCAAATGTACCTAATGGCAACGAAAAAGAAATGGCCTATGGCTGGGTTCTGGACAACCTGCCAATGGGCTGTTACCCACGACAACTTGCCAGCCATACCACCCTAGAGAGTTCATTAGCTACCTAATTTCTGTCAAAATCTCCGAGAAGTGAGTCTGTGCAAAAATGTGTGCAGATGCTTAGACTCAAAGTTTTCCTGAGTTAGAGGGTGAGTTGATAAGTCGTATACTTATTACCTTATTTAGTAGGTGGATTAGAATAGCTTAAGGTTGCAAGGATTCGCCGCTAAATCCATATTTTAACGGACACCAGGGCTAATTAAACCTGAAGGCCTGAAAAGTCTAAGTGTTTAAGTTCTTACTGTATTATTTCCCACTATTGACAAGTTTCTAATGCCTAAGTTTTCTTCCTAAATTCAATTTTTTTTTTAAATTAATTTATTCATTCAGACTGATTAATTGAGCTTAGGATTATGTAATTTACCATCCCCCCCATGCTTAAGTTGGACAATGTCCTCATTGGCAGATTCATGTATGCAAAAGGGTTCAAAAAGATAGTACCTGAGTGACGTAAACTACCAGATCAGTCTGAATCCTCTGGGTTGCCTCCCAGGAAGTGCTGAGTTTAATGCCTCCAGCTGGGCGGTGCTCGGTGTTAGCCCTCAACGAGGGTGACACTTTCCTTGGGGGGTACCTGGGCCAGGAAATGCTTCAATCTTTGACCATTAACTGTAAAAGTGTGCCCAGTGTTAAGATCAGCGATTTCAACCGCCCCATTAGAATAGGGCTTAACCACCCGAAATGGTCATGTCCATTTGGACCTGAGTTTCCCTGGGAAGAGTTTTAGGCGTGCATCAAATAGCCAAACTTGCTGGTTAGGCTCAAAGGTTTTTCTATGAATGAGTCAGTCGTGGACGGCTTTCATTTTCTCCTTATACAGTCGACTATTGTCAAAGGCGTCCCGACGGATTTCTTCGAGCTCAGATAATTGCAGCGTCCTCTGCGCACCGGCTAACTGGGGATCCATGTTACACTGCTTGACAGCCCAGTAAGCCCGGTGTTCTAATTTGATAGGAAGATGGCAGGCCTTGCCGAAGACCAGGCGATAAGGCGACATGCCTATCGGGGTCTTGAAAGCGGTCCTGTATGCCCACAGGGCATCATCAAGTCGTGTGGACCAGTCTTTCCTGTCAGGTCTCACAGTCTTTTGTAAAATGTTCTTGATTTGTCTATTAGAGACCTCAGTCTGCCCATTTGTTTGTGGATGATACGGGGTGCATTGCGGTGGTTTACCCCGTATTTTCTAAGTAGGGCACAAAATTAGGAATGGATAAAATGGCTTCCACCATCACTGATCATGGCCTTGGGTATTCCAAACCGGGAAAAGATGTTCTTCTTCACAAAGTCCATGATAGTCTTGTGATCGCATCGTCGGGTGGCGACGGCTTCAATCCATTTGGAAACATATTCTACTGAGACCAAGATGTACTCGAAGTCGTTGGATGGTGGAAAGGGGCCCATAAAATTGATACCCCAAACGTCGAAGATTTCGACAATCAAAATGGGCTGAAGGGGCATCATATCTTTCTTGGTCATGGTCCCCAGTGTTTGGCAGCATGAGCAAGTTTTGGCAAAGATGTGTGCATCCTTAAATAGGGACGGCCAGTAAAATCCAGACTGCAACACTTTTGCAGCTATTTTCTTTCCAGAGAAGTGGTCGCCACATGCTTGGTCATGACAAAAGGAAAGCACACTCTGAACTTCATCTTCAGGGATACACCTTCTGATGGTCTGATCAGCACAGAGGCGAAATAGCATGGGATCATCCCAGAAATAGTGCTTGGCCTCAGCCAAGAACCTGTCCCGTTGCTGTCTAGACTAGCTGTGCAGGGTTTGTCCTATAACCAGGTAATTGATGTAGTCAACATACCATGGCATTTTCTTGTCTTGCACGGCTAGGATGTGTTCAAAAGGGAAGGTATCAGATAGAGGTAGGGAGGGTCCAATGTGGTCTAGATGAAGTCTCGACAAGTGGTCAGCCACCACATTTTTCGATCCGGCCTTGTCTCGGATTTCCAGGTCAAATTCCTGCAAAAGCAGGATCCATCTGATGAGCCTGGGCTTTGCGTCCTTTTTGGCCAACAGGTGCCGGAAGGCTGAATGGTCAGTGTAAATAGTCACGTGGGATCCCAGCATGTATGAGCATAATTTTTCAAGTCCAAATACTGCAGCGAGCAACTGTTTCTCTGTGACTGTAAAATTACGTTGGGCCTCGTCCAACGTTTTGCTCGCGTAGTAGATCACCACAGGCTTCTTGTCTTGCCTTTGTCCCAGGACAGCGCCTATGGAAAAATCTGATGCATCACACATAATCTCAAAGTCCTAGGACCAGTCTGGGGGTTGAAGTACAGGTGCGGTGGAGACTAAGTCTCGGAGGGTGTGATAAGCCTGGATGCAATCAGGAGACATGTGGAATATGGCATCGTTGGCTAGAAGGTCGGTCAAGGGTTTGGAAAGCTTGGAAAAGTCTTTGATGAACCTTCAGTAGAAGCCAACATGTCCTAGGAAGGAGCGAATTTGCCGGACCGAACTGGGTGGAGGAAGTTTGGAAATTAAATCAACCTTAGCTCAATCTACCTCGATACCCTTATGCGAGACGATGTGACCGAGGACAATTCCTTCTTGAACCATTAAATGGCTCTTTTCCTAACTTAACACCAAGTTAACCTCGATACATCGTTTCAGGATTTTCTCCAAGTTGCTCAGATAATGGTCGAATGAATTCCCGAATACAGAGAAATCATCCATAAAGACCTCCAAGTATTCACCCACCATTTCTGAAAAAATGGCTAGCATGCAACGCTGGAAGGTCGCAGGTGCGTTGCATAACCTGAACGGCATTCGACAGAATGCAAATGTGCCATACGTGCAAGTGAATGTGGTATTTTCTTGATCTTCTGGAGCAATTGCGACTTGGTTATATCCTGAATATCCATCCAGGAAGCAAAAATACTTCTGCCCTGCCAATCTTTCAAGGATTTGGTCAATGAATGGCAAGGGGAAGTGGTCCTTCTTAGTGGCTTCATTAAGCTTCCTATAATCAATACACACCCTCCATGCGGTAGTGGTGTGGGTGGGGATGGATTCGCCATGATCATTGGTGACAACGGTGAGCCCAGCTTTCTTTGGAACCACTTGAGTGGGGCTCACCTAGGGGCTATCGGAGATAGGGTAGATGATGTCGGTGTCAAGCCACTTGATGATTTCTTTTTTAACGACCTCCCGCATGTTAGGGTTTAAATGTCTCTGCATCTGGCGGGAAGGTCGGGCCCCGTCTTCCAAGTAAATCTTGTGGGTGCAATAGGTGGGGCTAATTCCTCTTAAATCCGAAATGGTCCAACCAATGGCCGCCCGATGTTCTGAAAGGGTCGTAGTCAACCTGAGTTCCTAATCCTTGGTTAGATGAGAATTAATAATCACTGGGAAGGTCTGGTCAGGTCCCAAGAAGACGTACTTGAGATTCTCCGGCAATGGTTTAAGTTCGGGTGCGGGTGGGACCACAGTCGATGGGAAGGGAAAGGACGGTAGTTGATCAACATCGATCTCTTCAAATGGTGTCATGTGATGATACTCAGCCTTACAGAGGTCCACGGGTAATTATGGTGACAGGTCAAAACTACGGGTTTGGTGGTCTGAGACAGAACTGAGGGTGAGGCATTCCTCAATTAAAGTTTCCACAGGATCATGTTCCTCAATGTAATCGCAATCAAAAGACTTTGTCACCTGGAATATATCCAATTGCATTTTCCTATCCCCGAAGGAGATTTCCATACATCCCGTGTCGCAATCAATGTTTGCTTTAGCCGTAGCTAAGAAAGGTCTGCCTAAAATTATGGGTGCGTTTTGTAATTTTTCAGGGACTTCCATGTCGACCACCAAAAAGTCGACCGGGAAATAGAAGTCCTTGACCCGTACAATTACGTCCTCGACAACCCCCTTCGGGGTTTTCACAGATCTATCAGCCAACTGGATGGTGATAGGGGTTGGTGTCAGCTCCCCAAAACCAAATTGGTGGTACAGGGTTGTTGGAATTAGATTGATAGAAGCACCTAGGTCCAGGAGCGCTCTATCAAACATCATGTCCCTGATATTGCAGGAAATCAGGGGCGCTCCTGGGTCAGTTCGCTTGAGTGGAAGGTTGCTTGATATCACGGAACTTGCTTGCTCAGAAAGTACAACCTTCCTAGGTGCTTGCGGTCTCAGCTTACGCTTGGGTGTACAGGTATCCTTTAAAAACTTGGCGTAAGCAGGGATGTGTTTGATGGCTTCTAGGAGCGGAATATTAATCTGTCTTGCTTAAAAATTTCCAACAGCTCCTCAGTTTCCATAGTATTCTTCTTTTTCTTGATTGTTTCCAAGGCCTCAGGGTAGGGTGTCTGAATGTGGATTGGTTCCATGTCTGGGTCCTTGGTTGGTGCCTCTTCTGAGTCGGGTATTTCAACAGGTAAAGTCTCGGGGAGAGTCGGCCATTTGGGATCCTGGGTTTTGGTGCCGCTTTTCAAGGTCACCGCATTCGCAGAGGCTTTGGGGCCATGGGGTGATCCTTGAGAAGACGAGGACGAAGAAGCGCCAAACCCAGGAGGTGTTTGCGGGGCTGGCTGGACCATGTGAGCCTGCCCGGGGTTGCTTTGGAACCCTTGCGAATTGGGGCCTCTGTTAATTATATTTCGCGGGTTCGGTTGTGGTTGGGAAGGTAGGGATCCTTGTTGTTTACAGTCCAAGAGTTGGCTTAATTGTCCCTTTACCAAGGCCATTTCCTCCTGATGTTTCTGGTTCATGTCAACCATCATATTTGTTAGGGTATCCATTTGGTTTTGTGGGGGAGGGGTCGCCCTATTCTGGTTATATTGGGGTCTAACTGGTGGTCCTTGTTGATAGGGGGCAAGTGTGGCTGCTGGTTTGGCCTGGGCTGGCTTTGGAATTGCGGTGGCTTCTGGTTTGTCCAACCAAAGTTGGGGTGGTTATGCCAGCCGATGTTGTAAGTGTTGGAGAAAGGGTCAGGTTTCGCATATCCTTGGACGGCTTGCACATCTTCTAGGATAGCCGATGTTGATGAAGAGGGAAGGGAGTAATCAAGGGTCGAGGGAGCAAAGGTTCCTCCCTAGAACGTGGTCAGGGGTTGTTCTAGGTTCAGTTGGGTGAAGGGCTGGACCAGGTCAACATTATGTGCTCCCTTTGCTAGGGAGAAAGTCTGCAAGGGGTTCCTGGTCTGATTCAGTAGCTCATCAATCTTTTTGTCCACCAATTCCACTCGATCCAACTTTTTGGCAATGATGTCCATGTCAACCATTCCAGAATTTGCTTGCACCTCATAAATCCCGCCACGGGGTTGACTGGTCCTGTTAAACTAGTTCATGGAGGCATTGTTGAGCGAATTCTCGCTCATAGACTCAAAGAGCTCAAACGCATTCTCCTCATCTTTGTTTAGGAAGTTTCCCCCGCATGAGGCATCGACGAAGTTTCGTAGGTTGCTGTCCAGACCGTGGTAGAAGATCTAGGTCAATTGCCACCTTGGAACTTCGTGGTGTGGGCATTTCCTCAAAAGTTCATTAAATCTTTCCCACACCTCATGAAATTGTTCCCCACCCTGGAGTATGAAGGTAGTGATAGCTCTTCTGAGGGCATTGGTCTTTCCTATGGGGAAGAATTTCTTTAAAAATGCATGCCTCAGTTCTTCCCAGGTGGTGATGGGTCTACCTAGGGTTCTAAGCCAATGAGAAGCCTTGTCTCTTAATAAGAAAGGGAACATCTTGATTAGAACAATGTCAAGACTAATGTTCCTAGGTTTCACTATTCGTGCTATGCAGTCGAGATCCTCTAGGTGCTGAAAGGGGTCCTCATTTGAGCTTCCATGCAAGTGGCTCTGGATCAGACTTAAGACATTCGGTTTTAGCTCAAAATCATCTCCCCCCTCGAGGATCCTAAGGTGTGGCTCGACTCTAATAGCAGAAGGGTTATAGAAATCATGGAGGGGTCTTGGCTGGTCCTGAAATGGCGGTAAATCAAGTGGTGGTTGCCCTGGTATGTTGTGGAAAGGTGGTGGTGGTTGTTCTTGTGGGTTCTGTAACCGTTGTATGGCTTGCATGATGGTGTGGATTTGTTGTTGCTGAAGCCGATGGTTAACATTGATTTGAGCTTGGATGATGGCCATAGCATTTGGTGGGGGTTGATCCTCAGCCTCATCTACCCTAGGTTCAGCCATGTTTTCAATAGAATTACGTCGCCTAGACTCCTGCCCCAAAACACACAACTCGGGATGCAGTGAGCGCCTCCCATGCATACACTAGAGAAGAATAGGAGGGGATGCGGAGGGCGACAGATGCGAGAAATGTGTTTCAATCAGGCACCCAAGCCTAGTCCTTATGGTGTATTCCTTAGGAGACCTAGAAATCTCACAAAGGGTGATTAAGTCCGTAAGCACTGGACTCCCCTTCCCAAGGCTAATCTGGCCAGGTTGATTACGAGGGGATTGCAGGGAAGGTTCTTCCTTTGGCTTGCGCCTCCGGTTCCATAGACCTCACAACCGCGGTCGTTTGTCACTGCCTCGCAGCCTAGTCACTAGATTCTACCAAGGGAATGAAAGCCAAGTGCCTAGCGAACAAAACCTCGCCTTTTAAGACTTAACTCAGTCCTGCCTAGGGCACGTCTACTCAGTTTTAAAGGGTTAGGATAGTGCTTGTGCTTAGGGTGATGTGATGAGGCGTTGATTGGGGTAGTGCCTCTTAATTTTCCACTTTCAAAGTGTGTGCTTCTAGCAAAACATGGTTTTCAAGCAAAGATTTGTTAAGATGTGGTGTCTTTTAGTGTTTCATCCTTACTTTAGTACTTTTAAGGGTTGACGTGTCTTAATGTTTTCAAACAAGTTTCAGTGGGCACGTCAAGTTCTGCACACAACTTGGTGAAAGTAGATTTCCTTTTCTTTTGTAGAGGCTCTAAAACCCTAGTGTACTCATCCTAATGATCATGCAGCTTCTATTAGATGAGTCAGTTTTAGGGTTGAGTGGTGCGGCCCAGGTCAACTCATTGTGGCTTTGCGAACACCACTCAAGAAAAAGAAAAGAACACTCCAAGAATTTATTCAGAATGTTAGAGTGTACATTTTTTTGTGGGGTGATGTGTTAAGGGTGTGGGTCAAGCAGTCATACACCACGCCAATTTTTTTTAGTTTTTACAATTTTTTTAGCTTTCTCACGCAAGCAAACAATGAGAGACAGGTTACTCACTATCAGTCCTCGAGGCGCCTACTCCCTTGCTACCGTCGTGGGATGCGTCGCTTCGTCGTCCATGCGCCGAATTCCTGCAACCGTTAAGTAAAAAGGAAAATAGGGCATTAGACGATGTGAGAATGAATGTGGAATGGAGGTGATAAAACAAATCCGTTGCCTCCTCGGCAACGGCGCCAAAAACTGACGTATCTTTGTGCGTGTGTGTTAAGGAGTGTTGTTATAGTTGCACTTGCAACGTCGATTTTAAAAGAAGTAAACGGAGGTGAGATGGAGTGTCGGTCTCAGGGAGGCGTGGAAATCGGATTTTTGTTTATCACTTGTTGTCACGGAAAAGGTGGAGTTTTGCTTGCGAAAGATGAGATTTTGGAAAGCGAGAGAGAGAGATAGAGAGAGAGAGTTTAGGGTTAGAAAGCTCTTGGTTTTGATCATGCAACTTGAACAGAAATTAAAATGGCAATTGAACGGAAAATAACTTCATTAAACATGCATTCGTAGTTCATAACTTACAACATTAAATACATGCTTCAACAAAAGTAATGGAAAGCTTAAAAGAGAGAGAGAGAGAGAGAGGAGAGCAACGAGGCAGCCACGGCGATGGAGGAGGCTCCGTCGGCGGCTCGTCGTCTCCGGCGATTACAAGAGTGCCTAAAGCTAGCTAAGAGAGGAGTGGAGTAGTTGCAAGGGGGAGTGAATGCCTTGAATGGTGGTTGGAGGGGGTTTAAATAGAGTTGAGGACTTCCTAAAAGAAGGGGCTTTAGCGACATCAGAGCGTCGCTAAAATGGCTTCCAAAAGCGCCGGTGAAGCCCTCTCGCCGCCGATCAGCCACCCGCCCCGTTACTTCTCCTCGCGCAATCCGTGGCCGCTGAACGAGAGCCGTCTGATCGAAGATCGGACGGCTGAGAGTCTTCCTCGCCTGCGCAGATCTCAGCCGTTCGATCGAAGATCGATGGTCGAGATTTGTCCTTGGCTGGCTGAAGGCACGCGTGCGGTGGGGGCGGGGCTGACGTGGCACAATCTGGGCCATTGATCTCCAGATCAACGGTCAGAACTTCTTGGTCCCATTGTAGGAGCTCCGGATGTCGGATTTGGCCGATCTTGAGTCCGTTGGACTCCGTTCGTCGTTCTGAATCCATCTGTGTGGTCTGATTGCTCATCTGAGGTTTGCTTTGACAAATTCTTACACAAATAGCCATTAATACAGTTTATAAGCAATCTTGGTACATGATGCATGCAATGCTCCTATTCTACTTATGTTGTGCCTTTTATTCTAAAGATGAGCCATATTCAACATAATTATTACCCCCTTGTGTGGTGTTATCAGACAACAAGACTATGATTACTATCCTTCCCAGAGCTACAATGATTATAGATCTCCATCCTTTGATGACCAAACCAACCCGATCTACAATCAGGAAGGATATGATAATTATAACACCTACCCACCCCAGTATTCCATTGAAAATAGGGCATTACCATCCTTTGAACAACCTAGAATGACCTACTATTAGGGAGGGACTCGAGAACCTTGATATCTTGACACCCTTAGATTTAACCCAAACCCACCCAAACCTGAACTGAACCAGTCAGTTCAGGTGAACCAAATCTAGGATAGGGTGTTGGATAATTTGAGGAACACTATACAATCTTTAGAAGCTCAGCCTACACCATGCACTGAAGCATTGGAGCCTATGATCAAATTGATTAATGGACTTAATAGTTCTCTATTGGATTATCTCCAAATTGTTAGGGATAGGGACCTGGGTGAGTTTCTTCTTGGGAAATTATCGAGGTTGAGGATGAAATTTATGGCTGCCCTAGTTAAATCTTCGGATGATTCTCAAGATGAAGCCCCTTCAGGAGAGCCAATATCAGAACCCGCTCAGGCACCTGTCGGGGGGGATACATTTTCTGAAATCGGAGATGACCAGGTTGGGCTAGAGCAACCCATTGAGGATGAACCAATTGATTCACCCAAGATCCTCGAGCCGAGTGAGGAAAAATATGTCTCTTTGAACCAGGAAATTATAATCGAATTTGAGACATATATAAATGAGGATCATGAATTCTTGGACTCTGAGGGTGAAGAATCTTTTGGTGAAGTCTCACTTGAACTTAGGGAAGAGGATTTTAGTGAGACAATCGGGCTCGAGGAGCATGACGAACTATTTGATAGCCCGATCATTGAAGGGCATGATCATGTTGGGGCTAACTTGGACGATTCGAATCCTGATGATTCAATCAGTAGCCTCATTCCTCAACCACACCCTAAAGAATTGAATGATGATATTTTTGAGATCACCAAACCCCAGTCAATCCTGATTCAGCCACAATTGTTGGACTTAGGTACTTTAGATGGGGTGTACAAAGATTTGGCGGTCTTGGAAACATTGATTTTAGAGGATAGGAAGTGAGAAATAAAAATCCAGGAAGCTACTTCTAAGGGAACTATGAGTTTGGATTTAAGGGTTCTTGTTGACTTAAAACCACCTACTTTTTACCAGGACCCTTATGATATCTTTCATGTGCAACCCAAGCTCAAAATAACTGATTATCTTTCTGAGCTGAACGTTCAGTGGACATTTGCACCTATTGAACCATCTTTACCCGTTGTCCGACACTTTGGTCTTGGGTTGCACACCACAAAACCGCAGGCCCGGCCTTGCAAACATAATAATCTTAGGTTTTGGGTGATTTTCATCCAAAACCTTAGAACCACTCGACCCTGGGGCATGGGTCTACATCATAACTTGGTCCACATTTGCGGACATCTTTTGTTGGCGGGTCTGACAATCAATATTTTTATTTTGATTTTGACCCGAACTTGTGAATTCTTAATTTCTTCTTTATGTATACTATGCCTAGCTGAAGGCATTAAATTTAGCACGTGTTTATATTCCACGTTCTCTGTGGAGTTGACCGGATTTTCATGTTATTCAAGTGATATTCTGTTTACTCCACCTTTTCATGTCTTTATTTTTACAATGAGGACATTGCATCATTTAAGCATGGGAGGGTGGAAACTTTATCCTGAAATCATTTTGTTAACTCCGTAGAATTTCTTTTAGTTCCTTTAAAAAAAATTTGAAAAAGATAAAAAAGAAAGAAATTAGGAAAAGAGAACTTAGGCATTTGGAAGTTATTAACTTTGGGAAATGATAGGATAGGACTTGAATACTTAGACTCTTTAGGTCTTCGGGCTTAATTAGCCTGGGTGTCCACTTGAATGTGGACTTAGTCCTGAGTCCTCGTTAAGTCAATCTTATTTTAATTTAGTAAATAATTTGGGATGATAAGTATTCAACTTATCAACGCGCCCTCTGATTTGAGGGGATTTTAAGTTTAAGCATCTACACACTTTTTGCACTGACTCACTTTTTGGTGGTTTCTTCAGAAATTGGGTAGCTAATCAACTATCTAAGGTGGTATGGCTGGCAAGTTGTCGGTTGTAATAGCTCATCGGCCGATTGTCTAGAGTCCAGCCAAAATACCATTTTCTTTGTACTGCCTTTAGGTAAATCTTAGATCAGGGAAGCCACCTACTTCGAAAAAAAGAAAAAAAAACACCCAAAAAGAAAAAAAATGTAGAAAAAGGGGAAAAATAAAAAATAAATATAAACAAAACCACACTTCACCGCACGAGTATGGCTGGCAAGTTGCCGTGGGTAATAGCCCATTAGTCGATTGTTCAGAGCCCAGCTCACAAAAATGCACAATAATTCTCAAAACACTTAGGGAAGAAGCGGGGAAGTAGAATAAACTGGGGAGATATACATTGGGTTCGCCCTTGTGTTGACCCTATAAATAAAAGTAGGGAGAAATCTACGATTCGAAAAGATAGACCTCTAAGCAAGGTCACCTAGGGTCGTAGAAATTTGAAGTCCATTTTATCGGCCGCCTAGTGAGTCTTTCACTCTTTTCACTAGATGCTTAGCACTTGGAGTCCTTTTCGAGTCTTGATCAGGTCAGGTAGCCGTAAAAAGTTATCTTGACACTCTTAAACTCCGAAAGTCCAAAAAAATAAGAAAGGAGGAAAAACAAAAAAAATGTATATTCCCTTTTCAAATAAGGCGAGGACTTGGGCGGTCTGCATTCTGGCAAACACCTGGGTATTGTTGAGTTTTCGTTGTTTAGGACCTTAGTTGAAATTTTCTATTGTTAATAAACGACTTAGGCCTAAGCGATCAAATACTAATTTTGTTTTTATACCTAGCATGTAGTTTAATTTTGATAGGGACTAGCAAAATATAGGCATTGGGATATGATATAGACACATTTATTTAGGTTAAAATGCCTAATCATGCATGATCCTAGGCTTAGATTTGCATTTCATGTTATAAATATTGCATAGCATGAATCATTCTGCATTTAGAGTAGTATATATTTTAGGTTAATTAGGTCCTTTTTGTGGTCAGAAGAGAACGAGATTTATTTCGGAGCCACGAATTGACGATCCGACCAAACGGATCTGATCA
Source organism: Thalassia testudinum (assembly GCA_037157565.1). Classification (NCBI taxonomy): domain Eukaryota; kingdom Viridiplantae; phylum Streptophyta; class Magnoliopsida; order Alismatales; family Hydrocharitaceae; genus Thalassia; species Thalassia testudinum. Next base: position 7,608,112 of record JAZHRO010000056.1, read on the forward strand.
GGATGACAATCAAAGTCCAACGCCTCTGAAATTGCCTCGATTGAAGTCCCGTAGCACCATATGTAGTCTAAGGAAGATCAACAGCCAAGGGACTAGGTGACATAATTCAGAGCTTCAAACGACAAATCTGACCATACGGATGGATTCAAGTTGACGATCGCAGCCCAACGGCATAAAAATGGACTCAATCCAACCTCTGTACTGCCCCTACAACGAAAAGAAGATGGACAGCCCAGATTATGCCACATGGCGCAACCCAGGCCACCCATGCGCACGCACGCGCCATTGCACGTGCACAGCATCGCGGGCACACACGCGTGTTGAGACACACACGTGCAAGCACAGCAGTGCACGCAGCAATGCAGCAGCGACAGTAGCAGCGCGTCGCGTACAGCACACGCCAGTGATGTGGCAGCAGAGGCTCGTGAGCAAGATCTTCAGCGACATTTGTGGTATTTGCGGCAGATCTTTAGTGACGTTTATGACCGTCACTAAATGTTCTATATAAGAATTTGATTCGTTCCTCCACTATAAAAGGACCCCTACCCCTCCATTTTTCTTCATCTCTTCCTTTCTTCCTTTCACCACCTCCAAGGCTCTAGAGAGAGCTTATCCCAAGTCGAGAATGCCCCTCTAGAGTAGAAAATCAAATAGTTTTCCCTCCTCTCATCCCCCTTCGTGGAGCATCCCGTGGCCGTCCTTTCACCGCCCTTCGAGAAGAACATCCTCGCTGCAACACCGTCCTGCCCCATCCTCCATCCTCCAACTCCATCCTCCATCATCCCGCTTCTCACCCCTTCCTCCAGGCAATGTCAGAGCGAGTCATCCTCCGAGCAACGGCCGAGGGGGATTTCTCTCACCTCTTTCTATCTTTTTCGCTTTCGTAGTATAGATTTTTCTGCTTTCGTAGTTGTAACAAACACTTGCTTATGAAGAGATGATTATTTCTCTCTCTCTTTCTCCCTCTCTTTCTTATATTTTCGCAAGTAGATTAGCTAGATAAGCAATTATCGATCTGATCTCTTGCCCTATTGAAATACCAAAAAAAGTAGAAAAGATAAAAATGACGAAAAGAAATAAAGTGAAGTGCGGATTTTTATAAAACCAGACGTTCGCCTCCCCGTGTTCGACCTGGGATTCACTTTTCAAGTTTCAGTTATAAATTTTATCTGATAGACATGTTTTGCGAGCTACGACGATGGGTCCTCCAAACCCCGATTTCAAACACGTGAAACTGTTCCATCACCATCGCATAGCTTAATTTCGCTCGCATGCACCACCTTTCTGATTTTCCCTTCCACAAGTCTTGAACGGTCGCCACCCACTTGATTTCACGTGAGCTGACCAATGTGCTACATGCGCGGATGGTCGTGCATTTATTTTCTAGCATGTGCTACCTCAACCATTGGATGAGGATCCAACGACTGGGATGGATCCTCTTGGTAACGAGCGTGGGGGTCAGTAGGTTTAGCACTCTTGTGGCTGTTGGATGGTAATCCAATGGCCCACAAGAGCACGCAACAAGTCCTTCAGTGATGGGGCCGACGGCCTTAGGCGGCTATGATGGTGCCACGTGGTGCCATTGTGGCTGTCCATCTTCTTTGCTTTGTAGACGATGCTGTGCAACTCCGATCGAGTTGATTTTATGCCATTGGACTATAGTCGTTGATCCAGATCCATCCGTGTGGTCAAATTTGGCATCTGAGGTTCGGATTTTCTTCACCTTGCTTATTGGCCTTTACTCTTTCATGGACTGCATAGGATGCTACAGAAGTCCGATCAAGATAATCTTGGAAGCATTGAACAACTGTCATCATTTTGAATAGATCCGTACTGTCGGATTCATCATCCGCAGCCTTGGATTTCCTGCAATTATTATTTCCTCTCAATTATAACATAATACAACATTATTATTTACAAAGTTAACAAATCGACTATGATGCAAAATAAGATGCTTATGCCTGCATTATTCCTAGGTTAAGCTAGGATCTAACTTAATTCAAGTAGATTAGGACCTATGATTGCCACGTAATCAGGAAGACATCCACCCTGAGGAGGAGGAGAGGAGCATCATCATTAAGGTGGAGGATCTCAAGAAGGAGCCCTTTTCATGTCTAGGAGCTTTTGGACTTGGAGCAAGAAATCTTCATCTTCAGATTCGACGAGACAATTCTAGTCTTTCATTGTCTTTTGTACTAGTTTCATTGTAGAAGCATTGATGAGAACCACATCATGAATCCTAACTAGCACAATCTAACCTAGATATGCGAGAAAAAAGCTCCTACAAAACTTATAGAAAGGCTTGACTCAGAGAATTCTGAGTTTGTGAAGAAAATAGGTCATAAGGGGTAAAAATGCAAGTCACCAACACAATCAGTAAACAGGGTAACTCAGGGTCCAAACATAGGTCAAACTAACCTAATAAGAAGGAAAGTAGGATGATTTGATCCAACAAGGGCTACAGCAACTCCAAGGGAATTAAATGACATCCTGTAACCTTAAAACAAACCCACTTCAATTCACGAGGTTCGAGGCAAATTATAAATTAACTAAACCCTCTAACATTCATATAAAAATAATCTCTAGGGTTTAGAACCTTCAATTTGGCCTTGGGAACCCATTTTGACCTACATTGAGAACCATGCCCAATTAATGATTTAATTTGGGTTTTTACGTAAATTGACTTATCAAACAAGGTCTGATTTAGAAATAAAATTCACCATTAGAATCCTTAGGTCCTATTTAGTCATGCATAAAAACTTGAACCTAAGAAGAGACCTTCTTGACCGACTTTACATTTTGGTCCTCATCTATTACTTTTTGACCCTCAACTTTCGAAACCCTAGCATTTTGGCCCCTAGGTTCTTCGTCATTCTTTGCACTTAGGTCCTCCTTGCAAAACTCTGAGCAGCGCCATGCTCCGGCGACTTTGCATGGAGCATGGTGCCGCGCAGGGTGAGGGAGGCCCTCTGCCCATTGAACCGAGTGTTCCCTGCGACGTCTGCTGTCGCAAGGACACCTCCATGACGTCTACCATCGCCCACACCTTCCGTGCGAACGCGCGGAAGGTATGGGTTGCTGCTCCGGCCATCCTCTGGCGAGGGAGGCACGTCGCCTCCCTACGCCCACCTCTCCGCCTTCCCTTTATAAACACCGCCGTCGCTAGCAGAAGAGGATAAGTTGTCTCTAACGGAGAATACCCCCCCACTTCCTCCTCTCCAGCTCCGACAGATGGCCTGCAGCTTCCGGCGACCAACTCCTCCTCCTCCTCGTCGCTCTGTTGCCTTACCTGTAGTAGGGTTCCCCTAACCCTTTCGTCTGTGTCGCGCTGCACCCGCCGACACCCTCCGCCTGCCTCCTCGTCGCCGTTCTCCCTTTCTAGGGCCTCTTCTTCCTCAGCTCCAGCAGGCACGAGCCGGTGGCTCCGCCCTTCCCCCTTCGTCCAGAACTTAGGTAAAAGCAACTTCTCCTCCTCTAAATTTCCCCTCTGTCAATTTGTATTTTTGCGCCCCTACACACAACTTCCACCTCTGCCTGCTCCGTCTCCGACCACCCTCTCCGGCGAGCCCATTCCACCTCCACAGACCTCTTCACTCCTCGCCGACCACCTTAGAAGCTTCCCCTCACTCCACTCCACAGCTTCCCCCTTTTCATTCCCTGCCACACACCACCTAAAGACCCCCCGAGCAGACCCATTTTCCCGACCACAGTCCGACCTAGGGCTGCCACCGTACACCGCTTCACGCCTCGCCACCACCCGCACGAGCTTCGCCGCACTCCGGCGAAGCTCCCTGCATCTTCTGACTAGGCCGAGAGGCCATATTGCTGTGTTCAGGTCACGCCCCCTTCGGCGCCATTGCTGCGCAGGTGAAGCTCCTTCACCTGCAGCTGCAGCTTCGGCCTCGCCCGAGCGCTGGTCCCAGGTCGCGCGGAGTGCCTCCGCGAAGACTCCAGGGTCTGCAGTTGAGGCAAACCCCTCGCTAGCTGCTGCAATTAGCCGCGAAATCCTCGCCTGCGGGTGCCAGTCTGGGAGGTGGGACTTTAGTCCCACCTCGGAAGTGCGCGGCTCAGTGCCCGCGTATAAATTGAAAATGTGTTCGAGGCTATTCGCCTTCGAACATAGGGGTCAGGTCCCTTATGCACGAGCGCCCCACGCACTTGCCCTCGCCCGCGCTCACGCCCCGCGGGTCTGGGCCGAATCCGGATACCCGACACTATGTACACCTCACCCACCACCGCACGCCAATGGGCCTGGTCCCGAGCGCGACACCCGTACCCGAATACCTACCTCTGGGAGAGCGATCCTATGAGAGAAATCTGAGAAAGAGAGAGACGCGGGGGAGGGTAGGGGTAGGTTTTGCTCTGACTAGTTGTGTAAGTGTGCAGGCAGAGAAGAAGAAGAAGGAAGAAGGTGGCCGAAGCCTTGGCCACTCAGGGCAAGGAAGAAGAAGAAGGACTGCGAGAAGAAGGAAAAAGATAAAGAAAGAAGAAGACCGCAGGAGAAAGAAGAAGGAAAAAGAAAGAGGAAGAAGAAGAAGCACAAGGGAAGCACTGTAGCAGATGCCACTTAAGCCGTCTGATTGAGAAATCAGACGACGGAAGAAGTTCTGCAGACAAAGAAGAAGAGAAGAGAAGGTGCCGCAGCTGAAAGCAAAGAAAAGAAGGAAGAAAAGATAAAGAAGAAGAAGAACTGAAGAAGATCAAGCAAAAAGACGAGAAGAGAGAAGAAGAAAAAAAAAACAAGAGAGAAAGAAGAGAAGAAGAAAAAGCCAAGAAATCAATCTACCTCTCTCTCTCTTATTTTTGTAATAAACGCATTGTACTTCTAGAATTCTAGTAGCTCCCTAAGTTCGACCTCGGGAAAAATATTTCCGAGTAAAATTATAATAGTGGCAATGACTATCTATACTACAACGACATTTCTATAACAAACAAAAAAAAAAGACCTAACCACGGTCGGTCACATAAGTCGGCCACTATTTCATTGGCGCCGTTGCCGGGGAGCAACGGCTATTCTAGAAGTTATAAAATTTCTATTTGTGAGTTTCTAATAATCTCTTCTCTCTTTTGTGCAGGTACAGGAAAAAATTAGGACGCAGCTGCACCACAGCCACTCCAAGGACAGGTAACTTCCTATTAAACCCTAAAATTTTAAAGAGGAAGAAAAAGAAAGAAAAAATAGGTATAGCCTGTCTTTCATACATAGTAATAGCTGCATGTTCTCAAAACTACTATTCCTACACACAATATTAAAGGTAATTAAGGGCTAACACCTTGCCTGAGCCCTAATTATCCAACAAGGAGTTAACTGGACCGAGTAGAGCCAACATAAGATCAAACATTAGGGTTTCAGAGACACACCCCTTAATCAAGAATTGAGAAAATCCAAAAGGAGTGTGCCCAAGCCATTGATTGAAAATACCTATTTAGAGAAACCCTAAACAATTGGCTCTCTAAACACTTGAACCCTAAAAAGCAACAAGGCCTAAATTCTCAAAGGAATCACTAGGTGAAGTTGACCCCTAGGGTCAACCAACCTTCAAATTAGGCCACCTTGTTCACAAAAGTACCTAAGAGTTCAAGTGAAACCTTAAGCACCTTGATCTTAAAGTAAAAGAAGTAGACTTAAGAGGTCAAGATCCTCATTCTGGTCTACCTAGAACTGCAGTGACAAGAGAGGTCAGGTGGGGGAAACCCTGTAACCCGTGGGGATGCTCTACCGTGTAGGGGTCTTCGTGGGACTCACCCTCTCTGGCTGCCCAGGTAATTCTCAGGTGGACGATCTTTTTGATTAAGGGGTCCATCTGCCTCGCACCTCTATAGTCACCCAACACATTTTTGGGTGTCTTGATTGGGTCCAACACCTTCTAAACTCATCTATTCCAACAGTGCATGAATGGTAGGAGATCCTTAAGACCACCCTTAAGATCTCCTTTAGGAATTCACTCTCGTCAAGGCCAAGCCTCGACGCCCGTGTTTGCACAGCAACCCTACCCCATCATTCTCTCATCTGATTCTGAACCAAATTCTTCTTCTTCCCCCATCATGGCTCAGCCAGTTGAGGAAGAAAACAATCTGGAGCATCAGCTCCAGCGACTCAATGACCTCTTCCAAAACTTTGTGCACCCACCGCAGCGTCCTATGATGCGGGACCATTATAATCCTGCTGCGGTGGCCATTGAGCCTTGAGTCAAAATCCCGACTGGAGGACCTGATTCCGAATTGAAGCCCAATATGATTCATGCTATACCTAAATTCCATGGGCTTAATTCCGAAGATCCCTTCCATCACATCAAACAGCTTAAACATCTGGCCCAAACTTTTGGGTCAGATGCGCAAAATCGGGATATTCTTCTCATGAAGATGTTCTCCTTCTCTCTTATGGACAAGGCCGCTCATTGGTATCAAACTCAGACCCGGCCGATCAACACTTGGGAAGAACTTCAGTCCGAATTTTTGAAAAAGTTCTTTCCCATTGGTTGGACCAATGCCTTGCGCCATCAGATTACTCACTTCACTCAGCAAACAGGGGAACCTCTCCATGAGGCATGGGATCGCTTTCAGGATCTCATGAGAAAATGCCCCCATCACGGAGTTCCTAAACGGGAACAGGTCCAATCTTTTTACCAGGGACTCTGTGAGGACATCTGTCTTTTTGTCAATGCAACTTGCTGAGGAAATATCATGGGTCAACATGAGGACACCGTGTGGGAGATTCTCGAAAACATGTGCGAGAACTCCATCAACAGTGACTCCATGGGATTATTCGACAGGACGAATACCCGCGCATCGACGAATCTTAGGGGAGAACATGAGACACAGGGCCTGTCCGCATCAGTCGACCTGGAATTAATGGCCAGTCGATTGGACAAGGTCTCAATCATCAAAAAGAAGGTGGATGAGTTGAATCAGCACCTGCAGCGAGCCACCTCTGCGAATAGCTCCTTTGCACAGCCTCCTTCCACAAGGGAGACTGTGCAAAACATTCTCCATCGATCTTCTCCTGGGATTGATCCATATCCATCATCTGATTCTCGGACCGGAGGTCCATCCGATCCTTTCTACACCAGCCCGGGGAATTCCATTCCCCCTTTTTCTGACTCTCTGGAGGTTCCTCAGACCTGCGAGGACCTCAACGCCATCCAGAACAACCCGTTCTCCAACACCTATAACCCTGGATGGCGAAACCATCCCAACTTTCAGTGGGCGGGAAATTCCCAAACCCAAAGACCACCCTTTCAACCCCACCCACAACCCCCTCATCCTTACCAGCCGCCTCAGCCTCGGCCCAACCCTACTTATCCATCAGGGCCAAATCAAGATCAAATGTCCCTTATCCTTCAAACTTTGGCTGACATTCAGAGAACGAATGCGGCTATCCAAAAACAACACAAGGACGAGCTTATAGAGGTACGAAATCAACTGGCCCAGTTGGCACATTCTCGCCAGCCAGGCACTCTTCCTTCCCAACCTCTTCCTAACCCGAATAACGTGCCAACCCAGCGGCGCATTATGAACCCAAGCCAAACCCATATGATTTATCAAGCACCCTCTGTTCCTTCACCCGACGGGATGGAGGCCTCCACTTCTTTTGCAGGTTACCAGCAGCAACCCATCTTACCCAATCCCAACCAAAACCCGGCAGGACTTAATTCCATAACGACACGTAGTGGTAAGGAAACCCAAGATCCACCTCACCCAAACCACTCCAAGCTTGGTAGTGATCCCAAGCCTAGGACGGTAATCCAGGACGTTCCTACCCCTGTCCCAGATCCAAGACCTGGACCTATCCTAGAAGAACCAACCAAGATTCTGTTTCCCGAGGCCTTGACCAAGGTAAAGAAGACTACCAAGCCCGTGGCACCTGAGGAGGACCTGGTCAAGCTCTTTGAGCAGGTCCACATAAACATCCCCTTGATGGATGCAATCTGCCACGTACTGGCTTACGCACGATTTTTAAAGAATGTGTGTACACCCCAGCGTAAGCCACGAACCAAGAGTGGGAGTCCAATTGTTCTGTCAGAGCAAGCCAGCTCTGTGATCCTAAGAAGACTCCCACCCAAGGCTAAAGATCCTGGTACTCCCCTAATTTCCTGCAAGATAGGTGATACCCAATTTGATAGAGCCTTGCTAGACTTAGGTGCTTCCATAAATCTGATACCCACATCCTTACTTAACCATCTAGAAGAATCTGAGCTAAAACCCACTGAGGTGACATTACAATTAGCAGATCGATCTATAAAGTCACCAAAAGGGATTCTCGAGGATGTTATTGTGAGGGTACGGGATTTCTACTTTCCTGTAGACTTCATAGTCTTAGACATGGACGTACCTGAGAACCCTAGGGATACACCAATCATTTTAGGGAGACCTTTCTTGGCTACTTCTAGAGCCAACATTAGTTGTGAGGAGGGCCAAATAGAGCTCAAATTTGGGAATCAAACCCTGAAAATTGATATATTCAAGGCCCAACAAGGAATCAATTGCGGTGTCATCGAACAGATTTGTGACATTAGGGCTTTGGTTGATGAAACACACTTCCAGAATGACCTGATTATACCTCATCAACCGCAGAAAGATCTTGACCTGCAAACAGAGGAGTCGAATCCAGATTTGGACAACCCAGTAACTCCTACCCTTGAACCTCACATCTATGCTGAACCACCCGCCGCTACTGATAACCCCATCCTCGAGCTGAAGCCCCTTCTTGCTCACTTGAAATACATCTTTTTGGGTTCTATCAGACCCTTCCTGTGATCATCAATTCCAACCTCAATCCCGAATAGGAATCCCGTTTGATTGCTGTCCTCCAGCAACATCGCAGAGCCATCAGGTGGACTCTCGATGATCTGACTGGAATAAGTCCCTCTTATTGTACTCATCATATCTATTCAGAAGAGGGCGCACGACCTTCTCGTGAAATGCAGAGACGTTTGAACCCTAATCTGCAGGAGGTCGTGAAAAAGGAGATCATCAAGTGGTTAGATGCCGGAATCATCTACCTGATCTTCAATAGTCGTTGGGTGAGCCCAATTCAGGTTGTGCCTAAGAAGGCAGGACTCACCACTATAACGACTGAGACTGGAGAAGTCATTCCTACTCGATTAGCCAATGCATGGAGAGTCTGTATAGATTACCGCCGACTCAATCCCTCCACGAAGAAGGACCATTTCCCACTACCTTTCATTGATCAAATTCTCGAGAAACTAGCGGGAAATAGGTTCTTCTGCTTTCTTGATGGGTACTCCGGTTACAACCAGGTGGCAATCCATCCTGAGGACCAAGAAAAGACCACGTTCACCTGCCCCTTCGAAACATACGCTTTCCGAAGGATGCCTTTCGGTCTTTGCAATGCACCCGCTACTTTTCAGCGGTGCATGCTTGCCATATTCTCAGATATGGTAGGTGACTATCTAGAAGTCTTCATGGATGACTTTTCAGTTTTTGGAGCATCATTTGACGATTGCCTCCAACACTTGGTCCAGATACTCAGGCAATGCATCGATGTGAATTTGGTTCTTTCCTGGGAAAAGAGCCATTTCATGGTGCCTGAGGGAATTGTCCTGGGACACTTAATTTTGGAAAAAGGCATCCAAGTGGATCGAGCTAAGGTTGATATGATCTCTTGCCTTCCTATGCCTAGCTCGATCAGGGACATCCGTTCCTTTCTGGGGCAAGTCAGTTTTTACCGTCACTTCAGTCCGGATTTCTTTAAAATCGCGTGCCCCTTGACTTCTCTTCTCTCTAAGGATGTACCCTTTGAAATCTCCAAGGAATGCACACTAGCCTTTGAAAACCTTCATGACCGAGTCACCCAAGCACCTATCCTACAATCCCCTGACTGGTCTCAACCCTTTGAGATCATGTGCGATGCGTCTGATTTCGCTGTAGGAGCTATCCTAGGGCAGAAAGTTGATGGGAAACCCGTGGTCATCTACTACGCTAGCAAGACACTCGACGAGGCTCAGCGTAACTATACGGTTACAGAGAAAGAGCTGCTAGCCGTAGTATTTGCCCTTGAAAAGTTCCAATCATATCTCCTGGGATCCCATGTCATCATCTATTCGGATCACACGGCTGTAAGGCATCTCCTTGCCAAGAAGGACGCGAAGCCCAGACTAATTCGTTGGATCTTGCTATTGCAAGAATTCGATCTTGAAATTCACAACAAGGCGGGAAGGCAGAATGTGGTAGCCGACCATCTATCCCGTCTTCCTTCTGAGATTATCAACTCTTCCGGACCCATCACAGAACATTTTCCTGATGAGCACCTACTGACTATCGGTACTAGACTTCCATGGTTTGCTGATATAGTAAACTACTTGGCATCTCATCAGATCCCATCTGATTGGATGAAGGCGAAGAAAGACAAATTGTGTTCTGATGCCAAGTATTACATCTGGGAAGACCCGTACCTTTTTTGCATAGGTGCTGATCAAGTCATCCGGAGATGTGTCCCGGAAGAGGAAATCAACAATATCCTCTCTTTCTGCCATGACCAGGCATGCGGTGGCCATTTCTCTGGGCATAAAATTGCATCAAAAGTCCTCCAGTGTGGTTTTTACTGGCCCACACTGTTCAAAGACGCATACAGTCACTGCAAGGCATGCAGTCGTTGCCAGACTTTAGGCAACATGAGCCATCGCGACATGATGCCTTTGTAGCCAATTCTCGTATGCGAGATCTTTGATGTTTGGAGGATTGATTTTATGGGCCCCTTTCCTGCTTCGGATGGTTTCAAATACATTCTGCTTGCTGTGGACTACGTGTCCAAATGGATCGAAGCCATACCGACCCGAACCTGTGATCACAAAATCGTTCTCAAATTCATTCATCAAAACATTTTCTCAAGGTTTGGGATTCCTCGTGCTATAATCTCTGATGGGGGGACCCATTTCACAAATGCTCAGTTTAGGTCACTGATGACCAAATACGGGGTGTCTCACCGAATCTCTACTCCTTATCACCCCCAAAATAATGGTCTAGCTGAGCTGTCAAATCGGGAGGTCAAGAAAATCCTGCAAGTCACTGTTCGGCCTGATAGGAAGGACTGGTCGTCCTGACTTCCGAAAGCATTGTGGGCCTATAGGACCGCTCACAAAACCCAATTAGGCATGTCTCCCTTTAGACTGGTGTACAGGAAGGCGTGTCACCTTCCCGTAGAACTGGAGCATAAAGCCTATTGGGTAGTACGGAACTGGAATCTAGATCTTTCGAAGGCTGGAACCCACAGAAAACTTCAAATCAGCGAGATCGATGAATTACGCCTAGACACGTATGAGAACTCGCGAATCTACAATGAGCAGGTTAAAGCCTTCCATGACAAGCATATCTCGAGAAAGATCTTTCCTCCTGGTCAGAAGGTCCTACTCTTTGATGCCCGACTCAAACTTTTCCTGGGAAAGTTGCGATCCAAGTGGGTCGGACCATATTTAGTCTGACATGTTTTTGGAAATGGTGCCATTGAAATCAGTCCTCTTAGCCACGATTCCGAACCTTTCATCGTGAACGGTCAAAGACTCAAGCCGTTCATTGATGTGACTTCTACTGATTTGGCTGAATCATCTTATATCCTCAATTCCCCTTGAGCTTATTGCGCCCAGCCGATGGCGTAAAACTCAGCACTTAACGGGAGGCAGCCCGTCATTTACTTGAAAATCTAAAACCTTTTTCACGCCTTTATGCACTTAAGGTTCGCCCTTATAGACAGCTGACTCCACCTCAGATGTTTCCATCTGAGATTAGAAATCGTCCGCAAAATTCATCCTGACCCATTCACTCACCAAAGCATCTATCTTGAGGAATGAACTAAGTAAATAAAAACCCCCTAAGTCACAATGAGGACATTGCAAACCTTAGGCATGGGGGGGCATAAAAGTGCAAAACTTGTAAGAAAAGGTTTTAAACAAAAAAATTCACATATGCCAAAAACACCATAAAAATTAAAATTAAAAAAAAAAAGAGGAGAAAGGAAATGTTATGGGAGAAGGAAAAGAAATAAAATGAAAAAGGAGCACAAAAATATAAGAAAAAGTGATAGTCATTAGTAAGAAATTAAGGAAATGACCTAAGTTCTAGACCTCATTCAGGAAAAGAAATGAAAAGTGCAGGGTGAGATTAGTAAAAATGCAAACTTTAGGCATTCTTGGATAGACTCTTAGTTCCCATTAAGATCTAGACATTCCTCAAGAGGTTGAGGAAAATGAAAAGCTGAAGTATTAGGTCTAAGGCTTAGGGAGTATTTGACCTCATTAACTAACTTTTGGTCTACGGGACTCAGTAACCTAAGCACCCTAACCTCACACACAGCCTGGTTCAGTAAGCGTAAAAATCAAAAATCACGCAGAAGCATCAAAAAATTCTGAAAAATACACCTAGAGTAGGAGCGACCGATCAACACAAGTTGATTTGGACGAGTTCCCAGTGCGGAGAGGCGGGAAATCCCCTCGAAGATGCGTAACAAAATATCATCTCCGCGGTGCTTGTCTCTTAGGATATTTACATATCCTATTGGGGGCATGTAAGCACTCTACTAGTTCAGATTCCATGGATGGCATTATCATGAAGTGTCAATTGCCAGGGTCTGGATTCGGCCACGGAACACCATGGATGGGATTATCTCGAAATCTCAATAGCCAGGGTTCCCGGGGTTGCCATGGGCGGTGCTATCTCGAAGCATCGATTGCCAGGAACCCTTGAGGATTGATGATGGGAGCAAGGAATCCGATACAAACCGTGTTGAAAAGCCAATCCTAAGCTAGAACTAAAAAGAAAAAGAGAGAGAAAACTCTCCAAATAGAAAAATTTTCTATCTCTCTCTCTCTTACAAAATGCACTGCGAACTGAACCAGGGCTAAAATCATTTCAAGCATGGGTGCTTTAACCACAAAGTCCAATAGAACTTAGGTTAGTTCTTGTGGGCCTTAAAAACCTTTGCCAAAGACTGAGGCTGAAGCTAGACAGATCTGGATCTTGATTGGTACTAGAGTACCTTTTAGGCCTATGGTCAGCATTCTAACCTAATCTAAGTTCAAATGAAAAAGCACTTATCTGAAGTTATTAAAAACATCATGGTCTAGAACAAAGGTCAAAACCTTAAGTTTTTGCTAAGGGACTAGCAAAAGCTAGGCATGGGGGTATGATGAGAACCTCATCATGAACCCTAACTAGCACAATCTAATCTAGATATGCGAGAAAAAATCTCCTACATAACTTATAGAAAGGCTTGACTCAGAGAATTCTGAGTTTGTGAAGAAAACAGGTCATAAGGGGTAAAAATACAATTTCACCAACACAATCAGTAAACAGGGTAACTCAGGATCCAAACATAGGTCAAACTAACCTAATAAGAAGGAAAGTGGGATGATTTGATCCAACAAGGGCTACAGCAACTCCCAGGGAATTAAATGACATCCTATAACCTTAAAACAAACCCACTTCAATTCACGAGGTTTGAGGCAAATTATAAATCAACTAAACCCTCTAACATTCATATAAAAATAATCTCTAGGGTTTAGAACCTTCAATTTGGCCTTGGGAACCCATTTTGACCTACATTGAGAACCATGCCCAATTAATGATTTAATTTGGGTTTTTACATAAATTTACTTATCAAACAAGGTCTGATCTAGAAATAAAATTCTCCATTAGAATCCTTAGGTCCTATTTAGTCATGCATAAAAACTTGAACCTAAGAAGAGACCTTCTTGACCGACTTTACATTTTGGTCCTCATCTATTACTTTTTGACCCTCAACTTTCGAAAACATCACATTTTGGTCCCTAGGTTCTTCGTCGTTCTTTGCACTTAGGTCCTCCCTGCAAAACTTTGAGCAGTGCCATGCTCCGGCGACTTTGCGTGGAGCATGGCGCCGCGCAGGGTGAGGGAGGCCCTCTGCCCATTGAACCGGGTGTTCCTTGTGACGTCTGCTGTCGCAGGGACACCTCCATGACCTCTGCCATTGCCCACACCTTCTGTGAGAATGCGCGGAAGGAATGGGTTACTGCTCCGGCCATCCTCCGGCGAGGGAGGCACGTCGCCTCCCTGCGCCCACCCCTCCACCTTCGCCTTTATAAACACCGCCGTTGCCAGCAGAAGAGGATAAGCTATCTCTGACGGAGAATACCCCCCCACTTCCTCCTCTCCAGCTCCGACAGACGGCCTGCAGCTTCCGGCGACCAACTCCTCCTCCTCCTCGTCGCTCTGTTGCCTTACCTGCAGCAGGGTTCCCCTAACCCTTTCGTCTGTGTCGCGCTGCACCCGTCGACACCCTCCGCCTGCCTCCTCATCGCCGTTCTCCCTTTCCAGGGCCTCTTCTTCCTCAGCTCCGGCAGGCATGAGCCGGCGGCTCTGCCCTTCCCCCTTCGTCCAGAACTTAGGTAAAAGCAACTTCTCCTCCTCTAAATTTCCCCTCTGTCAATTTGTATTTTTGCGCCTCCACACACAACTTCCACCTCCACCTGCTCCGTCTCTGACCACCCTCTCCAGCTAGCCCATTCCACCTCCGCAAACCTCTTCACTCCTCGCCGACCACCTCAGAAGATTCCCCTCACTCCACTCCACAGATTCCCCCTTTTCATTCCCTTCCACACACCACCTAAAGACCCCCCGAACAGACCCATTTTCCCGACCACAGTCCGACCTAGGGCTGCCACCGTACACCTCTTCACGCCTCACCACCACCCACATGGGCTTCTCCGCACTCCGGCGAAGCTCCCTGCGTCTTCTGACTAGGCCGAGAGGCCGTATTGCTGTGTTCAGGTCACGCCCCCTTCGGCGCCATTGCTGCGCAGGTGAAGCTCCTTCACCTACAGCTGCAGCTTCAGCCTCGCCCAGGCGCTGGTCCCAAGTCGCGCGGAGTGCCTCCGCGAAGACTCCAAGGTTTGTAGTTGAGGCAAACCCCTCGCGAGCTGCTGCAATTAGCTGCGAAATCCTTGCCTACGGGTGCCTGTCTGGGTGGTGGGACTTTAGTCCCACCTCGAAAGTGCGCGGCTCAGCGCCCGCGCATAAATTGAAAAAGTGTTCGAGGCTATTCGCCTTCGAACACAGGGGTCAGGTCCCTTACGCACGAGCGCCCCACGCGCTTGCCCTCACCTGCGCTCACGCTCCACGGGTCTGGGCCGGATCCGGATACCCGACACTACGCACACCTCGCCCGCCACCGCACGTCGGTGGGCCTGGTCCCGGGCGCGACACCCGTACCCGAATACCCGCCTTTGGGAGAGCGATCCTATGAGAGAAATCTGAGAAAGAGAGAGACGTGGGGGAGGGTAGGGGTAGGTTTTGCTCTGACCAGCTGTGTGAGTGTGCAGGCAGAGAAGAAGAAGAAGGAAGAAGGTGGCCGAAGCCTTGGCCGCTCAGGGCAAGGAAGAAGAAGGACTGCGAGAAGAAGGAAAAAGATAGAGAAAGAAGAAGACCACAGGAGAAAGAAGGAAAAAGAAAGAGGAAGAAGAAGAAGAAGCACAAGGGAAGCACTGTAGCATATGCCACTTAAGCCATCTGATTGAGAAATCAGACAATGGAAAAAGTTCTGCAGGCAAAGAAGAAGAAGAGAAGAGAAGGTGCTGCAGCTGAAAGCAAAGAAAAGAAGGAAGAAAAGAAAAAAAAAAGATAAAGAAGAAGAATTGAAGAAGATCAAGCAAAAAGACGAGAAGAGAAAGAAGAAGAAAAAAAAAAACAAGAGAGAAAGAAGAGAAGAAAAAGCCAAGAAACCAATCTGCCTCTCTCTCTCTCTCTCTTATTTTTGTAATAAACTCATTGTACTTCTAGAATTCTAGTAGCTCCTTGAGTTCGACCTCGGGAAAAATATTTTCGAGTAAAATTGTAATAGTGGCAATGACTATCTATACTACAACGACATTTCTATAAAAAAAAAAAAGACCTACCCACGGTCGGTCACATAAGTCGGCCACTATTTCAAGCATTCCTCTACAAGGATTTTGTAAGACAAGGTTTTCTTCTCGCAAATGCAATAGCCTTTTTCTGATTTCTTCTTTGTCCTAGTCTAGTGATTGCTTTCTTTTATTTATTTCTAGTGCACCCACTCTTTCTCTATAATTACCCTAGGCGCACTTGCTTAAGGTGAGTTTAGAAAGGAAGTTTTGATTCTTGTCACTTAGGCGTAGTTTCTATTTCATTATCCCAATTACTTCTTGAAAACCCTAAAAAAATTACACAGCCAAAAATACAAAAAAATAGAGATTTGAGAGAGCGAGAGATAGAGAGTTGATTTATTAAGTAAAGCTCCTCCTTGGATGACCCTACATACTCCCACTATCTAGGAATATAAATTTAAAAGTTGGTCGATTTTACACGTTGCAACAACACTAATTTACCTTGATTATAAAACAACGTATTTTCGTATCACTTTTTGGTGTTGTTGCTGGGGAGGCAACTTAGTTTTTATTTATCTTTCTCTTGCTTAGTTAGGCCATCACTACTTTTGTTTTGGTTTTGATTCAGGTGTGAATCTGGAGCAAGAGTGAGATTTGGATTCACTTTGAGCGGAAGATTCAAGTTGTCTTTTCTTCCCGCGAATTCTAGGTAAGTACCTAAGCCAAAACCCATCAAAAATCCCAAGAAAATCTCCAAAGAAAGAACTTGAAAATATCAAAACATATAAAAACAAGAAAAATAAAGGTTGGTGGACCTTTAAAATTGGCTTGATTGCTTGTATTCTTCAATTCTCCACTACCTTCTTATCGGTGTTGAATTTTTTAAAATCTAGACTTCTATCTTCATTTTCAAAAATCAAGTTTGGGCACAAAGAGGCTTCCTAAAATCTTCACACTCTGCCCAAGGAAGGCCCTTGAGTTAGGAACTTAACCTCAGAATTTCAGAAGATTTGGATAAATAGAAAAAATTGAAAAATTCATGGACTAAACAAGGGTCACATGCTAATTCCTTACTATTTTATTACTGCTTGTGAATTTTCCAAATTTTTCTACTTTTTAGATTTGGAAAAAAGTTTTATTTTTGGATTTCTTGAGAAAATCTCTATAACATAGAAACTTTTCAAAAATTTCAGAGATTGCTTAAGGTTTCTACTAAATCAATTTTTGAATCTATCATTTTTGATTTTTGACAAAAATATAGAAAAACTTCAAAAAAAAATCAAACAACTTTAAAAAATCTTTAAAAAATTATTTTTGGAATCCTTGTTTGATTTCCTTTTAGGTGGTGGTGCTGTTTGTTTTGTTTGGGGCACCACCTAAAAGGATTTTTAAAAAGAGATTCATTTTAGGAGTTGCCTACATAGGTTTTCTACTTTTGGGTTTCATTCTCTCTTAGTCACACAATCATTTTAAAGGAATTAGATTTCACCAACTCCAAACTTGATTGCCTTATTGTGTGAAGCACTTTTAAACTTGTTTGAATACATTGGAAGAGAGAATCCTAAAATCTACATCATCTATATCAAACCCTAAAAATCATTCACCGTAATTTTTGTTTCCACACTCCTTGTTTTTGGCTCGGCATCACATTCCCACCCAAATTTGCACACAAAAAAAAGAATAATCGAGCATTACCCTAATCAACGCCCTTCATTTCCTGTGCACTTCTAAGATTCCTAAGCCTAACTAAAATTTGTAGTCACTTGACCATTAAGGACTTCATTCAATTGTAGGCTTGATATCTGAATTTTATGATTTCTCTAATTAATCCTAACTCCCTTAATCAAACCTAGTTAAACTAAGAGGAAAGTCAAACAACGAGTATAGGTTTATACAAGCCTCTGATGATTTTCCCAAGACATGCTTATGGCCAAGCCACCTCTTCTAGTCGAGCCAGATTAATTTTGGGAGGAAGGATTAGGTATTGATTTCTTGATATTCTGATTTCCAAGTCTTAGGTTTTTCTTAACAAGTCAACCTTAAACTAGGCTTAGAATTTTGATTGCTTGAATTGCACACTCTTCTCTCTTCTCTTCATTTCTCTCCTCCTCCCATTCTTCTTATACACATGGGCGTCGGTGCCATTTCCACACTTGGAGGGACCATTTGATTCCGTCCCCAACATAACAAGACCGTCTTCTTATTTGCATAATTCTAAAAAAATGGCAAATATGCTAAACAAGTCCAGAAATGCCTCCACTTCCACTTCCACACCACCTAACCCTAACCCTCCAGAATCTAACTTCCCCCACCACCATAGCCTTATCTTCCTGTCACTAAGTTGGGATTAGGACATTCACAATACCTTGAGCAGCCTGAGTGAAACCCGCCCAATCCCCTTCTCCTGATGGTTGATTAACTAGCTCAACTTCAGGCAAATAAGCAAGAGCTGGCTAGGACTGTAATGAACCTGGCCAACGAAGCACCACCCCTCAAGGAAATGATGCGTAACTTCCACTCAACTCAGTAATTATGTTAATTTCACTTAATTAAGAGTAGAAAAAGTCACTTAGGTTAACTCGAAATTATGTCGGTTGTGTAGTATAGGGTTGAATTAACCTAACATTTTAGAAATTTTTACTAGTTGAGTCCAGGTCGTTCACTGGGAGGTATGATTTTTTCTAAATTCACCAATTTTCTTTTATTTTCCTTTCAAGTTTAGGAGGTATAACTAAGTTGATTTTAAGAGCATGAATTTCGCCAAAATATTAATTAAAATGAAGTAATATGCAAAATCCCATAAGAGAACATATTTACTCAAAATGATCTACTTTATTAACAAGTAAACATGTTAGTTTTCCAATTTTATTTTAAAAGAAATTAAGGCAATAGGAGTTCTTTTATTAAAACATGCCTTATTACAATTAAGAACAAAAAGTAATTAAAATGATGCAAGAAAAATAATATCCTTTCTTTACTTCTTTAGCCTCTCTCTTCTCTCTTTCTTTCTCTTCTTTTCCTTTTATTCTCTATCTCGAGCTCTCTTTCTTTCCTCTCCTGTTCTGTTCCTGCCTTCTTCTTCTCTTCCCTTAGTCTTCTTCTTAGTCCTCTTAGTAGTGCCTGGTCTCATCCTTTCTTTCCTTAGCCATCAGACTTAACCTTAACCTTCAGCAATTAGACATTAGCTCCTCTATCCTTTGGACCATTAGTTGAATCGGCTTTTTTTTAACTTTTTAACCAAAATTTATTTTTTTTGCAGCGAGGTCCTTTCGAGGATACACAGCACCCTGAGATCAGGGTGGTACCAGACCCTACTTGGTCCTCGCTCGATTTCATTTAGGTTCGATTTCGGTTTATTTCCATTTGATTCATAGTTTCGAGCCATTCCGACTCAACCCAGCCTCCCAGGCCTCACCCTCCCAGGGCACACTCACTCACGCCCACTCGGGCGCACACCCGCAGGCACACATGCCTGCACACACACATACACATGCTCAGATAGGTTCAGAATGCTCAGATCGGTAACCAGTGTGTCGAGCATTGACAACTGAACGGCCTATGGAACAAATCACTTTTGTTCCCATGCGCATGCTCGTGAACTAACAATGTGGGACTATCTTAACTCCTTTCAGACCCAACTTTAACCAATCAAATCTCCCAGCTTAGAGCTCTGTTTCAAGTGATTTAAAGTTTGTTGGGAAGCTCTAAGGTTACTCTATAGGATTGCAGGGTCAATTTAAAGTTTAGAGGATGTTCTCTTCTTCAATTTGAAAGGTAAAATAAGGGGTTCCTACGGGTTTTTAATGCCTGGAATTGGTTTTTATGTCTACAGAGTCCTCAGATGGACTTTTCTCCCTTATTTAAAGGTTTGTACAGGTTATACAAATTATTTCGCATCTACAGAAGTGAGATTAAAACTCTCAAGACCTTCAGGACCAGCAGAGAAGCTCAAAGCTTCTCTAAAAGCTTCAGAGTTTGAAATTTACAACTTAAAATAGTTAGACAGACACAAAGGATCATTACTAATCGATTTAAACAAATTCTAAGGGTTGTAATAGACTTATCTGGGCAGGATTCAAGTTCATATCTCATCAAAATGCTTCTGCTGTTAGTTTAGGTTCGAAAATAACCCAAATTGACAGAGTTCAAATTTTCACTAAATTATTCACCTGAGCTTAAATCATTCTAAAACCATCCAACAAGATCCCAGAAACAATTTAATCTCATCAATTCCTCAGATTGAACTCAGAACTCCATAATCAAACTCAATTTGACTATCAAGGCACAAAAATTTGACTTTATGTTCAAAGCCTTCTCTCAAGAAATCAAAGCCTCGAATAGGATCTTCTTAACCTCAGAAACTCATTCAGATTCTCAGATAGGTGCTTTGACCAAGATTTCTAGGGTTTCAGGTTCGCCGCCTAAGCTTCAAAATGACTTTGTTCGTTAGAGAGATTGAGAGGTTATTACAGTATTCTAAGGGTTTAAACAGCTTCAGTGCATTGCACTGAAGCCTCTAGATACCTTAAATGCTCCTTAAACCTAATTAATAGACTTCTCCAACTCTGTTGGAGTTGGAGAAGATGAAGATCTATCTATATCTCTAGTGGCTAAATCCTCAATTAAACATCTGCAAATTAATCAGTGATAGTTAAATCATTGATCTGGAGCTTCTCAACAAATTCTAGAGGCTGAAGCTCAAGAATGGCTTGCTGGAGCTCCGGTGAGTCTAGAAAATATGTAAACTATGTACAGCTTATGAAATTATGCCATTTTCAATTTGAAAAGGATCCTGAGGTTGCAAGGAACCTCAGAATCACATTTAATTCCTCATTATCTCTTTAAATGTAAGATTTGACAGTGAATTTATTTTGAATGAAAATTGAGTTGGTTGAGGCATGGGACTTGATCTCCCACTCAATTGAGTAGTTGAGACAAGTCAACAGATGTTTATATTCATAAATATATATTTAATTTAGGATTTGAACTGCTCCTGAGCCGCCATTGACAGCAAGCTTAGGAACTTAATTAAGATTGGGCGTTTAATTTATATGTGGTAATTCTATATATTATAGTGTCGATTAGGGTCCATAAGTGATGGATAAATGATGATAGACCCAGTGGAGGTGGAATTAGCTCGACTACTGTCACCATGGACAGTGGCAGTAGTAGGTGGAGGTGGAATATGAATTAGGCGATTAGGTGATCAATTAAGTGTTTAAGTGGATTAGAAATGATCATGAAAGATAAAGGAAGGTGGAAAGTGAGTTAAAAAGACAAGATTAAGGCTCTGGCAAGCTCAAGGAGTTCGCCGGAGTCAGAGAAGATGAACACTGAAATTCAAAAATTACTCTAATCTAACTACCTAAACTAACTAACTAAGCTAACCTACTCCTACTCGTACTCCTACTCCTAATCTACTGTTACCTAGACGAAGGGGTCAATAGGGTTCCGTTGAAGGTTCATAGCGGACGACGAAATCAGAGGGTGAAAGAAAGATCTCCGACGGGCAGATTTGAGGTGGAGTGGAGGACTCCTTAGGTCAGCGCATGTGTCAGAGACACGATAGACCATGGCGGATCTCCTTGGCTGATCAGAATGAATGGAGGAAGTCGGAAAGTGAGATGGAAAGTCACTGGAGTTTTGGATGAATAGCCTATTGAAGTTAGCTATAGTGTTAGAAGAGGGAAGGGAGCCAACTTGAGTAAAATCTGAGGGGTGAGGGGGTATCTATAGTAGTTGGCGACGAAGAGAATGGCGGGGTCTAGCCGAAGAAGGAGCTTGAGGAGCTTAACCTCCGACATCGTCTTTGACGATGGTGAGGTTATCTCCCACTGAAAAATAGGATTTCCGATTAATCTACACCAGTGGATGAAGAGGAGGTGGTGAGCGCAAGTTGCAAGAGCTTGGACAAAGGCTGATGTTGGCAGGACGGTGATCATGCGATGGTGTGACTCTCCGTCGCTAGCCGTCTATTTGGCTAACGAAGAAGAAGAAGAAGAAGGAAAAGGGACTTAAATGTAATAAAAATTAAGGACCTATGTGAGAAATAAGGACCTGATTGCAATGAATTTAAAGACCAAAATGTAAACCCAAGTTTTGAAGGTTTATTTTAACTTAGATCTTTTTCAACTTTTTATATATGTCAGTAAATAAGGTAAATATTATGTTTTCACCTTGAATTTACATTTTTGACCTTTTTAGGTTAATTTATTAGATTAAGTAAAATTACTTAAGTTATTATATACTTAGGTTTACATTAAGTTTAAGTTACTTAACTTTTAATTAAGGGAATGATTAATAGGATTTCGAGCCCAATTATTAATTAAATTGTTAATAATGTTAATTGAATGATAAAATGTCATTTTTAACTTATGTTAAGGTCCTTTACTAAATATCCCTTATTCTATAATTAACCCTTATATGTTCATAACCTTAGCTAATTAACTAGGAAGATTGGTTAATTAGGGGTAATTAGAGATCATGATGAGTATCTCATCAGGAATCAACCATTCCTTTGAAGGATTTCTATGATCCTTCAAATTATTGTGGAAGACCCAAGGTGGTCATACCAGAATGGGATTTCGAAATCAAACCCGCTAATCTGAACCTTATTAACCATTTTCATGGCCTTTTGAGAGAGGATCATTTTAACCATCATGAGGAATTAACCATCCTCACTCAAACTACCCACTCCCATAATGTACAAGAAGATTTGTGGCACATGAGACTTTTTCCTCTCTCCCTTAAAGACAAGGCAACTTATTGGTTCAAGATAGTTGGTAGACCTATCACTACCTAGCCTCAAATGGAAAGTGCTTTCCATAAGAAATTTTTCCCGATTGGTTATACAAATGTGTTGGTCGTGCTAAGTCGGGGTTTAAAAAGTGTTGCATTGTAGTACAGCCGAAATAGTATTCTAAACAAATACAATTTTATTACTTGAATATATTCTGAGGTTGAACATAGATAGCAAATGGAATTCACACACTAAACTTAGCAATTAATGCAAATTGAACACATAATATTACTCAAAAACTAATTAGGAATGTAGAGCAAATGAGTATATGAAGAGTCAAAATAATAGTTACTCAAATTAACTAAAGAAGGAAATATAAATTCAGATGTTTGATTTTACAATCAGACGTCTTAAATGACTTGTGCTACAGTGCCCTTCTCCTTTTCTTCTTCTGATCTCTTTCTCTGATTTCTCTTTTCTTATTCTTCTTCACTTCTTCTTTGGCCCTTCTCTTCTTTTTCCTTTTTCTTCCTTTGCCTTTGCGAACCCTCTCTTCTTTCTCTTCTTTCTTTCCTTAGCTTTTTCTATCTTCTCCTTCCTTCTTCTCTTTCTCTACCTTCTACCTTTGGCCTTCTCTGAGGTCCTTCTCTTTCTCTTCTTCTCTTCTTCTGCCTGACCTCCTCTTCTTCCTCTGAATTGGCTAAGTGTTGGAGCCAATCTCTTCAGAGCAAAACCCCCCTAACCCCGCGTAGCTCTCCTCTCTCTTTCTCTCTTTCTATTTCAGTCTCGCTCTCCTAGATCCTTAGCCCATCGGGTAATCGGACCTAACGCAGGCCCGAGTCTAGGCTTACCAACATGTGTGGTAAGCGAGGAGTGAAGTCAAGTCAGGTAGTCGGGTGGGCCAAGTCGCGAGTTATGTCGCGGATGAGTCCGGTGAAAGGGAGGGAGGAGGACCTCACCCTCAGTGTTGGAGGCAAACAACCTCTTTCACTTTTTTCCCTTTATGTGGGTGCAGGCACCTTTCCATTTCCGAGGTGGGACTAAATGTCCCACCTGTCTTCCACACACCGCAGCAAGGAATGGCCTTCGTAATTGCAGCAGCCGCAGAGTCTTTTGACACCAATTGAAGGCCTGGAACCATGAGCGAGGTGATTCCGCACAACCTGGGACTGAAGCCTGGGTGTAGCTTCAAGCTTGCTTCAAGCTCAACAACAATGGCGGACCATGTTCGGATACCTGAAATCAAGAACAAGGGCCTTATGGATGCATCAGAACATTCAGTAGTTTCGTCGTGGCACGGCGAATGTAATGGTGGCTGTGGTGTGGAGCGAAGGTGGCTGTGGTGGCCGGACAGTGACGGTTTTGGCCGGTGAAAGTGGGTCTGTTCGGCGAGGCATTTGGGTGGTCGATGGAGTGATTGGATTGAGGGAAAATGATTAGGGAGTTGCGGTGGAGGTTGTAGGGTGGTTGGCGAGGTGGATGGAGGTGCGTAGCGATGGGAGCACCTCGCCGGATGTATCGCCGAAGATGGAGGAGGTGATGATGGTCAGTGGCGTCAGTGGTTGATTTTGGGAAATAGAGAGAGGGAAAGAAAGTGTGGGAAAGAGGGAACTTAAGAAACCTAATCTAAGGACAAAGGGGAAGGAATCGCATGCCAATATGGTTGCCAGACGTGGGGAAGACGAAGTCTTCGTAGGTGAGGCGACGCCAAAGATCGGGTAGGGATGATGTCAGCTGGAATTGCACGATGCAGAGGATGATGAGGAAGATAACCTTGTCACTGGTATTGTGGTTGGGTGATGAGAGAGTGAGGAAAAGACCGCCGGAGCTTGCGGAGGGTTGCGGCCAAAGGGGAGAGAGGAATGGAGGGGGAACCGACCCAATTTCAAGCTGGGAGAATGCGGGAGGATCTGGGGCCTCTTAAATAGGTCATTGGAGAGGGTTTTGTGCTTAGAAGGCAAGCTTCTAAGTAAGGAAAACTCACCGGAGATGGAAGCTCTCAAGAGACCCAAATCTCTCATGCATTCGCATGAGAGATTGGGAAAGAATTAGGGCTTATGGACGAGTACATATTGGAGGGAATTTCTCAGAGAATCTCCCTTCTAATTTTGATAGAGATTCTCCAAGCAATCAAGGAGAACCCTCCTTTCAAAGGTTGCTGGAGTAGGATTCCTCCACGATAATGGTGGAGGGACCTACTTGTGAAGATGAAGAAGAAGCTAGGGGGTTAAATGCAAGGGTTTTTGAAAGTTAGGGGTAGAAATGTAATCAGATAGGACCTTTTTGCAAACTAGGTCAAGATGAATTTTTCGTAGGTCCAAATTTTGGTACAAACCTAATTTGGACCCAAGGAATCCAATGGTGAAGTTGGATTTTAAATTTGACCACGTTTGATTGGTAAATTTATGCAAAAACCTAATTTAAGGCAAATATCTGTCTGAGACCCCATTTTCGGTCAAGATGGGTTCTAATGGCCAAATTGAAGGTACTAAACCCTAGATAATATTTTTCTATAATTTTTGGAGGGTTTAAGTGAATTTTATCCTGACCATAACCTTGGTTAATTAAGTGGGTCTATTTTTAGGGTTTCAAAAGTCATTTAATTCACAGAATACACACAAATCCTTTTTTTGTCTAATCCAACCCACTTGTTATCTTATTAAGACCATTTGACCTTTGTTTATCCCTTTAGATAACCAGTGGTCATACTACATTGGTAAAATTACAGTTTTACCCCTTGTTTCTTGTGTATCTCTCAGAAAGATTATGTAGTGAATTATGACCTTCAGTTGGTTTTGTAGGAGCATTTATTCTCTTCATTGGGTCAAAATGAGTTAGTTAGGGCTCATGATGGTGTTTCCATCATACCACCATGCCTAGCTTTTGCTAGTCCCTTAGCAAATTTTAAGGTTTTAACTTTGATTCTAGACCATGAAACCTTTTGATTCTCAAAAACTGTGATGTGTACTTTCTTTTATAGATTAGGTTAGAATGTTGATATTAGGCTTAGAGGTACTCAAGTACCAACCAAGATCCGAACCTGACCAGCTCTAGCCTCAGTCTGCTGCGAAGGATTTTAAGGCCCACAAGAACTATCTGAGGGTTCGTTGAACTCCACGATAAAAGCACTCGTCCTTGTAACATGTTTTAGCATCAGTTTAGTTTGCAGTGCATTTTTGTAAGAGAGAGACAGAGGAATTTTCTTTATTTTTGGAGAGTTTTCTCGCTCTTTTCTTTTTATTTCTAGCTTCGAATTAGCTTTACAACACGGTCTGTATCAAATTCCTAGTCCTCATCATCAATCCTCGAAGGGTCCCTGGCAATTGATGCTTCGAGATAGTACCACCCATGGCAATCCCTAGAATCCTGGCTTTCGAGATTTTGAGATAATCCCACCCATGGTGTTCTGTAGCTAAATCTAGACCCTGGCGATCGACATTTCGAGATAATGCCGCCCATGACATCTGAATCAACACAGGGTGCTTACATGCCCCCAGTAGGATATGTACAAGCACCAAGGAGACTATATGTTGTTACACATCTTTGAGGGGAATTTCCCGCCTCTCCACGCCGGGAACTCATCCAAATCAACTTGTGTTGATTAGTCACTCCTAATCTAGGTGACCTTTTTAGAATAATTTAAATGCATTTGCGTGATTTTGATACTTAAGCGCATTGAACCAGACTGTGTGTGGGTTGGGGTGCTTAGGTTACCGAGTCCCGCAAACCAAAGGTCAGTTAACGAGGCTGAATACTCCCTAAGCCTTAGACCTAATACTTAAGCTTCGCATTTTCCTCAACCTCTTGAGGACTATCCAAATCTTATAGTGTACTTGAATTTTTAAGCCTAGGATTATAGCCCAAAAGGCCTAAAATCAGCATTCCTACTAATCTCTTCTGTGTTTCATTAGCACTTTTTGCCTTTTAGTTTCTTTTGATATGGTCTAGAACTAAGTCAATTCCTTAATTTCTTACTAATGACTATTTCTTTTCTTTTCTTTTCCACTTGTGCTCCTTTTTTGACATTTTTAACTTTTCCCCTTTTTCTCCTCAAAACTGATGTGCCATCAAAATTTTCTCTCCTCTCATTTTTTTTTGTTCTTTTTCAAGAAATTTTTTTTGGTATTTTTGGAATATGTGATTTTTCTTGTGAGAACCCTTCCGAACTTTGATTTTTTGTATGTTTGCACTTTACCACCTCCCAATGCCTAAGTTTTGTAATGTCCTCATTATAAACGGAGGGTGTGAAATAGTTTTGGGTTCAGGGGTTTAGAACAAGATTATCGGGTGGGCGAACGGGTCGGGAATGATTGTTACGGACGATTTCAAGCTCTGGTATGGGTATCGGAGGTGGGATCGACTGTTCTAAAATCGAATTCAGGGTGTAATAGATGTGAAGTACAGAAGGATAACTAGAAGGATCTTGATTTTTAGAATGACGGGTGGACTCCCGTTAAGCGCTAAATTCAACACCTTCAGCCGAGCGAAAAATGGTATGGAGAAGGAGTGGTCAAATCAGATGAGTTTTGCAGAAAAAGCACTTTGATCAAGAGCCTAGTTGGTCCAACCAGGTGCTTGTTTAGATCAACAGGCTGATGATGTAGCCCAAACCCAATCAATCTGGTGGGTTGATAAATGTAGACCAAGAGATGTGGAACCCACCATATACTTTGGAACTCAAAAGGGTATGGAAGTGTATAGCTAGGGTTTGGCTGAGTTGAATCAACCTGATCAGAGTAGGGATCCTTAAATGAAAAAGAATCAGTGGAGGATGTAGGAACCCTACAAGAGTGATCATAGAAGGATGGGCCATGTTTTGTGGTCTGATCGATGTCCAAAACCTGATAAAGATGTGGAGGCAAATCATCTGCAATCGGCTCAGTAAGAGGGCAATCAGAATAGAAATTGAGTCCAGTTGTGGGTCAAGGTTGAAAATGGGTTTGAATAGGTTCTGTATATTTGGAGGAGGTGGCATCAATAAGATTTGTGTATGAGGGCTCTTTTAGTAAGGATTCAAAGGTGGGTTCATTTAGAGAGTCCTCATAGTATTCAGCAAACTCAAAGGTAAATGGCTGAAGAGTGTTTATAGGATGAAGAAAATCTTAGTCAAGAAAAGATTCAAATTCTGGGTTGTAGTCACTCTCGACACATTTTGGTTTTGATTCCTAAGGATCAAAAAGAAATGATTCCATCTCAATGGAACCTAAATTTAAATCAATGATCTTGGGATTAGGAACCTCAAAGTCAGAGTTGAAGAATGGATCATGTGAGTTGACGTCGTAGATTGGCTTGTAGTTGTCAAGAAACAATGGTTCTCCGAAATCATGGTAAGGTTCAAAATCATTAGAGAAATTGTAATAATCAAGTTCTGAATTTGATTCGAGATCAGAGGTTCCACCACAGAATAAATCACAAGATGTAGATTCAGCAACCTGACTTGGGTCTAGCCTATTTGTAAATTCCAAGCTTAAAAAGGTGTCCCTATGGGATCTGGGCTTAGGTTTTTGGCTTGTAGGGAAGACCCAATCAAAACCTCACTCTTCCAACTCGATTTCTGTATCGTAGATTGGCGTGACTTCTGAAAAATCAATCTATTTCTCTGAGGATGTTGGAAAGGTACATTCATCAAATAAAGGCCTAGAATCAGCATCCCAATTCAAACTTTGATTGTCGTTATACGGGGCCTTGTACTCATCCCAATAAGATTCAGATCCAGATTATAGGCTAAGAATGTGGGTTGAATTACTAGAATCTAGGTCAGAATTGCCTTCAGGGGTTACCTTATCAAAATAAGGGGTGGTATTTACACCCTTGAAAGGTTCTAATTAAATCTCATTGTTACAGGAGTCTAGGAATTCTATGCTTGGTGAACCAGGGTGTTGGCTTTTTAGGGCTGGCTCAAAATCGTGTTCTCCTGCAATTAGGACTTCCTAACCTATTTCAAGATCAGGCATATCATACTCCGTCTGGGTTGGGAATCCATAACAACCTTGTGTCTTAAACCCGGGATTTGGGAAATCATGTTGATCATCAATATTATTCCAAGATGTTTCATTAACTGTTGGGGGAATGTACGAGTATTTGTGATCAATAACTTGTTTCAACAATTTCATCATCTCTTCCCATTTTTCAAGATCATCTTGGTGTTTTTCCCAAAGTACAGAATGTGTCATGCATTGGAGATATTCAAAGTTATGCAATTTTTCTATCTCGAGTATCCTGTTATGAGAATATCCCGAGTTGATCCCTTTGTTGCTTCCGTTAATAATAATTGGGTACATTTTATGATGAAGGTTGTTGTTGTTGATACATCAACCTGAATGTCTTCACTTGGTTTTGTAATCAATGTCATAAAATTTAATGGCATCCTCAACCATTCTATCTCTCATGGATCTTTGTGATTCAGGTTTCTTTAATGGTTTTCCTAAGTAGCCAGGCTACATTTTTGAATCAAATGGTGGAATCAAGATGTAGAATCAAAATTAAAGTTTAGAATGAAGTGATTTGATCTGAAAGAGATTCCCAAGAAAATCTGTGTGTGTGCTCTAAATAGAAGAGATAAGGGACTGGATGTAATTTTGACCCAATCAAGGCTCCCAAAGATTTTTGGATGACTATAAAGGTTCGGGGCAGATGATACCTAGACCAAAAAGTCATCCACCTGAGAATTATTTGGGCAGCCAGGAAGGGAGAGTCCCGCAAAGACCCTACACGATAGAGCGCCTCCACGGGTTACAGGGTTTCCCCCACCCGACCTTCCTTGTCACTGAGGGTCCAGGTAGACAAGAATGGATAACTTGACCTCTTAAGTCTAGCAGTTTTATGTCCTAATTTGTGCCTTTATTTTCACTTAAATTAGCAGTTGATTTGACTTGTGACCTAATTTGGAGGTTGGTTGGCCTACAATGTAGACCAACTTTACCTGACTTGCCTTAAAGATGGCAGAATGAACTTCTAGGTCAAGACCTAGAAATCACTCTGATTTGACTCCCAGGTTATTAGGTCCAAGGATTTTAAGGTTCAAGTGAGTTTAGAGCCTGATTTTAGGATTTTTCTTGATTAAATCTCTTCAATCAAGGGCTTGGGTAGTACATAAATGTGGGTGGGTTTGTTTCTTTTTTTGTAGGCAAGTGTGACTAGCACTCCAAAACCCTAATGCAGAAACCCAAATTGGCTTTATTTCCACATCCACTTTGATCTTCAAAAATGTTCGCCTTGGACTTCAAAGAAGAAGTGCATAGTCCAAGAAGATTATAAATTCAACGTAATCCTTAATAGGCACAGGAAATTTTAGGGTAGGATCTCTAAACAAAATTGCTTCAACTTCAATGAGATTTAAAACAAAAAATTCGCAAATCAGGAAACTTGCCTTTTAAATGATAATTACTATGAAAAATAAGGCAGGTGATTCCTAATTGATTGTTTCCTTTTGTCTTCCCAAGATTAGGAGGTTGATTAGGGAAGAATAGAGAAGTTATCTGCCCTGGAGTGGTTGATTTGTGCGGAATATCTCCTCGTGAATGTTTATCATGCTGAATCGGGTTTTAAGAATATCGCGTTATAGTACAACCGAAAAAGCGTTCAAAACAAATACAATTTTATTACTTGAATTTTAAAGTCCAAGGTCGAACACAGGGAGCAAATTGGGGTTTAGAAATCAAGATCACAACTTTAGAATTTAAAAGAATATGCAATAATATCAATGTCACAGTTCAAAAAGATAGGAGTAAATGTAAGGAAAAAAATACTAAAGGAACCAATGTATGTAAATTGAACTCAAAATTGGATGTCTGATTTGTGAATCAGACGTCTTAAAATGATGATGCTATAGTGCTGGATCTTTCTTTCTTCTGCTTCTTCTCCTGTGCTTCTTTCTCTATCTCTGCCGCTTGCCTTTGACTTCAGTCTTTCTTCTTCTTTCTTTCTCTTCTTCTTTATGTTCCTTCTTCTCTATTCTCAGGCTTCTCCTTTCTTTCTTATGATTTTTACTTGGCTTCTTTCTTCTTCAGCTTTACTTGCCTTAGCCCTTACCTTCCTCTGCCTTCCTCTTCTTCTTTGGCTTTCTTCTTTCTTTCTCTCTTGTCGGCTGCCTTCCCTTTGTCTTTAGCTTCTTCTGCCTCTAGTTTCTTCCTTCCCTTCCTTTCTCTTCTGACTTTTTCTTTCTATGTTTCCTTGCCTTCTCCTTTTTCCTTAGCTTCTCTTCTTCTCCTCTTCGACCTGCAAAGCAAAACCTACCCCCTACCTGCGTGAACTCTCCTCTCATTTCTCTCTTGGGTTCCTCTCTCCTAGAGCTACGCTTCTCGAGTAATCAAGTCATGTACGCGCCCGGGACTAGGCCCACCGACGTGCGGTGGTGGGCGAGGTGTGTTAGTTGGGTCAGGTCAACTAGGTTCACGGGGCGTGGTTGCGAACGAGGGAGTCGAGTCGGGTGAGAGAGGGACCTCACCCCCTGAGTTGGAGGCGATAAGCCTCTGACAGGAAATCAACTTATGTGGGTGAAGCGCCTCAAAACTTTCCGAAGTGGGACTATCTTCCCACCCCCTTCGCACGCACCTGCAACAAAGAAACACTCTTCGAATGCAATAGTTGCTACGGCTCTTGGCTTCAATTGGATGCCTGGAGTTGTTCGCGAAGACTTTCCGTGCAGCCTGGGACACGAGCCTGGGGCTATCACAGCCTGGAGCTCGTTGCAAGCAAGCTTCAAGCCCTATGTCAATGGCGGAGGGCTCCTGGACCTGAAATCACTACAACGGCCTTGCGGCCACATTAAAATGCTCAGAGAGCTTTGCCAAGGTATGACGAGTGTGCTAGGATGGTCGACGTGGAGTGGGAATGCCTGAGTGAGCGTGCTTAGGGCGCACTGTGGCCATGTGTGTGGGTATGTTCGGGGGCGTGTTTGGGTAAGTAGCAGAGTGATATGAGTAGGGGGTTATGATCAGGGCGTCGAGGCGGAGCTTATGGATCGGTCGGCGAGGAGGGAGGTGGTCTATGGTGGTGGAGTGAACTCGCCGAAGTTGGTGGTCGGAGGTGAAGGGGATGATGGTGGTGGAGTGCGACAGTAGTCGGTTGAGGAAATAAAGAAGGGCGAAAGGGAGTAGAGGGTGAGAGGAACTTATCTAGGTGAAGAGACGAAGGGGGAGATGGAGATGACATCTGGCTCATATTGCTAACATCGGAGACGAAGGAGCTCAGAGAGGACGGTCAGTGAAGATGAAAGGAAGGCAAGGGTGTCGGTGGGTGCTGCACGACGCGGACGAACGTGAAGAAAAGGAACCTGCCACCGGTATTGTGGCTAGGCATTGAGGGAGAGTAGGAGAGGTCGTCGGAGCTTGATGAGTGAGTCGACCAGAGGAGAGACTAATTTGATGGGGTTCTCCAACTAATTTCAAGCTTATTAGATGCGGTTGTACTGGGGCTCCTTAAATAGCTCTCTAGAAGTTGATTTTGTGCTTGGAAGCCAACATTCCAAGCAAGGTAGGTTCGCCGGCGATGGAAACTCGAAACAGACCCAAATCTCTCATGCATTCGCATGAGAGATTGGGTACCAAGTAGGGCCTCAAATTGGGTTCACATTGGAGGGGATTTCTCAGAGAATCTCCCTTTCAATTTTGAAGGGGATTCTCTGAGAAATCAGGGAGAAATTGCCTTCTAAAGCTAGTTAAAGTAGGATTCCTCCGCTATAATGGAAGAGGGACCTAATTGCAAAGAACGATGAAGAAGTTAGGGGGTCAATGCAAGGGTTTTTGAAAGATAGGGTTAGAAATGTAATCAGGTTGGACCTCATTTCAAAGTGAGACAAGATGAGTTCCTCTTAGGTCCAAATTTTGGTACAAGCCTAATTTAGACCTAAGGAATCCAATGGTGAAGTTGGATTTTGGGTTTGACCACATTTGACTGGAAAATTTATGCAAAAACCTAATTTAGGGCAAATATATGTCTGAGACCCCATTCTAGATCAAAATGGGTTCCAATGGCCAAATTGAAAGTTTTAAACCCTAGAGAATATTTTTATATAATTTTTAGAGGGTTTAGGTGAATTTTATCCCGACCAAAACCTTGTTTAATCAAGTGGATTTGTTTTAGGGTTACAAGAAGTCATTTAATTTCCAGAAATCACATGAACCCTTTTCTATCTGATTCAACCTACTTATTATCTTGTTAAGACCAATTGACCTATGTTTAGCCCTTGAGAAAACTCATTGTTGTACTGCAATGGTAAAATTGCAGTTTTACTTCTTGTTTGTTGCTCTTCTCTCAGAAAAGTTATGCAGTGAATTAGGACCTCCAGTTGGTTATGTAGGAGCTTTCGTTCTCTTTTATGGGTCAAAATGAGCTATTTAGGGCTCATGATGGTGTTCCCATCATACCCCTATGCCCAGCTTTTGCTAGTCCCTTAGTAAAATTTTAAGGTTTTAACTTCGATTCTAGACCATAAGTTCCTTGATGTTCAAAAACTATGATGAGTGCTTTTTTCTGTAGATTAGGTTAGAATGCCAATAGTAGGCCTAGAGGTATTCAAGTACCAACCAAGATCTGGACCTGACCAGCTCTAGCCTCAGTCCGTCATGAAGGTTTTTAAGGCCCACAGGAACTATCCTAAGGTTCGTTGGACTCCGCGGTTAAAGCACCTGTGCTTGTAACATATTTTAGCCTCGGTTCAGTTTGCAGTGTGTTTTTTGTAAGAGAGAGACAAAGGAATTTTCTTTGTTTGGAGAGTTTTTTCTCTCTTTTCTTTTTATTTCTAGCTTCATATTGGCTTCTCAACACTGTCTATATAAGATTCTTAGTCCCCATCATCAATCTTCAATGGGTCCTTGGAAATCGATGCTTCGTGATAGCACCACCCATGGCAACCCCCAGAACCCTGGCTTTCGAGATTTTGAGGCAATCCCACCCATGACGTTTTGTAGCTAAATCCATACCCTGTCAATTGACATTTCGTGATAATGCCGCCCATGGCATCTGAACCAGCGTAGGGTGCTTACATGCCCCCAGTAGGATATGTAAATATCAAAGGAGACAAGCACCGAGGAGACGATATGTTATTGTGCATCTTCGAGGGGAATTTCCTGCCTCTCCATGCCAGGAACTCGTCCAAATCAACTTGTGTTGATTAGTTTCTCCTAATCTAGGTGACCTTTTTAGAACAATTTAAACGCATTTGCGTGATTTTGATGCTTAAGCGCACTGAACCAGACTGTGTGTGGGTTGGGGTGCTTAGGTTACCGAGTCCTGCAAACCAGAGGTCAATTAACAAGGTCGAATACTTCCTAAGCCTTAGACCTAATACTTAAGCTTCGCATTTTCCTCAACCTCTTGAGGACTATCCAAATCTTAGAGGGTACTTGAATTTTTAAGCCTAGGAGTATAGCCCAAGATGCCTAAGATCAATGTTCCTAGTAATCTATTTTGTGTTTCCTTAGCACTTTTTCCTTTCATTTTCTTTTTCTTGATATGGTCTAGAACCCAGTTAATCCCTTAATTTCTTACTAATGACTATCTCTTCTTTTTCTTTTCATTTTGTGCTCCTTTTTTGACATTTTTCACTTTTCTCCTTTTTCTCCTCACAATTTGTATGGCCTCAAAATTTTCTCCCCTCAGAATTTTTTGTTCTTTTTCAAGATTTTTTTCATTTTTTTGGTATTTTTGGGATATGTGATTTTTTTTGTTGAAACCTTTTCTTGTGAGATAATTTTCACGATGTTTTGCACTTTCATACCCCCCCATGCCTACGATTTACAATGTCCCCATTGTAAATTAGGTGGGTTCGACTTCAGCTTAGATCATTCATTAGAATAGGTTTTAGGTGGGTGAACGGGTCGAGGTGACTATTGCAGACGATTTCAAAACTCGGGTACGGGTACCTGTGGTGGGGTCGGTTGTTCTAATGGATGAACCCTAAAGCGCAATTTGAATTCAGCATAGGAATGTCAAGAAAGGTTTCAGGTTTTTCAAAAAATGACGGGTTGCCTCCCATTAAGCGCTGAGTTTTACGCCATCGGCTGGGTGCAATGAGCTCAGGGAGAATGGAGGGTAAAAGATGTCTCAGCCAAATTTGTATCATTAGGGTCAATGAACGGTTTGAGTCTCTGACCATTAACGATGAAAGGTTCTGAATCGTGGCTGAGTGAACTGACCTCGATGTCTTCATTTCCAAAGATTCGTCAGATGAGGTAAGGTCTGATCCATTTTGATCTTAGTTTTCCTAGGAATAGTTTGAGCTTGGCATCAAAGAGTAGGACTTTTTGACTAGGATGAAAGATCTTTCTGGATATGTGCTTGTCATGAAAGGCCTTAGCCCGCTCTTTGTAAATTAGTGAGTTTTCATATGCATCGTGGCGTAATTCATCGATCTCGCTCATTTGAAGCTTTCTGTGGGTTCCTGCCTTAGAAAGATCTAGATTGCATTTCTATACTGCCCAATAGGCTTTGTGCTCCAATTCGACGGGAAGGTGACATGCCTTCCCATACACTAATCTGAAGGGGGACATACCTAATTGGGTTTTGTGGGTGGTCCTATAAGCTCACAAAGCTTCCAAAAGTTGGGATGACCAGTCTTTCCTGTCAGGTCGAATAGTAACCTGGAGGATTTTCTTGATCTCCCGAATTGATAGCTCAGCTAGACCATTAGTTTCGGGGTGGTAAGGAGTAGAGATTTGGTGTGACACCCCGTATTTGGTCATCAGTGACTTGAACTGAGCATCAACAAAATGGGTCCCTCCATCAGAGATTATAGCATGTGGAATCCTGAACCGTGAAAAGATGTTCTGATGAATGAATTTGATAACCACCTTATGATCATTGGTTCAGGACGGAATGGCTTCGATCCATTTGGACACATACTCAACAGTGAGTAGAATGTACTCGAAGCCGTTTGAAATAGGAAAGGGTCCCATAAAATCAATCCCCCACACGTTGAGAATTTCACATTCAAGAATCGGCTGTAAGGGCATCATATCACGATGGCTGATGTTGCTTAAGGTCAGGCAACGAGTGCATGCCCTACAGTGATTGTCTGCATCTTTGAAAATCGTGGGCCAATAGAAGCCGCACTGGAGGACTTTCACTACGATTTTATGACCTGAGAAGTGTCCACTGCATGCCTGGTCATGGCAAAAGGACAAGATGTCCTGAATTTCCGCTCTCGCAACACATCGTCGAATGATTTGATCAGCACCGATGCGGAAAAGATACGGGTCTTCCCAGAAGTAATACTTGGCATTGGAAAGTAATTTGTCCTTCTTGGCCTTCGGCCAATCAGACGGGAAATGATGTGTTGCCAGATAGTTTACTATATCAGCAAACCATGGAAGCCCTTTACTGATAGTCAAGAGGTTCTCATCAGGAAAATGTTCCGTAATGGGTTCGGAGGGGTCAATAATCTCAGAAGGAAGGCAGGGCAAGTGATCAGCTACCACATTCTATTTTCCTACTTTGTCACAATTCTCGAGGTCAAATTCTTGCAACAGCAAGATCCAGCGGATTAATTGAGGTTTCGCGTCCTTCTTTGCAAGGAGATGCCTTACAGTTGTGTGATTCAAGTAAATGATAACACGAGAACCTAGGAGATATGATCTGAACTTTTCCAGGGCAAATACTACGGCTAGCAGCTCTTTCTCAATAACTGTGTAGTTACGCTAAGCCTCGTCGAGTGTCTTGCTAGTGTAGTAGATGACCATGGGCTTCCCATCAATTTTCTACCCAAGTACCACTCCTACAGCGAAATCAGATGCATTGCACATGATCTCAAAGGGTTGAGACCAATTAGGAGACTATAGGATCGGAGCTTGGGTAACTCGATCATGGAGGATTTCAAATGCTTAAGTGCATTCCTTGGAGATTTCAAAAGGAACATCCTTAGATAGTAGAGTGGTCAGGGGCCGCACGATTTTTGAGAAATTAGGAATGAATCGACAATAAAAATTGACGTGCCCCAGAAAAGATCGGATGTCCTTGATCGAGCTAGGCATAGGGAGTTTGGAAATCAGATTCACCTTGGCTCAATTAACCTGGATGCCCTTTTATGATATGAGATGTCCCAGGACAATTCCTTCAGGCACCATGAAATGGCTCTTTTCCCATGAAAGAACCAGATTCACGTTAATGCACTGCCTGAGGATCTGGACCAAGTGCAGACGCAATCATCAAATGATTCTCCAAATACTGAAAAGTCATCTATGAAGACTTCTAGATAATCACCTACCATATCTGAGAATATGGTAAGCATGCACCGCTGCAAAGTAGCAGGTGCATTGCAGAGACCAAACGGCATCCTTCGGAACGCGTACGTCCTGAAGGGGCAAGTGAAAGTGGTCTCTTCTTGGTCCTCAGGATGGATTGCAACCTGGTTATAATTGGAGTACCCATCCAAAAGCAGAAGAACCTATTTCTTGCTAGTTTCTCGAGGATCTGATCAGTAAATGATAGTGGAAAATGATCCTTCTTTGTGGAGGTATTGAGTCTTCTGTAATCAATGCAGACTCACCACGAATTTGCCACACAGGTCGGTATGATTTCTCCAGTTTAAGTCATGATCACGGTGAGTCTTGCCTTCTTAGGCACATCCTAGATTGGACTCACCCACCGACTATCAAAGATCGGGTAGATGATCCCAGCATCTAACCACTTGATGATCTCCTTTTTCATGACCTCTTGCAGATTTAGATTTAGACGTCTTTGCATTTCACGGGAAGGTCGTGTGCCCTCCTCGATGTAGATACGGTGTGTGCAGTAAGAGGGGTTGATGCCAGTCAAATCATCGAGAG
This sequence comes from Thalassia testudinum, assembly GCA_037157565.1. Taxonomy (NCBI): domain Eukaryota; kingdom Viridiplantae; phylum Streptophyta; class Magnoliopsida; order Alismatales; family Hydrocharitaceae; genus Thalassia; species Thalassia testudinum. The sequence continues at coordinate 7,645,449 of JAZHRO010000056.1, forward strand.
TCCATCCAATGGCTCTTCGGTGTTGCTGGAGTAGCAAAAAAGGGTCTCCTCAGTATAATTGATGGTTCCCTCGGGTTTTCTGGAGCATCCATATCCATGACTGTAAAGTCCACTGGGAAATAGAAATCCCAAACCCTAACAATGGTATCCTTAAGAACTCATTTAGGTGACTTCATAGATCAATCAACAAACTGTAATGTCACCTCTGTCAGTTTGAGCTCAGATTCCTCAAGGTGGTCAAGTAGGGATGTAGGTATTAGGTTTATGGAGGCTCTTAAATCTAACAAAGCTCTATCAAATTGGGTATCACCAATGGTACAGGAAATCAAGGGAGTACCTAGGTCTTTAGCCTTACTTGGGAGTTTGCTCAAAATTACAGAGCTGCCTGGCTCTAACAGTACAATTGGACTCCCACTTTTGGTTCACGGCTTACGCTTAGGTGTGCACACGTCTTTCAGAAATCGTGCGTAAGACGGTACGTGACGGATTGCATCCATCAAGGGGATGTTTATATGGACCTGTTCAAAGAGCTTGACCAGATCCTCAAGTGCCATGAGTTTATTTATCCTCTTTCCCTTGGTTAAGGACTCCGAAAATGGAACCTTGGATGGTTCCTCTAGAATAGGTCCAGGTTCTTGATCAGGGACAAGGGTGTCTGATGGGAACACCATCATGAGCCCTAACTAGCCCATTTTGACCCATAAAAGAGAACAAAAGCTCCTACATAACCAACTAGAGGTCTGAATTCACTGAATAGTCATTCTAAGATAAAAGTAGGAAACAAGGGGTAAAACTGTAATTTTACCATTACAATACAACAACGGATTTTCTCAAGGGCTAAACATAGGCCAAATGATCTTAACAAGATAATAAGTGGGCCGAATCAAACATAAAAGGGTTCGTGTGAATTATGGGAATTAAATGACCTCTTATAACCCTAAAACAGACCCACTTGATTAAACAAGGTTTTGGGTAGGATAAAATTCACCTAAACCCTATAAAAATCATAGAAAAATATTCTCCAGGATTTAGAACCTTCAATTTGGCCATTGGAACCAATTTTGACCTAGAATGGGGTCTCAAACAAATATTCGCCCTAAATTAGGTTTTTCATAAATTGCCTAGTCAAACGTGATCAAACCCAAAATCCAACCTCACCATTGGATTCCTTAGGTCTAAATTAGGTTTGTACTAAAATTTGGACCTAAGGGGAACTCATCTTGACCCACTTTGCAAACAGGTCCGACCCAATTACATTTCTACCCCTATCTTTCAAAAACCCTTACAATTGACCCCCTAACTTCTTCATTCTTTGTAATTAGGTCCCTCCTCCATTATAGCAGAGGGAATCCTACTCCAGCGAGCTTGAAAGGCCGATTTCTCCCTGATTTCTCAGAGAATCCCCTTCAAAATTGGAAGGGAGATTCTCTGAGAAATTCCCTCCAATGTGAACTCGATTTGGTGCCCTACTTGGTACCCAATCTCTCATGCGAATGCATGAGAGATTTGGGTCTCCCTCGAGTTACCATTGCCGGTGACCTTTTCGTGCTTGGAACCTTGGCTTCTAAGCACAAAATCGACCTCCAAGACCTATTTTAGAGACCACAATTCACCCCACATCTCCTAAGCTTGAAATCAGCCGGACAACCCCCTCAATTTTGTCTCTCCTCCTCCAGCCTACTCGCTCGTCAAGCTTCGGCGATCTCTCCCACTCTCCCTTGTCACCTAGCCACAATACCAGTGGTAGGTTCCTCTTCCTTATGCTCGTTCACATCGCGCAGCACCCTCCGACGCCCCTGCCTCCCCTTCATCCTCGCCGACCACCCTCACTGAGCACCTTCGTCTCCGACGTCAGCAATACGCGCCAGACGCCATCCTTGCCTCCCCTTTGTCTCTTCACTCCCAGATAGATCTCTCACTCTCTACATTCTTGTCCCCTCTTTATTTCCTTCATACGACCACTATTACACTCCACCACCATCATCCTCTTCACCTCCAGCCACCAACTCTGGCGAGTTCACTCCACCTCCACAGACCACCTCCCTCCTTGTCGACTGGTCCATAAGCACTACCTCGACTCACTGATCATAACCCCCCACTCAGAACACTCCACTCACCCAAACGCACCCCCGAACACACCCACACACACGGCCGCAGTGTGCCCTAGGCATGCTCCCACAGGCGTTCCCACGCCACACTGATCACCTCTGCACATTCGCCGCACCTTGGTGAAGCTCCCTGAGCTTTTTAATGTGGCCGCGAGGCTATTGTCATGATTTCAAGTCCAGGGGCTTGCCGCCATTGATGCACAGCCTGAAGCTTGATTACAAGCTGCTCCAGGCCGTGCCCGCTCCAGGACACAGTCCCAGGTCACGCGGAGAGCCTTCGCGAACGTCTCCAGGCATTAAATTGGTGCCGAAGGCCGAAGCTGCAGCTGCAATCAAAGGGAGCCACTCTACTGCAGGCATGCGTGAAAGGGGGTGGGATGATAGTTCCACCTCGGAAAGATTTGGAGCGTTGCACCTACATAAGTTGATTTTCTACATTAGGCTCTTTGCCTCCAACTCACGGGGTGAGGTCCCTCTCACTCGACCCGACGCCTCGTCCATGACCACACCCCGCAGACCTGGTGACCCGACCCGACCTGCACATCTCTCCCACCACCGCATGCCAGTGGGCCTGGTTCCAGGTGCGTACCCGACTCGATTACTCGAGAAGCTGTGGCTTTGGGAGAGTGAACCTAAGAGAGAAAAGAGAGAAGAGATCTCGCACGGGTTGGGGGTAGGTTTTGCTCTGCAGGTTGAAGAGAAGAAGGAGAAGGCAAGGAAGAAGGCTAAGGGCTGAAGCTAAGGAAGGAGTAGGAAAGAAGGCCGAAGTCAGAAGAGAAAGGAAGGAGAAGGGTTGCAGCAGAAGGAAGAAGCCAAAGCCAAAACCAAAGAGAGGAAGTCAAGGAAGGCAGAGAAAGAAAAGAGAAGGAAGAAACTGAAGGAAGAAGAAGCTGAAGGCAGATGCCAGACAACAAAGAAGAGGGAAGATAAAGAAGAAGATTGAAGACAAAGGCAAAGAAAGAAGAACAAGAGAAGAAGCAGAAGAAAGAAAAGAGACCAAGCACTGTAGCATTAACATTTTAGGACGTCTGATTCATAAATAAGACGTCCAATTTTGAGTGCAATTGGCATACATTGGTTCCTTTAGTACTTTGTGCCTTACATTTACTCCTATCTTTTTGCACTATAACATTGATCTTATTGCATATTATATTCTTTTAAATTCTCAAGTTGTGATCTTGATTTCTAAACCCTAATTTGCTCCCTGTGTTCGACCTCAGACTTTAAATTCGAGTAATAAAATTATTTGTTTTGAACGCTTTTTCGACTGTACTACAACGCGACCTTTTTAAAACCCGATCAAGCACTCTTAACATTTTGGCACCGTTGCCAGGGAGCAACGGGCGATTTAGAAATCTTGATTACAATTGCTGATTTGGTATTAACTTGATATATCTCTTTTTGTTGTGGTTGTTTCAGGAGAGAAGAGTCAACAAAAGACAACTGCACATCAAACACACCTGGGGCAGGTAATCTCTAATTAATCTCTTTCTCTTAAGCCCCTCATTCTGAAAAGGAAGAAAAGGTTAAAATCAATTAGGGCTACTTGCTTTACATTTCTAGCTAAATTCATCAAAGTTGCCTGATTTGATTTCAACAACAATATTGATTTGTGCACCCACTTAAGGTAACTAGGGCTACCACCTTGATTGAGCCCTAGATACCATATTTTGACAAACTAAATTGGACCAAGATTAGAGCCAGACTAAGGATTTCAATTTAGGATTTTAGAGACACACCTTCACAAGCAAGAATTAACTCTCAAAAAAGAGGTGTGCTTAAGCCTTCATTGAAGAGATCTATTCAAGAAAACCCTAAAATTCAGGCTCTAACTATCACTTGAATGCTAAAAGAAAGGACCTAAAACTTCTCAAAGGACAAATAGGTGAAGTTGACCACCTTGTTGGGTCAACTAACCTTGAAATTAGGTCACTTTTTGCACTCAATACGTCTAAAGTTCAAGTGGAATCTTAAACACCCTTGCTCCTAACTAAAACTGGCAGACTTAAGAGGTCAAAGTCCCCATTCTAGTCTACTTGGAACATTAGTGACAAGAGAGGTCGGGTGGGAGAAACCCTGTAACACGTGGGGGCACTCTACTGTGTAGGGATCTTTGTGGGACTCTCCCTCTCTAGCTGCCCAGGTATTTCTCAGGTGGACGGCTTTCTAACTAAGGGGTATCATCCGCCCTGAACCTCTATAATCATCCAAATTTTTGGGTGCCTTGATTGGATCCATCACATTCTACTCTCATCTAAACCATCGGTTCCTGTTCGGTAGGAGGTCCTTAAGACCATCCTTGAGGCCTTCTTTAGTGATTCACTCCCACCGAGGCCAAGCCTCGACGTCCATGTTTGTGTAGCAACCCCATCACATAGACATCTCCTCTAACTCATCTAAACCAAATTCTCCTTCTTCCATCATGATGGCACAACTAGTAGAAGAAGAGAATAACCTTGAAACCAACTCCAGTGCCTTAATGATTTATTTCAAGCCTTTGTAAACCCACCGCAGCATCCTATGATGCAAGATCACTACAATCCTGCTGTGGTGGTGATCGAACCTCGACTCCAAATCTTGACTGGGTCCTGATTCTGAACTCAAGCTCAATATGAATCATGCTATTCCAAAGTTCCATGGCTTAATTCTGAGGATCCCTTCCAGCACATCAAACAACTCAAGTATCTGGCTCAGACCTTTGAGTTACATGTCCAAAATCGGGATATTCTTCTCATGAAGATGTTCTCCTTCTCTCTCATGGACAAAGCAACTCACTGGTATCACTCTCAAACATGTCCAATCAACACATGGGTTGAACTACAATCCAAGTTTTTAAAAAAGTTCTTCCTAGTTGGTCGGACGAATGCCTTACGACACCAAATCCCACACTTCACCCAGTAATCTGGAGAACCACTTCATGAAGCATGGGATCATTTCCTGGATCTCATGTGAAAGTGCCCCCATCACGGAGTTCCTAAATGGGAACAAGTCCAGTCTTTTTACCAGGGACTCCATGAAGATATCTACTTATTCGTCAATGCAACCTGCGGAGGAAATATCATGGGTCAACACGAAGACACTGTGTGGGAGATTCTCGAGAATATGTGCGAGAACTCCATCAATAATGACTCCATGGGCTTATTCGACTAAACGAATGCCCGCGCATTGAAGAATCCAAGGGGAGCACATGAGATGCAAAGCCTGTCTGCATTCGTCGACTTGGAATTGATGGCCAGTCGGTTGGACAAGGTCTCTATCATTGAGAAGAAGGTGGATGAGCTGACTCGACATCTACAGCGAGCCACCTCTGCGCAAAACCCATTTTCACAGTCGCCATCTGGGAGGGAAGCTATGCATAATATCTATCACTGATCTTCTCAATGGATGGACCCGTATCCACCCCCGTCTAACTCCAGGACCGGAGGAAACTCTGATCCGACCTACTCTAGTTGGGGGAACTCTGAACCCTCGTACTCTGACTTTCCTGAGGTTCCTCAGACCTGCGAGGACCTCAACGCCATCCAGAATGACCCATTCTCTAACACTTATAACCCTGGATGGCGGAATCACCCCAATTTTCTGTGGGTGGGAAATAACCAAAGACCACCATATCAACCCTATCAACAAGCTCCTTGTCTATACAATCGCCTCAGCCTCGACCCAATCCCACCTATCAATCTAGGCCAACTCAAACAAATCAAATGACTCTTATCCTTCAGACTCTGGCTAACATTCAGAAGACAAATGTGGCTATGCAAAAACAGCACAAGGACGAGATCACAGAAGTTCACAATCAACTCGCTCAAATGGCAAATTCCTGCCAACTTGGCACACTCCCCTCATAACCTCTATCGAATCCGAATAACGTGCCGAACCAGAGGCACGTTATGAACCCAAATCCAGGCCAAGCCCACATGATCTATCAAGCCCCTTCTGTTCCATCACCTGACGAGATGGAAGCTTCGACATCATATGCGGGATATTAGCAGCAGCCACCTATTCTACCAACTACAAATCAAAACCAGGCAGGACTGAATTCTGTTACAACCCGTAGTGGCAAAACAACACAACACCCACCTTACCCAAGCCACTTTCAGCCTGGTAGTACTAACCCAAGCCCTAGGATAGTTATCCAGGACACCCCTGTCCCAGATCAAGAACCTGGACCTATTCTAGAGGAACCATCCAAGGTTCCATTTCCCGAGGCCTTGACCAAGGGAAAGAGGACAACCAAACTCGTGGCTCCTGAGGAGGATTTGGTCAAGCTTTTTGAACAGGTCCAAATAAACATCCCCTTGATGGATGCAATCCACCACATACCGGCTTACGCACGATTTCTGAAAGACATGTGTACACCTAAGTGTAAGCCGCGAACCAAAAGTGGGAGTTCGATCGTACTGTCAGAGCAAGCCAACTCTATAATTTTGAGCAGACTCCCAACTAAGGCAAAAGACCTAGGTACTCCCCTAATTTCCTGTACAATTGCTGATACCCAATTTGATAGAACTCTATTAGATTTAGGAGCCTCCATAAACCTAATACCTGCATCCCTACTTGACCACCTTGAGGAATCTGAGCTTAAACAAACAGAGGTGACATTACAGTTGGCTGACCGATCTATAAAGTCACCTAAAGGAGTTCTTGAGGATGTCATTGTTAGGGTGTGGGATTTCTATTTCTCGGTGAACTTTGTAGTCTTGGATATGGATGCTCCGGAAAACCCGAGGGATACACCAATTATACTAGGGAGACCCTTTCTAGCCACTGCTAGAGCCAATATAAATTGTGAGGAGGGCCAAATTGAACTGAAATTCGGAAACCAAATATTAAAGATTGACATCTTTAAGGCCCAACAAGGGATTAATTGCGGTGTTATAGAACAGATATGTGATATCAAGGCTATGGTTGATGATCCATATATTTAGGAAAAGTTGACGACTTCTGATCAACCACAAAAGGAGCAAAACCCGCAATTAGAGGAGTCCGAACTTGACTTAGACACACCCATAACTCCTTCCCTTGCTACTAATACACACCCTGAACCATCCGGTACTGCTGATAACCCTGTCCTAGAACTCAAGCCTCTTCCCAACCATCTTAAGTACGTCTTTTTGGGTTCCAATCAGACGTTTCCTATGATTATCAACTCCAGACTCACACCGGATCAAGAATCCCATCTGATTACTGTTCTCCAGCAACATCAAAGAGCCATTGGATGGACTCTCAATGATTTGACTGGTATCAGCCCTTCCTACTGCACACACTGTATCTACACTGAAGAGGGCACACGACCTTCTCGTGAAATGCAGAGACATCTGAATCCTAATCTGCAAGAGGTCATGAAAAAGGAGATCATCAAGTGGTTAGATGTAGGGATCATCTACCTGATCTCTGACAGTCGGTGGGTGAGTCCAATCTAGGTTGTGCCTAAGAAGGCAAGAGTCACCGTAATCACGACTGAATTCGGAGAAATCATACCGACCCATGTGGTGAATTCGTGGAGAGTCTGCATTATTACAGAAGACTCAATACCTCCACAAAGAAGGATCATTTTCCACTACTATTTATTGATCAGATCCTCAAGAAACTAGTAGGAAATAGGTTCTTCTGCTTTTTGGAAGGGTACTCCGGTTATAACCAGGTTGCAATCCATCCTGAGGACCAAGAAAAGACCACTTTACCTGCCCCTTCAGGATGTACGCATTTCGAAGGATGCCATTCGATCTCTGCAATGCACCTGCTACTTTTCAGCGGTGCATGCTTGCCATATTCTCAGATATGGTAGGTGATTATCTGGAAGTCTTCATGGATGACTTTTCAGTATTCGGAGAATCATTTGACGATTGCCTCCTGCATTTGGTCCAAATCCTTAGGTGGTGCATTGACGTGAATCTGGTTCTTTCCTGGGAAAACAGCCATTTCATGGTGCCTGAAGGAATTGTCCTGGGACATCTCATATTAGAAAAAGGCATCCAGGTCGATCGAGCCAAGGTGAACTTGATTTCCAAACTCCCTATGCCTAGCTCGATCAAGGACATCCGATCTTTTCTGGGGCACGTCGAGTTTTACCGTCGATTCATTCCTGATTTCTCAAAAATCGTGTGCCCCCTGACCACTCTGCTATCTAAGGATGTACCTTTCGAAATCTCCAAGGAGTGCACTTAAGCATTTGAAATCCTCTGTGATCGAATTACCCAAGCTCCGATCCTACAATCCCTTGATTGGTCTCAACCCTTTGAAATCATGTGCGATGCATTTGATTTCGTTGTAGGAGCGGTACTTGGGTAGAAATTAACGGCAAACCTATGGTCATCTACTACGCTAGCAAGACACTTGACAAGGCTCAGCATAACTACATAGTTACTGAGAAAGAGCTGCTAGCCATAGTATTTGCCCTGGAAAAATTCAAATCATATCTCCTGGGTTCCTGTGTTATCATTTACTTAGATCACACAGCTGTGAGGCATCTCTTTGTGAAGAAGGATGCGAAACCTCGATTATCATTCGCTGGATCTTGCTGTTGCAAGAATTTGACCTCGAGATTCGCGACAAAGTGGGAAAACAAAACATGGTAGATGATCACTTGTCTCGCCTTCCTTCTGGGATTATCGACCCTTTCGGACCCATCACAGAACATTTTCTTGATGAGCACCTCCTGACTATTAATATACAGCTTCCATGGTTTGCTATTATAGTAAACTACCTGGCATCACATCAGATCCCGTCCAATTGGCCGAAGGCCAAGAAGGAAAAATTACTTTCTGATGCCAAGTATTACTTCTAGGAAGACTTGTATCTTTTCCGCATCAGTGTTGATCAAATCATTCGATGATGTGTCGTGTTAGCGGAAATTCGAGACATATTGTCCTTCTGCCATGACCAAGCATGCGGTGGACACTTCTCAGGTCATAAAACCACAGTAAAAGTCCTCTAGTGCGGCTTCTATTGGCCCACGATTTTCAAAGACACATACAATCACTGTAGGGCATGCACTCGTTGCCAAACCTTAAGCAACATGAGCCATCATGATATGATGCCCTTATAGTCGATTCTCGTATGCGAAATCTTCGACGTGTGGGGGATTGATTTTATGGGATGCTTTCCTATTTTGAACAGCTTTGAATACAATCTACTCACTGTTGACTACGTGTCCAAATGGATCGAAGCCATTTCGATTCGAACCAATGATCATAAGGTGGTTATCAAATTGATTCATCAGAACATCTTTTCACGGTTTGGGATTCCACGTGCTATAATCTCTGATGGAGGGACCCATTTCACTAACGCTCAGTTCAGGTCACTGATGACTAAATACGGGGTGTTACACCGAATCTCTACTCCTTACCACTCCCAAACTAATGGTCTAGCTGAGCTATCAAATTGGGAGATCAAGAAAATCCTCTAGGTTACCATTCGACCTGACAGGAAAGATTGGTCATCCCAACTTCCGGAAGCTTTGTGGGCTTATAGGACCACCCACAAAACCCAATTAGGTATATCTCCCTTCAAATTGGTGTACGGGAGGCATTTCACCTCCCCGTCGAATTGAAGCACAATGCCTATTGGGCAGTACAGAATTGCAACCTAGATCTTTTTAAGGCAGGAACCCACAGAAAGCTTCAAATGAGTGAGATCGATGAATTATGCCACGACACGCATGAGAACTCACAAATTTACAAAGAGCAGGTTAAGGCCTTTCACGACAAGCACATATCTAGAAAGATCTTTCACCCTGGTCAAAAAATCCTACTCTTTGATGCTAAGCTTAAACTATTTCCAGGAAAACTCAGATCAAAATGGATCGAACCTTACCTCGTTTGATGAATCTTTGGAAATGGATCCATCGAGGTCAGTCCACTCAGCCACGATTTAGAACCTTTCATCATGAATGGTCAGAGACTTAAATCGTTTATTGACCTGATCAATACAAATTTGGCTGAGATATCCTTTACCCTCCATTCTCCCTGAGCTCATTGCTCCCAGTCGATGGCGTAAAACTCAGCGCTTAACAGGAGGCAACCCGTCATTTTTGAAAAACCTGAAACCTTTCTTGACATTCCTATGTTGAATTCATATTGCACTTTAGGGTTCATCCATTAGAATAGCCGACCCCACCTCAAGTACCCATACCTGAGTTTTGAAATCGTTCGCAACAGTCACCTTGACCCGTTCGCTCACCCAGAACCTGTTCTAATGAATGATCTAAGCTAAACTTAAACCCACATAATTTACAATGGGGAAATTGCAAATCGTAGGCATGGGGGGTATGAAAGTGCAAAACATCATGAAAATCTTCTCACAAGAAAAGGTTTCAACAAAAAAAATCACATATCACAAAAGTACCAAAAAAATGAAAAAATTCTTGAAAAAGAACAAAAAAAATTTCGAGGGGAGAAAAAATTTTGAGGCCATACAAATCCTGAGGAGAAAAAGGGGAAAAGTGAAAAATGTCAAAAAGGGAGCTCAAAATGAAAAGATAGTCATTAGTAAGAAATTAAGGGAGTAACTAAATTCTAGACCATATCAAGAAAAAGAAAATGAAAGGAAAAAAGTGCTAAGGAAACACAAAAGATTAGAAGGAACGCTGATCTTAGGCCTCTTGGACTGTACTCCTAGGCTTAAAAATTCAAGTATTTGTTAAGATCTGGATAGTCCTCAAGAGGTTGTGGAAAATGTGAAGCTTAAGTATTAGGTCTAAGCTTAGGGAGTATTCGACCTCATTAACTAACCTCTGGTTTTCGGGACTCGGTAACCTAAGCACCCCAATCCACACACAGTCTGGTTTAGTGCGCATAAGTATCAAAATCACGCAAATGCATTTAAACTGTTCTGAAAAAGTCATCTAGATTAGGAGCTGCTGATCAACACAAGTTGATTTGGATGAGTTCCCGGTGCGAAGAGGTGGGAAATTCCCCTCGAAGATGCGCAATAACATATCTTCTCCTTGATGCTTGTCTCCTAGGATATTTACATATCCTACTAGGGCATGTAAGAACCCTGTACTGGTTCAAATACCATGGGCGGCATTATCACGAAATGTTGATTGCCAAGGTCTGGATTTAGCTACAGAACGCCATGGGCAGGATTATCTCGAAATCTTGAAAGCCAGGGTTCTGGGGATTGACATGGCTGATGCTATCACGAAGCATCGATTTCCAGGGACCCTTCGAGGATTGATGATGGGGACTAGGAATCCGATATAGATCATGTTGAGAAGCCAATCCAAAGCTAGAAATAAAAGAGAAAAGAGAGAGAAAACTCTCCAAACAAGGAAAATCCTCTGTCTCTCTCCTACAAAAACACACTACAAACTGAATCGAGGCTAAAATATGTTACAAGCATGGGTGTTTTAACTGCGGAGTCCAACGAACCTTAGGATAGTTCCTGTGGGCCTTGAAAACCTTCATGACGGACTGAGACTAGAGCTAGTCAGGTCCGGATCTTGGTTGGTACTTGAGTACCTCTAAGCCTATTATTGGAATTCTAACCTAATCAAAAGAAGAAAGCACTCATCATAGTTTTTGAACATCAAGGAACTCAGGGTCTAGAATCAAAGATAAAACCTTAAAATTTTGCTAAGGGACTAGCAAAATCTAGGCATGGGGGTATGATGGGAACACCATCATGAGCCTTAACTAGCCCATTTTGACCCATAAAAGAGAACAAAAGCTCCTACATAACCAACTGGAGGTCCTAATTCACTGAATAATCATTCTGAGATAAAAGTAAGAAACAAGGGGTAAAACTGTAATGTTATCATTGCAGTACAACAACGGGTTTTCTCAAAGGCTAAACACAGGTCAAATAGTCTTAATAAGATAATGAGTTGGTTGAATCAGACAGAAAAGGGTTCGTGTGAATTCTGTGAATTCAATGACTTCTCGTAACCCTAAAACAGACCCACTTGATTAAACAAGTTTCTAGGTAGGATAAAATTCACCTAAACCCTCTAAAAATCAAAGAAAAATATTCTCTAGGGTTTAGAACCTTCAATTTATCCATTGGAACCTATTTTGACCTAGAATGGGGTCTCAGACCAATATTCACCCTAAATTAGGTTTTTGCATAAATTTCCCAGTCAAATGTGGTCAAACCCAAAATCCAACCTCACCATTGGATTCCTTAAGTCCAAATTAGGTTTGTACTAAAATTAGGACCTAAAGGGAACTCATCTTGACCCACTTTGCAAATAGGTTAGACCCAATTGCATTTCTACCCCTATCTTTCAAAAACCCTTACAATTGACCCCCTAACTTCTTCTTCATTCTTTGCAATTAGGTCCCTCCACCATTATAGCAAAGAGAATCCTACTCCGGCGAGCTTGAAAGGGTGATTTCTCCCAGATTTCTCAGAGAATCCCCTTCAAAATTGGATGGGAGATTCTTTGAGAAATTCCCTCCAATGTGAACCCGATTTGGCGCCCTACTTATTACACAATCTCTCATGCAAATGCACGAGAGATTTGGGTCTCTCTCGAGTTACCATTGCCGGCGACCATTTCGTAGGGCCTATTTAAGAGACCCCAATTCACCACGCATCTCCTGAGCTTGAAATCAGCCGAAGAACCCCCTCAATTTCATCTCTCCTCCGGCTGACTCGCTCATCAAGCTCCGGCGACCTCTCCCACTCTCCCTCGTCGCCTAGCCACAATAATGGTGGCAGGTTCCTCTTCCTCACACTTGTCCATGTTGCATAGCACCTGCCGACGCCCCTGCCTCCCCTTCGTCCTCGCCAACCACCCTCACTGAGCACCTTCATCTCTAGCGTCGACAATATGCACCAGATGCCATCCCTACCTCCCCCTTTGTATCTTCACTCCCAGATAAATCTCTCTCACTCTCTACATTCTTTTCCCCTCTTTATTTCCTTCAAATGACCACCGCCGCACTCCACCACCATCATCCCCTTCACCTTCGGCCACCAACTCCAGCAAGTTCGCTCCACCTCCACAGACCACCTCCCTCCTCGTCGACTGGTCCATAAGCATCGCCTCGACTCACTGATCATAACCCCCCACTCACAACACTCCTCTGCTCACCCAAATGCACCCCCGAACACACCCACACACACGGCCGCAGTATGCCCTAGGCACTCTCCCATAGGCGTTCCCAAGCCACGCCGACTGCCTCTGCACATTCGTCGCACCTTGGCGAAGCTCCCTGAGCTTTTTAACGTGGTTGCAAGGATATTGTCATGATTTTAAGTCCAGGGGCTTATCGCCATTGACACACAGCCTGAAGCTTGCTTGCAAGCTACTCTAGGTCGTGCCCGCTCCAGGACACAATCCCAGGTCGTGCGGAGAGCCTTCGCGAGCATCTCCAGGAATCCAATTGGTGTCGAAGGCTGAAGCTGTAGCTGCAATCGAAGGGAGCCACTCTACATCAGGCACGCATGAAAGGGGGTGGGAAGATAGTCCCACCTCGGAAAGATTTGGAGCGCTGCACCTACATAAGTTGATTTTCTACATTCGGCTCTTCGCCTTCAACTCACGGGGTGAGGTCCCTCTCACCCGACTCGATGCTTCATCCACGACCACGCCCCACGTACCTGGTTACCCGACCTGACCAACACACCTCGCTCACCACCGCACGTCGATGGGCCTTGTCCCGGGCACGTACCCGACCCGATTACCCGAGAAGTTGTGGCACTGGGAGAGGGAACCAAAGAGAGAAAAGAGAGAAGAGAGCTTGCATGGGTAGGGGGTAGGTTTTGCTCTGTAGGCCGAAGAGAAGTAGATGGCAAGGAAGAAGGCTAAGGGCTGAAGCTAAGGAAGGAGTAGGCAAGAAGGCCAAAGTCAGAAGAGAAAGGAAGGAGAAGGGCTGTAGCAGAAGGAAGAAGCCAAAGCCAAAACTAAAGAGAGGAAGGCAAGGAAGGCAGAGAAAGAAAAGAGAAGGAAGAAATTGAAGGAAGAAGCTGAAGGTAGACGCTAGAGAATAGAGATGAAGGAAGATAAAGAAGAGGATTGAAGACAAAGGCAAAGAAAGAAGAACAGGAGAAGAAGCAGAAGAAAGAAAAGAGACCAAGCACTGTAGCATTAGCATTTTAATACGTCTGATTCACAAATCAGATGTCCAATTTTGAGTGCAATTGACTTACATTGGTTCCATTAATACTTTGTGCCTTGCATTTACTCCTATCTTTTTGCACTATAACATTGATCTTATTGCATATTATATTCTTTTAAATTCTCAAGTTGTGATCATGATTTCTAAACCCTAATTTGCTCCCTGTGTTCGACCTCGGACTTTAAATTCGAGTAATAAAATTATTTGTTTTGAACACTTTTTCGATTGTACTAGAACGCGACCTTTTTAAACCCGATCAAGCGCTCTTAACAATGTCCTGGATAACTATCCTAGGGCCTGGGTTAGCATTACCAGGCTGAAAGTGGCTTGGGTAAGGTGGGTCTTGTGTTGTTTTGCCACTACAGGTTGTAACAGAATTCAGTCCCGCCTGGTTTTGGATCATTATTGGTAAAATAGGTGGCTACTACTGAAATCTCGCATATGATGTCAAAGCTTCCATCCCGTCGAGTGATGGAACAGAAGGGGCCTAATAAATCATGTGGGCTTGGCCCAGATTTGGGTTCATAATACGCCTCTGGTTTGGCACATTATTCGGATTCGGTAGAGGTTGCGAAGGGAGTGTGACAAGTTGGCAGGAATTCGCCATCTGGGTGAGTTGATTGCGAACCTCTGTGATCTGTCCTTGTGCTATTTTTGCATAGCTGCATTCGTCTTTTGAATGTCAGCCAGAGTTTGAAGGATAAGAGTCATTTGATCTGTCGGAGTTGGCCTAGATTGATAGGTGGGGTTGGGCCGAGGTTGAGGCGGCTGATATGGATGAGGGGTTTGTGGATGGGGTTGGTATGGTGGTCTTTGATTATTTCCCACCCACAGAAAATTGGGATGATTCCACCATCTAGGGTTATAGGTATTAGAGAATGGGTCATTCTGGATGGCATTGAGCTCCTCACAGGTCTGAGGAACCTCAAAAAAGTCAGAGTATGAGGGTTCAGAGTTCCCCCAACTAGAGTAGGTAGGATCAGAGTTTCCTCCGGACCTAGAGTTAGACAAAGGTGGATAATGGTCCATCCCTTGAGAATATCGGTGATAGATGTTATGCACAACTTCCCTCCCAGAGGGCGACTGTGCAAACGGGTTTTGCGTAGAGGTCGCTCGCTGCAGATGTCGAGTCAGCTCATCCACCTTCTTTTCAATGATAGAGACCTTGTCCAACCGACTGGCCATCAATTCCAAGTCGACGGATGTGAACAAGCCCTACGTCTCATGTGCTCCCCTTGGATTCGTCGATGCACGAGCATTCGTCCGATCGAATATGCTCATGGAGTCATTATTGGAGTTCTCACACATATTCTCGAGAATCTCCCACACAGTGTCTTCGTGTTGGCCCATGATATTTCCTCCACAGGTTGCATTAACGAATAAGCAGATATCTTCATGGAGTCCTTGGTAAAATGACTGGACTTGTTCCCATTTAGGAACTCCGTGATGGGGGCACTTTCGCATGAGATCCAGGAAACGGTCCCATGCTTCATGAAGGGGTTCTCCAGATTGCTGGGTGAAGTGCGTGATCTAGTGTCATAAGGCATTCATCCGACCAACTGGGAGGAACTTTTTCAGAAACTTTGATTGTAGTTCAACCCATGTGTTGATTGGACGTGTTTGAGTCTGATACCAGTGAGCTGCTTTGTCCATGAGAGAGAAGGAGAACATCTTCATGATAAGAATATCCCAATTTTGGACATCTGACCCAAAGGTCTGGGCCAGATGTTTAAGCTGTTTGATGTGTTAGAAGGGATCCTCGAAATTAAGCCCATGAAACTTTGGAATAGCATGAATCATGTTGGGCTTGAGTTCAAAATCAAGACCTCCAACCAAGATTTGGACTCAAGGTTCGATCTCCACCGCAACGGGATTGTAGTGATCTCGCATCATAGGATACTGCGGTGGGTTCACAAAAGCTTGGAATAAATCATTAAGGTGCTGGAGTTGGTTCTCAAGGTTATTCTCTTCTTCTACGGGTTGTGCCATGATGATGGAAGAAGGAGAATTTGGTTCAGATGAATCAGAGGAGATGTCTATTTGGTGGGGTTGCTGCACAAACACGGAAGTTGAGGCCTGGCCTCGACGGGAGTGAATCACTAAAGGAGGCCTCAAGGATGGTCTTAAGGACCTCCTACTGAACATGCACTGATGGTCTGGATGAGAGTAGAATGTGATGGACCCAATCAAGACACCCAAAAATTTGGATGACTATAGAGGTTCGGGGCGAATGATACCCCTTAGTCAGAAAGCCATCCACCTGAGAAATACCTAGGCAGCCAGAGAGGGAGAGTCCCACGAAGGCCCCTACACAATAGAGTGCCCCCACGATTTACAGGGTTTGCCCCACCCGACCTCTCTTGTCACTGATGTTCTAGGTAGACCAAAATGGGGACTTTGACCTCCTAAGTCTACCAGTTTTAATTAAGAACAAGGGTGCTTAAGATTTTGCTTGAACTTTAGGTGTATTGAGTGCAAAAAAGTGACCTAATTTCAAGGTTGGTTGACCCAACAAGGGGGGTCAACTTCACCTATTTGTCCTTTGAGAAGTTTTTAGGTCCTTTCTTTTAGAATTCAAGTGAGATTAAGAGCTTGAATTTTAGTGTTTTCTTGAATAAATCTCTTCAACCAAGGCTTAGGCACACCTCTTTTTTGAGAGTTAATTCTTGCTTATGAAGGTGTGTCTCTAAAACCCTAAATTTAAATCCTTAATTTGGCTCTAATCTTGGTCCAATTTAGTTTGTCCAATGTGGTATCTAGGGCTCAATCAAGAATGTGGTGCCCTAGTTACATTAAATGGGTGCACAAATCGGTATTGTTGTTGAAATCAAATCAGGCAACTTGGTGAATTAGCTAGGAATGTAAAGCAAGTAACCCTAATTGATTTTATCTTTTTCTTCCTTTTCAGAATGAGGGGCTTAAGAGAAAGAGATTAATCAGAAATTACCTGCCCCAGGCGTGTTTGATGTGCAGCTGTCTTTTGTTAAATCTTCTCCCCTGAAACAACCACAACAAAATAGATATAGCAAGTTACTACCAAATCAGAGTTTGTAATCAAGATTTCTAAATCGCCCGTTGCTCCCCGGCAACGGCGCTAAAATGCTTAGGGTTTAGAAATCAAGATCACAACTTAGAATTTAAAAGAATATGCAATAATATCAATGTCATAGTGCAAAAAGATAGAGTAAATGTAAGGCACAAAATACTAAAGGAACCAATGTATGTAAATTGAACTCAAATTTGGATGTCTGATTTGTGAATTAGACGTCTTAAAATGATGATGCTACAGTGTTGGCTCTTTCTTTCTTCTGCTTCTCCTATTCTTCTTTCTCTATCTCTGCCGGCTGCCTTTGACTTCAGTCTTTCTTCTTCTTTCTTTCTCTTCTTATTTATCTTCCTTCTTCTCTGTTCTCGGGCTTCTCCTTTCTTTGTTCTGATTTTGCCTTCACTTCTTTCTTCTTCAGCTTTGATTGCCTTAACCCTTAGCTTCCTCTGCCTTCTTCTTCTTTGGCTTTCTTCTTTCTCTCTCTCTTGCCGGCTACCTTTCCTTTGTCTTTAGCTTCTTCTGCCTTCAGTTTCTTCCTTCCCTTCCTTTCTCTTCTGACTTCTGCCTTCTCTACTTCCTTCCCTTCTTCTTCTTTTTCCTTAGCTTCTCTTCTTCTCCTCTTCGACCTACAGAGCAAAACCTACCCCCTAGCCGCATGAACTCTCCTCTCCCTTCTCTCTTGGGTTCTGCTCTCCCAGAGCTACGCTTCTTGGGTAATCGAGTCGGGTATGCACTCGGGACCAAGCCCACCAGCGTGCGGTGGTGGGTTTGGTGTGCTAGTCGAGTTAGGTCAACTAGGTCCGCGGGGCATGGTCGCGGATGAGGCAGTTGGGTCGGGTGAGAGAGGGACCTCACCCCATGAGTTGGAGGCGATAAGCCTCTGATAGGAAATCAACTTATGCGGGTGAAGCACCTCAAAACTTTCCAAGGTGGCACTATCTTCCCACTCCCTTCGCGTGCGCCTGCAATAGAGAAACACTCTTTGAATGCAACAGCTGCTATGGCTCTTGGCTTCAATTGGATGCCTGGAGTTATTCACAAAGACTTTTCACGTAGCCTGGGACACGAGCCTGGGGCTGTCACAGCCTAGAGCTCGCAGCAAGCAAGCTTCAAGCCCTGCGTCAATGGCGGAGAGCTCCTGGACCTGAAATCACTACAACAGCCTTGCGGCCTCCTTAAAATGCTCAGGGAGCTTCGCCAAGGTACGACGAGTGTGCAGGGATGGTCGGTGTGGCATGGGAACACTTGAGTGAGTGCTCCTAGGGCACACTATGGTTGTGTGTGTGGGTGTGTACGGGGGTGTGTTTGGGTGAGTGGCGAAGTGATATGAGTGGGGGGTTATCATCAGAGCATTGAGGTGGAGATTATGGACCAATCGACAAGGAGGGAGGTGGTCTCTGGTGGTGGAGCGAACTCGCCGGAGTTGGTGGCCGGAGGTGAAGGGGATGATGGTGGTGGAGTGCGACAGTAGTTGGTTGAGGAAATAAAGAAGGGGGAAAGGGAGTAGAGGATGAGAGGAACTTATCTAGGAGGTGAAAAGATGAAGTGGGAGATGGAGATGACGTCTGGCTCGTATTGCCGACACCGGAGACGAAGGTGCTCAGAGAGGATAGTCGGCGAGGACGAAGGGGAGGGAGGGGCGTCGGTGGGTGCTGCGTGACGCGGACGAACATGAGGAAGAGGAACCTGGCACTAGTATTGTAGCTAGGCAATGAGCGAGAGTAGAAGAGGTCTCCAGAGCTTGATGAGCGAGTCAACCGGAGGAGGAGAGACAAATTTGAGGGGGTTCTTTAGCTGATTTCAAGCTTAGGAGATGCAGTTGTACTGGGGCTCCTTAGATAGCTCTTTGGAAGTTGATTTTGTGCTTGGAAGCCAAGCTTCCAAGAAAGGTAGGTTCACCAACGATGGCAACTCGAAAGAGACCCAAATCTCTCATGCGTTCGCATGAGATTGGGTACCAAGTAGGGCCTCAAATTGGGTTCACATTGGAGGGGATTTCTCAGAGAATCTCCCTTTCAATTTTGAAGGGGATTTTCTGAGAAATTAGGGAGAAAATCACCTTCTAAAGTTTGCCGGAGTAGGATTCCTCCGCTATAATGGTAGAGGGACCTAATTGCAAAGGATGATGAAGAAGATAGGGTGTCAAATGCAAGGGTTTTTGAAAGATAGAGGTAGAAATGTAATCAGGTTGGACCTATTTGCAAAGTGAGTCAAGATGTGTTCCCCTTAGGTCCAAATTTTGGTACAAACCTAATTTTGACCTAAGGAATCCAATGGTGAAGTTGGATTTTGGGTTTGACTACGTTTGATTGGGAAATTTACATAAAAACCCAATTTAGGGTAAATATATGTCTGAGACCCCATTCTAAGTCAAGATGTGTTCTAATGGCCAAATTGAAAGTTTTAAACCCTAGAGAATATTTTTCTATGATTTTTAGAGGGTTTAGGTAAATTTTATCCTGACCAAAACCTTGTTTAATCAAGTGGGTTTGTTTTAGGGTTACAAGAAGTCATTTAATTCCCAGAACTCACACGAACCCTTTTCTGTCTGATTCAACTCACTTATTATCATGTTAAGACCAATTGACCTATGTTTACCCTTGAGAAAACCCATTTTTGTACTGCAATGGCAAAATTGCAGTTTTACCTCTTGTTTCTTTCTCTTCTCTCAGAAAGGTTATGCAGTGAATTAGGACCTCCATTTAGTTATGTAGGAGATTTTGTTCTCGTTTATGGGTCAAAATGATCTAGTTAGGGCTCATGATAGTGTTCCCATCGGTGAAGTACCTCGCAAAATCATAATAAAGTAAATAGGACAAGTTAATGCGTAAATATAATTAAATAATACAGAGAATAGTGGTGAATTATGCGTTGCTCCCCGGCAATGATGCCAAAATGTTGGTCACGCTAAGTTGGGGTTTAAAAAGTGTTGCGTTGTCGTATAGCCAAAATAGCATTCAAAACAAATATAATTTTATTACTCGAATATATTCTGATGTCAAACACAGGGAGCAAATGGAATTCACACACTAAACTTAGCAATTAATGCAAATTGAACACATAATATTGCTTAAAAACTAATTAGAAATGTAGAGCATATGAGTATATGAAGAGTCAAAATAATAGTTACTCAAATTGACTAAAGAAGGAAATATAAATTCGGACGTCTAATTTTACAATTAGACGTCTTAAATGACTTGTGCTACAGTGCCCCTCTCCTTTTCTTCTTTTGATCTTTCTCTGATTTCTCTTTTCTTCTTCTTTACTTCTTCTTCTTTGGCCCTTCTCTTCTTCCCTTGCCTTTGCGAGCCCTCTCTTATTCTTTCTCTTCTTTCTTTCCTTAGCTTTTTCTGTCTTCTCCTTCCTTCTTCTTCTCTTTCTCAGCCTTTTACCTTTGGCCTTCTCTGAGGTCCTTCTCTTTCTTTTCTTCTCTTCTTCTGCCTGACCTCCTCCTCTTCCTCTGAATTAGCTAAGTGTTGGAGCCAATCTCTTCAGAGCAAAATCCCCTAACCCCACGCCGCTCTCCTCTCTCTTTCTCTCTTTCTATTTCAGTCTTGCTTTCCGAGAGCCTTAGCCGGTTGGGTAATCGGACCTAATGCAGACCCAGGTCCAGGCTCACCGATGTGTGTGGTGAGCAAGGAGTGAAGCCAGGTCGAGTAGTCGAGTTGGCCAGGCCCACGGGTTATGTCGCGGATGAGTCCGGTGAAAGGGGTGGAGGCGGACCTCACCCTCAGTGTTGGAGGAGAACAACCGCTTTCACTTTTTCCCTTTATGTGGATGTAGGTGCCTTTCCACTTCCAAGGTGGGACTAAATGTCCCACCTGTCTTCCGCGCATCGTAGCAGAGAATGGCCTTCGTAATTGCAGCAGTCGCAAAGTCTCTCGACTCCAACTGAAGGCCTGGAACCTGCGTGAGGTGATTCCGCGTAACCTAGGACTGAAGCCTGGGTGTAGCTTCAAGCTTGCTTCAAGCTCAACAACAATGGCGGACCATGGTTGGATACCTGAAATCAAGAACAAGGGCCTTATGGCTGCATCAAAACATTCAGCAGTATTGTCATGGCACGGCGAATGTAATGGTGGCCATGGCGTGGAGTGAAGGTGGCAGTGGTGGATGGACGGTGACGGTTTTGGCTGGTGAAAGTGGGCCTGTTCGAGAGGTATTTGGGTGGTCTATGGAGTGATTAGATTGAGAGGAAATGATTAGGGAGTTGCAGTGGAGGTTGTAGGGTGGTCGGTGAGGTGGATGGAGGTGCATAGCGACGAGAGCATCTCGTCAGAGGTATCGACGGAGATGGAGGAGGTGATGGTGGTCAGTGGCGTCAGTGGTTGATTTTAGGAAAAAGAGAGTGGAAAAGAAAGTGTGGGAAAGAGGGAACTTAAGAAACCTAATCTGAGGACAAAAGGGGAAGGAATCCCATGCCAGTATTGTTGCTGGATGGAGGGAAGACGAAGTCTCCGTAGGTGAGGCGACGGCGAAGATGGGGCAGGGATGACGTTGGCCGGTATTGCACGATGCGGAGGATGATGAGGGAGATAACCCTGCCACTGGTATTGTGGTTGGGTGATGAGAGAGTGAGGAAAAGACCACCAGAGCTTGTGAAGGGTTGCGGCAGGAGGGGAGAGAGGAATGGAGGGGGAACCGACCCAATTTTAAGCTGGGAGAATGCGGGAAGATCTGGGGCTTCTTAAATAGTTCATTGGAGAGGGTTTTGTGCTTGGAAGGCAAGCTTCCAAGCAAGGAAAACTCACCGGAGATGGAAGCTCTCAAGAGACCCAAATCTCTCATGCGTTTGCATGAGAGATTAGGAATGAATCAGGGCTTATGGATGGGTACATATTGGAGGGAATTTCTCAGAGAATCTCCCTTCAAATTTCGGAAGAGATTCTCCAAGCAATCAAGGAGAAACCTCCTTTCAAAGGTCGCCAGAGTAGGATTCCTCCACGATAATGGTGGAGGGGCCTATTTGTGAAGATGATGAAGAAGCTAGGGGGCTAAATGCAAGGGTTTTTGAAAGTTAGGGTAGAAATGTAATTAAATAAGACCTTTTTGCAAACTAGGTCAAGATGAATTCTCCCTAGGTTCAAATTTTGGTAAAAACATAATTTGGACCCACGGAATCCAATGGTGAAGTTGGATTTTGGGTTTGACTGGGAAATTTATGTAAAAACCCAATTTAGGGTAAATATCTATCTGAGTCCCCATTCTAGGTCAAGATGGGTTCTAATGGTCAAATTGAAGGTACTAAACCTTAGAAAATATTTTTCTATGATTTTTGGAGGGTTTAAGTGAAATTTATCCTAACTAGAACCTTGTTTAATTAAGTGGGTCTATTTTTAGGGTTTAAAAAGTCATTTAATTCACAGAACACACACAAACCCTTTTCTGTCTAATCCAACTCACTTGTTATCTTATCAACACCATTTGACCTTTGTTTAGCCCTTGAGAAAACCCATGGTTGTACTGCATTGGTAAAATTGTAGTTTTACCCCTTGTTTCTTATGTATCTCTCAGAAAGGTTATGTAGTGAATTATGACCTTCAATTGGTTTTGTAGGAGCATTTATTCTCTTCATTGGGTCAAAATGAGCTAGTTAGGGATAATGACGGTGTTCCCATCAAAATGCTTTAAGAAGATCTATTATGATCTTCTAACAAAAATTTAGTGAGACTTTACATGATTCTTGGGAAAGATTCCAAGAAATGTTAAGAAGCTGCCCGCACCATGAGATTCCATTATGACAGCTCATGTAGATCTTCTATCATGGATTAGAAGATCAACTTAGACATTTTGTCGATGCCTTGTGTGGCGGAAACTTCTTAAACAAGGATGCGAAGAGTGCCTATGACCCTTTTGAAGAAATGAGTGAAAACTCATTTAATCACTCTTCCATGAACACTTTTTGGAAGAACAATTAATCCGTAGTTTGGTGTTCATGAGATAGGCAATCAATCCATCCCCATAGCCCAAGATCACATACAAATGATCACCTAGAGACTCGACCAAAAGCAAATAAATCAAGAGAAAATTAAGGAAAGACTTAGCACATGCAATCAAGCTTCACATCTAACCCCGCCTAACATCCTTAAAAGAGAAAACCTGCATAATGTTGGTGTTGTCCTTGAGAATAATATTTTCCTTGAGGCTTCACATGGTTTAGCTGGGACTTTCAATTATATGAATGCTACTCCCAACCCAGCCACCGAAAATATTTTCGCCCACCAGGAGTACCTTAGAAATCCCTCCAACTCCATCAAAGCAAATTGGAGAAATTACCCAATTCACTCCGGGAACACTCCAGTTCCTCCCCAAAGACAAAACTAATTTGGGAGCTATGTACAAAATCAAACCTTTTACCAACCTGGGCCATCCCAAGAAGACATTAATTCTCAGGTTATGAAGACCCTGCAAGGAATGCAAACTCAGATGTTGGAGGTAACCCATGTTGTTACAAATCTTCAAAATCAAATTGGGGTCACTCTAGTTCAAAGACCTGTAGGTAATTTGCCTTCCCAGCCCATGCCTAATCCCAACAACCAGAGGAACCATTACCAGGCTAGGAAACAAAATCAAAACCATTCTAGGCAGCCTCCCATAAACACAGCAATGCAGCACCCCCTAGGTTTCCAACAACTCTAGCCCCCCCCCCCGACCTCCTCCAAGGAACTACTGCATTGCAAATGCAGTCACTCTAAAGAGTGAGAAGACTACCCAAGATCCTGGGCCTTCTCATCAAACCCACCCTACTCCTATGTAGGTTGACTTTACCCCCCACCTAACTTAGGAAAAAGAAAGACAACAATCCCAAAGCATAAATCCTACTCCTTGTCCCTAATCTCTTCACCCCGCTACTCTTAAGACAAAGAAATCTAAGGCCTCTCACGAAGAACTCATGGACTTATTAAGGCAAGTTGAGATCAATATTCCCCTCCTAGATGCCATTAAGTACATCCCTGCCTATGCCAAATTCTTGAAAGACATGTGCACTCCAAAAAGGTAGGCTAAAAGTCTACGATGGGTGGTCCTCTCAGAGATAGCACTGTTGTGTAGAAGATGCTACCTCTGAAGAAAAAGGACCCAGGAACACCTCTCATTTCAGTTGTCATAAAAGACACCACTTTTGATCGCACCCTTCTTGATTTAGATGCTTGTTGTTGAAGCTCTTCTACAGTGTTTTAGAAAAGAGATGCATCGTAGTATAGGAGATAAAAGCATATTCAACACTTAAATTTGTAAAGCTTGAAAACGTGAGTTTTGAGGTCATTGCAGGGAGCAAACAAATGTAATTCAACCACTAATCAATAATATAAAAATGAGCACAAATAATCTGATTTCACAAGTAATAATTTGCAATGAATACTCCTCTCATATAGATAAGAAAATTAAATTTTCAAAGGGCCAAGAATAAATGTAATAGAAGCTAAAAAAAATTGATGTTTCACTTAGCACATATATAAGCCTTATACTTAGGCTAATCACATCCTAATTAGATGTCCAAAATAAGCCTCTAGATGTCTTAAAATACAAGCTCACACCTCTTCACAAATTCAAGCCAATTTGCCCCTAACCAGGCACCTTTCCCAAGGTAAAACACACCCTACACATGCGTGTGTGTGCGTGTAGTGTGTGCATGCATGTGCAAAGGTGGGGTCCTAACCCCGTAATATCTAAGGCAAGCAACCCATGGGATAATTTCCTTTTATGCTCTTTTTGAAATCAACATCCCACGATGTGGGATTAAAAGGACGTGGCCTTCTTTGTTCTTTCAATAGCCAATAGCATGGATCGTGGCGAGCTTGATAGCAAAGTTCCAACCATTGGATCTTCAATCCAATGTCATGTATGAATTCCTAGTACCAAGCCGTGTCAAAAGGAGACCTTCCCGTGGAGCTTCGATGGCTAGATGAAGAACTTGACATTTAAATTACACAGAAGCCCAAATTAGGGCAAATTCCCAACTGAATCTTTGTTCTTGGTCAAATGGGTTCAGATGGTCAAAGTGAAGGTACCAAACCTCTTAAAATATTTTTCAATGATTTTGAGGAGGTTTAGATTGAATTTATCTCGACCAGAACCCTTTCAACTTAAGTGTGGCTTATAATTATGGTTTTCAATACTATTTCAGTCCTCTGATTGCATGAAACCCAGATTCAGTCAATGTGAGCCCACTTTTTGGTCTTTTAAGTTCATTTAACCTTTAATTAACCCCTGATGAACCCCTTGGTTAATCTTCATTTGTGATTGGATGTTAAAATAGCACAATTAACCCTATTTTCCTATCTTCTTCTCAAATCACTTCAGTTCGGAATTGTGATCCTCAAACTATCATTTAGGAGAATTTATCACTGGATTTCAACTAATTCAAGTTATGACAAATGATGGTATTACCATCATACCCCCATGCCTAACTTTTGTTAGTCCCTAATAAAATTCTATGGAAGGAACTAGATCTCTAAACCATATTTTTGATGTTAGGATGCCCGTTTGTGCCACTTCTATAGAAATTAGATTAGAATGCCAATAATGGGCCTAGATGTACTCAAATACCAACCAAGATCCAAACCTGACCAGCCTCAGCCTTGGGTTTGCTACAAAGGTTTCTACTGCCTGCAAAAACTGCCTAGAGGTTCATTGACCCTAGCAGTTAAAGCACCCATGCGTATACGAAGTAAGTCCAGGTTCAATTTGCCAGTGCATTTTTCATAAGAAAGATAGAGAGGGATATTTATTTTGAGAGTTTTCACTCTTTTCTTTTTACATTTCTCTAAATCCAACATCGAATTGGCCCTAAACATAGTCTGTATTAGATTCCTTGTCCCCAGCATCAATCCTTGAAGGGTCCCTGGCTTTTGATGATTTGGGATAGCACCGCCCATGTTGACCCCTAGAACTCCTGGCTTTCAACACTTCATGATAGTGTCACCCATGGTGTTCTATAGCTAAATTTAGGTCCTAGCAATTGACATTTTGGGATAATCCCACCTATGGCACCTAAACCAACACAAGGTGCTTACGTGCCCCTAGTAGGATATTTAGATATCCTAGTAGACAAGTACTGAGGAGATGATATGTTATAATGCATCTTCGAGGGGAGTATTTTTCGTCCTGCCTCTCCGCATCGAGAACTCATCCAATCAACTTGTGTCTTCGAGCCACTTTTAAGCTAGATCTTTGGGAAAACATTTTCAAAATAGAACACCTTTGGCATTATACTTCATTAAGCGCACTGAACAAAACTAGTGTGTGATTTTTGAGTGCTTAGGTTACCAAGTCTCGCAATCTAAATGGCAGGCAGTGGAGCCGAATAATCCCTAAGCCTTAGACTTAATACATCAGCCTCGTAACTTTCTTAACCTCTTGAGGAGTAGTCCACATCTTAACAAATACGTGAGTGTTTAGGCCCTAGAATAGGCCTAAGAGGACTAAGGTCGATACTCTTTACTTATCTCCTTATCTCTAGCACTTCAGGACTTAATCCTTATTTTGATTTGGTCTAGAACTTAAGTAGATTCCATAATCAGTTGCTAGGACTATCAATTATTTTTTATTTTGCTCCTTTGGCATTCTTTATATTTCCTCCTCGAGAAAGATTTTTCATTCAGTTCTAAAAATTTTTCCTCCCCTTTTCTCCAATTGTTTTTCTTTTTATATTTTTTTTGTGAGAACCCCTCAAAGAATTGAATTTCTCATTTGTTTTGCACTTTAATACCCCCCATGCCTAAGTTTTGCAATGTCGTCATTGTAAACAAGGTGGGTTTGAATTCAGCTTAGTTCATAGTTTAGAACAGGTTCAAAGGGTGGGTGAATAGGTCTGGATGATTGTTAGAATGATTTCAAGCTCTGATACAATTATCAAACATGGAGTCAGTTGTTCTGAAGTTTGATCCCTAAAGTCCAATAAGAATGTAGCTCAAAAAGAATCAGAAGGGTTTTGGGTTTTTGAAATGATAGGTTGCCTCCTGTTAAGTGCTAAATTCGATGCCTTCAGTCGAGCAGAAGGTGGTCAGGGAGAAGGGGGGGTTAGATTAGAAGAATTTTGTAGAAAAAGAACCTTGATGATTAGCCTGATTGGTCCAACCAAGTTCTTGTTCAGATCAATTGGGTGATGATGCAAACCAAATCCAATCAGTGCAGTGGGTTGAGGAATGTGAATCAATAGGTGTGGAGCCCACCAGATGCTTTGTGGCTCAAATAGGTATGGAAATGCGAATCAAGGGTTTGGCTGTATCGGCTCAGCCAAATCAAAGTAGGGTCCTCAAAAGATAATGGATCGGTAAAGAACTAGGAATCGTACTGATGGGATCAGAGGGGAATAATATATGGTTGTCAGTTTGATCAGTGTCCCATTCACTATCGAAACATGGTGGTGAATCATATGCAACCAAATCAGAAAGAGATGAGTCAAAATAGAAATTGATTTCGGTGGCTGGTAGGGGTTTGGATCAGTTTCTGAAAGGCTCTGGCTTGAGAGTAGGAGGTAGGGCTACTTTGAGATTCAAATCATTGGCCTCAAAATTAGAATCAAAGAATGGATCATGGATACTGAGATCGTAAATCAACTCATAATCATCTGGAAACAATGATTCTCCTAAATCATAGTATAATTCAAAATTATCGGAGAGTTTGCGAAAATCATCTTCTGAACTTGATTCAAGATCGGGATATCCACAACAAAATAAATCAAGATACATGGAGTTATCAACTTGACATTGGTCTAACTTAGTCTTGAATTCCAAGCTCAGAGGGATGTCCTTATTAGGCATATGCTAGGGTTCAAGGCATCTAGGGTAGATCCAATCAAATCCCAACTCTTCCAACACCTCTGATTCTATATCATAAATAGGTTTGACTTCTGATAAATCGATTTGTTCTTCTGAGAAGTCTGGAGAGGTAAAATCATCAAATATAGAACCAAGATCATAATTCAAATCTAAAATCTTGTTCTCATCACATTAGGCCTCATGATCATCCCAACTAGGCTCAGAGATCTAGATTCTAGGTTAGGTGTAGGAATTGGGTTGCTAGAATCTAGACTTGGTTCTATTAGGATGTCAAAACTACTCTCGAGGAATACCTTAACAGGATAAGGTGCGAGTGTTCCATCCTCAAGAGATTCTGAGTCTAATTCATCACAGGTGTTTTGTGAATCTGGGTATGATGGACTAGCTTCACAGCTTCCTATGGCTATTTGGGGTGTAGATAGCGTAGAAGATTAGCATGTTGTAGTATAGCGCAAAATACGTCTCGAGCAAATAATTAATGGAACTGGTGAGTCCCGGTCGATTACACGGAGGCAGATAGCACTTTTGATTTCATGCGTTTGTTCCAAATAAAAGTACCAAGTAATAGAAACAATCAATCACAATATCCACATCACAGAGATTGAATTTGATATATGCAATAGAATGAAAACATGAATGTAAACAACTACTACTGTAACAGAATGAGGGCACCACGGGTGGTCTGTGGTGGCCTTTTGGAGAGGTTGAGAAGAGCAACAATGATCTGTTGGGGTGGCCCAATGGACGCTTCAGACGGAGATGCAAAGACGAAGGCAGAGAAGACGGGAAGAAGAAGAAAAGAGAGGAGTTGTAGAAGGAGGAAGAAGAAGAAAACTAAGAGAAATGGCCTTCAAAGGGGACCCTTATGCCTCTTTTATAGCTTTTATGAAGGACATTTAGGGTATTTGAGCCCTTAAGTCTGTGCAAAGGCTTCAGATTAATCAGATCCATTGATCGAGAGATCAACAGTCCTAATCAAGCCTTCCAAATCCTTCTTCCATCCATGGTTTATTCTAGTGCTGCCACATGGCGCGCTGTGCACCCTTGGATCTGAATCTGATGGCCTCACTCATCCGCTGCTCGCCTGCACACCCGCATGCTCGCCACTCGCCCTCGATCAGTGCCTCAAATCCTAAACCATCTCAACCATCTGATCTCTCGATCGGACGGCGTAAAGAGCACGCTCAACACCTGTTGAGTCCTAAGGCATGCATCATCATGCACATCTTCATCTAACGCTCCCGCACCCGCCAAGCATTCGTCGCTCCACCACCCGATGAAGATCCGACGGTCAATTACGCCTACGCTCAGCTTTTCTCCTAATTTCACGTGAGGCGCTCCTTGAACCCGCATAGGTTGCTTAGGTGTGAAGGTGCTAACCAATGCGCTATGGGTGACTTTGCGTCAAGTTTCCAAATCTTGTGCAGCCGCCCTCAGCCATTGGATGGAAATCCAACGGCCGAGATCTCTCCCTTGAGTGATGAGGTGGCTAGAGGCAAGCAATGTGGATGCATCACGGCCGTTGGATGACAATTCAATAGCCCACTACTCTCCTTCCTAGATTGGGATAGCTGCGATGGCGCCACATGCGCCATCGTGGCCGTCCATCTTCTTCTCTTTGTATCTGATGATGTAGGTCTTCGATTGAGTTGATTTCTACGTCATTGGACTACGAACATCGATCCGGATCCATCTGTACGGTTGGATTTGTCATCTGAGGTTTGGATATTCTTCAACTTGCCCCTTGGTTCCTACTTCTTCTGCAGAATCCCTAGGGTGCTACGGGGGTTTGATTGATGCGCTCATGGAAGCGTTGTACTCCCATCGTCATTCCAAACAAATCCATAAGGTGGATTGATCATTTGTAGCCCTGAATTACCTGTAATTATTAATACCTCTCAAATAGCACATTATTATGTATAAAACATATAAATCATCTAAGATACAAAGTACGATATGCATGCATGCAGAATGCCCATATTAAGCTAGGTTCTACATTAATTCAAGCGAATTAGGGCCTATGAATGCTGTGCAATCATACCCCCATGCCTAAATCTTGCTAGTCCCTAGCAAGTGCAAGACTAAATGCATTTTATCAAGAATTTAACTAAAGGTTTATTTCTTTTTGTTTCATAAAAAATTCAGAATCCAGATAACTATGAATATGTAATGTTGTAGCTTCTGCAACAGATCTAAGTGGATAGTCAATATACATTTAATGCTTGTACTTGACCGCTAGTAAAATTATGTTGGGATAGGCAAACTTCTTCTCTCAAAGCTATAAACTATTCTCTTATTTTAGCCCTGACTTTAGGCTTAGGTAGAAGACGTCTGAGTTAACTGGATTTGTATTTGGTGGCTCACTCTCTTCTGGTGCTACATAGAGACTAGTATTTCAGAATCTAGATTTCTAAATTATTAAATAAATTAACTTAGAGAAAGGTTGGAAAACTATGCTCTCTTTAATCTTTTGTACTTTTTCTTTTCTCTCTTTCTCTCTTCTTTTCTTTTCTTTTTCTTTTTCTTCCTGAGCTCACATCTTACCAGATTTGCAACTGTATTTGGTGGTCTTACATGGAATTACACATTAATTAGGTTCTAATAACCCTATGACTAAGTCAGACTCCTCAGCCCGTATTCAGGTAGTCAAAAATATAAAAAAATAGGTTAAGGCTATACTTGGTGGTTTGTGGGGATGGTAGGTGTTTTTGCCGCAAAACAGTTTGACTTACATAACTCAAACTTCTTAACATAATACCTTTTTTTTTTCAAGCAAATATTTCTTTTGTATGCTTTCTTTTTTCTTCTTTTTTTTATCAATATATATATATCTACTGGCACAATGCTGTTAACAACATAACATAACGCAACAATGAACACGACATTCATACTTTTATCCATGAGGCATTATTTGGGATTTTTGGGGATGACCATGAGGATCTCGGGTGGCTTATTTGGTGGAAGTGCCTACTCTTGGCATCGGGTAAGGAACGGATAGGACGACGTATTTCTGACCTTGACATCAGTACCCTCCTTCAGCCGAGGATTCCGTAGAGGACGGTCGTGACCATCCACCTCAGTCCTAGTTTTATCAGAACTCGTTCTCTGTGTTTTTGCCTTATTTGGTGGCATTCGTACAGAATTTCTCATAAAATTAGTACGCAAGAACTGAGAGCGAAAGCTATGCCCATCTCCAAGTTTCATTATTCAATTATTAAAGATTAAAGACTTCTTACACTAGCCTTAGAGCACCAGTAGACACTCTACTCTCATCTCACATATGTTTTGGTGGATCTACTAAAAGATGGTTCACCTAACTCCCTGATTGCTGTCCAAGGGTTCAGAAGAAGAAGCAATGCTTCTTCTCGACAAAATGGAGATGTCTATTGATTTTCACATTGGATCCATTGCCAATTCTACATGCAGATGTGAGGTTATACTGGATTCTAAGCTTAGAAATCTACTAAAGAATAAATCTTTAATAAAACCTCTTGATAAAACGATCTAATCCCCCACTTGTTGGTAGAAAATTTTCAATTTTTATGGACTACCCCCACATGCCTAAGTGTTTGCATGTCCTCATGCATGAATAAAGAAATAAGGCAGGGTGCATGTGGATAGAAATCACCTGAAACTACTTTTGAGTTGTCGTTCAGCTCATGCCATCACTGCAATGTCATACACAATATGCAAAACAATATGCGAAAATGAAATATGCTATGTATATATGGTATGTATATATGTATACGTGCTGAGTTTAACACCTCCAGCTGGGCAACTCATCAGTCACACGTCCTCGAGAAGATGTATCATTTCATCAGCAGAAGGAGGTCTCTAGGCAAAGAATGGTTTGAGGCACTGGTCATTAACCATAAAAACATGCCTAGATTTCAGGTCTCTAATTTGGTCCGCCCTGTTAGGATACAGGTGGACCACCAGAAAAAGCCCAGTCCACTTGGACTTGAGCTTTCCCGCAAAGAATTTGAGTCGAGAATCAAACAACCAGACCTGTTGATTAGGTGCAAACTCCTTCCTCCGGATGTGTCGATCATGGAAAGCCTTTGTCTTGTCTTTGTATATTTTTGCATTTTCGTAAGCTTCCCACCTAATCTCCTCTAACTCACTGAGCTGGAGCTTCCTTTCATAACATCTAGCCTTGAGGTTAAAATTACACTTCTGCACTGCCCAAAAGGCACGGTGCTCCAGCTCTACAAGAAAGTGACAGGCCTTTCCATACACCACGTAGTATGGCGACATTCCGAGCGGGGCCTTATACGTAGTCTGAAATGCCCATAGTGCATCAATCAACCGATCTGACTAATCCTTCCTATCAGGTCTAACTGTGTTTTGAAGGATAAGCTTGGTGACATTTTGATACTTCAGCCTGCCCATTGGTCAGTGGGTGATATGAGGTAGCAATGAGGTGCTGTACCCCGTATTTCTTCAATAATGACCCAAAATGGGCATGGATGAAGTGACTTTCCCCATCACTTATCAGGGTGCGAGGAACTCTGAATCTGGCAAAAATGAATTCTCGGACGAAGGATATAACAATCTTATGATCGACTCGTCTTGCTGGGATAGCCTCTACCTACTTTGAGACATAGTCCACTACGAGGAGTATGTATTCAAAGCCATGCGAGTTTGAGAAGGGACCCATAAAGTCGATGCCCCAGACATCGAACACTTCTACGACAAGAATAGATTGGAGAGGCATCATGTCTCTCCGGGTCATAGAATCGACCGCCTGGCATCACTTACAGCACTTGGCAAACTCGTGTGTATCCCTGAAAATGGTTGGCCAGAAAAATCCCGAGTACAAAATCTTTGCAACGGTCTTTCGGCCCAAGAAATGACCCCCACAAGCATCGCTGTGCCAAAAGGATAGCACACTAGAGATTTCCAAATCAAGGATGCATCTACGGATGATCTGATCAGCCCAATGCGAAAGAGCAGTGGGTCGTCCCAAAAATAGAATTTATCCTTTGATATAAATTTGAGTTTTTGATCCTTGGATAACCCTGCAGGTAGCCTACCTACGATGAGATAGTTTGCTATATCAGCATACTAGGGAAACTCAATAGATTTTATGGACAACAGAGACTCATCTGAAAATTGGTCTGATATCGACGGGGAGTACGGAATATAATCTGGGTCTAGCCGAGACAAGTGATCCGCCACAACATTATGTGCTCCGGCTTTGTCATTGATTTCGACATCAAATTCCTGCAAAAGAAGGATCCATCTGATAAGACGAGGTTTGGCGTCCTTCTTTGCCAACAAATGCCGGAGGGAGGAATGGTCAGTGTAGATGATAAATTTGGACTCGAGTAAGTATGACCTGAATTTCTCCAACCTGAATACCACAACTAGCAATTCTTTCTCCGTGACTGTATAGTTACGTTGAGCCTCATTCAGTGTTTTGCTAGTGTAGTATATTACAAATGGTTGGCGCTCCCAACGCTGGCCAAGAATGGCTCCGACAGCGAAGTTGGAGGCGTCACACATCATCTAGAAGTCAAGAGACAAGTTGAGAGGTTGGAGAATAGGTGCACTTGAAACAACACTTCGCAAGGTCTCGAAAGCACTGAGACATGAGGAGTCAAAATCAAAGGGCATCTCAGTTACCATAAGATTCGTTAATGGACGAGCAATTTTTGAGAAATCTCGAATGAATCTTTGATAAAATCCGACATGCCCTAAGAATGATCTGATTTTCCTGATCGAGCTAAGCGGAGGTAATTGCAAATTGATTTCGGACTTAGCTCGGTCGACCTTGAGTCCGTTAGAGGAGATCCTGTGACCTAGTACGATGCCATCCTTCACCATAAAATGGCTTTTTTCCCATGAAAGTACTAGGTTAACCTCTATACATCTTCTTAGGATCTTTGTGAGGTTATCAAGACAAGATGAAAAATCATCTCCAAACATGGAGAAGTCATCCATGAACACTTCTACGCAGTCCCCGATCATGTCTGAAAAGATGGACATCATGCATTGCTGAAAAGTAGCTAGTGCGTTGTAGAGGCCGAAGGGCATCTGCGTAAAAGCGAATGTTCCAAAGGGTCACATAAAAGTCATCTTGTCTTGATCTTCCGAGTTTATTGTTACCTGATTGTACCTGGAGTATCCATCTAGAAAGCAAAAGAAACTACGCCTAGCCAGCCGTTCTAAAATTTGATCAATAAAGGGTAAAGGAAAATGATCCTTTTTGGTAGTCGAGTTTAGCTTCCTGTAATCAATGCAGACCTGCCAAGAAGTCGTGGTGCGGGTTAGGATGGATTCGCCCAATTCATTTTTTATTACGGTGAGTCCCGCCTTTTTGGGCACAATTTGAATGGGACTCACTCACTGGCTGTCGGAAATTGGATAGATAATATTCGCGTCCAGCCATTTAATGATCTCCTTCTTGACAACCTCCAACATATTTGAATTTAGGCATCTCTGAGGTTGTCTCTACAATTTCACCCCTTCATCAGTGTAGATATGGTGAGTGCAATATTAGGGGCGAATCCCATGGAAATCAGCAATGCCCCACCCGATAGCAGCTCTATGTGCTTGTAGAATGGAGATCAACCGGTGTTCCTAGTCTGGAGTCAAGTGAGCATTGATAATCACGGGATACGTTTCACTTTCTCTTAGAAACACGTACTTGAGTGAATCAGGTAAGAGCTGTAACTCTAGTAGTGAGGGGTGAGGAGCGGGCTTATGTAGGGGAGGAAAGGAAACAATAGCAAAAATCTATTGATCCTGACTACTGGAGAATCCGCGTGGAGTGGTCATGTAATCCTATCTTAAGATATCAGTGTTAAATAGGATAGTATAGTCAGGATCAGGGGTGTTGGAAGCAGATGAACACCCATGACAACCAGATCCATGGGATGAAATGTGTATGTCATTAGTCTCAGTCCCATGTGGATCGCGATCTAAGACCCCTGATAGTGAAGATGAATGTGCCATTGGGTCGCTGCAGAGGAGCCTAATATTCCCATAGAAAGCTGAATCATCATCTTCACCATCCTCGATAAAATCGCAATCAAAGTTCTTTGTTGCCCTAAAAATGTCCATTCTAAGCTTTTCGTTCCCTAGGGCAATCTCCATGCATCCTAATGCACAGTTGATGTTTGCATGGGCAGTTGCCAAGAACGAGCAACCTAAAATAAACGGTGCATCATGGAGATTAGGAGGAACCTCCATATCAAGAACAAAAAAGTACCCTGGAAAGTAGAATCCTTGGACTTTTACGATCACATTTTCAACCACCCCCCTCGTCATTTTCACCGATCAATTAGCCAACTGTATGGTAACCAAGGTGGGCTTTAACTCCTCAAATTGAAATCAATCAAATACTATGATGGGAGTTAGGTTGATGGACAACCCCAAGTCAAGAAGGGCCCTATTAAAAGGGGAATCTTGCAAAAAGCAGGAAATCAGTGGTGTGCCCAGGTCCTTTTTTGGCGGTAAGTCGGCTAAGATAACAGCGTTGGCTTCCTCATATAATACCTCATGTCATCTGATTCTCTGTTGTCGCTTCGGAGTATAGTTGTCCTTGAAGAACCTAGCAATAGTAAGGATGTGATCTATTGCTTTGAGGAAAGGGACCTGAATGTGAACTTCCTTGAACATAGATTTCAGGTCCTCAAAATTCCGCATGTCCTTGCATGTTGAATCTCGTGTTAGAGTTGCGAGAAAAGGGACCGAAATTTTAGGGTCTAGGGGCTTCTTTCCTTTATCTAATGAAGATGGCTTGTGAGAGGAAGAGGGTGAGCCATCTTGTGGTAGAGCGCAGAAAAAATCATTACCCACTTGCCTAATTAGCGGGTCCTGTGTAGTCTTTTCGCTCCTTAAGGTGACAGCTTTCGCATCAACGTGCTATCCATCAAGGGGTAGAGGAGCGGGTTGGTATGGATACACAAGGTTTGGCAACAGAGGTGGCTGACCGAGCCCATAACCAGGTGGTGCAAGATGTGTTTGCAAAATAGCATGTGCCTACCTCTTTGGTGCTTGGAATCTAGGTGGGGCACTTTGATTCTATACATATCTCGAGTTTAGGACAGGTTGGGAGGGAAAAGCTCCCTATGATCTATGCCCCTGCATCATCTGGTTTTGCATGTTCTGTATGCTCTATATTTGGTCATCCATTACCTTCTTTATTTGCAGGTTGTCATGAGATTTCCGAATAGATGCCTGCAATTCCTCCTTCAGAGACTCCAAAGGGTCGGCCCGCTTTGGAGGCTAGTTGGCAGCTTGGTGCAGCAGCTGATAGATAGAGCATGTCTGTTGCTACTAAGACGGGAATGGCTACTACCTAGGATACATGTTCTACGCATTCCCGTATTGTCTGGTCTAGTAGTATGGAGCTTGACTCGGTCTCTGTGGGTTACCAGACCAAAAGAAATTGGGATGATGGTGCCAACCGGGGTTATACATGTCAGAATACGGATTGTTACGCCCGTAACCCTGAATAGCATTGACATCTTTGTAGGTAGAAGATGTCTCAGATGTAAATTCATCAAAAGAATATGCACTTGCATCGTCATGTGGTGCGTAACCCTGATCCACATTGTTCATGGGTTTCTGGTACATAGGATCCCACGGAGATGGAGAAAAAACATCTCAAGTGAATGGATATGTGCGAGAAAAGGGAGCTCGAGATGTTTGAGAGGAGTAAGATGGAGCAATGCTACCACAAGATCCAAATCTCACTCGCATTAATTCATCAAGCTTCTTATCGAGCAGATCCACCTTGTCCAGCTTTTTGGTGATAATGTCCACGTCGGCTCAAGCAGACTTGGCTTGAGCTTTGTGGACATTGACTCATTGCTGTCCAAGTCGCTAGAACTGGTTCATTTAGGCGTCATTCATCAAGTTCTCTGCTAAGGACTCGAACAGTTCAAATGCGTTGTTCTCATCCTTCGAGAGGAAATTCCTACTGCTAGATGCATAGGCCAGGTACCAATGTGTGTCATCCAGCCCATGGTAGAATACTTGAGCAAGGTGCCATTTGGGTACACCATGGTGTGGGCACTTCTTGAGAAGATTGTGGAATCTATCCCAGGCGTCATGCAACTTCTCTCTAGGGCCTTGGGAAAAGGTCGTGATCACATGCCTCATAGCATTTGTTTGACCGATCAGGAAGAACTTTCGGAGGAATTCACGACATAATTCCTCTTAGGCTCCAATTGGCCTCCTGATAGTCTTGAACCAATAAGCAGCTTTATCCTTGAGAGAAAAAGGAAAAAGCTTCATGAGAACAATTCTGATATCTACATTCCTGGGTCGAACTGACTCTGCAATCTGACTCAGATCTTTGATGTGCTAGAAGGGATCCTCATTCGAGTTTCCATGGAAATGAGTCTGAATCAGACTTATGATATTCAGCTTCAACTTGAATGCATCTCCTCCTGCAGGAATCTTGACCTGAGGTGCTATAATTGTTGCTGCTGGATCGTAGAAGTCCCAGAGTTGTTCTCCACATGGTGGATGCTGCATCCTGTCAAGTGTTGTGAGAATCATGTCGATGCTCTGATCGTATTTCTGTTCCGTTTCCTCAACCCTAGCTTCCAGGCAAGCCATTGGGTCCTGATTTTGAAGGTCCTGACCAACTCAAGGACTAGGATTAGCCATCTCAGCTAATCAAGTGAAAGAAGATTGAGAAGAGAGGTTAGGCGAAAATGCCTTTGCCACCTTGGGTTTGGCTCCCAAGGTCCCGCAAGTTTAGGCCTTAACGACCTTCTTCCTTGCATACACCAACTCAAAGGGTTGGTGTAGTCAAGCAGAGCAAGGCTAAGGCCTTGTTAATCAGAGTGGTTCTTTAGATCAAATGACCGAATTTTTCATTTAAGTTTGTGTTATTAAAAAAATTCGGCAAGACACCGACTGCAAGGAATTCCCACCTCTTAGGCTAACCCGACCAGTCCAGTTACAAGGGGACTACGAGGAAGGTTCTTCCTTCGACTTTCGCCTCCGGTTCCGTTACCCCACAGTCGTGGTCGTTTAATGCTACCTCGCAAGCCTAGACTCCAGGTTTTGCAGGAGAGGTTGGAACTACTCAGTAGTTTCAAGCCAAATGCAAGTTATTTGATATATTTTCATGAATTTTAACTTGTTTCTTTAATTTAGTAGATGGGGGGTGGTCCACATGGTGACTCGTCTCACCGACTAACTCCTGGACTCGTTGGAGTCCAAGTTAGTCTATGTGGTCCTATTGGCTTATGCACTTCTAAGTTCTTTTTCAAATTGAAGACCACAATTCAAATCACCGGCAATGGCGCCAATTTGTTCGGGACATAGATCGCGTAGAAGATTAGCACATTGTAGTATAGTGCGAAATACATCTCGAGCAAATAATTAACAGAACTAGTGAGTCTCGGTCGATCACAGGGAGGTAGAAAGAACTTTTGATTTCATGTGTTTGTTCCAAATAAAAGTACCAAGTAATAGAAACAATCAATCATAATATCCACATCACAAAGTGATTGAATTTGATATATGTGATAGAATGAAAACATGAATGTAAACAACTACTACTGTAACAGAATGCAAGCACCACGGGTGATCCGTGGTGGCCTTTTTGAGAGGTTGGGAAAAGCAACAATGATCCGTCTAAGTGGCCCAACGGACACTTCAGACAGAGATGTAGAGACGAAGGTAGAAAAGACGGGAAGAAGAAGAAGAGAGAGGAGTTGTAGGAGGAAGAAGAAAACTAAGGGGAATGGCCTTCAAAGGGGACCCTTAGGCATCTTTTTGTAGCTTTTGTGAAGGACATTTAGGGTATTTGAGCCCTTAAGTCTGTGCAAAGGCTTCAGATTAATCAGATCAATTAATCGGGAGATCAACGGTCCTGATTCAGCCTTCCAAATCCTTCTTCCATCCACTATTTATTCTAGTGCTGACACATGGCGCACTATGCGCCGTTGGATCTAAATCTGACAGCCTCGCTCGCCCATTGCTCGCCAGCACACCCGCACGCCTGCCGCTCGCCCTCGATCAGTGCCTTAAATCCTAACCCATCTCAGCCATCTGATCTCTCGATCGGACGACTTAAAGAGTGCTCTCAATGCCCATTGAGTCTTAAGGCATGGGTCATCATGCACGTCTTCATCCAACACTCTTGCGCCCACCACACGTTCGCCACTCCATCGCTTGATGAAGATTCAGCGATCAATTGCGCCCGCACTCGCCTTTCTCCTGATTTCATGCCAGGTGCTCCTCGAACCCTCGTAGGTTCCTTAGGCATGAAGGCGCTATCCAACACATTGCAGGTGACTTTGCGTCAAGTTTCCAAATCTTGTGGAGCCGCCCTCAGCCATTGGATGGAAATCCAACGGTCAAGATCTCTCTCATGTGTGATGAGGCTACTAGAGGTGGGCAACGTGGATGCATCATGGCCATTGGATGATGATCCAACGGTCCATGACTCTCTTTCCCAGAATGGGGTGCGGTGAGGGGTAGCTACGATGGCGCCACGTGGTTCCATCATGGCTATCGATCTTCTTCTCCTTGTATCTAATGATGTAGGCCTCCGATTGAGTTGATTTCTGTGCAGTTGGACGGCGAACATCGATTCGGATACATCTGTATGGTTATATTTGTCATCTGAGGTCTAGATATTCTTCAATTTGTCCCTTGGCTCCTGCTTCTTCTGCATACTCCCTAGGGTGCTACGGGGGTCTGATTGATGCCCTCTTGGAAGCGTTGGACTCCTATCATCATTCCAAACAAATCCATAAGGTTGGATCAATCATCTGCAGCCCTGGATTACCTGCAATTATTAATACCTCTCAAATAGCACATTATTATGTATAAAACATATAAATCATCTAAGATGCAAAGTACGATGTGTTTGCATGCAGAATGCCCATATTAAGCTAAATTCTACATTAATTCAGGCGAATTAGGGCCTTTGATTACTGCGCAATCAATGGCTGGCACATAATCGGGAACACCTGTAATTGAATCTACTTAACCCATATCTTGATCAGGCATTTCATTCTGCACAAAATCAAAATTTAGTTCCATTTGGGTTGGGGATTCATGACAATCTCCATTTTCGTACCCAAGCTCTAGGAAATCGTATTGATCCTTGAAATTGCTCCAAGATGTAGAATGTCTGATGCACCACCACTGGACCATTACGGAGCTCCTCTAACATTAACCTAATCTGATTTGTACTCTTTTATGTGTGTTGATGTTTGCACCGATTCCACAGGTTGGAATCCCGATTGAGTAGATATAATCAAAAGAGGTTATGTGCCTCAAATGTGGGTGTGTGTAGTGTGTATGTTAATTTTGTCCCACAATCAGAAAGTATATATTTTTTTGTGGTTTTTTTTTTATATGAGGGTGAGATGAGTGGAGGTGGCAAACAAGATAAACAATTTCTATCCTAGGGTTTGTGAAAACACCTAAGTAGATTAGGTCTTGATTATTAAGGTGGCGAAATGATCTAGTGGGTGGGGAAGTAGGGGGAAAACTTACAAATATCTCTACCTGCACTTTCCTCCAATCTACCGCCTTCATCTCCTTAATCAGGTTACTGCAAGATAGTGAATCGAAGAAGAAAGATAAGTAAGAAAAATATGCAAGTAATGCGGAAAAACATGAAAAATCGAATCAAAATTTGTTGCCTCCCTGGCAATGGTGCCAAAATGATGAGCATGTTTTTGCGAGGAAACGTTAGGATTTTAAGAAACCCCATCGTCATAGTCACAAAACTCACTGTCAAATAAAATTTACCGAAATTTGAAAGGGAGTCCCAGGTCGAACATAGGGAGGCGACGTTTGTTTCTTGAAATCCACGTTTCAATTTGTTTCTTTTTGGTGTTTTTAGTTTTTATTATTTTTTTAGTATTTTAGGAGAATGGTAAAATCACTTGCAATAAAAAGAATATAGAGATGAACCACAATTTTATTGCTTGAAGCAAAATAATGTTTATTACAATAACAATAAACTAAACAAACTAAAAGACATGAGGGTGAGAGGAAATCTCCCAAAGTGGATGTTTGGCGAGACGACGGCACTTGACAGCAGCTTAGATGGAGGAGGAGAGATGCTGGACGTTGGGGATGAGGCGCAGGATGAACTCGAGTAGAGGAAAGCTTCACCAAGCTGGGAATGGGGATGAGGAGGTGGAGTTCACCATCTACTTGAATGGAGGTGAGGGGACGGCTCGAGGGTTCCCTATGAAGGGGGTGAGAGGATGGTTGCATATTTGGTGGAGGGATAGGACTCTACACTAATAGGGAGCCTTTGGAGCTTGGGAATAGTGCTCCTGGGAGCTTGGTAGGCTTCTTGGAGCTTTGGTATAGGTAGGAGTAGCATAGGTAGAGACGGAGGAAAATGGGGAGGTGTAGGTGGGTTTATCTAGCGGTGAAGGAGCTTTTCGCACATGGAAAATTAGTGACATCCACAATCGTCGCTAAAGATCCACCCTAGCTGTCACTAAAGATCCGCGCAACACTGTTGGCACATGCTATGCGCTGCCTTGTCATGCGCGTGCACGCTGGCTGTGAGTTCCATCGCTGTGCGCTGCGCTACACTGGTACGTGCTTTACGCACACATGCACTGGCACAATGCGTTGCTCTGGTCGTGCGTGCGTTGCTACCAATTGAGGGGATTGGGAGGGACTTTGCAGGTTTCGAACCCACTCCCCTTCTTTGGGAGTGGATGCCTCAAGCAATGCGCCACATTAACGCAAGAGTCGAAAAGAGTTGTTGTAGGCACGCAGTGGAGGGGGCTTCTCAGCCATTGGATTTTCATCCAGCGGCTAAGATCGAATGTTGGAAGGCCTTTGGATGGACGTCAAGCGACCTTAAGCAATCTGGATGGT
This sequence comes from Thalassia testudinum, assembly GCA_037157565.1. Taxonomy (NCBI): domain Eukaryota; kingdom Viridiplantae; phylum Streptophyta; class Magnoliopsida; order Alismatales; family Hydrocharitaceae; genus Thalassia; species Thalassia testudinum. The sequence goes on from JAZHRO010000056.1 coordinate 7,687,282, forward strand.
GCCATGTGGCACCATATGGATCATCCACCTTTCCTTGCTTGCAGAGGATGCCACGATGCTCGGATCGAGATGATTTCCCCGTTACCGGACTGCGATCATCATTTTGGATTCATCCATATGGTCGAATTTTGCATTTAAAGCTTCAAAATGTTGATCCTTGCTTCCTGGCCACAGTAATGCATGAATTACTGTACAATTTATACAAATCACACTGAATGCAATATGATGAATGTTATGTAGTATTTATATTATGGAATGCAATGCTAAGCTTAGGAACTGTCATAAGTAGGCATTTTATCTTGAATAGAGGCGTGTTTATTAGTTGCCCCACTCTTGAAAAGAGTCCTCCTTGGCTTCTTCTTCTAGTAGTCCTCCTCCAAGTTGTCCTCCAAGGTGGGTGTCAACCACCTTGCTCCTCCTCTTGACTGGCCATCCCCTCTAGTAGAAGTTCTCCTCCTTTAGCTTGGCACAAGTGATAGGAAGATGGAGAAAGAAGGCACTAAGGGGGCAGGTGGTTGCCCCCTTAATCTTCTCCTCTTCTTCTCCTTGGTCATGGGTTTAGGTAGTGTCGGGTGGAACTTAAATAATGGATGAAAGGGGAATTATGTGGTGGTAGGGTAGGGTATTTATAGGATGGGAAGGGGGGTGGTTATGGTATTTTTTGGAGGGAAATGAAGGGGTGCTTGGATATTTTTGAAGGGAACAATGGGAGGGAAATGAAGAAGTGCCTTGGTTTTCCCTCCAAAAATACCTTCTAGAAGGTGTTGATTTTTTAGGGAAAAAATGGAGGGTGGAGATGGGTTGAAGGGGTAGGTGTAGGGTTGGATTTCAAGGGTTTTGGAGGAAAAAAGTTAGCACCATTTCTAGGTGATTTTGGAAGGAATTTGGTGGTGTTTATTGGTGGTAGAGAGGGGTGAAGGCATGTGTAGGGTTGGTGCCAAGATTGAGGTGGAGTGGTGGTAGCTTAGGTGGACTTAGGTAAGGTTACTTGGTGGAGCTAGTTAGGTGGATTTTAGGGTTAGGTTTTGGTGGACAAGGAGGTGACTAGCTAAGCTATGCTAGCTTAGCTAGCTTAGGTAGTAGGGAGTAGGGTAGAGAGGTAGAGGGAGCTAGGGTTTTAAAGGTGAAGACCTAGAAGGAGCTCCCTTGAGCTGCATTGGAGCTAGTGGTTGCTGAAGAGAACTACAAGGAGCTACCTTAGTTAGCTTAGCTTGCTAGTTCTTTGCTAGTTACTAAGTTAATCTAAAATGAGCTAGCTTCTGCTGATATGAGCTGAGGTGAGCTGGGTCTAGTCTTCCCAGAGATTACCAAGCTAGCTGGAGTAGCTAACTTAGGTAAGTCTCTAGTTGAGCTAAGTTGAGTCTCCGGAAGCTGCACTTGAGCTGGCCTGAGCTGGTTGAGGCCATCTTCAATTGGCTAGGTCTAGCTAGTTGATGGTAGTAGCTAGTCCTAGTTAGGTTGAGCTTCTAGTGATCTGTTCTAAGCTGGAGGAGCTGGAATGGAGCTAGGATCAGCTATTTTGAGCTAGTTTGAGCTGCCATCCAGCTAAGGTGAGCTGAATGGAGCTGAGGTTAACTAGCATGAGCTACCATATAGCTGAGATGAGTTGAATGGAGCTAAAGATGAGTTGATCCAGATAGAATGAGCTGGGATAAGCTAGATCCAGCTGATAGAAGCTTATTCTTCATCTTCTTCCTTCCTGAGTGCCAAGGTATGCGGGATTTGACTTTCTATCTATCGATGACACTCAAGTAAATGCATCAAAAAGATTATAAAGTGCAATGCATGCCTATCCTAACAAATTCCTAAATGCAACCTGAAAACCCATTTACAGAGTTAAAACCCTAAGAGCTAGATCAGTTTTAGGACATAAAAATGATAAAAATTGGCATTTATCACCTGTGCATTTGGAACCATTTGCAAACATGACTTGTCATTTAATAGGATCATTTATCTTCAAGCCAATCTTATGTATCATAGTTGGGTCAATAAAATTGTGGGAACTACCTGAATCAACTAAAATGGCAATGTATACTCCTTGAACTACTCCATGAACTTGCATTGTTGAATCAATAAGGGTCCCACTTGTCAATACCCTTATTTTGATGTAACAAAATTATGTTTCTATTGAGGACTAACCATTATAGGTCAAATCAAGTTATGATGTGTCCTAATTAAGTGAATTCAAACTCTTCAATTGATATCAATTCCAAAAGAAGTCTTGAAGATTGTTTTTACTCTTTGTTGAGTCTAGAACTATGTAAGGAACTACAATAAAATAACAAACAATGAGTTTTCAAATTTGCAAAAGTCATATTCCTTTTTGAACCTAAGTCTTTACCACTATCGATCGACCAATCTTATTTTCAATCGACCAATACTCTTGCTTAATTGATCAAAGACCTCCAACGGTCATATTTCCAGTTTGATTGATCAACCCTTTCTATTTAATCAATCAATGCTTTCCAACAGTCAGGTTTTCTTTGAATTTATGAAGTCAATCAAAATCCCATTTTAATCGATCAACATGGAATCAATCAAACCTTTTATTTAATCGAGTAAAAGTATTTTTGATTGACCAATCCCTTGTTTTGATCAATCAAAGCCATTCTTCCAGTATTTCCAAAACATGTCGAGAAGCACCTATAAATAAGACCCTTGGACCCCCTCTTTAAAACACACCTCAAAAGCTTTCTCCAAGCAAAACACACACATTCTTTCTAGTACTTTCGCATATCTGCGTTTTCAATTACTACGATTCAAAGCATGACTCTTTACAAATCACAACTCGATTTGTTCTAATCTCATTGAGGTTCCATAGGAATTATTATTATTTACTTTAAATTCCTATTGTTCTTGATCTGGGATCTAAGTTGTCTTAGAGGTCCTGTTATTCTTCTCTTAGTTAGGTGTAAAAGAAATGACGTCTTGTAAGAGGTTGTGCAACCCTTGTTCACGTGGTACGTTGGTGAATTGGCTAGCATCGACTAGTCACAGAAATCCTAAGCTGGGAGGCTTAGGTAGTGGTTTTTATCCATAGGGATTTCCACTCTAAATCAGGTGTTATCATTTTTTGAAATGTGCCTATTTAAATCTTTTGATCTGTGGTGAATGATTTTTATTTTATCATACAATTTGATATTACACTATTCACCCCCTCTCTAGTGTATTCTTGATCCTTTAGGCTCTGCACGCACTCACATCTAGTATCAAAGCCTCGTTTAAATTAGTTAAGATGTCAAAATCCTCTGAGGTTATGCTGAGGGACAATGTGTGGTCAAACCTCCATTGTTCAATGGCACCAACAGTGGATACTGGAAGATCCAAATGCAAATATTTTTGGAATCCATGGACTATGAAGTATGGGATGTGATAGCCTCCAACTACACTCGACCAGAAAAGAAAGGAGTCACCATCACATTGATGACTCTACGATGTTCAGTGTTAATATTATCAATTAGAGTCAATTTTGAGGGTACTTGTGCGATAATGTCATATTATAGTGGGTTCGTGAGCATTGCATGCTTTCTGCATTATTTCATGTTAAAGATCGCTTAGAATCAATGTTTAATGACCATGTGCACAAGTCCATATTGAAACAAGTCTCGGATGAGCTATCGGACTATACGGATGGATCCGAATCGATGAACGGAGTCCAACAGACTCAAAATCGTCCCAGTCCGACCTCCGTAGCTCCCACAACAAGGCCGAGGAAGATTAATGGCTAGGGGGAAATGTGACATCCTTATGAACTTTGGATGAAAAATTCGACCGTACGGATGGATTTGGAGCGACAATCGCAGTCCAACAACGCAAGATCATCTCAATCCAAGCACCGTGGCATCCTCTACAATAGAAAAGATGATGGACGACCCAGATGGCACCATCTAGGCTGCCCAACATCGGTCGTTCATCACCACATCATCCGCCCTCTCTACTCTCAACCGTTGGATCTTGATCCAAGGGCTAAGAAGTCGCCTCCATCTTACGCTTAAGGCAATTACGACTCATTCTAGCACCTTGACATCTTCACAACCATCCACGCAAATGGCTCATTGGTCGTGCCTTCAGCCCGCATGCACCCGACGAGGGATCAAATCCCACTTAGCCCCCATCACGTGCCATTTGAAATTGGAAAGTTTGATCAAGCGTAATGAGTGCCATCTAGCTGCTTGATTCTCATGCGCACGATCACGCACTTGAGTACGCCCCATCTGATGCGTGCGGGGTGCAACTTGAAGCAAGGGCGAGGTTTGAATCCAGTCGTTCGATCTTCTATCGGATGACTTAAATGATCCTTGCACCGTGTGCATAAAGGGCAGCTGTATGCGTGAAGGCACGAGGGCGAAGGCAAGAGCGATGGATGCGGTGGGTCTTTAGCAACATTTTGAATGTCGCTATTGACTAGGTGACGAATTTGAGCCCTCTCCTCAACTATAAAAAGGGACCTATCCCTCCCACTTGCACCAAGTTTACACCCAAGAGATACCACCACCTTCTAGAGCTCCAAGCAAGGTCTTAAAGCCGCCGAGTCGCAGACAGAAGCTCCTCCACCGCCGTGGCTGCCTCGGTGCCGTCTTCATCCTTGTTCTTAGTTTTATTTTATAGTGTAGTTCATGTCTTTTATTTTTCTAAGTACTCATCTATATTGCATTGATTACAACATTTGATGATATATTTTTGATACATTATTCTTATCTTGATCATGGATTTCTAACTCTCTCTCTCTCCCTTTATCTCTCTCCCTCTCTCTCTTTTTCAAATCAATTTCAAGAGAACAAATGATATATTTTTGTGATAGAAAAGTGACTTAGTGATTCCTGTTATTGCCTCCTTATGTTCGACACCCGGACTCACATCCGATTCTTTATTTAAAATTGACGTTGTAAACGTGCTACAATGAATGTTTTTAACCAAACGCGTTAGCAAACGTCTGTTTTTGGCACCATTGTCGGGGAGGCAATGGATCTCTTATTCGCTTTCATTTTCTAGGTCATTAGTTATACCTGTGTTATCTAACTTGCTTTTCTCTCTCTTCTTGTGGTTGCAGGAACCATGTGCATCGGTAATGGGAGGAGAACGAGTCGGGTTGGATCAAAAGGAAGCGCAAGAAGAAGACCGCCATCGACCTTAAGCTTGATCTTGTCTTCCCACAATCCAAAGGTAACTTCCCATCCTTGGACCAAGAAAAATGTGGTGTTATAAAAAAGAAACCCTCTTTTGTTTGTCAAAGAAAAACACCACCACTAAGTCTTCAACCCGTTAATTTCACAAGATCACTTTCTGGATTTGGGTTCAGGGCATGATTAAAGGACCCTTATCACCTCTAAAAATTTTCAAAAAAATCTCAGAGGTGCTCCTTCCAGTAGGCGAACTCCACTTCAAATTTTGGAGCCAAACTTCTTATGGTTTGGCCATGAGAAATTCGCTACTGAAAGTGCGCAAGGTTGTCCTAAGTTCTAGAGATCTGTAGGGTTTTCTTACTGCTGCGAACTCCACGTAGGTCAAATTTGTGAGATATTTATATTTCTAGAAAGATCTTGAAATTCTCTACACTTCATCTGAAGAACACTTTTGCATCTGAAATCGATCAGTGCTTGTTCTGATCAATATATTAAACTTATGCACTAATCTAGAGGTTTTGGAAAGATTGACCCTGATGTGCATACATCTGATTAACCTAAAATGTCTATTAATGCATGTTCTTAGTGTCACATTAGCATTATACATTGTAAATAGTGCATAACATGCATAATCATGCATATAGGTCAAGTTGTATAAATTGTATAGTAATTGTCTCCTTTTATGGTCAGGGATAGGGCAACTTTTAATTAAGGCCTCGGATCAAAGATCCAACCGTACGGATCTGATTAGAGTGACGATTGGAGTTCAATGACTCCAAGATCGCTCTGTTCGGACATCCGTAGCACCAGATAAAGATCGAGGAACCCTAAAGATCAAGGGCCAAAATGGTGCCAATCCATACTTCAGACGACAAATCCAACCACACAGATGAGTTTGGATCGATGATCGTAGGCTAACGGCGTAAAAATCGATCCAATCCGACATCCGTAGCACCATCTGCAACTCAAAGAAGATGGATGACCAAGATGACACCACGTGGCACCATCTCAGCCGCCCGACTAGCCCCAAGGACCCGCCTTTGCTTTTCTTCTTAACCCGCTCAATGAATCTCCACCGTTGGATGCTCATCCAACAATTGTGAGTGCACGCCGCTCAAAACCTTTGTACGACACAAATGAAGGTGCAGCACAGTGGTTGTGAGGCATTGTGTGCGCGGCGGGCATGGGTTCGACTCTCAATATGCTGCACGCGAGCATTAAATCCAAACTGTGCGATCGGCTGCGGACTGCCCTGATCGCCCAATCGGGCGTACGTAGGATCTGACACTCCACCTCACGCCCAATCTAGCGCACGATCAAGCGGCGTGGGTGAGGATGACTTTAAGCCGTCCGATCTGACATCACCCAAACATGCATTGGCATTTAGGGCGGGGAAGAGTAGTGGGCACGTGCAGCGCACACACACATCTTCCACGATAGACCTTTAGTAATGTTTAAGTCCATCACTAAAGGTCCCATATTAATGTTTTTGATATTGTAATGACCAAAATGCCCCCAATCCTTGCAACTATAAAAGGAGACCCCTACCCTACGAATTTCTCATCCCTTCCTTCTCCTCTCTTCCTCTCCAAAGCTTAAGAGAAGTTTTTCCCACACCCGAGATGCTCCTTAAGAGCTAAATCCAAGTTTTCACCCCCGTTCCGGAAGTGGATCATGCGATGACGTCGACGTGCTACCTCATTCCCGTTCTTCCAACTTCGTCCTCCTTCCTGCCTCGTCCTCCATCTTCCAAACATCGCCTCCGTCTAGCTCATCCTCCAAGCATTTGTCGATGAGGATAACATCTCTCTCCCTTCTTTTATCGCTTTATAGAGTAGAATTTCCCTCTTTGTAGTTGTAACAATTTCCTGCTTTCTTAGTTGTAAAACTTTATTTAAATACCAAGTGATTGTTCTCTCTCTCTCTTATTGTCTATAGCAATTCCATTGTGATTATTTCGCCTTTTAAACAAAAATACAAGAAAATATAATTGCAGATTTTGAGATCGACATAGCCTCCTTATGTTCGACTCAGAACTTCTTTACAGATTTTTCAGTATAAATTTTGTCTGTTAAATGGATTTCTTCACGACTTGAACTACAACGACGGGTTTTCGAATCCAACTGTGAATGCGTAGTTTTCCGCCTTCAACATTTTAGTGTCGTTGCCGAGGAGGCAACGATTTCTTGATATTCTTTTTGCATTTCACTCACTTTATTGTTTTCTAACTTGCTTTATCTCTTGTCTATTGTTTTGCAAATACCTCAATCAGGGAATCGTCAAGCAGTAGATCAGAGTAAAGTGCAGTTGAAGATGACTGTAAGTGCTCCCCATTCTTCCCCATCCATAGATTCCATTTCACCACATTAATTCAAACTCCAATTAACCTAGGTGTTTGCATAAATCCTAGGATTAGTTTGGTTGCTTGGATTTCCATCCACATTCATTTCAGCCTCACATAATAAAAAAAAATCAACAAAATGATACTTTTGTAGGGTAATTCAACATACACACAACATACAACCACATTCAAGACACATAACCTAATTGATTTTCTTCTACTCAACCGAATTCTAATCTATGGAACCGATACACAAAAATCAACATATAAAAGAATAGAAATTAATCTAAGTCAATTGCTTTGTGTGCCTAACTCAGTGGTGCAATTGTGGCCAATTGTTTGAGTTGTTTGGGCCACACCACTCAACCTAAAATCAACTCAACAAGTAGCTTCCCCTTAGGATTTTCAATTTAGGTCAATATCAAGCAATCCACTTTATTTTTTATTTCAAAAGGAAAGTGATCTTCACCCGTGCTTGAAAACTTGGTTTTCCTCAGACTTGATTGAATTAAACCTAATTCTAAATCCTAAAAGCTACTTAAGCAAGATTTGAACCTTTAAATCTACTCATCACAAATAATCTTGCTTGAAAACCCTGGTTGTGCACGCACTCACACATTCTCAATTGATTATTAAGGGCACAACCCATTTTAAGGGCCCACCACATTCCATAAGCACTACAATCCTAGGCTTAAATAAAATCAAGTAGACATTGGCCTTAAGGATTGATTCGCTCTTCAGGGTCCAGTTTGAGATTGTTTACGATTAACCTGCTTGTACTAATCAATCTGATGTCTAGCTAAGGGAGTAGCGTCAAACGACCACGGTTGGAGGGTACACTAGGAACCAGAGGCGCAAGCCGAAGGAAGAACCTTCTCCCTAGTCCCTCCTTCTAACTGGTTAGATTGATTGGACACAAATAGAGTAAATCATCTATAATCTTAAGGTGGGTTCTGAGAGTCCGTGGATCCTTAGGCTACCCTACTTAAGGACAGGCTTATTTTATTGCGCCACAGGGTTCTTATCCCAATCCTTCTAACCTTTTCCTAGTTTATGTTGGGAAGGAGGTCATTGAATCCATGATTGGAAGGACCACTAGAGTATTCTAGGAGGCATAGATTGGATTTGGCCAAATTGATCCCATGGCCGATCAACAGCCTCCTCTGCCTCAGGATCCACAAGAGGTATTTCAAAGGCAGCTGGAACAAATGCAGAGGATGCAAGAATGGTTCCAGAGAATGCAGGGTGCTCAGCCCTTGAAGGAATTTTATGATCCTTCGAATTACGGGGAACGTCCCGACGTCCAGATTCCTACCGGAGACGTACAAATCAAGCCCCAAGTGTTAAGCCTGATCAAACATTTCCATGGTCTTGGCTCTGAAGATCCATTTGAGCACTTGGAGGACTTGACCACTTTGGTCTAGACCACCAAGGCACGAAACGTGAATGAGGAGCAGATGATCATGAGGCTCTTCCCGCACTCTCTTAGGGATAAAGTCGCTCATTGGTATAGGACTATAGGAAGGCCAATTGCAACTTGGAATGATTTGAAATCAGCCTTCCTGAAGAAATTCTTCCTTGTCGGACGTACCAACGCTTTGAGACGGGCAATTACTACCTTCACCCAGCGGCTGGGGGAGCAGTTTCATGTTGCCTGGGAGCGATTCCAGGACTTATTGTGAAGGTGTCCACACCACAAGGTGCTGAAATGGCAACTCATGCAGATCTTCTACCACGGGTTGATTAAGCAACTCAGAAATCACGTGGATGCTTCTTGCGGAGGCAATTTCCTCAACAAAGATGCAGGTAGCACACACGATTTGTTTGAGGAGATGAGTGAGAATTAGATCAATCATGCCTCCATGGATACTTTTAACCGGTCCCAGCAGCCCAAATCGAATGTTAATGAAGTCCACGACTCTCATTCATTCAATATGGAATTGATTTGTAATAAACTTGGTAAGGTGGACTTGGTTACTAAGAGAATGGAGTGGATGGATGGAAACTCAATCCCATAATTTGGGATTCCATTCATCACGAGCTCCTTCTGGACGGGAGTTCGTAAATCAACTTGATGCGGCTTAACCTATGAATCAGCATTATTCGGAACCCCACCGGTTCCAAATTGGGGTCGTTGATCTTAGTTTCTCTGATCCCACCTTTTATTTCTCTCCATCCTCTCCCTATGAGGATGTTTATGCTGTACAGGAGAATGTTAGGTCCAACCCTTACTCCAATGCTTATAATTCAGGTTGGAGGAACCACCCTAAATTCTCCTGGAAAAACCCAGGATAGTAGACCCAATTCTGACCCAGCAACTAAGCTCCGCAATGACCAATGGGTCAAGGTCACGTTTACACTCAGCTGCCCCCGAATCAGGTCATTCAGCCAGCTTGGAATGCCCATCAACCTGTAGGGCAGGCTGATTTGAACTGACAAATGGTAGAAATGCAAGGATCTATGCTCCAGCTCATGCATCAAATGAAAACTTCACTGGACAACTTGCAAAATGGGTTCATTACTAATTCTCATCAACCCAGATCTCTACCATCTCAACCCATACCCAACTCGCATAATATCCAGAATTCAAGCAATCAAGCCCATGGGTATGGGAATCAGAGGGACCCACACGCACATGCTCAGGTGGTTGAGATGGGTCCTTCCTCTTCTTCCTCAAATCAAAGGTTTTGGGCTAATGAAGCCCCTCTAATCTTTCCTAACCCTCCCCAAGACCCAAACCCGTATGCATCTACTAATTCTGTTACCTTGAGGAGTGGTAAACAAACTCAGGATCCACAACTACATTGTTCTGATTTACCGAATTTTGAAGAGCTTGAGGAGAGAAAAGAGAACTCTGGAGAAGAAATCAAGGCTCAGGAACCTGATTCCAAGGATCCGACTCATGTTCCTTTTCCTAAGGCCTTGATTTGATCAACGAAGAAGTCTGTTGATAGTAATGAGGAGCTTCTGAATATTTTCAAGAATGTCGAGATCACTATCCCGCTCCTCGATGCTATCAAACATATACCCGCTTACGCAAAATTTTTAAAGGATTTATGTACACAGAAGCGTAAATCGAAAGAATCTGTTCCGAGGAAGGTGGTACTCTCTGAGCAGGCTAGTTCTGTTATCCTGCACCACCTCCCTCAGAAAAAGAGAGATCCAAGTGCTCCTTTGATTTCTTGTGTCATCGGAGATTACACCTTCGATAGAGCACTACTGGATCTGGGTGCATCCATTAACCTAATTCCGACTTCTCTTTACGAGAAGTTTAGATTAGGTGAACTTCGGCCGTCTTCAGTAACGCTGCAGTTAACGGATCGTTCGGTCGCAAATCCGTGAGGTGTTATTGAAGATGTTATTGTCAAGGTTAAGGATTTCTATTTTCCTGTAGATCTCCTTGTCCTTGACATGGATGTACCTAAAAATCTGAGGACCACGCCCATCATTCTGGGGCATCTATTCCTAGCTACTGCCAAGGCCAACATTAACTGTGAGAGCAGTAGCATGGAAATCACTTTTGGGGATCAAAGAATGAAATTGGATATTTTTAAGGCGATTAACAAATTTGAGGATTGTGGATTTATTGAGAATCTTGAGGACGATAATGTGAATATTGAAACTTGTATGGCAGTTTTTGCATTTGAAAGTTCCTCCTTTGATGATGATTTGGACCCGCAACCCTCTATGGCAGACCCGCCACCTTCTGAAGAGGTTATTGATTTTGTTCACTCTCAACCTCTTCCTCTTGATGAGTCTTCATCAGCATCTTCCTTACCTTCAATCATCAACCCGCCCCAGCTTTAACTAAAACCATTGCCTGAGAATCTGAAATATCAGTTTTTAGGATCACATAAGATGCTCCCTGTGATTATCAGTGCTAAATTAACAAAGGAGTAGGAGATTAAACTGATTAAGGTCCTAAAGGAACACAAGGAGGCAATTAGTTTGACCATTCATGACCTTAGGGGGATCGAGCCATCATACTACAATCACATAATATTTTTAGAAGATGGATCCCGCCCTTCTCGCCAGATGCAAAGGAGATTAAACTTGAATATGCCAGAAGTGGTCAAGAAGGAGATATCAAGTGGCTCGATGCAGGAATCATTTATCCGATCTCTGACAGTCCTTGGGTAAGTCCCATGCAAATTGTTCCCAAGAAAGCTGGGATTACTGTTGTGACTAACGAGAAAAAAGAATCTATTACAACTCATTCACTTCATCTTGGAGAGTTTGTATTTATTACAGGAAACTGAACACAACCACGAAAAAGGATCATTTCCCTTTGCCTTTTATTGATTAAATCCTTGAAAGACTAGTCGGGCAGAAGTACTTCTATTTCCCTGGCAGTTACTCGGGATACAATCAAGTCCCTATCCATCCCGAGGATCGGGGAAAAATGACTTTCACCTGTCCCTACGGAACCTTTGCTTTCCGTACGATGCCATTTGGCTTATGCAATGCACCTGCGACTTTTCAAAGGTGTATGATGGCCATATTCTCTGACATGGTGGGAGAGTTTATGGAAGTCTTCATGGACTATTTCTTTGTTTCTGGAGAATCGTTTGACTCTTGTCTAGCTAATCTTGAAATGATCCTTAAACGATGCATCAAAACAAGACTGGTCCTTAGCTGGGAGAAGAGTCATTTCATGACACAAGAAGGCATCGTCATGGGTCATGTAATCTCTGAATGGGGAATCGAAGTGGATAAGGCTAATGTTGATGCTATCGCTAAACTTCCTCCTCCCACATCTGTCAAATAAATTCAATCATTTCTTGGTCATGTGGGACTCTATAGGAGGTTCATCAAGGACTTTTCTAAGGTTGCTCGTCCTCTGAGCAACCTTCTCGCCAAAGATACGCCAATTTGATTTTAACGAATCATGCTGTAAGGCATTTGATTTTCTTAAAATGGCAGTCACTTGTGCTCCGATGTTGCAACCACCGGTTTGGACAGCCCCATTTGAGATCATGATAGATGCTCTTGATTAGGTGGTCAGGGCTGTTTTGGGTCAGAAGATTGACAGGAAGCCCTCGGTCATCTACTACACTAGTAAAATTTTGGACGAGGCCCAGAGGAACTACACTATTACTGGGAAGGAATTACTAGCTGTAGTGTTTGCTTTGGAGAAATTTAGGGCTTATCTCTTATGGTCTCATGTCATAATTTATACCGACCACTCGGACTTGAGACATCTCTTGGCCAAAAAGGATGCCAAACCCCCGCTTATTCGATGGATTCTTCTTCTTCAAGAATTTGATCTTGAAATCAAGGATAAATCTGTGGTACAAAATGTGGTGGTGGATCATCTGTTGAGACTTCTGATTGATTCATCTCGTCCGAACATTCCAATTGCTGATACTTTTCCGGATGAGACTATCTTTACAGTTTCAAGTGTCCAAACCCTGTGGTTTGCTAATATCGTAAACTATTTGGCCGTTGGTCAAATCCCTCAGGATTGGACCAAGCAACAATGAGATAGACTCAAATCTGAGGCCAAATATTACTTCTGGGAAGACCCTGAACTGTACCGCATCAGCTCTGATCAGATTATTTGCCAATGCATTCCGGAGAACGAATTCAAGAGTATACTCGAGTTATTCCATGCATCTGCGTGTGGTGGACACTTCTCCAGGAGAAAGACGACTGCAAAAATTTTGCAATCTGGATTCTATTGGTCGTCTTTATTCAAGGATGCCTAGGACTTCTCGAGGTCGTGTTCTCGATGCCAGGCACTTGGGAGCATAACCAAGAGAGACATGATGCCCATAAACTCGATTCTTCCTGTCGAAACTTTTGACATTCGGGGCATCGATTTCATGGGACCCTTCCTCCCTTCATTTGGACATCAGTACCTTCACGTCACTGTTGATTACGTGTCCAAGTGGATCGAGGCTATTCCCACCCAAACCAATGACCACAAGGTGGTCATAGATTTCATCAAGAAGAACATTTACAGTCAGTTTGGGATTCCAAGGGCCATCATCAGCGATAGTGGCACTCATTTCACTAATGCCCAGTTCCGTAATTTGCTGGCAAAATACGGGGTTAATCACATAATCTCCACACCTTACCATCCCCAGATGAATGGACAAGCTGAGATCTCCAATCGGGAGATCAAGAATATTCTGCAGAAAATAGTTAGGCCTGATCGCAAAAACTAGACTCAAAAGCTTGAGGACGCTCTTTGGGCCTACCATATGGCATATAAAACGCCCATCGGCATGTCTCCGTTTCATCTGGTGTATGGAAAGGCGTGCCATTTACCTGTAGAAATTGAACATAGGGCATTCTAGGCAATCAAACAATGTAATCTAAATCTAAGTTTAGCCAGGAAGACTAGGAAACTCCAACTACCTGAGTTGGACGAACTTAGAAATGACGCGTACAAGAATGCCAAGATCTACAAGGCTCGGACTAAAGCTCTTCATGACCAATTGATTTCCCACAAGAGCTTTGAGCTGAACCAGAAAGTCTGGCTCTTTGATTCTCGACTTAAGCTCTGTCCCGGCAAACTTAGGTCAAAATGGAATGGCCCATTCATTATCGATCAGATATTTCCAAACGGGGTTGTTCAGATCTCTGACCCGAAGATGGGTAATTCATTTAAAGTCAACGGTCAATGTCTGAATCCTATTATTGACCGTACTATTCCAGAACCTGTCTCAGACACGGTTGCTCAAGCTATGTTGTGACTTCTTTGGCTGGACTACACCTAGCTGATGACATTAAACTCAGCAGTTGTACAGTCTGACTCAAAGTTGACTTGAGCTTCATATTCAGGTGGTATCTTCTGCATTCTACCCTTCCTTTCATGTCTTTTATTCTCAATGTGACATTGCATCAGCTAGGCATGGGTGGGCGGATTCATTTCTGAATCATTTTGTCAGCTCTGTGGAATTTTTGTAAATCCTAATTTTCTTATATATACACAAAAAAATATGAATTAGGAAGGAATACTTGGACATTAGGACCTTTCAATTTTAGGAAATATTACAGTAGGATCTGAACATTAAGACCCTTCAGCTCTTTGGGCTTAATCAGCCCGAGTATCCACTAAAATGTGGATTTGTTTATCGAGTCCTCGCCATCTTAAATTTTATTTTAATTTGATTAAATAAGCTTGGGTGATAACTATACGACTTATCAACCTACCCTCTGATTTGAGGGTACTATAAGTCTAAGCATCTACACACTATTCACACTAACTCGTTATACGGTGGACTTAACAGAAATTGGGTAGCTAATGAACCTTCTAGGATGATATGGATGGCAAGTTATCGTGGGTAACAGCCCATGGGTAGGTTGTCCAGAGCCCAGTCATAGGACCACTCTCTTCTTACTGCCTTTAGGTAAATCTTAGACCAGGAAAGCCACCTACTTAGAAAGAAAAAGAAAGTTCAAAAAGAAAAGAAAATGAAAAAAAAGGAGAAAACAAACAAAAAGAAACAAAAAGAAATAAGCCACACTTCGTCGCACGAGTATAGCTAGCAAGTTGTCGATGGTAATATCTCATCGACCGGTTGCCCAAATCCCAGCTCAAGAAATGCACATAAAAATTCCTAAAACACTTAGGAAGAAGCGGAGAAGTAGAATAAGTCGGGGAGATTGGTGTCGGACCCGAATAGGTTGTTAATATGATGATTTTATCGTTGAAGTGTGTATAGTGGTTAACCTAAATCGGACCTAACCATCTCTTTACAAAATTTTTAACCTGGCCTACTTGATTTTATCTTGGTCACTTTTAGGCCCAGGGTCGAACTCAGGGAAGTGGGGTTACAAGTCAAGTTTCTACGCCTTTCCTACAACGAGTCTCTTTCGTTCGTTTATTGTGTTTTTGGTGTTTTTCTATTTAGATTTTTTTTCTGGTAATCTTTGTCCTTGAGGCACACCCTCAAAATTAAGTTCTTGGCTTTAAGCCAAATCAAGGTTCTAAAATGGGTCTTGCTATTCGCAAGATGGAGTACCTGTGAGTCAAAGATTATCTTTTCTCTTTTATATATTTTTTTATCTTTTTATTGGCATGCAAGAGAAATAGAAATAATGTAAATATAGTATAGATATATATGTATATACTACATATGTATAAAGGGGTGGGGGTGGAGGTGATGATGGAGTGTAGCACGGTGTCGAGTCGATCGTCGTCTAGAAAAACGCAACCAATAGGACGAAGTGCCGCGTGTAAGGTGTAGGATGGATGGTGGAAGATGAATGCGAACACGCTTTTTGTATGCGTGTATCGGGGAATATCAACAACTGGTGCAGATATTCCCGCAATACCACGTATGGTAAGTAACGTGAAAATATATATATATATGTAAATATATCTATATGTATATATGGTTATAAATATATAGGTACATATATATGTATATATATATGTGTATATATATATATGTATATATATAAGTATATGTATATATGTATGTAGCTATATGTATAGATAGATATATGTATAGATGTATATATATATATATATATATATATATGTATGTATAAGTAGGTGTGTATATATGTATATATATATATATGTATATAGGTAAGTATATATATATATATATATAAGTATATAGATATATGTATATAGATTAATACATAGTTATATAAGTACTAATATATGTATATATATATATGTATATAAGTATATGTATATATGTATATATGTATATATATATATATATATAAGAATATAGATATATGTATATATATATATGTATACTAATACTTAGTTATATACATACTACTATATATATAGATATAAGTATATATATATATATATAGATATATATATATGTATATGTATATAAATATATGTATATATATCAATATATATATGTATACGTATATATATATATGTATATAATAGTGTATAGGTGTGTGTGTGTGTATGAAAGTGTGAGTGTATGTGTGTGCAAGTGTCGGTAAAGTGAGTGAGAGAGTGTTGTGAGAGAGAGAGAGAGAGAGAGAGCGGGAGAGAGAGGGTGCTGTTAAGGCATCTGGAGCTTCCACGCACCGTCTGGAGTTCAAGCTCGCACACAGGCGCGCATGTGCGCAGAGAGGAGCGCGCTGGAGGGAGTGGCGCAGAGAGGAGGCCACAGCGCACCGCGCTGTGTGGAAGGGCTAGAGCGGGCACTCGCAGGCGTGCGTGGGCGAAGAGAGCGGGCGACGCAGGCGAGTGCGGGGGCTGGCAGAATGCAGGGTGAGACGCGCATGCGAGCAATAGGCAGTAGCGATGCGTCGGGTGACCGGTAAAGTGAGAAACTCATCGGTCACCCCACTGTAGCCACAGTGTTCCGCAGAAACGTGTGAATAGTGGCTACAGTGGCCGGGCGAGCCGCGCAACTGCTTGCTGCAAGTGCGGTGAGTGCGGGCTGGCTCGCGCAAGGAAGGGTTGCGCCGGCCGGTGGATTGTGGGTGGAAGGTCGCGACAGAGCGCGTGGTGAGGGCTAGGTTGCGGGCGAAGGGGCGCGACAGGGCACGTAGTGGCCTACGGATGTCGGCTGAGGTGCGCTGAGGTGCTTGGCCGGTCACTGCAGAGGCGCGCAGTGGCCGGTTGCGGGCGGAAGAGAGAGCGCGATAGGGCGAAGACGTGGGAGGCGATGGTGCCTGTAGGCGCGCACTGGAAGGGCTGGGGCGGCCTGCAAGCGTGCGCGGAAGGGGTTGGGGCGGCTACTGCTACCTTGCTGCGTGCTGCCACCTTGCCGCTGCTGCTGGAGCTTTGAGCTTCAAGCTTGAAGCTTCCGCTCCAATGGCTGAAGGTGGCTAGAAAGTGAAGAAATCAGGGAAGAGCCACCACTCCCATCGGCTCTATGGTGAGCTGGGTAGTGGTGGACTCACGATGGTGGTTGTGCACCACCGTGAGGTGCTCCTGTCCGCCGGGTGTCTCCGAGGAGGGTCGATGTATGGAGGGAGAGGAAGGAGATGGTGGCCTAGAAGGGGAAGAAGCTGCGTGGGTTTTCTCTGTGGGGGACCAGGCTTTTTTTTGCAAAGGAGGTGCCGTGGCTTTTTTTATAGAGGAAGAGGAGAGCATGCACAGCCATGCCCTGGCTGTGCATGCTCATGCATGGCTCACATGGCTTGCATGCGGCTGTAGGGAGTGGCTGCTGCGGCTGGCAGGGAGAGCTGTGAGCAGGGAATGGCTGAGCAGGAAGAGGTAATGGAGAGCATGCTGCGAGGAGGAAGTCAATCCAAGCAGCCGCGGGAAGCATTTCAAAATCAAGTAGAAATAAAAAAAAAAGATGGTGAATTTTGCAAAGATGCACTTGAGGAAAAAATGTTAATTGCAAGGCCTATTATTTACTCTCCTCCCCTCTCAATTAAATGCATGCATGCATGTATTTTTACAAATGTGACTATGGAACCCTAATATGCACTAGTAATGCTAGGAAATAGCACAAGACGGCACAATTGCAGGAGTATTTTTGAGATGCAATCAGAGATATACACTGGATTCACCCATATGTTGACCCCATAAAAAAATAATAGGGAGAAAGCTACCA
Source organism: Thalassia testudinum (assembly GCA_037157565.1). NCBI lineage: Eukaryota > Viridiplantae > Streptophyta > Magnoliopsida > Alismatales > Hydrocharitaceae > Thalassia > Thalassia testudinum. The sequence continues at coordinate 7,705,251 of JAZHRO010000056.1, forward strand.
ATCGTATAGATACACCTTTAGGTGGAACTCTTTTTAAGGTCACCTAGGCACGTAGAAACCCGAATCTGTTTTGATTGCCGATCAACGAGTCTATCACATTCACCAAAAAGATGCTTAGAACTTAGGGTTCTCATAAAATCTTGGGTGGGTTGAGTGGTTGTAGAAAGCCGCTCTGAACCCTAAACTCAAAAGTCAAAGAAAAAAAAATTAGAAAGGAAGAAAAAAGAGAAAAAGAGATCTTTCTTTGAATAAGGTGAGGACTTGAGGCGGTCTGCATTTTTCCAGATACCTAGGTGTTGTGTCTTTGAAAGTTCAGGTCCTAAGTAAAAATTTTTTAATGTTGAAAATGACTTGTGCCTAAGTAATCCAACCTAATTCTTTTATAAATAGCATGTAGTTTTTGCTAGGGACTAGCAAAAGATAGGCATCGGGGTGTGATGTGCATACATCTGATTAACCTAAAATGTCTATTAATGCATGTTCTTAGTATCACATTAGCATTATACATTGTAAATAGTGCATAACATGCATAATCATGCATTTAGGTCAAGTTGTATAAATTATATAGTAATTGTCTCCTTTTATGGTTAGGGACAGGGTGATTTTTAATCATGGCCTCAGATCGAAGATCCAACCGTACGGATCTGGTCAGCGTGACGATTGGAGTTCAATGACTCCAAGATCGCCCTGATCGGACATCCATAGCACCAGATAGAGATCGAGGAACCCTAAAGATCAAGGGCTAAGATGGTGCCAATCCGCACTTTAGACGACAAATCCAACCACATGGATGGGTTCGGATCAATAATCTCACCCTAACGGCGTGAAAATCGATCCAATCCAACATCCGTAGCACCATCTACAACTCATAGAAGATGGATGGCCAAGATGGCACCACATGGTGCCATCTCAGCTGCTCGACCAGCCCCAAGGACCCGCCTCAACTTTTCTTCTTCACCTGCTCGACGAATCTCTGCCGTAGGATGCCCATCCAGTAGTCGTGAGTGCACGCTGCTCAAAACCTCCGCGTGACACAAATGAAGGCGTAACGCAGTGGTCGCGAGGTGTTGCGTGCACGCGGGGCGTGGGTTCGACTCTCAATCTGCTGCGCACGTGCGTTAAATCCAGACTGCGCGATTGGCCACGGACGGCCCTGATCACCCAATCGGGCGTACGCTGGATTAAACACTCTGCCTCACACCTGATCTGACACATGATCAAGCAACACGGGCAAGGATGACTTTAAGCCGTCCAATTTGACATCACCCAAATGTGCGTGGGCATTTAGGGCGCGGAAGAGGAGTAGGTTCGCATAGCGCGCGCACACGTCGCCAACGATGGACCTTTAGTGACATTTAAGTCCATCACAAAAGGTCCCATATTAATATTTTGATATTGTAATGACCAAATGCCCCCAATCCTTGCAACTATAAAAGGAGACCCCTACCCTACGAATTTCTCATCCCTTCCTTCTCCTCTCTTCCTCTCCAAAGCTTAAGAGAAGCTCGTCCCACACCTGGAATGCTCTTCAAGAGCTAAATCCAAGATTTTGCCCCCGTTCCAGAAGTGGATCCCATGACAATGACAAAGTGCTGCCTCATTCCCGTTCCTCCGACTTCGTCCTCCTTCTCCCCGCCTCATCCTCCGTTTTCCAGGCATCACCTCCATCTGGCTCATCCTCCAAGCATTCGTCGAGGAGGATAACATCTCTCTCCCTTCTTTTATCGCTTTCTAGAGTAGAATTTCCCGCTCTCTAGTTGTAACAATTTCTCGCTTTCTTAGTTGTAAGACATTATTTAAATACAAAGTGATAGTTCTCTCTCTCTCTTATTGTCATAGCGATTCCATTGTGATTATTTCACCTTTTAAACAAAAATACAAAAAATATAATTGCGGATTTTGAGATAGACATAGCCTCCCTGTGTTCAACCCAGAACTTCTTTATGGATTTTTCGATATAAATTTTATCTTTTGAACGGATTTCTTCTTAACTCGAACTACAACGGCGGGTTTTCGAATCCAACTGCGAATGCATAGTTTTCCTCTCTCATCAGCCCCCCTCTTGGAAAAATGTGAATTTGGGCGGTCTATTGATAAGTCCAATTTATTGGACATTTGTTTAACTTAAGTACATATGGAATACATTTCCTTATAGTTTAATGACCTAAGCTAAGAAGTAATTAATCTTAGCTTATGAATATTTTTGTATCTGCTTTGCATTCTAACATATGCATTTATACTTCTTATTTGATATGTGCATGTAGGAAATAAAAGTGTAAAAGGTGGCTGGACATAATTAGTATTTAAAGAAGGACATGCCCATAATTGGCCACCTCCCACCGCCACTCTCTCCGCCGGCATTCAAATCCAGCAATTGCGCATGCAAAGGGCAAGGCAGAGGTTGTGGATCTGGAGAGGGATAAGAGCTACAGGACTTCCTTAGACGGGGGAAAGCTCCAACCGCACCACCGCAGACCCTGCGTGCACCATGAAGCAGAGCCTGCACTGTGGCCCTCTCATCGCTCTCACCGCAGCCAAACCGCACGCAAGGCAGCTGCTCCTTGCACAGCAGCCCCACCGCGCACACACCCTCTCACTGCTCTCACCGCAGCCAGATCGCACACGAGGCAGCCGCTCCTCGCACAGCAGCCCATCGCACGCACCCTCCTAGTGTGCGCGTGCATCCACCCAGTGACAGCATGTGCGCGTGCTCCCTCAAGGCCAGCAAACCGCACACCCTTGTGCACACAAGTCCAGCTAGCAGTCAGCCTCTTCGTCTTCTTGTCTACTTCTCCTCCCTTGTTGCAGCAAGAGACCCAAAATTGCAGCCACCTACCCCCTCACAGCCACGCTTCTCGCCAACCACGCCCACACGCAGCTACACCCTCGCATGAAGCAGTAGCTCCACGTGCAGCCGCACTCTCATGCGCGTGCAACACCTTCGTGAGCAGCAACCACCACGTGCAGCTGCAGTTCCTGCCGGCCCTCTCCACTGCCACCTGCCATCCAGCCGGTCGCCACCGGCCATCTTCCGCCTCACCGCCATCGTCTACGAGCTCCTCTCCTCTAATGGAACTCCTCTACCCAAGCAAGCTACCGGCGAGGCCTCCTCCAATGTGTGGCGAAGAGAGAGGAAATTTCCCTTGTTTTTGCACCTATTAAAATTTACATTTGCATGCCATTGGAAGTTGTGGGATTTTGATTATTTGATTATTATATTTTGGTGGATTTGCAAGCATGCACTTATATTTCCGCATATTTGATTGGTTCTTTCTATACATATCAATTCACATTGAAATTTGATTCATAGTTGCATGTAATTAAGAAGTACTTCCTTTGCCACTACACCGGCATCATTTACAGATTTCGGAAGCTTGAGCTTTGATGCAAAATTTACATAAATAGTCCATAACTTTTCATAAAATTGCAAGTACATTCAGAGTAGCATATCCATTGATTCATTTGGCGAATATTTCTGTAAACATGATTGTTGCTTATCTGTGATTTATTGTAGTTGTTCCTCCCTGTGGATACGACATCCTTTTTGTGGTTTAAATTGGTATCTATTTTAATCTTTGATTGAGAGATTTCCACCACATAAATTATAACGACATATCATTCTATTGCTAATTTAATCACGCGAATTTCTCTCTATCAAATGGCGTCATGCTGGGGAGGCAACAGACACAATGGATTCACCTAATTATTTCTGAGTATTCTGAGTTGCGCAATTATCTGATCATTCTTTATCTTTTTGTGCAAGGAATCTGACGGGGCGACAGGCGTAGCAGAGCGGCGACATAAACCTTGAGTGACTCCCACACGAGGAGAAGACGCAGGAGACCTGGATCCGCTTTCACAGAGGATTCTCCTTCGTCACAAATTTTATTTCTATCTTCTCAACCTTGTAGTAATTGGGGCTAAATTTTTGGGGGTCTGTCCCCACATTCTTTAGCTACTAGGGTTTACATTCTTCTACGTGCATGATTCATTTTTCTACTTGCTTGCCTCTAAAACAAACAAAAGAAAATACCGAGCTACCTGTTAGGAGTTGCATGCCCCTAGATGCTCGCATTTAGGAGTGATTGAGTAGCACATTAGATCTCATTTTTGCATTGCAAGCATAGTTGCACGAAGATTGCTGGAGGTAGGTACACCTGTCTAACTTTTTGCATCTAGCTCTTGTTCACTCATTTGCATTAGGGTTAAAATTCAAGACACAAAGCTAAGTGAAATTACTTAATCTAGTGGTCGCCTAACTGCAATTGGGACTGATAATCAGATTTGACCTTAAAACCAAAGCACACTTGATCTGATTCAAAGGGACTTGTCTACGTTTTCAAAATAAAAAAAAGATTTGCGATGTGATGCACACTTCTGACACTGTGCACGCACATTAGGCACCGCACTAAGGCTCGATCCCTTAAGGCTATAGGAACCGATCTCTTTATCGGTACAGACCCTCTTATCATGCTTTGTGGTGGTGGTACTATCTTTTGACCAAGTGTTTTGATACTTCATGGAGGGGGACACCCCTCAAAGGAACAAAAGGGTAGTTAAGAGGCACCGCATACACATCGCCTCAAAGGAAGGGTTCGCCCTACTTGCATCCCTTTGTTCGTCCTTGGAGCAACTTCTCACTTGATCACCTGGGAGTATCATCTAAGCAAAGTATAAATCCTAGGGCACTAGAAGGTTGAATTAGGTTGCGTAATTGCAGTGAATAACTTGTTTGGCCATCTATATCAACCAATTCTACCTCTGCAACAAAGAAGGTTAAGATCTTAAATCATCACCCCTCTTATACCACTTACATGGAAACGGAGGGATAAGCCTTGACCTTTTGACCTATCTTTGGAGTGGAGGTTTCACTTACTCAATCAACAAGAACTTAATTGTGATTAATATTGTATGCTTGGTAGACGCTCTCTTGAGGGCAGTCTAGTGTTTGATCCTGAGCCCGAGAGAACTCTTAGGAGAGCTCACCTAGGAGAGAAAAGAGAAGACATGGCTGCTCAAGGAGCAAATCAACAAAGAACCCTGAGGGACTACTTTATTCCAACCAACCAACCCGCACAAGCACTGAGACGACCAGCATGGGATAATCCATATGAGATCAAGAGCTATACCATATCTTTATTGCCCTCCTTTTATGGTACTACTAGGGAGGACCCCTAACGGCATTTGGAGGAATTCACCAAGGTCTATTCCATGGTGAAGCTCCAGGGCTTTACTGATGAAGCCCTGATGAGGACTCTATTTCCATTCTCCCTAAAGGATAAGGCCAAGCATTGGTATCATACCCTCGATGCAAGGATAAATGATTGGGCCACCCTTAAGGGAGAATTCTTGAAAAAGTATTTTCCTATGAGTAAGACCAACCATTACAGAAGAGAGATTATGGGTTTTACTTAACAGGAAGGGGAGCAATTTCATGAGACTTGGGAGTGCTTTAATGACCTTCTTAGGTTATGCCCCCACCATCAGGTACCAAGATGGTAGTTGGTCGAAAGTTTCTATAACGGATTATCTGAAAGGCATAGGTAAACCATTATTGCAGCTTGTGCAGGAACCTTCATGACCAAAACTGAGGATGAAGCCTGGGCATTATTTGAAACATTAAGTGACAACTCCATACATTTGTCCTCTACCTATCAAGAAAGAAAACCATCAATCTTTCAGAGGAAGATAGAGGCCCATGAAGCTGGGGCTTCTTAGGATTTGGCTTGTCAGATTCAATTATTGAATAAAAACTTTGATAGGCTTTTAGCAAACCCTGGCATGAACCCGCAAGCAGCCTCTATCTTTCAGGCTTCAAGTGAATGCTCCATTTTCCAAAGCACAACGCACACCACTGCGGAGTGCCACCAAGAAAATCAATTCCCTGAGTTGATTCAGGCCAACTTGAATGCGGCCCAAGGTTTCCGCCCACCTCCTCTCAATAACCCTTATTCCAATACCTATAATCTAGGGTAGTGGAACCATCCAAACTTCTCTTGGAAGCAAGGTGATGCTTCTAACTCAAGGAATACATGACCCCTACCTCCCCAACCCATATACCAACCATCCTATGAAAACCCTCCTCAGAATAAGCCCTATGAGATGAATGAACTTAAAGCCATGATGAAAGTGATGCAAGAGCATCAAAATATGGTCATCCAATCTTAGAATAAGATGATTACTGATATGCAATCCCAAATTGGTCATCTTATTGAGGTAGTTAGGCAACGTGATCCAAGGAAGCTGCCTAGATCTTTTGAGGAGAACCCTAAGGGCAAGGGGGTCGTATTCAGGGAGCACGCCCAAGCTATGACCGTGCTAAGGAGTGGAAAGAAAATTGACAAGCCTGATAACACTCCTACGGTTACATCTCAGAATTCCCCTCCTACACCCAACTAGACTTCCATCTCCATCGAGGAATAGCCACACTGCTTTCCCTCGCTTGAAATCACCCACAATGAGGATGTCGTCCTTCCACCACCCCTCTCCCACCACAACGACCCCCTACCCAGAAGCCGAGGGTGCCCTATCCAGAGCACCCATCTGCTCTTGGGGAATCTTCTGTTGGCTCACCTGGAGCCAAGGATAGGACAGAGGAGATTATAGACACTGTTAGGCAAGTCCAGATCAACTTGCCTCTGTTGGAAGCTATCAAACAGATCCCATCCTATTCCAAGTTTCTAAAGGACCTGTGCACCCAAAAGCGTCGATCTAGGAGATATGTCCAATCGAAAATCATCCTTCCTGACCATGTTAGCTCGATTCTCCAACATGGAACACCCCCCAAAATGAAAGACCCAGGGGGCCCATATATTTCGATGGTTATAGGCAATCAACACATTGACGAGGCTCTGCTCAATCTGGGGGCGGGGGTGAACATTTTACCGAGCTCTATCTACGACCTTTTGGGAGGAGGTGAGTTAAAACCTAGTCCAGTCATCCTTCAAGTCGCAGACAGATCACTTAAGATACCTCGAGGATTACTGGAAGATGTCCTGGTGAGAGTGGAGGACTTCTTCCCTGTTGACTTTCTTGTGTTAGATACTGACCCTTCTAATAAGCCCACCAAACCATCCATTATTTTGGGATGCCCCTTCTTAGCCATAGCCAACGCCTCTATCAATTGTAGATCAGGGGCACTTAAAATGGGCTTTGGGAATAAGAAGATCCGGTTGAATGTTTTTGATACCTACAAGCAATCCAAATTTGAAGATTGTTCTCATATTGAGGTTGTTGATGAAATAATTGAGGAGACTACTCTAGCACTCTTATGTAGAGATCCCCTTCAAAAGGTCATATCTAAGGACCATCCTCAGACTATTGAAGAAACTAGAGGGGAAATACCCGAATTAGAAGAGTTGCTGGGGATACACACAGAGTCTCTATCCCCACCCTGGACCATGAAGGTAGACTCACTACCTGAGGCGGGGACGTATCAACTTAAACCCTCAATCCAAAAGGCTCCTAAGTTGGAGTTGAAACCCCTCCCGAGCACATTGAAATATGCTTTCCTCGGCCCTAATGACACGCTCCCTGCTATTATCTTGTCTAAATTATCTGAATCGCAGGAGGGAGCTCTGCTTGAGTGTTTACAAAGGCATAAGGAAGTAATTGCCTGGTCAATTGCTGATATTAAGGGTGTTGATCCCTCCCTTTGTATGCATCATATGTACATAGATGAGTCTATGAAACCTTTCCAAGACATGCAGAGAAGGCTCAACGCTAATATGCAGGAGATTGTTAAAAAGGAGATTCTAAAATGGCTAGATGTAGGGATTAGTTATCCCATTTCAGATAGTAAATGGGTCAGCCCTATACATATGGTCCCCAACAAGGCAAGAATCACTGTGAAAGAGAACAAACAAGGAGAGTTGGTGACCACTAGACCCTCAACTGGTTGGAGGGTCTGCAGTGATTACCGCCATTTGAACACGGCTACCCAGAAAGACCATTTCCCCTTACTGTTTATCGATCAGATTTTGGAATGACTGGAGGGGAACAAGTACTTCTGTTTTCTTGACAGGTACTCTGGGTATAATTAGATAGCCATTTTTCCTAATGATTAGGAGCGTACCACCTTCACGAGTTCGTATGGCACATTTGCGTTCCACTGAATGCCATTCGGGTTATGTAATGTTCCTGCCACTTTTCAACGATGTATGATGGCTATCTTTTCTGATATGATCGACGAGTTTGTTGAAATTTTCATGGATGACTTCTCCATTTACGGCTCGTCATTTGATCTATGCCTTTCGCACCTTGATAAAGTCTTAACCGGTTGCAAAGAGGCAAAGCTGGTGCTTAGCTGGGAGAAAAGCCACTTTATGGTCCAGCAGGGCATTGTGTTAGGGCATGTAGTTTCCGAGAGAGGATTAGAGGTGGACACCGCAAAAATTGATTCCATCTCTAAGCTTCCATCGTCCGCCAATGTTTGCCAGGTTAGATCTTTCCTTGGCCATGCTGGATTTTATAGGCGCTTCATTAGAGATTTCAGTAAAATCTCTAAGCCACTCTGCAACCTGTTAGCAAAGGATGTCTCCTTCGATTTTGATGATAGATGTGGAGAGGCTTTCCAAGTCTTAAAGAAAGCCCTTATTACTGCACCGATTCTCCAAGCTCCAGATTGGACCCTCCCGTTTGAGCTAATGTGCGATGCTTCTGATTTTGCAGTGGGAGTGGTCTTAGGTCAAACTGTTGATGGCAAACTTCATGTGCTGCTTTATGCCAGCAAGACCCTTACGGATCCTCAACAAAACTACACAGTCACTGAAAAGGAACTTCTTGCTGTAGTATTTGCTTTTGAAAATTTCGATCTTATCTTTTAGGATCCAAGGTTGTGGTGTTCACTAATCATTCTGCCTTAAAGCATCTTCTTGCTAAAATGGACACCAAACCTCGCCTAATTCGTTAGATTCTTCTACTCCAGGAGTTTGACCTGGAAATTAAAGATAAAAAAGGAGTTGAGAATGTGGTAGCAGATCATCTGTCTAGGATCCCTATTGAGGCATCAAATCCTGCTGGAGGTATTCAAGAGACTTTCCCTGATGAGTCTCTGATGGCCGTGGAGGCCAAAACTCCTTGGTTCGTTGACATAATGAACTATCTGGTCATGGGCATCACCCCCAATACTTGGGACAAGCAGAAGCGAGATAGGTTTCTTGCTAACGCTAAATTTTATCACTAGGAGGAACCCGAGCTTTCTAGAATAGGCCCTAACCAGTTGTTCCGCCGTTGCGTCCCTAACGAACAACAAAGAAGTGTTCTGAGTTTCTACCATGACCTCCACTATGCAAGACAATTTAGTGGGAAAAAGACTGCCCATAAGGTTCTTCAGTCTAGCTTTTGGTGTCCCACATTATTCCAAGATGCACATACATATGTGGGCGCATGTCTACGGTGCCAGCAGACGGGAACCATCGGAAAAAGGGATGCGATGCCCTAGCAACCTATCCTCCCTATTGAGATCTTTGATATTTGGGGCATCGACTTCATGGGTCCCTTTCCTGTGTCCTTCAGATATGAGTACATCCTTGTGGTTGTGAACTATGTGTCAAAATGGATAGAAGCCATACCCACGTGAACCAATGACCATTCTATGGTCTTGAGTTTTGTTAAGGCTAATATCATTTCTCGGTATGGGTACCCAAGGACGATCATAAGTGATGGAGGACCTCACTTCAAGAATGTACACTTCATAAGACTACTCCAAAATTTGGGAGTTAACCACATGATTGCCACACCTTATCATCCCCAAACGAGTGGACAAGTTAAAGTGTCTAATAGGGAGATTAAACAAATTTTAGAAAAAACTTTTAGGCCCGACCGTAAGGATTGGTCTAAATAACTAAATCATGCTCTTTAGGCCTACAGAACCGTGTATAAGACTCCCTTGGGCATATCTCCTTTCCGTCTTGTTTATGGAAAGGCGTGCTATCTTCCCGTTGAGATCCAACATAAAGCCTATTGAGCTATTAAAAATGTTAACTTGAATATGGATAAAGCGAGAAAGGCACGTATGTTAGAGTTAAGTGAGCTTGAGGAGCTTCATAATGAAGCCTATGAAACTTCTCAAGCTTACAAGCAACGTACAAAGGTCTTCTTTGATAAGCACATCATTAGAAAGACTATTGAGCCCAACCAGTGGGTCTGGCTTTTCAATTCCAGACTTAAATTATTTTCAGGAAAGCTCAAGTCCCACTAGGATGGGCCATACATTGTTATCAATACTTTCCCTCATGTAGCTGTAGAAATTAGGAACCCTACTTCTAGTGCGAGCTTTAAGGTAAATGGCCAGTGACTTAAACCTTATAATACTCTTTCAGATGGTCAGGTTTTGGACTCACTTCGGCTTGAGGAGCCTTAGCTCCTCCCACTCTCCTCCTCAAGTGATATTCTTCTATGTCTACATTTTTCCAATAAGGACATTGTCAATCTTAGGCATGGGGGGGTATAACTTGAGAATGTTTATAGCATTTATAAATATTTGCATACATTTAGGATAGTGATTTATAAAAAGAAAAAATCTTTTATTTTCTTGAGCTGAATTGGTTAGTCCCTAGCAGAAAATTTATCGAGGTGCCATTAAAGATTTTCCTTCTTAAATTGTTTCTTAAGTTTAGAATCCAGTACAGTTACATTCACTTGCACGTAGACTTGGTAATGGATCTTTGTAGAAAATCAATAAGCAATTTTAGTCTACTAAACCCTTGGATAATTAATAGGGAGTCAGGCATACTATCTTCTATTAGATCCACCTCATATTTGTGAGAAGAAAGTAGAGAGATTACTGGTGCGCTAAGTCTAGTGCAAGGACTCTTAAGTTTTGGACAATTAGATAAGGATACCTCAGAGTTAGGCATAGTTTTCGCTCTCTGTTCCTGCATGCGTACATTGTGTGAATTCCTAAGAGTCACCAAATAAGGCAAATACACAGAGATTAAGTCTTAATAAAACTATGACTATGGTAGATGGTTACGATCATTCTTCATAGAGTCCTCGGCTGAAGGAGGGTAGTAATGGCAAAGGTCAAAAATACGCTCGTCCTATTCATTCCTTCTCGGTGCTGAGAATAGGCACCTCTACCAAATAAGCCACACAATATCCTCTTGACCATCATCACATCTAATTATGCCTCATGAATAATAGTATGCGTCATTTTGTGTTAGTGATAAAAAAAAAGCAACAAAAGAAAAAAAAGGAATATTTATATTTAGAAAAATATGAAAAAAAAAGAGAGAAGAAAAAGAAAAGAGTCCAAGTTTGGGGTTTATTTTCATGTCATTTTTTTCATTATATGTCATGTTTTTGAGGCAACCACAAAAACACCCATTGCGATCCAATAAATATGACCCTTACCTACTTTTCAGTATTTCCGACCTCCCGAATACTGGCTGAGGTCCTCTAACTTAGTTGTAGGGTCATTAGGACTTTAATTGAAGTGTGAATGCCATGTGAGGCCACCGAACAGTGAGTATATTTGCAAAATCTAGTGAGATTAGTGAATCTCAGAAATAAAAGAAGGAAAAGAGTGAGCACAAAGGAACATCAAGAGAGCACAGTTGTTTAGCCTTCCTCTGAGTTGACTTGTTTGATAGTCTAGAGATTTAGAGTCTGTAGTACTAGATTATGTGCAACACCAGATTAGTGTGTGTCACCAAATACAAATCCATTCAACTCGATATCTCCTACCTAAGCCAAAAAGTCAGGGTCAAATTGCAGATTATCTTCTGCTTTATCCCCGAGGAAAGTAGTTGCCTATCCCGATAGAAATACCTACCAAGGGATAAGTACGAACTGCAAATATAAGTTGGTTATTTTCACTTAGATCCATTACCTAGGCTATTATTATTATCACTTCACATTTATCTAGATCTCTAAATTTGTGGAATAAAGAAAGAAGAATTCTCTTGATTACTTCCATTATTCTCACTTTTGCTCGGGACTAGCAAAACTTAGGCATGGGGGCATTTGATAAGTCCAATTTATTGGACATTTATTTGGCTTAAGTACATATGGAATACATTTCCTTATAGTTTAATAACCTAAGCTAAGAAGTAATTAATCTTAGCTTATGAATATTTTTGTATCTGCTTTGCATTCTAATACATACATTTACACTTCTTATTTGATATGTGCATGCAGGAAATAAAAGTGTAATAGGTGGCTAGACATAATTAGTATTTGAAGGACATACCCATAATTGTCCACCTCCCACCTCCACTATCTCCACCGACATTCAAATCCAGCAGTTGCGCATGCGAAGGGCGAGGCGGAGGTCATGGATCTGGAGAGGGATAAGAGCTACGAGACTTCCTTGGATGGGGGAGAGCTCCAATCGCACCACGGTGGACCCTGCATGCACCGTGAAGCAGAGCCTACACTGTGGCCTTCTCACCCCTCCCACCACATCCAGACTGCGTGCACACCCTCTCACCCCTCTCATCGCAGCCAGACCGTGCGTGAGGCAGCCGCTCCTCGCACAACAGCCCCACCGCTCGTGCACCCTCTCACCACTCTCACCGCAGCTAAACCGCGCATGAGGCAGCCGCTCCTTGCACAGTAGACCCACCACGTGCACCCTCCCAACATGCACATTCATCCACCCAGCGACAGCCTATGCATGCGCTCCCTCAAGGCCAGCAAGCTGCTCGCCCTTGTGTGCGCACGTCCAGCCAGCGGTCGACCTCTTCGTCTTCTTGTCTACTTCTCCTCCCCTGTTGTAGCAAGAGACCCAAACTTGCAGCCACCTAACCCCTCATGGCCACGCCTCTCTCCAGCCACACCCGCACGCAGCTATGCCCTCGCGCGAAGCAGCAGCTCCATGTGCAGCCGCGCTCTTGTGCGCGCACAACACCTCCGTGCGCAACAACTACTGCGTGCAGCTGCAGTTCCTACCGGCCCTCTCCACTACCACCTGCCATTCGGCAGGCCACCACCGGCCATCTTCCGCCTCACCGCCATCGTCTACGAGCTCCTCTCCTCCGGTGGAACTCCTCCACCCAAGCAAGCTGCGGCGAGGCCTCCTCCAATGTGTGGCGAAGAGAGAGGAAATTTCCCCTGTTTTTGCACCTATTAAAATTTACTTTTGCATGCCATTGGAAGTTGTGGGATTTTGATTATTTTATTATTATATTCTGGTGGATTTGCAAGCATGCACTTATATTTTCGTAAATTTAATTGGTTCTTGATATACATATCAATTCACACTGAAATTTGATTCATAGTTGCATGCAATTAAGAAGTACTTCCTCTGCCACTACACCTGCGTCATCTACAAATTTTGGAAGCTTGAGCTTTGATGTGAAATTTACATAAATAGTCCATAACTTTTCATAAAATTGCAAGTACATTCAGAGCAACATATCCATTGATTCATTTAGTGAATATTTCTGCAAACATGATTGTTGCTTATCTGTGATTTATTATAGTCGTTCCTCCCTGTGGATACGACATCCTTTTTGTGGTTTAAATTGGTATCTATTTTAATCTTTTATTGAGAGATTTCCACCACATAAATTACAACGACATATCATTTTATTACTAATTTAATCAAGCGAATTTCTCTCTATCATCTATCGTCCCCAAAAAATTTTGAAATTAATTTTTTTTGAAAAGCTCATTCAATTTTGGTCAGGATAGGGTCATTGCTTATTTTTATTGGACCCTTCTTGATAAAAATCTTAAAAAAGATCCATTGAATAGAACCTGCACACCCTAGGATCTTCCACACTAGGGAGTTTTTGATTTTATAAATGCACAAAAGGCCTTAAAGAAAATCAATCTTCACCAACCGTGTGCCTATACATTTGTGCCATGTTTGAAGGTATGAACTGTTGGTGCTAGAGCACCACGATCATTTGTTTTGATGATAACAAAACACGTGTTATTTAACATTTGCAATTTGAGTCCTAGATTTCAGGTCAATTGCAAATGTGGACGTGTTTAGATGGAACTCGAGCTCGCATCCAGGATGGATTGGAGGAGCTTAATGAAGAATAGAGAAGGTTCGCGTGGAGCGACAGATTGAAGATAGAAGACAAGAAGAATAGGATAGATTCTTTTTAATCCTTTCTTGTATCTCTTGTCTTTATTTTCTTGCTCTTATTTTCCTTAGAATATTATGTTAAAGAGCCTCAAAGTACCCTAACAGTAGTCCTAGGAACACCAGCACAACCCTAGGATACTTAGGTTTTCTGTAGAATACTTAGAAAACCAATATAGGGTTCAAACAGCACTTCCAGACATCTAATTCCCAAATCAGACGTCTGATAAAGTATTTTAAGACGTCTGACTGTTGTTTCAGATGTCTGATATCTGTTAGGCTGGACATAGCTAGTTCTGTCTGATGAAATCAGACGTCCATACCTTATACCAGACGTCTTAGGAGATGTCTAATGGACTTGCCAGACGTCCAGATAGTGGACCGTTGGCTACCTTAGCACGCACTCAAGATTATGACTGTTAGAGCCTTATCAGACGTCCTTAGGCCTTTCCAGACGTCTGATAATTGACCGTTTTGCCTCGGCTGACCCAAAATCTCTTCTCAGAGATTTTCTAGCCGTTGCAACGTTTGGAAAATCCATTTCCACAGTAAAAGTAGGTTTCCAGACGTCCAGACATAGTGCCAGACGACCTATATGTCGTCTGATGGACTTGTGCAAAAACCCTGTTTAGATCTGATCCGAGTAAGGAAGAGACCCACATGAAATCAGACATCTGACCTTGAAATCAGACGTCTTAAAGTGGCCTTCCAGACGTTTGATGCAAGAGTTAGACGTCTGATTACCCTGTCAAGCGCAATCATTGTCCTGATTTCGGCCTGATTCTCTTGGGCTTTGTTCCCAACGGCTATAGAACCTTTCCTAAGCCTTCCAAAGCCTTCCTAAGGCCTCTATAAATAGAGGGAAACCTTTGCAACACAAATACACACTTGGATACACCTAAGCAACATACTTTCTACCCTTTGATGTCCAAGAAAAGATCTTGCTCTCCAAGCTTAAGTTCCATCACCTAGAGAGCTAAATTACCTTTGCGCACTCGCTCTCCCGCCGTTGTCTACGAGAGCAACGTTGCGCCGTCGCGTGGCACATGCACCGCGTCATCAACTCGACGCACTCCTTGCAAAGGGGAGTTTCCTAATTCCTATAGAAGCTAGGTTTATAATTATTTTGTTGGCTCTATAGGATTGTTGTTTATTTTATCTTTGTCTTTTGGTTGGGTATTCGCTTTGCGAATTCCCGTCTCCTTCGTGGGACAAAATCCTTCTCGTGGAGAGAAGGGGTTGAGGAATGCTACCCTCGTACTAGTAGCGTGGTTGTACTGAGGTTGAATCACCCTCGTTTTAAAGTGATTCGGTTAGTGGATTTGATCAACTAGGTTGATCGGAAAATCCTAACTCGAGAGGGTTAGGTGGTGGTTTTCACCCGGTTTGGGTTTCCACCTAAAAACATTTGTGTACATTGTGTGATTGGTTTTCTTTGGTGAGATTGCTTTATATTTTATTTTCGCATTTATTACGTCACCCCCTCCTGGTAGGGCGAACCTTCATGAACAAGTGAAAACTTCCAAAGCCATTAAAGTAAGATAAAATCCTAAAAATCACACATCTCAATCTTGCTTGCTAAGGAACACTTGTTTTGGAATTGAGTCCTTGCACTCAATTGTGCACACTATTTCAACTGGAATTTTATGGGCATTAACCCCCCTAACACCCTTTACTTAATCCTTGAGCACAAGCACTGACCTAGCCCTAAAAATTAAGTAGGCGTTTGCCCTAGGACTCATTGAGTTTGTTTCAGGGTATTTTTCTGAACGCATAATGAATTAGTGATGTCTGCTTGCTCCAAAAGGTGCTGAGTTGGGAGGCCTGATTGTCAAACGACTTAAGCAAGCTAGGGTTTGGCATAATTAGCAGCCTCTGAGACATGCTCCCCTTGCTTTGCCTTCCCAACTCTACCACCTTCGGGAGTAAGGACAACACCTATTCACCGTGTGGTCGGAATCTACTTCTGCAGCGTAAGTCACCTAGGTATACACTATAAGGCTTAGATTTGTTTGCTTGATTGTGCACACACTTCTTGCATTTGTTTCCCTTCGCATTTGTTCTGATTCTTCTCAAGTGTATGCATGAAAGGCAATCGCTTCATCTCAAATTGGTTGCTTTATATAGAGAAACTAGGAGAAAACTTGATTTTTCTAGGGGTAGGACTGAGGACATGGCTAACCCACGAGTTGAGGAGGCTGAGGATCAACCTCAACCCAATTCCATGGCCATGATTCAGGCTCAAATTACCACCAGCCACCAACTTCAGCAACAACAGATTCACACCATCAAGCAAGCCACACACCGACTACAGAACCCTGAGGGGCAGAATCAAGGACGGAACCCTTAAGGACAACCCCCACTGAACCCACCTAACCCACCACCACCCCTTGAGGGCCAACCAAGGCCTCTCCATGATTTTTACGATCCGTCTGCCATCTGAGTAGAGCCATGCCTTAGGGTCCCTGATAAACATGCATGAATTCATGATAAAATGCTTATTTCTGATAGTTCCTAGGCCTAGCATTGCATATCATAGTATAAATATTGCATAACATTCATTGCATTGCATGTAGGATAGTTTGTATATTCTGCATATTAATTCCAACATTTTATATGGCCAAAAGGCAATGCGACATCTTTATGGGCTTCGGATGAAGAATCCGACCGTACGGATGGATCCAGAGCGACGATTGCAGTCCGTCAGTGTGAAAATCACCCTGATCAAAGTTCCTAGCATCCTCTATAAGGAGAAGAAGATGGATGGCCCATATGGCACCATGTGGTACCATCCAAACTACCCTACACGAGCCATAGCCTCCCCAGCTTCACGCATGGAGTGACCCCAGTCGTTGGATCTAAATCCAACGACTAAGGGGCACTCTACATCTCCCGGCCTCAAGCATCTCAAGGAAGACTTGGTCTTGACCGTTGGATCTTCATCCCAATGGTCGAGAGCGCAGCTACACCAACACTCCATGCGACCATCGAGTGCCTTGGCCAAGTGGTAGTGTGCCCAACCCACATAGAAAGGATGCAAGTTTGAGTCCCAATCCACTGCGACCGCCTTAGCACCAAAGCAATTGGAATACTCGATCTAGATCGAGCAATCGAGATGACGCATGCACGCTGGACGACAATGTGAAACCGCACACCAAGGCAAACGCACGCCATCTGGAGCACTCATTTAAGTCGATCGGGAGAATTATTCGTCGTCCAAGCTTCACGATCGCACAAAGATTGCGATTCAAATTGATGAAGCCACGACCTGCGAGTGCCTCCCAACCACATGATGGTGTATCCAACGACTGCCAGCAATGCGTGCGCATTTGAATCTGCGAGCACGTTTATGATAACGTCATCATCAGCCATATCTAGCTTTAATTAGTCATAATCAACTGATAAATGCTCCTACATAACTACCAGAAGACTATAATTCACTGCACATCCATTCTGAGAGATAAATAGTAAAATAGGGGTAAAAATGTAGTTTTAACATAATATCCTAAATACAAAACAATCAGGGGTTTCCCAAGGGTTTATTTAAGGTCAAATGATCATAAATGTCTAATAAGTAGGTTCATGCAGATAGAAACGGGTTTTCACGAGTTTTGAGAATTAAATGACATCTGAAATCCTAGAAACAGACCTGCTTAATTCACTGAGGTTCTGGTCAGGATAAAATTTTACTTGGTTAAAACCTAAATCTGACTTTACCATCAAATTCCTTGGGTCCAAATTAGGTTTGTACTAAAATTTGGGCCTAATCAAAGATCATCTTGACCAAGTTTGCATTTTGGTCCAGTTTGACTCTTTTCCTTACACACATGCCCCTAACTTTAAAATTCTTTGCAAAGATCCCCCCAACTTCTTCATCTTCTTTGTGAAAAGGTCCCTGCTGCCATTGAGGTCAAACCTAACCTCCAAGCAACATTGACTAACCCAAATCCTAATCCAATGGCAATCAAATCCCACCAAAATTGGTGGGATTGATATACACACCTAGGCGAATAATCTAGGATCAATTTGGAGTCCCAAGTCTCCATGGATTGCTTGTGTGAATGCACGAGAATCATGGGTTCCATTCCTTCAAGCCTAAGCCATGAAATCCCTGTTTCCTGAACCAAAGCTTCCCCAGAAGCTCTATAAAGAGCCGACGCGCACAACCTTTTCTCCCTAGCAAGTTTTGGTGAGCCAAATACCCCTATTTCTCCTTCTCCAGCCATCGAAACCTCCTCTCCGGTGATCGTCCTTGATCCCCCTCTTTTGGCCGTCCAACCATCAAATTGGACGGCCGATCCTATTCTCCTCATCCTCGCGATCCTCCTCGGCCAAAGGGAGGTCATTCCTCTATCTACATCGTCGTCACCATCCTCCCACTCCGCCATCTTCTCAAACTCCAGTCCACCGCAATTGGAGCCTCTCAACCTCAACTCTCTCTCCTAAAACCCCCTTTCTCTTCCTTTCTCCCTCTACATCATTTCCCCCTCACATACACTCCCAATTGACCATGCAACACACCCTGACACCCTCACCTTCTTCTGCTCTAGCGAAGCTCCAGCAACACCTCCAACTCGCTCCATCGCACAAAACTCACCGCCACCAACTCCATTAGCTCCACCTTGATCTCCACAATAAAAGCCCTCTATCAATTAGGGCGTTCACCCTCTCCATCACCTCACCTGCCAACCCACCTCCGTAGCTCCATCTCTGTCACCGACAGGCATCCACCAGCCACCATACACCCTCCACCCACCACCACTGAGTTCGCCTTCCCACACCAAAGCTATTGAGCATTCTAATTGGGGCTTAGTGCCCATATCTTGTGTTTCAGGTGCCTCAATGGACGACCACCATTGCCACCATCTTTTCCGGCATGTTCTTCCACCTCCAGGCTTCAAATCATTCCATTGCAGCTTTTGATCGAAGTAGCCCTAGGTCCTTTAGCATTTCAAGTGCTCAATTGAAGATCGCAACCGTGTCTACTGCTCTAATTGAAGGAGGTCGTCTTGCTGCCTTCGTGCGAAGAACAAAGGGACTCAATAGTCCCACATTGGTGGGAGAGAAGCCAATGCACACGCATATATTGATTTTGTCACTTGGGCATATCGCCTTTGAGAGCACCGAGGTGAGGTCCCACTCACACACTCCAACACATGTGCCCACGCTCACGCCACGTAGGTCTTGGCGTAGGTCCGATTACCTAGATCTGTTTGGGTTTTTGATAGAGAGGAGAAGAGAGAGAGGGGGGTTTTGCCCTAAGTTGTGCCCTCTCTACACTTAGTCATTGGGAGACCCTTCGTGCTTCTGTTGGTGTTGTACTGTGCCTTGCCTCTCTTGAGGTTTGAAGGAAAGAGGAGGCTTCGTGCCTTTGCCTCCTTAGGTTCTATGCTTGCTGAGGCAACTTAAGGCATCTAAAGGCCTTGTGCATTGGTCTGATATCTTCTGGTACCTTGGTTCTGTTGGGCTATTTCATCTAGTTAACGTGGAATATTGGTTGATAATTACTATTGATCAATTCGATATATTTGAAGCTTAACATTAAAAGGGTTAATTGGTGATTCAAATCACCATTTTAACCCAATCTTTTTGCACATTGCTACTTGGTTATATCTATATATCATTTTGAGTTGTTATGAATGAAGTTTTGATTATAATTGCTTACGTTTCTAATTAAATTGTGATTGGTGAGATTAAATTGCAATTGATTGCTCCTTGTGTTCGACCTCGGACTTTAAATTCGAGTATCAATTGTATTTATTTTTGCACGATTTCAACCTATACTACAATGAAGTATTTTAAAACATTGATTTCCCGCATTAACATTTTGGCGCCATTGCTGGGGAGCAACGTGCAATTTAATCTCTTGATTACAATTCCTGGCTTGATACTAACTTGCTCTATCTTTTTGGTTGTGATTTATGCAGGGATTCAGTCAAGGATAAAGATCAACTGCACAATAGCCACTCCAGGGGAAGGTAATCTCATTTTCCATCTTCATTAAGCCCCTAATTCTGAAAAATCTAAAAAAGGGAAAGAAATCAATTAGAACCAACTTGCATTCTATATTTAGATTCAATCATCACAAGTTTCCTGATTTGGTTCATTTCTAGAAACATCCTAAACCTGATTTCTGTACCTATTTAGGGATTGAAGACACCTAGGGCTACGCACCTTCTTAATTGAGCCCTGAGTGCCAGGTTTGGAGGAAATTAATTGGACCAAGTAGAGCCACATTAGGGTTTCCATTTTAGGGTTTTAGAGGCACACTTGCTTGAAAAAGAATCAACCTTCCTAATTTGTGTGCATCCTAAGCCTTGATTGAACTTACCTAAACAAGCAAACCCTAAAATCAAGCTCTAAACATCACTTGAATCCTAAAAAGCGGGACCTAATAATCAAGGACAAATTAGGTGAAGTTGACCCACCTTGTGGGGTCAACCAATCTTCAAATTAGGTCACCACTCACAAAAACATCTTAAAGTTCAAGTGAAATTATAAGCACCCTCTCTCTAAAGTTAAAATTGGTAGACTTAAGAGGTCAAGTTATCCATTCTGGTCTACCTGAATCGCAAGTGACAAGGAAGGTCAGGTGGGGGAAACCCTGCAACCCGTGGGGGTGCTCTACCATGTAGGGGTCTTCGTGGGACTCTCCCTTCCTAGCTGCCCAGGTATTTCTCAGGTGGATGACTTTGTGATTTAGAGGTATCATCCGCCTCAAACCTTTGTAGTCATCCAAAAATCATTAGGTGTCTTGATTGGGTCCATCACACTTTCTATCCCTCATCTTCTCCATCGGTGCATGTTTGGGAGGAGGTCCTTAAGACCACCCTTGAGGCCTCCATTAGCTATTCACTCTCATCTAGGCCAAGCCTCGACCTCCCTATTTGTGCAACAACCCGACCATATTGATATCTCTTCTGATTCATCTGAGCCTAGATCTCCTTCATTTATAATCATGGAACAACTAGCAGAAGAAGAAAACAATCTCCAGAATCAGCTTCAGTGCCTTAACAATCTATTCCAGGCCTTTATGAATCCACCGCAGCATCCTATGATGCGAGATCATTACAATCCTGTTGCGGTAGCAATCGAACCTAGAGTTCAAATTCCGGCTGGAGGGCTCGATACAGAATTCAAGCCCAACATGATTCATGCTATCTCTAAATTTTATGGTCCTAATTCCGAAGATCCCTTCCAACATATCAAGCAACTCAAACATCTGGCCCAAACCTTTGGGTCAGAAGCTTAAAATCGGGATATCTTGCTCATGAAGATGTTCTCTTTCTCTCTCATGGGCAAGGCAGCTCACTGGTACCAAACCCTAACTCGTTGGATCAACACATGGGCTGAACTGCAATCCGAGTTTCTGAAAAAGTTCTTTCCCGTCGATCGAACAAATGCTTTGAGGCACCAGATCATGCATTTCACACAAAATGCAAGAGAACCACTTCATGAGGCATGGGATTGCTTTCTGGATCTCATGCAAAAGTGCCCCCATCATGGAGTTCCTAAATGGGAACAAGTCCAGTCTTTTTACCAGGGACTCCGTGAGGACATCAGATTGTTCGTCAATGCAACCTGTGGAGGAAACATCATGGGTCAACACAAAGACACCATGTGGGAAATTCTTGAGAATATGTGTGAGAACTCCATCAATAATGAATCCATGGGCATGTTCGACCAGACGACTGCTTGTGCATTGATGAATACACGGGGAGTACACGAGATGTAGGGCCTGTCCTCATTAGTCGATCTGGAATTAATGGCCAGTCGCTTGGACAAGGTCTTGATCATCGAAAAGATGGTGGACAAACTTACTCGACATCTGCAACAAGCCACTTCCACACAAAACTCGTTTGCGCAACCACCCTCTGGGAGGGAGGCTGTGCATAACATCTACCACCAATCTTCTCAAGGGATGGATCCATATCCACCCCCATCTGATCTAGGGTTCAGAGGAAGCTTCGGATCTGCCTACTCTAGTTGGGGGAACTCTGAACCCTTGTTTGATTTCTCCAACGTTCCCTAGACCTACGAGGACCTCAACGCCGTCCAGAATGATCCTTTCTTAAACACTTATAATCCTGGCTGGCATAATCATCCTAACTCCATGTGGTCGAGGAAAAATCAAAATCAGAGACCTCAATATCAGCCTCGATCACAAGCTTCTCATCCATATCAACCGCCTCAGCCTTGGCCCAACCCAAATTATCAATCCGGGCCAACACGAGAAGATCAAATGTCTCTAATCCTTCAAACCATGGCTGGCATTCAAAAGATGAATGTGGCTATGTAAGAACAGCACAAGGATGAAATCACAGAGGTCCGTAATCAGCTCACACAGATGGTGAATTCTCACCAACCTGGTGCACTCCCTTCACAACCTCTACCTAATCGAAATAACGTGCCAAACCAGAGGCACATTATAAACCCGACTCAGGGCTACGCTCACTACGTCTATCAGGCCCCTTCTACTCCATCACCTGACAGGATGGAGGCTTCAACATCGTATTTGGGTTATTAGTAGCAACCACCTCTTTTGCCAACCCCAACCCAGAACCATGCAAGACTAAATTCTGTGACTACCCATAGTGGCAAACAACTCAGGACCCACCTTATCCGAGCCACTCTTAGCCTAGTAGTTCAAACCCAAACCCTAGGTTGGTCATCCAGGATACCCCTATCCCAGATCAAGAACCTGGACCAATTCTAGAGGAACCTGTAGAGGTTCCATTTCCAGAGGCCTTGACCAAAGGAAAGAGGAAACCCAAACCCGTGGCTCTCAAGGAAGACCTGGTCAAGCTCTTTGAGCAGGTACAAATAAACATCCCGTTGATGGATGCAATTCACCACGTATTGGCTTATGCGAGATTTTCGAAGGACGTATGTACACCTAAGCGTAAGCCGTGAACCAAAGGTGGGAATTCAGTCGCACTGTCAGAGTAAGCCAGCTCCATCATCTTGAGCAAACTCTTGCCTAAGGAAAAGGACCCTGGTACCCCTCTGATCTCTTGCAGAATCAGTGATTTGGAATTCGACAAAGCACTCTTAGACTTAGGAGCTTTCATCAATTTGATCCCTATGTCCCTACTAGATCATTTCGAGGAAACTAAGCTAAAACTAACTGAGGTGACCTTGCAGTTGGCTGAGTGATCAATCAAGTCACCTAGAGGAGTTCTCGAGGATGTTCTGGTTCGGATCCGTGACTTCTACTTTCCTATGGACTTCATCATTTTGGATATGAAGACTCCTGAGAATCTAAGGAATACACTGATTATACTAGGAAGACCGTTCTTAGAGACAGCTAGGGCGAACATTAACTATGAAGAGGTCCAGATTGAGTTGAAGTTTAGGAATATGACTCTAAAAATTTATATCTTCAAGGCCTAGAAAGGAATTAATTGTGGGGCATTAGAATAAGTGTGTGACATTAATGCTGTGGTTGAGGACTCGTTTCTCGAGGATGACTTGAATACGCCTGATCCTCAACCCCAAGTAGATTAGACCCCACAGATAGAGGATCCTAGCACCGATCTAGACCCACCCACAACTCCCACCTTTTCTTCTGAGGCCCATCCTGAACCACCTTCTGCTGCTGATAATCCCGTCATGGAACTAGACCCTCTTCTCGATCATCTGAAGTATGTATTTTTGGGTTCCAATCAGACGTTTCCTGTAATTATCAATTCTCGACTCACATCTGATCAAGAGACGAAGCTGATTTCTGTCCTCCAGCAACATCGGAGAGCCATTGGATGGATTCTCGATGACCTAACTGGTATTAACACTTCGTATAGCACACACCTCATCTACATTGATGGGAACACCATCATGAGCCATAACAAGCTCAGTTTGATCAGATTAGGTCAATAAAAGCACCTACATATCTTTCAGAAGGTCTTAAAGGCACAAAACATTGATTTGAGAAGAAGATAAAAATGCAGGGTTATTTCTACAAATTTACCGTTATATCACAAAAATAGAATAACCACTTATTTTCTTAGAGGCTAAACTAAGGTCAAATGTGCTTTAGAGTCTATTAAGAGGGTTCATACAGAACAAAATGGGTTTTCATGTGTTACAGGAATTAATGGACATCTGAAACCCTAAAAACAGACCCGCTTAATCTATTAAGGGTTTAGTCAGGATAAAATTCACCTAAACCCTCTAAAATTCATAGAAAAAATTCTTTAAGGTTTGGTACCTTCAATTTGACAATCAGAACCCGTCTTGACCAAAAACATTGCCACAGACAGACTTTTACCATAATTTAGGATTTTGCATAACTTACCCAGTCAAACGAGATCAAAACCAAAATCCAACTTCACCATTGGATTCCTTAGGTCCAAATTAGATTTGTATCAGAATTTGGTCCTAATCTGAGATTATTTGGACCTATTTTGCACTTTGGTCCAACTCTGACTTTCTTTATCTCCATTAGCCCCTCAACTTTTGAACTTCTTACAAAAAGCCCCCAACTTCTTTGTCTTCTTCACAAAAAGGCCCCCACCGTAGAGAAATCCTAATCCTAAAGCTTCGGCAACAATCAACCGTGGATTTCTACTTGATTGATTGATGAAACTTCCTCAATTTTGAACCGGACATACATCTTGAAATTATCTTTCTATTAGACTGATTCCTGAGCTTCAATTCTTTCCTAATCTCTCATGCGAATGCATGAGAGGGTTGGGTTTCCAAGTTCGATGACCTTCTAATCTTGGGAAGCATGCTTCCCAAGCTCTAATTACCCTTTAACTGCTTATATAAGACTCCCCAGGGCAGATCGTTCAACCCACGCTCGAATTCAATCAGAATAACCCCCAATTCTTCTCTCCTCCTCTGGCTGAAGTGCTCCACGACATCCGGCGACCTCCATCTCCATTCCTCGTCCATTGGTAATACCGGCAACTGATTTATCCTTCCCTCTCTCCTCTGCAACGCGCAGTACCAGCCGGCACCTCTATCCTCCTTGTCCTCGCCGTCCAACCTCCACCGGAGCTACCTTCTTCCCCGACGCTGACCATACCACAACTGGTGTCACCTCTGCTCCCCATCATCTGCCAACTACCTAGATAAGTCCCCTAACTCCTCTACTTCATTTTCACCCCAACAACACTCCGCTTCAACTTCCGCATCACCCCCTCGCAACTTTATCTTCAACCTTGTCGGTATACCACTGGTGAGTCGATTTTCGCTTTCGTTGTTTCGCATAAAGAATGTCGTGTTGTAGTATGCCAATTGTGGAAAACCACTAATCAAAACAATAAAAATAAACCACTCACAGAAGAGTGGGTCGTATCCACAAGGAGGTAGAGACCTATTAAAATCACAACTAGGTAAAAATCGAGTTCGCAGAAATATTCGTCAAATCAAACAATGCATAAGTCGTTCTGAATGTAAACCTTAAATTTATGGAGAAGTCAAGGGTTGTTGATGTAATTTTCACGTAAGAAAATAGTTCATGTGTAGGGGTATATCATGTACTTTTCACTTGCATGCATACTAAAATGTAATTAAAATTTAAATGTAATGCATATTGAAATGAATCATAAGTGCTTAATAATTATATAGAAGAATAAGCATAAAGTTGTAATTTCACCTAAATTTAATTAATCTAAGAAATCAAAAAAATGACTTTTGACAATGGAAATTCCCATAAATTAAAATGCAAACCAAAATAGGGGATTCTTCCTCTCTCCTCCTCGCGTACAGGAGAGAGGTTCGTTCAAGGAGCTGCTCTAGGAAAAGGTCGGTCGAAGTGAGGCCTTCGCAATGGCATAGGAGGTGTGGCCAGAGGTGACCGGCAATGGGCGCTTGATGGGGCCACCATCATGAGCCCTAACTAGCTCATTTTGACACAATAAAGAGAATGAAAGCTCCTACATAACCAACTGGAGGTCCTAATTCATTGCATAACCTTTCTGAGAGAAGAGTAAGAAATAAGGGGTAAAACTACAATTTCACCATTGCAGTACAACAACGGGTTTTCTCAAGGGCTAAACACAGGTCAAAAGGTCTTAACAAGATAAAAAGTGGGTTGGATCAGACAAAAAAGGGTTCGTGTGAGTTCTGGGAATTAAATGACTTCATGTAACCCTAAAACAGACTCACTTAATTAAACAAGGTTCAGGTCAGGATAAAATTCACCTAAATCCTCTAAAAATAATAGAAAAATATTCTTTAGGGTTTATAACTTTTAATTTGGCCATTGGAACCCATGTTGACCTAGAATGGGGTCTCAAACAAACATTTGCCCTAAATTGGGTTTTTGCATAAATTGCCCAGTCAAACGTGAACAAACCCAAAATCCAACTTCACCATTGAATTCCTTAGGTCCAAATTAGGTTTGTACCAAAATTTGAACCTAAGGGGAACTTATCTTGACCCACTTTGTAAATAGGTCCAACCTAATTACATTTGTACCCCTATCTTTAAAAAACCTTTGCAAAAGCCCCCCAAACTTCTTCATCGTTCATTGCAATTAGGTCCCTCCACCATTATAGTGGAGGAATCCTACTCCGATGAGCTTTAGAAGGTGATTTCTCCCTGATTTCTTAGAGAATCCCCTTCAAAATTGGAAGAGAGATTCTCTGAGAATTTCCCTCCAATGTGAACCCAATTTGAGTCCCTACTTGGTACCCAATCTCTCATGCGAACGCATGAGAGATTTGGGTCTCTTTTGAGTTGCCATCGCTAGCAAGCCTACCTTGCGTGGAAGCTTGGCTTCCAAGCACAAAATCGACCTCCAGGGCTCTATTTAAAGGAGCCAAGTTCGCCCCGACTCCTCTAATCTTGAAATCGATCGAAAATCCCCTCAATTTCTTCTCTCCTCCTCCGGTCGACTGGCTCATCAAGCTCTGGCGACCTTCCTTGATCTTCTCCATTGCCTGACCATAATACTGATGGAAAGTTCTTCTTCCTCATGTTAGTCCGCGTCGTGCAGCACCCACCGACGCCCCTGTCTCCCCTTCATCCTTGCCGACTATCCTCTCTGAGCATCTTCGTCTCCAGCATCGGCAATACACACCAGACACCATCTCTGTCTCCCATTTGTCTCTTCACCACCTAGATAAGTTCCTCTCACCCTCTACTTCCTTTCCCCTTCTTTATTTCCTAAATCGACAACCATCGCACTCCACCATCATCATCTCCTTCACCTTCGGCCACCAACTCCAGCGAGATCGCTCCACCACCACAGACCACTCCCCTCCTCGTTGACAGGTCTATAAGCTTTGCCTCGACCCCCTGATCACAACCCTTTACTCCATTCACTCCGCCACTCACCCAAACACACCCCTGAAAACACCCACACATCCACACACAGTGTGCCCTAGGCACGCTCACTCAGGCGTTCCCACGCCACGCCGACCACCGCAGTGCCTTCGCCGTGTCTCAACGAAGCTTCCTAAACGTTCTGACGTGGCCGCAAGGCCGTTGTGGTGATTTCAGGTGCAGGTGTGCTCCACCATTGGCGCAGGGCTTGAAGCAAGCACCAGGCCGTGCTAGCCCCAGGTCCGTGTCCCAGGTTGTGCGGAATACACTCGTGCACAACTCCAAGCATCGAATTGAAGCCAAGGGCAGTTGCAGCTGCTGCAATCGAAGAGAGCATCTTTGCTGCGGACGTGCTCGAGAAAGGTGGGAAGATAGTCCCACCTCGAAATTGGAAGAGGCATAGCGCCCGCATAAATTGAATTCCTGCCATCGGCTTATCACCTCCAACTCATGAGGTGAGGTCCCTCTCACCTAACCTGACTGGCCTCATCCGCGACCATGCTCCGCGGACCTAGTCTTGACCCAACCCGACTAGCACACCTCGCCCACCATGGCAAGTCGGTGGGCCTAGTCCCGGGCACGTACCCGACCCAATTACCCGAGAAGCGTGTGGCTCTGGGAGAGTAGAACCTAAGAGAGAAAAGAGAAAGGAGAGTACGTGCGGGTAGGGGGTAGGTTTTGCTCTGTAGAGGAAGAGAAGCAAAGCCAAAGGAAGATGAAGGAGAAGGCTAAGGGCTGCAACAGAGAAGCTAAGGCAAAGAAAGGAAGAGAAGGAAGAAGCTGAAGGAAGAAAAGGTAGCAAGGCAAAGCCAAAGAAGAAGGTAGCCGACAGAGAAAGAGAGAAAGAAGAAAGCCAGAGAAGAAGA
Organism: Thalassia testudinum; assembly: GCA_037157565.1. Classification (NCBI taxonomy): domain Eukaryota; kingdom Viridiplantae; phylum Streptophyta; class Magnoliopsida; order Alismatales; family Hydrocharitaceae; genus Thalassia; species Thalassia testudinum. The sequence continues at coordinate 7,733,433 of JAZHRO010000056.1, forward strand.
AGCAGGCAGAGAAAGCTAAAGGAAAGGCTAAGGCAGGAAAGCTGAAGAAGAGAGAAGCCAAAGGAAGAATAAGAAGACAGAAGGAGAAGACAAAGAAAAGAAAGACAACTCGCCAAGGAAAAATCAAAAGAAGAGAAGAGAATCCGAGAGAGAAGAAATAGCATAGACATCCAATTTTTTGATGCATAATCATATACATTGAGTTCTTGAATATTTTGTGATCTACAATGCTAATTACTCTTATATTTTTGTACTGTGACATTGATATTATTGCATATTCTGAATTATGATCTTGATTTCTAAAACACCAATTTTCTCCCTATTTCGACTCGGACTTCAAAATTCAAGTAATAAAATTATATTTGTTTTGAATGCTTTTTCAACTATATTACAACGCGATATTCTTAACTACCGATTCAGTGCTCTAAACAATGCTCACAGGCGAGGAGGCTGGCGGTTGTGCATCAACCTGCTACGTCTATGCCCGACGTGGAACTGATGAAGGGGCACGGCTGTAGGTGCTGCTATTGCGGGCATAGCGGAGGTGCAGCAAGGGGGCGCGCATGGTGCTGCTACTGTGGGTGATGTGTAGGTGGGAATGGTGAGGGAGCGCAGTGAGGGCATGCGTATGCCTACGCGCGGTGGAGCTAGAGGGCAGTCGCGCGGCTGTTGTTAAAGTCGAAGAGGAGCAGAGGATGCATTTGAGATGCAGCAAAGAGATGCACAGGAGGTTGCATGCTATTGCACATGCAGACACACTGCTGGCTGTGCGTGGAAAGGAAGATGTGTGCGTGCTGCTGGCCGTGGCAAGGCTGAAGGTGCAGCTGGAGGAAGCACAGTGCTACTTTTGCGGGTGGAGTTGCTGCGAGGAGGATGCGAGCGATGCTGGTGGTGCACGGGATGAACGGGAGATGCGCTCGGGTAGTAGAGGCATGATGGCGTGGACAAAGGCAGGGACTTTGGATGTCCAGGAAAGTTCCCGGACGTCTTAGGTGAGCAGGAAGGTGCACAGTGACAGTCGTCGAGGGAGGTGATCTGGCAATTGTAATACGGAGCTTTGCGATGGCGGTGCGAGCTATCACCCTGCATGCCCACGGAGGCGAAGCTCTGCCGCGGTTGAGGCCAATGGTAGTGGAGCGGAGGAGAACAAGTTCTCTGCATGGTGAGGAGTGGGGATGGAGGCCTTCACGATCACAGTAGCAGCTGCCCCTCTCTTGTAGCCGTCTGCATGGATTTGAAATGGAGAGGCAGGAGCAACTCCACATTCTCCGCTCGTCTTCACTGCAGCCATTATTGCATGCGTTGCGCGCAGCTGCAGCAGCCGTTGAAGAAGAAAAATAGATTAATAAAATAAGAAATGAAATGATGACTTATTTATCTTCAAACCCTCACATAAAATGTTAATTCTAATGCATGCATATAATGCAACCTAAAGACTAATACATGCTATTCTAATGCATGCTAAATAATATATATATGAATGTAATGCATACAAGCAATTATATATAAACTAAATTATTTATTTCTTAATGCATTCTATGTATATGATAATATTAATCTAATGCCTAGGCACTTAATTAACTAATTAGCCCATAAATATGGGCTCATCAAATGCCCCTATGCCTAGTTTTTACTAGTCCCTAGCAAATTTAAGCAATAATCCAGCTCTCCAAGTAGACTAGCCAACCCAATTGGTCTTCCTTTAGAAACATGTTAAGTTCAGACTTTATACCTAAGCTTCCCAAGTAGTTGCGAAGTTACAGACTAGGTCAGCTAAAGATGAGTTGCAGACATAGGTTTCTTTGATTTCTAGCACTACCCTAGGGTTTATTTGTCCAAGAGATTAAAGCATCCATGCATGTACATTGGTCTGAGTTATTTGAGGTTGGTTTGATTGCCAACCTGGAAAGAGAGTAAGAAAGATTTTTTTTTCTGTAATATATATATATACATATTTTGTTTGATTCCTCTAAGTCTAACCTTGGATAAGCTATTAACACGGTCTGTGTCGGATTCATTGTCCCCATCACCGAACCTCGAAGAGTGCCTGGCTTTCGATGGTTCGAGATAGCACCGCCCATAGCGACCCTAAGAACTCCTGGCAATCGACACTTCAAGATAGTATCGCCCATGGATTTCTTAAGCGAATTCAGGCCTATGGCAATTGGCACTTCAAGATAGGGTCGCCCATGGTACCTGAACCGAACAATGCGTTTACATGCCCCCAGTAGGACGGATATCCTAAGAGACAAGCACAGAGGAGGTGACATGTTATCATCGCATCCTCAAGGTGAGTATATACTCCACCTCTCCTACAACAGGAGCTCTTCTAATCAAATTATGCTTTCAAGCTTTCCCTAAGTCAAAACTAAAAGAACCAAATTTTTCTTTAAGAAATTAAGGTGATCATTACTTATACAAGACCAGGTGTGTGAAATGTAGATGGTTAGGTTACGAGGACCCATAAACCAAAAGGTAGAAAAAGACACCAGGTACTACCCAGCCTTTAACTCAATCCCTAGGTTTCCTTTCTCAACCTCTTGAGGAATGGTTCGCAATTTAACTCCTACTTAAGTTTTTAAGTCCACAAAGGATCTAAAGGTCTAAAGCTAGTAGCTCAATTTAGCTTCTAAACTTAGACACCTAGAGTCAACTTAGTCTAACCTAAAGTTCTGATCTACTTAAGAATGCAGGGCCCGGCCAGTTAAGCTCAATAATGCAAAATGTTTTTTTTTTTTAATGCAATATGCATGAATGAATGCAAAATGTAGACACGGTATAAACAGATGCCTTGGGTCCTATCCCCCTATGCCTGGTTCAAACAATGTCCTTATTGGAAAGAATATAGTTAAAGGAAGATAATACCTGAGGTGGAGAATGACAGGAGCTAAGGCTCCTCAAGAGTGATCTCGTCAACCAGATGGCCATCCAAAGTAATGTATGGTCTAATCGTTGGCCGTTGACGATAAAGGGAGTTGCCACAGAGGAAGGGCTCTTGATCTCCACATCCCCATGCAGAAACACTTTAGTGATTATATAAGGCCCATACCAACGAGATTTTAATTTCCCTAGAAAAAGCTTAAGTCTGGAATTGAAAACCTAGACTTGTTGGTTGGGCTCAAAGGTCTTTCTAAGGATATACTTATCATGCAAGACCTTAGTTCTCTCTTTATAAGCTTGCGAGGTGTCATAAGCATCATTCCTCAGCTCCTCAAGCTCACTTAATTCCAGAAGTCGTGCCTTACCCGCCTTTTCTAAATCCATGTTGACACTTTGAATAACCCAAAGTGCCCTATGTTCCAGTTCAACGGGTGAATGGCATGCTTTCCCGTACACAATTCGAAAGAGAGGTGTACCCAAAGGGGTTTTATAAGCCGTTCAATATGCCCACAAAGCATCATCGAGCTTTTGGGACCAGTCCTTCCTATCAGGTATAATGATCTTTTCTAAAATGTTCTTTATCTCCCTATTCGACACTTCAACCTGGCCTCTCGTTTGAGGATGGTAAGGGGTAGCGACCTTGTGAGTCACTCCCAAACTCCTAAGTAGCTGATTGAAGTTGTGGTTTCGAAAATGAGGTCCCCCATCACTTATAATGGTCTTGGGGCAGCTAAAACGAGATATGATACTGGCCTTGATGTAAACATGTTTATATTACATAAAATGTCTATTTATGTATGTTCTTAAGCATAGAATTGCATTACATACTATAGATATTGCATAGCATGCATCATCTTGCATTTAGATTAGTCTGAATAAAATGGAGGTTAATTGTCTCCTTTTATGTTCAGGGACAAGGCGACTTTTTATCGGAGTCTCGAATCGAAGATCCAACCGTCAGATCTGATCAGAGCGACGATTGGAGTTCAACAACTCCAAGATCGCTTTAATCGTATATCGTACCATCAGATAGAGACTGAGGAACCCTAGAAGATCAAGGGCCAAGATGGTGTTAATCCACACTTCAGACGACAAATCCAACCGCACAGATGGATTCGGATCGACGATTTCAGCCTAACGGCGTAAAATATCAACTCAATCCGATACCTGTGGCACCATCTACATCATCCAGAAGATGGACGGCCAAGATGGCACCACGTGGCGCTATCTCAGCCGCCCAACCCACCGCACACAGTCGCTGAAGCCTCTAGCACCCACACATCTCCACCGTTGGATCAAGATCCAACGGCTGAGAGTGGATCCCAACCGACGCCTTCATTCTTTGAAGCCCAACTGAAGATGTAGGCTCGACCATTGGATCTCAATCCAATGGTCCAGATCGCACGCACCTAACGCACACTGGCCGCCCATTCACGTGCCACCGCACACCCCCACGTGACACGGGATCGCACTTGTATGAGCGCGTAGAGGAGGCGCGGCAAGGAGAGCTCTCAACCATTCGATCTCACGATTCAACAGTCGAGATTTAGAGAGCGTGGAAAGGCGTTGAGCGCGAGGAGGTGAGCAAGCGCACACGCGTCACCCCACTACGGCCACGTTTAGGCCTTTAGTAACAGATTTATCTATCACTAAAGGTCCTGAATTAATGATTTTCAACATAACAAGACCAAATTGCCCTCACTCCTTGCAACTATAAAAGGAGACCTCCTCCATACGAAATTCTCATCCCTTCCTTCTCTTCGCGCCCTCTCCAAAGCTCAAGAGAAGCTTGTCCAACATCCGGGATGCTCCTCGAGAGATAAAGTCAAATTTTCGCCCTCATTTTGGAAGTGGATCCCGTGACGATGACGACGACGTACTGCCCCATTCTCGTTCCTCCTGCCTCGACCTCCTTCTTCCCACTCCGTCCTTCGTCTTCCAGGCGTCATACCGTCCGGCTCGTCCTCCAAGCGATCGTCGAAGAGGATAACTTCTCTCTCCCATTCTTCTTTCCAGCTTTCTAGAGTAGAATTTTCCTACTTTCTAGTGTAATAGTTTTCTTGCTTTCTAGTGTAATTTATCAATGGTTTAATTGTATAAACATTTTGAAATATTAAGTGAATGTTTTCTCTCTCTCTCTTTTATTCTGATTGTTTATATTGCATCATTGTAATTACTTCTCTTTTCAACAAAAACCCTAAAAAAATATAATTGCGAATATAGATCGACGTAGCCTCCCTGAGTTCAACCTGGGATTTCTATTTCGGTATAAATTTTATGTGTTGAATACGAGTTCTTCGCTTTCAAACTACAACGACAGGTTTTCAAAACCAAATACGATAGTGTAGTAACCCATAACTTCAACAGTTATTGCCGAGGATGCAACTATTTCCGATCTTTTCGCATTTCATACATTTTATTGTCTTTTAACTTACTTTCTCTTGTGTCTATTGTTTTGCAGAGACATCCATCAGGGAATCATCAAGCGGTAGACCAGAGTAAAGTGCAGTTAAAGACAACTGTAAGTGCTCCCCATTCTTCCCCCCCTCCATAGATTTCATTTGTCACATTAAATTCAAATTCCAATTAACCTAGGTGTTTGCATAAATCCTAGGATTAGTTTGGTTGTTTGGATTCTCACTCACACTCATTCCACCCTCGCTTATAAAAATAAAAAAACAAAAAGATAATTTTGTGGGGTAATTTTCAACATACACCCACATTCAAGGTACTTAACCTACTTGATTTGCTTCTACTCTACCGGGTTCTGATGTGTGGAACCGGTACACACAAAGCAACACATAAAAGAGTAGAAATCATTCTAGGTTAACCATCTTTGTGTGCCTAACCTAGTGGTGCAGTTGTGGCCAGTTGTTTGAGTTGTTTGGGCTACACCACTCAACCTAAAATCAACTCATCAAGTAGCTTCTCCTTAGGGTTTTCAATCTAGGTCTATTCCAGGCACTCCACTTTATTTCTGGTTTTAAACGAAAGAACTCTTCACCCGTGCTTGAAAACCTGATTTGCCTCAAACTTGATTGAACTCAACCTAATTTTAAACCCTAAAAGCTACTTAAGCAAGATTTGAACATTAAAATCTACACATCACAAATAATCTTGCTTGAAAACCCTGATTGTGCATGAACTTACATAATTCTCAATTAATCATTAAGGGCACAACCCATTTTAAGGGCCCATCACATTCCATAAGCACTACAATCCCAGGCCTTAATAAAATCAAGTAGACATTGGCCTTAAGGTCTGATTTGCTCTTCGGGGCCTAGTCTGAGATTGCTTTTGATTAACCTACTTGTACTGATTAATCTGATGTCTAGCTAGGGGAGTAGCGTCAAACGACCACAGCTGGGGGGTACACTAGGAACCGAAGGCGCAAGCCGAAGGAAGAACCTTCTCCACAGTCCCTCCTAACTGGTTGGATTGAGCAGACACGAGTAAATCATTTACAATCTTAAGGTGGGTTTTGGGAGTCTGTAGATCCTTAGGCTACCCCACTTAAGGACAGTCTTGTTTTGTTGTGCTGTAAGGTCCTTATCCCAGTCCTTCCAACCTTTTCCTAGTTTATGCTAGGAAGACAATCATTGAATCCCCGATTGGAAGGACCACTAGAGTATTCTAGGAGGCACAAATTGGATTTTGGTCAAATTGATCCCATGGCCAACCAACTGCCTCCTCAGCCTCAGGATCCACAGGAGGAATTCCGAAGGCAGCTGGAACAAATGCAAAGATGCAGGAATGGTTCCAGAGAATGTAGGGCGCTCAACCCTTGAAGGATTTTTATGATCCTTCAAATTATGGGGAACGTCTCAATGTCCAAATTACTGCCGGAGACGTAGAAATCAAGCCCCAGGTGTTAAACCCGATCAAACATTACCATGGGCTTAGCTCTGAAGACCCGTTTCAGCACTTGGAGGACTTGACCACTTTGGTCCTGACCACCAAGGCACGAAATGTGAATGAGGAGCAAATGATCATGAGGCTCTTCCCCCACTCTCTTAGGGATAAGGCCACTCATTGGTACAGGACAATAGGAAGACCAATTGCAACTTGGAATGAGTTGAAATCGACCTTTCTGACGAAATTCTTCCCAATCGAACGTACCAATGTCTTGAGACGGGTAATCACTACCTTTACCCAGTGACCGGGGGAGCAGTTTCATGTGGCTTGGGAGCGATTTCAGGACCTATTGCAGAGGTGTCCACATCACGAGGTGCTAAAATGGCAACTCGTGCAGATCTTCTATCACAGGTTGACTGAGCAACTCAGAAATCACGTGAATGCTTCTTGTGGAGGTAATTTCCTTAACAAAGACGCAGATAGTGCACACGATTTGTTTGAGGAAATGAGCGAGAATTCAATCAATCATGCCTCCACGGATACTTTTAACCAGTCCCAGCAGCCCAGATCAAATGTTAATAAAGTCCATGACTCTCATTCATTTGATATGGAATTGATTTGTAACAAACTTGATAAGGTAGACTTGGTTGCTAAGAGAATGGAAGAGTGGATGACTGGAAATTCTATGAACAACTCTCGATCCACTCAATCCCAAAATTCGAGATGCCATTCTTCGTGAGCTCCTTCTGGACGGGAGTTCGTGAATCAACTCGATGCAGCTCAACCTATGAGTTAGCACTATTCGGAACCCACGGGTTCCAAACTGGGGCCTTTGATCCCAGTTTTTCTGATCCTTCCCTTTCTTTCTCTCCATCCTCACCCTATGACGATGTCTGTGCTATACAAGAGAACGTTAGATCCAACCCTTACTCTACTGCTTATAATCCGGGTTGGAGAAACCACCCTAACTTCTCCTGGAAAAACCTGAGGCAACAGACCCAATTCCAACCCAACAACTATGCTCCGCAACGACCAATGGGTCAGGGTCATGTGTATACTCAATTGCCCCCAAATTAGGTCAATCAGCTAGCTTGGAATGCCCGTCAACCCATAGGGCAGGCTGATTTGAACCAGCAAATGGTAGAGATGCAAGGATCCATGCTCCAGCTCATGCAGCAAATGAAAACCTCGCTGGACAACTTGCAGACCAGGCTCATTGCTAACTCTCGTCAACCAAGATCTCTACCATCCCAACCTGTACCCAGCCCACGAAATATTCTGAATCCGGGCAACTAAGCCCATGGGTACGAAAATTAGAGGGACCCATACGCACATGCTCAAGTGGTTGAGCAGGGTCCTTCCTCTTCTTATTCTGCACATCAACAATTCTTGGTTAATCAAGCCCCTCCAATCTTTCCTAACCCTCCCCAAGACCCAAACTCTTATGCATCTGCAAATTCTGTTACCTTGAGGAGTGGTAAGCAGACTCAAGATCCACAACCACACTATTCTGATCTACTGAATCCTGAAGAACCTGAGGATAGAGAGGAGAATTCTGGAGAAGAAATCAAGGCTCAAGAACCTAATTCCAAAGATCTGACTCATGTTCCTTTTGCTGAAGCTTTGATCATATCAAAGAAGAAGAAGTCTGTTGATAGTAATGAGGAGCTTCTGAATATTTTTCAGAATGTTGAGATCAATATCCCGCTCCTCGATGCTATCAAGCATATACCAGCTTACGCAAGATTTTTAAAGGATTTATGTACATAAAAGCATAAGTCGAGAGAATCTGTTCCGAGGAAGGTGGTACTCTCCAAGTAGGCTAGTTTTGTTATCCTACACCACCTCCCTCAGAAAAAGAGAGATCCAGGTGCTCCGTTGATTTCTTATGTCATCGGAGATTACACGTTTGATACAGCACTTCTGAATCTAGGTGCATCCATCAACCTAATTCTAACTTCTCCTTACGAGAAGTTTGGATTAGGTGAACTTCGTTCGACTTCAGTGATGCTACAGTTAGCAGACCGTTCGGTCACAAATCTGTTAGGCATTATTGAAGATGTTATAGTTAAGGTCAAGGATTTCTATTTTCCTATAGATTTCCTTGTCCTTGACATGGACGTATTGGAAAATCTGAGGAACATGGCCATCATTCTGGGGCTTTCGTTCCTGGCTACTGCTAAGGCCAACATTAACTATGAAAGTAGTAACATGGAAATTGCCTTTGGGGATCAACGAATGAATTGGATATTTTTAAGGCGATTAATAAATGAGGATTGTGGATTTATTGAGGAACTTGAGGAGGATAATGTAAATATTGAAACTTGTTTGATGGTTTCTTCAATTGAAAGTTCCTCCTTTGATGAGGAATTGGACCTGCAACCCTCTATGGCAGACCTGCCATCTTCTAAAGAGGTTATTGATTTTGTTCACTCTCAACCTCTTCCTCTTGATGAGTTTTCAGCATCTTCCTTACCATCAATCATCAACCCACCCCAGCTTTAACTGAAACCATTGCCTAAGAATTTGAAATATCAATTTTTAGGACCACAGAAAATGCTCCATGTGATTATCAGTGCTAAATTAACAAAGGAGCAAGAGATTAATTTGATCAAGGTCCTGAAGGAACACAAGGAGGCAATTGGTTGAACCATTCATGACTTTAGGGGGATCGGTCCATCTTACCGTAATCATAGAATATTCTTGGAAGATGGATCCCACCCTTCTCGCCAGATGTAGAGGAGATTAAATCCAAATATGCGAGAAGTGGTCAAAAAGAAAATCATTAAGTAGCTCAATGCAGGAATTATTTATCTTCTCTGATAGTCACTGGGTAAGTCCCGTGCAGATCGTTCCCAAGAAAGTCGGGATTACCGTTGTGACTAACGAGAGAAGAGAATCTGTCACAACTCGTTGAACTTCCTCTTGGAGGGTTTGTATCGATTACAGGAAGCTGAACACGACTACAAAAAAGGATCATTTCCCCTTTCCTTTCATTGATCAAATCTTGGAAAGACTAGCCGACCAGAAGTACTTCTATTTTCTTGATGGCTACTTGGGATACAACCAAGTTCCTATCCATCCCGAGGATTAGGAAAAGACTACTTTCACCTATCCCTACAGAACCTTTGCTTTCCGTAGGATGCCTTTTGGTTTATGCAATGCACCTGCGACTTTTCAAAGGTGTATGTTAGCCATATTCTTTGACATGGTGGGAGAGTTTATGGAAGTCTTCATGAACGATTTCTCTATTTTTGGAGAATCATTTGACTCTTGTTTGGCTAATCTTGAAATTATTCTTAAGCGATGTATCAAAACACGATTGGTCCTTAGCTGGGAAAAGAGTCATTTCATGACACAAGAAGGCATCATCTTGGGTCATGTAATCTCTGAATGGGGAATTGAAGTGGATAAAGCTAAGGTCGATGCTATCGCTAAACTTTCCCCTCCCACATCTATTAAACAAATTCGATCATTTCTTGGTCATGTGGGATTCTACAGAAAATTCATCAAGGATTTCTCGAAAGTTGCTCGTCCCTGAGCAATCTTCTCGCCAAACACCGTTTGTTTTCGATGAATCATGTCGTAAGACATTTGATTTCCTGAAAATAGTAGTCACTTGTGCTGCAGTGTTGCAACCACCGATTTGGACAGCCCCTTTTGAGATCATGATCGACGCTTCTAATTACACGGTCGGGGCTATTTTGGGTCAGAAAATAGACAGGAAGCCCTCTTCATTTACTACACTAGTAAAACTCTGGATGAAGCCCAGAGGAATTACACTGTCACTGAAAAGGAATTATTAGCCGTAGTATTTGCTTTGGAAAAATTCAGGGCTTATCTCTTAGGGTATCATGTCATCATCTATACCAACCACTCAGCCTTGAGACATCTCTTGGCCAAAAAGGATGCCAAACCCTAGCTTATTCATTGGATTCTTCTGCTTCAAGAATTTGATCTTGAAATCAAGGATAAAATCGGGGTACAAAATGTGGTGGCGAATCATTTGTCGAGACTCCTAAGTGATTCTTCTCGTCCGGACATCCCGATTGCTAACACTTTTCTGGAGGAAGCTATCCTTACAGTTTCAGGTGTCCAAACCCCGTGGTTTGCTGACATTGTTAATTATTTGGCCATTGGTCAAATCCCCCAGGATTGGACCAAACAACAATGGGATAGACTTAAATCTGAGGCCCAATACTACTTCTGGGAGGACCCTGAACTGTACCGCATCAGCTCTGATCATATTATTCGCCAATGTGTTCCGGAGAATGAATTCAATAGTACACTCGAGTTCTGGCATGCATCTTCATGTGGTGGACATTTCTCAGGAAAAAAGATGGCTGCAAAAATTTTGCAATCTGGCTTCTATTGGCCACCTTTATTTAAGGATGCCTAGAATTTCTCAAGGTCATGTTCTCGATGTCAGGCACTCAGGAGCATAACTAAGAGAGATATGATGCCCCTAAACCCAATTCTTCCTGTCGAAATCTTTGATGTTTGGGGCATCGATTTCATGGGACCCTTTCTCCCTTCATTTGGACATCAATACATTGTTGTTGTTGATTATGTGTCCAAATGGATTGAGGTGATTCCCACCTGAACCAATGACCACAAGGTGGTCATCGATTTTGTCAAGAAAAATATCTTCAGTAGGTTCAGGATTCCGAGGGCCATCATCAGTGACAGTGGCACTCATTTTACTAATGCCCAATTCCAGAATTTTTTGGCCAAATATGGGGTTAATCACCGAATCTCCATACCTTACCATCCCCAGACAAATGGATATGTCGAGATCTCCAATCAGGAGATCAAGAATATTCTGCAGAAAACGGTTAGGCCGGATCGCAAGGACTAGACTCAAAAGCTTGAGGATGCTCTTTGGGCCTATCGTACGATGTATAAACGCTCATCGGCATGTCTCTGTTTAGTTTGGTGTATGGAAAGGCATGTCATCTACCCATAGAGATTGAGCATAGGGCATTTTGGGCGATCAAGCAATGCAATTTAGATCTGAATTTAGCTGGGAAGACCAGGAAAATCCAACTATCTAAGTTGAAAGAGCTTAGAAATGATGCATATGAGAATGCCAAGATCTACAAGGCTCAGACCAAAGCTTTACATGATCAATTGATTTTCCGCAAGAGCTTTGAGCCGAACAAGAAGGTCTGGTTATTCGATTCTCGACTTAAGCTCTTTCCTGGCAAACTTAGATCTAAATGGAATAACCCATTCATTATTGACCAGATTTTTCCAAATGGAGCCTTTTAGATCTCTGACCCAAAGACGGGTAACACATTTAAAGTCAACGGTCAACGTCTGAAGCCTGTTATTGACCGTACTCTTCTAGAACCCATCTCAAACACGGTTGTTCTAGCCATATTGTGACTTCCTTGGCTGGACTTCGCCTAGTTGATGGCATTAAGCTCAGCAGTTGCACATATGACACAAAGCTGGCCCGAGCTTCATATTCAGGTGATATCTTTCATACTCTATCCTTTCTTTCATGTCTCTTTCTCAATGTGGACATTGCATCAACTAGGCATGGGGGTGGATTCATTTTTGAATCATTTTGTCAACTTTGTGAAATTCTTGTAAATTGTATTTCGCTTCTTATATATACATTAAAAAAAAATTAGAAAGGAATATTTGGACAATAGGACTTTTCAATCTTAGGAAATATTACATTAGAATCTGAACACAAAGACCCTTCAGGTCTTTGGACTTAATCAACCCGTGTATCCACTAAAATGTGGATTTATCTTTTGAGTCCTTGCCATCTTAATTCTATTGTAATTTGAGTAAATAAGTTTGCTTGATAAGTACACGACTTATCAACCCACCCTTTAATTTGAGGGAACTTTGAGTCTTAAGCATCTACACACTTTCTTTTCACTGACTTGTTGATCGACAGTTTTAACGAAAATTGGGTAGCTAATGAACCTTCTAGGGTGATATGGCTGGCAAGTTATCGCGGGTAATAGCCCATAGGTAGGTTGTCCAAAGCCCAGTCACTAGACCATTCTCTTCTTGCTGCCTTTAGGTAAATCTTAGACCAGGGAAGCCACCTACTTAAAAAAAAAAGTCAAAAAGAAAAGAAAAAAAAAGGAGAAAAGAAAAGGAAAATAAAAGAAATAAGCCACACTTCGCCGCACGAGTATGGCTGGCAAGTTGTCAGTGGTAATAGCTCATCGACTAGTTGTCTAGAACCCAGCTCAAGAAATGCACTGAAAATTCCCAAAACACCTAGAAAGAAGCGAAGAAGTAGAATAAACTTGGGAGATATACACTGGATTCACCCTTGTGTTGACCCCATAAAAATAAAAGTAGGGAGAAAGCTACTGGTTGAAAAGATACACCTTTAGGCAGAACTCTCTTTTTAAGATCACCTAGAGGCGTAGAAACCCGAAGTCAATTCTAATTGCTGATCAATGAGTCTATCACATTCACAATAAGATGCTTAGAGCTTAGGATTCTCATCAAATCTTGAGTGAGTTGAATGGCTGTAGAAAGCCACTTTTTAACCTTAAACTCAAAAACCCAAAAAAATTAGAAAAGAAGAAAAAGAGAAAAATAAATTTTTCTTTGAATAAGGTGAGGGCTTGAGGCGGTCTGCATTTTGGCAGATACCCGGGTACTATTGTGTCTTTGAAAGTTCAGATCCCAAGTAAACATTTTCTTAATGTTGAAAATAACTTATGCCCAAATAATCCAACCTAATTCTTTTATAAATAGCATATAGTTTTTTCTAGGGACTAGCAAAAGATAGGCATGGGGGGGTGATGTAAACATGTTTATATTACATAAAATGTCTATTTATGCATGTTCTTAAGCATAGAATTGCATTACATACTATAGATATTGTATAGCATGCATCATCTTGCATTTAGATTACTCTAAATAAAATGGAGGTTAATTGTCTCCTTTTATGTTCAAGCACAGGGTGACCTTTTATCGGGGCCTCAGATCGAAGATCCAACCATATGGATCTGATCAGGGTGACAATTGGAGTTCAACGACTCTAAGATCGCCCTAATCAGATATCCGTAGCATTAGATAGAGAATGAGGAACCCTAGAAGATCAAGGGCCAAGATGGTGTTAATCCATACTTCAAACGACAAATCCAACCACATGGATGGATTCGGATCGACGATCGCAGCCTAACGATGTGAAAATCGACTCAATCTGATACCTGTGGCACCATCTACATCATCCAGAAGATGGACGACCAAGATGGTGCCACGTGGCACCATCTCGGTCGCCCAACCAACCACACACAGCCACTGAAGCCTCTAGCGCCCATGCCTCTCCGCCGTTAGATCAAGATCCAATGGCTGAGAGTGGATCCCAATCGACGCCTTCATTCTTTGAAGCCCAACTGAAGATGCAACCTCGACCGTTGGATCTCAATCCAACAGTCCAGATTGCGTGCACCTAACGCACACCACCTACCCATCCACACACGCAGCACAGTGGAGAAGGCGTTCAGCCACAATTGGGCGTGGGTTCGAGTTGCGAGAATCGAGCAGGCGCGCAAGCACGATCAACCGCCAGCGGCTGTGCGCACCCGATAGCATCCACGCGCCATCGCACGCCCCCGCATGACGCATATGAGTGCGTAGAGGAGGTGCGGCGATGATGCGAAAAGTCACGTGATTTATAAAAGCAGGTTTTAATGTCGTTGTAACAAACGAATTCGCATACGCTTTTAAATTTATATCCTAGATAGGGGAGTATCTAGGGTCATCCAAGGAGGCCAAATGTTTGCAAAATTAATTCTCTTGCTTACAAAATATATCTCAACTTTCTTTTTGGTATTTTAAATATGTAATTTTTTTGTTTTGAAAAGACAAGGGCAAAATGTGAATTGTGGCAAAAAGTACTAACACCTATAATTACTTAACTAAAACTTAAGAGATAGATATATCCTCTTCCTAAGCTCACTCTAGGCAAGCGGAGGCCCAGAGTAATTAGGAAGAAGAGGTGAAACAAGTGCTAGAACAAAAACAACAATTGCAATAGAAAGTAAAAAGAAGGCAATTTGATTAACTAGAATTTGTGTTCTTTTCCAAGACAAGTAGAGGAATGCTTCTACTAGAAATGAAAAAATCTAAAAGCAATAAAAGAAGCACAAATCCTCTTGCAAAATTTGGTGAAGAAGGGAGTCTTCTTGCTCCAAGCCTAGCTACTCCTTGGCTCGAAAAGAGGGCCTCCTTCTTCTCCTTCCTTGAGAGCTCCTCCAAGGTGAATGCTACCACCTTCAATGCTCTCCTCCAAGGGGTGGGCATGCACCACCCTCAAAAATCTCCTCCAAAGATCTTCCTTACCTTGCTTCTCCTTTGACTGGTGTGGCTCAAGAGAGAAGGGAAGAGGGGAAGGCACCAAAGGGACAAAATGTCCCCTTAATCTTCTTCTTCTTCTTCTCTCTTGGGCGTGGGCTCTAGGTAGAATATGAGAGTGAATTTGCTAGCCAAGGATGGTTTGAATGGTGGTGGGTAGTGGTCTTTTTATAGGGTAGGATGAGGGGTTAAGGTGCCTCTTAAAATGGAGGGCTAAGATGGGAGGATGGAGGTGGTTAGATGATCCTAGGGTTAAGGATGGTTGGAACCACCTAAGGGGTGTAAGGAGGGTAGTTAGGGTTGGCCAAGAGGCACCTAAAAGTGGCACCAACCATGGAGAGGTGCCATGGGTTGGCGCCAACTTTGAGGCTTCTAGAAGGTGGGATTATGTGGAGGGTGGAGATGGGTTCAAGGGGAGATGTGTGGTGGAGATGAAGGGGATTTTTGGAGGGAAAAGTGGTGCCAACAAGGGGGTAGTTAGGGTGGTTTTGGCACCACTTTTAGGTGTCTTTTGGAGGTGGTGGGTAGGCTATGTTGGTGCCAAGTAGGGTTAGCTTATGTGGAGCTTAGGTGGAGCTAGTTGGTGGAGTTGTTAGGTAGGGTTTTTGGGTGGTACAAGCCAAGGAAGCTGGAGCATAGCTAAGCTAAGCTAAGATAAGATAGCTTAGCTAATGGTGGAGTAGAGGAGGACGTGTTGGAGCTAGGGTTTGGAGGAAGGAGCTGGTTCTGAAGAGTCCAGAGCTGAAGTAGAGCTAGCAGTTACTGAAGAGGTCAACATGGGGCTACTCCAACTGGCTTAGCTTGCTAGTTCTTTGCTAGCTACTAAGCCAAGATAAAGTAAGCTGGCTTCTATTTAACGGAGCTGAGGTGACCTGGGTCTGGTGCTCCCGAGGAGGATTGTGCTGGTTAAGACAGCTAAGGTAGCTTAGCTCAATTAGCTTGAGCTAAGTTGGGTCCCCAGGAGCTGGACTTGAGCTTCCTGAGCTGGGATGAGTTCTTCTTCAGTTGGCTGGTGTTGAGTGGAGCTGGATGTAGCTGGATCTGAGCTGGGGTGAACTCCAGTCAACTCAGCTGAGCTTGCTAGAGCTCCCTGTGGACTAGTGGGAGCTAAAATGAGCTAGACTCAACTAGGTTGAGCTGGATCTGAGCTGACTTGAGCTAGGGTGAGCTAAGATGAACTCTCTTGAGCTGCCATTCAGCTGAGATTAGCTAAATGGAGCTGGGATGAGCTAACCCTAGTTCAAGTGAGCTAGGTTCCAACTGTGGTGAGCTGAATCAAGCTGAGTTTCAGCTAGTCTGAGATCCTCCTTCACCATTTGCCTTCTTGAGTGCTAGGGTTTTAGGGATCTGTATATCTGTTCATCCCTAACACTCATAAAAACACATTAAAACAACAAAAGAAAATGCAATGCATGCCTAACCTAGTTAATTCCTAAATGCAACCCAAAAACACGTTTGTGGAGTAAAATCCTAAGATCTAGGTTTATTTTAATGCATAAGAATGATGATAAACTGGCATTTATCACACCCCTATGCTTATCTTTTGCTAGTCTCTTAGCAAAACTTCAAATTTTTTGGAAAATGAAATTTTTGGGAAATCTAATTTTTTTCTACTTTTGAGGAGAAAGAGATTAAGGGACCTTGGTTGAACTAAACACAGGAGGTATGGGATTTGTTAAAGATAAACATCGGGATTTGTTTCGGATCCAACCATTACACAAAATGGAATCAATATATCCTCCAGAAAATTCATAAATTAACCCCTTGTTAATTCATATGTCTTGAAATTTTTGTTTTTAGGATTTTTCTAGCTCAAGAATCTGATTTGGAACTTGCAAAATCCCTTAAAACCTTGTGTCCGTGCCTGTGAAAAGCCAACATTTATAAGGACGTGTTAATTTATTTATTATTACTATTTTTTTTCCCCATGCTTATTTTTAGCTTAGTCTTACAACAAATGTGTTGGGATCATCATTCCCATTACCAATCCTCGAGGGGGCTCTGGTGCCAATACTTTGGGATAGCACTGTCCATGACACCACCCAAGAACTCACAACCCCAAAACACAATGCGGTGTCAAGGGACACTCCAAGCAAACTCAAACTCTTGCTCCGACACTATAGGTAGATCACCATCCAAGACACTTGAGCTACTAACATGCGCTTTAATGCTCCATCTAAAGATATGAAATATAGATATGGAGCAGCGCCGAGGCAGTAACATGTTGACATCGCATCCTCAAAGGAGGAATTTTCCTCCTCAGCAGTGGGAACTCAAACCAATGATCTGCTTCAGACTTTTACTAAGTCCAAATAAGGGAGTTTTTCTAATTTTTAGTTTTTTTTTTTCAAGTGTTGGCTTGTGTGTGAAAATTGACACAAGAAGTTCCTCAAGAAATGCAAGTTTTGAATTAGAGACTAAGCCAAATACTTTCCACATTACAAAATAGGATCAAGTCACCTGAACTATCATGAGTTCAGGTGAAATTTTAGAGAAGGATATCTGATCTAGTCTAAAAATAGACCCTGAAATTCTAATGATCAGATCCACATCCTCATCCCTAGTTTGTTAAAGATTAAATCCCACTGTACCAAAAGTGAATTTTTCGACCTTAGTCCCGATTTCAAAATTTTTCCTCAAAAAGTTTTCAACACTTTTATTTTTTTCAATATTTTTATTTTTTTGGGTATGCAAGAAGGAAAATAAAATAACTAAAGAAAAATGCATGTTTTTAGGTTTTGAAAATCCTAAATCGATCGTCAAATTTTAAAAACACCCCCCATGCTTAAGATATGCAATGTCCTCATGCATTAGGAGGGAAAAGGGATCACCTTAGTGAAGAACGGTCGGGTTTAGGATGATCAAAACCTGGAAAAAGAAGAAAAAAGGAAAGCAGGAAAAAATGATGGGTTACCACCCATCCAGTGCTATCTTTTACACCATTCAGCCTGGCGTAGTGTGCATTAGTGATCAAGGGTGGCTGGCTCAGTAAAATTAAAAGATTCAGATGGAATTTTAGGCGTATGATCAAAATAGGGCTTTAAACATTGGCTGTTGACTTGAAAGGTCGAATTAGTTTTTGGATCAGAAAGATCAACAGCGCCGTATGAATATATTTTATGGACAATAAAAGGGCCGGTCCATTTAGATTTTAATTTGCCAGGAAAAAGATGTAATCTCGCATCAAAAAGCCAAACGTGTTGATTAACATCAAAGTGTTTCCGAACAATATATTTATCATGAAATTTCTTTGTTCGGTCTTTATAAATCCTCGCATTTTCATAGGAAAAATTATATAATTCTTCCAATTCAGTTAATTGTAATTTTCTATGGATACTGACGTCAGATAAATCCATGTTGAGTTATTTTATTGCCCAAAAAGCCCTATGTTCTAGCTCTACCGCGAGATGGCATGCCTTCCCAAAAATCAGACAGAAGGGAGACATGTCGAGAGGGGTTTTAAAAGCAGTACGGTAGGCCCATAAAGCATTGTCCAATTTGGTGGACCAATCTTTATGGTCGAGCCTGACCGTCTTTCGTAAAATATTTTTAATTTCCTGGTTAGAAACTTCAGCCTAGCCATTTGTTTGGGGGTGATAAGGTGTGGAAATTTTATGATTAACCCCATATTTAGAAAGAAGGTGACGGAATTGTGAGTGGGTGAAATGTGAGCCTCCGTCACTGATAATGGCTTTTGGTATGCCGAATCTTGAGAAAATATTTTTCTTAAGAAATTTGACAACCACACGGTGATCACTAGTACAGGTGGGTATTGCTTCTATCCATTTTGAAACATAGCCGACTGCGACTAATATATATAAATACCCACCAGAGTTGATGAAAGGTCCCATGAAGTCGATGCCCCAAACATTAAAAATTTCAACCTCTAAAATAGGATTAAGGGGCATCATATCATTCCAAGTCATGTTGCCGATGCTCTGGCAATGCACACAGGATCGAACAAAGTCATGAGCATCTTTGTGCAAACTGGGCCAATAAAATCCCGCATTAAGGATTTTAGCTGTAGTTTTCTTGCCCAAAAAATGTCTGCCACAGGCCATTGAGTGACAATGTGTCAAAATATCATCAATTTCAAAATCGGGTACACATCGTCGAATGACCTGATCGGTACAAATGCGGAAAAGGTCGGGCTCCTCCCAAAAATAATATTTAATATCAACAAAGAACTTATCCCTTTTTTTTTGGCCAATCAGCGGGGATTCGTTCTGTTGCTAAGTAGTTTGCGATGGGCGCAAACCAAGGGAGGGTAGTAGCAATTAAAATGCTTTCATCGGGGAACTGATCTGGTGGGGTCATTATGTTATTCATCGTAAGACAAGAGAGATGGTTAGCCACTACATTGTGCGATCCCGCCTTATCCTTGATTTCAAGGTTAAATTCCTGGAGCAGCAGAATCCAACGGATAAGGCGGGGTTTCTCATCTTTCTTTGTCAGCAAATATTTAATTGCTGAGTGGTCGGTATATACAGTGACATGTGACCCCAACAGATAAGATCTAAATTTTTCTAAGGCAAATACAATGGCAAGAAGTTCCTTTTCAGTAACTGTGTAATTCCGTTGTGCATCATCAAGAGTTTTGCTAGCATAATAGATCACAATGGGCTTCTTGCCAATTCTTTGCCTTAGAACGGCCCCTACAGCAAAATCTGAGGCATCTGTCATTAATTCAAAGGGACTATTCCAATCAGGTCCCTGCAATATTGGTGCCTCAGTAACCACTTTCTTCAACCTCAAAAAACTCTCCAGGCACTTATCATTAAAATCAAATGGCTGGTCTTTAGTGAGAAGCTGACTTAAGGGCTTGGAGATTTGGGAAAAATTTTGTATAAATCGATAGTAGAAACCCACATGACCCAAAAAGGATCTGATCTGTTTGACAGTAGTGGGCAGTGGGAGCTTAGATATAGCATCTATTTTTGCTTTATCTACCACAATTCTGTGTTTTGAAATAACATGGCCCAAGACAATACCTTCTTGGACCATGAAATGACTTTTTTCCCAACTAAGGGCCAGATTAACTTCTATGCATTTTTGGAGAGTTCTTTCAAGGTTTTTGAGACAATGGTCAAAAGAATCTCCAAAAATAGAGAAGTCATCCATAAAGACTTCTAAACATTCACCTACCAGGTCTGAAAAAATTGCAAACATGCACCTTTGAAAAGTCACAAGTGCATTGCAAAGACCAAAGGGCATCCTTCGAAAAGCAAAGGTTCTGAAGGGGCAGGTGAAAGTTGTTTTGTCCTGGTTCTCAGGATGAACCGCTGCTAGATTATAGCCGGAATAACCACCCAGAAAATAGTAAAAATCCTATCCGGCTAACCGCTCCAAGATGTAATCATTAAAGGGGAGCAGGAAATGGTCCTTCTTGGTGGTGGTGTTTAATTTTCGGTAATCAATACACGCGCCAAGAAGAAGCAGTTTGAGTGGCTACATTCTCCCCATTATCATTAGTGACAACTGTCAGTTCAGCCTTTTTGGGCACGACTTGTGTTGGACTAACCCAGGAGCTATCAGAAATGGGGTAGATGATATCAGCATCCAGCTACTTAATAATCTCCTTTTTTACCACCTCCTGCATAATAGGGTTCAAGCGCCTTTGTGGTTGGCAGGAGGGGCAAGAATTGTCCTCTAAATATATACGATGTGTACAATAGGACGGATGAATACCCTTAAGATCAGAAAGGGTCCAGCCAATAGCTTTTCGATATTTACTCAAAACCTGGAGAAGTTTGTGCTTTTGTGCCCCGATAAGTCCAGAATTTATAATCAGGGGCAGGGTCTGATTAAGACCCAAGAAGACATATTTAAGGGAGTCGGGCAAAGGTTTTAATTCCAATTGTGGGCCTAGCTCTGAAAGAGTTTCTGCTTTGTGGATTAGTGGTGAGGTGAGAGTGAAAGGGTCAGCTGGAAGGTTAGTTGGTCGTGTGGTTAGGGTGGAAGGGTGAGAAGAAGTGGATTATTCAGGAATCGTATTGATGGCAAAACAAGAACCTAAATGGGAAATCTACAAAGTTTCCTCCATAATGTTTTCAATTTCTAAATCTAAATCATCAAAGAAATCTGATTCTTCTAACCGCCTAGAAGCTTGAAAAATGTCTAGGGTTACAAATTCACCGCCGCACATGATCTTCATCTTTCCAGAATCACAATCAATATTTGCGCGGGTGGTGGCTAAGAATGGTCTTCCAAGAATAATGGGGGCAAACTTTAGTGCTTCTGGTATCCCTATGTCCAGGACTAAAAAGTCTACTGCGAATAGACAATTTTTGACCCGGACAAGAACATCCTCAACAATTCCCCTTGGTTTAATTGTAGATTAGTCAGCGAATTGGAGAGTAACCTCAACAGGCTTTAATTCACCGATCTTAAATTCCTCAAAAACAACTGTGGGGATAAGATTAATTGAGGCACCAAGATCCAGCAAAGCGCGATCAAATGAGGTATCATTAATGATAACTTGAATTAGGGGGGTGCCAGGATCTTTTCTCTTAAGAGGCAGTCAGCTCTGCACAACTTAGCTGACTGTCTCTGGAAGGATCACCTTTCCTAAATTTCTGGGCTGCCTTTTTGGAGTACATAAATCTTTTAGGAATTTTGCATAGGCAGGGATGTATTTAATGGTATCTAGGAGAGGGATATTAATTTCTACTTGCCCAAATAAATCCATTAATTCCTTCTCAGTGGGCTCGGATTTCTTCTTTTTCTTATTTGAAGAGTGGAGGGCTTGTGGAAATGGAGCAGGGTTTCCCTATTTTGCATTAATTGGTTCCTGAATAATAGGAGGGGGAGATGGGGAAGAGTTAATCTGTGTTTCATTTAAGCGGGTTTCTTTAACAAGCAGGGGATTGTGAGTGGTTTTCCCATTCCTCAAAGTAACTGCATTTGCAGTCTGGTTTTTCTAGGATGAGGACGGGAAACCTGACTGTTATTGAAACTCGGTGGATGCTGAGGTGCTGGTTGAATGGGTTGATTGGGATATCCACCTTGGAACTAATTCCTTTGATTATTTGGGTTGGGCATGGGTTAGGAAGGTAAATTCCTAATAGGTCGATGATCAGGAGTAACCTTAACTTGGTGTTGCAAGTTGGTAATCATGCGGGTTACTTCTGTCATTTGAGTCTGCATTCCTTGCAGAGGTTTCATGACTTGATTATTAGTGTCATCCTGGGATGGTCTAGGTTGATACATAGGTTGCCCATAATGCCCAAAATAGTTTTGTTTGGAAAAAGGAATCAGGTTCGGGTTTTTCCAGGAGTGATTCGGGTTAGTCCTCCAGTTTTGATTGGAAGTGTTGGAGGGGTTTCTAAATTCCTCCTGGAGAGCATAAATATTTTCTAACGTGGGATCAAAAATATTTTGATCAAAATTCCTGGTCAAATCTTGAGGGAAATTAGCCGGAAATTGCTAGCCAACTGATGTGGCATCAATGTTGTGTAGATTTTCTCTTCGAAGAATATGTGGGGGGTTAGTGTGTGGAGAGTGAGCGTGTAGAGCTTGTATATTTATGAGCTTTTCTTCCATTTTCTTTTGGTGAATTTGCATCTGGTCCAGTCGTTGAGCTAACATATATAGATCATCTTGTGTGACTAGAACAGAGGTGGATTTGGAGTCAATTTCATGGACTCTGTGTCTGGGGTTTTGTGATCTGCCAAAAGTGTCCATTGAAGTCATGTTAAATGAGTTTTCACTCATTTCTTCAAAGAGGAGATGGGCACTTTCGGCGTCTTTGTTAAGAAAATTGTCCCCACATGAGGCATTGTTGTCGGACCCGAATAGGTTGTTAATATGGTGATTTTATCGCTAAAGTGTGCATAGTGGTTAACTTAAATCGGACCTAACCATCTCTTTACAAATTTTTTTACCTGGCCTACTTGATTTTATCTTGTCACTTTTAGGCCCAGGGTCGAACTCAGGGACGTGGGGTTACAAGTTGAGCTTCTACGCCTTTCCTACAACGAGTCTCTTCCTTTCGTTTATTGTGTTTTTGGTGTTTTTCTATTTAGATTTTCTTTTTGGTAATCTTTGTCCTTGAGGCACACCCTCAAAATTGGGTTCTTGGCTTTAAGCCAAAACAGGGTTCCAAAATGGGTCTTGCTATTTGCAAGATGGAGTACCTGCAAGTCAAAGATTATCTTTTCTCTTATATATATATATATATTTTATCTTTTTTACTAACAGGAAAGCGAAACAGAAATAAAGTAAATACAGTATATATATATAGGTATGTATTATGTATATAAAGGGGTGGGGGTGGAGGCGGAGATGGAGTGTAGCACGGTGTCGAGTCGGTCATCGTCTAGAGAGACGCAACCAACAGGACGAAGTGCCGCATGTAAGGTGTAGGATGGATGGTGGAAGATGAATACGAACACGCTTTTTGTACGCGTGTATCGGGGAATATCAGCAACTGGTGCAGATATTCCCGCGATACCACGTATGGTAAGTAATGTGAAAATATATGTATATTTGTATGTAAATATATCTATATATATATATATGGTTATATATATATAAGTATATATATATGTATATATCTATAGGTGTATATATATGTATATATATATAAGTATATTTATATATGTATGTATATATATAGGTATAGAGAGATATATGTATAGATGTACATATATATATATATATATGTATGTATGTATATAATACTATATATATATATATATGTATGTATGTATATAATACTATATAGATGTATATATATATATATATATGTATGTATATATATAATAATATATGTATATATAGGTATATGTAGCAAGATATGTATGTATATGTATATATGTATAGTTATATAGATATATATATGTATATATGTATGTATATATAAGTAGGTGTGTATATATGTATATATATATATATGTATCTATACTTAGTTATATAGGTAATAGTATATATAAAGATATATGTATATTTATATATATATATATACATATATATGTATATGTATATAAATATATGTATATATATCAGTATATATATGTGTATATATATATATATGTATATGTATGTATCTAGACTAATACATAGTTATATAAGTACTAGTATATGTATAGATATATGTATAAATATATATATATATAAGTATATAGATATATGTATATATATATATGTATATGTATATATATAAGTATATAGATATATATATATACATATGTATGTATACTAATACATAAGTATATAGGTACTACTATATGAATAAATATAAGTATATATATATATATGTATATATATATATGTACTTATATTTATTCATATAGTAGTACCTATATACTTATGTATTAGTATACATACATATGTATATATATGTATATATATGTCAATATATATATGTATACGTATATATATATATGTATATAATAGTGTATAGGTGGGTGTGGGTGTGTGGAAGTGTGAGTGTAGGTGTGTGTGAGCATCGGTAAAGAGAGTGCTGTGAGTGTTGTGAGAGAGAGGGAGAGAAAGAGAGCGGGAGAGAGAGAGCAGCTGCACTGCTGGAGGGTTTAGTTAGGTCGTCTACAGCTTCCAAGCGACGTTTGGAGGCTACGCGCGTGCACAGGCGCGTATTCGCGCAGAGAGGAGCGTGCACGCAGGAGAGTTGGCGCTGAGAGGATCGTAGTGCCCAGCGCTATGCGGAGTGGCTGGAACGGATGCTCGCAGGCACGGGCGAAGGGAGCGAGCTACACGGACGGGTGCGGATGACGCAAACGCGCGGGAGTGTGCGGGCAACGCAGGGCGAGACACGCACGCAGGCGATCGGCGGTAGCGGCACGCCAGGTGACCGGTAAAGTGAGAAGCTCACCGGTCACCCCACTATAGCCATAGTGTCGCGCAGATTGGCGTGAACAGTGGCTACAGTGGTCGTCCACGCCACGCAACCGAGAGCTACAGGTGGTGTGAGTGCGGCCGACTCGCGGCTGGTGTGAGAGAAAGAGGGTCTGCACTGGCCAGTTGCAGACGCGGAGAAGTTCGCGACAGAGCGCACGGAGGAGGGGGGTTGGGTCACGAGTGAAGGGACGCAATAGGGCGTACGGAGGTCTTTGGGTGCTGCTGGGGTGCTTGGCCGGCCGCGGCAGAGGCGCGCAGAGGCCGGTTGTGGGCGGAAGAGAGCGTGACAGGGCAGAGAAAGCAGGAGGCGAAGAGGCCTGCAGGCACATGCGGAGGGCTAGGGCACCTGCAAGCGCACACGGAAGGGGCTGGGGGTGCTACTGCTGCCGCTGAGCTTCGAGCTTCAAACCTTGAAGCTTGCGGCCATGGCTAAAGGTGCTGGAGCGGAAAAAATGAGAGAAGAGCCACCACGCCCACCGGCTCTTTGAAGAGCTGGGCGGTGGTGGTCTCACTGTGGTGGGTGTTCACCACAGTGAAGGCTCCTGTCTGCTGGGTGTCTCCAAGGAGAAGGGCCGACGTGTGGAGGGAGAGGGAGGAGAGGATGGCTTGGAAGGAGATGGAGCTACGGGTTCTTTATTTTTGAAGTGGACCAGGCTGTTTGGAAAGGAGCCGTGGTCTTTTATAGAGGAAAAAGCCATGCACGGCCATGCCCTGGCTGTGAATGGCTCATGCATGGCCTTGGCAGGGAGAGGCAGCCCCAGGGAAGGGCAGCTGCAGGGAAGCATGGAGCGAGAAAAAGAAGATGCATGCAGCCGCGGGAAAATCAAGTGAAATAAAAAAATAAAAAGATGGTGAATTAGTAGAGATGCACTTGAGGAAAAAAAGTAAATTGTGAGGCCATTTATTTATTCTCCTCTCCTCTCAATTAAATGCATGCATGCATGTATTTTTACAAATGTGATTATGGAACCCTAATATGCATAGGTAATGCTAGGAAATAGCACAAGAAGGCACTATTGCAGGTGTATTTTTGTAGTGCAATCAGGCATTCACAAATCGTTTCAATTGATCTTCTAATCCATGATAGAAGATCTGCACTAACTGCCATTGTGGAATTTCATGGTGGGGGCAACTTCTTAGTTCCTGAAATCTTTCCCAGGCTTCGTGGAGGGGTTCTCCAATTTTCTATTGAAAGATTGTTATGGATCTTCTTAATGCATTCGTTCGACCAATCGGAAAATTTTTTTTAGAAAAGCACTTTTTAATTGGGGCTAGGTGGTAATAGGGCGCCCAACCGTTCTAAACCAATGAGATGCTTTGTCTTTAAGAGAGAGAGGAAAAAGTCTCATTAACCACATGTCTTCCTGCACATTGCAAGAACAATTGGTTTGAGCAACGACAGTTAATTCCTCGAGTTGACAAAAAGGGTCCTCTCTTGGAAGACCATGAAAATGTTTAATAAGGTTTAGAATGGCTGGTTTGATCTCGAAATCCCCTTGTGGTATGACCACCCCTGGTCTTTCCTCATAATTGGAAGGATCATAGAAATCCTTAAGAGGAACGACAGGTTGTTGGCAGGGTGGTGGATTTTGTCCTTGGTTAGCTAGGTTCGTGACAGTCCTAGCTAAATCTTCTTGCTTTTGTTGTAGTTGAACCAAAAGGTCGACCATTAATGCAAAGGGATTTGGATTTTGAGTTATAATTGGAGGGCCACCTAGCCCTGCTAGTATTTCTGGTTGCTCCAAGTTAGGGAGGTGAGGGAGGGTGAAGTCAGCTTGTGGGTCGGCTGACGGGTTAGAAGTGGAAGCAGAATTTTTTTGTCGGCTTCCTGGGTTTTCCATTTTTTTAAAAGAGGAAGGGGAAGAAAACAATGATTTTCTGCTGCAGGGGGCGAAATCAGATTGTCCCTCAAGGTGTGGTTTTTGGGACTGTCGCCCGTGCATGCACTGTTTGGGAGGAATTGGAGGGGAGGACAAGAGAAAGAGATGAGAGAAAGTGTGCAATTCAAACAAACAAAGCTAGACCTAACTTAAGTGTGACTCCCTAATAATGAACCTAAGACTTGGTCTACGTAGGAAATAAGTATTTAATAGTGAATACCCGTTCTGTCAATAAATCTAGCCAAGTTGCTTAAGGGGAGGTTTGGACCCAAACATTTCCCAGGGAAAACCCCAAGTGCTTGTACAAACCCGCGCCTGGTCGTTTAACACGGCCCCTCAACCTGCACACCAGATATAGATGACAAAATTGGTATTAACTAAAGAAAACTTAAGACCTATATAGCAAGCTTAAGTTGATGAAGCCTTAGGGGTCAAATTGCTATGAATTTTAGTTAGGTCTAGGATACTATAGTGCACACGGAATGTAGAGGGCGTTAATTGGGTTGTTGCCCTGTTATTTCAAATTTTTTTGTTTGTGCAAGAATTGGAAAGTGGTTCCAATGAAAAGCAAGTTGTCACACAATTTTTTGTATTTATGTTTTTTTTAGGATTCAATTTAATTGAATGTGTTTTAGGGTTATTCTTTTTAAATGTTCAAACAAGTTTGAAACTCCACAAAGGAAAAATAAGTTGTATGGGTGATGGTATATTTCCTTTATATTGTGGGACTAAAAAGCAAGAAAGAAACCCTAATTGGATTTGAACCTAATACAGAAAATTACTACCAATGAACTCTTCTTAGGATTTCTGAATAAGTAGTGGTCCAAACAATGCAACCAACACCACTACCATATGTAAAATCTAACAAGGATTCCAAACAAGATTTTTATAAGATTTTAGGAATTTGTTTGATATTTTTTTTGAATTTTTATTTGTACTAGTGTCAAAGTCCAGAAATAATACCCGTGGGTATTTTGGACTTTCCAGTATTACCACTGACCTCGGAAAATTTTGGTGATTTTATATGATGTGTAAAATTTTACAAGGATTCCAGAAAGCTAAATTTCACAAAAATTGGATGAGCATAAAAATTCTAAAAATTCACGGATAGTAATAAAATAGGAAGATTAGAGGGTGTGACCCCTCTGCAGTCCATGAATTTTAAAAAATTAAATACAAATCCAATTTTATCTGAAATTTGGAACAGATGTTCCTAACTTAATTTGGAATCACTGTAAGAAATTGCATGATTTTAGGAGGCATGTGGTGTTGGGAATTGATTTTTTAAAGTTTGGACAGAAATCTGGATCCAAAAACCAGAACACCAATACTTGAAATGGAGTGGTATTAATGAAACATGCAAGTAAACAATGAATTTTAATGAAAACGACTCCCCTTAATTAAGATGTTTGGGATCCTGAAAGCCAAGTTTAATATGTTTATGGTAGTTTTAATTAATTATGTGACTAGAAAGGGGAACCAACCTGAATTTTGCGGGAAGAAAAGGAACTTTGAGCCCATGCTTCCAGATTCCCGCTTTCTTCCTGCAATAGCTCCTGTACACACAAAAGAAAAGAAAGAGAAGGGGATGAGATCCACTTCAAGCAAGATAAAAATGACTAATGCAAAGCCGTGCCTCCCCAGCAACGGTGCCAAAAAGTGATGAGAAAAGTCACGTGATTTATAAAAGCGGGTTTTAATGTCGTTGTAACATGCGAATTCGCATACCCTTTTAAATTTATATCCTAGATAGGGGAGTAGCTAGGGTAGTCCAAGGAGGCCAAATGTTTGCAAAATTAATTCTATTGCTTACAAAATAGATCTCAACTTTCTTTTTGGTATTTTAAATATGTAATTTTTTTGTTTTGAAAAGACGAGGGCAAAATGCGAATTATGGCGGAAAGTACAAACACCTATAATTACTTAACTAAAACTTAAGAGATAGATATATCCTCTTCCTAAGCTCACTCTAGGCAAGTGGAGGCCCAGAGTAATTAGGAAGAAGAGGTGAAACAAGTGCTAGAACAAAAATAACAATTGCAATAAAAAGTAAAAAGAAGGCAATTTGATTAACTAGAATTTGTGATCTTTTCGAAGACAACTAGAGGAATGCTTCTACTGGAAATGAAAAAATCTAAAATCAATAAAAGAAGCACAAATCCTCTTGCAAAATTTGGTGAAGAAGGGAGTCTTCTTGCTCCAAGCCTAGCTGCTCCTTGGCTCGAAAAGAGGGCCTCCTTCTTCTCCTTCCTTGAGAGCTCCTGCAAGGTGGATGCTACCACCTTCAATGCTCTCCTCCAAGGGGTGGGCATGCACCACCCTCAAAAAGCTCCTCCATGGTGGCGTGGACCAACTTCAAGATCTCCTCCAAAGATCTTCCTTACCTTGCTTCTCCTTTGGCTGGTGTGGCTCAAGAGAGAAGGGAAGAGGGGAAGGCACCAAAGGGACAGAATGTCCCCTTAATCTTCTTCTTCTTCTTCTCTCTTGGGCATGGGCTCTAGGTAGAATATGAGAGTGAATTTGCTAGCCAAGGATGGTTTGAATGGTGGTGGGTAGTGGTCTTTTTATAGGGTAGGATGAGGGGTTAAGGTGCCTCTTAAAATGGAGGGCTAAGATGGGAGGATGGAAGTGGTTAGATGATCCTAGGGTTAAGGATGGTTGGAACCACCTAAGGGGTGTAAGGAGGGTAGTTAGGGTTGGCCAAGAGGCACCTAAAAGTGGCGCCAACCATGGAGAGGTGCCATGGGTTGGCGCCAACTTTGAGGCTTCTAGAAGGTGGGATTATGTGGAGGGTGGAGATGGGTTCAAGGGGAGATGTGTGGTGGAGATGAAGGGGATTTTTGGAGGGAAAAGTGGTGCCAACAAGGGGGTAGTTAGGGTGGTTTTGGCACCACTTTTAGGTGTCTTTTGGAGGTGGTGGGTAGGCTATGTTGGTGCCAAGTAGGGTTAGCTTATGTGGAGCTTAGGTGGAGCTAGTTGGTGGAGTTGTTAGGTAGGGTTTTTGGGTGGTACAAGCCAAGGAAGCTGGAGCATAGCTAAGCTAAGCTAAGGTAAGATAGCTTAGCTAATGGTGGAGTAGAGGAGGACGTGTTGGAGATAGGGTTTGGAGGGAGGAGCTGGTTCTGAATAGTCCAGAGCTGAAGTGGAGCTGGCAGCTACTGAAGAGGTCAACATGGGGCTACTCCAGCTGGCTTAGCTTGCTAGTTCTTTGCTAGCTACTAAGCCAAGATAAAGTAAGCTGGCTTCTATTTAACGAAGCTGAGGTGACCTGGGTCTGGTGCTCCCAGGGAGGATTGTGCTGGTTAAGACAGCTAAGGTAGCTTAGCTCAATTAGCTTGACCTAAGTTGGGTCCCCGGGAGCTGGACTTGAGCTTCCTGAGCTGGGATGAGTTCTTCTTCAGTTGGCTGGAGTTGAGTGGAGCTAGATGTAGCTGGATCTGAGCTGGGGTGAACTCCAGTCAACTCAGCTGAGCTTGCTAGAGCTCCCTGTGGACTAGTGGGAGCTAAAATGAGCTAGACTCAACTAGGTTGAGCTGGATCTGAGCTGACTTGAGCTAGGGTGAGCTAAGATGAACTCTCTTGAGCTGCCATTCAGCTGAGATTAGCTGAATGGAGTTGGGATGAGCTAATCCTAGTTCAAGTGAGCTCGGTTCCAACTGTGGTGAGCTGGATCAAGCTGAGTTCCAGCTAGTCTGAGATCCTCCTTCACCATTTGCCTTCTTGAGTGCTAGGGTTTTAGGGATCTGTATATCTGTTCATCCCTAACACTCACAAAAATACATTAAAACAACAAAATAAAATGCAATGCATGCCTAACCTAGTTAATCCCTAAATGCAACCTAAAAACCCACTTGCGGAGTAAAATCCTAAGAGCTAGTTTTGTTTTAATGCATAAGAATGATGATAAACTGGCGTTTAATAGGCGAGGAGCGCTCTCAGCCATTCGATCTCATGATCGAATGGCTAAGATTTAGAGAATGTGGAAGGGTGTTAAGCGAGTGCGCACGCGTTGCCCCACAACGGCCACGTTCAGGCCATCATTAATTTAGGACCTTTAGTGAAGGATTTATCCATCACTAAAGTTCCTAAATTAATGATTTTCAACATAAAAAGACTAAATTTCCCTCACTCCTTGCAACTATAAAAGGAGACCTCCTCCATACAAAATTCTTATCCCTTCCTTCTCTTCTCTCCCTCTCCAAAGCTCAAGAGAAGCTTGTCCCACACCCGGGATGCTCCTCGAGAGATAGTCAAATTTTCACCCTCATTTCGGAAGTGGATCCCGCGACGACAACGACGTGCTACCCTATTCTCGTTCCTCCTACCTTGACCTCCTTCTTCCCGCTCTATCCTTCGTCTTCCAAGCATCGTCCCGTCCAGCTCATCCTCCAAGCGATCGTCGAGGAGGATAACTTCTCTCTCCCATTCTTCTTTCCAGCTTTCTAGAGTAGAATTTTCCTACTTTCTAGTGTTATAGTTTTCCTGCTTTCTAGTGTAATTTCTCAATGGTTTAATTGTATAAACATTTTGAAATACTAAGTGAATGTTTTATCTCTCTCTCTCTTTTATTCTAATTATTTATATTGCTTCATTGTAATTACTTCGCTTTTCAACAAAAATCCTAAAAAAATATAATTGCGAATATAGATTGACGTAGCCTTCCTAAGTTCAACTTGGGATTTCTATTCCGGTATAAATTTTATTTGTTGAACACGAGTTTTTCGCTTTCAAACTATAACGACAGGTTTTCAAAATCAAATGCGATAGCGTAGTAACCCGTAGCTTCAACAGGCCTTCACAAATTTCAGGACCACAGAGTGGTCATTTGTGCATGTAGGAATGGCCTCTATCTATTTAGAGACAATCAACTGCCACCAAGATATATTCATAACCATGGAACGAAGGGAAGAGGCCCATAAAGTCAATTCCCCAAATATCAAAAATTTCAACAGAATGAATAGGGTGTTGAGGCATCTCATTCCTCTTCCCAATCATTCCAGTCTGTTGACATCTAATACATGCCTTAACAAAATTATGAGAATCCTTAAATAACGAAGGCCACCAAAAATCAGACTAGGGAACCTTAAAAGCAGTTTTCTTAGCACCAAAGTGTCCTCCACAATGAAGTTCATGGCAAAAACTCAGCACACTTTGTTGCTCCTCTTTAGGCACGCATCGTCTCAGTACTTGGTCTTGTCCAATTCTAAATAATTCAGGCTCTTCCCAATGAAAGTATCTAGCTTGGGAAATGAATCTCTTTCTTTCCTGCTCATCCCAAGAGCCAGGAGTTTCTCTAGTGACTAAGTAATTGACGGTATCAGCATACCAAGGTGAAGTTGGTGTTACCGCCATAAGGGTTTCATCAGGAAATGCCACGCAGATGTCTCCAGATGGAGAGTCATCGAGTGGAAGGCGAGACAAGTGGTTAGCCACAACATTTTCTACTCCTTTCTTTTCACGTATCTCTAAGTCAAATTCTTGAAGGAGTAGGATCCACCTAATCATACGTGGCTTGGAATCCTTCATAGCAATTAGATGTTTCACTGCCATAAGATCAGTGAAAATAACCACCTTAGACCTAAGAAGATAAGACCTAAACTCCTTCAAAGCAAAAACTACAGTAAGTAATTCCTTTTTAGTGACAGTGTAGTTTTCTGTGGTTCGACTAAAGTCTTGCTGGCATAGTGTAGCACATAAGGTCTTCCCTCAACCCTTTGTCCAAGGACTTCTCCCACTGCATAATCCGAAGCATCACACATCAGCTCAAATAGGAGTGTCCAATTAGGAGCTCGAAGAATAGGTGCAGAGACCAAGGCCTCCTTCAGAGTTTGAAAGGCCTCGGCACATTTTGAATCAAAATTGAAGGAAGATTCCTTCGCAAACAGGTCACAAAGCGGCCTAGAAATTTTATTGAAATTTTTAATAAAGCTCCTATAAAAGCAGGCATGGACCAGAAAGGATCTAATCTATTTGACATTCATGGGCAATGGAAGTTTGGAAATAGAATCAACCTTGGCTTTATCTACTTCCAAGCCTCGCTCAGACACAACATGCCCAAGTACAATTCCTTTCTATACCATGAAGTGGCTTTTCTCCCAGCTGAGAACTAAACCAATCTCCTTACATCGCTTCAACACATTCTCTAGGTGCAGGAGATACTGGTTGAAAGACGAGCTGTAAATGGAGAATTCATCCATAAACACTTCAACACACTCGTCAATCATGTCCGAGAAAATGAACATCATACACCATTGGAAGGTTGCAGGTGCATTACATAGTCCAAACACCATACGCCTAAATGCAAAGGTACCGTAAGGACTCGTGAACATTGTCTTCTCCTGGTCATCAAGGAAGACTGCAACTGGGTTGTACCCAGAATATCCATTGAGAAAGTAATAGTACTTATTCCCCACCAATTTCTCAAGAATTTGATCAATAAAAGGCAAGGGAAAGTATCCTTCTAGGTAGCGGTGTTCAGCTTGCGGTAATCAATACAGACCCTCCATCCAATTGAGGGTTTAGTTACAACTTGTTCACCTTGGTCATTAAATTCCATAGTAATGCCTACCTTCTTTGGCACCACATGAATAGGACTTACCCATTTACTATCTACGATGGGATATATGATCACAGCGTCTAACCACTTCAGGATTTCTTTTTTAACCACCTCCCTCATATTAGGGTTTAGACATTGATGGGAACACCATCATGAGCCATAAACTAGCTCAATTTGATCTAATTAAGTCTTTAAATGCTCCTACCAAACCTTCAGAAGGACATAATTCATTGCATTAGTATTTTGAGAGAAAGATAAGAAACTAGGGTTAAAACTGTAATTTTACCACCATCACTTGAATACAGTACAACCATGGGTTTTCTCAGGGGTTAATTAAGGGTCAAATGGTCTTAAAAGGATAACAAGTGGGTTAGAATAGACATAAAAGGGTTTTTGCATGTTTTGAGAATTAAATGGCTTTTGAAACCCTAAAAAAAGACCCGCTTAATTAACTGAAGTTTTGTTCAAAATAAAATTCACCTAAACCCTCTAAAATTCAGAGAAAAATATTCTGTAGGGTTTGTACTTTCAAATTGACCATCAGAACCCACCTTGTCCCAAAATAGAGTATCAGACAGACATTTGCCCTAATTTAGATTTTTGCATAAATTACCCAATCAAACATGATCAAAACCAAAATTTAACCTCACCATTAGATTCCTTAGGTCCAAATTAGGTTTGTACCAAAATTTGGACCCAATCTAAAATTGTCTTAACCTAGTTTGCAACTTGGTCCTGTCTGACTACATTTATGCCCTTAACTTTCAAAATATTTGCAAAAAGACCCCTAAATTTATCATCATTTTCACAAATAGGTCCCTACCACCATTACCCCTGGAATATCCATCGAGAAAGCAATAGTACTTATTCCCCACCAATTTCTTAAGAATTTGATTAATAAAAGGCAAGGGAAAGCATCCTTCTAGGTAGCGATGTTCAGCTTGCGGTAATCAATACAAACCCTCCATCCAGTTGAGGGTTTAGTTACAACCTGTTCACCTTGTTCATTAAATTCCATAGTAATGCCTGCCTTCTTTGGCACCACATGAATAGGACTTACCCATTTACTATCTACAATGGGATATATGATCCCAACGTCTAACAACTTCAGGATTTCTTTTAACCACCTCCCTCATATTAGGGTTTAGACATTGATGGGAACACCATCATGAGCCATAAACTAGCTCAGTTTGATCTAATTAAGTCTTTAAATGCTCCTACCAAACCTTCAGAAGGACATAATTCATTGCATTAGTATTCTGAGAGAAAGATAAGAAACCAGGGTTAAAATTATAATTTTACCATCATCACTTGAATACAGTACAACCATGGGTTTTCTCAGGGGTTAATTAAGGGTCAAATGGTCTTAAAAGGATAACAAGTGGGTTAGAATAGACATAAAAGGGTTTTCGCATGTTTTGAGAATTAAATGGCTTTTGAAACCCTAAAAACAGACCCGCTTAATTAACTGAAGTTTTGGTCAAAATAAAATTCACCTAAACCCTCCAAAATTCATATAAAAATATTCTCTAGGGTTTGGTACTTTTAAATTGACCATCAGAACCTGCCTTGTCCCAAAACAGAGTACTAGACAAACATTTACCCTAATTTGGGTTTTTGCATAAATTACCCAATAAAACATGGTAAAAACCAAAATTTAACCTCACCATTAGATTCCTTAGGTCCAAATTAGGTTTGTACCAAAATTTGGACCCAATCTAAAATTGTCTTAACCAAGTTTGCAACTTGGTCCTGTCTGACTACATTTATGCCATTAACTTTCAAAATATTTACAAAAAGACCCCTAACTTTATCATCATTTTCACACATAGGTCCCTTACGCCATTACTCCTATTCCTACAAGCTCTATCGACCTAAAATTGGCAAGAACTCCTTGATTCCTTGACGAATCCCTTTCAAATTTGAAAGGGAAGTTTGTCAAGAAATTTCCTTCCTTTTGAGCCAATTCCCACGCCCCAAAAACTTCCCAATCTCTCATGCGAACACATGAGAGATTTGGGTATCAAAAAATTCCCAACTCCAGCAAAGCTTTCCCAAAATCTCCTCCTAAGCCCTATAAAAGCAAGCCCAGATCAGGCCGAACTCCCCACGCTCGAATTCAACCTTGAACACCTCAAATTCCTCTCTTCTTTCTTGGCCGAATCACTCTTTGACGTCCGACGATCCTCCTTGCCTCCGTTCTTCCTCCGTTCGCAATACCGACAGTGGAGTTATCTCCCCCATCTTCCTCCACGTCGATCCGTACCAGCCAACGCCCCCTTTACCATCTTCCTTATCATTTCCTACCCACCAGAGCAGCCTCCTCCTACGCCGACCATACCACAACCGGCGCCATCTCCCCTCCACTTCGTCCGCTACTGCTCTCAACTGATGCCTCATCTTCCACTTGTCATTTCTATGCATTCACAACTCCAATTCGACCTCGCCAACACCCTCCGCAACTCCATCTTCCACCTCGTCGACTTGCCTTCGGCGAGCCTTAGCAGCTTCCACACTCGCCCAAACGCGCCACTTCTATGCTCCACACCTCCGCCTCATCATGATGATCAAAAGCCCTCACTCACTGAGAGCTATTGATCCCCCTACAGTGCCACCGAACACACCCATCTTCACACGCACAGTTTGCCTCCGCCAGCCTTCATTACTCACTCCCACCCCACGTCGAACCCCTCAGCAACTTTGCCGTGCTCCGGTGATCGTTCCTAAACATTTTGACACAGTCGAAAGGCCTTACTACTGTTTTCAGGTGTTCACTCCTCTGCCGCCATGAACACAAGCTTTGAGCTCGCTTAAAGCCCTCTCCAGCAACTGCAGCTCCAGGAGTTACCTCCAGGTGACGCGGCTACATTCCAGGACCGCTCTTGGATCGTCAATTGGAGCCGTTGACCACCCCTTGCACGAGAATTAAACGAAGGCCTTCACAGTTGTGTACGCGAAGACGGGGACTAAAGATAGTCCCACATCATGTGTTTTGAGATGACTGTGCTCGCATAAATTGCAAAAGTGTCTAAGGATTAACACCTTAGACATAGGGGGTGAGGTCCCTCACACCCCTTACGTGCCTCATCCGCAACACGCCCCCGTGGACCTGGTGCAATTTCGATTATCGCCTAAGCCTTACACTCCTCAGCTGTGACCCACGCTCACAGCCCTGGACCCAGGTTCGCTCTAGGTCCAAAACCCGATAACCTGATACTGTTGGAGGCTTTGGGAGAGCGTGACCTAAGGAGAGAAAGAGAGGATCATGCACTGGGGTAGGGGGTTTTGTTCTAAGGAGGTAGGGCTGACACTTAGCCAAAATTATGGATCCTTCCCCCTCTGCGTAAAGAAGAAGAGTAGAAGAGCAGAGAAAGAAAGAAGAAGAAGAGATGCAGAAGAAGGAAGAAGAAGCTTGAGCTGCAGAAAGGCAAAGAAGAAAAGAGTCTGAAGAAGAAGAAAGGAGAAGAGAAGGAGAGCAGCAGAGAAAAGAGACCCTTGAGCCTCTTGGAAGCACTGTAGCAAACAGCGGCTTAAGCCGTCTGATATAATCATAGATCATCTAATTGCATATATTTGAGGCTTTATTGATACTGTTGATTTATTTGCTATTGTAGGGAGTAATTGGTGATTCAAATCACCATTTTACTCCATTTTTTTTGCACATTGATACTTGACATTATTATTATTGCAATCTCTTATATTTTTTATTCAAATTGTGATCTTGAGTTTGAAATTGCCATATTGCTCCCTGTGTTCGACCTCGGACTTTCATTCGAGTAATAAAAATATTTGTTTGAGTGCTATTTTAGCTATATTACAATGAAGCAATTTTAAAACACAGATTTATTGCCCCAACATTTTGGCGTCGTTGCCGGGGAGCAACGCACAATTCAGATCTCTTGATTGCAATATCAGATTAGATTCTAACTTGCTACATCTCTTTTGATTATGATCTGTTCCAGGGACTCATTGAAAGAAGATCAGTCACACATCAACCACTCCAGGGGCAGGTAAACTCCATCTGCCTTCTTCTAAACCCCTGAATCTGAAAAAGCTAGAAAAGGAAAAAAATCCATTAGGGCTACTTGCATTCTATTCTTAGATTAATCATCAAGTTGCCTGATTTGATACATTCTAGAGAACATCCAAACCCTGATTTGTGCACCTACTTAAGATCTTAAGGTATCTAGGGCTATCACATTCTTGTTTGAGCCCTAGGTACCACATTTTGACAAATTAAATTGGACCAAATCAGAGCCAATTAAGGATTCCAGTTTAGGATTTTAAAGACACACTTGCTTAATCAAGAATTGATCTTTTCAAACAATGTGTGCCTAAACCTTGATTGAATTGATCTAATCAAACAAAACCCTAAAATCAAGCTCTTAAATTCATTTGAACACTAAAAGAGGGACCTAAATTTCTCAAAAGGACAATACAGGTGAAGTTGACCCACCTTGTTTGGGTTGAACAATCTTCAAATTAGGTCACTTTTCACAAAAACATCTTAAAAGTTTAAGTGAAATCATAAGCACCCTTGCTCTTAATTAAAACTAGTAGACTTAAGAGGTCAAGTCCCCATTCTAGTCTACCTGGATCATTAGTGACAAGAGAGGTCGTGTCGGGGAAACCCTGTAACTCGTGAGGGCGCTCTACTATGTAGGGGTCATTGCAGGACTCTCCCTCTCTGCCTGCCTAGGTAATTCTCAGGTGGACGACTTTCTGACTAAGGGGTATCCTTCGCCCTGAACCTCTATAGTCATCCAAAATTTTTTGGGTGTCTTGATTGGGTCCATCACATTCTACATCTCATCTACTCCATTGGTGCATGTTCGGGAGGAGGTCTCTAAGACCATTGATGAGAACCTCATCATGAGCCATAACTAGCTCATTTTGACCCAATACAAAGGATAAAAGCTCCTACATAACTCAAGGAAAGGCTTAACTCAGAGAATTCTGAGTTTGAGAAGAAAACAAGTCATAAGGGGTAAAAGTGTAATTTTACCAGTATAATCTGCATACAGGGTAATTCAGGGCCCAAACATAGGTCAAAGCAGCTTAATAAGAATAAAAGTGGGATGAAATGATCTAGCAAGGGCTACAGCACCTCCAAGAAACCAAATGATAATCTGTAACCCTAAAACAACCCACTTCAATTCACAAGGTTCGAGGCAAAGTAAAAATAGAATAAACCCTCTAAAATTCATAGAAAAATAATCTCTAGGGTTTAGAACCTTCAATTTGGCCTTTAGAACCCATTTTGACCTACATTGAGAACCATGCCCAATTAATAACTTAATTTGGGTTTTTGCGCAAATTGACCG
Source organism: Thalassia testudinum (assembly GCA_037157565.1). NCBI lineage: Eukaryota > Viridiplantae > Streptophyta > Magnoliopsida > Alismatales > Hydrocharitaceae > Thalassia > Thalassia testudinum. The sequence continues at coordinate 7,772,126 of JAZHRO010000056.1, forward strand.
GTCAAACAAGGTTTAATATGGAAATGAAATTCACCATCAGATTCCTTAGGTCCTAATTAGTCATGCATAAAAACTTGAGCCTAAGAAGAAACCTCCTTGACCGACTTTACACTTTGGTCCTCATATATTTACTCTTTGGCCCTCAACTTTTGAACCCTCGCATTTTGGCCCCTAACTCTCCTTCGTTCTTTGCAACCAGGTCCCTCCTGCAAAACCTGCCAGCACCATGCTCCGGCGACCTTGCGCGGAGCATGGCGCCGCGCAGGGTGAGGTGGGGGACCTGGCAAGTAAACCGGGGGTGCCCTGCGTCGTCAGCCGTCGCAGGGACACCCCCCTGGTCATCGTAACCCACCATACCGGCCGTGCGAACGCACGGACGGTATGGGTTCTTGTTTCCGACCATCCTCCGGCGAGGGAGACACGTCGTCTCCCTCCGCCTTCCTCCCTGTTTGCTCCCTATAAATACCCCCCGCTGCTCCACCGACCAGGGCAGCCTGGATCTGACGGAGAAAATCCCCAACTTTCTTCTCTTCTTCCTCCGGCAGACGCTCACCAGCTCCGGCGGTTTCCTCCCCCTCCACCTCTTCGCTCTGCCGCAATACCAGCAGCAGAGACTTCCTCCCCTGCTCTTCCCACGCCACGCCGCACCCAGCTGGCGCCTCTCCGGCTCTCTGCTCGCCGCCGCCCCTTTCTCTGAGCATCGTCTTCTCCGGCGACAGTCGATACGACTGTCGCCCTGTTCCTCCCCTTTCGTCCCTGCAAGTAAGCTAAAGCTACTCCCCTTCTTCTCCTCTTTCTTTCCCCGCTTTCAATTTAGTCAATTAAGCCCTCGACCGACCCTGACCACCTTCACCCCCTTCGTCTCCGACCACCCTCCGGCGAGCCGCTACCATCACCTCAGCGACCCACACTGCTCGCCAACCACCGCAGGACCTCCGCCTCCTCACCCTGATCAATTTCCGCCCTACCACTTCCCCCACATCACCCTCTGCAACTCCACCGAACAGACCCATCCTCCGACCCACAGTCCGACCTAGGGCAGCCCTCGCACGCCGCCCCGCGCCTCGCCACCACCCACACGAGCTTCGCCGCACCCTGGCGAAGCTCCTGGCACTCTCTGATTAGGCCGAGAGGCCGTTTTCTTGTGGACAGGCCACCCGACCTCCGCCGCCATTGACGCGCAGGAGGACCTGCTTCCGCCTGCAGCTACAGGCGCGCCACGCTCAGCGCCAAGCCCAGATTCACTCCCAGGCCTTGCGAGGAGTTTTGGCAAAACACCAGGTTCGCAGCCGAGGAAGAAAACTCCGCGTGACGCTGCCATCTCCTGCTGAATTCCCCGCTGCGGGCACGCAATTGAGGTGGGCCGTTTAGTCCCACCTGGGAAACGCCTGAAGAGCCGCAGCGACATAAGATGCAAAAGTGCAGTAGCCTTACTGCCTCAGTACACGGGGTGAGGTCCCCTTCACCCGCCCGGTTACCCGGTCTCGTCCGCGCTCACGCCCCGCGGACCTGACCCGAACCGACCCGACCCGACTCGACTGACCTGCACTCCTCGCCCACCACGCACGCCGGTGGGCCTGGACCCGGGTGTGACCCGAACCCGATTACCCGATAGCTCTGGGAGAGCTTTCCGAAGAGTGGTTTCAGAGAGAAAGAGAGACGCGGGGGGGGGAGGGTAGAGTAGGTTTTGCTTCTGACGAGAAACTCTGAAGTGTGCAGGCGAAGAAGAAGGAGCTGCACTGTAGCAAATGCATAGTTAAGTCGTCGAAGCACCGGGTCAGACGACGGAAGGTCAGCAGCCAGAGCAGGAAAGAAGGCAGGCTGAAGAAAGAAAGAGAAGAAGAGCAACGGCCAAAGCAGAAGAAGAAGAAAGGAAGACTTAGTTGCTGAAGGTAGAAGCTCTGCAGCCATAAGGAAGAAAAGGGAAAAGAAAAAGGGTCACCACAATTGCAGAAGAAGAAGAACAAGGAGCTCTGAAGAAAGAAGAAAACCACCAAAGCAGGAACAGCAGGAAGAAGAAGAAGAGCATCCCCTCTGCAGAACAGAGAGAAAGAAGGAGATCTAAAGAAAGAGAGAAAGAAGAGCATCCCCTCTGCAGAACAAAGAGAAAACAACAAATTCTTTCCCTCTCTCTTTATTTTGTAAAAGAAACATGTATATCTCTAGAATACAACTTGCTCCCTGAGTTCGACCTCGGGAACTCTTTTATTTTCCGAGTAAAAAAATTTTTATATTTGAAGTGTTGGTAATAACCGGCTTTACTACAACGTTATAACAAACTAAAACCCGGTTGAGAACAGCCAACTTCATTTTTGGCGCCGCTGCCGGGGAGCAACGGCTATTCTAGAGGTAAACATTCCTGTTTCTTTTAAGTTCTGATAATCTCCTCTCTTTTGTGCAGCTACAGGAACTCAAGGAGACAAGCAACCACACGACAACCACTCCGAAGACAGGTAAATCTTTCCTCTCACTATTAACCCCTAAACTCTAAAGAGGAAGAAAAGAAAAGAACAAGCAATATAGGGCTAACCTGTCTTCCATACTTAGTAACCATAAAGAGTTGCATGTTTTCAACTCATCACTCCTGCACACTATTAAGGGTATTTAAGGGCTAACACATTCTTGCTTGAGCCCTAATTGCCCAACAAAGAGTTAAATGGACCAAGTAGAGCCAACATAAGGTTAAACAATAGGATTTCAGTTGAGACACACCCCTTAATCAGGAATTGAGGAAATCCAAAAGAGGTGTGCCCAAACCATTGATTGAAAATAATTAACAAGAAAAATCCTAAACAATTGGCTCTCTCTAAACACTTGAACCCTAAAAGAAAGGACCCAAAAAGCTCTCAAAGAAAACAAGAGGTAAAGTTGACCCCTTTGGGTTAACCAACCTTAAATTAGGTCACTCTTTGCACTTAAAAAGACTAAAGTTCAAGTGAAACCTTAAGCACCCTGATCTTAAAATTGGTAGACTTAAGAGGTCAAGATCCCCATTCTGGTCTACCTGGAACCGCAGTGACAAGAGAGGTCGGGTGGGGGAAACCCTGTAACCCGTGGGGACGCTCTACCGTGTAGGGGTCTTCGCGGGACTCTCCCTCTCTGGCTGCCTAGGTAATTCTCAGGTGGACGATCTTTCTGATCAAGGGGTCCATCTGCCCCGCACCTCTATAGTCACCCAACACATTTTTTGGGTGCCTTGATTGGGTCCAGCACCTTCTAAACTTACCTCTTCCAACTGTGCATGTACGGAAGGAGGTCCCTAGGACCACCCTTAAGACCTCCATTAGAAATTCACTCTCGTCAAGGCCAAGCCTCGACGCCCGTGTTTGTGCAGCAACACCCTCACATTATTCTCTCTTCTGATTCAGAACCAAGTTTTTCTTCTTCTTCCCCCATCATGGCTCAGCCAGTTGAGGAAGAAAATAATCTGGAACACCAGCTCCAGCGACTCAATGACCTCTTCCAAAACTTCGTGCACCCACCACAGCGTCCTATGATGCGGGACCACTACAATCCTGCTGCGGTGGCCATTGAGCCTCGAGTCAGAATCCCGACTGGAGGACCTGATTCCGAACTAAAGCCCAACATGATTCATGCTATACCTAAATTCCATGGGCTTAATTCTGAAGATCCCTTCCAGCACATCAAACAACTAAAGCATCTGGCCCACACTTTTGGATCAGATGCGCAAAATCGGGATATTCTTCTCATGAAGATGTTCTCCTTTTCTCTTATGGACAAGGCCGCCCATTGGTATCAAACTCAGACCCGGCCGATCAACACTTGGGAAGAACTTCAATCCGAATTTTTGAAAAAGTTTTTTCCCGTTGGTCGGACCAACGCCTTGCGCCATCAGATTACACACTTCACTCAACAATCAGGAGAACCTCTCCATGAGGCATGGGATCGTTTTCAGGATCTCATGAGAAAGTGCCCCCATCACGGAGTTCCTAAATGGGAACAAGTCCAATCTTTTTACCAGGGACTCCGTGAGGACATCCGCCTTTTCGTCAATGCAACTTGCGGAGGAAACATCATGGGTCAACATGAAGACACCGTATGGGAGATTCTCGAAAATATGTGCGAGAACTCCATCAACAATGACTCCATGGGATTATTCGACAGGACGAATACCCGCGCAGCGACGAATCTTAAGGGGGCACATGAGACGCAGGGCCTGTCCGCATCAGTCGACCTGGAATTAATGGCCAGTCGATTGGACAAGGTCTCAATCATTGAAAAGAAGGTGGATGAGCTGACTCAGCACTTGCAGCGAGCCACCTTTGCGCGTAACTCCTTTGCACAACCTCCTTCCACACAGGAGACTGTGCAAAACATCCTCCACCGATCCTCCCCTGGGATGGATCCATATCCATCCCCATCTGATTCTTGGACTGGAAGATCATCCGATCCTTTCTACACCAGCCGGGGAAACGCCATTCCTCCTTTCCCTGACTCTCAGGAGGTTCCTCAGATCTGCGAGGACCTCAACGCCATCCAGAACGACCCATTCTCCAACACTTACAACCCTGGATGGCGAAACCATCCAAATTTTCAGTGGGCGGGAAATTCCCAAACCCAAAGACCACCTTTTCAGTCCCGCCCACAGCCCTCTCATCACTACCAGCCGCCTCAGCCTCGGCCCAATCCTACTTATCCATCAGGGCCAAATCAAGATCAAATGTCCTTAATCCTTCAGACTCTGGCTGACATTCAAAAAACGAATGCGGCTATTCAAAAACAGCACAAGGACGAACTTACTGAAGTTAAAACTCAGCTGGCCCAGTTGGCAAATTCTCGCCAGCCAGGCACACTCCCTTCCCAAACTCTTCCTAACCCAAATAACGTGCCAACCCAGAAGAGCGTTATGAATCCAAATTTAGGCCACGCTCAATGGATTTATCAGGCCCCTACTGCTCCATCTCCAGACGAGATGGAAGCCTCAACTTCTCATGCGGGATTTCAGCAGCAGCCACCCCTCCTACCAAACCCAAACCAAAATCAGGCCGGATTAAATTCTGTAACAACACGTAGTGGTAAGACAACTCAGGACCCGCATTATCCAAACCACTCCCAGCCTGATAACCATGACCCTAGGATAGTTATCCAAGGTACCGCTGTTCCAGACCCACAACCTGGACCTATCCTAGAGGAACCAACCAAGATCCCGTTTCCCGAGGCCCTGACCAAGGGAAAGAAGACCACCAAACCCGTGGCCCCTGAGGAGGACCTGGTCAAGCTCATTGAGCAGGTCCACATAAACATCCCCTTGATGGATGCAATCCGCCACGTACCAGCTTACGCACGATTTCTAAAGAATATATGTACACCCCAGCGTAAGCCGCGAACCAAGGGAGGGAGCCCAATTGTTCTGTCAGAGCAAGCCAGCTCTGTAATCCTTAGTAGACTCCCACCCAAGGCAAAAGATCCTGGAACTCCCCTGATCTCCTGTAAGATAGGTGGTACCCAATTTGATAGAGCATTGTTAGACTTAGGTGCATCTATAAATCTGATACCCACATCCTTACTTGACCATCTGGAAGAATCTGAGCTGAAACCAACCGAGGTGACATTACAATTAGCAGATCGATCTATAAAGTCACCAAAAGGGATTCTCGAGGATGTTATCGTGAGAGTGCGGGATTTCTATTTTCCAGTGGACTTTATAGTCTTAGACATGGATGCACCTGAGAACCCTAGGGATACACCAATCATTCTAGGGAGACCTTTCTTGGCTACTGCTAGAGCCAACATCAGCTGTGAGGAGGGCCAAATAGAGCTTAAGTTTGGAGATCAAACACTGAAGATTGATATATTTAAGGCCCAACAAGGAATTAATTGCGGCGTCATCGAGCAAATTTGTGACATCAAGACTTTGGTTGATGAATCACACCTCCAGAATGACTTGAGTATGCCTCATCAACCACAGAAGGATCTTGACCCGCAAACAGAGGAGTCAAATCCAGATGTGAACAACCCAGTAACTCCCACCCTTGAACCTCACATCTATACTGAACCACCCGCTGCTGCTGAAAACCCCATCCTCGAACTGAAACCCCTTCCTGCTCATTTAAAATACATCTTTTTGGGTTCTAATCAGACCCTTCCTGTGATCATCAATTCCAACCTCAGTCCTGAACAGGAATCCCGTCTGATTGTTGTCCTCCAGCAACATCGCAGAGCCATCGGATGGACTCTCGATGATTTGACTGGAATAAGTCCCTCTTATTGTACTCATCATATCTATTCAGAAGAGGGCACACGACCTTCTCGTGAAATGCAGAGACGCTTAAACCCCAATCTGCAGGAGGTCGTGAAAAAGGAGATCATCAAGTGGTTAGATGCCGGAATCATCTACCCGATCTCCGATAGTCGTTGGGTGAGCCCAATTCAGGTCGTGCCCAAGAAGGCAGGACTCACCACTATAACGACTGAGACCGGAGAAATCATTCCTACCCGATTAGCCAACTCGTGGAGAGTCTGTATAGATTACCGCCGACTCAATTCCTCCACGAAGAAGGATCACTTCCCACTACCCTTCATTGATCAAATTCTCGAAAAACTAGCGGGAAATAGGTTCTTCTGCTTTCTTGACGGGTACTCCGGTTATAACCAGGTGGCAATCCATCCTGAGGACCAAGAAAAGACCACGTTCACCTGCCCCTTCGGAACATACGCTTTCCGAAGGATGCCTTTCGGTCTTTGCAATGCACCCGCTACTTTTCAGCGATGCATGCTTGCCATATTCTCAGATATGGTAGGTGATTATCTGGAAGTCTTCATGGATGACTTTTCAGTTTTCGGAGCATCATTCGACGATTGCCTCCAACACTTGGTCCAGATACTCAGGCGGTGCATCGATGTGAATTTGGTTCTTTCCTGGGAAAAGAGCCATTTCATGGTGCCTGAGGGAATTGTCCTGGGACACTCAATTTCGGAGAAAGGTATCCAAGTGGATCGAGCTAAGGTTAATCTGATTTCTCACCTTCCTATGCCTAGCTCGATCAGGGACATCCGATCCTTTTTAGGGCATGTCGGTTTTTATCGACGATTTATCCCTGATTTTTCAAAAATCGCACGCCCCCTGACCACTCTTCTCTCCAAGGATGTTCCCTTCGAAATCTCCAAGGAATGCACTCAAGCATTTGAAATCCTGCGTGACCGAGTCACCCAAGCCCCGATCCTACAGTCCCCTGATTGGTCTCAACCCTTTGAGATCATGTGTGATGCATCCGACTTCGCTGTAGGAGCGGTTTTGGGGTAGAAAAATGACAAGAAACCTGTGGTCATTTACTACGCCAGCAAAACACTCGATGAGGCTCAGCGTAACTATACAGTTACTGAGAAAGAGATGCTAGCTGTAGTATTTGCCCTAGAGAAGTTCAGATCGTACCTTCTGGGTTCCCATGTCATCATATACTCGGATCACACAGCTGTGAGGCATCTCCTTGCGAAGAAGGACGCGAAACCTCGATTGATCCGATGGATCTTGCTGTTGCAAGAATTTGACCTCAAGATTCGCGATAAAGCGGGAAAACAAAACGTGGTAGCTGATCACTTGTCCCGTCTTCCTTCTGAAATAATTGACCCCTCCGGACCCATCACGGAGCATTTTCCCGATGAGCACCTGCTGACTATTGGTACTAGCCTTCCATGGTTCGCTAATATTGTAAATTACTTGGCATCTCATCAGACCCCGTCCGATTGGCCGAAGGCCAAGAAAGACAAATTACGCTCCGATGCCAAGTATTACATTTGGGAAGACCCGTACCTCTTCCGCATAGGTGCCGATCAGATCATCCGGAGATGTGTCCCGGAAGGGGAAGTCAACAATATCCTCTCTTTCTGCCATGACCAGGCATGCGGTGGCCATTTTTCCGGGCATAAAACCGCAGCAAAAGTCCTCCAGTGCGGCTTTTACTGGCCCACACTGTTCAAAGACGCATACAGTCATTGCAAGGCATGCAGTCGTTGCCAGACTTTGGGCAACATGAGCCGTCGCGACATGATGCCTATGCAACCGATTCTAGTATGCGAAATCTTTGATGTTTGGGGGATTGATTTTATGGGCCCCTTTCCTGTTTCGGATGGTTTCGAATACATTCTGTTGGCTGTGGACTACGTGTCCAAATGGATCGAAGCCATACCGACCCGAACCTGTGATCACAAAATCGTCCTCAAATTCATTCATCAACACATTTTCTCAAGGTTCGGGATTCCTCGTGCAATAATCTCTGATGGGGGGACCCATTTCACAAATGCTCAGTTTAGGTCACTGATGACCAAATACGGGGTGTCTCACCGAATCTCTACTCCTTACCACCCCCAAACTAATGGTCTAGCTGAGCTGTCTAATCGGGAGATCAAGAAAATCCTGCAAGTCACTGTTCGACCTGACAGGAAGGACTGGTCGTCCCGACTTCCGGAAGCATTGTGGGCCTATAGGACCGCCCACAAGACCCATTTAGGCATGTCTCCCTTTAGACTGGTGTACGGAAAGGCATGCCACCTTCCCGTCGAACTGGAGCATAAAGCCTATTGGGCAGTACGGAACTGTAATCTAGATCTTTCCAAGGCTGGGACCCACAGAAAACTCCAAATCAGCGAGATCGATGAATTACGCAGAGACGCGTACGAGAACTCGCAAATCTACAAGGAGCGGGTTAAAGCCTTCCACGACAAACACATCTCGAGAAAGATCTTTCATCCTGGTCAAAAGGTCCTACTCTTTGATGCCCGACTCAAACTCTTCCCAGGAAAACTGAGATCTAAGTGGGTCGGACCATATTTGGTCCGACAGGTTTTTGGAAATGGAGCAATCGAAATCAGTCCACTCAGCCACGATTCTGAACCTTTCATCGAGAACGGTCAGAGACTCAAGCCGTTCATCGATGTAACTTCTACTGATTTGGCTGAGGCATCTTATATCCTCCGTTCCCCTTGAGCTTATTGCGCCCAGCCGATGGCGTAAAACTCAGCGCTTAACGGGAGGCAGCCCGTCATTCTCGTTGAAAACCTGAAACTTGTTCTGACACCTTTCAGCACTCGAAGTTCACCCTTATAGACAGCCGACCCCAACTCAGATGTTCGCATCTGAGATTTGAAATCGTCCGCAAAAATTCAACCCGACCCATCCACTCACCCAAATTTCTGTCTTAAGGAATGAACTAAGACCCCCTAGGTTACAATGAGGACATTGCAAATCTTAGGCATGGGGGGGTATGAAAGAACAAAAACTCGTAAGAAAAGGTTTCAAACAAAAAAAATTCACATATGCCAAAAACACCATAAAAATTAAAAAAATTTTCGAAAAAGAACAAGAGGAAAAGAGGAGAAGGAAATTTTGCGAAGGAGAAAAGAAACAAAAGGAAAAAGGAGCACAAAATTATGAGAAAAAGTGATAGTCATTAGTAAGGAACTAAGGAATTAACCTAAGTTCTAAACCTCATTCAAGAAAATAACTGAAAAGTGCACAATAAGATTAGTAAAGAATGCAAACCTTAGGCATTCTTGAATAGACTCTTAGTACCCATTAAGATCTGGACACTCCTCAAGAGGTTGAGGAAAATGAAAAGCTGAAGTATTAGGTCTAAGGCTTAGGGAGTATTCGGCCTCGTTAACTAATTTTTGGTTTACGGGACTCAGTAACCTAAGCACCCTAATCTCACACACAGCCTGGTTCAGTAAGCGTAAAAATCAGAATCACGCAGAAGCGTCGCAAAAATCTGAAAAGAACACCTAGAATAGGAGCGGCCGATCAACACAAGTTGATTTGGACGAGTTCCCAGCGCAGAGAGGCGGGGAAATCCCCTCGAAGATGCGTAACAAAATATCATCTCCTCGGTGCTTGTCTCTTAGGATATTTACATATCCTACTGGGGGCATGTAAGCACTCTGCTGGTTCAGATTCCATGGATGGCATTATCTCGAAGTGTCAATTGCCAGGGTCTGGATTCGGCCACGGAATACCATGGATGGGATTATCCCGAAATCTCAATAGCCAGGGTTCCAGGGGTTGCCATGGGCGGTGCTATCTCGAAGCATCGATCGCCAGGAACCCTTGAGGATTGATGATGGGAGCAAGGAATCTGATACAGACCGTGTTGAAAAGCCAATCCTAGGCTAGAACTAAAAAGAAAAAGAGAGAGAAAACTCTCCAAACAGAAAAACTTTCTATCTCTCTCTTACAAAACGCACTGCGAACTGAGCCAGGGCTAAAATCATTTCAAGCACGGGTGCTTTAACCACGAAGTCTAATAAACCTTAGGTTAGTTCTTGTGGGCCTTAAAAACCTTTGCTAAAAGACTGAGGCTAAGGCTAGACAGATTTGGATCTTGATTGGTACTAGAGTACCTTTTAGGCCTATGGTCAGCATTCTAACCTAATCTATGCTCAAATAAAAAAGGCACTAATCTAAAACCATTAAAAAATTCATGGTCTAGAACAAGGGTTGAAACCTTAAAGTTTTTGCTAAGGGACTAGCAAAAGCTAGGCATGGGGGTATGATGAGAACCTCATCATGAGCCATAACTAGCTCATTTTGACCCAATACAAAGGATAAAAGCTCCTACATAACTCAAGGAAAGGCTTAACTCAGAGAATTCTGAGTTTGAGAAGAAAACAAGTCATAAGGGGTAAAAGTGCAATTTTACCAGTATAATCTGCATACAGGGTAATTCAGGGCCCAAACATAGGTCAAAGCAGCTTAATAAGAATAAAAGTGGGATGAAATGATCTAGCAAGGGCTACAGCACCTCCAAGAAACCAAATGATAATCTGTAACCCTAAAACAACCCACTTCAATTCACAAGGTTCGAGGCAAAGTAAAAATAGAATAAACCCTCTAAAATTCATAGAAAAATAATCTCTAGGGTTTAGAACCTTCAATTTGGCCTTTAGAACCCATTTTGACCTACATTGAGAACCATGCCCAATTAATAACTTAATTTGGGTTTTTGCGCAAATTGACCGGTCAAACAATGTTTAATATGGAAATGAAATTCACCATCAGATTCCTTAGGTCCTAATTAGTCATGCATAAAAACTTAAGCCTAAGAAGAAACCTCCTTGACCGACTTTACACTTTGGTCCTCATATATTTACTCTTTGGCCCTCAACTTTTGAACCCTCGCATTTTGGCCCCTAACTCTCCTTCGTTCTTTGCAACCAGGTCCCTCCTGCAAAACCTGCCAGCACCATGCTCCGGCGACCTTGCGCGGAGCATGGCGCCGCGCAGGGTGAGGTGGGGGACCTGGCAAGTAAACCGGGGGTGCCCTGCGTCGTCAGCCGTCGCAGGGACACCCCCCTGGTCATCGTAACCCACCATACCGGCCGTGCGAACGCACGGACGGTATGGGTTCTTGTTTCCGACCATCCTCCGGCGAGGGAGACACGTCGTCTCCCTCCGCCTTCCTCCCTGTTTGCTCCCTATAAATACCCCCCGCTGCTCCACCGACCAGGGCAGCCTGGATCTGACGGAGAAAATCCCCAACTTTCTTCTCTTCTTCCTCCGGCAGACGCTCACCAGCTCCGGCGGTTTCCTCCCCCTCCACCTCTTCGCTCTGCCGCAATACCAGCAGCAGAGACTTCCTCCCCTGCTCTTCCCGCGCCACGCCGCACCCAGCTGGCGCCTCTCCGGCTCTCTGCTCGCCGCCGCCCCTTTCTCTGAGCATCGTCTTCTCCGGCGACAGTCGATACGACTGTCGCCCTGTTCCTCCCCTTTCGTCCCTGCAAGTAAGCTAAAGCTACTCCCCTTCTTCTCCTCTTTCTTTCCCCGCTTTCAATTTAGTCAATTAAGCCCTCGACCGACCCTGACCACCTTCACCCCCTTCGTCTCCGACCACCCTCCGGCGAGCCGCTCCCATCACCTCAGCGACCCACACGGCTCGCCAACCACCGCAGGACCTCCGCCTCCTCACCCTGATCAATTTCCGCCCTACCACTTCCCCCACATCACCCTCTGCAACTCCACCGAACAGACCCATCCTCCGACCCACAGTCTGACCTAGGGCAGCCCTCGCACGCCGCCCCGCGCCTCGCCACCACCCACACGAGCTTCGCCGCACCCTGGCGAAGCTCCTGGCACTCTCTGATTAGGCCGAGAGGCCGTTTTCTTGTGGACAGGCCACCCGACCTCCGCCGCCATTGACGTGCAGGAGGACCTGCTTCCGCCTGCAGCTACAGGCGCGCCACGCTCAGCGCCAAGCCCAGATTCACTCCCAGGCCTTGCGAGGAGTTTTGGCAAAACACCAGGTTCGCAGCCGAGGAAGAAAACTCCGCGTGACGCTGCCATCTCCTGCTGAATTCCCCGCTGCGGGCACGCAATTGAGGTGGGCCGTTTAGTCCCACCTCGGAAACGCCTGAAGAGCCGCAGCGACATAAGATGCAAAAGTGCAGTAGCCTTACTGCCTCAGTACACGGGGTGAGGTCCCCTTCACCCGCCCGGTTACCCGGTCTCGTCCGCGCTCACGCCCCGCGGACCTGACCCGAACCGACCCGACCCGACTCGACTGACCTGCACTCCTCGCCCACCACGCACGCCGGTGGGCCTGGACCCGGGTGTGACCCGAACCCGATTACCCGATAGCTCTGGGAGAGCTTTCCGAAGAGTGGTTTCAGAGAGAAAGAGAGACGCGGGGGGGGGAGGGTAGAGTAGGTTTTGCTTCTGACGAGAAACTCTGAAGTGTGCAGGCGAAGAAGAAGGAGCTGCACTGTAGCAAATGCATAGTTAAGTCGTCGAAGCACCGGGTCAGACGACGGAAGGTCAGCAGCCAGAGCAGGAAAGAAGGCAGGCTGAAGAAAGAAAGAGAAGAAGAGCAACGGCCAAAGCAGAAGAAGAAGAAAGGAAGACTTAGTTGCTGAAGGTAGAAGCTCTGCAGCCATAAGGAAGAAAAGGGAAAAGAAAAAGGGTCACCACAATTGCAGAAGAAGAAGAACAAGGAGCTCTGAAGAAAGAAGAAAACCACCAAAGCAGGAACAACAGGAAGAAGAAGAAGAGCATCCCCTCTGCAGAACAGAGAGAAAGAAGGAGATCTAAAGAAAGAGAGAAAGAAGAGCATCCCCTCTGCAAAACAAAGAGAAAACAACAAATTCTTTCCCTCTCTCTTTATTTTGTAAAAGAAACATGTATATCTCTAGAATACAACTTGCTCCCTGAGTTCGACCTCGGGAACTCTTTTATTTTCCGAGTAAAAAAATTTTTATATTTGAAGTGTTGGTAATAACCGGCTTTACTACAACGTTATAACAAACTAAAACCCGGTTGAGAACAGCCAACTTCAACCATCCTTAAGGCCTCCATTTGCTACTCATTCCCATCGAGAGGAGGTCTCGACCTCCTTGTTTGTGCAACAACCCAATCCAATCGATATCTCTTCTTATTCATCTGAACCTAATTCTCCTTCATCCATCATCATGGCACAACTAGAAGAAGAAAATAATCTTGAAAATCAACTTCAGTGCCTCAATGATCTATTCCAAGCCTTTGTAAATCCACTGCAGCGTCCTATGATACGAAATCACTACAATCTCGCTGTGGTGGCAATCGAACCTCGAGTAAAAATCCCTGCTGGAGGTTCTGATACTGAACTCAAGCCCAACATGATTCATGCCATTCTCAAATTCCATGGGCGTAATTCTGAATGTCCTTTCAAGCATATCAAGCAACTCAAGCATCTGGCCTAGACCTTCGAGTCAGAAGCTCAAAATCGGGATGTCCTACTCATGAAAATGTTCTCCTTCTCTCTCGTGGATAAGGCTGCTCACTGGTACCAAACCCAAACACGTCCAATCAACACTTAGGCGGAACATCAATCTGAGTTTCTGAGAAAGTTCTTCCCTGTTAGTCAGACAAATGCCTTACGGCACCAAATCACACATTCCACGCAGCAAGCAGAAGAATCGCTTAATGAGGAGCGGGATCATTTTCTGGATCTCATGAGAAAGTGCCCCCACCACGAAGTTCCTAAATAGGAACAAGTCTAGTCTTTTTACCAGGGACTCCATGAGGATATTCGATTATTCATCAATGCGACCTGCGTAGGAAACATCATGGGTCAACACAAAGACACCGTGTGGAAGATTCTCAAGAATATGTGCAAGAACTCCATCAATAATGAATCCATGGGCATGTTCGACCGGACAAATGCCCGTGCATTGATGAATCCAAAGGGAGCACATGAGATGCAGGGCCTATCCTCTTCCATTGACTTAGAACTGATGGCCAGTCATCTGGACAAGGTCTCTATTATTGAGAAGAAGGTGGATGAGCTAACTCGACACTTGCAGCGAGCCACCTCTGTGCAAAACCCGTTCGCACAACCATCCTCTGGCAAGGAGGCTATGCATAACATCTATCATCGATCTTCTCAAGGGATGGACCCGTATCCACCCCCTTCTGATTCGGGTTTTGGAGGAAACTCTAGACTCACCTATTCTAGTTAAGGGAACTCTAAACCCTCGTATTCTGACTTTTCTGAGGTTCCTCAGACCTGCGAGGACCTCAATGCCATTCAAAATGATCCATTCTCAAACACCTACAACCCTAGATGGAGTAATCATCCTAATTTCACATTGTCAAGAAATAATCAAAATCAGAGACCTCCATGACAGCCCTGACCACAAGCTCCTCATCCATATCAACCGCCTCAGCCTCAGCCTAACCCAACGTATCAATCCGGGCCAACTCATGAAAATCAAATGACTCTTATCCTTCATACTCTGGCTGACATTCAGAAGATGAATGCTGCTATGCAAAAACAACATAAAGACGAGATCACAGAGGTTTGCAATCAACTTCCCCAGATGGCAAATCCCCGCCAACCTGGTGCACTTCCTTCACAACCTCTGCCTAATCCAAATAACGTGCCGAACCAGAGGCGCATTATGAACCCAAATCAAGGCCAAGCTCACTTTGTTTATCAAGCCCCTTCTACCCCATCACCTAACGGGATGGATGCTTCAACTTCATACTCAGGATTTCAGCAGCAAACACCTATTTTGCCCAACCCAAACCAGAACCAGGCAAGATTGAATTCTACTACTACACGTAGTGGCAAAGCAATACAAGACCCACCTTATCCAAGCCACTCCCAGCCTGGTAATACAAACCCTAACCCTAGATTGGTCATCCAGGACACACCCATCCCAGATTAAGAGCCTGGGCCAATTCTAGAGGAACCATCTAAGGTTCCATTTCCCGAGGCCTTGACCAAGAGAAAAATGATTGCCAAACCCGTGGCACCTGAGGAGGACCTAGTTAAGCTCTTTGAGCAGGTCCATATAAAATTCCCCTTGATGGATGCGATACGCCACATACCGACTTACACAATTTCTAAAAGATGTGTGTACACCTAAGCGTAAGCCACAAGCCAAAAGCGAGAACCCAATCATACTGTCAAGAGCAAGCTAGCTCCGTGATTTTGAGCAAACTCCTACCTAAGGAAAAAGACCCAGGCACCCCTTTAATCTCCTGTGCAATCGATGATATACAATTCGACAGAGCTTTATTAGACTTAGGAGCCTCCATAAATTTGATACATACATCCCTACTAGACTACCTTAAGGATTCTGAGCTTAAACCAACAGAAATGACTTTGCAGCTAGTCGACCGATCTCACTAAAAGGAATTCTTGAGGATGTCATAGTTAGGGTACATGACTTCTATTTTCCAGTGGATTTCATTGTCTTAGATATGGACACTCCTAAGAATGTGAAGAATACACCGATCATACTAGGGAGACCCTTTTTGGCCACTGCTAGGGCCAATATCAATTGTGAGGAGGGCCAAATTGAATTAAAATTTGGGAGCAAGACACTAAAGATTGACATCTTCAAAGCCCAACAAAGAATTAATTGCAGAGTTATAGAACAGTTTTACGATATCGAGGCTGTGGTTGACGACTTATGTATCAAGGAAAACCCGACTATTTCTGATCAACCACAAGAGGATCAAAACCCGCAATTAGAGGAGTATGAACCCAACCTAGACACACCCATAGCTCCTTCCTTTGCTCTCGACATCCACTCTAAACCACTCGCTGCTGCTGACAACCCACTTATGGAATTAAAGCCACTTCTCGATCGTCTCAAATATGTCTTTTTGGGTTCCAATCAGACGTTTCCTGTGATTATCAACTCCCGACTCACACCTAATCAGGAAACACGCCTGATTTCTGTTCTCCAGCAACATCGGAGAGTCATTGGATGGACTCTCAATGATCTAACTGGTATCATCCCTTCATACTGCACACATCACATCTACACTGAAGAGGGCTCATGACCATCCTGCGAAATACAGAGATGCCTAAATCCAAATCTGCAGTGTGTTGTGAAAAAAGAGATCATCAAGTGGTTAGATACAAGGATCATCTACCCAATCTCTGATAGTCGGTGGGTGAGTCCAATCCAAGTTGTGCCTGATCAAAAAATCGCGTGATTTGTAATTAGGGTTTTTAAAGTCGCTGTAACACACGAAATCACATACACCTTTAAATTTCTATTCCTAGATAGGGGAGTATCAAGGGTCGTCCAAGGAGGCAAGTTTGCAATTCAAATCTCTTGCTTTTAAGGGAAACTCAATCTTTCATTTTGGTATTTTAAATATATAATTTTTATGTTTTGAAATAATGAGGGCAAAATGTGAATTATTGACAGAAAAGTAACTAACACCTATAATCACTAAGCTAAAACCTAAGAGACAAATATGACCCCTCCCTAAGCTCACTCTAGGCAAGTGGAGGCCTAGAGTAATTAGGAAGTGGAAGTGAAAAAGTGCTAGAACAAAGACAAAGCAATTGCAATAGAAATTGAAAAGAAGGCAAATTGATTTAGTAGAATTTGTGTTCATTATTTTTACAAAAACATGTAGAGGAATGCTTCTACTAAAAATGTAAAATATAAAAGCAATAAAAAGAAACACAAATCCTCTTGCAGAATCTGGTGAAGAGGGAGTCCTCTTGCTCCAAGCCTAGCTGCTCCTTGGCTTGAAAAGGTCTCCTTCTTCTCCTTCCTTGAATGCTCCTCCAAGGTGGATGCTCTCCACCTTAATTCTTTCCTCCAAGGGTGGGCATGCACCACCCTCAAGCTCTCCTCCAAGGTGGCATGGACCACCTTCAAGACCTCCTTCAAAGGTCTTCCTTGCCTAGCTTCTCCATTGGCTGGTGTGGGCACAAGAGAGAAGGGAAGAGGGGAAGGCACCAAGGGGACAAAATATCCCCTTAATCTTCTTCTTCTTCTTCTCTCTTGGGGGTGAGCTTTAGGTAGAATATGAGAGGTATTTTGCTAGCCAAGGATGGTTTGAATGGTAACATGGGGAGTCTTTTTATAGGGTAGGATGAGAGGGTTGAGGTGACTCTTGAGATGAATGGCTAAGATGGGAAGATGGGGTTGGTTAGGTGATCCTAGGGCTAAGGAGAGTTGGCGCCACCTAAGGGATGCAAGGGGGGTAGTTATGGGTGGCCAAGGGACACCTAAAAGTGGCGCCAACCATGGAGAGGTGCCATGGGTTGGCGCCAACTTCTAGGCTTCTAGAAGGGGGTTGAGGTGGATGGTGGATGTGGCTTGGAGGGGTTATGAGTAGGGTGGATATGGGGGTTGAAGTTGGCGCCAAAAGGGAGGTGGTTAGGGTTAGTTTTGGCGCCAACTTTTGGTGTCTTTTGGTGGTTAGTTGAGGGGTGAAAGGTGGTGAAGTGGTGGTGTCAAAATGGGTAGGGTGGAGCTAGCTTAAGTAGGCTTAGGTGGACTTGGAGTGGAAGGTTATGTAGGTGGAGTTAGGGTTAGGTTTTTGGTGCTAGGGAGGTGGATGCTAGCTAGGCTAAGCTAAGCTAAGCTAGCTTAGCTAGCTGTGGAGCTTAGGGTTTGAGAGGAGCTGGATATGAAGAGTCTGGAGCTAAATTGGAGCTGGCAACTACTGAAGAGGTCAACATGGGGCTACTCTAGCAAGCTTACTTGCTAGTTCTTTGTTAGCTTCTAAGCCAGGCTAAAGTGAGCTGGCGTCTATTGAATGGAGCTGAGGTGAGCTGGGTCTGGTGCTCTTCGGGAGGATTAAGCTGGTTGAGATAGCTAAGGTAGCTTAGCTCAATTAGCTTGAGCTAAGCTGAGTCCCCAAGAGCTGGACTTGAGCTTCCTGAGCTGGAATGAATTCATCTTCAGCTAGCTGGAGTTGAGTGGAGCTGGATGTAGCTCGACCTGAGCTGGGGTGAACTCCAATCAACTCAGTTGAGCTAGCTAGAGCTCCCTATGGACTAGTGGGAGCTGAGATGAGCTAGACTTAGCTAAGTTAGGCTGGATGTGAGATAACTTAAGCTAAGGTGAGCTTAAGATGAGCTCTCTTGAGCTGCCATTCAGCTGAGATGAGCTGAATGGAGTTAGGATGAGCTAACCCTAGTCCAAGTGAGCTGGATTCCAACTATGGTGAGCTGGATCAAGCTGAGTTCCAGCTAGTCTGAGCTTCTTATTCACCAGTTGCCTTCTTGAGTGCTAGGGTTTTAGGGATCTGTATATCTGTTCATCCCTAACACTCACAAAAACACATTAAAAGGAAAAGAAAAATGCAATGCATGCCTATCCTAATTTATAACTAAATGCAACCCCAAAAACTCATTTGCGGAGTAAAATTCTAAGAGCTAGTTTTGTTTTATTGCAAAAGAATGGTGATAAACTGGCATTTATTAGTGCCTAAGAAGGCAGGGCTCACTGTCATCACTATTGAAATCGAAGAAACCATACCGACCCATATAGCAAACTTGTGGAGAGTCTGCATTGATTACAGAAGACTTAATTCCTCCACGAAGAAGGATCATTTCCCACTACCGTTCATTGATCAGATTCTCGAGAAACTAGCGGGAAATCGATTCTTCTACTTTTTGGATGGGTACTCCGGTTATAGTCAGGTCGCAATCCATCCCGAGGACCAAGAGAAGACCACCTTCACTTGCCCCTTCGAAACATACGCATTCCAAAGGATGCCATTCGGTCTCTGCAATGCACCCGCCACTTTTCAACAGTGCATGCTTGCCATATTCTCAGATATGGTAGGTGAATACCTTGAAGTCTTCATGGATGACTTCTCTGTATTTAGTGAATCATTTGATGATTGCCTCTTACACTTGGTCCAAATCCTCAAGCGGTGCATCAATGTGAACTTGGTTCTTTCCAGGGGAAAGATCCACTTCATGGTGCCTGAGGGAATTGTCCTGGGACATCTCATCTCTAAAAAAGGCATCCAGGTCGATCGAGCCAAGGTGAATTTGATTGCCAAACTCCCTATGCCTAGCTCGATCAAAGACATCCAATCCTTCCTGGGGCACGTTGGTTTTTACCGTCGATTCATTCTCGATTTTTCAAAAATTGTGCGCCCCTTGACTAATCATCTATCTAATGATGTCCCTTTTGAAATCTTCAAGGAGTGCACTCAGGCATTTGAGATCCTGCGTGATCGAGTTACCCAAGCACCAATCCTATAGTCCCCTAATTGGTCTCAACCCTTTGAGATCATGTGCGAAGCATCTAATTATGCTGTAGGAGCAATACCTGGGCAAAAAATAGACGAGAAACCTGTGGTCATCTACTACACTAGCAAGACACTTAACGAGGCTCAGCATAACTATACAGTTACTAAGAAAGAGCTGCTAGCCGGTAAGACGGTTTTCGCTTTCGAATAATATGATTAAGATGATTTGTCGTTTTAGTATCAAAGTGGTGGAAAATCGCTTAACAAAACAATTAAAATAAACCACTCAAGAGAGCGGGTCGTATCCACAAGGAAGCAATTGCCTAATTAAAACTCCCTTAAGTCTTTCACAAAAGTTCACAATTGAAATCGCAGAAAATTGATATCCAAACCACTCTCAAATACAACTTATAATGTTCACATATGCTGACAAAGTGATTAAAGCGAAAAGGAGGGCTCACTTAATAAAATGGCCAAAATTATAAAAATGATAACATAAATCCAAGTTTCCCACAATGGCATGGAAATGCAAAATTTAATTGAATGAGAAACTGGGGAAATGTTTCTCTTGACCTTGCACATGGAGGAAGGAATGCCGGGAAGCAAGAATGCAACCGGAGGTTGAGTGGACCGAGCCGCTTCCAATGGTGGCGACCTTGCTGCTCGGGATGAACGGAGTCGATGGCAGGGCGACGAGAAGTGGTCGGCGGTGGTTGTTGCTGCCGCTGCTGTAGCAGCTCAACGCATGGCTGGAGGCGAGGAGGAGCACAGGGGGATGCACACGCATGGTGCGACGTGCTCCGCACATGCGGTGCAACATGCTCTGCGTGCGGGTAGAGCGGCTGGAGGGCGCGTGAGCTGAGCTGCTGGAGGGCACTCAGGCGGAGCTGCGGATGCACGCAGAGGGGCAAGTGCGGGAATGGAGCTGGAGTGCGGTGCTACGCGTGGAGCTTGCGACAGGAGATGAGGCGTGCTGAGGGGAGGCACACACGGGCTAGAAGTGGAGGGCGACCGCTGCGGGAGTGTGGCAATGGCGCACTTAGTCCTGCTGCTATGAGTAAAGGTGCAGCAAGGGAAGCGCAGGCGGTGGTGCGCCACGCTTTGCACGTAGGCAGAGCGGCTGGAGGGCATGCGGGCTGTGCTACTAGAGGTGACTGCACACGGTGGAGCTGAAGGGATGTGGCACGGTCTAGAGGAGAGGCCGGTTGTTGCTGCCCGCTTTGGCGTGATGGTGGTCTGCGGTGATGGTAATGGTGGGTTCGTTGAGGCTTTGCGTGGCCGATGAGGCACACGCTCACGGTAAGTGGTCGAGCTCGCCGACTTGGCATGGTAGCCTGTCACTCCATCGGCCCACGGTGTGGCGAGGCTCGGCCGTGGAAACCACAGCGATGGGCGGATGCACGGTAATGGGGCGGGCGACGTCTCTAGGAGCATGGCAGCCTCCCTCTTTTCCTTGTCCCAGTCGAGGAGACCAGATCCACCTCTGGAGCTCCTCCTTGATTGGGATCTTCAATGCGATAGCTGGAGGAAGAAATGCAACCATTACTCATAGAAGAAGAAGAATAAAATAATAATAAAATATTATGGTTATTTATACACAAACCCTTAACTTTTCTGTTAACTTAAAGTAATGCAAGCAATGCACCTAATTGGTTAACTAATTAAATGAATGCAATTCTAAGTTAATTCTAAATGCATTTAGATATGGATGCCTCACATGAATTATGCACTTAAGCTAAAAATATGAATTAATTTATTTACATCGTAATGTATGCTATCTAAATGTTAAAATTAACTTAATATCGAGGCACTTAAATACTTAAATAGCCCATAAATATGGGCTAATCAAATACCCCCATGCCTAGTTTTTGCTAGTCCCTAGCAAATCTAAGCAATAACCTAGCACTCCAAGTGGACGAGCCAACCCAATCGGTCTTTCTTTAAAAACATGTTAAGTTCAGACTTTAGACCTTAGGTTTCCAAGTAGATGCTAAGTTACAGACTAGGTCGGCTAAAGGGGTATGATTACCAAAGGATCTTTTTTTAATATATATATTTTTGTTTGATTCCTCTAAGTCTAACCTTGGATCAACTATCAACACGATCTGTGTCGGATTCATTGTCCCCATCACCGAACCTCGAAGGGTGCTTGGCTTTCGATGCTTTGAGATAGCACCACCCATAGCGACCCCAAGAACTCCTGGAAATCGACACTTCGAGATAGTATCGCCCATGGATTTCTTAAGCGAATGCAGGCCTGTGGTAATCGGCATTTCGAGATAGGGCTACCCATTGTACCTGAACCACACAATGCACTTACATGCCCCCAGTAGGATGGATATCCTAAGAGACAAGTGCCGAGGAGGTAACATGTTATCATCGCATCCTCAAGGTGAGTATATACTCCACCTCTCCTGCAGCAGGAACTCTTCCAATCAAATTGTGTTTTCAAGCTTCTCCTAAGTTAAAACTAAGAGAACCAAATTTTCTTTTAAGAAAGGAATTAAAGTAATCATTATTTACACAAGATCAAGTGTGTGTGAAATGTGGATGATTAGGTTGCGAGGACCCGCAAACCAAAAGGTAGAAAAAGACATCAAGTACAATCCAACCTTTAACTCAAACCCTAGCTTTCCTTCCTCAACCTTTTGAGGAATGGTCTGCAACTTAACTCCTAGTTAAGTTTTTAAGTCCACAAAGGACCCTAAAGGTCTAAAGCTAGTGTCTCAACTTAGCTTCTAAATTTAGACACCTAGAGTCAAATTAGTCTAACCTAAAGCTCTAGTCTACCTAAGAATGTAGGGCCCAGCCCATTAAGCTCAATGCAAAATGTTTTTTTTTTCTTTTATTTTTCCAATGCAAATGTATGCAATGCAGAATGCTTTAACTAAATGCATAAATGAATTATGTATAAATGCTATGTATATCCCCAAGTACACCCCCCCATGACTAAAACCTGCAATGTCCCCATTGCATAGAAGGATAACCTGGGTCAAAGTTGGGTTGCCATTGTTTTGTTAGTAGACAAGTAGCCAAAGAACCTACAAATTAGGTTCAAGGATCGCAGAAATAGGCCCTAAAAATGAGCAAAGTAATGCTGACCTCTAAAATAAGTAACCTAGGAAATTGGTGAGCTGATGATGAATCCCAATAGCAAATGCTCGCCCAATCAAGATGGGAATGAAATCTTCCCAGGTCACCAGAGACAGTTTTAAAGGATACACTGGAATAGCAGCCTCTAAAGGGGTAGGAGGAGGATGACAAGGATCCTCCAAAAGAAATGGGGAAGGAATAGTGTAAAGATATACCCCTAGGGTGATGAACTGACCATAGAAAGCATCAATCCAACCTGGTATCCCATTATAGGAAATATTGGTCAGTTAAGCCCCCCAGTCAGAACAAAAGTGAGCATAACTTTAAGCCAGGGATTGTCTAGGGTGCCTAAGCTTCGAGGTTGCGGAATGGCCATAAGATCTAAGTTGGGTTTAATCGGCTCGGTGTCCATCCCTAACACTCTTCCTAATTCCTTAATCGCATCCCTAGCATCCCTAGTACTATCACAAGTATCTTCCTGCATTTCATCAGGAGTCAAAATTTCACCTTCAGACATAGGCGAATCAGAGGGTGACTTCAAATCAAATGAAGACAGGTTGGAAGCAACAGATTTAGGGATTATCCTATCAACGACATCCCCGGATTCTTGTTCTTTACTCAAATCCTCCCCGGAGTCTATATGTGAATCCACATAAATCTCAAAAGTTGCTTCCACATTTTCCATTATTTTGTCATAAGGAGGGATATCAACAATTGGTGTGCTAAGGAAACCTAATTTGGTCAAATTTGTGACATCCTTAGGGGTAAATTCTTCAAATAAGACATAATCACCCTTAGTGTCACTCCAAATCTTGAATGTAGGTTCCTCATATAATTCATCCTTCTCCTTATCATATGATTCATCATATACCCGAGGTCTAGAATCATCTAAAATCTTAGCAAATCCCCTAGGGCACTCTATCTGGGGTAAATGGTTTACACTGGTAACATCGAACTCCTCAGATACGTGAATTTCTTCAGGGTTAGGTTCCCTAAGGGTGGGTTTGAGTTCCATCTTGTGATCAGAAAGGAGGGTGGGATTAACAACTTGACTTCGACCCATTTCATCAAATGCGACGAAAATACTATCATCTAGGTCGAGGTCTTCCAATGGTACCATCATTCCCTTCTTATGACTCCAATATAATTCAGGTGGATACTCAACCTGATCATCATCTTCCTCGGTTTGCCACCTTTCTTTGTCCAATGTATGGCTACTTTCATACATATCCTCCTCCCACTTAAAGCGTGGATCTCTCAAGGAAGTGTCATCTAGTGGGGAGGGTTCAAAATCAATCCTCGAAAAGTAGCTATTCTCCCTTACATAATCCCCAAAATTCCTCAACTTTGGGTGTGGCTCTCCCGCGGGAGATGCATCTAGCATAGAGGGGTGAACTTCATCCTCAATGGGGTAGATTGGGTGGCTAATTTCATCTTTTTCTTATTGGCTTGCTCTCGAAGATTCTCCTAATAATTCAATCATTTCATCTTGCATTTTATATATTTTCATCTTCAAGAAAAAGAGGTCATCATTTCTATCTGAATAGAAGTCAGGCTCAGGGTTATAGAACCTAGGAGTATCTGTCCAAACATTATAATCATTCAGGGAGGGTGGGTTGGGTATTTGCATGGTGTGCGGGATATTGGGCAAGGCAAATCCCTCTCCTAGGTTCTGCTCACTGATTTGGGGCTTAACCAGGCCAATACTCCTATAATAGGAGTAAAATGAATCCCAATGATTGTCATTATGTCCATCAAAGGATGTACCATCTCGGTGTATGGGATCGAAGATCGCAGAGTGGGGGTAAGGGTGTGGGCAAGATGTGAAAGGATGAAAGTCAATGTGGTCCATTCTAACTCACACGACAATCAGATTCCCCAAGCAAACACCAATCAGAGGACTTTTTAGGTCTTTAATCAGTTAGGCTTTTGAGATTTTAAGTCCACTTGTAGGTGACAAATCAAGTTATCAAAATAGTTACACGCCTACTTGTCGACCTACGATATGCCTAAAAAGACCTAGTTGGAGCTTAGGTGCTCTTCCCTAAAGCTCAAATGGTAGAGCAACTCCAATGATGGAAGATCGAGGGATGCAAGTAGGCCTATGCCTTCCTTTGAAGCTGTACTTTCGCGGTGCTTCTTAACTACCCTCAAAAATCTATGATAGGGTATCCCCCTCTTTGGAGTTACAAAACCTTTGATCTCAAGTTCTAAACACTTCAGAATCCAACGGTAGGAGGGCTCTTGTCCTAGTAGTTTGAAACTTAAGGAGTGTCTAAACGCGTGTCGTGGTGCAAGAGATATAAGTGTGCATACACCGTAAAAGATTTTGAATTTTGAATCGCACGCCAAGTTTGAAATTCAAGTCCTTGGTTTTTAAATGTCCTTCCTTTAATTAGTCCTTTTTCAAAAATTAAATATGACCACTTGTTAGACCTATTCAAATCAAACTTGGTGGACTTTGAAATTTTGGTCCATATGCAATGCGTGAACAAATATGGATGCAAAGTCCAGAAAACGTACCTTGCCTCCTGCAATCAATGATGCAAGAATGCACGCAATGTAGAAAATCAAATCTAGATGCTGCTCATTCACACCTAAATGGTCGTCCTAGGGGCAGGCAGCTTCTAGCAGGTATCTCATGCCTTTATATATATATATACGTCTACTTATGTACAAACAAAGAAAATGATAAACAACTACAAAATAAAAAAAAAAACCTAGATCTAAAGAAAAGGGAATAGGCTCCCAAAAATTATTACCCAACACGGGCCTAAAACAAAATTGAGGAACAAACCCCTAAACATGTACCCCAAAACAAGGGTCACAAACCAAATGTGCAATGAAAATTATGTTCTAAAGTCTTAATCCTACTCTAATCAAATCAATGACTAAATGTACGGAGACGATCGTCACATCCTCTTCCTTCCCTTCCTGGCAATTAGGTTCTTTACAAGGTGGCTCGAACAATTTCTCCTCTAGCGATGTCAAGGGTCGCCTCTCACGATGGCTGGTGTGATTGCAAGTCGTAGAATGTGTGTCGCAGATCGTTGCGCTCGCACGTGAATAAAAAAAAAAATCCAGAGTTAAATATGACTCAAAATTTAAATCAATGTGCATGAATGAATAAATGCGATCTAATTAAGAATTTTGCCTCCCCGGCAACGGTGCCATTTGATAAGATGGTTTTCGCTTTTCAATAATATGATTAAGATGATTTGTCATTTTAGTATCAAAGTGGTGGAAAATCGCTTAACAAAATAATTAAAATAAACCACTCAAGAGAGCGGGTCGTATCCACAAGGAAGTAATTGCCTAATTAAAACTCGCTAAAGTCTTTCAAAAAAGTTCACAATTGAAATCACAGAAAATTGATAACCAAACCACTCTCAAATGAGGCTTATAATGTTCACATATGCTGACAAAGTGATTAAAGCAAAGAGGAGGGCTCACTTAATGAAATGGCCAACATTATAAAAGTAATAACATAAATCCAAGTTTCCCACAATGGCACAGCAATGTAAAATTTAATTGAATGACAAACAGGGGAAACGTTTCTCTTGAACTTGCGCATGGAGGAAGGAATGACAGGAAGCAAGAATGCAACCGGAGGTTGAGTAGACCGAGCTACTTCCAATGGTGGCGGCGTTGCTGCTCAGGATGGACAGAGTCGACGGCGGGGTGACGAGAAGTGGTCAGCGGTGGTTGTTGCTATTACTGGTGTAGCAGCTCAATGCACAGCTGGAGGAGAGGCGGAGTGCAGGGGGATGCATGTGTGCAGTGTGGCGCGCTCTGCACACGGGCAGAGCAATTGGAGGGCTTGCAGGCTGAGCTGCTGGAGAGCGCTCAGGCGAAGGTGCAAATGCATGCAGAGGGGCAGGTGCGGGAATGGTGCTGGAGGGTGGTGCTGCGTGTGGTGCATGCGGCAGGAGATGAGGTGCGCCGAGGGGAGGCACGCGCGAGCTGGAAGTGGAGGGCAGCTGCTGCGGGTGTGCAGCAGGGGTGCTATTGGTCCTGCTGCTGCGAGCAGAGGTGCAGCAAGGGAAAAGCAAGCGGAGGTGCGACGTGCTCTACGTGCAAGCGAAGCGGCTGGAGGGCGTGCAAGCTGTGCTGCAGGAGGTGACTGCAAGCGATGGAGCTGAAGGGATGTGGCGCGGTCTAGACGAGAGGTCGGCTATTGCTGGCCGCTTTGGCATGAAGGTGGTCTGCGGTGATGGTGGTGGTGGGTTCGTTGTGGCTTTCCGTGGTTGATGAGGCACATGCTCCCGGTAAGTGGCTGAGCTCGCCGGCTTAGCGCAGTGGCCTGTCACTCGGTCGGCCCATGGTGTGGTGGGGCTCGGCCATGGAGACCACAGCGATGGGCGGATGCACAGTGATGGGGTGGGCGGTGCCTTCAGGAGCATGGCAGCCTCGCTCTCTTCCTTATCCCAATCGAGGAGACCAGATCAGCTTCTGGCACTCCTCCTTGACTGGGATCTTCAATGCGGCAGCTAAAGGAAGAAATGCAGCCGTTACTCATAGAAGAAGAATAATAAAATAATAATAAAATATTTTGGTTATTTATACACAAACCCTTAACTTTTATGTTAACTTAAAATAATGCATGCAATGCACCTAATTGGATAACTAATTAAATGAATTCAATTCTAAGTTAATTCTAAATGCATTTAGATATGGATGCCTCACATGAATTATGCACTTAAGCTAAAAATATGAATTAATTTAATTACATCCTAATGTATGCTATCTAAATGTTAAAATTAACTTAATGTCGAGGCACTTAAATACTTAAATAACCCACAAATATGGGCTAATCACTAGCCGTAGTATTTGCCCTGGAAAAATTCAGATCATATCTTTTGGGTTCCCGTGTTATCATATACTTAGATCACACTGCAGTGAGGCACCTCCTTGCGAAGAAGGATGCGAAACCTTGACTAATCCACTGGATCTACTGTTGCAAGAATTTGATCTCGAGATTTGCGATAAAGCAGGAAAGTATAACGTGGTAGCTAACCACTTATCCCGCCTTCCATCTGACAATATCGATCCTTCCGGACCCATCAGAGAACATTTTCCTAATGACCACGTCCTGACTATTAGTACGGAACTTCTTTAGTTTGCTGATATAGTAAACTACTTGGCATCACATCAGATCCCGCTGATTGGCCAAAGGCTAAGAAAGACAAATTGCTTTCCAATGGCAAGTACTACATGTGGGAAGATCCGTACCTCTTCTGCATTGGTGCTGATCAGATCATTAGACGATGCATCCTGGAAGTGGAAATTCATGACATTTTATCCTTCCGCCATAACCAGGCCTACGGCGGACACTTTTTCGGACATAAAATTGCAACAAAAGTCCTTCAGTGCAACTTTTATTGGCCCACGATTTTCAAAGACGCATACAATCACTGTAAGGCATGCATTCGTTGCCAGACCTTGGGCAACATGAGCCACCGCGATATGATGCCTTTACAGTCGATTCTTGTATGCAAAATCTTCGACATCTGAGAGACTGATTTCATGGGACCCTTGCTTGTTTTGAACGTCTTCAAATGCATTCTTCTCACTGTTGACTACGTGTCCAAATGGACCAAAGCCATTCCAACTCGAACTAACGATCATAAGGTGGTAATCAAATTCATTCAGCAGAGCATCTTTTCTCGGTTCGGGATTCCACGTGCCATTATCTTTGATGGAGGGACCCATTTCACAAATGCTCAATTCAGATCACTAATGGCCAAATACAAGGTGTCGCACCGAATCTCTACTCCTTATCACCCCTAAACCAATGGTCTAACTGAGCTATCGAATCGGGAGATCAAGAAAATCCTTTAGGTCACTGTCCGACCTGATAGGAAAGATTGGTCATCCTAACTTCCAGAGGCCTTGTGGGCCTATAGA
Source organism: Thalassia testudinum (assembly GCA_037157565.1). Classification (NCBI taxonomy): domain Eukaryota; kingdom Viridiplantae; phylum Streptophyta; class Magnoliopsida; order Alismatales; family Hydrocharitaceae; genus Thalassia; species Thalassia testudinum. The sequence goes on from JAZHRO010000056.1 coordinate 7,800,576, forward strand.
ACTGCCCACAAAACCCAATTAGGTATGTCTCCTTTCATATTGGTGTACGGGAAGGCATGTTACCTCCCCGTCGAGTTGGAGCATAAAGCCCATTGGGCTGTACGGAAGTGTAATCTTGATCTTTCTAAGGCATGAACCCACAGAAAGCTTCAAATGAGCAAGATCAATGAATTACGCAATGATACGTATGAGAACTCACGAATTTACAAAGAGCAGGTTAAGGCCTTTCACGAGAAGCACATATCTAGAAAGATCTTTCACCCTGGTCAGAAAGTCCTACTCTTTGATGCCAAACTTGAACTGTTCCCAGGAAAACTCAGATCAAAATGGATTGGACCATATCTTATCAGACGAATCTTTGGAAATGGAGCCGTAGCAATCAGCCAACCCAGACTTAATTTAGAAACCTTTGTCATGAATGGTCAACGACTTAAGTTTTTCATTGAACTCACCGATACGAACATGGCTGAGGTATCTTTTGATCTCCATTCTCCCTGAGCTTATTATGCCTGGCTGATGGCGTTAAACTCAGCGCTTAACCGGAGGGAACCCATCATCTTTTTGAAAAAAAAAATCGAAACCCTTTTTGACACATCTTATGCTGAACTCATATTGCACTTTAAGGTTCGTCCATTAGAATAACCGATTCCACCTCTGGTTCCCATACCTGAGTTTGAAATCGTCTACAACAGTCACCCCGACCCATCTACCCACCCAAAATCTGTTCTAATGAATGATCTTAGCTGAACTCGAACCCACCTAATTTACAATGAAAACATTGCAAATCATAGGCATGGGGGGGGTATTAAAGTGCAAAACGCTGTGAGAATCACTTCACAAGTATGGGTTTCATCAAAAAAAGCAAATATTCCAAAAAACCAAAAAAATTAAAAAATAAAGAATAAAAAAAATTTAGGAGAAGGGAGGAAAATTTTGAGTGAATTGATTGCATATCATTTTTTAGGAGAAAAGGGGAGGAGATAAAAATGTCAAAAAGGAGCACAATTTGAAAAGAAAATAAAAAGAGATAGTCATTAGTAAAAGATTAAGGAATTGACTTAGTTCTAGACCAAATCAAAAATAAAGAAAATGAAAGACAAAAAGTGTTAAGAGACAAAAGAGATTAGTATGAATGCTGATCTTAGGCCTCTTGGGCTGCAATTCTAGGCCTAAAAATTCAAGTATTCGTTAAGATCTGGATAGTCCTCAAGAGGTTGGGGAAAATGCGAAGCTTAAGTATTAGGTCTAAGGCTTAGGGATTATTCGGCCTCGTTAACTGACCTCCAGTTTATGGGACTCAATAACCTAAGCACCCTAATCCACACACAGTCTGGTTCAGTGCACTTAAGTATCAAAATCACGAAAATGCGTTAAATCTGTTCTGAAAAAGTTACCTAGATTAGGAGCGGCTGATCAACACAAGTTGATTTGGATGAGTTCCCGATGCGAAGAGGCTGGAAATTCCCCTCAAAGATGTGCAATAACATATCACCTCCTTGGTGCTTGTCTCCTAGGATATCTAAATATCCTACTAGGGGAATGTAAGCACCTTGTGCTGGTTCAGATGGCATGGGCAGCATTATCATGAAATGTTGATTGCCAGGGTTTGGATTTAGCTACAGAACGCCATGGGCAGGATTATCTCAAAATTTTGAAAGCCAGGGTTCTGGGGGTTGCCATGGGCGGTGCTATCTCAAAGCATCGATTACTAGGGACCTTGCGAGGATTGATGGTGGGAACTAGGAATCTGATACAGACAGTGTTGTAAATCTAATCCGAGGCTAGAAATAAAAAGGAAAGAGAGAGAAAACTCTCCAAAAAGAAAGAAAAATTCTTATGTCTCTCTCTTACAAAAATGCACGGCAAACTGAACCTAGGCTAAAACATGTTACAAGCATGGGTGCTTTAACTGTGGAGTTCACAAACCTTAGGTTAGTTCTTTTGGGCCTTAGAAACCTTTGCGGTGAACTGAGGATAGAGCTCATCAGGTCCAGATCATGGTTGGTACTTGAGTACCTCTAGGCCTATTATTAGCATTCTAACCTAATCTATAAAAGAAAGCACACATCAGAGTTTTGAGCATAAAAAGACAAGTGGTCTAGAATTAAAGTTAATTCCATGAAATTTTGCTAAGGGACTAGCAAAAGCTAGGCAAGGGGGTATGATGGGAACACCATCATGAGCCATAAACTAGCTCAATTTGATATAATTAAGTCTTTAAATGCTCCTACTTATTCATTGCATTAGTATTCTGAGAGAAAGACAGAAACCAGGGTTAAAACTGTAATTTTACCATCATAACTTGAATAAAGTACAACCACGGGTTTTCTCATCGGTTAATTAAGGGTCCAATGGTCTTAAAAGGATAACAAGTGGGTTAAAACAGACAGAAAAGGGTTTTCGCGTGTTTTGAGAATTAAATGACTTTTAAAATCCTAAAAATAGATCCGCTTAATTAACTGAAGTTCTGGTCAAGATAAAATTCACCTAAACCGTCTAAAATTCATTAAAATTATTCTCTAGGATTTGGTACCTTCAAATTGACCATCGAAACCCGTCTTGACCCAAAATAGAGTATCAGACAAATATTTGTCCTAATTTAGGTTTTTGCATAAATTACCCAGTCAAACATGCTCAAAACCAAAATCTAACTTCATCATTAGATTCCTTAGGTCCAAATTAGGTTTGTACCAAAATTTGGACCATTTGAAATTGTCTTGACCTAATTTGCAACTTGCTCCTGGCTGACTACATTTATGTCCTTAACTTTCAAAATATTTACAAAAAACCCTAACTTTATCATCTTTTCACAAATGGGTCCCTGTCGCCATTACTCCTTTTCCTACAAGCTTCGTCGACCTAAAATTGGCAAGAAATCCTTGATTCCTTGACAAATCCCTTTCAAATTTGAAAGGGAAGTTCATCAAGGAATTCCCTTCCTTTTGAGCCAATTCCCACGCCCCAAAACCTTCCTAATCTCTCATGCGAACGCATGAGAGATTTGGGTATGAAAAAATTCCCAACTCCGACGAAGCTTTCCAAGCTTGGGAAGCTTGCTTCCCAAGCCCAAAATCCCCTCCTGAGCCCTATAAAAGCAAGCCCAAATCAAGCCGAACTCCCCACGCTCGAATTTGGCCTTGAACACCTCAAATTCCTCTCATCTTTCTTGGCCGAATTGCTCCTCGACGTCCGGTGATCCTTCGTACCTCCATTCTTCCTCCATTCGCAATACCAGCGGTGGAGTTATCTCCCCCATCTTCCTCTACGTCGAGTCGTACTAGCCGACGCCCCCTTCACCGTCTTCCTAGCCATTTCCTACCCACCGAAGCATCCTCCTTCTCCGACACCGGCCATACCACAACAGACGCCATCTCCGCTCCCCCTCGTCCACCAGTAAACTAAACTGATGCCTCATCTTCCACTTGTCATTTCCATGCATTCGCAACTCCGATTTGACCTCGCCAACACCCTCCACAACTCCGTCTTCCACATCGTTGGCATACCTCCGGCGAGCCCTAGCGACTTCCACACTCGCCCAAACACACCTCTTCCACGCTCCACACCTCCACCTCATCACGACGATCAAAATCCCTCACTCACTGAGAGCTATTGATCCCCCTACAGTGCCACCGAACACACCCATCTTCACATGCACAGTTCGCCTCCGCCAGCCTTCATCACTCATGCCCACACCACGTCAACCCCCTCAGCAAGTTCGCCATGCTCCGGCGATCATTCTTGAACATTTTGACACGACTGAAAGGCCTTACTGCTATTTTTAGGTGTTCGCTCCTCCACCTCCATGAACGCAAGCTTCGAGCTCGCTTGAAGCCCTCTCCAGCAACTGCAACTCCAGGAGTTATCTCCAGGTGACGCGACTACATTCCAGGACCGCTCTTGGATCATCAATTGAAGCTATTGACTGCCCCTTGCACGAGAATTGAATGAAGGCCTTCACAGCTGTGTACGCAAAGACTGTGACTGAAGATAGTCCCACTTCGTGTGTTTTGAGACAACTGCGCCCGCATAAATTGCAAAAGTGTCTAGGGCTTATCGCCTCAAACACAAGGGGTGAGGTCCCTCACACCCCTCACGTGCCCCGTCCGTGACACGCCCCCACGGACCTAGTGCAGATCTGATTACCGCCTAAGCCTTACACCCCTCGGCTGCAACCCACGCCCGCAGCCCTAGACCCAGGTCTGCTCTAGGTCCGAAACCTGATAACCTGGTACTATTGGAGGCTCCGAGAGAGCATGGCCTAACGAGAGAAAGTAAGGATTATGAGCAGGGGTAGGGGGTTTTGCTCTGAGGAGGTATGGCTGACACTTAGCCAAAATTAAGGATCCTTTTCCCTCTACGTGAAGAAGAGTAGAAGAGTAGAGAAAGAAAGAAGAAGAGAAGTAGAAGAAGGAAGAAGAAGAAGCTTGAGCCGCAGAAAGGCAAAGAAGAAAAGAGTCTAAAGAAGAAGAAAGGAGAAGAGAAAGATAGCAGCAAAGAAAAAGACCCTTGAGTCTCTTGGAAACACTATAGCAACCGATTGTTTAAGCCATCTGATATAAGCCTAGGTCGTCTGATTGCATATATTTGAGGCTTTATTGATACTATTGATTTATTTGCTATTGTAGGGAGTAATAGGTGATTCAAATCACCATTTTACTCCATTCTTTTTGCACATTGATACTTGACATTATTATTATTGCAATCTCTTATATTTTTTATTCAAATTGTGATCTTGAGTTTGAAATTGCCATAGTGCTCCCTATGTTAGACCTCGGACTTTCATTCGAGTAATAAAAATATTTGTTTGAGTGCTATTTTGGATATATTACAATGAAGCAATTTTAAAACACCGATTTATCACCCCAACAGACGTCTCTGCATGTCCCTAAATGGTTTGATGGAATCGTCAGTATAAATGTGGTGCATGCAGAGTGTAGAGTCTATGCCCTTAATGTCAACAATGCTCCAAGCAATAGCTTCCTTGTGCCTAGACAAACATTCAATCAGAGCTCCCTCCTGTGCTTCAGATAGCACAGCTGAAATGATAACGAGGAGTGTATCATTGGCACCCAAGAAGATGTACTTGAGAGTTTCTGGGAGGGGTTTCAACTCAAGGTCGAGGGCTTGTATGGTTGAGGGTTTCATAATAGATGTCCCCATCTCAGGTAGCAGATCTACCTTGGGTAGAGATGATGGGGAAAGAGACTCAGCAGAAACACCCAGCAACTCCTCAAGTTCTAGTATATCCCCTTCACATTCCTTCAAGAGATGGGAATGCTCATTTAGCATGACATGCTGAAGGAGGTCATCACATAACACTGCAAGGGTTGTCTCTTCAATCAAGTCATGTATCACCTTAACTTGGGAACAATCCTCAAGCCCAGCTTGTTTATAAGCATCAAACACATTAAGTCGGATTTTCCTATTCCCAAAGCCCATTTTTAATGCCCTAGTATTGCAATTGATTGAAGCATGCAAAGTTGCAAGGAAGGGGCAGCCCAAAATGATGGAGGGACTGGTTGGCTTGTTGGTAGGGTCAGTGTCCAAAACTAAAAAGTCAATGGGGAAGAAGAAATCCTCCACTCTCACAAGAACATCTTCCAAAATTCCCTGAGGTGTCTTGAGTGATTGATCAGCAACTTGGAGGATTACCGGGCTGGGCTTTAGATTGCCTCCTCCAAGTTGTTCATACACATAGCTCGGAATGATGTTCACCCCCACACCCAGATCAAGTAAAGCCTCATCTATCTGTAAGTCACCAATGACCATCGAAATGTACGGGGCTCCTGGGTCCTTAAGTTTCGGGGGTGTGCCATGTTGAACTATTGAGTTAATGGAATCAGGCAGGACAACTTTTGATTGGACCTGTTTCCTAGATTGCTACTTTTTTGTGCACAGGTCCTTTAGGAAGCGGGCATAAGAAGGAATCTGCCTGATAGCATTAAGCAAAGGCAGGTTTATCTACACTTGCTTGAAAGTTTCCATGATCTCATCCATCTTATCTTTGGCTCCAAATGAGCCAGTAGAAGTCTGCCCAGAGGTAGATAAGTGCTTTGGAAAGGGCACTCTCAGTCTCTGAGTGGAAGGGTTGTCATGTCGAGTAAGGGGTGGAACGGGGGCAACCTCTTCCGGTGAGGTGATTTCAAGCAAAGGAAAGTTGGGCAAGTCTTCTCCGGTGGGGGTGAAAGTCGGGGTGGATGGTTTTTCAGAAGGTGAGACTATAGGAGCATCGGGTTTGGAAATTTCTTTCCCATTCCGCAGAATAGTCACCGCCTGGGCATTCTCCCTAAATACAATCCCTTTTCCTTTGTGATTCTCGTCAGCAACATTGGGAAGCTTCCCAGTTTCCCTCTGTCTAACAGCCTCAACAAGGTGTCCTATTTGCAATTTCATTTCATGTATAGCCTTGTCATGAGATTGGATGAGGGCACTTTGACTTTCTTGCATAGTTCTCAACATTGCCCTCAATTCATCCATCTCAAAGGTCTTTGGTTGGGCAAAGATCTAAGGTTGGTTCATTTATTGGTTTTGAAAGGGTTGAGGTTTATAATTCCCTAAATTTGAAACATTCCCTTGTCTCCAAGAAAAGTTTGGGAGATTCCTCAATCCCTCATTATAAGTATTGGAAAAAGAGTCATTACGAGGTCTAGGATGGAACCCTTGAGCAGCATTCAGATCCGCCTGTACAAGCTCAGGGAATTGCGAGGCCAAGTGGCAATCCACAGTGGCGTGTGTATTGCCTTGGCAAATGGAGCATTCTAAAGCTTGGGATGTGGAGGTGCTAGATGCGAATTGGCCCGGGCTCAACATAAGGCTTTCCATGTTCTGATTCAACAATTGAATCTGATAGGCTAAATTCTGGGTGTCCCTTGCCTCATTCGCCTCCAACATCCTTTGCATGAGAGTGGGTTTTCTATCCGAGTAGGTAGAATTCAAATGAATAGAATTCTCACTCAAAGTATCAAAAAGGTTCCAACCTTCATCCTTAGTCTTAGATAGAAAGGTTCCTGCACAGGCACCATCCACAGTCTGCCTGTGTGAATCATTAAGTCCAGTGTAGAACCTTTCAACCAGTTGCCACTTGGGCACCTGGTGATGTGGGAAAAGTCTCAACAGGCCATTAAAGTGCTCCCACACATCATGGAAAGCTTCCCCATCCTTTTGAACAAAACTCATAATTTTCCTCCTAAAGTGATTTGTTTTGCTCATGGGGAAGTACTTCTTCAAAAACTCCTTCAGAGCATCCCAAGTGTTAATATCATCAAGGGTATGATACCAATACTTGGCCTTGTCTTTGAGGGAGAAAGGAAAGAGGGTCTGCATTTGGGAGTCATCAGCAACGCCTTGCAGCTTCACCATGGAATAGACCTCGGTGAATTCCTCTATATGCCTATAAGGGTCTTCCCTAGTAGTACCATAAAAGGAGGGTAGCAAAGATATGGTACTACTTTTGATCTCATAAGGATTGTCCCCTCCAGGTCTATGTAGTGCAGGGCCAGTTTGATTGGTCGGAATGAAATATTCCTTAAGGCTCCTTTGATCGGCCATTTCTTCCCGTGGATGGTCCCTTCTTAGGATTCTTTCAGGTTCAAGATCAAACACAAGTTGTCTCCTAAGAGATCGCCTACCAAGCATGCACTACAAACACAATTCAAAAGGACTTGTTAGGTCTTTACAAATTTAGGCTTTTGACTTTAATTCAAATTGTAGGTGATAAAGCAAGTTGCCCAATCAATTACGCGTCTATTGTCAACCTACGAAATGCCTAAAAAGACCTAGTTGGAGCTTAAGTACTCTTCCCTAAATCTCAAATGGTAGAGCAACTCCAAAGATGGAAGATTGAGGGATGCAAGTAGGCCTAAGCCTTCCTTTGAAGTTATGCTTTCGCAGTGCTTCTTAACTACCCCCAAAAATCCATGACAAGGTATCCCACTCTTTAGAGTTACAAAACCTTTGATCTCAAGTTCTGAACACTTCAGAATCCAACGGTAGGAGGGCTCTTGTCCTAGTAGTTCCAAGACCTGCGAATGTCTAAATGTGTGCCGTGGTGCAAGAGATACAAGTGTGCATACACCGTAAAAATTTTGAGTTTTGAATTTTGAACCACAGCACAATGTCTCAATTCAAGTTCTTGGTTTTTAGTGTTCCTCCTTAACTTAAAGTCCTTTTTCAAGAAAAATATGTGACAACTTGTTAGATCTTTTTGATTCAATTAGGTGGTCTTGAAATTAAATCTAGATGCACATGCGTGAACAATATAGAATGCAAAGAAAGAGGACGTACCTTTCCTCCAGCAATCAGCAATGCAAGATGCATGCAAATGGAAGTAAAATAAATCTAGAGGCTGCTCATTCACACCTAAATGGTCATCCTAAGGTAGGCAACTTCTAGCAAGCAGCTCATGTTTTTGTTTTTTTTTCTACTTATGCACAATCAAGAAAAATAAAATCAATCCACAAAATAAAGTAAAAACCTAACTCTAAATAAAAGGGAACAAACTCCCGCAAAAATTTCCCACGTAGAGGCCTAAAAGAAAGTCGAGGAACAAACCCCTAAAATGTACCCAGAACAGGGGTCTTAAACCAAATGTGCAAGGAAAATTAAGTCTAAAGTCTAAATCCTACTCTAATCAAATCAAACATTAAATGTGAGGAGATGATCGTCACATCCTCGTCCTTCCCCTCCTGTCAATCTAGTTCCTTGCAAAAATGGCTCGAACAATTTCTCCTTTGGTGATGTCAAGAGACACCTCTCACGATGGCTGGTGTGATGGCAAATCCTAGAATGTGTGTCGCAAAATGTTGCACTCACACCAGAATAAAAAGATCCAGAGTTAAATATGATTCAAAATTAAATCAATGTGAACAAATGAATGAATGCAATTTAATTAAGCCTGTTGCCTCCCAAGCAATGGCACCATTTGACGAGTCAATTTTCGCTTTCATTGTTTCACATAAAGAATGTCGTGTTGTAGTATGCCAATAATGGAAAACTGCTAATCAAAATAATAAAAATAAACCACTCACAGGAGAGCGGGTCGTATCCACAAGGAGGCAAAGGCCTATTAAAATCACAACTAGATAAAAATCGAGTTCGCAGAAATATTCGTCAAATCAAACAATGCATAAGTCGTTCTGAATGTAAACCTTAAATTTATGGAGAAGTCAAGGGTTGTTGATGCAATTCTCACGTAAGAAAATAGTTCATGTGCAGGGGTATATCATGTACTTTTCACTTGCATGCATACTAAAATGTAATTCAAATTTAAATGTAATGCATAATGAGATGAATCATAAGAGCTTAACAATTATATAGAAGAATAAGCACAAAGATGTAATTTCACCTCAATTTAATTAATTTAAGAAATCAGAAAAATGACTTTTGATAATGGAAATTCCCATAAATTAAAATGCCAACCAAAACAGGGGATTCTTCCTCTCTCCTCGCGCACGGGAGAGAGGTTCGTTCCAGGAGCTGCTCTGGGAAAAGGTCGGTCAGAGCAAGGCCTTCGCAATGTCATAGGAGGTGTGGCCAGAGGTGGCCGGCGGTGGGCGCTCACAAGCGGGGAGGTCGACGATCGTGCATCAGCCTGCTGCTTCTGTGCTTGGTGTGGAGCTGCTGAAGGGGCACGGCCAGAGGTGCTACTGCTGCGGGCATGGAGGTGCAGCAAGGGGGCGCACATGGTGCTGCTACTACGGGTGGTGTGTGTGCGGGAATGGCGAGGGAGCGCAGTGAGGGCGTGCGTATGCCTGCACCCGGTGGAGATAGAGGGCGGTCACATGGCTGCTATTGAAGTCGAAGAGAAGTAGAGGATGAGTTGGGGATACAGCAAAGAGACACGCACAGGAGGTTGCATGCTGCTGGCTGTGGCGAGGCTAAAGGTGCAGCTGGAGGATGTGTGGTGCTGTGTCTGGGGGCGGAGTTGCTGTGAGCAGGACGTGGTCAATGCTGGTGGTGCACGGGATGCGCAAAAGATGCACTCAGGCAGTAGAGGCGTGATGGCGTGGACAAAGGCAGGGACTTTGGATGTCCGGGAAAGTTTCCGGATGTCTTAGGTGAGCGAGAAGGTGCACAATGGAAGTCGTCGGGGGAGGTGATCTGGTGATTGTAATACGGAGCTTTGTGTTGGCGGTGCGGGCTGTCACCTCGCACTCCCACTATGGCGAAGCTCTGCCGCGGTTGAGGCCGATGGTAGTGGAGCAGATGAGAACAAGTTCTCTGCACGGTGAGGAGTGGGGATGGAGGCCTTCACAAGCACGGTAGCAGCTGCCATTCTCTTGAAGCCATCTGCATGGATTTGAAATGGAGAGGCAGGAGCAGCTCCACATTCTCCACTCATCTTCACTATAGCCATTAGTGCATGCGTTGCATGCAACTGCAGTAGCCGTTGAAGAAGAAAAATAGATTAATAAAATAACAAATGAAATGATGACTATTTATCTTTAAACCCTCACATAAAATGTTAATTCTAATGCATGCATATAATTCAACCTAAAGACTAATGCATGTTATTCTAATGCATGCTAAATAATATATATATGAATGTAACTCATACAAGCAATTATATATAAACTAAATTATTTATTTCTTAATGCATGCTATGTAGACGATAATATTAATCTAATGCCTAGGCACTTAAGTAACTAATTAGCCCAGAAATAAGGGCTCATCAAATACCGGCGACCACCACAGACCACCTACGCCGCCGCTTCCATGCTTTACACCTCCACCTTGATCTCAGGAGCAAAAGCCCTAACTCAGTTAGGTCGATTTCTCCTTCAAACACTCCCCTGAACACCCCACCTTCGCACGGCCATCTCTGTCACCGTCTAGCCACCACACGCACTCTCACTCCATGCTACACCCACCACAACATTCATCAGTCCCCGACGATCCTACCGAATGCTTTTGACAGAGCTAACTGCATGTTTTGCTTGTTTCAGGTGTCAAGCTCTGGCCACCATTAGCAGGTAAGCTTCAAGCTTGCTTGAAGCCTTCTTCAGCACCTGCAACTCCAGGTAACCATCCCAGGCGTCGCAGAACATTTCAGGAAGGGTCCCAGGGTGCCAATTGAAGGCGTTGTCCTCAGCAGCTACTCCAATTGGAGATCTCATCACTGCAGCAGCACATGAGTAGAAGGGCACCACCTTTAGTGCCACATCATGTGTTTTAGAAGCGACGCAGCGGCATAAATTGAATTTGTGCCTGGGGCTTATCGCCTCAGACACAAGGAGTGAGGTCCCTCCTCACATGCACGCACTCGACCTGCCTAACCCTTCACACCTCGGCTACGACCCATGCCTGTGGCCTTGGTCCCAAGTACGCGGATCCCCATTTACCCAATTACCTGTCACTGTGGAAGGCTCTGGGAGAGCAGAACCCACAGACAAAAAGAGAGAGAGAGCACAAGGACAGGGGGTTTTTCTCTCACTGTTACTTGTGTGACACTTAGTCACGAGAAGAGAAGGAGAGTAGCTGAGACAAAAGAAGAGAAGGAAGGGACCCTTGAGTCCCTTGGAAGCACTATAGCAACCGACTATTTAAGATGTCTGATTTACGCATCTGCCGTCTGATTTCACATATTCAAGCCCTTAGGATCTATTGTCTACTCATCTTGGGTGAATTAATTATGGTTGATACTGTGCAAACATTTAAAATAATTATGGTTAAATTGTAGGGTTAATTTGGTGATTCAAATCACCATTTAACCCCTTCTTTTTGCCCTTCATTTCTATTAAGTCTTAGTGCAATTTCTTATATCTTTGACTCAAATTATGATCTCGAGTATTAAATTTCCACTTGCTCCCTGTGTTTGACCTCGAACTTCCATTCAAGTAATAAATTCTATTTATTTTTCACACTGATTCAACCTATACTACACGCATTGATTTTAAAACCTATTCCTGAGCGAATAACATTTTGGTGCCGTTGCCGAGAAGAAACGTGCAATTTAGAACTCTTGATTGCAATATCAAATTTAGTACTAACTTGCTCTATCTCTTTTGACTTTGATCCATTTCAGGGGATTCATTGAAGAAAGATCAGCCGCACATCAGCCACTCCAGGGGTAGGTAAAACACAAATCCAATCTCTTCTAAGCCCCTGATTCTGAAAAAGCTAAAAAAGGATAAAATCAATTAAGGCTACTTGCATTCTATTCTTAGATTAATCACCAAGTTTCCTAATTTGATACATTCTATTTAAACAACATCCAAACCCTGATTTGTGCACCTACTTAGGGCTTAAGGTATCTTGGGCTATCACATTCTTGCTTGAGCCCTAGGTACCACATTTGGACAAAATTGAATTGGATAAATCAGAGCCAGTTAGGGTTTCCAGTTTAGGGTTTTAGAAACACACTTGCTTAAAAAAGAAGTAACCTTCCCAAACAGTGTGTGCCTAAGCCTTGGTTGAATTGATCTATTCAAGCAAACCCTAAAATCAGGCTTTTAATTTCATTTGAACACTAAAAGAGAGACCTAAATTTTTCAAAGGACAAAACAGGTGAAGTTGACCCACCTTGTTGGGTTAACCAATCTTCAAATTAGGTTACTTTGCACAAAAACATCTTAAAGTACAAGTGAAATCATAAGCACCCATGCTCTTCACTTTAAACTGGCAGACTTAAGAGGTCAAGTCCCCATTCTGGTCTACCTGGATCATCAATGACAAGTGAGGTCAGGTGGGGGAAACCCTGTAACTCGTGGGGGCGCTCTACCGTGTAGGGGTCTTCACAGGACTTTCCCTCTCTGGCTGCTCAAGTAATTCTTAGGTGGACAGCTTTCTGACTAAGGGGTATCATCTGCCCCAAACCTCAATAGTCATCCCAAATTTTTAGGGTGTCTTGATTGGGTCCATCACCTACTATCCCTCATCTATTCCATCGGTGCATGTTCGGGAAGAGGTCCTTAAGACCATTCTTGAGGCCTCCATTAGCTATTCACTCTCGTTGAGGTCGAGCCTCGACTTCCGTGTTTGTACAACAACCTAATCACATTGACATATCTTCAAATTCAAAACCTTCTTCCCCCATATCAGCTATGGATCACCCAAAAGATCAACCTAATATTGAGCAACAATTGAAGGAATTCCGAAACCAAATCAATGCCATCATCAACCCACTGCCACATCCTCAAATGAGAGATCACTATAATCCTGCAGCGGTGGAGATCGAACCCCGAATCAGCATTCCCATGGGAGGACCTGAGGTGGATCTCAAGCCTAGCATGCTTCATATGACCCAAAAATTTCATGGCTTGAACTCCGAGGATCCTTTCCAGCACATCAAAAACCTAAAACATTTGGCCCACACTTTTGGGGCAGATGTACAGAATCGGGATGGATTACTCTTGAAACTCTTCTCATTCTCTCTGGCTGACAAAGCTACTCAGTGGTTTCAAACTCAACCAAGCATGATCAACACATTGGGAGAACTTCAAATTTCCTTCCTACAAAAATTCTACCCCATTGGTCGTACCAACATGATGCGGCACGAAATCACGCACTTCTCCCAAGGAGCGGGAGAATCTCTACACGTGGCATGGGATCATTTTCTGGATCTCATGCATAAGTGCCCCCATCACGGAGTTCCAAAGTGGGAACAAGTCCAATCCTTTTACCATAGACTCCGTGAAGATATCAAGCTCTTTGTCAATGCAACCTATGGTGGTAGCATCATGGGTCAACATGAGGACATGATCTGAGAAATTCTCGAGAACATGTGCGAGAACTCCCTGAACAATGAGTCATTGGGTGCGTACGGCTGGACGTCCACCCACGCATTGACAAATAATCGCGAGGTACATGAATCTTGAAGCCTTTCCGCATCTGTTGATCTGGAGTTTTTTTTTTTTAAACAGTGAGGATTGCTATCATGAACCGATAGCAATTCGGAGGGTAATATATTCCTTATCAAAAAAGTATTACAAAAGAGATGCCCAACTATGTATGAGAGACCAGCACTCCTTTACAATGTTCTCACATCTCACCGGTCTCTCCTAAAAAAGCTTATCATTACGCGCCCAACACACTCCACAGAATGGCTGCCATAGCCCCCAAAGGCCGACCAGGATTGATGAACCTCTGCCACAAAGAATCCCAGGAGGGAAGGGGTTCTAAGAAAACCATCCTCCAAATCTTGTCGGTGACCAGGCAAGAGGAGAAGATGTGTGTTGCACTATCAGATTGTAAACCACAAAGAGGGCAGGCATTCAGAATAGTCCCCATCCTTCTATGCCTCAGATCACCAGTGATCAAACCTTCCCGTCTGCAAAGCCACAAGAATATCTGAACCTTCAGAGGAACTCTCACGAGCCAAATCTTTCTGTCAACAGAATCCCATTCCACCTCACTGTTGGATCTAATAACGCCTGCTACACTGAGAAGATACCTTGCCACCCATATGTATCTATCTCATTCCTCGTAAGATGCATCTGCTATAGATCAGCCATCGGGTTCTGCCGCTCCTCCCATAGTCGAGTGCTTGATTTGCACTGTTGCAGCCCTTCCAGCCGCCAGTAGTCCTCTACATCAGACCACAAACTGCTAACTGTGGCATCCTTGTCTACAGCAGCAGCATACACTCTCAGGTAGATCTCTTTCAGTACCCCCAATTCAGACCACCGCTCATTCCATAAGCTAAAACTTCTGCCATCTCCGAGCTTAGGCTGCAGCAAGTGCCAATAGCTGCTGATTGCACAGATCACTGATCGCCAAAAAGGGGAAGGTTTCTTCGGTTGAAGACTTTGCAGACTGCTGTTTGATCCCCCATAGTTGTCCCTGATCAGATCATCCACCAACCCCTCCTTGCAGTCCAAAATCCTGATGGCCCATTTCATCAATAAGGCCTCATTGAACTCTTTGAGTGCTTTAATTCCCATACCACCAATCTCCTTCGGCCTACAGATATTGCTCCATCTGATGGGCTGCATGAAACTGCCCTCATGACCTACTCCTTTCCAAAAGAATCTCTTCCTCATAACATCCAATCTCTTCCAAATACATTTAGGGGCCTTGAATATGCTAAAATAGAAGACCGGTATGGCTGTAATGACCGAATTGAGAAGGATTAGTCTTCCACCCTTAGACAAAAATTTACTACTCCATCCTTTTAGCTTTCCAGAAACCTTCTCAAATAAGACATTCCAATCAGATTCTTTCAATTTTGTAGCCCTCAGTGGCAAACCTAGGTACCTCAGTGGCAGTTTAGTTCAATGTGAACCCAATGTACCCTCCAAATCCATCTGCTCCTGCTCATTCATGCCAAAACAAATCAAGACAGACTTTTCCTTGTTCAAACATAAGCCTGAAATATCACCAAATATATTTACCAGTAACCCCAGAGTATGTGCCTCAGACTTGGACCCTTCCACAAAGAATACTGTGTCATCTGCATATTGCAAAATGGGGGCCAGATTTCTCCTATTAGATAATGAGTACCCTTTAATTATACCCACCTCTGCCAATTTGCAAGCATACCTTGCAAGCCCATCCACCACAAGGATAAAGACCAATGGGGCTAGAGGACATCCTTGTCTAACCCCATGCTGAGGCTGGATATAGACTCCACAAGGCTTCCCATTGACCAATGGAGAAAATGAAGCAGTAGTGATACAACGTTTCATCCATTGGACCCAAAGGGGGGGGAAGCCTCTTCTAAAAACCTCCCAGAGGTACGGCCAAGAGATCAAATCATAGGCTTTCTGGAAATCAACTTTCCACATGAATGCCTTGCATTTCCTTCTATGCCATCCACTAACCATTTCCTGAGCCAAAATAAAGGATTCTTGAAATGATCTATTGGGCAAGAATGCAGCTTGTATCGGATGAATCAGGTCCTGTTGAACATTTCTCAACCTATTAGCCAAAATCTTGCTGATGACAATGTAGATGGAATTTGAAAGGGAAATCGGCCTGAAGTCTGAAAAATGTTCTGCTCCCATTGATTTAGGCAAGAGAAAAAGATAGGACTTGTTAATCCTCTCAAACCCAGCATTTCCCACCTCAAATTCTCTGATAACATCCATCACTTCCTTGCCCACCACACTCCACATCTCTCTGTAAAAGAAAACTTGTATTCCATCAGGGCCCGGGGAACCTTCCATATTTAATTCTCTGATTGCCTGTAGGGTCTCCTGTTCAGTAATAAGTGCAGTCAGCTGAGCAGCCTGTTCACTCGTCACCCTAGGACCATCACTTCCTGCCATTCTCCATTTCCCCCTCTTAGCTGCCCGTGATGCCTCTCTAAAATATTTAATGGCTTCAGATTAATCTTCTGATTAGCAGACCATCTGGAGTTGGTAGCCAATCAATTGGATAAGGTCTCCATTATTGAAAAGAAGGTGGACGACATCACTCGTCATCTACACAAATCCACCTCTGCACCTCAAAGCACATACACGCACCCACCCAGGAGAAGGGAGGCTACGCACAACATCTACCACTCCCCGGGAATGGATGCGTGTCCACCCTCGTCTGATTATAGCTTCAGAGGCAACTCCAGGTCAGGCCACCTCAGTTGGGGGAACTCTAAACCCCCATACCCTAATTATCTCAGAGCTCCTCAGACCTGCGAGGATCTTCACGCCATCCAGAATAATCCTTTCTCCAACACTTACAACTCTGGATGGCGTAATCATCCCAACTGTTCATAGTTGGGAAATAACCTGAATCTATGACCTCAATTCCAACCCCGACCATAGGCTCTGCATCCTTATCAACCCATCCAACCAAGGCCCACTCAAAACTTCCAATCTGGACCACCTAAAGAAGATCATACATCTTTGATTCACCAAACCTTGGTTGATATGCAAAAATAGCACAAAAAAGACATCACTGAACTTCACAATCAAGTGATCCAGCTGGCAAGTGCTCGCCAGCCTGGTGCACTTCCTTCTCAGCCTCTTCCAAACTCGAATAACGTGCTGAACCAGAGGCACGTTATGAACCCAAATCAGGGCCAAGCTCACTTTGTTTATCAGGCCCCTTCTGTTCCATCACCCGATGGGATGGAGGTTTCAACATCATACATGAGTTATCAGCAACAATCAGCTCTTTTGCCCACACCAACCCAGAACTAGGCAGGACTAAATTCTATTACTACCCTTAGTGGCAAAGCAACATAGGACCCACCTTATCCAAGCCACTCCCATCCTGGTAATGCAAACTCAAACCCTAAGATAGTCATCCAGGATACCTCTATCCTAGATCAAGAACCTGGATCCATTCTACAGGAACCCGCAAAGGTTCCATTTCCGAAGGCCTTTACCAAAGGAAAAAGGAAACCCCAACCCATGGCACTTAAGGAGGACCTGGTCAAGCTCTTTGAGCAGGTCCAAATAAACATCCCCTTGATGGATGCCATACACTACGTACCGACTTACGTGCGATTCCTGAAAGACGTGTGTACACCCAAGCGTATGCTGCGAACCAAAGGCATGAACCAATCGTATTGTCGGAGCAAGCTAGCTCCATCATTTTGAACAAACTCCTGCCTAACACAAAAGTCCCAGGCACCCCTCTAATCTGTGCTATCAGTGATATACAGTTTGACCGAGCCTTACTAGACCTAGGAGCTTCCATAAATTTGATACCTACATCCATACTAGACTACTTTGAGGAATCTAAGCTTAAACTAATAGAGATGACTTTGCAGTTAGCAGATCGATCTATTGAGTCACCGAAAGGGGTACTCGAGGATGTCATATTAGGGTACACAATTTCTACTTTCCAGTGGATTTCATTGTCTTAGGCATGGATGGTCCTGAAAACTTGAAGAATACACCAATCATATTAGGAAGATCCTTTTTGGCCATAGCTAGGGCCAATATTAATTGTTAGGAGGGTCAAATTGAATTAAAATTTGGGAGCAAGACGCTGAAGATCGATATCTTTAAGGCCCAACAAGGAATTAATTACAGGGTTATAGAACAAATTTGTGATATAGAGGTCGTGGTTGATGACCTATGTATCGAGGAAAACCTGAATATTGCTAATCAACCACAAGAAGATCAAAACCCGCAATTTGAGGAGCCTGAACCAAACCTAGACACACCCATAGTTCCTTCCTTTTCTCCCGACACCCACCCTGAACCACCTGCTGCTGCTGATAACCCAATTATGGAATTAAAGCCTCTTTCCGACCATCTCAAATATGTCTTTTCGGGTTCTAATCAGACGTTTCCTATGATTATCAACTCCCAACTCACAACTGATCAGGAAACACGCCTGATTTCTGTTCTTCAGTAGCATCGGAGAGCCATTGGATGGACTCTTGATGATCTGACTGGTATCAGCCCCTCATACTGCACACATCACATCTATACTGAAGAGGGCTCACGACCATCCCGTGAAATGCAGAGACGCGTAAATCCAAATCTACAGGATGTCATGAAAAAGGAGATCATCAAGTGGTTAAAAGCAGGGATCATCAACCCAATCTCCGATAGTCGGTGGGTAAGTCCAATTCAAGTTGTGACTAAGAAGGCAGGGCTCACCGTCATCACAACTGAAATCGGAGAAACCATACCGACCCCTATAGCAAACTCATGGAGAGCCTGCATTGATTACAGAATACTCAATTCCTCCACGAAGAAGGATCATTTCCCACTACCATTCATTGATCAGATACTGGAGAAACTAGTGGGAAATCAATTCTTCTACTTTTTGGATGGGTACTCCAATTATAACCAAGTTGCAATCCATCCTGAGGACCAAGAGAAGACCACCTTCACCTGCCCCTTCGGAACATACGCATTCCAAAGGATTCCATTTGGTCTCTGCAATGCACCCACTACTTTTCAGCAGTGCATGCTTGTCATATTCTCAAACATGGTAGGAGAATACCTTGAGGTCTTCATGGATGACTTCTCAGTATTTGGAGAATCTTCTGATGATTGCCTCCTGCACTTGATCCAAATCCTCAGGCGGTGCATCGACGTGAACTTGGTTCTTTCCTGGGAAAAGAGCCACTTCATGGTACCTGAGGGAATTGTCCTGGGACATCTCATCTCTGAAAAAGGCATCCAGGTTGATCGAGCCAAGGTGAATCTGATTTCCAAACTCCCTATGCCTAGCTCAGTCAAGGACATCCGATCCTTTCTGGGGCATGTTAGTTTTTACCGTTGATTCATTCCTGATTTCTCAAAAATTGGGCACCCCCTGACTAATCTTCTATCTAAGGATGTCCCCTTCGGAATCACCGAGGAGTGCACTCAGGCATTTGAGATCCTACGTGATCAAGTTACCCAAGCACCTATCCTACAATCCCCTGATTGGTCTCAACCGTTTAAGATCATGTGCGATGCATCTGATTATGCTGTAGGTGCGGTACTTGGATAGAAAATAGACGGGAAACCCGTGGTCATCTACTACGATAGCAAGACACTTGAAGAGGCTTAGCGTAACTACACAGTTACTGAGAAAGAGCTGCTAGCCATAGTATTGGCCCTGGAGAAATTCAGATCATATCTTTTGGGTTCCCGTGTTATCATATACTTGGATCACACAACAGTGAGGCACCTCCTCACGAAGAAGGATGCGAAACCTCGACTAATCCGCTGGATCTTGCTATTGTAAGAATTTGATCTTGAGATTCATGACAAGGTGGGAAAATAGAATGTGGTAACTGACCACTTATCCCGCCTTCCTTCTGACATTATTGACCCTTTCGAACCCATCACAGAACATTTCCCCAATGAGCACCTCCTAACTATTAGTATGGGACTTCCTTGGTTTGTTGATTTGGTGAACTACTTGGCATCACATTAGATCCTGTCTGATTGGCCGAAGGCTAAGAAAGAAAAATTACTTTTTGATGCCAAGTACTACATCTGGGAAGACCCGTACCTCTTCCACATTGGTGCTGATCAGATCATCAAAAGATGCATGCCGAAAGTGAAAATTCAGGACATTTTGTCCTTCTGTCATGACCAGGCCTGCGGCGGACACTTCTCTGGACATAAAACCAGAGCAAAAGTCCTCCAGTGTGGCTTTTTCTGGCCCATGATTTTCAAGGACACACACGATCACTGTAAGGCAAGAACTCGTTGTCAGACCTTAGGCAACATGAGCCATCGCGATATGATGCCTTTACAACTGATTCTAGTTTACAAAATCTTCGCTATCTAGGGGATTGATTTCATGGGACCCTTCCCTATCTTGGATGGCTTCGAGTACATTCTTCTCACTGTTGACTATGTGTCCAAATGGATCGAAGCCATCCTGACCCAAACCAACGATCATAAGGTGGTAATCAAATTCATTCATCAGAACATCTTTTCTCAGTTCGGGATTCCACGAGCCATTATCTCTGATGGAGGGGCCCATTTCACAAATGATCAGTTCAGATCACTGATAACCAAATATGGGGTGTCACACCGAATCTCTACTCATCACCCCCAAACCAATGGTCTAGCTGAGCTTTCGAATTGGGAGATCAAGAAAATCCCTCAGGTCACTGTCCGACCTAACAGGAAAGATTAGTCGTCCTGACTTTCAGAAGCCTTGTTGGCATATAGGACCGCCCAAATGACCCAATTGGGCATGTCTCCTTTCAGATTGGTGTACGGGAAGGAATGTCACCTCCCTATCGAGTTGGAGCATAAAGCCTATTGGGCTATACAGAAGCGTAATCTATATCTTTCTAAGGCAAGAACCCAGAGAAAGCTTCAAATGAGCGAGATCGATGAACTACGCAATGACACGTACAAGAACTCGCGAATTTACAAAGAGTGGGTTAAGGCCTTTCACGGCAAGCACATATCTACAAAGATCTTTCACCCTAGTCAGAAAGTCTTACTCTTTGATGCCAAACGCAAACTGTTCCCTGGAAAACTCAGATCGAAATGGATTGGACCATATCTTATCCGACGGATTTTTGGAAATGGAGCCGTTGAAATCAGTCAACCCAACCTTGATTCTGAACCTTTTATTGTGAATGGCCAACTTAAGCAGTTCATTGAACTCACCGATATGAACTTGGCTGAGGTATCTTTTGATCTCCATTCTCTCTGAGCTCATTGCACCTGGCTAATGGCGTTAAACTCAATGCTTAACGGGAGGCAACCCGTCATCTTCTTGAAAAACCTAAAACCCTTCTTGACACATCTTGTGCTGAACTCATATTGCACTTTAGGGTTCGTCCATTAGGACAACCGACTCCACCTCTGGTATTTCATACCAGAGCTTGAAATCGCCCGCAACAGTCACCCTGACCCGTCCACCCACCTAAACTTGTTCTAATGTATGATCTAAGCTGAACTCAAACCCACCTAATTTACAATGAGGACATTGCAAATCGTAGGCATGGGGGGGTATTAAAGTGCAAAATGCTATGAGAATCACTTCACAAGAAAGGATTTCATCAAAAAAATTACATATTGTTATAAAAAAAAATAGAGAGAGGAGGTTGAGGAAAAAGAAGAGCCATTTTTGAAGAGGGAAGAAAATTGAAATGAAAAGAAAGGAGCATAAAGAGAAAAGAAAATTAAGTCCCCTAGAAACAATTTGGAACCTACCCACCTTCTAGGTTGGATCGAATGATTAATTAAGACATGAAAGTCTAAAACTTAAGGGATTAGTGGCTAGTACCGACCTTAGGCCTTGGATTTATATTAGATTTAAATATTCACGTACTTGTGAAGATCCAGATTAATCCTCAATAGGTTGGGGAAAATACAAAGCATATGTATTAGGTCTAAGGCTTAGGGATTATTCGGCCTCGTTAACTGACCTCTGGTTTGTGAGATTCGGTAACTTAAGCACCCTAAATCACACACAGTCTGGTTTGGTGCACTGTACAGTTAAAACCATGCCAAAAGGCATTTAATCTATTCTAAAAAAGGTCTTAAGATCTAGATTAGGAGTGGCTCGAAAACACAAGTTGATTTGGACGAGTTCCCAGTGCGGAGAGGCGGGAAATTCCCATCGAAGATGTGCAATAACCTACCGTCTCCTCGGTGCTTATCTATTAGGATATCTAAATATCCTACTGGGGGCATGTAAGCACCTTGTGCTGGTTCAGATGTCATGGGCGACATTATCACGAAATGTCGATTGCCAGGGTTTGGATTTGTCTATAGAACGCCATGGGCAGGATTATCTTGAAATCTCGAAAGCCAGGGTTCTAGGGGTTGCCATGGGCGATGCTATCCCAAAGCATCGATTGCCAGGGACCCTACGAGGATTAATGGTGGGAACAAGGAATCCAATACAGATCGTGTTTAGGACCAATCCAAGGATGAATCTAAGAAAAAATATAATGAAAAGAAAAGAGAGAGAAAGCTCTCCACAAATCAAATTCTCCTTCTATGTCTCTCTCAAAATGCATTGGCAAACCTTAGGATAGTTCCTACGGGCCTTAGAAGCCTTCGCAATTGACTGAGGTAAACGCTAGTCAGGTCTGGATCTAGGCTGATACTTGAGTACCTCAAGGCCTATTGTTGGTATTAAGATCTGATTCCTAGAGATGTGACCTAGTAAGGCATCCTAACGACTAAATCTGACATGGATAACTGGTTCGATTCAAATAGTTTGATAAGAAACAAGCAAAAGCTAGGCATGGGGGTATGATGGGAACACCATCATGAGCCATAACTAGCTCAGTTTGATCTGACTAGGTCAATAAAAGCTCCTATATATCTTTCAGAAGGTCTTAAAGGCACAAAACATTAATTTGAGAAGAAGACAAGAATACAGGGTTATTTATGTAAATTTACCATTCTATCACCAAAATAGAATAACCACAGGTTTTCTCAGGGGTTAAACTAAGGTCAAATGTGCTTTAGACTCTATTAAGAGGGTTCATACAGAACAAAACTGATTTTCATGTGTTACAGGAATTAATGGACATCTGAAACCCTAAAAATAGACCTGCTTAATATATCAAGGTTTTGGTCAAAATAAAATTCACCTAAACCCTCTAAAATTCATAGAAAAATATTCTCAAAGGATTGGTACCTTCAATTTGACCATCAGAACCCATCTTGACCAAAAATAGAGCCACAGATAGACTTTTGCCTTAATTTAAGTTTTTGCATAAATTACCCAATCAAACGAGGTCAAAACCAAAATTAAACTTTACCATTGGATTCCTTAGGCCCAAATTAGATTTGTATCAAAATTTGGGCCTAATCTGAGATTGTTTCGACCTATTTTGCACTTTGGTCTAAGTTTGACTTCTTTATCTCCAATAACCCCTCAGCTTTTGAAATTCTTACAAAAAGCCCCCCAACTTCTTTGTCTTATTCACAAAAAGGCCCCCACCATAGATAAATCCTAATCCTAAAGCTCCAGCAACAATCAACCAAGGATTTCTTCTTGATTGATTGATGAAACTTCCTCAAATTTGAACCGGATCTACATCTTGAAATTATCTTTCAATCAGACCAAGTCTTGAGCTTCAATTCTTTCCTAATCTCTCATGCGAATGCATGAGAGAGTTGGGTTTCCAACTCCGACGACCTTCTAAGCTTGGAAAGCTTTCTTCCCAAGCTCTAATCACCCTCTGACGGCCTATATAAGACTCCCCAGGGAAAACTGTTCAGCCCACACTCGAATTCGACAGAAATAACCCCCAATTCTTCTCTCCTCCTCTGGCCAAAGTGCTCCTCGACGTCCGGCAACCTCCTCCGTCTCCATTCCTCGTCCATTCGCAATACCGACGAAGAATTTATCCTTCCCTCTCTCCTCCGCGTCGCGTTGTAATAGCTGGCACCTTTATCTTCCTCGTAGTCACCGTCCAACCCCCACCAGAGCTACCTTCTTCCCTGGCGTAGACCATACCGCAACCGATGTCACCTCTACTCCCCATCATCTGCCAACTAACTAGATAATTCCCCTAACTCCTCTACTTCATTTTCACCCCAACAACACTCCGCTTCGACTTTCGCACTGCATCCCCGCGACTTAATCTTCCACCTCGCCAGTGTACCACCAACGAGCTCTAGCAGCCACCACAGACTTCCTACGCCGTCGCTTCCATGCTCTACGCCTCCACCTTGATCTCAGGAGCAAAAGCCCTAACTCAGTTAGGTCGATTGCTCCTTCAAACACTCCCCCGAACACCCCACCTTCGCACGGCCATCTCTGTCACCATTTGGCCACCACACACACTCTCACTCCACGATACACCCACCACAACATTCTTCGGTCCTTGGCGATCCTATCGAACGCTTTTGATAGAGCTAAATGCCTATTTTGCTTGTTTCAGGTGTCAAGCTCTGGCCACCATTAGCAGGTAATCTTCAAGCTTGCTTGAAGCCTTCTTCAGCACCTGCAGCTCCAGGTAACCATCCCAGGCATCGTGGAACATCTCCAGGAAGGGTCCCAAGGTGCCAATTGAAGGTGTTGTCCACAGCAGCTACTCTAATTAGAGATCTCATCACTGCAACAGCACATGCATAGAAGAGCACCACCTTTAGTGCCACATCGTGGGTTTTAGAAGCGGCGTAGCGGCATAAATTGAATTTGTGCCTGGGGCTTATCGCCTCAGACACAAGGGGTGAGGTCCCTCCTCACACTCATGCACTCGACTTGCCTAACCCTTCACACCTCGGTTACGACCCATGCCCGCAGCCCTGGTCCCAGGTACGCGGATCCCCATTTACCCGATTACCCGTCACTATGGAAGGCTCTAGGAGAGCAGAACCCACAGAGAGAAAGAGAGAGAGAGCACGGGGACAGGGGTTTTGCTCTCATTGATACCTGTGTGACACTAAGTCATGAGAAGAGAAGGAGAGCAGCTGAGACAGAAGCAGAGAAGGAAGAGACCCTTGAGTCCCTTTGAAGCACTGTAGAAACCGGCTGTTTAAGATGTCTGATCTACGCATCCGCCGTCTGATTTCACATATTCAAGCCTCTTAGGATCTATTGTTTACTCATCTTGGGTGAATTAATTATGGTTGATACTGTGCAAACATTTGAAATAATTATGGTTAAATTGTAGGGTTAATTTGGTGATTCAAATCACCATTTTAACCCCTTCTTTTTGCCCTTCATTTCTTAAGTCTTGAGTGCAATTTCTTATATCTTTGACTCAAATTATGATCTCGAATATTAAATTGCCACTTGCTCCCTGTGTTCGACCTCGGACTTCCATTCAAGTAATAAATTCTATTTATTTTTCACACTGATTCAAGCTATACTACACGCTTAATGATTTTAAAACCCGTTTCTGCTACTGATAATCTCGTCATGGAACTAAAATCTCTTTCCGATCATCTGAAGTACGTCTTTTTGGGTTCCAATCAGACGTTTCCTACAATTATCAATTCCTGACTTATATCTGATCAAGAGACAGCTGATTTCTGTCCTCCAGGAGCATCGGAGAGCCATTGGATGGACTCTTGATGACCTAATTGGTATTAGCCCTTCATATTGCACGCACCGCATCTACACTGAAGAGGGCTCACGACCATCCCGTGAAATGCAAAGACATCTGAATCCAAATCTACAGGATGTCATGAAAAAGGAGATCATTAAGTGGTTAGATGCTGGGATCATCTACCCAATCTCCGACAATCGTTGGGTGAGTCTGATCCTAGTTATGCCTAAGAAGGCAGGACTCACCATAATTACGACTGAAATCAAAGAGACCTTACTGACCCATATAGCAAACCCATGGGGAGTCTGCATTGATTATAGAAGATTGAATGCCTCCACAAAAAAGGATCATTTCCCACTACCATTCATTGAGTAGATACTCAAGAAACTAGCGGGAAATCGATTCTTCTACTTTTTGGATGGGTACTTCAGTTATAATCAGGTGGCAATCCATCCTGAGGACCAAGAGAAAACCAACTTCACCTGCCCCTACGGGATGTACGCGTTCCGTAGGATGCCGTTTGGGCTCTGAAATGCACCCACCACCTTTCAGCAGTGCATGCTCGTCATATTCACTGATATGGTAGGTGAGTATCTTGAAGTCTTTATGGACGACTTCTTAGTATTTGGTGCATCTTTTGATAATTGCCTCCTACATTTGGTCCAAATCCTTAGGCGTTGCATTGACATAAATCTGGTTCTTTCTTGGGAAAAGAGCCACTTCATGGTTCCTAGGGGTATTGTCTTGGGACACTCATCTTTGAAAAATGCATCCAGGTTGACTGGGCTAAGGTAAATATGATTTCCAAACTACCTGTATCTAGCTCGGTTAAGGACATCAAATCTTTTCTGGGGCACGTCAGTTTTTACCATAGATTCATTCCTGATTTCTCAAAAATTGTGCGCTCCCTAACTAATCTCTTATCAAAAGATGTCCCGTTTGAGATCACAAATGAGTGCATTCACGCATTTGAAAGCCTGCATGACCAAGTTACCAAAGCACCGATCCTACAATCCCCTGACTGGTCTCTACCCTTTGAGATCATGTACGATGCATCTAACTACGTAGTGGGTGCAGTGCTTGGGTAGAAAATTGACAGGAAACATGTGGTCATCTACTACGCCAACAAGATGCTTAACGAGGCTCAGTGTAACTACACAGTTACTAAGAAAGAGTTGCTGGCGGTAGTGATGAGTCATGTTTTGCGAATTAAAATCGAGGTTTGGAGAACCCATCGTCGTAGCTTGCAAAATGCGTCTATCAAATATAATTTATAACCGAAACTCCAAGGGAGTACTAGATCGAACACAGGGAGGCGACATTTACTTTGGTTGAAATCCACGTTTCATTTTGTTTCTTTTTGGTGTTTTCGGGTTTTGTTGTTTTTTTCTATTATTTTTATAGAAAAAGAAAGCAAGATATATCACAAGAGAGATGAAACAACTATGATATATCATGCAAATGTTTGTTACAATAATCTATGAAAGCATAAAAGAGATAGGGGTGAGAGGAAATCTCCCTAATCGGCTATTCGGTGAGATGATGGCGCCTGGCGGAAGCTTGGACGAAGGAGGTGAGATGCATGACGACGAAGGTGAGATGCAGGAGGACGTCGGGTAGAGGAATGCTTCACCGAGGCTCTGGAATGGGGTGAGGAGATGGAGATCTTCTACCAAAATGGAGGTGGGAGGATGGCTCCAAGGCAACCAATGAAGGTGGTGGGATGAAGGATGAATTTTTAGTGGGAAATAGGAATATTACTCTAATAGGAGGTTGTTGGAGCCTGAGAGTAAGCTCTAATGGAGCTTTGGTAGGCTATTAGAGCATAGGAGTAGGTGGGAGTAGAGTAGGTAGAGATAAAGAGGAATGGGGGGTGTAGGGGTGTTAATATAGTGGAGGGAAGAAGAAATTCGTGTAGAGGGCTATAGTGACAGCTGAAAGCGTCACTAAAGACCCCTACAACTGTTGCTGAAGATTGTGCCCCCACTGCTCACGTCTGCAGCTATCCTTGTGCCTACAAGCAATTAGTGATGGCTATAAGTGTCACTAAAGGCTTGCCCAGGCTGTCGCTGAAGGTTCGTGCCAACTCACGCACTCGCCTACGCACGCTAATGGCTGGATCAAGCGTGGACCATTGGAGTCGTTGGATCAGAGGCGGACGATTGGGATGGCACGGGGATCGCACGCTCAGATCGCGTGCCCATTGTCTCGTCAAATTGAGCGTCGGTCGGCGCATGATCGTACGCGTGCAGATCGCGTGGGTCTGACTGTGCCATGTCACCTCCCTCTCTATTGCTTGATGGCCATCCAATGGGCACAATTCGATTGTGCCTACGCTAGCGAGATCGCCTCCCCCACCGTGGCTCGAACTCCCTCTCGCGGTTTGCGAGGGCTTGTCTTCACCATTGTGCCAAAGCGATGGTTTATCGAGCAAACAACTTGACGGTCGCATGCCCATGGCCATTGGATCAAGATTCAATGGCCCAGATCCGATGTCTGACTAGAGAAAGAGAGCTGCGCTAATCCTTGGATGGCTGTGGGCGGTCCAGATGATGCCACGAGGCATCATCTGAGCCGTCTATCAGATATGCTTTGTAGATGATGCCACAGACATCAGATTGGGTCTATTCTCATGCCTTTGATTGCGATCGTCAATCCGGATCCATCCGTGCAGTTGGATTTAGCATTTAAAGCCCTGAATTACGTCACCTAGTCCCTCAGCCATTGATCTTCCTCGAACAACATATGATGCTATGGTGTTCTGATCTAGACGATTTTGGGGGCGTTAGACTCCAATCATCGTCATGATCAGATCCGTATAGTCAGATTGTCCATCTGAGGCCCTGAAATAAATCTCCTTCTCTCTTGGCCATAAAAAGGACGTAATTAACATAAAATATACTGAACTACTTTAAATGCAGGATGATGAATGCTATGCAATATTTATAACATGAAGTGCAAATCTAAGCCTAGGAGCATGCATGAATAGGCATTTTACCCTCAATAAATGTGTTTACATCATACCCCCATGCCTATCTTTTGCTAGTCCCTAGCAAAATTAGACTATATGCTATGTATAAAACAAAAATTAGGATTAGATCGCTTAAGCCTAAGTCGTTTATTAACAATAGAAAATTTCAACTAACGTCCTAAACTACGAAAACTCAACAGTACCCGGGTGTCTGCCAAAATGCAGACCGCCCAAGTCCTCACCTTATTTGAAAAGGGAAGATACATTTTTTTATTTTTCTTCTTTTCTAATATTTTTTGGACTTTTGGAGTTTGAGAGTTTCGGGATAACTTTTTACGGCTACCCAACCTGCCCAAGACTCGAAAAGGACTCTAAGTGCTAAGCATCTTGTGAAAGGGTGATAGACTCACTAGGCGACCGTTAAAATGGACTTCGGGTTTCTACGACCCTAGGTGACCTTAAAGATTTCTACCTAGAGGTTTATCTTTCTGAACGGTAGCTTTCTCCCAACTTTTGAATTTTTAATGGGGTCAACACAAGGGCAAACCCAATGTATATCTCCCTAGTTTATTCTACTTCCTTGCTTCTTCCCTAAGTGTTTTGGGAATTATTTGTACATTTTTGTGAGCAGGGCTCTAGACAACCAGCCAATGGGCTGTTACCCAAGACAATTTGCCAGCCATACCCATGCAGTGAAGTGTGGTTTATTTTTCTATTTTTTCTCCTTTTTTTTAGTACCATTTTTTTTCTTTTTCTAAGTAGGTGGCTTCCCTGATCTATGATTTACCTAAAAGCAGTAGAATAAGTGTGGTCAAGTAGCTAGGCTCTGGACAACTAGTCAATGGACTGTTACCCATGACAACTTGCCAGCCATACCACCCTAGACGACTCATTAGCTACCTAATTTCCGAAGAAATCGCCGAAAAGTGAGTCAGTGCAAATAGTGTGTAGATGCTTAGACTTAAAATCCCCTCAAATCAGAGGGCGGGTTGATAAGTCGTGCACTTATCATCCGAATTTATTCACCAAATTAAAGTAAAATTACTTGACGAGGACTTGAGACTAAGTCTACATTTGAGTGGACACCCGAGCTAATTAAGCCCGAAGACCAGAAGAGTCTAAGTGTTCAGGTCCTGTCGTATCATTTCCTATAGTTAATAACTTCCACAAGCCTAAGTTCTCTTCTCCTAATTCTATTTTTTTCTTTTTTTTTGTCTTTTTGAATTTTCTTTTTTTTTTTAAGAAAATAAAAGAAATCCTACAAAGCTAACGAAATAATTTCAGGATTAAGTATCCACCCCCCATGCCTAAATGATGCAATGTCCTCATTGTAAAACTAAAGACATGAAAAGGGTGGAATAATAGAATATCACCTAAATTTCATGACAATCTAGTCAGCTCTGTAGAGAACGTGGAATATACACACGTGCTAAATTTATTTCCTTCATCTAAGCATAAAATACAAAGAAGAAATTAGGAATTTACAAGTGCGGGTCAGAATCAAAATAAAAATATTGATCACAGGACCTGCCAGTAGGTGTCCACAAATGTGGACCAAATTATGGTACAGACCCATGCCCCAGGGTCAAGTGGTTCTCAGGTTCTGGGTGAAAATCACCCAAAATCAAAGATTGTTGAGCTTGCGATGTTGGGCCTACGATTTTGTAGTATGCAACCTAAGACCAAAGTGTCAGACAACGAATAGAGATGGTTCAATAGGTTTAGATGTCCTTTGAGAATTCAGCTCAAAAAAATGTCAATAATTCAGAGCTGAGGTTGCACGTCAAAGATATCGCAAGGGTCCTGGTAGAAAGTAGGTGGTTTCAGGTCAATAGGAACCCTTAGATCCAAAATCGTAGTTCCCTCATAATTAACCTCCCAGATTTTCATTTCCACATTTCTATCCACCAACATCAAGTGTTCAGGTTCCGAGACCTCTAGCATATCATTCACCCCATATGATTTACCTAAGTCTAGAAATCGTGGATGAATCAAAATTAACTTGGGTAAAAATGATCTCAAAAGCATGATCATTCAGCTCTTTAGGGTGTGGTTGAAGGTTAGGGCTACCGATTTGATCATCTATTATATTAGGATCAGTATCTTCCATGTCAGCCCCAATCAGATCACAATCTTCAATAATCGAGCTATCAAATGGTTCATCTTGCCCCTTAAGCCCATTAGTCTCACTAAAATCATTCTCCTTAAGCTCAAGTGAGACTTCACTAGGAGATTCCTCACCCTCAAAATCAAAGAATTCATGATCCTCATTTATATATGTCTCAAAATCATATGTCATTTCATGGTCCATGGAGACATTTTTCGTCATTCCCTGGCTCTAGGATCTCGGGTGAGAAACTTGGTTCATCTCCAATGGGCTCTAGCCCAACCTGGTCATTCCTGGTCTTAGAACATGTATCCCCCCCAATAAGTGCCTAAGCAGGTTCAGACATTGGCTCTCCTAAAGGGGATTCATCTTAAGAATCATCCCAAGATTGGACTAGGGCAACCACAAATATCATCCTCAACCTTGACAATTTCCCAAGTAGAAACTCACCCAGGCCCCTATCCTTAACATTTTGGAGTAAATCCAATAAAGTGCCATTCATCTCATCAATCATTTTAATCATAGGCTCTAATGCTTCAATGCATGGTATTGGCTAAGCTTCTAAAGATTGGATGGTGTTCTTCAAGTTAGCCAACACCTTGTCTTGGACCTGGTTCACCTGAACCGAATGGTTCGGTTCAGGGTTGGGTGGGTTTGGGTTTATTCTAGGGGAGTCAAGATATTGAGGTTCTCAGGGTCCTCCCTGATAGTAGGTCATCTCAGGTTGTTCAAAGAATGGAGGTGACCTATAATCAGTGGAATACTGGGGAGGGTAAGTGTTATAATCAGCATATCCTCCATGGCTGTAGATCTGGTTAGGTTGATCATCAAAGGGTGGAGATCTATAATCAATGTAGCTCTAGGAAGGATAGTGATCATAGTCTGTTGTCAAGGGTTAGACCCTGGACACTGAGGTCTGGATTCATATCCCCAATCAAAGTTGTCCTGGATAGGAGATGGGTAGTCATAACTCAAGTCGAGATAGTAATCATCTTGGGGATAAGTGTCGGTAGGAGGGTAGGATGGGAAATGCATGTAAGATGTGGAAGGATACATGGTAGAATAGGAGGGAAATTAAAAGGGAGAAAGGAGCCCTGCAATACAAGCAATCAACCCTGTCCTTAGGTGGGTTAGCCTAAAGACCTACAGACTCCTAGTACCCATCTTGAGATTATAAATGATTTAGTCTACTTCTATCCAGTCAATCCAACCAGTTAGAGGGAGGGGTTGGGGAAAAGGTTCTTCCTTTGGCTTGCGCCTTCGGTTTCTAGTGTACCCCCCAACCACAGTCGTTTGATGCTACTCCCCTAGCTAGACATCCGACTGACTAGAATAAGCAAGTTAATCGTGAACAAACTTAATCTAGATCCTGACAAGTGAACCAATCCTTAGGGCCAACGTCTAATCAATTTTAGTTAGGCTTGGGATATTGGTGCTTCTGGAATGTAATGGGCCCTTAATGGGTTGTGCCCTTAATGATTTGTTTGAGAGCGTGTGTATGTGCACAACCAAGAAGGTTTCAAGCAAGGTTATTAAGGATGAAGTGAGTTTTAAGATTCAAATCTTGCTTAGTAGCTTTTCGGATTCAAATATTTGGTGTATTCAACCAAGTTTTCAGGAGGAAAACCAAATTTGAAATCATGAGTTCAAGTGTTTTCCCTTTATAAATCAAGAAGAAATATGGACTGCCTAGCTTGACCTAATTATTGAATCCTATGGGGCAGCTACGAAATGAATTTCTTTTAGATTAAGTGGTGTGGCCCAGATAATTCAATCAATCGACCTAAATGCACCACTGATTAAGGCACACAAAAAGGTGATTAAGCTAATATGATTTCTACTCCTTTATGTGTTGAATTGGTGTACCGGTTCCACAGGTCAGAATCTCGGTTGAGTAGATAAAAATCAAGTCAGGTTAGGTGCCCCAAATGTGAGTGTATAAAGTGTGTATGCCGATTCGTCCCACAAAAGGTATCTTTTTGTTTTTTTTATATGTGAAGGTGAGATGAGTGGAGGTGGCAAATGGTCATGTGCGTTTCGCGTGTTACAAATCGAGGTTACAAGTAACCCATCGTCGTAAGTGCAAAACATGTCGATCAGATAAAATTTATACTGAAACTCCAAGGGAGTCCCGGGTCGAACACAGGGAGGCGATGTTTACTTTAGTTGAAAACCACGCTTCGATTCATTTCTTTTTGGTATTTTAGGGTTTTGATATTTTTTTTTCTATTTTTGAAATAAAAGACAAGCAAAATGAATCACAAAATAGAAATGGAACATATATGATATATATATCAATTCAATGTCGATTATAATGAACTATGAAAGCATAAAAAGAGAGGGAGGTGAGAGGAAATCTCTCGAATTGGCTGTTCGACGAAACGATAGTGCCTTGCGGAAGCTCGAACGAAGGAGGTGAGGAGTAAGACAACAGAGGTGAGATGCTAGAGGACGTCAAGTTGAGGAAAGCTTCGACGTAGCTCCGGAATGGAGGTGAGAAGACAGAGTTGATCTGCTACCGGAATGGAGGTGGGAGGACGGCTCCAAGGCAACCTATGAAAGGGGATGGGAAGTTGGAGGAATATTTGGTGGGACAGAGGTTTGCTACATTAATAGGAGCCTTGAGAGCTTGAGAACAAGCTCTAATGGAGCATTGGTAGGCTTACTAGAGCTTGGGAGTAGGTGGGAGTAGAGTAGGTAGAGATGGCTTGGAAGGGAGAGGGTATAGGTCCTTTTATAGTGGAGGAGAAGAGGCAAAAATAGGTATGGGACCATTAGTGACATCTAGGCCGTTGCTGGAAACGTCATTGTAGGCAGCTCAAGCCCGCTGGTGCCCACAGTTGGCTATGCTGGCATACGATGAATTACCGACAGCTGTAAGCGTCGCTGTAAGTCCAGCTCATGTGTCACTATAGGTCCAGCCCATGCATAACTGTTGCTGCGCTCCTACGTTACCACGCGTGCGGTGCTGCGTGCGTATGTTGGCGGCTTGGGCTGCGCCACATGGCATAGTATGGGTCGTTCGTCTTCTTGTTGTAGGGGCTGCTACAGAGGTCGAATTGAGTCGATTTTCGCATCGTTAGGCTACGATCGTCAACCCGAATCCATCCGCGCAGTCGGATTTATCATTTGAAGCTCTGAACTATGTCTCCTAGTCCCTTGGCCGATGATCTTCCTCGGAATACATATGGTGCTACGAGACTCCGATCGAGGCGATTTCAGAGGCGTTGGACTCCAATCGTCGTCTTGATCAGATCCGTACGGTCAGATCGTCAATCCGAGGTTCCAAAACAAATATCCTTCTCTCCAAACCACAAAAAGGATGCAATTAACCTAAATTATATACAATTACTCTAAATGCAGAATGATGCATGCTATGCAATATTTATAACATGAAGTGCAAATCTAAGCCTAGGAGCATGCATGAATAGCATTTTACCCTCAATAAATGTGTTTATATCATACCCCAATGCCTATCTTTTGCTAGTCCCTAGCAAAATTAAACTATATGCTATGTATAAAAGCAGAATTAGGGTTAGACCGCTTAAGCCTAAGTCATTTATTAACAATAGAAAATTTCAACTAACGTCCTAAACTACGAAAACTCAATAGTACCTGGGTGTCTGCCAGAATGCAGACCGCCCAAGTTCTCGCCTTATTTGAGAAGGGAAGATTTTTTTTCTTCTTCTTTTCTAATTTTTTTATACTTTTAGAGTTTGAGAGTTCCGGGATAACTTTTTACGGCTACCCAACCTGCCCAAGACTCATAAAGGACTCTAAGTACTAAGCATCTTTGTGAAAAAGTGATAGACTCACAAAACGGCCGTTGAAACGGACTTCGGGTTTCTACGACCCTAGGTGACCTTGCCTAAAGGTTTATCTTTATGATCGGTAGCTTTCTCCCTACTTCTTTTATTTATGGGGTCAACACAAGAGCAAGCCCAGTGTATATCTCCCCGGTTTATTCTACTTCCCCGCTTTTTCCCTAAGTGTTTTGGGAATTATTGTGCTTTTTTTTTTTGTGAACTGGGTTCTGGACAACTGGCCGATGAGCTGTTACCACCGACAACTTTCCAGCCATACTCGTGCGGTGAAATGTGGTTTTATTTATTTTTTTTCTCCTTTTTCTCTTTTTTCTTTTCTTTATGAGTGTTTCTATTATTTTTTCTAAGTAGGTGGCTTCCCTAATCTAAGATTTACCTAAAGACAGTACAACGAAAATGGTCTTGCGGCTGGGCTCTGGACAACCGGCCGATGAGCTGTTACCACAGACAACTTGCCAGCCACACCACCCAAGTCGATCCATTAGCTGCCCAATTTCCGTAAAAATCGTCGGAAAGTGAGTCAGTGCAAAAAAATGTGTGTAGATGCTTAGGCTTAAAGTCCCACCAAATCAGAGGGCGGGATGATAAGTCACATACTTATCATCCCAAATTATTTACCAAATTAAATAAATTTTAATTGGTGAGGACTCGAGACTAAATCCACATTCGAGTGGACACCCGGGCTAATTAAGCCCGAAGACCTGAAGAGTCTAAGTATTTAGGTCCTCTCATATCATTTCGGAAAGTTAATAATTTTCAAATGCCTAAGTTCTCTTTTCTTAATTTCTTTCTTTTTTTTTATTTTATAAGAAACTAAAAAATATTCTACAGAGTTAACATAATGATTTCAGGAATTGATTATCCACCCCCCATGCCTAAATGATGCAATGTCCTCATTGTAAAAATAAAGACATGAAAAGGACAGAGTAAACAGAACATCACCTGAGTGTCGTGAAAATCCGGTCAGCTCCGCAGAGAGAAGTGTATGCACACATGCTAAGTTTAATGCCTTCAGCTAGGCATAACATACATACAAAGAAGAAATTGAGAATTCACAAGTGTGGGTCAGAATCAAAATCAAAAGGTTGATCTTGAAACCATCCGCAGAAGATGTCCACAGATGTGGACGAGATTATGGTGCAAACCCGTGCCCCAGGGTCGAGTGGTTCTCAGGTTCTGGATGAAAATCACCTAGAACTGAAGATTGTTATGTTTGCGGGGCCGAGCCTACGGTTTAGTGGTGTGCAACCTAAGACCAAAGTGTCGAACAACAGGTAAAGATGGTTCAATAGGTGCGGTTGTCCACTTAACATCAAGCTCAGAAAAATAATCAGTTATTTAGAGGTTGGGTTGCACGTGAAAGATATCATAAGGGTCCGCATAGAAGATAGGTGGTTTCAGGTCAATAGGTACCCTTATATCCAAACTTGTTTTTCCTTCAAAATTAACCTCCCAAATTTTCATTTCAACATTCCTATCCTCCAACATCAGGTGCTCAGGTTTCGGGACCTCTAGCATATCATTCACCCCATAAGATTCTCCTAAGTCCAGAAATTGTGGCCGACTCAAGATTGACTTGGGTACAATGATTTCCAAATCAAAATCAATCCCTTGGGGTTTGGTTGAGGAATGGGGCTATTGATTGAATCTTCTAGTAAATGAGGATTCGAATCCTCCAAGTTAGCCCCAACCGAATCCAAATCTTCAATAATTGGGCTATCAACTGGTTCGTCAAATTCCTCAAGCCCATTTGTCTCACTAAAATCCTCTTCCTTAAGTTCAAGTGAGACTTCACCAAAAGATTCTTCACCCTCAAAGTAAAAGAATCCATGATCCTCATTTATATATGTCTCAAAATCATATGTCATTTCATGGTCCGTGGAGACATGTTTTTCCTCGCTCCTTGCCTCGGGGATCTCGAGTAAATCAATCGGTTCACCCTCAAATGGTTGCTCTAGCCCAACCTGGTCATCCCCAGTCTCAGAAAATCTATCCCCTCCGACAAATGCCTAAGTGGGTTTAGACATTGGCTCTCCTGAAGGGGGTTCATCTTGAGAATCATCCCAAGATTTGACTAGTGCAATCACAAATTTCATCCTTAACCTCGACAATTTCCCAAGAAGAAACTCACCCAGGTCCCTATCCCTAACACTTTGCAGTAAATCCAATAGAGAACTATTAAGTTCATCAATCATTTTGATCATAGGCTCAAGTGCTTCAGTGCATGGTGTTGGCTGAGCTTCAATATATTGTATAGTGTTCCTCAAATTAGCCAACACCCTATCCCAGATCCAGGTTCACCTGAACCGACTAGTTCGGTTCAGGTTTGGGTGGGTTCAGGTTAAATCTAAGGGAGTCAAGATGTCGAGGTTCTCGGGTCCCTCCTTGATAGTAGGTCATTTCTGGTTGTTTAAAGGTTGGTGGAGACCTAAATTCAGCATAATTCTGGGGAGGGTAAGTGTTATAATCAGCATATCCTTCACGATTGCAAATCTGGTTGGTTGATAATCAAAGGATGGAGATCTGTAATCATTGTAGCTCTGGGAAGGATAGTAATCATAGTCTTGTTATCCATGGTTAGGCCCTGGACACTAAGGTCCGGATTCATATCCCCAATCAAAGTCATCCCGGCTAGTGGATGGATAATTACAAGTTAACTCGGGATAGTAATCATCTTGGGGGTAAGTGGTGGTAGGAGGATAGGCTGTGAAATGTGTGTAGGATTTGGAAGGGTACATGGTGAAGTAAGGAGGGAAATCAGAAAAGGAGCCT
Organism: Thalassia testudinum; assembly: GCA_037157565.1. Classification (NCBI taxonomy): domain Eukaryota; kingdom Viridiplantae; phylum Streptophyta; class Magnoliopsida; order Alismatales; family Hydrocharitaceae; genus Thalassia; species Thalassia testudinum. The sequence continues at coordinate 7,837,571 of JAZHRO010000056.1, forward strand.
TGCAATACAAAAATATAAGACTGTCCTTAGGTTAGGTAGCCTAAAGGTCTACAGACTCTCAAAATTCATCCTAAGATTATGGACGATTTACTCTACTTATGTCCAAGCAATCCAACCAGTTAGAAGGAGGGACTGGGGAGACGGTTCTTCCTTTAGCTTGTGCCTCCGGTTGCTAATGTACCCCCCAGCCATGGTCGTTTGATGCTACTCCCCTAGCTAGACATCAGATTGACTAGTATAAGCAGGTTAATCATGAACAATCTCAATCTTGATCCTGACGAGCGAACCAGTCCTTAGGGCCAACGTCTAATCAATTTTAGTTAGGCTTGGGACAATGGTGCTTCAGGAATGTGATGGGCCCTTTAGATGGGTTTTTCCCTTAGTGATCAGTTAAAATGTGTGTGCATGCATAACCAGGGTTTTGAAACAAGGTTATTTGATGATGTGTCTTTTAGGGTTCAACCTTGTTTAGTAGCTTTTAGGGTTTAATTCTTAGGTTGGTTCAATTAACGTTTAGTAGAACACACCAAGTTTTGAAAGCACTGGTGTAGATATATTCCTTTAAAAGTCAAACATAAAATGTGGAGTGCCTAGTTTAGTCCTAAAAATCAACCCTAATTGGCAAGCTACTTAATGAATCAGTTTTAGATTAAGTGGTGCGGCCCAAACAGCTCAATCAATTGGCCTATTGCACCACTTAGTTAAGGCACACAGAAATATTTGACCTATTCAGATTTCTACTCACTTATGTGTATTTAGTTGAAGTGTACCGGGTCCACAGGTCAAATCCCGATTAAGTGGTAGAATTAAAGTGATTGTGCGCCTTAGGATAAGAAGTTGTGGGTGTTAAGTGTGTAGCTTTCAGAAAATCCCACAATTAGATAACACTTTTTTTTATTTTTTTTTATTTATGTGGATGGTGAGGTGAGTGGAGGTGGCAAACAAACAACCAAATCTATCCTAGGGTTTATGAAAAGCACCTAAGTTGATTTGGGTTTGAGTTATTAGGTTACGGAATGAAAACTAAGGTGGGGGTGGCGTGGGGGACACTTACAAAACACTCTACCCACAATTTACTCCAGTCTACCTCACTTGGATCTCCATGCCAGGGTACCTGCAAGACAGTAGATCAACGACAAGTAGGGTTAGTGCTATGTAAATGCAAAGAAACACAATAAACAATAAAGTAAATTCCGTTGCCTCCCCGGCAAAGGTGCCAAAATGGTCATGCGTGTTTTGCATGTTAGAAATCGGGGTTACAAGTAGCCCATCGTCGCAATTGCAAAACATGTCGATCAGATAAAATTTATACCAAAACTCCAAGGGAGTCCTAGGTCGAACATAGGGAGGCGACGTTTACTTTAGTTGAAAATCGCACTTCGATTCGTTTCTTTTTGGTATTTTTTTGTGTTTTTGAAATAAAAAACAAGAAGAATGAATCACAAGATAGAAATGGAATAAATATGATATATATATCAATTCAATGTCAATTACAACAAACTATGAAAGCAAAAAAAGAGAGGGAGGTGAGAGGAAATCTCCCGAATCGGCTCTTCAGCGAGACGACAGCGCCTGGCGGAAGCTCGGACGAAGGAGGTGAGGAGCGGGACAACAGAGGTGAGATGCTGGAGGACGTCGGGTTGAAGAAAGCTTCGGCGTAGCTTCGAAATGGAGGTGAGAACATGGAGTTGATCTGCTACCGGAATGGAGGTGGGAGGATGGCTCTAAGGCGACTTATGAAGGGGGATGGGAAGTTGGAGGAATATTTGGTAGGGTAGAGGTTTGCTGCACTAATATAAGTCTTGGGAGCTTGAGAACAAGCTCTAATGGAGTGTTGTTAGGCTTGCTAGAGCTTGGGAGTAGGTGGGAGTAGAGTAGGTAGAGATGGCTTGGAAGGGAGGGGGTATAGGTCCTTTTATAGTGGAGGAGAAGAGGCAAAAATAGGTATGGGACCATTAGTGACATCCAGGCCGTCGCTAAAAACGTCGCTGTAGGTGGCTCATGCCCACTGGTGCCCACAATTGGCTTTACTGGCATGCAATGAATTACCGACAGCTGTAAGCATCGCTGTAAGTCCTGCTCATGTGTCGCTGTAGGTCCAACCCATGCATAGCTGGCACTGCGCTCCTGCCTTGCCGCGCACGCGCACCCACGTGCTAGTGTTGCGCTGGTGCTGTACTGCGCGCATCTGCGCCAGTGCACACCTACGCTGTTGCGTGCGTACTGTGCTGCGTGCGTGTGCTGGCGGCCTGGGCTACACCACATGGCATAGTCTGGGTCGTCCATCTTCTTATTGTAGGGGCTACTACAGAGGTCAGATTGATTCGATTTTCATGCCGTTAGGCTGCGATCATCGACCCGAATCCATCCACACAGTTGAATTTATCATTTGAAGCTCTGAATTATGTATCCTAGTCCCTTGGCCATTGATCTTCCTTGGACTACATATGGTGCTACGGGACTCCGATCGAGGCGATTTCAGAAGTGTTGGACTCTGATCATCATCTTGATTAGATCCATACAGTCGGATTGTCAATCGGAGGCTCCAAAATAAATATCCTTCTCTCCTAATAAATTATATACAACTACTCTAAATGCAGAATGATGCATGCTATGCAATATGTATAACATGAAATGCAAATCTAAGCCTAGGAACATGCATGAATATGCATTTTACCCTCAATAAATGTGTTTACATCAGCAAACAAGATAAACAAATTCTATCCTAGGGTTTATGCAAACACCTAAGTAGATTAGGTCTTGGTTATGAATGTGGCGAAATGAAACTAGTGGCGGGGAATGTGGGGGGCACTTACAGATTAATCTACCCACACTTTACTCCAGTCTACCGCACTTGGATCTCCATGCTAGGGTACCTGCAAGATAGTAGATCAGAGATAAGTAGGGTTAATAATATGTAAATGCAAAGAAACATTGAAAATAAGAAAGTAAATTCCGTTGCCTCCCTGGCAACGGCGCCAAAATGATGAGTCGCGTTTCGCAAATTAAAATTGGGGTTTGGAGAACCCATCGTCGTAGCTCGCAAAATGTATCTATCAAATACATTTTATAACCAAAACTTCAAGGGAGTCCCAGGTCGAACACAAGGAGGCAACATTTACTTTGGTTGAAATCCACGTTTCGTTTTGTTTCTTTTTGGTGTTTTGGGGTTTTGTTTTTTTTTTCTTTTATATTTATGGAAAAAGTAAGCAAGATAGATCACAAGAGAGATGAAAGAACTATGATATATCGTGCAAATGTTTGTTACAATAATCTATGAAAGCATAAAAGAGATAGGGGTGAGAGGAAATCTACCGAATCGGCTATTCGGCTAGACGACGATGCCTGGCAGAAGCTTGGATGAAGGAGGTGAGATGCAAGACGATGGAGGTGAGATGCAAGTGGACGCCGAGTAGAGGAATGCTTCACCAAGGCTCTGGAATGGAGGTGAGGAGACGGAGGCGATCTTCTATCGAAATGAAGGTGGGAGGATGGCTCTAAGACAACCTATGAAGGTGGTGGGATGAAAGATGAATTTTTTGTGGGAAATAGGAATATTACACTAATAGGAGGCCTTTTGAGCTTGAGAGTAAGCTCCAATGGAGCTTTGGTAGGCTATTAGAGCTTAGGAATAGGTGGGAGTAGAGTAGGTAGAGATGAAGAGGAATGGGGGTGTAGGGGTCTTAATATAGTGGAGGGAAGAAGAAGAAATTCATGTAGAGGGCTGTAGTGACAGCCGAAAGCATCACTAAAGACTCCTGCGGCTGTCGCTGAAGATTGCACCCCCACTACTCACACCCGCAGCTATCCTTACGCCTACAAGCAATTAGTGACGGCTGTAAGCATCACTAAAGGCCCGCCAGGCTGTCGCTAAAGGTCCACACCAACTCACACACTCGCCCATGCACTCTCATGGCTGGATCAAGCATGGACCATTGGTAGCCATTGGATTAAATTTGGACAGTTGAGATGGCACGGGGATCGCACGTTCAAATCGTGCGTTCGTTGTCGCATCAGATTGGGCATCGGTTGGCACGTGATCGTACACATGCAGATCGCGTGGGTCTAATTGTGCCATGTCACCTCCCTCTCTACCGCTTGATGGCCATCCAACGGGCGCAATTTGATTGCACCCGCACTCGCGAGATCGCCTCCCCCACCGTGGCTCAAACTCGCTCTTGCGGTTTGCGAGCACTTGTCTTCACCATTGCGCCAAAGCCACGGTTTGTCAAGCAAACATCTTGACGGTCGCACGCCCATGGCCATTGGATCAAGATCCAACGGCCCAGATCTGATGTTTGACTAGAGAAAGAGAGCTGCGCTGATCCTTAGGCAGCTGTGGGCAATCCAGATGATGCCACGTGGCATCATCTGAGCTGTCTATCTAATAAGCTTTGTAGATGTTGTCACGAACATCGGATTGGGTCGATTCTCACGCCTTTGGGTTCCAATCTTCAATTTGGATCCATCCATGCAGTTGGATTTGGCATTTAAGGCTCTAAGTTACGTCACCTAGTCCCTCAGCCATTAATCTTCCTCGAACTACATATGATGCTATGGGGTTCCAATCTAGACAATTTCGGAGGCGTTAGACTCCAATCATCCTCATGATCAGATTCGTATGATCAGATCATCCATCCGAGGCCATAAAATAAATCTCCTTCCCTCCTGGCCATAAAAAGGATGCAATTAACCTAAAATATACACTACTCTAAATGCAGGATGATGCATGCTATGCAATATCTATAATATGAAGTGCAAATCTAAGCTTAGGAACATGCTTGAATAGGCATTTTATCTTCAATAATTGTGACTATATCATGTAGCATTTGGCCTAGAAAAATTTAGATCATACCTTCTAGGTTCCCGTGTCATCATCTACTCGGATCACACTGTAGTGAGGCACTTACTCGCGAAGCACACGAAACCTCGACTAATCCACTGGATCTTGCTGTTGCAAGAATTCGACCTCAACATTCGTGATAAGGCAGGGAAATAAAATGTGGTAGCTGATCACTTATCCTGCCTTCCTTCTTCTGTCATTGACCCGTCCGGTCCAATCATGAAACATTTTTTGGATGAGCATCTATTGGCTATTCACGGTCTCCCCTAGTTTGCTAATATGGTAAACTACTTGTTTACAGGGAAAGTCCCACCAGATTGGGCAACTTCCATGCGGGACAAGCTGATTTCCGAGGCCAAGTACTATATTTGGGAGGAACCATATCTCTTCCACATTGGCAATGATCAAGTAATCTAGAGATACATTCCTGACAATGAGGTCAACGACGTGATCTCATTCTGCCATGACCAGGCTTGCAGTGGACATTTCTCTAGGTGAAAAATCGCAGTGAAAACCCTCCAGTGTGGGTTCTTCTGGCCCACGATGTTCAAAGATGCACAAACGTATTGCAGGGCATGTGCTCATTGTCAGACCCTTGGCAACATGGGCCCACGAGATATGATGCCCTTGAACCTGATCGTTGTGTGTGAAATCTTTGACATATGGGGAATTGATTTCATGGGACCCTTTCTAGGATCTAATGGCTTCGAATACATCTTACTCATTATTGATTACGTCTCAAAATGGATCAAAGCCATCCCCACCAGAATGAGTGATCACAAAGCTATTCTCCGATTCATTCAAGAGAACATCTTTTCCAGATTTGGGGTTCCTAAGGCCATCATTAGTGATGGCGGGTCTCATTTCAACAATGTGCACTTCCAATCCCTGATGAAAAAGTATAGGGTGATGCATCGTATCTCAACTCCTTACCACCCCCAGACTAATGGACTAGCTGAATTATTAAATCGAGAGATCAAGAAGATCCTTCAGGTCACTGATCGGCCTGACAGAAAAGATTGGTCTATTCGCCTTCCGGAAACTTTGTGGGCCTATGGGACCGCCCACAAAACCCAATTAGGCATGTCTCCCTTCAGACTTGTGTACGGAAAGGCATGTCACCTTCCTGTAGAGATGGAGCATAAAGCCTATTGAGCAGTACAAAAGTGCAATCTGGATCTTTTGAAGGCTGGAATACACTACCAGTTGCAAATGAGCAAAATTGAGGAACTACGCAATGATGCGTACAAGAACTCGCAAATCTACAAAGAGCGAGTCAAAGCCTTCCATGACAAGCACATTATGCGAAAATATTTTCATCCTGGTCAAAATGTCCTACTCTTTGATGCCAAACTCAAACTCTTTCCAAGCAAACTCAGATCTAAATGGATTCTAACATTCTTGGTGAGATGAGTATTTGGAAATGGAGCTGTTGAAATTAGTGAACTTAGCCATGATTCTGAGCCTTTTATTTTGAACAGTGAGAGACTCAAACCGTTCATCCAACTCACTGATCCAAACTTGGTTGTTGTCTCTTTTGAGCTCCATTCTCCCTGAGCTTATTGCGCCCAGCTGATGGCATTAAACTTAGTGCTTAACAAGAGGCAACCCGTCATCTTTTGAAAAAACCTGAAACCCTTTTAACATATCTCTTCACTGAAATCATATTACACTTTAGGGATCGTCCATTAGAACAGCTGACTCCACCTTTGGTACTTGTATCAAAGCTTGAAATCGTCTACAACAGTCACCCTGACCCGTCCACCCACCCTTTGACCTTGTTCCAATGTATGATCTATGATGAACTCGAACCCACCTAATTTACAATGACATTACAAATCGTAGGCATCGGGGGTATTAAAGTGCAAAATGCCGTGAAAATCCAATCACAAAAGGATCTCATAAAAAAAAATGGAGGTTGAGGAAAAAGAAGGTTTATTTGAGAGAAAAATGAGAAAAAAGAGGGAGGAAAATTGAAAAGAAAAGAAAGGAGCAAAAAGATAAAGAAAAAAATGGAGTCCCTTCAAAATAATATGGAACTTACCTAACTTCAAGGATAGATCGAATGATGAATTAAGACCTGGAAGGCTAAAACTTAAGGGATTAGTGGCGAATACCGACCTTAGGCCTCTTGGACCTTTTTTAAGATTTAAACACTCATGTACTTGTCAAGATTTAGATTAATCCTCAAGAGGTTGAGGAAAATGCAAAGCTTGTGTATTAGGTCTAAGGCTTAGGGATATTCAGCCCCGTCAACTGACTTCTAGTTTGTAGGACTCGATAACTTAAGCACCTTAAATCACACACAGTCTGGTTCAGTGTGCTTAAATATGAAATCATGCCAAAAAGCATTTATGCTATTCTGAAAATGGTTCTAAGATCTAGATTAGGAGTGGCTCGAAAACACAATTTGATTTGAACGAGTTCCCAACGTGGAGAGGTGGAAAATTCCCCTCAAAGATGTGCAATAACATATCGTCTCCTCGATGCTTGTCTCCTAGGATATCTAAATATCCTACCGAGGGCAAGTAAGCACCTTGTGCTTGTTCAAATGCCATGGGACGCATTATCACGGAATGTCGATTGCCAGGGTCTGGATTTAGCTACAGAATACCATGGGCGACACTATCTCAAAGTGTCGAAAGCTAGGGTTTTGAGGGTTGCCATGGGCGGTGCTATCTCGAAGCATCGATTGCCAAGGACCCTGCGAGGATTGATGGTGGGAGCAAGGAATCCGAAACAGAACATGTTAAGGGCCAATTCGAGGTTGGATCTAAGGAAAAATATAATGAATAGAAAAAGAGAGAGAATGCTCTCCACAAATGAAAATCTTCTTCTATCCCTCTCTCTCTCTTACAAAAATGCACTGGCAAACTGAACCTGGGCTAACCATGTTACAAGCACGGGTGCTTTAACCGCTGGATCCAACAAACCGTAGAATAGTTCCTGCGGACCTTAGAAACCTTCGCTCCAGACTGAGGCGAGAGTTAGTTAGGTCTAGATCTAAACTAGTACTTGAGTACCTTTGGGCCTATTGCTGGTATTAAGATCTGTTTCCTAGAGATGCGGCTTAGTAGGGCATCCTAACGGTTACATCCAACCTAGATAACTAGTTTGATACATAAGGTTTTTCTAAGGGACTAGCAAAAGTTAGGCATGGGGTTATGATGATAACGTCATCATCAGCCATATCTAGCTTTAATTAGTCATAATCAACAGATAAATACTCCTACATAACCGCCAAAAGACGGTAATTCACTACACATCCATTCTGAGACATAAACAGTAAAACAAAGGTAAAAATGCAGTTTTAGCAAAATATCCTAAATACAAAATAATCACGGAATTTCCCAAGGGTTTATTGAAGGTCAAATGGTCATAAATGTTTAATAAGTGGGTTCATGCAAATAGAAATGGGTTTTCACACATTTTGAGAATTAAATGACATTTGAAACCCTAAAAATAGACCCGCTTAATTCATTGAGGTTCTAGTCAAGATAAAATTCATATAAACCTTCTAAAAATTATAGAAAAATATTCTCTAAGGTTTGGTATGCTTGATCTAACCATTGGAACCCAATTTGACCTAAAACAGAGTCTTAAACAGGCAACTGCCCTAATTTGGGTTTCTGCACAATTTAAATAATCAAACTTGGTCAAAACCAAAATCTAATTTCACCATCAGATTCCTTGGGTCCAAATTAGGTTTGTACCAAATTTTGGGCCTAATCAGAGATCATCTTTACCAAGTTTGCATTTTGGTTTAGTCTGACTCTTTTCCATACACACATGCCCCTAACTTTCGAATTCTTTGCAAAGACCCCCCAACTTCATCTTCTTCGTGGAAAAGCCCCAGCCGCAATTGAGGTCAAACCTGACCTCGAAGCAACATTGACTAACTCAAATCCTACTCTAATGGCAATCAAATCCCACCAAAAGTGGTGAGATTGATGTTCACACCTAGGCAAGCAATCTAGAATCAATTTTGAGTTCCAAGTCCCCATGGATTGCTCGTGCGAATGCACGAGAATCATGGGTTCCTTTCCTTCAAGCCCAAGCCATGGAATCCCTCTTTCCTGATCCAAAGCTTCCCCTGAAGCTCTATAAAGAGCCAGTGTGCACAACATTTTCTCCCTAGCAAGTTTTGGCGAGCCAAATGCCCCTATTTCTCCTCCTCCGGCCACCGAAACCTTTGCTCCGACGACCGCCTTTGATCCCCCTCTTCCAGCCATCCAACCATCAAATTGGATGGTCAATCCTATTCCCCTCGTCCTCACAATCCTCCCCTACCAAAGTGAGGTTGTTCCTCCATCTACATCATTGTCGCCATCCTCCTGCTCCGTCATCTTCTCCGACTCTGGTCCACCGCAATCGGAGCCTCTCGGCCTCAACTCTCTCTCCTAAAACCCCCTTTCTCTTCCTTTCTCCCTCTACATCATTTCCCCCTCACATACACTCCTAATCAACCTCGCAACATACCCCGACACCCTCAGCTTCTTCCGCTCCGACGAAGCTCTAGCAATGCCTCCAGCTTGCTCCATTGCACAAAACTCACCGCCACCAACTCCATTAGCTCTACCTCAACCTCCACAACAAAAGAATTTTATCAATTAGGGCATTCACCCTCTCCATCACTCCATCGACCAACCCACCTCCGTGCACCATCTCCGTCACCAACAGGCATCCACCAACCACCATACACCCTCCACCCGCCACCACTGAGTTTGCCTTCCCACAGCGAAGCTATTGAGCATTCTAATTGGGGCTTAGTGCCCATATCTTGTGTTTCAGGTGCCTTTTCGGACGACCGCCGTCGCCACCGTCTTCTCCGGTGTGTTCTTCCACCTCCAGGCTTCAAATCATTCCACTACAGCTTTTGATCGAAGCAACCCTAGGTCGTTTAGCATTTCAGGTGCTCAATTGAAGACCGCAACCGCGTCTACTGCTCCAATTGAAGGAGGTCGTCTTACTGCCTTCATGCAAAGAACTAAGGGACTCGATAGTCCCACATCGGTGGGAGAGAAGCCAATGCGCATGCATATATTGATTTTGTCACTTGGACTTATCGCCTTCAAGAGCACTGGGGTGAGGTCCCACTCGTAAGCTCCAACGCATGTGCCCTTGCCAATGCTCATGCCACGTGGATCTAGGCATGGGTCCGATTACCCAGATCCATTCGTGTTTCTGATAGAGAGGAGAAGAAAGAGAGAGAGGGGATGTTTTTCCCTCAGCTGAGCCCTCTCTACACTTAGTCATTGGGAGGCCCTTCGTGCCTCTGTTGGTGTTGTACTGTGCCTTGCCTCTCTTGAGGTTTGAAGGAAAGGGAAGGAGGCTTCGTGCCTTTGCCTCCTTAAGTGTTGTGCTTGCGGAGGCAACTTAAGGCATCTAAAGGCCTTGTGCAATCGTCTGATATTTGCTGGTGCCTTGGTTCTGTTGGGTCATTTCATCTAGTTCACGTGGAATATTGGTTGATAATTACTATTGATAAATTTGATATATTTGAAACGTAACATTAAAAGGGTTAATTGGTGATTCAAATCACCATTTTAACCCAATCTTTTTGCACATTGCTACTTGGTTTTATCTATATATCATTTTGAGTTGTTAGGAAAAGTTTTGATTATAATTGCTTACATTTCTAATTAAATTATGATTGGTGAGATTAAATTACAATTGATTGCTCCCTGTGTTCGACCTCGGAGCTTAAATTCGAGTATAAAATGATTTGTTTTCCCATGATTTCGACCTATACTATGATAAAGTATTTTAAAACATCGATTTCCCACGTTAACACACGCGCGATCTCCTCGTGATCTCATCCATCCGCGCCCGATCCAATGGCTGACGATCTCCTCACACTATGCCACCTGCAGCCATGCCTCCTCACACCAGCCAAGGAACTTGAATGTATAGCAACACCCCCAACGGGTCCTTAGCGACATTTTAAATATCGCTGAAGACCTGTGCACGCAAAACACCTCCATTCCACCACTATATAAACACCATGACCCCTTCCCTTCCAAACCATCTCTACCTACTCTACTTCTACCTACTCCTAAGCTTTAGTAGCCTACCAAAGCTCCCTTGGAGCTTAGTCCCAAGCTCCAAAGGCCTCCTATTAGTGTAATGTTCCTATACCCCACCAAATATTCAGCCTCCATCTCACCACCTTCATGGGAAGCCTTAAAGCTGTCCTCCCACATCCATTCCAGTAGAAGATCATCCCCAACTCCTCATCCCCATTTCAAAGTCTTGGCGAAGCATTCCTCTACCCGACATCCTCCTGCATCTCACCACCGTCGTCTAGCACCTCACCCCCTTCGTCCAAGATGTCGTCAAGTGTCATCTCGCCAAGCAATCGATTTGGGAGATTTCTTCTCATCCTTATCTCTTTTATATTTCTTAGCATATTGTAATAAACATTTGCATGATATATCAGATTTGTTTCTATCTCCTTTATGAGTTATCTTGCTTGCTTTTATTACAAAAATAAAAGAAAAAAATAATAAAAACCTAAAACACCAAAAAGAAACAACCCGAAGCACGGATTTCAACGAAAGTAAACGTCGCCTCCTTGTGTTCGACCCGGGACTCCCTTGGAGTTTCAGTTAAAAATTGTATTTAATAACATGTTTTGTGAACTACGATAGGTTCTTGAAACCCTGATTTTACTTCACCAAAACCCATTCATCATTTTGGCACCGTTGCTGGGGTGGCAATGTTCTTTGGTTTTTCTCACATTTTCCCGCATTACTTACATATTTTTCTAACCTATCTTTCTTCTTCAATTTGTTGTCTTGCAGGAACTCAATCGAGGAGCCAAAGGTGGTAGATTGGAGTAAAGTGCGGGTAGAGACATTTGCAAGTTTATCCCCCCCACCCAACCCCATCTCAACACCATTAGGCCCCATAGTAAGAATTCTAGACTCCTAACTAAGAATGTGATCAACCAAACATCATAGTCTAATTTGGGAGTATGTTGGTGTTGTATGGGCAAACAGAAAAAGTCAGAGGAGAAAATGGAGGAAAGGATGTCCTTACTTCACGCTTTCAAATTAACAATTATTTTACTCCTCACGACTATCGGTTCAATCCCCGCCTACGCCATAGGTTTACTGAATTCATATAAAGAAAGGCATAAAGTGAAATCTAAAAACAATAGGAGAGTAGTCTTGTCTGATAACACAAGCACACTGATCTTAAACAAGCTACCTCCTAAGAAGCAAGACCTGGGAGCCCCACTGATTTCCTACACAATAGGAAACATTAATTCTGATTGAGCCCTCCTCGACTTGGGTGCTTCCATTAATGTGATCCCCACCTCACTGCATATGGAACTGGGTCTAGGCTACCTAAACCACACTGACATAACCTTGCAGTTAGTTGATAGATCCATTACAAAGCCAAGGGGTCTTTTGGAGAATGTTTTAGTCAAGGTTAATGATTTGCATTACCTTGCTCATTTCATGGTCCTAGACATGGAAGCACCCCAATTATTTTGGGAAAACCTTTCTTGGCTACCACCAAGGCAAGGATTGATTGTGAATCAGAAAATATAGAAATGACCTCTGGGAATAAAATAAATCGATTTAATATTTTCGAGGTCTCAAAGAAGGATAAAATTAAGTGTGGTTTGATGGAGGAGCTTGGTAGAATAGAGAAGGTAATGCTATACATACCTTATACAACCTTTTAGTGGCTAACTCAACCCAAACTCAGGATGAAAATCATATGATTACAAGGATAATTGAGGACAATGAAGACATACAACAAATTGTGGCAACCCAGAATGAGGAAGATATTCATGAAATTGGAAATTTATTGGAGGATTCACATGATCAACTTAAAACCCAATAATGTCCTCATCCTGAATTTTTAGAGTTTGAGGTTCAACTTTTGGGTGGGAATCATGAGGATCAGAATGGTTGGATTAAGCACCCTAATTGTAAGGATGAAATTGAATTGTGGGGAGAAACTCTTGAAACGTTAGGTATTCTAGAGTACCCACAAATCCCCAACACATCGTAAATCCCTCGCCGTCCTTGTTCACCCAACCATTGCACAATTTCTATATCCACCCAAACTTCCTCTATACTAAATCAACAAAACTCTTATTGGAGACTATTTGGGCTCTCCCTACACCACCAGCTTGCCACTTTCATTGATCATCTCTTTGGCAAGCCCATTTTCACCCTCTGAGACCCATATCTAGGGGCTCGGAAACTGTTTTATTGCAGCATCAATGTTAGTTATTTTTGATTGAGGACATTGCCTAGTTGAAAGCATTAAACTCAGCACATGTAAAGGTTATTTTGAGCTAACCAGATTCTCACGAAAATCATGTGCTATTCTTCCAATTCTACTCTCCTGCATGCTTTCATTTTAACAATGAGGACATTGCACTAGCTAAGCATGGGGGGGTGGATATCTTATGAAATAATCATTTTGTCAACCATAACAGTAATTTCTTGTTATTTTATTTAAAAAGGAAAAAGAGAAAAAATGAAGAAATTAGGAGAAGAGAACCTAAGCTTTTGGAAGCTATTAACTTTAAGAAATGATACTTTAGGACCTGAACACTTAGACTCTTCAAGTCTTCGGGCTTAATTAGTCTGGGTGTCCACTCAAATGTGGGCTTAATCTTGAGTCCTCGCCAAGTAATTATATTTTAATTTAGTCAATAAATTGGGGTGATAAGTACACGACTTATCAACCTGCCCTCTGATTTGAGGGGATTTTAAGCCTAAACATCTACACATTGTTTGCATTGACTCAATTTTCTACGATTTTTACGAAAATTGGGTAGCTAATGAACAGTCTAAGGTAGTATAGCTAGCAAGTTGTCATGGGTAATAGCCCATTAGCTGGTTGTCCAGAGCCCAACTACATGACCGTACTCATTCCACTGCTTTTAGGTAAATCTTAATTCAGGGAAGCCACCTACTTTAAAAAAAAATAAAGAAAGAAAAATAAACCACACTTCACCGCACGAGTATGGCTGGCAAGTTACCGTGGGTAACAACCCATTGGCCGGTTGTCCAAAGCCCAGCTCACAAAAATGCACAAATAATTCCCAAAACACTTAGGAAAGAAGCGGGGAAGTAGAATAAACCAAGATATATACTGGGTTCGCCCTTGTGTTGACCGATAAAAAATTTTAAAAGTAGGGAGAAAGCTACCGTTTAAAAAGATAAACCTTTAAGCAGAAACTCTTAAGGTCACCTAAGGTCATAGAAACCTGAAGTTCATTTTAACGACCGCCTAGTGAGTATTTCACTCTTTTCACAAGAAGCTTAGCACTTAGAGTCTTTTTCAGGTCTTGGGTGGGTTGGGTAGCCGTAAAAAGTTATCCCGAAACTCTCAAACTCAAAAAGTCCAAAAAAATTAGAAAAGAAGAAAAAGCAAAAAAAAATGTATCTTCCCTTTTCAAATAAGGTGAGGGCTTAGGTGGTCTACATTCTGGCAAACACCCAAGTACTGTCAAGTTTTTGCAACCAGGTATTGGGTTGAAATTTTCTAAAGCAACCAACAAATCATGCCTAAGTGATCAAATCCTAATTCTACTTTTATACATAGCATTTAGGTTAATTTTGCTAGGGACTAGCAAAAGTAAGCATGGGGGTATGATAAACACTCATGAATTCATGATAAAATGCTTATTTATGATAGTTCCTATGCCTAGCATTGCATATCATAGTATAAATATTGCATAACATTCATTGCATTGCATGTATGATAGTTTGTATATTCTGTATATGAATTCCAACATTTTATATGGCTAGGAGGCAACGCGACATCTTTATGGGCTTCGGATGAAGAATCTGACCATACAGATGGATCCGGAGCGACGATCGTAGTCCGTCAGTGTGAAAATCACCCTGATCAGAGCTCCATAGCATCCTCTATAAGGAGAAGAAGATGGATGGCCCAGACGATGCCATCCAGACAACCCTACATGAGCCACAGCCTCCCCAACTTCACGCAAGGAGTGATCCCAACTATTGGATCTCAATCCAACGGCTGAGGGGCGCTCTACATCGCCCGGCCTCAAGCATCTCAAGGAAGACTTGGTCTCGACTGTTGGATCTTCATCCAACAGTCGAGAGCGTAGCTGCACCAACACTCCATGCGACCATCGAGCGCCTTGGCCAAGTGGTAGCACACCCGACCCACATAGAAAGGATGCAAGTTCGAGTCCCAATCCACTACGACCGCCTCAGCACCAAAGCAATGGGACCGCTCGATCATGATCAAGCAGTCAAGATGACACATGTGCACTAGACGTCGACGTGCAACCGCATGCCAAGGCAGATGCGTGCCATCTAGAGCGCTCATTTAAGTCGATTGGGCACATTATCTGTCATCCGATCTTCGTGATCGTGCGGTGAGCGTGATTCAAATTGATGAAGGCACGATCTGCGGGCACCTCCCAGCCACACAATGGTGGGTCCAACGACTGCCAGCTATGCGTGTGCATTTGAATCTGCGAGCGTGTGCGATCTCATCCATCCACGCTCGATCCAATGGCTGATGATCTCCTCACACTACGCTAGCTACAGCCGTGCCTCCTCACGCTAGCCAAGGCACTTAAATGTATAGCGACACCCCGACGGGTCTTTAGCAATGTTTTAAATGTCGCTGAAGACCCATGTGCACAAAACACCTCCATTCCACCACTATATAAACACCATGACCCCTTCCCTTCCAAACCATCTCTACCTACTCTACTCCCACCTACTCTTAAGCTCTAGTAGCCTACCAAAGCTCCCTTAAAGCTTAGTCCCAAGCTCCAAAGGCCTTCTATTAGTGTAATGTTCCTATACCCCACCAAATATTCATCCTCCATCTCACCACCTTCATAGGAAGCCTTGGAGCCGTCCTCCCACCTCCATTCTGATAGAAGATCATCCCCAGCTCCTCATCCCCATTTCAAAGCCTTGGTGAAGCATTCCTCTACCAGGCGTCCTCCTGCATCTCACTTTCGTTGTCCAACACCTCACCCCCTTCATCCAAGCTGTCGCCAAGTGCCAACAACCGATTTGGGAGATTTCTTCTCATCCCTATCTCTTTTATATTTCTTAGCATATTGTAATAAATATTTGCATGATATATCAGATTTGTTTCCATCTCCTTTGTGAGTTATCATGCTCGCTTTTATTACAAAAACAAAAGAAAAAAATAATAAAACCCTAAAACACCAAAAAGAAACAACCCAAAGCATGGATTTCAACGAAAGTAAATGTCACCTCCCTATGTTCGACCTGGGACTCCCTTGGAGATTTGGTTAAAAATTGTATTTGATAACGTGTTTTGCGAACTACAATGACGGGTTCTCGAAACCCTGATTTTACTTCGCCAAAACCCGTTCATCAGTCCCCGAAGGGGGAGATGATTTTAAGCTAAAACCCAATGTCCTTAACTTGATTCAAAGCCATTTCTATGGGAGCTCAAATGAAGACCCTTTCAAACACCTAGAGGACTTAGAGCGGATTACTCGACCGTAAAACCTAGGAACATCAGTTTAGATATTATTTTAATCAAAATGTTCCCATTATCCCTAAGAGACAAAGCATCTCATTGGCTTAAGACTTTAGGGAGACCCATCTCCACTTGGGTGGAATTAAGGCATGCTTTTCTTAAGTTTTTCCCCATAGGAAAGACTAATGCCCTTAGGAGAGCCATTACTACTTTTACCCTGCAAAGTGGAGAGAAATTTCATGTGGCGCAGGAGAGATTTAATGAATTATTGAGGAAATGCCTATACCACGAGGTTCTAAGGTGGCAATTGGCCCAGATTTTCTACCATGGTCAGGATAGCAACTTTAGGAGTTTTGTGGATGCTTCATGTGGAGGTAACCTTTTGAATAAGGATGAGGAGAGCGCGTTTGAGATCTTTGAATCAATGAGTGAGAATTCACTTAACAATGCCTCCATGACCCAATTTAATCAGTCCAGTCAACCCCATGGTGGGATTTATGAGGTGCAAACCAATTCTGGAATAGTTGACATGGATAATATAGCCAAGAAGTTGGATTGGGTTGAGTTGGTGGATAAAAAGATTGACGAGCTGTTGAACCAAACCTGAACCCCATTATAGACCTTCTCCCTAGCAAAGAGATCTCACAATGTGGACTTGGTTCAATCTATGAATGAAATGCACCTGGAAAAACCCTTGACCATGTTCCAAGGAGGGACCTTTGATCCCTCAAACTCTGATTACTCTTTCCTCTCCCCTTCAGTACCTTCTACCTTTGAAGATGCCCAAGCCATCCAGGGATTTTCTAAGCCAGACCCTTTCTCCAACACTTACAACCCTGGATGGTGCAACCACCCAAACTTTGCCTGGTCGAATCAAAAGTCGAATCAATACCAGAACTAACCTAGGCAAAACCCTCCCTCCTATTAGCAAGGTACACCTACTAGACCCCCTATAACCAGAATAGGGAGGCCCCTACACAGAACCAAATGGACACTCTGATTAAAATGATGGCTTATATGAATCAAAATCATCAGGAGGAGATGGCATTAATGAAGGGATAGTTGAGCCAGCTGTTGGATAGCAAACAACAGGGGTCCCTTCCTTCTCAACCACAACCGAACCCGAGGAATGTAATGAATAGAGGCCATAATCCTCAAGGGTTCCAATCAAATCAGGGGCATGCCCACATGATCCAACAAACCCCACAAACACCTCCTGGGTTTAATGCTTCTTCTTCTTCTCAAGGATCTAACCATGGTTCCAATGCCTCAGCCAATGCGATTACCTTAAGAAGCGACACTCAAACCTAGGACCCCAAATGGCCAACGCCTCCCATGACTTCACTACCTGAGATGACTGATTCTGAGGATGAGCGAGAGGAACCCAAGGATCAGGAGCCTGAACCAATTCAAACCCAAATACCATACCCTAAAGCCTTGGAGAAAATAAAGACAAAGAAATGTGGCTGAGAACGAGAAGTTGTTGGAGATTTTTAAACAAGTATAGATTAATATACCTCTCCTCGAAGCAATCAAGCATATCTCGGCTTATGCTAAATTTTTGAAGGATGTTTGTACACCTAAGCATAAGCCGAGAACTAACGCGTTTGTCTACATAGGTCGTTGTAGCTCGCGTTCGCAACATCGATTTTAAATGTAGAAACGGATTTGAGTCCGAGTGTCGAACACAGGGAGCATGAAATTGTCTTTTTCTGTCACTTAGTTGTCACGGAAATGGCGAGTTTTGCTTGCGCACGAGAAAACGTAGGAGAGAAAAGAGAGTAAGATAGAAAGAGAGAGAGTGTGAGAGTAGGGTTGGAGTCTTTTGATCACAGCATTCACGCAAATCAAGATAAGAAAAATCCAATAAAAAGAGAGAGACAATAGCTATATAAAAAATGACATCACTTAACATGCAACTTGAGATTTACAAATACAACAATAGCTAAATGATTAAACAAAAGTAAAGTAAATCTAGAGTAAATGGAGAGAAAGAGAGGGGAGAAGGCAAGGTGGCCACGGCGGTGGAGGAGGGCTCCGTTGGTGGCTCGTCAACTCCGGTGAGTACAAAGTGTGCTAAGGGAAGCTAGGAGTGGGGTAAAAGAGTTGCAAATGTATTCAATGACCCCAATGGGGTCGTTGAAGGGGTTTAAATAGGAGAAAAGGGCTTCTAATTGAGGTAAGAGGGTTTAGCAACATCTAGGATGTCACTACACCCCTTCCAAAAATGTCACTGAAGGCCTCCGCCCACCGGTCCAAGCACACGCGCGTTCTTCTTCTCACGCCGTGCCCGCGATCCACATGCGTTCGCTGTGCACCGTCCGATCAAAGATCGAACGGTTGAGACTTCACGTGAGCACACACTAAGGATTGCGCTTGTGCAGCACGTGCCTCGCGTGTTATCGCACGTGTGAGCATCCTTGCGCATCCACTACACCGCGTGGCCTCCATCCATGTCGTCCATGCAAGGATCAACGATTGAATTTTGACCGCGTGCACGGATGCGACTGGCACGATTCAAACAGGAGTGGGATGAGTGCGTGGGAGGGCACTGACCACTACAGTGTGCTTCAGACTTTGTCACAGTTTTGCATGAACTCTCAGTCATCCGATGGATGATCGGACGGTCGGGATCTCATCTAGGTGTGATGGAGAGATGCTACGGGCGAGCTGGTGGCTTCTTGACGATCGGACGGCTTAAAATGCTTCGCGCAGTGAGGTAGGGACACGCTGCGTGGGTGAGGGTGACATGGCTGCTTATGGGCCGTTGATCTGATGATTAACCGCCAGAACTTCTTGGACCAATCGAGGGAGCTCCGGATGTCAGATTTAGTTGATTTTGAGTCTGTTAGACTCCGTTCGTCGATTTGAGTCCATCTATGCAGTCTGATTGCTCATTTGAGGCTTGTTTTGACATTAACTTGTATAAATGGCAATTAACATCGATTTATAGGCAATCTCGATGTGCAATGCATGTAATGCTCCCATGCCCATTTATGATGTGTTATTTGTGCATGTTACCCTTAAGATAAACCCCGATTGATAGAATTATCGTTACAAAATGTAGAGTTATCATACCCCCATGCTCATTCCTTGCTAGTCCCTAGCAAGGTTCATCCCAACCATTATTCTCAATAAGAATTCAGGAATTGATTACTTAGACATTTTGTTACTTGTCAACAGGAGGAAATATACTAAGGCCTGATATACAGAGACTAAACAGCGCCCGAGTGTCTACCAAAATATGAACTGCCCAAATCCTCGCTTAAAGCATATATACATTTTTTTTTTCATCTTTTCTCATTTTTTGAATTTTTTGGAGTTGAGAGTATGTCGATAACTTTTTACGGCTACCCAACCCACCCATAACTTGAAAAAGACTCTTAGTGCTAAGCATCTTGGTGTGAATATTGTGATAAACTCACTCAATGGTAATTAGAGCAGACTTCGAGTTTCTACACCCCTAGGTGACCGGAAAAGGAAATGCATGCCTGAAGGTGTATCTATCCGATTGGTAGCTTTTTCCCTACTTTTATTTTATTTGGGATCAACACAAGGGTATTTCCAGTGTATATCTCCCTAGATTGCTCTACTTCCCCGCTTCTTCCTTAGGTGTTTTGGACTTTTTGTGCATTTAGTGAGCTAGGTTCTGGACAACTGGCCAATGGGCTATTGCCCACGACCACTTGCCAGCCATACTTGTGCGGTAAAGTGTGGCTTATTTATTTATTTTCTTTTTCTTCTTTTTCTATTTTTTTCTATTTCTCTCTTTTTTTTCTTTTTCTCTTTTCTTTTTCTTTTGTTGTTTAGTAGGCATCTTCCCTAATCTCAAATTTACCTAGAGGTAATAAAAAGAAAGTGGTCCTATGGCTGGGCTTTGGACAACTAGCCAATCAACTGTTACCCATGACAACTTGCCAGCCATACCATCCTAGAAGGTTCATTAGCTACCTAATTTCGGTTAGAATCTCCGAGAAGTGAGTCAATGTGAAAATGTGTGCAGATGCTTAGACTAAAAGTCCCTCTGAGTCAGAGGGTGGGTTGATAAGTCGTACACTTATCACCATACTTTATTAGCGAATTACAGTAAATTAAGTTTGCAAGGATTTGAGACTAAATCCATATTTTAGTGGACACCAGGGCTGATTAATCCTGAAAGCCTGAAAAGTCTAAGTGTCCAGGTTCTTCTCGCATTATTTCCCACTGTTGACAAGCTCCTAATGCCTAAGTTTTGCTTCCTAAATTCATCATTTTTTTTATTCTATTTAGACTGATAAAATGAACTCAGAACATGCAAATTACCAACCCCCCATCATGCTTAAGTTGGACAATGTCCTTATTGACAAATAAATGGATGCAAAGGGGGTTCAGAAAGAAGTCACCTACGTGATGCCGTGTACCTGATCAGTCTGAATCTTCTGGGTTGCCTCCCAGGAAGCGTTGAGTTTAATGCCTCCAACTGGGCAATGCTTCGTGTCAACCCTTGATGAGGGTGACAACCTCCTTTGGGGGAACCTGGGCAAGGAAATGCTTTAATCTCTAACCATTTACCATAAAGGTGTGCTCAGTGTTCGGATCTGCAATTTTAACCACCCCATTGAAAAAGGGTTTGACAACCCGATATGGTCATGTCCACTTGGATTTGAGCTTCCCGGGAAAAAGTTTAAGTCGAGCATCAAAAAGCTAGACTTGTTGGTTAGGCTCGAAGGTCTTTCTATGGATGAGTCGGTCATGGACGACTTTCATCTTTTCCTTGTAAAGTCAACTGTTCTCAAATGCGTCGCGACGAATTTCCTCGAGCTCAGAGAGTTGGAGCATCCTCTATGCAACGGATAACTGAGAGTCCATGTTACACTGCTTAACAGCCCAGTAAGCCCGGTGTTCCAATCTGATCGGAAGGTGGCAAGCTTTGCCAATGACCAGGCGATTTGGCAACATGCCTATCAGGGTCTTAAAAGTTGTCCTGTATGCCCATAGGGCATCATTCAGTCATGTGGATCAATCCTTCCTGTCAGGTCTCACTGTCTTTTGTAGAATATTCTTAATCTGCCTATCGGAGACCTCAGTCTGCCCATTAGTTTGCAGATGATACGGGGTGGCAATGCAATGAGTAACCCCGTATTTTCTAAGTAGGGCACGGAACTGGGCATGGATAAAGTGACTTCGACCATCACTGATCATGGCCTTCGGTATTCCAAACCGAGAAAAGATGTTTTGCTTAACAAAATCCATGACAGCCTTATGGTCACATCTGCGAGTGGCAATGGCTTCAATCCATTTTGAGACAGTCTACTGAGACTAAGATGTACTCAAAGTCGTTGGATGGTGGGAAGGGGCCCATGAAATCGATGCCCTAAACATCGAAGATCTTGACAATCAAAATGGGCTGGAGGGACATCATGTCTTTTCTGGTCATGGTCCCTAAAGTCTGGCAGTGAGAGCAAGTCTTTGCAAAGCTGTGTGCATCCTTGAATAAGGAAGGCCAGTAAAATCCAAACTACAAAACCTTTGCATCCGTCTTCTTCCCCAAAAAGTGACCACCACATGCTTGGTCATGACAAAAGGATAGCACACTTTGAACTTCTTCCTCCGAAATACACCTCCTGATAATCTGGTCGGCATAGAGGCGAAACAGTATGGGATCACCCCAGAAATAATGCTTGGCTTCAGCCAAGAACTTATCCCATTGCTGTCTGGACCAGCTGTGCGGGGTCTATCCTACTACCAGATAGTTGACGAAGTCGGCATACCAAGATAGTTTTCTTTTGTGCACAGCCAAAAGTTGTTCATCAGGAAAGGTATCAGTCAAGGGCAAGGAGGGCCTAATGTGGTCTAGGTGGAGCCTGGACAGGTGATCGACCACGACATTCTTGGTCTCGGCTTTGTCATGAATTTCCAGGTCAAATCCCTGCAAGAGCAGGATCCATCTGATGAGCCTTGGTTTAGCATCCTTTTTGGCCAACAAATGCTGGATGGCTGAGTGGTCCATATAAATGGTCACGTGGGATCCAAGGAGGTAAGATCAGAACTTTTCGAGTCCAAAAACTACGGTGAGTAGCTCTTTCTCTGTGACTATATAGTTCCGTTGGGCCTCATCCAACGTCTTGCTCGCGTAGTAGATCACCACGGGTTTCTTTTCTTGTCTCTATCCCAAAACTGCACCGATGGCAAAGTCTAATGCATCACACATAATTTCAAAATCCTGAGACTAGTCTGGGGGCTGTAACATAGGTGTGGTGGAGACTGATTCCCTGAGGGTGGTGTAAGCCTAGATGCAATCAGGTGTCATGTGAAACAGGGCGTCATTGGCCAGAAGGTTGGTCAAGGGTTTAGAGAGTTTAGAGAAGTCTTTAATGAACCTTCGATAGAAACCAACGTGTCCTAGGAAAGATTGCATATGCCGAATTGAGCTAGGTGGCAGAAGTTTGGAAATCAAATCAACCTTAGCTCGATCCACCTCAATGCCCCTATGCGATACTATGTGCCCCAGGATAATCCCTTCTTGAACCATGAAATGGCTTTCTTCCTAGCTCAAAACCAAGTTAACCTCGATACATCATTTTAGAATTTTCTCCAAGTTGCTCAGACAATGGTCGAATGAGTTCCCAAATACTGAGAAATCATCCATAAAGACCTCTAGGTATTCACCCACCATCTCTGAAAAGATGGCTAGCATGCAACGCTGAAAGGTAGTGAGTGCGTTGCATAACCCGAATGGCATACGACAGAATGCGAATATGCCATACGGGCAAGTGAATGTGGTCTTCTCTTGATCTTCGGGAGCAATCGCGACTTGGTTGTATCCTGAGTGTCCATCCAGGAAGCAAAAATATTTCTACCATGCCAATCGTTCAAGAATCTGGTCAATGAATGGCAGAGGGAAATGATCTTTCTTGGTCACCTCATTGAGCTTCCTATAATCAATGCACACCCGCCATGCAGTGGTGGTGCGGGTGGGGATGGATTCGCCACGCTCATTAGTGACAACGGTGAGCCCAACTTTCTTGGGGACCACTTGAGTGAGGCTCACCCAGGGGCTATCGGAGATTGGGTAGATGATGTCAGCATCAAGCCACTTGATGATTTCCTTTTTAATGACCTCCCGCATATTCGGGTTTAATCGTCTCTGCATCTTACAGGAAGGTCGAACCCCATCTTCCAGATATATCTTATGGGTGCAATAGGTGGGGCTAATCCTTGCAAATCCGAGATGGTCCATCCAATGGCTGCCCAATGTTCTAATAGGGTTGCGGTCAACCTGAGTTCCTAATCCTTGGTTAGATGGGCGTTGATAATCATCGGGAAGATCTGGTCAAGTCCAGGGAAGACGTACTTTAGATTTTTGGGTAGCGGCTTTAGCTCGGGTGTGGGTGGAACAACACTCAATGGGTAGGGGTAAGGCTGGAGTTGATGAGCATCAATCTCCTCGAACGGTGGTTGCTGATGGTAATCAGTTCTACAGAGGTCAACATGCACAGACGAGGATGGTCCAAAACAATCGTCACAGGGTTGAGTCTGATGGTTTGATATAGAACTAAGGGTAAGGCATTCCTCAACCAGAGACTCCACAGGATTGTGCTCCTCAATCCAGTTGTAATCAAAAGACTCAGTCGCCATGAAGATATCCAACTGCATCTTCCTATCTCTGAAGGAGATTTCCATGCATCTCGTGTAACAATCGATGTTCACGTTAGCCGTAGCTAAGAAAGGTCTGCCCAGGATGATGGGTGTGTTTTGTAGTTGTTCAGGGACTTCCATGTCGAGCACCAAGAAGTCAACTAGGAAGTAGAATTCCTTAACCCGAACAATTACGTCCTCGACAACCCCCTTCAGGGTCTTCACAGATTAATCAACCAATTAGATGGTCACAGGTGTGGGTGTCAATTCTCCAAATCCAAGTTGGTGATAGAGGGTTGTTGGGATTAGATTGATCGAAGCACCTAAGTCCAGGAGCGTTCTATCAAATGTCATGTCCCCGATATTACAAGATATCAGGGGTGCTCCTGGGTCTATTCGTTTTAGCGGAAGGTTGCTCGATATCATGGAACTCGCTTGCTATGAGAGCACAACCTTCCTAGGTGCGTGGGGTCATGGCTTACGCTTCGGCGTACAGGCGTCCTTTAGGAACTTAGCACAAGCCAAAATGTGCTTGATTGCCTCAAGGAGCGGGATATTAATCTGAACCTGCTTGAAAATTTCCAAAAGCTCCTCATTTTCCACAACCGCTTTCTTTCTCTTCATCTTCTTTAAGGCCTCGAGGTACGGTGTCTGGATTTGAACTGGGTCAGTCTCTAGGTCCTTGGGTGTTTTCTACTTGTCTTCAAAGTGGGGTATCTCAAGGAGTAAGGTCATGGGAGGAGTTGGCCACTTGGGATCCTAGGTTTTAGTCCCGCTTCTCAAGGTCACCACATTTGCAGAGGCATTGGGACCATGGGTTGATCCTTGAGAAGAAGAGGAAGAAGAAGCACCAAACCCAGGGGGTGTTTGTGGGGCAGGCTGGACTATGTGGGCCTGCTCGGGACTGCCTTGGAACCCTTGTGAATTGGGGCCTCTATTAATCATGTTTCGCGGGTTTGGCTGTGGCTAAGAAGGAAGGGATCCCTATTGCTTACAATCCAACAGCTGGCTCAACTATCCCTTCACTAATGCCATTTCCTCCCGGTGTTTCTGGTTCATGTCAGCCATCATTTTCATCAAGGTGCCCATTTGGTTTTGTGGGGAAGGGGTCACCCTATTTGGATTATAGGAGGGTCTAACCAGTGGACCTTGCTGATAGGAGGTCGAGTTTGGCTGATGGTTTGGCCTAGGCTGGTTCTGAAATTGATTCGGTTTCTGGTTCGTCCAAGCGAAGTTTGGGTGATTACGCCATCCGGCATTGTAGGTGTTAGAGAAGGGGTCAGGTTTGGAATAACCTTGGATAGCCTGGACATCTTCAAAGATAGAAGGTGCCGAGGGGGAGGGAAGAGAATAATCAGGGGTTGAGGGAGCAAAGGTCCCTCCATGGAACATGGTCAAGGGTTGTTCCAGGTGCATCTGGCTTAGTGGCTGAACTAGGTCGACATTATGATCTCCCTTAGCTAGGGAGAGAGTCTGCAGCGGGTTCCTAGTCTGGTTCAATAGTTCATCTATCTTCTTATCCACCAATTCCACTCGATCCAACTTCTTGTCAATAATATCCATGTCAACCATTCCAGAATTTGCTTGTACCTCATAGATCCCACCACGGGGTTTACTGGATCGACTAAACTGGGTCATGGAGGCATTGTTGAGCGAATTTTTGCTCATAGACTCGAAAAGCTCAAGCGTGCTTTCGTCGTCTTTGTTCAGAAAGTTTCCTCCGCATGAGGCATCGACAAAGTTCCGAAGGTTGCTGTCCAGACCGTGGTAGATCTTTGCCAATTGCCACCTTGGAACCTCATGGTGTGGGCATTTCCTCAACAATTTGTTAAATCTCTCCCACGCCTCATGGAATTGTTCCTTTCCTTGGAGTGTAAAGGTGGTAATGGCTCTTCTGAGGGCATTGGTCTTTCCTATGGGGAAGAATTTCTTTAAGAATGCATGCCTCAGTTCTTCCCAGCTAGAGATAGGTCTTCCTAAAGTTCTAAGCCAGTGAGATACTTTGTTTCTCAGTGAGAAGGGGAACATCTTAATCAAAACAATGTCTAAGCTGATGTTCCTGGGCTTGACAATCCAGGCGATCCGATCAAGGACCTCTAGGTGTTGGAAGGGATCCTCATTTGATCTCCCATGGAAGTGGCTTTGAATCAGGCTCAGGACATTTGGTTTTAGCTCAAAATCATCTCCCCCTTCAGGGACCCTAAGATGTGTTTCGATCTAAATAGCTGACGAATCATAAAAGTCACAGAGGGGCCTAGGTTGGTTCTGGAATTGTGGTGGATCAGGTGGTGGTTGCCCCTACGGGTTCTACAACCGGTGTATGGCTTGCATGATAGTGTGGATCTGCTGCTGCTGAAGCTGAATGTTTGCATTAATCAGGGCCTGGATGATGGCCATCGTATCTAATGGAGGTTGGTCCTCAACCTCATCTACTCTAGGTTCGGCCATATCTCTTACAAGATCAAGTCTCCCCTGGGTTTCCCATCCCAAAACAAATAGCTCGGGATGAAGTGATCGTCTCCCATGCATACACTAGAGAAGAACGGGGAGGGATGCGGAGAGAAATAGATGCGAGAAGCGTGTGTGCTCAAATAAGTAGACAAGACTAGTCCTTATAGTGTATTCCTTAGGGGGCCAAGAAATCTCAAAAGGAACGATCAAGTCTATAGGCATGTAACCGCCCTTCCAAAGGTTAATCTGGCCAGGTTGATTACAAGGGGATTGTAGGGAAGGTTCTTCCTTTGACTTGCACCGCTGGTTCCATAGACCCCACAATTGCGGTCGTTTGACACTTCCCTGCAGCCTAGTCACCAGATTTTATGAAGGGAATGAAGGCCAAGTGCCTAGCAACAGAAATCACGCCTTTCGAGACTTAAACGAATCCTACCTAGGGCACGTCTACTCTATTTTAATGAGGGCTTAGGTCAGTGCTTGTGCTCAAGACATGTGATGAGGCATTGATTGGGGTGGTGCCTCTTAGTTATCCGATTCAAATGTGTGTGCACTTAGCAAGACATGGTTTTCAAGCAAGGATTTAAGATGTAGTGTCTTTTAACGTTTGTCCTTACTTTAATGTCTTTTAGGGTTGAAGTTCCTTAATATTTTCAAACAAGTTTAAAGTGGGCACGCCAAGTTTTACACACAACGGGTGAGAGTGAATTTCCTTTAGAGTGAGGAGGCCCTAGAAAACAACCCTAATGTTCTCACCCTACTATTCATGCAATCTACTAGGTGAGTCGAGTTTAAGGTGAGTGATGCGACCCAAGTCAAGTCATGGTGGCTTCGCAAACATCACTCAAAACGAAAAAGAACACTCAAAAGAGATTGTCTTTAAGAAAGTTAGAGTGTATTTTTTTTTGTTGGGTGATGAGTTTAGGATGTGAATCAAGCAATCATTCACCACGTCGTTTTCTTTGTTTTTATTTTAATTTTTCTTTATATTTTTTTAGGCAAGCAAACAACCACAGGTAGAGCAATACTCACAACCAGTCTTTGCTGCGTTCACTCTATCTCCACCGTCACAAGTCGCGCTCCTTCGCCGCCTAGGTGTCGAGTTCCTACAACCAATCAAGTAAAGGGAGAAAATGAGTTAGATGATGTGAGTATGGATGCAAAATGAAAGCGACAAAATAAATCCGTTGCCTCCCCAGCAACGATGCCAAAAACTGACGTGAGCCGAACACGTTTGTCTAAATAGGTCATTGTAGCTCGCATTCGCAATGTCGATTTTAAATGTAGAAACGGATGTGAGTCCAAGTGTCGAACACAGGGAGGCATGAAATCAGCTTTTTCTATCACTTAGTTGTCACAGAAATGGTGGGTTTTGCTTGCTCACGAGAAAACATGGGAGAGAAAAGAGAGTGAGAGAGAGAGAGAGAGTAGAGGTAGAGTCTTTTGATCATAGCATTCATGCAAATCAAGATAAGAAAAACCTGATAAAAAGAGAGAGACAATAGCTATATAAGAAATGACATCATTTAACATGTAACTTGAGTTTTACAGATAGAACAATAGCTAAATGCTTAAACAAAAGTAAAGTAAAGCTAGAGTAAAGGGAGAGAGAGAGGGGGGGGAGAAGGCGAGGAGGCCACAACAGTGGAGGAGGGCTCCGTTGGCGGCTCGTCAACTCCAGTGAGTACAAAGTGTGCTAAGGGAAGCTAGGAGTGGGGTAGAAGAGTTGCAAGTGTATTCAATGCCCCCAATGGGGTGGTTGAAGGGGGTTTAAATAGGAGAAAAGGGCTTCTAATTGAGGTGAGGGGGTTTAGCAACGTCCAAGATGTCACTACACCCCTTCCAAAAACATCGTTGAAGGCCTCTGCCCGTCAGTCCAAGCACACGCGCAATCTTCTTCTTCTTCTCGCGTCGCTCCCGCGATCCGCGTGCGTTCATTGTGCACCGTCCAATCGAAGATCGGACGATTGAGACTTCGCGTGAGAGTGCGCTAAGGATTGCGCTTGCGCAGCGTGTGCCTCACGTGTTATCGCTCACGTAAACATCCGTGCACATCCACTGTGCCGCGTGGCCTCCATCCATGCCATCCGTGCACGGATCAACGGCTGAATTTTGATCATGCGCGTGAATGTGGCTGGCGCGATTTGAACAGGCGTCGGATGAGCACGTGGGAGGGCGTTGACCGCTACAGTGTGCTTCAGACTTTGTCGCAGTTTTGCATGAACTCTCAACCGTCCGATGGATGATCAAACAGCCAAGATCTCATCTGGGCGCATTGAAGAGATGCTGCGGTCGAGCTGGTGGCTCGATCGGACGACTTAAAATGCTTCTGATAACACCACGCAAGGGGGTAGTAATTAGGTTGAATATGGCCCATCTTTAAAATAAAAGGCACAACATAAAGTAGAATAGGAGCATTGCATGCATCAAGTACCAAGATTGCTTATAAACCGTATTAATGGCCATTTGTGTAAAGTATTTGTCAAAGCAGGCCTCAGATGAGCAATCGGACCGCACGAATGGATTTAGGACGACGAACGGAGTCCAACGGACTCAAGATCAGCCAAATCCGACATCCGGAGCCCCCACAATGGGCCCAAGAAATCATGACCGTTGATCTGGAGATCAACGGCCCAGAACGCGCCACGTCGGCCCGCTCCCGCCGCTCGCTCGCCCTCAAGCCAGCCAAGAACGAATCTCGACCGTTGATCTTCGATCGAACGGCCGAGATCCGCGCGCTCGCCCGCGGTCGCCGCGACAAAGCGCGGGCGTGGCGCAATGGTTAGCGCGCAAGCCCGCGTCGCAGCGACGCGCGTTCGAATCGCGCGGAGCGGAAATCAAGCGCGAGCAAAGGGCGCGTCGAAATTGAGCCGCCCGATCAGCAGCGGGCGGTCAGGAATGCGCCACGCGGCGCGATGATAGCACCCACGCGCGCGCGCACGCGCGCCCGAAGCGCGATCTCAGCACAGGCGCGGGAGGATCTCAGCCGTCCGATCTTCGATCGGACGGCTCTCGTTCATCATCCACGGATCGCGCTTGGCGAGAGAGAGGGGGCGGGCGGCTGACCGGCGGCAGAAGGCCTTCACCGACATATCTGGAAGCGGTTTTAGCGACGTTCTGGATGTCGCTAAAGCACATTCTTCTTCTAGGAGGCCCTTAACTCTATTTAAACCCCCTTCTACCACCATTCAAGGCATCCTCTCCCACTTGCAACTACTCCACTCCTCTCCTAGCTAGTTTTAGGCACTCTTGTAATCGCCGGAGACGACGAGCCGCCGACAGAGCCTCCTCCACCGCCGTGGCTGCCTCGTCGCTCTCCACTCTCTCTACCTCTCTCTCTCTCTCTTTTAAGCTTTCATTTACTTTTGTTGAAGCATGTATTTAATGTTGTAAACCATGAACTATGAATGCATGTTTAATGAAATTATTTTCCGTTTAGTCGCCATTTTAATTTCTGTTTAAAGTGCATGATCAAAACCAAGAGCTTTCTAACCCTAAACTCTCTCTATCTCTCGCTTTTCAAAATCGTCTCTTTCGCAAGCAAAACTCCGCCTTTTTCGTGACAACAAGTGGTAAACAAAACCCGATTTCCACGCCTCCCTGAGATCGACACTCGGACTCACCTCCGTTTACTTCTTTTAAAACCGACGTATCAAGTGCAACTATAACGACACCTCTTAACACACACGCACGAAGGCACGTCAGTTTTTGGCGCCGTTGCCGGGGAGGCAACGGATTTGTTTTATCACCTCCATTCCACACTCATTCTCACATCGTCTAATGCCCTATTTTCCTTTTTACTTGACGGTTGCAGGAATTCGACGCATGGATGGCGAAGCGACGCATTCCACGACGGTAGCAAGGGAGTAGGCGCCTCGAGGACCGATAGTGAGTAACCTGTCTCTCATTGTTTGCTTGCGTGAAAAAGCTAAAAAAAAATTGTAAAAAACTAAAAAAATTGGCGTGGTGAATGATTGCTTGACCCACATTCTTAGCACATCACCCTACAAAAAAAATGTACACTCTAATATGCTGAATAAATTCTTGGAGTGTTCTTTTCTTTCTTGAGTGGTGTTTGTGAAGCCACCATGAGTTGACCTGGGCCGCACCACTCAACCCTAAAATCGACTCATCTAATAGAAGCTGCATGATCATTAGGATGAGTACACTAGGGTTTTAGAGCCTCTACAGAAGAAAAAGGAAATCTACTTTCATCAAATTGTGTGCAGAACTTGACATGCCCACTGAAACTTGGTTGAAAACATTAAGACACATCAACCCTAAAAAGCACTAAAGTAAGGATAAAATACTAAAAGACACCACACCTTAAAAATCCTTGCTTGAAAACCATGTTTTGCTAGAAGCACACACTTTGAAAGTGGAAAATTAAGAGGCACCACCCCAATCAACGCCTCATCACATCACCCTAAGCACAAGCACTATCCTAACCCTTTAAAACTGAGTAGACGTGCCCTAGGCAGGACTGAGTTAAGTCTCAAAAGGCGAGGTTTTGTTTGCTAGGCACTTGGCTTTCATTCCCTTGGTAGAATCTGGTGACTAGGCTGCGGGGCAGTGTCAAACGACTGCGGTTGTGGGGTCTATGGAACCGAAGGCGCAAGCCAAAGGAAGAACCTTCCCTGCAATCCCCTCGTAATCAACCTGGCCAGATTAACCTCGGGAAGGGGAGTCCAGTGCTTACGGACTTAATCAACCTTTGTGAGATTTCTAGGTCTTCTAAGGAATACACCATAAGGACTAGGCTTGTTTGCTTGGTTGAGGACACAACTCTCTCGCATCTGTTCTTCCCACATCCCTCCATTTCTTCCAAACCATGGATTTCAATACCTATCCATCTTACCCAAACTACCACCAACAGGATTTGTATGCTAACCCAAGTGGACCATACCCACAGCCTACTTGGGCTAACCAACCACCAAGTTGGGGGTACAACCTTGAATATCCCTCTTGGCCCAACTATGACCAAACCGCACCAACTTCTTATTGGAATACAACCAACATAGCCACCCAAGGGTACGATTCCAATCATGGGGCTCCATATCTCGATTGTCCTCACGATGCCTCCTCATTTAGGTCCGACCCACTCTACTGTGATAGGACCTACACTTTAGGAGAACACCAAGAACCCTACCCATCTCAGGATAATAACCAAGAAAGGTCGTCTGAATTCAACAACCTTGCCTACTTGACCTTTGGAGTTCTAGACAAATGGAAATCAGAAAATGATCAGAAATCTAGGCAAGCCCAGGATCATCAACCTCTGATTTGGTCCCCTGATGAAGAATCTGACTGGGAGGAGGACTTAGAACCTCAACTATTCTGGAGTAGGACCAAACAGAGAATGGTTCCTCTTGAAGAACTGGACCCTGAACATGATAGAATAGAGGACCCACCCAAGAACTTAAACACCAATATGGATTCTGATCCACAACCTCAACCATACTCTCTTAACCTGGATTTCAAGGAGGAAATCCAAAGGACACCAAATGACACCATGTCAATTCTTGATAACCTCCAGTTAGAACTACACAGACAGAATCAAGAATTGGTTAAAGGGCAACATGCCATGTTGGAGTTGTTCCAACAATTGGGGGAAGAAGGCCAAAGAAAGCTGTTGCATACAAC
This sequence comes from Thalassia testudinum, assembly GCA_037157565.1. Classification (NCBI taxonomy): domain Eukaryota; kingdom Viridiplantae; phylum Streptophyta; class Magnoliopsida; order Alismatales; family Hydrocharitaceae; genus Thalassia; species Thalassia testudinum. Next base: position 7,869,603 of record JAZHRO010000056.1, read on the forward strand.
GCCATTCATGGAATTCATAAAGCAAGGACCTACCATGATCAATTGGACTACACCTAGTCATCCTGATTTGGTTCAGTCCACCATTGATACCCCTCAGGAGTTGGATAGCTCAGTGGATAAGGACAGTAAGGATTCCTTGGAACACAATTTGGGGAGCATTGAGAACAAACATCAGGAGGAAACTGAGAAGGTGAGGGGAGAGACCTTGGAATCTGAATCTAATCGGCTCAAGACAAGTAATCCGGTGGGAGTAGCAGCCAACGTCGGAGATGGAGAATGGAGTTACAATTTCAAAGAAATTGATTATGAATCGGTTAGAATCCCCATCACAATTTTGGAGGAGGGCCGAGAGAAAGAATATGATCTAGAGGATGAAATTGACCCTACCTCTAATGCAACCCCAAACAGTGAATCTGATACAAAGGAGGTTGAAGAAAATATTCTTGAGATCAAGGGCTTGGAGGGAATGAGCAATGAAACCATAGTTGCGGAAGAGATGGATTCGTCTTTGAAGAGAAGACTCATGCTTGGTTGTAGGGCTCAGTATGAAACTCTGGACTTTGTTACTTTCCCTACCAGAATAAAGATCCCGCAACCCGAATGCACTAGAATTGATACACTTTCGATGGATTACAATTTTATGGGGACACAAGCTGAATATAAGACCTACATCTTTAGTGTTTGGCATGTCATATTTGGGGTGCATTCGTCCACAGCAACTTGTTTGCATGCCCACAAACTAAGAGAGGATCTGACACGGGCATGCATGATATATCTGTTACAGAATTCCCGCCCCTTAGGAACGGGACTCCACCACAACCTTATTCGCATCTGTGGACTTCTAATTTTGGGTCTGGTTAATTTTGAACATATCTTCTTGACCCAAGCCATTCCTGTTTGTGCACCGCCCAGCTGGAGGCGTTAAACTCAGTGCTTCCTGGGAGGCAACCCAGTGGATTCAGACTGATCTAGTAGTTTACGTCACTCAGGTACTATCTTTTTGAATCCTTCTGCATCCATGCATCTGCCAATGAGGACATTGTCCAATTTAAGCATGGGGGGGATGGTAAATTGCATAATCCTGAGCTTAATTAATCAGTCTGAATGAATAAATTAATTGATTAAAAAAAAAATTGAATTTAGGAAGAAAAACTTAGGCATTAGAAACTTGTCAATAGTGGGAAATAATACAAAAAGAACTTAAACGCTTAGACTTTTCAGGCCTTCAGGCTTAATCAGCCCTAGTGTCCATTAAAATATGGATTTAGCGGCGAATCCTTGCAACTTTAAGCTATTCTAATCCACCTAATAAATAAGGTAATAAGTATACGACTTATCAACTCACCCTCTAACTCAGGAAAACTTTGAGTCTAAGCATCTACACACATTTTTGCACAGACTCACTTCTTGGAGATTTTGACAGAAATTGGGTAGCTAATGAACTCTCTAAGGTGGTATGGCTGGCAAGTGTCGTGGGTAACAGTCCATTGGCAGGTTGTCCAGAACCCAGCCACAGGCCATTTCTTTTTCGCTGCCTCTAGGTACATTTGAGATTAGGGAAGCCACCTACGAAAAAAAAAAGAAAAAAAGAAGAAAAGAAAATAAACCACACTTCACCGCACAAGTATGGCTGGCAAGTGATCGTGGGTAACAGCCCATTGGTCGGTTGTCCAGAGCCCAGCTCAATAATTGCACAAAAAAGACCAAAACACCTAAGGACGAAGCGGGGAAGTAGTACAAGCCGGGGAGATATACACTGGAAAATCCTTGTGTTGACCCCAAGTAAAATGAACGTAGGGAGAAAGCTACCAGTCGAACAAATACACCTTCAGGCAAATATTTATTTTCTTTTCCGGACACCTAGAGGCGTAGAAACTCGAAGTCTGTCTCAATTACTGTTAAGTGAGTCTATCACAACATTCGCACCAAGATGCTTAGCACTTAGGGTTTTGACCGAGTTTTGGGTGGGTTGGGTAGCCGTAAAAAGTTACCAACCCACACTGAATTCCGAAAATTCTAAAAAGACATATATAGATATATACGTATACATATGTATAGTTATATATACAAAGCAAGGATTCGGGCGATTCGTATTTTGGAAGACACCCGAGTGCTGCTTAGTCTTTGTAGATTAAGATCTTCGTATATTTCCTCTTATTGACGAGTAACGAAGTGCCTAAGCAATTACTTCTTGAATTCTCCAAAGAAATAAAGGCTAGAATAAACCTTGCTAGGGACTATCAAGGAGTAAGCATGGGGGTATGATAACACCACGCAAGGGGGTAGTAATTATGTTGAATATGGCCCATCTTTAGAATAAAAGGCACAACATAAAGTAGAATAGGAGCGTTGCATGCATCAAGTACCAAGATTGCTTATAAACCGTATTAATGGCCATTTGTGTAAAGTATTTGTCAAAGCAGGCCTCAGATGAGCAATCGAACCGCACGGATGGATTCAGGACGACGAACGGAGTCCAACGGACTCAAGATCAGCCAAATCCGACATCCGAAGCTCCCACAATGGGCCCAAGAAATCATGACCGTTGATCTGGAGATCAACGGCCCAGAACGCGCCACGTCGCCCCTCCCCCGCCGCTCGCTCGCCCTCAAGCCAGCCAAGAACGAATATCGGCCGTTGATCTTCGATCGAACGGCCGAGATCCGCGCGCTTGCCTGCGGTCGCCGCGACAAAGCACGGGCGTGGCGCAACGGTTAGTGCGCACGCCCGCGTCGCAGCGACGCGCGTTCGAATCGCGCGAAGCGGAAATCAAGCGCGAGCAAAGGGCGCGTCGAAATTGAGCCGCCCGATCAGCAACGGGCGGTCAAGATTGCACCACGCGGCGCGACGACAGTGCCCGAGCGCCCACGCGCGCGCGCACGCCGGGCGAAAACGCGCGCGCGCACGTGCGCCCGAAGCGCGATCTCAGCACAGGCGCGGGAGGATCTCAGCCGTCCGATCTTCGATCGGACGGCTCTCGTTCATCATCCATGGATCGCGCTTGGAGAGAGAGAGGGGGCGGGCGGCTGACCGGCGGCAGAAGGCCTTCACCGACGTATCTGGAAGCGATTTTAGCGACGTTCTGGATGTCGCTAAAGCACATTCTTCTTCTAGGAGGCCCTTAACTCTATTTAAACCCCCTTCTACCACCATTCAAGGCATCCTCTCCCACTTGCAACTACTCCACTCCTCTCCTAGCTAGTTTTAGGCACTCTTGTAATCGCCGGAGACGACGAGCCGCCGACGGAGCCTCCTCCACCGCCGTGGCTGCCTCGTCGCTCTCCACTCTCTCTCTACCTCTCTCTCTCTCTCTTTTAAGCTTTCATTTACTTTTGTTGAAGCATGTATTTAATGTTGTAAACCATGAACTATGAATGCATGTTTAATGAAATTATTTTCCGTTTAGTCGCCATTTTAATTTCTATTTAAAGTGCATGATCAAAACCAAGAGCTTTCTAACCCTAAACTCTCTCTCTATCTCTCGCTTTTCAAAATCGTCTCTTTCGCAAGCAAAACTCCGCCTTTTTCGTGACAACAAGTGGTAAACAAAACCCGATTTCCACGCCTCCCTGAGATCAACACTCGGACTCACCTCCGTTTACTTCTTTTAAAACCGACGTATCAAGTGCAACTATAACGACACCTCTTAACACACACGCACGAAGGCACGTCAGCTTCACGCGGTGAGGCAGGGGTGCACTGTGCAGGTGAGAGTGACGTGGCTGCTTGTGGGTCGTTGATCTGATGATCAACGGCCAAAACTTCTTGGGCCAATCAAGGGAGCTCCGGATGTCGGATTTGGTCAATTTTGAGTCTATTGGACTCCGTTCGTCGATCTGAGTCCATCTATGCAATCTGATTGCTCATCTGAGTCCTGTTTTGACATGAACTTGCACAAATGGCCATTAACATTGATTTATAAGCATTCTCAATGTGCAATGAATGTAATTCTCCCATGCCCATTTATGATGTGTTATTTGTGAATGTTACCCTTAAGATAAACCCCAATTGATAGATTTATCACCACAAAATGTAGAGTTATCAAGAACCCAAGCACCTAGGAAGGTAGTGCTCTCGGAATAAGCTAGTTCTGTGATATTGAGCAGCCTACCTCCGAAAAGAACTGACCCACGGCACCACTGATATCTTGCAATATTGGTGACACGTTTGATAGAGTGCTCTTGGACTTAGGCATTTCAATTAACTTAATCTCAACTACCCTTTATTACCGATTCAGATTTGGGGAACTAAAGCCCACACCTGTGATTCTCCAACTGGCCGACCAATCCTTGAAAACCTCGAAAGGGGTAGTCGAGGATGTAATTGTTTGGGTTAAGGACTTCTACTTCCCAATTGACTTTTTAGTCCTTGACATGGAAGTCCCCGAGCAACTACAAAACACACCCATCATCTTGGGCAGACCCTTCTTGGCTACAGCTAAGGCGAACATTGATTGTAACATGGGATGTATGGAAATCGCCTTCAAAGATAAGAAGATGCAATTGGATATCTTCAGGGCAACTAAGTCTTTTGATTGTGGTTGGGTCGAGGAGTATGATCCCGTGGAAACCCTAGTTGAAGAATGCCTCATGGTTAGCTCTTTAGAATATCATCTGATTCAACCAATTGATGACTACCCTGACCCATCCCAGTCTTTGGAGGTTGAAATTTGTAGAGCTGATTATCACCAGCAACCTCCATTTGAGGAGATTGATGTTAATCAACTCCCGCCCTTCTGATTACGCAGTAATCATAGATCTTAATTGACATAAATTAGTCTAGGACTTAGCATAAGTTAGGGTAATTCATGCATGCATAAGCATTACTAGCACCTTTACTGCTTTCTTTTAGCTATGCATAAAATAATGCTATAATGTACTGATTAGGTGCATTATGCCAATTGCAAGTAATAAGCTGATCAAAAGCTAAATCTGAAGCTAGATCTAAAGCTGGATCTGAAGAATAAAGAATAACTGGTGCTGCAGCAGAGCTGGAGTGGAAGAGCTAGATTAGATGTAGTAGATAATAATGTAAGGGAGTTAAGGTATGCTATTCTATTAAGTAGGAACAAAGCAATAAATTGTGAAGAAATTAGGTCCATCCTAGCCCTAGGACATCCTAGAAGCTTCCCCAAGCCTTAGCCACCCTTAGAGTAGGTCACCGCAACCCTAATTGCAGCCTCTATCTAGACATCCAGAAGAGTTATAGGACGTCTAGAACCCTTAGCCAACTCCCGCACACCTTAAACCCACTTCTGCAATGTTATTGGACGTCCAGACACTTGGTCAGACGTCCAATTTCTGTAGAATACCCAAGATAGAGTCTAGAATCCCTCCTGACTCTGATTGGGCATCCAGACAATAAGTTTAGACTTCTGATTTTTCATTATAAGATGTCTAACAACTTTATTGGACATCCAGAACTGCCCTCTAGACCTTGTTTTGAGATTCAAGCCTTGATCTTGGATCTCTAGCTCCCTAAACCCAATTCTAACCCCCTAGGAACCAAATTAAGGTGCCCTAACCCTAGTACATCACCTCTAGACCTCCCTAAGGACCTAATTAGATCCTCACTAAACCTAATTGACTTGGATCATGGTCAATCTCTTCAATCTATTCAATTGGACTCATTGAGTCCAATTGAGCCTTGATCTCAGCACACACTGTCTAATTGGACTTAGTGAGAGTCCAATTGACCTAGACCTAACTTAATTGAGTTATTTTACTCTCAATTAGGTTTCCACACACCCAATTAAACTTGTATTAAGTTTAATTGCACTTTACCTAAGTGAATTAGGGTTTACAACCCTAATTTGAGACCTACCTTGACCTAAACCCACTAGAACCTAACCAAAGCAACTCAGCCACCTAAGTTTTGACCCACACACACCATCCACACGAAAATACCTAGCCTAGAGTTCTCTAGAACTTTTTACCATGTGTTGTACCTTGGTTGCTAAAATTAGCAACCAAGAGCCATTCAATTTTTAGATCCACATTTGGTGGATCTAAAAACCACCATTCATCCTCTCTCTCACTCTCCCACGAGCTCCCACCATAGGCCTCTCTAGAGAATTCCATAATTCCCTAGAGAGCTTCCCTTAGGTCAATAAAAAGACCTAAGGGTTGGCCACTTAGTCAATCTTGGTCTTTTAGCATAGCTCCACCTTCCATAAGCCATCACCACCTCCACCTCCATGTTCATGAGCTCTACCATGATGCCACCACCTCCATGCCAAGCCTAGACCAGGATCAACTTCTCCAACCTCTCTCCAAGGGCTGACCTAAGCACCATTGATTGCCCCTCTTTCTCTTCTCACCCATTCAAAGGCCATCAGAGCTCACCTCTAAATGCCCTTAGTTCTGCTAGACTAGATTATAGTTCTTCATAGATTTAATGCTTTATTTATTGCTTAGTAGTATAGCTCCATATTCTCCCCCAATGATGCATACATTTTCCCCCCATAGATTCATGTATGTAGTCATTTTCTGCTAGCTAGATTTAAATTTCCCTGTACAAGCATTCCGCTACCTGTTCTGTAACCACCATCATTCCTCAATGAAAATATTTATATATATTTATATGTTGAAAATCACCATGTGCCTTATTATCATCTTTTGGTGCGATTAAAGTTGCATGCTTTCAATTTCTGATATTCTGGCAGTAGCATGTCATGCATCAATATATATTTAGTATAAATCGACATGTGATTTTGAACGAGTAGAGAGCAAGATCGAATTTAAATTTGCATTTCCAAAATGCCTCCCAGAGACGAACGACCAGGATTCAAGTCCCGTTATCTTAGAAATTACTTTTGTTGATCTTATTTCACAACTGTACTATGACGCATTTCTGATCAAATGCACCCTCTACGATCCCAACACCTTCCCTTACCTGTCTAACATTGTCCCACCTGCACCTGAATTGAAACGTTTGGCCAACAACCTTAAGTACTTCTTCCTAGGACCTGATCAGACTTTCCCTATGATTATCAATGCACACCTAACTAGGGACCAAGAACTTAGGTTGACTACTACCCTTTCTGAACATCGAGCAGCTATTGGGTGGATAATTTCTTACTTAAGGGGAAATAGCCCTACTTATTGCACTCACAAGATCTATTTGGAAGATGGGGCTCGACCTTCCCACCAGATGTAAAGGCGATTGAACCCAAATATGCGAGAGGTCGTTAAAAAGGAAATATCAAGTGGCTTGATGCGGAAATCATCTACCCAATTTCCGAAAACCCCTAGGTGAGCCCTACTTAAGTGGTACCAAAGAAGGCCAGGCTCACTATGGTCACAAATGGACAGGGTGAATACATCCCCACCTGCACCACCACCGCATGGTGGGTGTGCATTGACTATCAGAAGCTTAATGAGGCCACTAAAAAGGACCACTTTCCCCTGCCATTCATTGACCAGATTCTCGAACGACTGGCAAGGCAGAAATATTTTTGCTTCCTGGATGGATGTTCAGGATATAACCAGGTTGCTATTGCACCAGAGGACCAAGAGATGACCACATTCACTTGCTCGTATGGCACATTTGCATTTCTCCGTATGCCATTCGAGTTATGCAACTCACCCGCTACCTTTCAGCATTGCATGTTAGCCATCTTTTCAGAGATAGTAGGTGAATATTTGGAGGTCTTTATGGATGATTTCTTCATGTTTGGAGACTCATTCGACCATTGTCTTAGCAACCAAGAAAAAATCCTGAAGCAATGTATCGAGGTCAACCTGGTTTTAAGCTAGGAAAAGAGCCATTTTATGATTCAAGAAGGGATTGTCCTCGGTCACATCGTCTCACATAGGGGCATTGAAGTTGATCGAGCTAAGGTTGATTTAATTTCCAAACTTCCACCTCCTAGCTCGATCAAGCAAATCAGACCTTTCCTAGGACATGTTGGCTTCTATAGAAGTTCATTAAGGATTTTTCCAAACTTTCCAAGCCTTTGACTGACCTTCTAGCCAACGACGTACTTTTTGACATGACACTTGATTGCATCAATGCCTACAACACCCTTAAGGATACAATCTCAACTGCACCTGTTTTATAACCCCCAGACTAGTCTCAGGACTTTGAGATAATGTGCGATGCATCAAATTTTGCTGTTGGAGCAGTCCTAGGACAAAGACGAGAAAAAAAACCTGTAGTGATCTACTCCACGAGCAAAACCTTGGATGAGGCTCAATGGAACTACACTGTCACGAAGAAAGAACTGCTCGCCGTAGCTTTTAGATTAGAAAAGTTCAGATCATACCTTTTAGGATCCTACGTGACTATTTACACTGACCACTCAGCTATCTGGCATTTGTTAACCAGAAAGGATGCTAAACCACAGCTAATCAAATAGATCGTACTCTTGCAGGAATTTGACCTGGAAATACGTGACAAAGTCGGGTCCAAGAATGTTGTAGCCAACCACTTATCCAAACTTCACCCGGAACACATTGGACCCTCATTACCCTTAACCGACACATTCCTTGATGAACAACTTCTTACTGTGCATGGAAGGAGTCTACCCTGGTATGCAAACTTAGTCAACTATTTAGTGGTAGGACAGACTCCGTACAACTGGTCTAGACAGCAGTAGAATAAGTTCTTGGCTGAAATTTTTGGGATAATCCTATGTTTTTTAGGCTTTGTGCTGACCAAATCATTTGGAGGTGTATTCCTGAAGAGGAAGTTCAAAGTGTGCTATGCTTCTGTCATGACCAAGCTTGTGGTGGCCACTTCTCTGAGAAGCAGACACCTGCAAAAGTTTTACAGTTCGATTTTTACTGGCCATCACTATTTAAGGATGCACATAATTTTGCAAAGACTTGCACTAAGCGCCAGACCTTAGGGACTATGACCAAGAAAGATATGATGCCTCTACAACCCATTCTGATCATCAAAATTTTCGATGTCTGGGGCATCGATTTCATGGGTCCCTTCCCACCATCAAACGGTTTCGAGTATATACTAGTCTCAGTGGACTACATCTCGAAATTGATCGAAGCCGTACCTACCTGAAAGTGTGACCAAAAGGTTGTCATGGACTTTGTTAAGAAAAATATCTTTTCCCGGTTTGGGATACCGAAAGCCATGATCAGCGATGGTAGGAGTCACTTCATTAATGCCCAATTTCGTACCCTACTTAAGAAATATGGGGTCACTCACCGCATTGCTACCCCGTATCACCCACAAATGAATGGGCAAACTAAGGTATCAAATAAACAGATTAAAAATATTCTGCAAAAGACTGTGAGACCTGACCGAAAGGATTGGTCCACGCAATTAGATGATGCCCTTTGGGCATACAGGATAGCTTTTAAGATCCCAATAGACATGTTGCCTTATCGATTGGTCTTTGGCAAGGCTTGCCACCATCCGATCAAGTTGGAGCACCGAGCATACTGAGCTATTAAGCAGTACAATATGAATTCCCAGATGGCCAGAAGTCAAAGGAAGCTCCTACTCTCCAAGCTCAAGGAAATCCGTTGGGACACTTACGAGAAAAATAGACTTTATAAGGAGAAGATGAAAGCTGTCCACGACAAACACATTAATAGAAAAACCTTCGAGCCAAATTAGCAAGTCTGGCTATTTGATGCAAGACTTAGACTCTTCCCTGGGAAACTGAGATCTAAGTGGACGGGACCATATCAAGTGGTCAGACCTTATCCCAACGGGGTGGTTGAAATTGCCAATCCCAAGACTAGGAAAACCTTCACTGTTAATGGTCAACGACTAAAACACTTTCTTGCCCAGATCCCCCTGAAGGAAGTTGTGACCCTCATTGAGGGTTAAACTGGAACTGCACCCAGCTGGAGGCACAAAACTCAGCACTTCTTGGGAGGCAACCCAGAGGTTTCAAGCTGACTGGATTCATGATTACAACTCAGGTGATTTCTTTCCCTACTCCCTTGCATACATTTATTTTTCCAACGAGGACATTGTCCAACTTAGGCATGGGGAGGTGGTAATTCTCAGGATCTGAGTACAAAACTGTCAGCTCGAACTAATTTTATTTCTTCACATTACAAAAATTAAAATTAGGAAAAGAAAATTTAGGTATTAGAAGCTTGTCGACTTTAAGAAATGATATGTTACGGACCTAATCGCCTAGACTCTTTAGGTCTTCGGACTTAATCAGTCCAGGTGTCCACTAAAATGTGGACTTGGTCTCAAGTCCTTGCCACTATAATTTATTTTAATCTAGTCAATAAAGTAGGGTGATAAGTATATGACTTACCAACCCACCCTGTAATTTGGGGGGATTTTTAGTCTAAGCATCTACACACGTTTTGCACTAACTCAGTCATCAGCGGTTCTAACGGAAATTGGGTAGCTAATGAACCTTCTAAGGTGATATGGCTGGCAAGTTGTCGTGGGTAACAGCCCATTGGCCGATTGTCCAGAGACCAGCCACAGGACCATTCTCTTTCACTACTACCTTTAGGTAAATCTTAGATATGTAAAGCCACCTACTTAAAAAAAAAAAAGAAATAGGAAAATAGAAAAAGAGAAAAGAAAAAAAGAAATAAGCCACACTTCACCACACGAGGATGGCTGGCAAGTTGTCATGGGTAACAGCCCATTAGTCGGTTGTCCAGATCCCAACTCATAAAATGCACAAGACTTCCAAAACACTTAAGGAAGAAGCAAGGAAGTAGCATAATCTAGGGAGATATATACTGGGTTCACCCTTGTGTTGACCCCACAAAAATAAAAAGTAGGGAGAAAGCTATCGATTAGATAGATACACCTTTAGGCAACATTTTTTTCTTTCAGGTCACCTAGGGGCGTAGAAACCCGAAGTCTGTTTTAATTGCCATTGAGTGAGTCTATCACTTTCACAATAAGATGCTTAGTACTAAGAATCCTTTTCGAGTCTTGGGTGGATTGGGTAGCCATAAAAAGTTACCCCAAAATCCTCAACACCAAAAATCCAAAAAAATTAGAAAAGATGAAAAAGAAAAAAAATATATGTATTTGCTTCTATATAGAATAAGGCGAGGACTCGAGCAGTCGGCATTTTGGCAAGCAACCCAAGCACTGTTGAGTCTTTGCAAGTTAGGTTCTTAGTAGAAACTTCCTCCTATCGACAATCAACTTCTATCTAAGTGATCAATTCCTAATTTTAGTTGTAAATAGCATTTAGATTAAAACCTTGTTAGGGACTAGCAAGGGGTGGGCATGAAGGTATGATAACACTACAATGTTCAGTGTTAATATTATCAATTAAAGTCAATTTCGAGGGTACTTGTGCGATAATGTTAGATTATAGTGGGTTCGGAAGCATTGCATTCTTTCTGCATTATTTCATGTTAAAGATCACTTGGAATCAATGTTTAATGACCATGTACACAAGTTCATATTGAAATAGGTCTCAGATGAGCAATCGAACCATACAGATGGATCTGGATCGATGAACAGAGTCCAACGGACTAAAAATCATCCCAATCTGACCACCGTAACTCCCACAACAAGCCCGAGGAAGATCAATGGCCAGGAGGCAATGTAACATCCTTATAGACTTTGGATGAAAAATCCAACCATACAGATGGATTCGGAGCGACGATCACAGTCTGGCATCGCGAGAATCATCTCAATCCAAGCACTGTGGCATCCTCTACAATAGAAAAGATGATGGACGGCCTAGCCCAGATGGCGCCACATGGTGCCATCTAGGCCGCCCAACACCAGCCTTTCATTACTGCATCATCTGCACCCTCTACTCTCAGCTTTTCGATCTTGATCTAACGGCTAAGAAGCCACCTCCATCGCATGCTTAAGGCAACTACGGCTCCTTCTCTGGGCAAGATCCACCATTGGATCAACATCCAACGGTAACCACCGCTCTAGCACCTTAACATCTTCACAACCATCCATGTAGATGGCTCATTGGTCGCGCCTCCAGCCCGCATGCACCTGGTGAGGGATCGAATCCCACTTCGTCCCCATCGCGTGCCAATTGAAATTGGACCATTTGATCGAGCACGATGAGCACCATCCAGCCGCTCGATTCTCACGCGTGTGATCACATGCTCGAGCATGCCCCATCTAATGTGCATGGGGTGCGATTTGAGGCACAGGTGAGGTTTGAATCCCACCTCCAATCTTCTATTGGACGACTTAAATGATCCTTGCACTGTGTGCATGGAGGGCAGCTGTGTGCATGAAGGCGCGAGGGCTAAGGCAAGGGTGACGAATGTGGCGGGTCTTTAGCGACGTTTTGATTGTCGCTATTGACCTGGTAATGAATTTGAGCCCTCTCATCAACTATAAAAAGGGACCTATCCCTCCTACTTGCACCAACCTTACACCCAAGAGATACCACCACCTTCTAGAGCTCCAAGCAAGGTCTTAAAGCCACCGACGAAAGCTCCTCCACCGCCGTGGCTACCTCGATGCCGTCTATATCCTTGTTCTTGGTTTTATTTTATAGTGTAGTTCATGTCTTTTATTTTGTTAAGCATTCATCTACATTGTATTGATTACAACATTTGATGACATATTTTTGATACATTATTCTTATCTTGATCATGGATTTCTAACTTTCTCTCTCTATCTTTCTCTCTCTCCCCCCCTTTATCTCTCTCCCTTTCTCTTTTTCAAATTGATTTTCAAGCGAACAAACAACATATTTTTGTGACACAAAAGCGACTAAGTGATTTCTATTATTGCATCCTTATGTTCGACACTCGGGCACTGATGAGAGCCTCATCATGAGTCCTAACTAGAACATTTTGACCTAAATAAATATACAAAAGCTCCTACAAAACCTAAAGGAAAGACTAAATAAAAGAACTATGAATCTGAATATAAAGTAACTCACAAGGGGTAAAACTGCAATTTTACCAATGCAGTACATAAACGGGATGTCTAGGGGTCTAAACACAAGTCAAATGGGCTTAACAAGAAAAAAAGTGGGATGATTTGATCTGAAAAGGGTTATAGCAATTTCTAGGAATTAAATGACATTCTGTAACCCTAAAATAAATCTGCTTTAATTCATGAAGTTCCAAGCAAGATAAAAGTCAATTAAACCCTCTAAAATTCATGAAAAAACATCCCCTAGGGTTTAGAACCTTCAATTTGGCCATTGGAACCTGTCTTGACCTAAATTGAAAATCATACCCAATTTTTGACCTAATTTGGGTTTTTATGCCAATTGACCAGTCAAACATGGTCAAACCTAAAATCAAACTTCACCATTAGATTCCTTAGGTCCAAATTAGGTTTGTACCAAAATTTGAACCTAAGGAAAGGCCATTTTGACCTACTTTACAAATTGGTCCTCATGAATTACTTTTTGCACCTTAACTTTTTGAACCCTTGCACTTTGCCCCCTAGCTTTCCTTTCATTCTTTGCAAAACGGTCCTTCTGCCACCCCACGTAGCTACCCATACCTCTGGCGACTTTGCGCAGAGGATGGCGCCGTGCAGGGTATGGGGATTGGCCTTAGAAATGAAAGGGGGGTTCCCTGCATCGTCCTCTTCCGCATGGACCCCCTCCCATGCCCTGCCATTGCCCATGCCTCTCATGCGAACGTGCGAGAGGAATGGGTCTCTTCTCCGGCCATTCTCCGGCAAGTTGCCCACGCTCTCTCCTCAAGATCTTCTCCTCCCCAACGGCTATTTAAGGAACAACAGGGGCCGCCGATTGCTTTAAGCCTGTTTTGGCCAAGGAAAATCCCCAGACTTCATCTCGTCCTCCTCCAGTCATTCATCCGCAGGCTCCGGCGACTCTCCGCTTCCTCTCTCGTCGCCCTGCCACCAGACTAGTGACAGGGTTAGCTCCGCCTTCGTTCGTCGTGCCTCGCCGTACCAGCAGGCACCCTCCGGTCTATCTTCCTCGTCATCGTCATCTTCCCCACAGGGCATTGTCTCCGGCGACGACAGAATTGAGCCATCCGCTTCCTACCCCCCTTCGTCCTCTTAGTTAGGTAAAACTTCTTTCGTTTTCTCCCCTCTTTATTTCCCTCTCAACAATTTTTAGTTTTGGTCCCTCGACTGCCACTACCACCACCATCAGTTCCACCTCCGGCCACCAACTCCGGCAAGGCCGCTCCACCTACACAGGCCATTCCACCCCTTGCCGACAAGTCCATAAGCATCCCCTCACTCCACTCAACATTGCCCCTCACTCACACCACCACTCCGCTCACCCAAACACACCCCCGAACACACCCACGCATACGCACACAGTGTCCCCTAGGCAAACTCACACAGACGCCCCCGCACCACGCCGACCACCTTTGCACTTTCGCCACACCTTGGCGAAGCCCCCCAAGGTATCTGACAGGGCCGCGAGGACGTGTTCGTGTTTTCAGGGACAAAGCAGCTCGCTGCCATTAACGAGCAGGTTGAAGCTGCTTTGCAAGCTGCTCCAGGCTGCAGCGCTCGAGGTTCCCAAGTCCAGCAAGTGCGGAACACTCTCATGCATGCACTCAGGCTCTCAATTGGAGTCGAAGGCCTCGACCGCTGCCCCAATTGATCACGCCTTTCTCCTGCAGATGCACGAAGCAACAGGTGGGACTTTAGTCCCACCTCGGAAGCGGAGGCACGCCCACACCTGCATAAGAGAAAAAAGTGACTGAGGCTATTCGCCTCAAGTCACACAGCAGTGAGGTCCCTCGCCCTCACTCAGTCTCATCCACGGCACTGCCCACGCGGACCTGACCCACGACCCGAATATCCTACCTGTGCACTCCTCGCGCACCACCCACGCCAGTGCACCTGGACCCAGGCACACGACCCGACTCGATTACCCAGCTCTGGGAGAGCGTACCAAAGAGAGATTTAGAGAGAGAGAGACGCGGGGAAGGGTAGGGGTAGGTTTTGCATTCGTGTGTGCAGGGAACAGGTGGAGAAGAAGAGAAAGAGAAGCGGTGAGGACTCAGCCACAAAGAGAAGAAGAAAGAAGAAGGTGGGGGAGACACAGCAGCAAGAAGAAAAGAAGAAGAAGCCATGGAGGAGCTGCTGCAGAAGAAGGAGCTGAGAAGAAGGAAGGAGCTGAAGCTAAGAAGAGAGGGGAAAGAGAAGAAAGAAAGAGAAGGAGAAGAGCCACAACAGCCGAAGGAAAAAAAAGGGAAGGCCGAGAAGACAACTAAAGAAAGAAGAAGGAGGCACTGTAGAAACGAGGCCGATAAGGCGTCTGATTCAAAGAATCAGACCTCTGAAAAAGGGAAAGGCAGAAAAAGAAGAGAAAGAAAAGAAAAGAAGAGATGGGAAAGAGAAGAAGAAAAGGGAAAGAGAAGAAAGAAAGGAGAAGAAAAGGATTCTTTTGTCCTCTCTATCTTAAATTTTTGTATTTCATAATTGTGAATTTGTAAGCTTCTAGAATCACAGTGTGATCTTTGAGTTCGACCTCGAGATATTTTGAAATTCCGAGTAATAAATTGTAATAAACTGGTAATCACTTTTCGCAATATACTGCAACAAACATAATTTTATAACACCGCGAAACGGATGCAACCAGTTTTTGGCGCCGTTGCCTAGGAGCAACGGGCATTCTAGAAGCTATTAATTCCCAATTTCTGATTTACTATTGGCTTAATCTCTTCTCTTTTGTTGTGCAGGCACAGGAAATCAAGAAGGAGCAAGCAGCCACACAACAACCATGCCAAGGGACAGGTAATTTTCTATCCTCTCTTTTGAGCCCCTAAAATTCTAAAAGAGGAAGAAAAAGAAAAAAAGCAATTTAGGAATAACCTATCTTTCATACATAGTAAATCGCAAAAGTTGCCGATTTTTCAATTTCAAACACATTTTATCTGTTCAGCCACTAAAGTATTTAGGGTTAAAACCTCCTTACTTGAGCCCTAATTACCTAATCTTGAGGAAACTAACTGGACCAATTAGAGCCAACCTAAGACTCAAAAGCTAGGGTTTTAGAGACACACTTTCTAATCAAGAATTGAGAATTCCCAAAAGAAGTGTGCCTAAGCCATTGCTTGAAAACATTTAATAAGAGAAACCCTAAGCAATCCGGCTCTTAAGTCACTTGAACCTTAAAAGACAAGACCTAATAAGCTCTCACAGGAACTAATAGGTGAAGTTGATCCCTTGGATCAACCAACCTTTAAATTAGGTCACTCTTTGCACTCAAAAGGATAAAAGTTCAAGTGAAACCTTAAGCACCTTGATCCTAATTAAAAGCGGTAGACTTAAGAGGTCAAGGTCCCCATTCTGGTCTACCTGGAATCTCAGTGACAAGAGAGGTCGGGTGGGGGAAACCCTGTAACCCT
The DNA here is from genome assembly GCA_037157565.1 of Thalassia testudinum. Taxonomy (NCBI): domain Eukaryota; kingdom Viridiplantae; phylum Streptophyta; class Magnoliopsida; order Alismatales; family Hydrocharitaceae; genus Thalassia; species Thalassia testudinum. The sequence goes on from JAZHRO010000056.1 coordinate 7,885,847, forward strand.
CGGGGGCGCTCTACCGTGTAGGGGTCTTCGCGGGACTCATCCTCTCTGGCTGCCCAGGTAATTCTCAGGTGGACGACCTTTTGATTTAGGGGTATCATCCACCCTGAACCTCTATAGTCACCCAACATTTTGGGTGTCTTGATTGGGTCTAGCACCTGCTAACCTCGTCTAATCCATCAGTGTATGTTTGGAAGGAGGTCCTTGAAACCTCCTTTAGAAATTCACTCTCCCCAAGGCCAAGCCTTGGTACCCTTGTTTGGGCAACAACCCCTTCACATAGACCTCTCTTCTGATTCTGAACCCACTTTACCTTCTTCTTCCACAATGGCTCAGCCTGTTAAGGAAGAGAATAATCTTGAGCACCAGCTCCAACGACTCAACGATCTCTTCCAGAACTTCATGAACCAACCGCAACGTCCCATGATGCGAGATCACTGTAATCCCGCTGCGGTGGCAATTGACCCTCGAGTCAGAATCCCGACTGGAGGACCTGATTCCCAGTTAAAGCCCAACATGATCCACGCCATACCGAAATTCTATGGGCTTAACTCTAAAGTCCCCTTCCAGCACATCAAACAGCTTAAGCATCTGGCCCAGACCTTCGGGTTATGATAGACAACTTTTCGCTTTGCGTTATAGTATTTAAGTGGTGGAAAAATTGACTAATCAAAAACTATGAAAATAACCACTCACGGAAGAGCGGGTCATGTCCACAGGGAGGCAATTATGCAATCAATACTTAATTATTTAATGTTATTTCAGACAGTGCGAAATCCCTATTCAAATCTAACTTAAAATGTGAAGGAAAGTAGATTTGCAATAACTTAAAAGGATAAGGGTATAGGTGCAGTTTTCCCTCACCGAAATCCTCAATAAATTTATGATGAATTTATGCAATTTTCACATGATGTGTACTAAATACAATTAGTACTTAAGTTTAGCCCAAAAATCAATCTTTAAACTAGTTAATATCAATGTCATGCAATTATAAAGAACTATGAGTGTTCAAATGTAATTCTGTCACAATATAATAATAATAAATAAAATCAAATTAGGTGGCAATGGCATTGAATGTAAATTTTAATTGGGGGGAAACAGTGCTTTTTCCCTCTCTCCTCTTTGCGAGAGAGGGAGAGCACCGCGGGGGTTGTTGCGAGGCTCAAGAGGACGGCGAGGTCGAGAGCTCTCTGGTGGTGGCAGCGGCGATGACGGAGGTGACCGGCGGCGGTGGCCGGAGCTCCATCCTGTTGAACAAGAAGGCGGAGCTGCTGCAATGCAGCCTGTGGTTGTGCGAGCGTGCGCGCGTGCGAGAGCTGGCGTGCGGGCGTGGATGCAGGGTGGAGAGGCAAGCGCGCGGGCGAAAGGTGATGCGGTGCAGCGTCTGCAGCAGGGCGATGAGGCGTGCTGGCATTGCTGCAGAGTGGAGAGGCACGGCTTGGTGCGTGCGGGCAGGTGCTTGCAGATGGCCCTGAAGGGAGTAAGCGGTAGGGCGTGTAGGCGCAGTGAACAGGGGGCAGCCTGCAGGCGATGCGGGCGCCTGCTGTGCGATGCAGGCAGTTGGTGAGCGCCTGCAGCAGGGGAGAGGCGTGTGGTTGGGTGGATGCGCCTACTGTGGCGTGGGCGGAAGGTTTTTCCCGCAAGGGGGAAAAAGGCCACAGTGCACGCTTCTTCTCCTCTGGATGGCCTTCCTCTCTCCCCGCTTCTTCTTTTTAACTTCTCTCCTTTGTGCGTAAGTTCAGAGGCAGCAGAAGAGGAAGATTACCCCAATGTCCGGCAGGGGAGGGGGGAAAGAGTCGCGGCTGTTATGTGTTGGGGAATTTATCCCCCCACCCTTGTTCTTTCTTCATTTTATTACCTGCACATAAAAACAACAAAATAATTAAGTTATAGAATGTTATAAACTTAAATCATGAGGCGTACAAATATTCTACAACTTAATTACCATTATTAACACACCTAAATTGTACGATTAAATATACTTAAGCTTAATATTAGTCCATTTTAATGGACTCATCAGGTTAGATGTGCAAAATCGAGATATCCTACTTATGAAGATGTTCTCTTTCTCCCTTATGGACAAGGCAGCCCATTGGTATCAAACACAGACCCGTTCGATCAACACTTGGGAGGAACTTCAGTCCGAGTTCTTGAAAAAGTTCTTCCCCGTTGGTCGACCAATGCCTTGCGCCATCAGATTACTCACTTCACGCAACTGACAGGAGAATCTCTTCATGAGGCATGGGATCGTTTTCAGGATCTCATGAGAAAGTGCCCCCATCATGGAGTTCCTAAATGGGAATTAGTCCAGTCTTTCTACCAGGGACTCTGTGAGGATATTAGACTGTTCGTCAATGCAACTTGCGAAGGGAATATCATGGGTCAACATGATGACACCGTGTGGGAGATTCTCAAGAATATGTGCGAGAACTCCATCAATAATGACTCCATGGGACTATTCGACAGGATGAATACCCGCGCAGCAACGAACCTTAGGGGAGCACATGAGACGCAGGGCCTGTTTGCATCAGTCAACCTGGAATTAATGGCCAGTCGATTGGATAAGGTCTCTATTATTGAGAAGAAGGTGGATGAGCTGACTCAGCATTTGCAGCAAGCCACCTCTACGCAAAACTCCTTCGCACAGCCCCATTCCACAAGGGAAACTGTGCAGCATGTTTTTCACCGACCTTCTCCAGGGATGGACTCGTATCCACCCCCATCTGACTCTAGGACTGGAGGAACCTCCGATCCTTTCTATTCTTGTCGGGGGAACTCTACTCCCCCATTCTCTGACTTTTCTGAGGCTCCTCAGGCCTGCGAGGACCTCAACTCCATCCAGAATGACCCTTTTTCCAATACCTACAATCCTGGATGGCGGAACCATCCTAATTTCCAGTGGGCAGGAAATTCCCAGAATCCAAGACCACCCTTTCAGCCCCGTCCACAAGCACCTCATCCTTATCAGCTGCCTCAGTCTCGGCCCAATCCTACTTATTCATCTGGGACAAACCAAGTTCAAATGTCCCTTATCCTCCAGACTTTGGCTGACATTCAGAGAACGAATGCAGCTATTTGAAAGCAACACAAGGATGAAATCACAGAGGTTCGAAATTAACTTGCCCAGTTGGCAAATTCTCACTAACCAGGCACGCTTCCTCCTCAGCCTCTACCTAACCCTAATAGAGTGCCGACCCAGCGGTGCGTTATGAACCCAAACCCGGGCCAAGCACACATGGTCTATCAGGCCCCTTTATTCCTTCACCTGACAGGATGGAAGCTTCAACTTCCTATGTGGGTTATCAACAGCAACAGCCCATTCTACCAACCCCTAACCAAAACCAGGCAAGACTTAATTCTGTGACAACCCGTAGTGGTAAGGCGACCCAAGATCCACCTTATTGAGACCACTCGAAGCCTGGTAGTGACCCAAATCCTAAGGCAGTCATCCAGGATGTTCCAATCCCTGTCCCAGATCAAAAACCTAGACCTATCCTAGAGGAACCGACCAAGGTTCCATTTCCCGAGGCCTTGACCAAGGGAAAGAAGACAACCAAACCTATGGCTCCTGAGGAGGACCTGATCAAGCTCTTTGAGCAGGTCCAAATAAACATCCCCTTGATGGATGCGATCCGCGACGTACCAGCTTACGCACGATTTTTGAAGAATGTGTGTACACCTCAACGTAAGCCAATAACCAAGAGGGGGAGTCCAATTGTACTGTCAGGGCAAGCCAGCTCTGTAATCCTGAGTAGACTCCCACCCAAGGCAAAAGACCCAGGCACTCCCCTGATTTCATGTAAGATCGGTGAAACCCAGTTCGACAGAGCATTATTGGACTTAGGTGCCTCCATAAACTTGATACCCACATCCCTACTTAACCATCTAGAAGAATCTGAGCTAAAATCGATCGAGGTGACATTACAGTTAGCAGATCGATCTATCAAGTCACCAAAAGGGATTCTTGAGGATGTTATTGTAAGGGTGCGGGATTTCTACTTCCCTATAGATTTTATAGTTTTAGATATGGATGCACCTGAGAACCCAAGGGATACACCAATCATTCTAGGGAGACCTTTTCTGGCCACTACAAGGGCCAATATAAGTTGTGATGAGGGTCAAATAGAACTGAAATTTGGGAACCAGACTCTCAAAATTGATATCTTTAAGGCCCAACAAGGAATTAATTGCGGTGTCATTGAACAAATCTGTGATATTAGAGCTGTGGTTGATGAACCACAACTTGAGGACAACATGATCATTCCTCATCAACCACAAGAGGATCTTGAACCGCAATTAGAAGAGTCAGACCTCGAGATAAACAAACCTATAACTCCTACCCTTGTACCTCACACTCACTTTGAACCACCCGCTACTGCTGATAACCCCATTCTTGAACTCAAACCCCTTCCTGACCATTTAAAATATGTCTTTTTGGGTTCTAATTAGACATTTCCTGTGATTATAAACTCCAAACTCGCACCTAATCAGGAACCCGTCTGATTATTATTCTCCAACAACATCACAGAGCTATTGGTTAGACTCTCGATGATTTGAGTAGAATAAGTCCCTCTTATTGCACACACCGTATCTATTCTAAAGAGGGTGCACGACCTTCCCATGAAATGCAGAGACATTTGAATCCCAATCTACAGGAGGTCGTGAAAAAGGAGATCATTAAGTGGTTAGATGTAGGGATCATCTACCCGATCTCTGACAGTCGATGGGTGAGCCCAATCCAGGTTGTGCCTAAAAAGGTAGGGTTCACCACTATCACGACTGAAATCGGAGAAGTCATACCTATCCGTATAGCCAACGCATGGAGAGTCTGCATAGATTACTGAAGACTCAATTCCTCCACGAAGAAGGATCATTTCCCACTACCATTCATTAATCAGATTCTCGAGAAATTAGCGGGAAATAGATTCTTCTACATTCTTGACGGGTACTCCGGTTATAACCAAGTGGCGATTCATCCAGACGACCAAGAGAAGACCACATTCACCTGCCCCTTTAGAACGTACGCATTCCGAAGGATGTCTTTCGGTCTCTACAATGTACCCGCAACTTTTCAGCGGTGCATGCTTTCCATATTCTCTAATATAGTAGGTGATTATCTGGAAGTCTTCATGGATGACTTCTCAGTTTTCAGGGCATCATTTGATGATTGCCTCCAGCACTTGGTTCATATACTCAGGCGTTGCATTGACGTAAATCTGGTTCTTTCCTGGGAAAAGAGCCACTTTATGGTGCCTCAGGGGATCATCCTAGAACATTTAATTTCTGAGAAAGGCATCCAAGTGGATCAAGCCAAGGTTGATCTGATTTCTAGACTTCTTATGCCTAGCTCGATCAGGGACTTTGATCTTTTCTGGGGCACGTCAGTTTTTACCGTCGTTTCATCCCTGATTTCTGGAAAATCGCACGCCCCCTGACTACTCTTCTCTCCAAGGATGTACCCTTTGAGATTTCCAAGGAATGCACTCAAGCTTTTGAGAACCTTCGTGACCAAGTCACCTAAGCCCCGATCCTACAGTCCCCTGATTGGTCTCAACCCTTTGAGATCATGTGCGATGCATCTGACTTCGCTGTAGGAGAGGTTCTGGGGCAGAAGGTTGACGGGAAACCCATGGTCATCTACTATGCTAGCAAGACACATGACGAGGCTCAGCGTAACTACACGATTACAGAGAAAGAGCTGCTAGCCATAGTATTTGCCCTCAAAAAATTTCAATCTTATCTCCTGGGTTCCCACGTCAAAATCTACTCGGATCACACTGCTGTGAGGCATCTCCTTGATAAGAAGGACGCGAAGCCTCGATTAATCTAATGGATCTTGCTACTACAAGAATTCGACCTCGAGATTCGTGACAAGGCGGGAAGACAGAACGTGGTAGCTGACCACTTGTCTCGCCTTCCTTCTAAGATCATCAACCCTTCTGGACCCATCACGGAGCATTTTCCTGATGAGCACCTATTAACTATGGGTACTAGGCTTCCATGGTTTGCTGATATAGTAAACTACTTGGCATCTCATCAGATCTCGTCTGACTGGCCAAAGGCCAAGAAAGACAAGTTGCACTCCGATGCCAAGTACTACATCTGGGAAGACTGATAGCGAATTCACGCGGTTTGTTAAAATACGTCGTTGTAACGCGTAAATCCGCTTTCGCTCTTAAATTTATATTCCTAAATAAGGAAGTATCTAGGGTCGTCCAAGGAGGCAATATGGTTGCAAAATTGATTCTATTGCTAGGAATATAAATCTCAACTTTCTTTTTGATATTTTTTTCAATATATCATTTTTTTTTTAAGCTAAGGCAACATGCGAACTGATGGCGGGAAAAGTGATTTACACTTCAATTTAAATACTACTTCTATGTGGCAAGTAGAGCCTCTCCCTAAGCTCACTCTAGGCAAGTGGAGGCCTAGAATAATTAGGGAGAGGGAGTGAAGAATGCTGAAAATAAGCTAATAGAAATGCAAACAAAAAAAATGCAAAGAAGGCAACTAGATAATTGATAAAGTGTTTTACAAAAGGCCTAGTAGAGGAAAGCTTGTACTACTAGAAAAATGCAAATAAGAAAAGAAAACACAAATCCTCTAGATAGATGGTGAAGAAGAGGGCTTCTTGCTCCAAGGTTGGTGGCTCCCAATCTTGAAAAGAGTCCTTCAACTCCTTCCTTGCAGTGCTCCGCCAAGGTGATGTCCTCCAAGGCAAGCCCTAAGGGGGCGTGCCCTAAGCTTCTCTCCAAGGGTGGACGTCCACCCTAGGTCCTTCTCCCTTGCCTGGCCGTCCTCCTTGAAGTGGAAGAGTCCTCCTCCTTGGTGTGGCCCAAGTTGAAGAGAGTGGGGAGAAGAAGGCACCAAAAGGGCTGGTGATGTGCCCCTTTAATCTCCTTCTCTACTCCTTCTCCTTGGGCGTAGGTATAGGTGGATGTAGGTAGAAAAATACACTAAGGGAGGATGCCCTAAAATGGTTGTAGGTGGTGGGTTTTTATACAATAGGAAGGGGGCTAAAGTGTCCCTTGAAATGGAGGGCTAGGATGGAAGGATGAGGGTGGTTGGTGATCCTATGGCTAGGGTGAGTTGGCGCCAACCCAAGGGGTGTTAAAGGGGGTGGTTATGGTGGTGTTGGTGTCTTTTGGTGGTGGAGAGACACCCCCATGTTGGCGCCAACATGGGGTCTTCTAGAAGGGGAGTTAGGTGGATGGTGGAGATGGATTCAAGGGGGATTGTGTGGTGGAGATGAGGGGGGATTTTGGAGGGAAAAGTGGCGCCATTAAGGGGTGGTTATGGGTAGTTTTTGGCACCACTTTTAGGTGTCTTTTGGAGGTGGTGGGTAGGTTAGGTTGGTGCCAAATAGGTTAGCTTATGTGGAGCTTAGGTGGAGCTAGTTGGGTGGAGTTGGTAGGTGGGTTTTTGGGGTGGTACAAGCCAAGGAAGTTGGAGCATAGTTAAGCTAAGCTAAGATAAGCTAAGCTAAGCTAGCTTAGCTAATGGAGGAGTAGAGGAGAAGGTGTTGGAGCTAGGGTTTGGAGGAAGGAGCTGAGGAGAAGAAGTCTGGAGCTGGAGCTGGAGCTGGCTGCTGCTGAAGAGGCTGGCATGGGGCTACTCTAGCTGGCTTAGCTTGCTAGTTCTTTGCTAGTTGCTAAGCCAAGCTAAAGTGAGCTAGGTCTGGTGCTCCCGGGGAGAATCAAGCTGGTTGAGGCAGCTAGGTAGCTTAGCTCAACTGAGTTGAGCTAAGCTGAGTCCCCGGGAGCTGGACTTGAGCTTCCTGAGCTGGGATGAGTTCTTCTTCAGCTGGCTGGAGCTGAGTGGAGCTGGATGTAGCTGGATCTGAGTTGAGGTGAACTCCTGTCAACTTAGCTGAGCTAGTTAGAGCTCCCTGTGGACTAGTGGGAGCTGAGATGAGCTAGACTCAGCTAAGTTGAGCTGGATCTGAGCTGACTTGAGCTAGGGTGAGCTAAGGTGAACTCTCTTGAGCTGCCATCCAGCTGAGATTAGCTGAATGGAGCTGGGATGAGCTAACCCTAGTTCAAGTAAGCTAGGTTCCAGCTGCGGTGAGCTGGATCAAGCTGAGGTGAGCTGGATCAAGCTGAGGTGAGCTGGATTAGGCTGAGGTGAGCTAGATCAGGTTGAGTTCCAACTAGTCTGGGCTTCTCCTTCACCATTTGCCTTCTTGAGTGCTAGGGTTTTAGGGATCTATATATCTGTACATCCCTAACACTCACAAAAACATATTAAAAAGATAATAAAAAATGCAATGCATGCCTAACCTATTTTATGCCTAAATGCAGCCCAAAAACCCGTTTGCGGAGTAAAATCCTAAGAGCTAGGTTTGTTTTAATGCATAAGAATGATGATAAACTGGCGTTTATCACACCCCCATGCTTATCTTTTGCTAGTCTCTTAGCAAAACTTAAAATGGAATTTTTGGGAAATCTAATTTTTTCGACTTTTGAGGAGAAAAAGAGATTAATTGACCTTGGTAGATTAAAACACTGGAGGTACGGGATTTGTTAAAGATAAACATCGGGATTTGTTTTTGGATTCAACCGTTAGACAAAACGGGATCAATATATCCTCCAGAAAATTCTCAAATTAACCCCTTGTTAATTCAGATGACTTGAAATGTTTGTTTTTAGGAATTTTTTGGCTCATGAATCTGATTCTCAACTTGCAAAATCCTTTAAAACCTTGTGTCTGTGATTATGAAAAGCCAACATTTATAAGGATGTATTATTATATATATATATATTTTTTTTTTTTTTTTTTTTTCCCATGCTTATTTTTAGCTTAGTCTTACAACAGATGTGTTGGGATCATCATTCCCGTTACCATTCCTCGAGGGGGCTCTGGCACCAGTACTTCAGGATAGCACTGTCCATGACACCACCCAGGAGCTCACAACCCCAAAACACGATGCGGTGAAAAGGGGCACTCCAAGAAAACTCAAGCTCTTGCTCCGACGCTATAGGTAGAGCACCGTCCAAGACACTTGAGCTGCTAAAATGTGCTTTAATGCTCCGTCTAAAGATATGAAATATAAATATAGAGCAGCACCGAGGTGGTAACATGTTGACATCGCATCCTCAAAGAAGGTATTTTCCTTCTTCTCGACGGTGGGAACTCAAACCAATGATCTGCATCAGACTTTTACTAAATCCAAACAAGGGAGCTTTTCAAATTTTTAGTTGTTTTTAAGTGTTGGCTTGTGTGTGAAAATTGACACAAGAAGTTTCTTGAGACCCGTAAGTTTTTGAATCAGAAACTAAGTCAAATACTTTCCATATTACAAAATAGGATCAAGTCACCTGAACTATCATGAGTTCAGGTGGAATTTTAGAGAGGGATATCTAATCTAGTCTAAAATAGACTCTGGAATTCTAATGATCAGATCCATATCCTCATCCTTAGTTTGTTAAAGGTTAAATCCCATTGTACCAGAAGTAAAATTTTCTACCTTAGTCCCGATTTCAAAATTTTTTCCTCAAAAAGTTTTCAACATTTTTTTTTTTTGGGTAGGCAAGTAGGAAATAAATTAAAGAAAATTACATGTTTTTAGGTTTTGAACATTCTAAATCGATCGTAAAATTTTAAAAACACCCCCCATGCTTAAGATATGTCATGTCCTCATGCATTAGGAGGGAAAAGGGATCACCTTAGTGAAGAACGGTCAGGTTTAGGATGATCAAAACCTGGAAAAAGAAAAGAAGAAAAAGGAAAGCAGGAAAAAAAAAATGATGGGTTACCTCCCATCCAGTGCTGTCTTTTACGCCATTTAGCCGGGCGTGAAGGTATGCACAGAAGACGAAAAATCATGTAAAAAGTTGGACACTTGGATGCCCGCAAGAAAAGTGTCTTCCTCAAGATCCCTAAAAAGATGAGTGGTAAAGAAAAAGGGATTAAAATAAAATAGAGAAATGGAAAAAGGACCCTGGTCTGTACATGGTTTGAATTGATGATGAAGGCCAAACTCAGGTGGATCAGGTAGTAGGTCCAATAGAAAAGGGAGGGGAAAGGAGTTAGTGATATGCAAGATGGGTGAAGTTAGTGTGGATATTTTTGGTGAAAAAACCGGAAGATGAAAAGGAGGACAGTCAAACCCTAGTTGATGTGGAAAGTCTTGGACCATATAATTATCCTTAGAATAAGAATCAATAAAATCTAGATCAATAGTGGTCAAAGCTGAATGAGATTGGATCAACATATACTTTTCAAATACTGCTTCCATTTTATTATCAGTATCCTCAAAAATTTTATGATCACTAGACCTCTTGGAAGCTAGAAATAAATCTAATGAGAAGGTCTGGTTACTGCAACTTATATTCATTTTCCCAGAATGAGAATCGATATTAGATGTTGCGGTAATCAAAAGGGGTCTTCCAAGAATGGTATTAATGAGAGCCTTAGGTACCTCTATGTCAGGGACCAGAAAATTTACCGGAAATAGACAATTTCGGACCTTGATAATACTATCCTCAACAACTCCCCGCGGTTGAATGGTAGATCGATCTTCCAATTGAAATTGAACCTTAGGAGGTTTTAAATCACTGAATCGAAATTCCTCAAATAAGACCGGGGGGATGAGATTACAAGAGGTACCTAAGTTGAGAGGGGCACGAAAAAAAATGGTGTTAGTTATGACAACTAAGATGAGTGATGTGCCCTGGTCCTTTTTTGTGAAAGGCAGCATGCTCTGAAAAACTGAGCTGGTTGTCTTAGAAAGGACCAACCTTTCTAGATTCTGATCATGCCTTTTTGAAGTAAATTTTTTAGAGGCATGGGGAGAATCTAGGAGGGGAATATTCCTCTCGACTTGCTCAAATAAGTCCAAAGGATTGTGGTCAGAGGGCTCTGATTTTGGATTGTTGGATTGCAGTTTTTGAGAGTGGGAAATAGGGTTTGTGATGAGAACCTCATCATGAGCCATAACTAGCTCATTTTGACCTAATACAAAGGACAAAAGCTCCTACATATCTCAAGGAAAGGCTTAACTCAGAGAATTCTGAGTTTGAGAAGAAAATAAGTCATAAGGGGTAAAAATGCAATTTTACCAGTATAATCTACATACAGGGTAATTCAGGGCCCAAACATAGGTCAAAGCAGCTTAATAAGAATAAAAGTGGGATGAAATGATCTAGCAAGGGCTACAGCAATTCCAAGAAACTAAATGATAATCTGTAACCCTAAAACAACCCACTTCAATTCACGAGGTTCAAGGCAAAGTAAAAATAGAATAAACCCTCTAAAATTCATAGAAAAATAATCTCTAGGGTTTAGAACCTTCAATTTGGCCTTCAGAACCCATTTTGACCTACATTGAGAACCATGCCCAATTAATAACTTAATTTGGGTTTTCGCATAAATTGACCGGTCAAACAAGGTTTAATATAGAAATGAAATTCACCATCAGATTCCTTAGGTCCTAATCAGTCATGTATAAAAACTTGAGCCTAAGAAGAAACCTCCTTGACCAACTTTACACTTTGGCCCTCAACTTTTGAACCCTCGCATTTTGGCCCCTAACTCTCCTTCGTTCTTTGCGATCAGGTCCCCCCTGCAAAACCTGCCACCACCTTGCTCCGGCGACCTTGCGCGGAGCATGGCGCCGCGCAGGGTGAGGTGGGGGACCTGGCAAGTAAACCGGGGGTGCCCTGCGTCGTCAGCCGTCGCAGGGACACCCCCTGGTCGTTGTAACCCACCATACCGGCCGTGCGAACGCACGGACGGTATGGGTTCTTGTTTCCGGCCATCCTCCGGCGAGGGAGACACGTCGTCTCCCTCCGCCTTCCTCCCTGTTTGATCCCTATAAATACCCCCCGTTGCTCCACCGACCGGGGCAGCTTGGATCTGACGGAGAAAATCCCCAACTTTCCTCTCTTCTCTCTCCGGCAGACGCTCACCAGCTCCGGCGGTTCCTCCCCCTCCACCTCTTCGCTCTGCCGCAATACCAGCAGCAGAGACTTCCTCCCCTGCTCTTCCCGCGCCACGCCGCACCCAGCTGGCGCCTCTCCGGCTCTCTGCTCGCCGCCGCCCCTTTCCCTGAGCATCGTCTTCTCCGGCGACAGTCGATACGACTGTCGCCCTGTTCCTCCCCCTTCGTCCCTGCAAGTAAGCTAGAACTACCCCCCTTCTTCTCCTCTTTCTTCCCCCGCTTTCAATTTATTCAATTAAGCTCTCGACCGACCCTGACCATCGTCACCCCCTTCGTCTCCGGCCACCCTCCGGCGAGATGCTCCCATCGCTCCACAGCCTCACACACCTCGCCGACCTTCACCGAACCTCCGCCTCATCACACTGAGCACCCCCCACCCCTTCATTGCCACTCCACACCTCCGTAACGCTTCCCCCAACAAACCCATCCTCCGACCCACAGTCCGACTTAGGGCAGCCCTTGCACGCCGCCCCTCGCCTCGCCACCACCCACACGAGCTTCGCCGCACCCTGGCGAAGCTCCTGGCACTTTCTGATTAGGCCGAGAGGCCGTTTTCTTGTGAACAGGCCACCCGACCTCCGCCGCCATTGCCGTGCAGAAGGAGCTGCTTCCGCCTGCAGCTACAGGCGCGCCACGCTCAGCGCCACGCCCAGATTCAACTCCCAGGCCTAGCGAGGCGTTTCGACAAAACACCAGGCTCGCAGCTAAGGCAGAAGGCTTCGCGTGACACCGTGATCTCCCGCTGATTTCCCCGCTGCGGGCGCGCAATTGAGGTGGGACATTTAGTCCCACCTCGGAAAAGCCTGAAGAGGCGCAGCGATATAAGATGCAAAAGTGCTGGAGGCTTACTGCCTCAGCACACGGGGTGAGGTCCCCTTCACCCGCCCGGTTACCCGGTCTCGTCCGTGCTCACGCCCCGCGGACCTGACCCGACCCGACCCGACTTAAGACTGACCTGCACTCCTCGCCCACCACGCACGCCGGTGGGCCTGGACCCGGGCCTAACCCGAACCCGATTACCCGGCAGCTCTGGGAGAGCTTTCCCAAGAGTGGTTTCAGAGAGAGAGAGAGACGCGGGGGGAGAGGGTAGAGTAGGTTTTGTTCTCTGACGTAAGCCCTGAAGTGTGCAGGCACAGGTGAAGAAGAAGAACCGCGGAAGAAGAAGGAAGCTGAGGGAGACACTGTAGCAACAGGCAGTTTAAGTCGTCTGATTTGGAAATCAGACGACAGCCTGAAGGGAAAAGAAGAAAGAAGGAGGGGTGACGTCCCTGGCTGAAAAAGAAAAGAAGGAAGAAGGAGATCTGAAGAAAGAAAGAAGAGCATCACCTCTGCAGAACAAAGAAGAAGGAGATCTGAAGAAAGAAAGAAGAGCATCACCTCTGTAGAACAAAGAAGAAGAAGGAGAACTGAAGAAAGAAAGAAAGAAGAACATCACGAGGAGAAAACAAAGAGAAAAGAAGACAACAAATTCTTTCCCTCTCTCTTTCTTTTTGTAAAAGAAACATGTATATCTCTAGAATACAACTTGCTCCCTGAGTTCGACCTCGGGAACTCTTTTATTTTCCGAGTAAAAAATTTTATATTTGAAATGTTGGTAATAACTGGCTATACTACAACGTTATAACAATAAAACCCGGTTGTCCCAACGTCTTCATTTTGGCGCCGTTGCCGGGGAGCAACGGCTATTCTAGAGGTAAACATTCCTGTTTCTTTTTTTTAATTTCTGATAATCTCCTCTCTTTTGTGCAGCTACAGGAACTCAAGAAGACAAGCAACCACACGACAACCACTCCGAGGACAGGTAAATTTTTCCTCTCACTATTAACCCCTAAACTCTAAAGAGGAAGAAAAGAAAAGAACAAGCAATATAGGGCTAACCTGTCTTCCATACTTAGTAACCATAAAGAGTTGCATGTTTTCAACTCATCACTCCTGCACACTATTAAGGGTATTTAAGGGCTAACACATTCTTGCTTGAGCCCTAATTGCCCAACAAAGAGTTAAATGGACCAAGTAGAGCCAACATAAGGTCAAACATTAGGATTTCAGTAGAGACACACCCCTTAATCAAGAATTGAGGAAATCCAAAAGTGGTGTGCCCAAGCCATTGATTGAAAATAATTAACAAGAAAAATCCTAAACAATTGGCTCTCTCTAAACACTTGAACCCTAAAAGACAAGACCTGAAAGCTCTCAAAGGAAACAAGAGGTAAAGTTGACCCCTTTGGGTCAACCAACCTTAAATTAGGTCACTCTTTGCACTTAAAAAGACTAAAGTTCAAGTGAAACCTTAAGCACCCTGATCTTAAAATTGGTAGACTTAAGAGGTCAAGATCCCCATTCTGGTCTACCTGGAACCGCAGTGACAAGAGAGGTCGGGTGGGGGAAACCCTGTAACCCGTGGGGATGCTCTACCGTGTAGGGGTCTTCGTGGGACTCTCCCTCTCTGGTTGCCCAGGTAATTCTCAGGTGGACGATCTTTCTGATCAAGGGGTCCATCTGCCCCGCACCTCTATAGTCACCCAACACATTTTTGGGTGTCTTGATTGGGTCCAGCACCTTCTAAACTTGCCTCTTCCAACAGTGCATGTACGGAAGGAGGTCCCTAAGACCACCCTTAAGACCTCCATTAGAAATTCGCTCTCGTCAAGGCCAAGCCTCGACGCCCGTGTTTGTGCAGCAACACCCTCACATTATTCTCTCTTCTGATTCAGAACCAAGTTCTTCTTCTTCCCCCATCATGGCTCAGCCAGTTGAGGAAGAAAATAATCTGGAACACCAGCTCCAGCGACTCAATGACCTCTTCCAAAACTTCGTGCACCCACCACAGCGTCCTATGATGCGGGACCACTACAATCCTGCTGCGGTGGCCATTGAGCCTCGAGTCAGAATCCCGACTGGAGGACCTGATTCCGAATTAAAGCCCAACATGATTCATGCTATACCTAAATTCCATGGGCTTAATTCTGAAGATCCCTTCCAGCACATCAAACAGCTAAAGCATCTGGCCCACACTTTTGGATCAGATGCGCAAAATCGGGATATTCTTCTCATGAAGATGTTCTCCTTTTCTCTTATGGACAAGGCCGCCCATTGGTACCAAACTCAGACCCGGCCGATCAACACTTGGGAAGAACTTCAATCCGAATTTTTGAAAAAGTTTTTTCCCGTGGGTCGGACCAACGCCTTGCGCCATCAGATTACACACTTCACTCAACAATCAGGAGAACCTCTCCATGAGGCATGGGATCGTTTTCAGGATCTCATGAGAAAGTGCCCCCATCACGGAGTTCCTAAATGGGAACAAGTCCAATCTTTTTACCAGGGACTCCGTGAGGACATCCGCCTTTTCGTCAATGCAACTTGCAGAGGAAACATCATGGGTCAACATGAAGACACCGTATGGGAGATTCTCGAAAACATGTGCGAGAACTCCATCAACAATGACTCCATGGGATTATTCGACAGGACGAATACCCGCGCAGCGACGAATCTTAAGGGAGCACATGAGACGCAGGGCCTGTCCGCATCAGTCGACCTGGAATTAATGGCCAGTCGATTGGACAAGGTCTCAATCATTGAAAAGAAGGTGGATGAGCTGACTCAGCACTTGCAGCGAGCCACCTCCGCGCGTAACTCCTTTGCACAACCTCCTTCCACACAGGAGACTGTGCAAAACATCCTCCATCGATCTTCCCCTGGGATGGATCCATATCCACCCCCATCTGATTCTTGGATTGGAAGATCATCCGATCCTTTCTACACCAGCCGAGGGAACTCCATTCCCCCTTTCCCTGACTCTCAGGAGGTTCCTCAGACCTGCGAGGACCTCAACGCCATCCAGAACGACCCATTCTCCAACACTTACAACCCTGGATGGCGAAACCATCCCAATTTTCAGTGGGCAGGAAATTCCCAAACTCAAAGACCACCTTTTCAGTCCCGCCCACAGCCCCCTCGTCATTACCAGTCGCCTCAGCCTCGGCCCAACCCTACTTATCCATCAGGGCCAAATCAGGATCAAATGTCCCTAATCCTTCAGACTCTAGCTGACATTCAAAAAACGAATGCGGCTATTCAAAAACAGCACAAGGACGAGCTTACTGAAGTTAAAACTCAACTGGCCCAGTTGGCAAATTCTCGCCAGCCAGGCACACTCCCTTCCCAACCCCTTCCTAACCCAAATAACGTGCCAACCCAGAAGCGCGTTATGAATCCAAATTTAGGCCACGCTCAATGGATTTATCAGGCCCCTACTGCTCCATCTCCAGACGAGATGGAAGCCCCAACTTCTTATGCGGGATTTCAGCAGCAGCCACCCCTCCTACCAAACCCAAACCAAAATCAGGCCGGATTAAATTCTGTAACAACACGTAGTGGTAAAACAACTCAAGACCCGCATTATACAAACCACTCCAAGCCTGATAACCATGACCCTAGGATAGTTATCCAAGGTACCGCTGTTCCAGATCCACAACCTGGACCTATCCTAGAAGAACCAACCAAGATCCCGTTTCCCGAGGCCCTGACCAAGGGAAAGAAGACCACAAAACCCGTGGCCCCTGAGGAGGACCTGGTCAAGCTCTTTGAGCAGGTCCACATAAACATCCCCTTGATGGATGCAATCCGCCACGTACCAGCTTACGCACGATTTTTAAAGAATATATGTACACCCCAGCGTAAGCCGCGAACCAAGGGAGGGAGCCCAATTGTTCTGTCAGAACAAGCCAGCTCTGTAATCCTCAGTAGACTCCCACCCAAGGCAAAAGATCCTGGAACTCCCCTGATTTCCTGTAAGATAGGTGGTACCCAATTTGATAGAGCTTTGTTAGACTTGGGTGCATCCATAAACCTGATACCCACATCCTTACTCGACCATCTAGAAGAATCTGAGCTAAAATCAACCGAGGTGACATTACAATTAGCAGATCGATCTATAAAGTCACCAAAAGGGATCCTCGAGGATGTAATCGTGAGAGTGCGGGATTTCTATTTTCCAGTGGACTTTATAGTCTTAGATATGGATGCACCTGAGAACCCTAGGGATACACCAATCATTCTAGGGAGACCTTTCTTGGCTACTGCTAGAGCCAACATCAGCTGTGAGGAGGGCCAAATAGAGCTTAAGTTTGGAGATCAAACACTGAAAATTGATATATTTAAGGCCCAACAAGGAATTAATTGCGGCGTCATCGAGCAAATTTGTGACATCAAGACTTTGGTTGATGAATCACACTTCCAGAATGACTCGAGTATGCCTCATCAACCACAGAAGGATCTTGACCCGCAAACAGAGGAGTCAAATCCAGATGTGAACAACCCAGTAACTCCCACCCTTGAACCTCACATCTATACTGAACCACCCGCTGCTGCTGAAAACCCCATCCTCGAACTAAAACCCCTTCCTGCTCACTTAAAATACGTCTTTTTGGGTTCTAATCAGACCCTTCCTGTAATTATCAATTCCAACCTCAGTCCTGAACAGGAATCCCGTCTGATTGTTGTCCTCCAGCAACATCGCAGAGCCATCGGATGGACTCTCGATGATTTGACTGGAATAAGTCCCTCTTATTGTACTCATCATATCTATTCAGAAGAGGGCACACGACCTTCTCGTGAAATGCAGAGACGCTTAAACCCCAATCTGCAGGAGGTCGTGAAAAAGGAGATCATCAAGTGGTTAGATGCCGGGATCATCTACCCGATCTCCGATAGTCGTTGGGTGAGCCCAATTCAGGTCGTGCCCAAGAAGGCAAGACTCACCACTATAACGACTGAGACCGGAGAAATCATTCCTACCCGATTAGCCAACTCGTGGAGAGTCTGTATAGATTACCATCGACTCAATTCCTCCACGAAGAAGGATCATTTCCCACTACCCTTCATTGATCAAATTCTCGAAAAACTAGCGGGAAATAGGTTCTTCTGCTTTCTTGACGGGTACTCCGGTTATAACCAGGTGGCAATCCATCCTGAGGACCAAGAAAAGACCACGTTCACCTGCCCCTTCGGAACATACGCTTTCCGAAGGATGCCTTTCGGTCTTTACAATGCACCCGCTACTTTTCAGCGATGCATGCTTGCCATATTCTCAGATATGGTAGG
This sequence comes from Thalassia testudinum, assembly GCA_037157565.1. NCBI lineage: Eukaryota > Viridiplantae > Streptophyta > Magnoliopsida > Alismatales > Hydrocharitaceae > Thalassia > Thalassia testudinum. The sequence continues at coordinate 7,903,890 of JAZHRO010000056.1, forward strand.
TGATTATCTGGAAGTCTTCATGGATGACTTTTCAGTTTTCGGAGCATCATTCGACGATTGCCTCCAACACTTGGTCCAGATACTCAGGCGGTGCATCGATGTGAATTTGGTTCTTTCCTGGGAAAAGAGCCATTTCATGGTGCCTGAGGGAATTGTCCTGGGACACTCAATTTCGGAGAAAGGTATCCAAGTGGATCGAGCTAAGGTTAATCTGATCTCTCACCTTCCTATGCCTAGCTCAATCAGGGACATCCGATCCTTTTTAGGGCATGTCGATTTTTATCGACGATTTATCCCTGATTTTTCAAAAATCGCACGCCCCCTGACCACTCTTCTCTCCAAGGATGTTCCCTTCGAAATCTCCAAGGAATGCACTCAAGCATTTGAAATCCTGCGTGACCGAGTCACCCAAGCCCCGATCCTACAGTCCCCTGATTGGTCTCAACCCTTTGAGATCATGTGTGATGCATCCGACTTCGCTGTAGGAGCGGTTTTGGGACAGAAAAATGACAAGAAACCTGTGGTCATTTACTACGCCAGCAAAACACTCGATGAGGCTCAGCGTAACTATACGGTTACTGAGAAAGAGCTGCTAGCTGTAGTATTTGCCCTAGAAAAGTTCAGATCGTAACTTCTGGGTTCCCATGTCATCATATACTCGGATCACACAGCTGTGAGGCATCTCCTTGCGAAGAAGGACGCGAAACCTCGATTAATCCGATGGATCTTGCTGTTGCAAGAATTTGACCTTGAAATTCGCGACAAAGCGGGAAAGCAAAACGTGGTAGCTGATCACTTGTCCCATCTTCCTTCTGAAATAATTGACCCTTCCGGACCCATCACTGAGCATTTTCCCGATGAGCACCTGCTGACTATTGGTACTAGCCTTCCATGGTTTGCTAATATAGTAAATTACTTGGCATCTCATCAGACCCCGTCCGATTGGCCGAAGGCCAAGAAAGACAAATTACGCTCCGATGCCAAGTATTACATTTGGGAAGACCCGTACCTCTTCCGCATAGGTGCCGATCAGATCATTCGGAGATGTGTCCCGGAAGGGGAATTCAACAATATCCTCTCTTTCTGCCATGACCAGGCATGCGGTGGCCATTTTGCCGGGCATAAAACCGCATCAAAAATCCTCCAGTGCGGCTTTTACTGGCCCACACTGTTCAAAGACGCATACAATCACTGCAAGGCATGCAGTCGTTGCCAGACTTTGGGCAACATGAGCCATCGCGACATGATGCCTATGCAACCGATTCTAGTATGCGAAATCTTTGATGTTTGGGGGATTGATTTTATGGGCCCCTTTCCTGTTTCGGATGGTTTCGAATACATTCTGTTGGCTGTGGACTACGTGTCCAAATGGATCGAAGCCATACCGACCCGAACCTGTGATCACAAAATCGTTCTCAAATTCATTCATCAACACATTTTCTCAAGGTTCGGGATTCCTCGTGCAATAATCTCTGATGGAGGGACCCATTTCACAAATGCTCAGTTTAGGTCACTGATGACCAAATACGGGGTGTCTCACCGAATCTCTACTCCTTACCACCCCCAAACTAATGGTCTAGCTGAGCTGTCTAATCGGGAGATCAAGAAAATCCTGCAAGTCACTGTTCGACCTGACAGGAAGGACTGGTCGTCCCGACTTCCGAAAGCATTGTGGGCCTATAGGACCGCCCACAAGACCCAATTGGGCATGTCTCCCTTTAGACTGGTGTACGGAAAGGCATGCCACCTTCCCGTCGAACTGGAGCATAAAGCCTATTGGGCAGTACGGAACTGTAATCTAGATCTTTCCAAGGCTGGGACCCACAGAAAACTCCAAATCAGCGAGATCGATGAGTTACGCATAGACGCGTACGAGAACTCGCAAATCTACAAGGAGCGGGATAAAGCCTTCCACGACAAACACATCTCGAGAAAGATCTTTCATCCTGGTCAAAAGGTCCTACTCTTTGATACCCGACTCAAACTCTTCCCAGGAAAACTGAGATCTAAGTGGGTCGGACCATATTTGGTCCGACAGGTTTTTGGAAATGGAGCAATCGAAATCAGTCCACTCAGCCACGATTCAGAACCTTTCATCGTGAACGGTCAGAGACTCAAGCCGTTCATCGATGTAACTTCTACTGATTTGGCTGAGGCATCTTATATCCTCCTTTCCCCTTGAACTTATTGCGCCCAGCCGATGGCGTAAAACTCAGCGCTTAACGGGAGGCAGCCCGTCATTCTCTTTGAAAACCTGAAACTTGTTCTGACACCTTTTAGCACTCGAAGTTCACCCTTGTAGACAGCCGACCCCAACTCAGATGCCTGCATCTGGGATTTGAAATCGTCCGCAAAAATTCAACCTGACCCATCCACTCATCTAAATTTCTGTCTTAAGGAATGAACTAAGACCCCCTAGGTTACAATGAGGACATTGCAAATCTTAGGCATGGGGGGGTATGAAAGTGCAAAACTTGTAAGAAAAGGTTTCAAACAAAAAAATTCACATATGCCAAAAACACCATAAAAATTAAAAAAAAATTTTCAAAAAAGAATAAGAGGAAAAGAGGAGAAGGAAATTTTGTGAAGGAGAAAAGAAACAAAATGAAAAAGGAGCACAAAATTATGAGAAAAAGTGATAGTCATTAGTAAGGAACTAAGGAATTAACCTAAGTTCTAGACCTCATTCAAGAAAAGTGCACAAAGAGATTAGTAAAGAATGCAAACCTTAGGCATTCTTGAATAGACTCTTAGTACCCATTAAGATCTGGACACTCCTCAAGAGGTTGAGGAAAATGAAAAGCTGAAGTATTAGGTCTAAGGCTTAGGGAGTATTCGGCCTCGTTAACTAATTTTTGGTTTACGGGACTCAGTAACCTAAGCACCCTAATCTCACACACAGCCTGGTTCAGTAAGCGTAAAAATCAGAATCACACAGAAGCGTCGCAAAATTCTGAAAAGAACACCTAGAATAGGAGCGGCCGATCAACACAAGTTGATTTGGACGAGTTCCTAGCGCGGAGAGGCGGGAAATCCCCTCGAAGATGCGTAGCAAAATATCATCTCCTCGGTGCTTGTCTCCTAGGATATTTACATATCCTACTGGGGGCATGTAAGCACTCTGCTGGTTCAGATTCCATGGATGGCATTATCTCGAAGTGTCAATTGCCAGGGTCTGGATTCGGCCACGGAACACCATGGATGGGATTATCTCGAAATCTCAATAGCCAGGGTTCCGGGGGTTGCCATGGGCGGTGCTATCTCGAAGCATCGATCGCCAGGAACCCTTGAGGATTGATGATGGGAGCAAGGAATCTGATACAGACCGTGTTGAAAAGCCAATCCTAGGCTAGAACTAAAAAGAAAAAGAGAGAGAAAACTCTCCAAACAGAAAAACTTTCTATCTCACTCTTACAAAACGCACTGCGAACTGAGCCAGGGCTAAAATCATTTCAAGCACGGGTGCTTTAACCACGAAGTCCAATAAACCTTAGGTTAGTTCTTGTGGGCCTTAAAAACCTTTGCTAAAAGACTGAGGCTAAGGCTAGACAGATTTGGATCTTGATTGGTACTAGAGTACCTTTTAGGCCTATGGTCAGCATTCTAACCTAATCTATGCTCAAATAAAAAAGGCACTTATCTAAAACTATTAAAAACTTCATGGTCTAGAACAAGGGATTGAAACCTTAACTTTTTGCTAAGGGACTAGCAAAAGCTAGGCATGGGGGTATGATGAGAACCTCATCATGAGCCATAACTAGCTCATTTTGACCTAATACAAAGGACAAAAGCTCCTACATATCTCAAGGAAAGGCTTAACTCAGAGAATTCTGAGTTTGAGAAGAAAATAAGTCATAAGGGGTAAAAATGTAATTTTACCAGTATAATCTGCATACAGGGTAATTCAGGGCCCAAACATAGGTCAAAGCAGCTTAATAAGAATAAAAGTGGGATGAAATGATCTAGCAAGGGCTACAGCAATTCCAAGAAACTAAATGATAATCTGTAACCCTAAAACAACCCACTTCAATTCACGAGGTTCAAGGCAAAGTAAAAATAGAATAAACCCTCTAAAATTCATAGAAAAATAATCTCTAGGGTTTAGAACCTTCAATTTGGCCTTCAGAACCCATTTTCACCTACATTGAGAACCATGCCCAATTAATAACTTAATTTGGGTTTTCGCATAAATTGACCGGTCAAACAAGGTTTAATATAGAAATGAAATTCACCATCAGATTCCTTAGGTCCTAATCAGTCATGTATAAAAACTTGAGCCTAAGAAGAAACCTCCTTGACCAACTTTACACTTTGGCCCTCAACTTTTGAACCCTCGCATTTTGGCCCCTAACTCTCCTTCGTTCTTTGCGATCAGGTCCCCCCTGCAAAACCTGCCACCACCATGCTCCGGCGACCTTGCGCGGAGCATGGCGCCGCGCAGGGTGAGGTGGGGGACCTGGCAAGTAAACCGGGGGTGCCCTGCGTCGTCAGCCGTCGCAGGGACACCCCCCTGGTCGTTGTAACCCACCATACCGGCCGTGCGAACGCACGGACGGTATGGGTTCTTGTTTCCGGCCATCCTCCGGCGAGGGAGACACGTCGTCTCCCTCCGCCTTCCTCCCTATTTGATCCCTATAAATACCCCCCGTTGCTCCACCGACCGGGGCAGCTTGGATCTGACGGAGAAAATCCCCAACTTTCCTCTCTTCTCTCTCCGGCAGACGCTCACCAGCTCCGGCGGTTCCTCCCCCTCCACCTCTTCGCTCTGCCGCAATACCAGCAGCAGAGACTTCCTCCCCTGCTCTTCCCGCGCCACGCCGCACCCAGCTGGCGCCTCTCCGGCTCTCTGCTCGCCGCCGCCCCTTTCCCTGAGCATCGTCTTCTCCGGCGACAGTCGATACGACTGTCGCCCTGTTCCTCCCCCTTCGTCCCTGCAAGTAAGCTAGAACTACCCCCCTTCTTCTCCTCTTTCTTCCCCCGCTTTCAATTTATTCAATTAAGCTCTCGACCGACCCTGACCATCGTCACCCCCTTCGTCTCCGGCCACCCTCCGGCGAGATGCTCCCATCGCTCCACAGCCTCACACACCTCGCCGACCTTCACCGAACCTCCGCCTCATCACACTGAGCACCCCCCACCCCTTCACTGCCACTCCACACCTCCGTAATGCTTCCCCCAACAAACCCATCCTTCGACCCACAGTCCGACTTAGGGCAGCCCTTGCATGCTGCCCCTCGCCTCGCCACCACCCACACGAGCTTCGCCGCACCCTGGCGAAGCTCCTGGCACTTTCTGATTAGGCCGAGAGGCCATTTTCTTGTGAACAGGCCACCCGACCTCCGCCGCCATTGCCGTGCAGAAGGAGCTGCTTCCGCCTGCAGCTACAGGCGCGCCACGCTCAGCGCCACGCCCAGATTCAACTCCCAGGCCTAGCGAGGCGTTTCGACAAAACACCAGGCTCGCAGCTAAGGCAGAAGGCTTCGCGTGACGCCGCGATCTCCCGCTGATTTCCCCGCTGCGGGCGCGCAATTGAGGTGGGACATTTAGTCCCACCTCGGAAAAGCCTGAAGAGGCGCAGCGATATAAGATGCAAAAGTGCTGGAGGCTTACTGCCTCAGCACACGGGGTGAGGTCCCCTTCACCCGCCCGGTTACCCGGTCTCGTCCGCGCTCACGCCCCGCGGACCTGACCCGACCCGACCCGACTTAAGACTGACCTGCACTCCTCGCCCACCACGCACGCCGGTGGGCCTGGACCCGGGCCTGACCCGAACCCGATTACCCGGCAGCTCTGGGAGAGCTTTCCCAAGAGTGGTTTCAGAGAGAGAGAGACGTGGGGGGAGAGGGTAGAGTAGGTTTTGTTCTCTGACGTAAGCCCTGAAGTGTGCAGGCACAGGTGAAGAAGAAGAATCGCGGAAGAAGAAGGAAGCTGAGGGAGACACTGTAGCAACAGGCAGTTTAAGTCGTCTGATTTGGAAATCAGACGACAGCCTGAAGGGAAAAGAAGAAAGAAGGAGGGGTGACGTCCCTGGCTGAAAAAGAAAAGAAGGAAGAAGGAGATCTGAAGAAAGAAAGAAGAGCATCACCTCTGCAGAACAAAGAAGAAGAAGGAGAACTGAAGAAAGAAAGAAAGAAGAACATCACGAGGAGAAAACAAAGAGAAAAGAAGACAACAAATTCTTTCCCTCTCTCTTTCTTTTTGTAAAAGAAACATGTATATCTCTAGAATACAACTTGCTCCCTGAGTTCGACCTCGAGAACTCTTTTATTTTCCGAGTAAAAAATTTTATATTTGAAATGTTGGTAATAACTGGCTATACTACAACGTTATAACAATAAAACCCGGTTGTCCCAACGTCTTCAGTTTGTATCAGGTGTTTTTGGGATTTCTTTTTCTTCTTCCTTATTGAGGTTAGGGGAGTCAATCTGCATTGGTTGAGAATCAGTTTCATCATTTGAATGTGAAGGCCTTAAATCCATGTTGGTTTCCTCACTCCTCAAAGTCTCTGCATACGCAGCTTGGTGGTCACTGGGAGGAGATGGGGGGGCTGATTTTGATAGAAACTGGGTTGGTGCTGTGATATTGGGTTAATAGGAGGCTGAACCATGTGGTTCTGATGTTGGTATCCACCTGGGTGTTGGTTCCTGGGATTAATAAAGTTTGGTGTGGGTTGGGATGGTGAGTGTCCTGCAGGTCTTTGAGTCGGAATATCCCTAATTTGATCATTGAGATTGTTAATAAAACGGGTTGTTTCCTTTGTTTTTCTTTGTAACTCCTGCAGGGTTTTCATCATCTGGGCATTAATGTCTTCTTGAGATTGCCCAGATTGATAAGTCTGATTTAAATCATACCCTCCAAACGGGTTTTGTTGTTGGTGTGGAATCGGATTGGTCCAGGAGTGAGCCGGATAATTTCCCCCATTAGAGGAATTTTTCAATTTCTCCTGGAAAGTAGGGACATTTTGGGTGGGGTGATGATTGGGATAAACATAATTCCCTGTTGAACCATAGAAAGCCTCAGAATAATAATTATACTCAGCACGAGATTTATGCAGATTTTCTCTCTTGCGGGTGTTTAATTGGGTGAGATGTGGAATGTGTGGAGCTTGGGTAGGTGTGGCAGGACTCCCTTGGTTGGCTAGGTTTGTTAAATCCTTATGCAACTGTTGTTGCTTAACTTGTAGCTGAGCCATGATAGAGTAGAGATTAGGTGGAGGGGCCTGATTAAGTAGCTCCTGGGTGGAAAAATAGGGGAAAGAAAAATTAGCATGCGAGTTAGAGGACCAATTTTGATTTTCCATTTTGAGAGAAGAGGAAGAATGCAGGAAAAGTCTTTTTTGGGGAGGCAAAATCAAGTGGTCCCTCCAAGTGTGGAGTTTTGGACCGCCGCCCGTGCAAAATGGAAGAAATGGCAGGGGAGGAGAAGAGATGGGGATGAGAGAAGTGTGCACACAAGCAATCAAATTTTAGACCTAACTTAATTGTGACTCCCTAGAATTTAACCTAAGACTTGGTCTACCTAGGAAACAAGTAATCAATAGTGAATACCCATTCTGTCAACAAATCTAACCAAGTTGCTTAAGGGGAGGTTTGGGCCCAAGCGTTTCCCAAGAAAATCCTCAGGTGCTTGTACAAACCCGCGCCTGGTCGTTTGACACGGCCCCTCAGCCTGAACACCAGATATAGATGGCAGAATTGGTATTAACTAGAGAAAACTTAAATCCTATATAGCAAGCCTAAATTGATGAAACCTTAGGGGTCAAATTGCTACAAATTTTGGTTAGGTATAGGATACTACAGTACACATGGAATGTGGAGGGCATTATTAGGATGTTTTCCTGTTATTTAGATTTTTGTGCGTGTGTGTAGGAATTAGAGAGTGGCTCCAATGAAAATCAAGTTGTCACACAATTTTTTTGTATTTTTGTCTTTTAAGATTTGATTTAATTAAATGTATTTTAGGGTTTCTCTAGTTAAATTTTCAAACAAGTTTGAAAATCCACAATCAAAGGAAAACAAGTTGTATGAGTGATTATATATTTCCTTTAAATTGAGTCTCTAGAGAGAAAGAAAGAAACCCTAAGCCAATTGTCCCTAAGACAGAAATTTAACTACCAATGAGTTATTTTTAGGCTTTCTGAATAGATAGTGGTCCAATCAATGCAACCAACACCACTACCTTGAGTAAAATCAAACAAGGATTCCAGAAAATATTTTTTTAATATTTTAGGAATTTTTTTGAAAATTTTTTTGAATTTTTAATTGTACTGGTGTCAAAGTCCAGAAATGATACCCATGGCTATTGTGGACTTTTTAGTATTACCACTGACCTCAGAAAATTCTTCTGATTTTATGTGATGTGTAAAATTTCACAAGGATTCTAGAAAGATAAATTTCACAAAAATTGGATGAGTATAAAAATTCTAAAAATTCGTGGACAGTAACAAAATAGGAAGATTAGAGGGTGTGACCCCTCTGCAGTCCACGGATTTTTAAAAATTAAACACAAATCCAATTGTTTTGAAATTTTGAAAAGATGTTCCTAACTTAATTGGGAATCACTCTATGAAATTTTATGATTTTAGGAGGCCTGTGGTGTTAGGAATCGATTTTTCAAGTCCGGACAGAAATCTGGACCCGAAAAATAGAACACCAATACTTGCAATGGAGTGGTGCTAAAGAAGCATACAGGTAAACAATGGATTTTATAATGCACCACTCCACTTAATTAAAGTGTTTAGGGTCTTGAAAGCCAATTTTAGTGTATTTTGGTAGTTTTTTAGCCTAAATGTGACAAGAAAGGGGAACCAACCTGAATTTCACGGGAAGAAAAGGATCTTTGAGCTCTCGCTTCCAAATTCCCGCCTTCCCGCTGTAGTTCCTGCACACACAAAAGAAAGAAAGAGAAGGGGATGAGATCCACTTCAAGAAAGAGAAAATTAATTAATGCAAAGCCGTGCCTCCCCGGCAACGGCGCCAAAAAGTGATAGCGAATTCACGCGGTTTGTTAAAATACGTCGTTGTAACGCGTAAATCCGCTTTCGCTCTTAAATTTATATTCCTAAATAAGGAAGTATCTAGGGTCGTCCAAGGAGGCAATATGGTTGCAAAATTGATTCTATTGCTAGGAATATAAATCTCAACTTTCTTTTTGATATTTTTTTCAATATATCATTTTTTTTTAAGCTAAGGCAACATGCGAACTGATGGCGGGAAAAGTGATTTACACTTCAATTTAAATACTACTTCTATGTGGCAAGTAGAGCCTCTCCCTAAGCTCACTCTAGGCAAGTGGAGGCCTAGAATAATTAGGGAGAGGGAGTGAAGAATGCTGAAAATAAGCTAATAGAAATGCAAACAAAAAAAATGCAAAGAAGGCAACTAGATAATTGATAAAGTGTTTTACAAAAGGCCTAGTAGAGGAAAGCTTGTACTACTAGAAAAATGCAAATAAGAAAAGAAAACACAAATCCTCTAGATAGATGGTGAAGAAGAGGGCTTCTTGCTCCAAGGTTGGTGGCTCCCAATCTTGAAAAGAGTCCTTCAACTCCTTCCTTGCAGTGCTCCGCCAAGGTGATGTCCTCCAAGGCAAGCCCTAAGGGGGCATGCCCTAAGCTTCTCTCCAAGGGTGGACGTCCACCCTAGGTCCTTCTCCCTTGCCTGGCCATCCTCCTTGAAGTGGAAGAGTCCTCCTCCTTGGCGTGGCCCAAGTTGAAGAGAGTGGGGAGAAGAAGGCACCAAAAGGGCTGGTGATGTGCCCCTTTAATCTCCTTCTCTACTCCTTCTCCTTGGGCGTAGGTATAGGTGGATGTAGGTAGAAAAATACATTAAGGGAGGATGCCCTAAAATGGTTGTAGGTGGTGGGTTTTTATAGAATAGGAAGGGGGCTAAAGTGTCCCTTGAAATGGAGGGCTAGGATGGAAGGATGAGGGTGGTTGGTGATCCTATGGCTAGGGTGAGTTGGCGCCAACCCAAGGGGTGTTAAAGGGGGTGGTTATGGTGGTGTTGGTGTCTTTTGGTGGTGGAGAGACACCCCCATGTTGGCGCCAACATGGGGTCTTCTAGAAGGGGAGTTAGGTGGATGGTGGAGATGGATTCAAGGGGGATTGTGTGGTGGAGATGAGGGGGGATTTTGGAGGGAAAAGTGGCGCCATTAAGGGATGGTTATGGGTAGTTTTTGGTGCCACTTTTAGGTGTCTTTTGGAGGTGGTGGATAGGTTAGGTTGGTGCCAAATAGGTTAGCTTATGTGGAGCTTAGGTGGAGCTAGTTGGGTGGAGTTGGTAGGTGGGTTTTTGGGGTGGTACAAGCCAAGGAAGTTGGAGCATAGTTAAGCTAAGCTAAGCTAGCTTAGCTAATGGAGGAGTAGAGGAGAATGTGTTGGAGCTAGGGTTTGGAGGAAGGAGCTGAGGAGAAGAAGTCTGGAGCTGGAGCTGGAGCTGGCTGCTGCTGAAGAGGCTGGCATGGGGCTACTCTAGCTGGCTTAGCTTGCTAGTTCTTTGCTAGTTGCTAAGCCAAGCTAAAGTGAGCTAGCTTCTACCAAAATGAGCTGAGGTGAGCTAGGTCTGGTGCTCCCGGGGAGAATCAAGCTGATTGAGGCAGCTAGGTAGCTTAGCTCAACTTAGTTGAGCTAAGCTGAGTCCTCGGGAGCTGGACTTGAGCTTCCTGAGCTGGGATGAGTTCTTCTTCAGCTGGCTGGAGCTGAGTGGAGCTGGATGTAGCTGGATCTGAGTTGAGGTGAACTCCTGTCAACTTAGCTGAGCTAGTTAGAGCTCCCTGTGGACTAGTGGGAGCTGAGATGAGCTAGACTCAACTAAGTTGAGCTGGATCTGAGCTGACTTGAGCTAGGGTGAGCTAAGGTGAACTCTCTTGAGCTGCCATCCAGCTGAGATTAGCTGAATGGAGCTGGGATGAGCTAACCCTAGTTCAAGTAAGCTAGGTTCCAGCTGCGGTGAGTTGGATCAAGCTGAGGTGAGCTGGATCAAGCTGAGGTAAGCTGGATTAGGCTGAGGTGAGCTAGATCAGGTTGAGTTCCAGCTAGTCTGGCCTTCTCCTTCACCATTTACCTTCTTGAGTGCTAGGGTTTTAGGGATCTATATATCTGTACATCCCTAACACTCACAAAAACATATTTAAAAGATAATAAAAAATGCAATGCATGCCTAACCTATTTTATGCCTAAATGCAGCCCAAAAACCCGTTTGCGGAGTAAAATCCTAAGAGCTAGGTTTGTTTTAATGCATAAGAATGATGATAAACTGGCGTTTATCAAAGACCCATACCTTTTCCACATAGGTGCTGACCAAGTAATCCAGTGATGTGTCCCAGAGGGCGAAATCTATAACATTCTCTCCTTCTGCCATGACCAGGCATGCAGCGGCCACTTCTCTAGGCACAAAACCGCATCAAAAATCCTCCAGTGTGGCTTGTACTGGCCCACTATCTTCAAGGATGCATACAGTCACTGTAAGGCATGCAGTCATTGCCAAACTTTGGGCAACATGAGTCACCGCGACATGATGCCTTTGCAGCCGATTCTCGTATGCGAGATCTTCGATATTGGGGGATTGCTTTTATGGGCCCATTTCCTGTTTTGGACAGCTTCAAGTACATGTTACTCGTTGTAGACTACGTGTCCAAATGGATCGAAGCTATTCCGACCCAAACCTATGATCACAAGATCGTCATCAAATTCATTTATCAGAATATCTTCTCATGGTTCGAAATTCCTCGCGCAATCATCTCTGACGAAGGGATCCATTTTACAAACGCTCAGTTCAGGTCACTGATGACCAAATACGGGGTGTCTCACCGAATCTCTACTCCTTACCACCCCCAGACTAATGGTCTAGCTGAGCTATCAAATCGGGAGATCAAGAAAATCCTACAGGTTACTGTTCGACCTGATAGGAAGGACTGGTCGTCCCGACTTCCGGAAGCTTTGTGGGCCTATAGGATCGCCCACAAGACCCAATTAGGCATGTCTCCTTTTAGACTGGTGTACGGGAAGGCATATCACCTTCCCGTTGAACTGGTGCACAAAGCCTATTGGGCAGTACAGAACTGCAACTTAGATGTTTCTAAGGCTGGAACCCACAGAAAGTTTCAGATAAGCGAGATTGATGAACTACGCCTTGATGCGTATGAGAACTCGCAAATCTACAAAGAGCGGATTAAAGCCTTTCATGACAAGCACATATCTAGAAAGATCTTCCACCCTGGTCAAAAAGTCCTACTTTTCGATGCCCGACTCAAACTCTTCCCTAGGAAACTACGATCCAAGTGGGTCGAACCATATCTCGTCCAACAGATTTTTGGAAATGGAGCCGTCGAAATCAGTCCTCTCAGCCACGATTCCGAACCTTTCATCGTGAATGGTCAGAGACTCAAACTGTTCATTGACATGACCAGTACAAATTTGGCTGAGTCATCATTTATCCTCCATTCTCCTTAAGCTTATTGCACCCAGCCGATGGCGTAAAACTCAACGCTTAATGGGAGGCAGCCCGTCATTCTTGAAAAACCCAAAACCTTTTCTGACATTTCTGCACTTTAGGTTCATCCTTTAGGACAACCAACTTCACCTCAGGTACTCGTACCTGAGATTTGAAATCACCCGCAACAGTCACCTCGACCCATCCACTCACCAAATACCTGTCCTAATCCATGAACCAAGCTAAATAAAAATCACCTAATGTACAATGAGGACATTGCAAATCTTAGGCATGGGGGGGTATGAAAGTGCAATTAAATAACAAGGAAAAGGTTTCAACAAAAAAATCTGTATATACGGAAAAAAAAAAACTTTGAGGAGAAAAAGAGCAGAATGATAAAAAGGAGCACAAAATGAAAGAGAAAATGATAGTCATTAGTAAGAAATTAAGGAATTAACCTAAGTTCTAGACCACATTAAGGAAAAGAAAAAGGAAAGTGCATAATAAGATTAGTAAGAATGCAAACCTTAGGCATTCTTGGATAGACTCTTAGTACCCATTAAGATCTAGATATTCCTCAAGAGGTTGAGGAAAATAAAAAACTTAAGTATTAGGTCCAAGGCTTAGGGAGTATTCGGCCTCGTTGACTGACTTTTGATTTACGGGACTCAGTAACCTAAGCACCCAAATGCACACACATAGTCTGGTTCAGTGAGCATAAGTATCGAAATCACGCAGAAGCGTTTCAAATGTTCTGAAAAGTCACCTAGATTAGGAGCAGTCGATCAACACAAGTTGATGTGGACGAGTTCTCGACGCGGAGAGGTGGGAAATTCCCCTCAAAGATGCGTAACAACATATCATCTCCTCGGTGCTTGTCTCTTAGGATATTTACATATCCTACTGGGGGTATGTAAGCACTCTGCCGGTTCAGATTCCATGGATGTCATTATCACAAAGTGTCAATTGCCAGGGTCTGAATTCGGCCACGGAACACTATGGATGGGATTTTCTCGAAATCTCGAAAGCCAGGGTTCTGGGGGTTACCATGGGCGATGCTATCTCGAAGCATCGACTGCCAAGGACCCTTGAGGATTGATGATGGGGACAAGGAATCCGATACAAATCGTGTTGTGAAGCCAATCCTAACCTAGAATTAAAAAGAAAAGAGAGAGAAAACTCTCCAAACAAATAAATCTTCTGTCTCTCTCTCTTACAAAATGCACTGCAAACTGAACCAAGGCTAAAAATATCTCAGGCACGGGTGCTTTAACCACATAGTCCAATAAACATTAGGTTAGTTCCTGTAGGCCTTAAAAACTTTTGCTAAAGACTGAAGCTAAAGCTAGACAGATCTGGATCTTGGTTGGTACTAGAGTACCTTTTAGGCCAATGATTGGCATTCTGACCTAATCAGGGATACAAGAGGAAAAGCACTTATCAAAACTTGATGGAAGAAATTCATAGTCTAGAACAAAGGTTAAAACCTTAAATTTTTGCTAAGGGACTAGCAAAAGCTACGCATGGGGGCATGATGAGAGCCTCATCATGAGTCCTAACTAACACATTTTAACCTAAATAAGTATACAAAAGCTCCTACAAAACCTAAGGGAAAGCCTAAATAAAAGAACTATGAATCTGAATATGAAGCAACTCACAAGGGGTAAAACTGTAATGTTATCAATGCAGTACACAAATGGGATGTCTAAGGGCCTAAACATAGGTTAAATGGGCTTAACAAGAAAGAAAGTGGGATGATTTGATCTGAAAAGGGTTATAACAATTTCTAGGAATTAAATGACATTCTGTAACCCTAAAACAAACCTGCTTTAATTCATGAAGTTTCAAGAAAGATAAAAGTCAATTAAACCCTCTAAAATTTATGAAAAAACATCCCCTAGGGTTTAGAACCTTCAATTTGGCCATTGGAACCTGTTTTGACCTAAATTGAGAACCATACCCAATTTTTAACCTAATTTGGGTTTTTGTGCAAATTGACCAACCAAAAGTGGTCAAACCTAAAATCAAACTTCACCATTAGATTCCTTAGGTCCAAATTAGGTTTTTACCAAAATTTTGACCTAAGGAAAGGCCATTTTGACCTACTTTACAAATTACTCCTTATGAATTACTTTTTTACCCTTAACTTTTTGAACCCTTGCACTTTGCCCCCGCTTTCCTTTCGTTCTTTGCAAAATGGTCCTTCTGCCACCCCACGCAGCTGCCCATACCTCCGACAACTTTGCACGAAGGATAGCGCCATGCAGGGTATGGGGATTGGCCTTAGAAATGAAAGGGGGATTCCCTGCATCGTCCTCTTTCGCATGGACCCCCTCCCATGCCCTGCCATTGCCCATGCCTCTCGTGCGAATGTGCGAGAGGAATGGATCTCTTCTTCGGCCATTCTCCGGCAAGCTACCCACGCTCTCTCCTCGAGATCTTCTCCTCGCCAACGGCTATTTAAGGAACAACAGGGGCCGCCGGTTGCTTTAAGCCAGTTTGGGCCGAGGAAAATCCCCAGACTTCGTCTCCTCCTCCGGTCATTCGCCCGCAAGCTCCAGCGACTCTCCGCTTCCTCTCTCGTCGCCCTGCCACCATACCAGTGGCAAGGTTAGCTTCGCCATCGTTCTTCATGCCTCACCGTACCAGCAGGCGCCCTCCAATCTATCTTCCTCGTCGTCGTCATCTTCCCCACAGGGCATCATCTCCAGTGACGGCAGAATTGAGTCGTCCTCTTCCTGCCCCCCTTCGTCCGCTTAGTTAGGTAAAAGCTCTTCTGTTTTCTCCCCTCTTTATTTCCCTCTCAACAATTTTTAGTTTTGGTCGGTCGACTGCCACTACCACCCCCATCAATTCCACCTCCGGCAACCAACTCCGGTGAGGCCGCTCCACCTCCACAGGCCATTCCACCCCTCGCCGACAAGTCCATAAGCATCCCCTCACTCCACTCAACATTTCCCCTCACTCACACCACCACTCTTCTCACCCAAACCACCCCCAAACACAC
The DNA here is from genome assembly GCA_037157565.1 of Thalassia testudinum. Lineage (NCBI taxonomy): Eukaryota > Viridiplantae > Streptophyta > Magnoliopsida > Alismatales > Hydrocharitaceae > Thalassia > Thalassia testudinum. The sequence goes on from JAZHRO010000056.1 coordinate 7,919,328, forward strand.
CCACACATACGCACACAATGTGCCCCGGGCACACTCACGCAGACGCCCCTGCACCACGCCGACCACCTCTGCACTTTCGCCACACCTTGGCGAAGCCCCCCAAGGTATCTGACAAGGCCGCAAGGCCGTGTTCGTGTTTTCAAGGACAGAGCAGCTCGCTGCCATTGACGAGAAGGTTGAAGCTGCTTTGCATGCTGCTCCAGGCTGCAACGCTCCAGGTTCCCAGGTCCAGCAGGTGCAGAACACTCTCACGCACCTACTCAGGCTCTCAATTGCAGTCGAAGGCCTCGGCCGCTACCACAATTGATCACACCTTTCTCCTGCAGATGCACGAAGCAACAAGTGGGACTTTAGTCCCACCTCAGAAGCGGAGGCGCGCCCTCACCTACATAAGAGAAAAAAGTGACTGAGGCTATTCACCTCAAGTCACACAGGGGTGAGGTCCCTCGCCCTCACTCGGTCTCATCCGCGGCACTGCCCACGCGGACCTGACCTATGACCCGAATATCCTGCCTGTGCACTCCTCGTGCACCACCCACGCCGGTGCGCCTGGACCTGAGCATGTGACCCAACCCGATTACCCGGCTCTGGGAGAGCATACCAAAGAGAGATTCAGAGAAAGAGAGACACGGGGAAGGGTAGGGGTAGGTTTTGCATTCGTGTGTGTAGGGAACAGGTGGAGAAGAAGAGAAAGAGAAACGGCGAGGACTCAGCTGCAAAGAGAAGAAGAAAGAAGAAGGTGGGGGAGATGCAGTAGCAAGAAGAAAAGGAGAAGAAGCCACGGAGGAGCTGCTGCAGAAGAAGGAGCTGAGAAGAAGAAGGAAGGAGCTGAAGCCAAGAAGAGAAGGGAAAGAGAAGAAAGAAAGAGAAGGAGAAGAGCCGCAGCAGCCGAAGGAAAAAGAAGAAGAAGGGAAGGCTGAGAAGACAACTGAAGAAAGAAGGAGGCACTGTAGAAATGGGGCCGATAAGGCATCTAATTCAGAGAATCAGACGTTTGAAAAAGGGAAAAGCAGAAAAAGAAAAGGAAAAGAAAAGAAGAGATGGGAAAGAGAAGAAGAGAAGGGAAAGAGAAGAAAGAAAGGAGAAGGAAAGGATTCTTTTTTCCTCTCTCTCTTAAATTTTTGTATTTCATAATTGTGAATATGTAAGCTTCTAGAATCACAGTGTGCTCCCTGAGTTCGACCTCGGGATATTTTAAAATTCCGAGTAATAAATTGTAATAAGCTGGTAATCGCTTTTCACAATATACTGCAACGAACATAATTTTATAACACCGTGAAAAGGACGCAACCAGGCTCACATCTGATTCTTTATTTAAAATTGATGTCGTAAATGCACTACAACGAACGTTTTTAACCAAACGCATCAACGAACATCACACATTAGATCAAAAGAAGATAGCCTTGCACAATGCCAAAGCTATGAATGCTATCTTCTATGGTATTCCAAAAGAAGAATTCAATCATGTCTCTACCTGCAAAACCGCATACGAAATCTGGAACATACTTGAAGTCACTCATGAAGGGACTTCAAAGGTGAAGGAGACAAAGTCAATCTCCTTACACAAAAGTATGAGCATTTCCATATAAAGAAAGGAGAGACCGTCAAGGAGATGTATACAAGGTTTATGGACATCAGTAACTCCTTTAGAAACCTAGATCAGACAATCACAAATGAAGCCCTAGTTCACAAAATACTCAGATCACTCACTAGTGATTATGACTATGATCCAAGAATCAAACGATCTCTCAGTACTCCAATTTGATGATCTCATAGGAAGCTTAATGGCCTATGAAGTTCAACTCAAGCACATGAAGGAACACAAAGGAGAAGCCAAGAAGAAGAAAGACCTCTCTCTAAAAGTCGACAATGACTCCAAAGAATCAGAAGATGAAGATAAGGAAGATATAGCCTTACTCTCCAAAAAATTCAAAAGGTTCTTGAAAAACAAGAAGAGCTGGGAGAAGAAAAAGGAAGAACCATAAGAAAGTCAAGTCATCTACTACAATTGTAAGAAGAAAGGGCATATGAGAAAAGAATGCCCTCAACTCAAGAGAGTGAGAACAAGAAGGTTCAAAAATTTCATAGGCATGAAGCAAAGAAGAAGGCCATTCTGTAATTCCTTACGGGAGGGGTTGAGATATGCATGACGTATAAAATGTGGAATCAAAAAGATAACAATCTCATAAATGAAGCAATCACACAAGACACAAGTAATTTTTAGGTGGAAACCCAAACAGGGTGAAAACCACCACCTAACCCTCTCGAGTTAGGATTTTTCCGATCGACAAAGTCAATAAAATCCACTAACATACTACTTTAACAAGGGTAGTACGACCTCAATTACAACCATGCTACGAATATGAGGGTAGCATTCCTCAACCCCTCCTTTTCATAAGGAGGATTTTGTCTCACGAAGGAGATGGGAATTCGCAATGGAAATACTCAACACAAATACAAAGATAAATTACAACTCAACCTATAGAGCCACAAAGTGAATGATTAAATCTAGCTACTATAGGCAAGGGAACTTCCCTTTGGTGGGAGTGCATCGGCATGACGACGTGGGTGCGTGAATCACGCAGGGGTACCTCGTCGCTCTCCTAATCGCAGAGGGAGAGCAGGTATGCAACTGAATTCAAGCTCTCTAGATGTGGAACAAAAGCTTGGAGAGCTAGAGCTTCTTCTAGATGATCTTCTACTTATTTTTGACACAAGAGATGTGGAAATATGTTGCTTGGGTGTGTCTTGGTGTGTGTATGCAAGGCAAGGGTCCTCCTCTATTTATAGAGGGCTAGGAAGGCTTTGAAGCCCTTAGAAAGCTTCCATAGCCGTTGGGGTTGAACCCAACGCAAAACAGGCCGTAACCAGAATCAATTATGATTCTGACAGGTCATCAGACGTTTGGTCCAAGTATCAGACGTCTGGAAAACTTGTTTAAGACGTCTGGGAACTACATCAGACATCTGATTCTAGGCAGGTTTCCTTCCTAACTTGGTTCAGACCTAAACAGGGTTCTAGTGTAAGGCCATCAGACGACGTACAGGCCGTCTGGCACTAGGTATGGACGTCTAGAAACCAATTGTACTATGAGAATGGATTCCCAAGATAGGTTAACGGCTAGGAAATCTGACAAAGGTGATTTTGGGTCAGCTGAGGCCAACGGTCACATATCAGACGTCTGGGATCCTCTACAAACGTCTGATAAAAGCTGTTACGACCAGATTCCCGAATCCCTACGGGACCCGAGATCGACTCGCCTCGACTAATCCCAAGACCCAATCATCCAACAAGAAATAACCAAATAGCAGGAAAGTAAACCACATTCACATATACAATATAACTAAGCAAAAAAAATGTACAAAGCAATAAAGGAAAGTAAATCTACTATTTCATTACATTTCACCACAACAACAAAAACAACGAAAAGCTGAAGTAAACAGTAGAGTCAATCAGTAACTAGCAGTCCAATACTTACTACAACAATAAGGGAGCGAAAAAGAAGTGCCGAAAACTACGGCTGGGCTCGACTGGGCCCAGCACCCTATACAGCCGGAAGCTCGAGCTACTCAACTCCTGATTCTGAACAGTATTATGAAAAGACAGAGTCAGCGAACGCTGAGTAGAGTGGTATCTATACTATCTAAAACAGTAAAAGCAACATGTTTAATTCTCTTTTCTATTTATCTGTTTTATGTGTATTTCCCTTTCACCCATTTTTCTTAAACATCCAGATATCCTTGACCTTGCATGTTCCTCATGGGAACGATCTTGATTGTAGTCTTTTCTATAGAATAGAAGGTACACGTGGTGCTCTCCTGGCCGAGAGAGTCCCCCGTGGTAGTCCTACACCCAATCAACCACCCCGAGGTCACTATCAAGACGTAGCGGAGACTACGGCATGCGTGATAAGCGTACGGGTAGCTACCCCGCACTGACAAGCGGTCAATCGTTTCCGCTAGTGGGTACGCCCAAAGTACAGCACGGAACAATATAGGGCCTTGACCTCTCAGAACAATGGTCTTGTCCCACAGAACCAAATAGGGGTCTCGCCCCTCCACAGTCCACGCACCCTCGTCTGAATACCCCGATTTGCCGAGCAAGCCTAACAAGTCAGTGTAGGGTGGCTAGCTGAACCTTGGGCCCATTGGGGTGGCTAGCTCTCTCCCTACACTAGTAGCTTGCCTCGGTACCGCGTATATGAGGGCCAACAGAAGTCGGTGTACAGTGGCCAATCCTAACCTCGGGTCTCAACCAAAGGGCAGCTAGCTCCGCTCTACACGAAAAGGGGACAGTTGCTCTCCTTGGTACCACATACTCAAGGACCAGCACACTTCCCATCTACATTCCAAGTTTCCATCTAACCACAGGAGTTCTACTCCTAATTTCCCATAGGGTTCATGCTCATGTTCACCCCATTTATTCCAATCCAGATTTCACCATTCACAATTCATTTCTCGTCCATATACAGGAAGCTCGTGTTTCCATAATTCAATACGTGAAACTGATGATTTCACAGGTAATTGTTGATTAATTACGTGGAGCTCATATTCTGACAGGCAGCTCACAACTATATTACAGGCAATTGCTAGCAATTTAACTCAATCATGCATACACATACATCATACATTTCCAACGGTTCATTCATTCCTCTATCCTAGGGTTCATGCCACATCCTAGGGTTCCATTCGGCTATTTCCACATGCACATTATTATTAAATAATATTAACAGAATTAAACCACTCAACCAGGCAATTCAGGAGTAATGGGGGCTCGAACCGCAGACCCAGGCATCTCTGCGAGCCCCAAACATGCAACAGGATGAAATCCTATACCAGGGAATACACCACAAAAGGAGGGTTCATAATAGTGTACAAAGGTCTCTAATACGTAGAGAAACTTGCAAGGAAAATACAGTTACTTCGTTTGCATAAAACAGACCCCGATAGGACCCCAAACAGGTCAAAAACGTGCCTACTGTTCAAAATCAGATGTCTGGAAACAAGTCCAGACGTCTTAAAAGGTACCAGAACCTTACCTTAAGTCCCTACGGTGTCCTCAGACGTCCAGGCCTTCTCTGCGATCGTCTGAAGGCAGTTCCAGACAACGAACAATGCCTCCGGTCGTCTGTATGCACCTCCGGATGTTTGGTGATCTAGTCAAACGTCCAAAAGCGCGGCGTCTGTGCTCCTTCCCAAGGTTGCACCTGCGTACGACAACACAGGCATGGTCAGTCGACACATATCCCTGCACTGCGATATGCATGGCACAGGGAGATTACGTACCTTTGCGATAAATGAGCTTTCAGACATCTGGCCTTAACTCCAGATGTCCAGGTACTCCAACTGTCTGGACTCCACTCCAGATGTCTGATACTGGAAAACTTTCAGTATCAGGACCTCCTCCCAGCGCTCTCTGATGCGCTCTGCCTCATGCCGCCGCAGCTCCAGCTGTTGCAGATGGCCGTGTAAGCTCCGCCGAGCTTCCATCGAAGCTCTCCGACCTCGGCCTCCTCCTCCTCCTCCCGCACTCTCCTCCTTCTCCCTCTCACTCTCCCTCGCTCACCTCCTCTCTCCACTCCCACACAGCTCTAAAGGTGGTGGTGGTGGTGTATGGAGTGGAGAGAAAAGGAGGGGGGCTTATATAGATGGCGTGGGGGGTGGGTTTAGGGTTTAGGGAAGGAAAGGAAAGGAGAGAGAAGAAGAGGGTCCTACACGCTGCCCTCGCGCAAGGCGCAGTGTGCGTACAAAAATTTCATTTTCAGACATCCGAGAAAGGGTCCAGACATCTGACAGAGATTCCAGACGTCTTAAAAGGCTAAAAGTGTGACGGATCCTTACATCGTAACAAACTTGAAGGAAGTGTCGTCCCCGCAACTTGAGCTAGCTAGTGTGCGGAGAAAGGAACAAAAATGCATAACAAACTTAAAGAGGATCGAAGTAGGTCCGAAAAGACGTACCCTCAAAAAGCATCGGGTACCGCTCTCGTGGCTTAGAACATGATTGAGATTGGCGACATACTTCCTGAGGTTGGACACATGGAACACGTCGTGCACTCCAGAAAGCTGGAGAGAAAGGGAAAGCCGGTATGCAACGGGTCCCACCCGCTCCAGGACCTCAAAGGGCTCCACAAACCTCGGCGCAAGCTTCCCTTTCACCTCAAAACACTACAGGCCCTTCATGGGCGAAACGTGGAGAAAGACGTGATCCCCAACCTCGAACTGCACCTCTCTGCATTTTCGGTCAGCATAATTCTTTTGCCTACTCCTGGCAATGCGGAGTCATCTGTGGATCTACTCTATCACCTCTTGACTCTGTCGGATCAACCTGGGGCCAACCACCCACTTGGTCCCCACCTCGACCCAACTCAAGGGTGCAGTACACCTCCGTCCGTGCAGAGCCTCGTAAGGTGCCATGTCGATGCTCGAGTGGTAATTGTTATTATATGCAAACTCTGCCAGGGGTAAATGCTCCTCCCAGGAGCCTCTCCAGTCTAGTACATAGGCGCGTATAAGGTCCTCAAGTGTCTGTATGGTGCGCTCTGACTGTCCGTCCATCTGGGGGTGGTATGCGGTACTAAACCTAAAACGTGTCCCCAAAACCTGCTGAAACTCAGCCCAGAACTAGGAAGTAAAACGGGTATCCCTGTCGGATACAATCTCACGTGAAACTCCATGTAGGCGTACCACATCACGAATGTACCTCTCTGCCAACTGTGCTGGTCCCAAGGTAACTCGGATCGGCAGGAAACACACCGTCTTCGTCAACCTATCTACTATCACCCAGACTATGTCGTGTCCCCACTGGGTAACAAGTAGACCCACCACCAAGTCTATGGTGATCCTCTCCCACTTCCACTCTGGCACAGGAAGTGGCTGCAATGGCCCTACAGGCCTCTAGTGCTCGGCCTTCACCTGCTGGCACACTAAACACTACTGTACAAACTTACCAACATCCCGCTTCATCCCTCTCCACCAAAAGTCACATCTCAGATCATAATACATCTTTGTGTTCCCAGGATGTATGGTGAACTTAGACCCGTACGCCTCAGCCAGGACCTCTCTCAATAACTCCTCGTCCCTAGGAATGCACAAGCATCCCCTCATGCGCAATACCTCATCTGTAAAGGAAAAGTCTCCTAGGTCTCCTCTCAACACCCTGTCCAACAGTGTCTGTAAGTGCAGATCTGTCATCTGCCCTGCGATGATGCAGTCTATCAACTCTGGTCACATCTGCCGTGTCACAGTCACTGTCCCACAATACCCTTGTGACTCCCGAGGTCACCAACTACCTAACTCCTCCATAAGTCTCCAACTCTATGCCTGTAGATTGGCCAAGTGGGTGGGTACCTTCCGACTTAAGGCATCAACCACCACATTGGCCTTCCCTGGATGGTAAGAGATGTTGTAGTCGTAGTCCATCAGGAACTCTAACCAACGTCTCTGTCTCATGTTAAGCTCCTTCTGGTCAAACAAGTACCTGAGGCTCTTATGATCCGTGAAAATCTCGAAAGTCTCACCGTAAAGGTAGTGCCTCCATGTCTTCAGCGCGAAGACAACAACTGCCAACTCTAAGTCATGGATAGGGTAGCTATGCTCATGGGGCTTCAGTTGCCGTGAAGCATAAGTGACAACGTGACCCTACTGCATGAGCACACCCCCTAACCCCTGCAACGAAGCATCTGTGTAAACCACAAAACTGCCACTACTATCCGGGATGGTAAGCACAAAAGCTGAAGTCAGTCTCTCCTTCAACTCCTGAAAACATGCCTCACACCCAGCTGTCCAGGCAAAGGGCACGTCCTTCCAAGTCAGCTGGGTCATAGGACGCGCAATCTGAGAGAATCCTCTGATAAACTGCTGATAGTAACCCGCCAGACCCAAAAAGCTGCGTATCTCTGTCACTGTACGTGGCCTCTCCCACCTGAGTACGGCCTCAACCTTGGCTAGGTCCACAGCCAAACCATCCCTAAAATCACGTGGCCCGAGAAAGTCACCTGCCTCAACCAAAACTCGCACTTGCTATACTTGGCATACAGCCTATGTCACCTCAAAGTGTCCAGAATCATCCGTAGATGTTATCCGTGCTGCGCCTGATCCCACAAGTAAACGAGTACGTCGTCGATGAACACCACCACAAACTAGTCCAAGTACAGTCTGAAAACCTGGTTCATCAAATCCATAAAAGCAGTGGGGGCATTAGTCAACCCAAACGGCATGACCAAGAACTCGTAGTGCCCGTACCGAGTACGGAAAGCTGTCTTGGAGACGTCGGTCTCCCTGATCCTCAATTGGTGGTAGCCTGACCTCAGATCTATCTTGGAGAACACCTTGGCATCTCGCAACTAGTCAAAAAGGTCGTCAATCCTCAGCAGCGAATACCTGTTCTTGATGGTGACCCTATTCAACTGTCGGTAGTCGACACAAAGTCGCAGGGTACCATCCTTCTTCTTCACAAATAACACAGGGGCTCCCCATGGGGACACACTAGGCCTCACAAAGCCCTTCTCCAACAGGTCCTATAGCTGTGACTTGAGCTCTCGCAACTCAAGTGGTGCCATCCAGTACGGTGCAATAGAAATGGGGCTGGTCCCCAGTACCAGTGAGATCTCAAACTCGATCTCACGCTCGGGCGGTAGTCATGGCAGCTCCTCTGGAAACACATTGGGGTACTCGTAAACCACAGGAATACTCTAAAAGTCAGCCACGGGGCTGGACTCTTCCACTACACAGGCCAAAAAGCCCTCACACCCCTAGCTTAAAAGCCTTGTTGCCCGAAGCGCGAAGATGCATCTGAAACCTCCATCCATCGGTTGTCCGTAAAACTCAAAAGGAGGCAACTCTGGTATGGAGAAGATGATCTTCCTCCCGAAATAGTCCACCAGGGCATGATAGGCCAACAGCCAGTCCATCCCTAGGATCACGCCAAAATCCTCCATCAGTATCACAATCAGGTCAGTGGGGAGGCTGTGTCCCCCTATACTGACCTCATAGTCCGTGTAGACCTCCTCAGCTATAAACAACTGGCCACTTGGGCCTCTAATCACAAACGGGTCCTCTAGTAGTACGCTGCCCTATCCCATACTGACGGCAAAACTCGCAGCAACAAAAGAGTGTGTGGCGTAGGAATCAAAAAGTACGTACACTAATATGCAAGAAATAGTAACCATACCTACCACCATTAAACCAAAGCCCTGGTGTCTCTGTGTGTCAGGGCGTTGATACGCCCCTTAGTCCTCGATGCGGACAAAGCAGCTACACTCTAAGTAAGGCGAGCAGTCGCTGGTCAGTACCCTCCTCGTGACTGCTGCCCTCCCCCACGCGCTTGGAGACCACGACCACCAGCTCGGCCTCCAGCGCTCAGTGCAGGGAGCATCTACCGTGCTCCGACCCTAGATGGCCAGTCCCTCCTTATGTGGCCCAGCTGGCCACATTAGTAGCAGAGGTGAACACGACCTCCTCCCTCAGTAGGTCCCTACAGGCGGCTGAGCGGGGGTCCGGTGCTGGCAGCTGGCCCCTGTCTAGGGCCCCCAAAGGCCATTGATGGCCCTGTAAAATGAGATGGCTCTCTTACGAGTGCCGCGTGCCTCCTCTCCCGACGACCCTGAGAGTACTCTAGCTAATAGGGTCGCTTCCGTCCGCCGTCGGTGTCTCGTGTGATCGGGTTGGTCTCCTCGAAGGTCATGGCTACCTTAACCACTCGTGAGAAGGTGGGCAACTTCAGGGGTTTGACATACCCCCGAATAGCAGGTTGGAGCCCCTCAGTAAACCTCCTGAGGTGCTCCTCCTCCGTAGCCACCGCTGTCGAGGCAAAACGTGATAGCTCCAGGAAATGCATGCGATACACGCTAACAGTCATCGTCCCCTAGCGGAGAGTGTGGAACTCCCGCCTCCTCTAGTCCTACCAGGTCTGCGGAAAGTACTGCTCGCAGAAGAGAGTCACGAACTGGTCCCACGTCGACTCTCTCCATTCCTGGCCTCTGACTACCCTCCACCACCTGTGTGCCGCGCTCTCTAGCTGGTACGTGGCAAAGGCCATGCGGCACTCTGCGGGAGGGCAAAGGGTGTCGAACACCTTCTCTATCTGCTCCAGCCAGTCCTCTGCCTCAAACAAGTCCTCATCCCCCTTGAAGGAGAGGGGCTTCAACTTCCGGAACTGTCCGAAGAGCTCATGGTGCACCTGCAGTGGAGGAACGGGCACGTCTCCAAGCAAGGAGGGCTCGTGCTCGGAAGCGTCAGAGTGCGATGGGGGCAGTGGAGGACCACCCCCTCTCCCTCCTACTCATCCAGCACTGTGGCGGTCTCTCCATCCCACCGAGGACTCCCCCTCCACGTCCTCAGAGAGATGTGCCCGTGGAAGCTAGTGGAGCTCCTCTCACACAATATCTCTGATCAGCTGGGTGAGATCCTGGGCCTAAACGCCCGGGAGAAGAGATGGGTCAACTGGTACCTCAGGCCTGGCACGTCCGCCCCTCCAACCTCATCCATGGCCGCGACCACGGCCCGCCTCAGGAACTCCCTAATGAGGCATCTTCTGCAAGGAGATGCGAAAGACAGAACAAAAGGGTCAACGATACCGAATTACTTTGATAAAAGACTCGGAACAAATATCAAGGCGATACGTGGTGGTGGCTATCCTAGTTATATGCACGTGAATGGTTATTCTCAAGCTAATTAGTTCATTTCTCTAGACGACCTTGCTCTGATACCTCTTGTTACGACCCGATTCCCGAATCTCTACAGGACCCTGAAAGTTCTCCCTTCGAAGAGGGGTGACGTAATAAATGCGGAAATAAAATATAAAGCAATCTCACAAAAATCAAACGCACAAGTACACAAATGTTTTTTTTGGTGGAAACCCAAATCGGGTGAAAACCACCATCTAACCCTCTCGAGTTAGGATTTTCCGATCAACCAAGTTGATCAAAATCCACTAAACCGAATCACTTAAAACGAGGGTGATTCAACGTCAATACAACCACGCTACAAGTACGAGGGTAGCGTTCCTCAACCCCTTCTCTCCACGAGAAGGATTTTGTCCCACGAAGGAGACGGGAATTCGCAAAGCGAATACCCAACCAAAAGACAAAGATAAAATAAACAACAAACCTATAGAGCCAACAAAGTAATAAACCTAAGCTTCTATAGGAATTAGGAAACTCCCCTTTGCAAGGAGTACGTCGACGATGACGCGGGTGCGTGAGCCACGCAACGGCGCTATGTCGCTCTCGTGAACAACGGCGGGAGAGCGGGTGCGCGAAGGTTTGATGCTCTCAAGGGAATGGAGCTTAAGCTTGGAGAGAAAGGGCTTCTCTTGGACACAAGAGTGTGAGAGTGTATTACAAGGTGTCTCTTGGTGTGTATCTTGTGTCGCTAAGTGTATAAAGGCTCCCCTCTATTTATAGAGGCCTTAGGAAGGTTTTGGAAGGCTTAGAAAAGCTTCCATAGCCGTTGGGTGCAAAGCCCAAGAGAATCAGGCCGAAATCAGGACAATGATTACATTTGACAGGGTTATCAGACGTCTAACTCTGTCATCAGACATCTATAAGGCCACTTTAAGACGTCTGATTTAAAGGTCAGACGTCTGATTCTATGCAGGTTTCCTCCTGACTTGAATCAGATCTAAACAGGATTTTTGTGCAAGTCCTTCAGACGACATATAGGACGTCTGGCACTATGTCTGGACGTCTGGAAACCAACTTTTACTGTGGGAATTGATTTCCAAACGTTGCAACGGCTAGAAAATCTCTGAGAAGAGATTTTGGGTCAGCCGAGGCAAAACGGTCAATTATCAGACGTCTGGAAAGGCCTAAGGACGTCTGATAAGGCTCTAACGGTCATGATCTTGAGCGCCTGCTAAGCTAGCCAACGGTCCACTATCTGGACGTCTGGCAAGTCCATCAGACGTCTCCTAAGACGTCTGGTATAAGGGTCTGGACGTCTGATTTCATCAGACAGAACTAACTATGTCCAGCCTAACAGTTATCAGACGTCTGAAACAACAGTCAGACGTCTTAAAATACTTTATCAGACGTCTGATTTGGGAATTAGACGTCTGGAAGTGCTGTTTGAACCCTATATTGGTTTTTTAAGTATTCTACAGAAAACCTAAGTATCCTAGGGTTGTGCCGATGTTCCTAGGACTACTGTTAGGGTTCTTTGAGGCTCTTTAGCATAATTTTCTAAGGAAAATAAAAAGAGCAAGAAAATAAAGGCAAGAGATACAAGAAAGGATTAAAAAGAATCTATCCTATTCTTCTTGTCTTCTATCTTCAATCTGTCACTCCACGCGAACCTCCTCTGTTTTCCGTCAAGCTCCTCCAATCCGTCCTGGATGCGAGCTCGAACTCCGTCTAAACACGTCCACATTTGCAATTGACCTGAAATCTAGGACTCAAATTGCAAATGTTAAATAACACGTGTTTTGTTATCATCAAAACAAATGATCGTGGTGCTCTAGCACCAACAATCTCCCCCTTTTTGACATTATCAAAAAGGTTTGATTGGTTTTACATTTCCTATAACTCCCCCTTAAAACATGCTCTTCTATGAATTTATTTTAACAAAGGTGATATTCTCCCCCTTTTTGTAACAACAAGATAGCTATTATTTTTCTCCCCCTTACTAAAGGAAAATTAGCTACCTTATATCTCCCCCTTAAAAATTGACAATTAGCTCATCATTTTTTAACTCCCCCTATCTAAATGCTTATGATAAAAAGATAGGGTAAATGGTTTTACCTCACCAACCATGGCCAATAAAATGGCCCGAATGGTGGTGGTGGATGCCACATCGGATGGGGCTCCCATCCGTAGCTTGGAGGCCCAGGCATTGGCGCCGGTCTCCAATCTGGTGGTCGACGTGCGGCGGGTCCGTCGTTTGTTCGCCTTCTCGTCGGTCTTCTTGTTCTCCTCCTTGGTCTACTCCTTGGTTCTCCCAACTCGAGTTGACCAGACTTGAGCTTGTAGGTCCAGTCCTTTATGTTGTAATTATCCCTGAACCCTACAAAATAAGATTCTAATTTTTTCTTCGGTATCCAAGTGAGCTTGGATCCGGATCTGTTAGCGGGTCTCCTTGATGGAGATCCTTTCTCAACCTTAGGGCTATAAAAATTATCTACTTTATTGATTAATTTGTTGGAGTTTTCCCTAAGACATGCAATTTCTTTTTCTATAATACTCATCTTAGTCTTTAAATTAGAGATTTCTAACTTTAGACTATCATTTTCCTCAACCAATTTATTATTTTCATTGATGAGGTCTTGATTTTCTAATAATAGGTTATCAATTCTAGGACTAGCTTCTATGTCCTTAAGTTGTTTTTCTAACCTTTTATTTTTATTTTTAAGAAAACTAAGGTTCTTTTTAATACTTTTGTTTTCTATTTTAAGTGATTTACTAATCTCAAATAGTTCATTAAAAGCTTCTTGTAAATCCGAGTTTACCTCATTATCGCTGTCGTCGCTGTCGTTGTTACTTTCTCCGATTGCCATGAAACCAAGGCACGTGGTTTCCTTCTCCCCGAGATCTTCATCCGAGCTTGTCTCCTCATGAGTGCCTTCCAACCTCCTCCATATCTCGTGGGCGGTGGTGCACTCTTGGATTTGCTCGAACTCTTTCAGACTCAACGCACAATACAAGGCATTCATTGCCTTTGCGTTGAGGTTGAGATTCCGAACCTGATCTTCTGAGTAACCTCTTGCGGGTTTCTTGGGAATCACAAATGCGGATTCGCATTTTTCCCACACTTGGAAGTCGTAGGCCTACAACCACATAGTCATACGATTTTTCCAATAAACGAAATCCATACCTACAAAGTATGGTGGTCGCGAGGTATCGTGTCCTTCGGTGCACACGAATGCTTTTCCCTCCATATCTAGATCCTCGCCGGTTTGTAACGCCGATTTCGCGAGACCTGCTCTGATACCAATTGAAGGTTCTACCTTCGAAGAGGGGTGACGTAATAAATGCGGAAATAAAATATAAAGCAATCTCACAAAAAATCAAACGCACAAGTACACAAATGTTTTTTTTTGGTGGAAACCCAAACCGTGTGAAAACCACCACCTAACCCTCTCGAGTTAGGATTTTCCGATCAACCAAGTTGATCAAAATCCACTAAACTGAATCACTTAAAACGAGGGTGATTCAACCTCAATACAACCACGCTACAAGTACGAGGGTAGCGTTCCTCAACCCCTTCTCTCCACGAGAAGGATTTTGTCCCACGAAGGAGACGGGAATTCGCAAAGAGAATACCCAACCAAAGGACAAAGATAAAATAAACAACAAACCTATAGAGCCAACAAAGTAATAAACCTAAGCTTCTATAGGAATTAGGAAACTCCCCTTTGCAAGGAGTGCATCGACGATGACGCGGGTGCGTGAGCCACGCAACGGCGCTATGTCGCTCTCGTGAACAACGGCGGGAGAGCGAGTGCGCGAAGGTTTGATGCTCTCAAGGGAATGGAGCTTAAGCTTGGAGAGCAAGGGCTTCTCTTGGACACAAGAGTGTGAGAGTGTATTACAAGGTGTCTCTTGGTGTGTATCTTGTGTCTCTAAGTGTATAAAGGCTCCCCTCTATTTATAGAGGCCTTAGGAAGGCTTTGGAAGGCTTAGAAAAGCTTCCATAGCCGTTGGGTGCAAAGCCCAAGAGAATCAGGCCGAAATCAGGACAATGATTACATTTGACAGGGTTATCAGACGTCTAACTCTGTCATCAGACGTCTGCAAGGCCACTTTAAGATGTCTGATTTAAAGGTCAGACGTCTGATTCTATGCGGGTTTCCTCCTGACTTGAATCAGATCTAAACAGGGTTTTTGTGCAAGTCCATCAGACGACATATAGGACATCTGGCACTATGTCTGGACGTCTGGAAACCAACTTTTACTGTGGGAATTGATTTCCAAATGTTGCAACGGCTAGAAAATCTCTGAAAAGAGATTTTGGGTCAGCCGAGGCAAAACGGTCAATTATCAGACGTCTGGAAAGGCCTAAGGACGTCTGATAAGGCTCTAACGGTCATGATCTTGAGCGCCTGCTAAGCTAGCCAACGGTCCACTATCTGGACGTCTGACAAGTCCATCAGACGTCTCCTAAGACGTCTAGTATAAGGGTCTGGACGTCTGATTTCATCAGACAGAACTAACTATGTCCAGCCTAACAGTTATCAGACGTCTGAAACAACAGTCAGACGTCTTAAAATACTTTATCAGACGTCTGATTTGGGAATTAGACGTCTGGAAGTGCTGTTTGAACCCTATATTGGTTTTCTAAGTATTTTACAGAAAACCTAAGTATCCTAGGGTTGTGCCGGTGTTCCTAGGACTACTGTTAGGGTTCTTTGAGGCTCTTTAACATAATTTTCTAAGGAAAATAAAAAGAGCAAGAAAATAAAGACAAGAGATACAAGAAAGGATTAAAAAGAATCTATCCTATTCTTCTTGTCTTCTATCTTCAATCTGTCACTCCACGCGAACCTCCTCTGTTTTCCGTCAAGCTCCTCCAATCCGTCCTGGATGCGAGCTCGAACTCTGTCTAAACACGTCCACATTTGCAATTGACCTGAAATCTAGGACTCAAATTGCAAATGTTAAATAACACGTGTTTTGTTATCATCAAAACAAATGATCGTGGTGCTCTAGCACCAACAGACCCGAGACCGGCTCGCCTCGACTAATCCTAAGACCCAGTCGTCCAACAAGAAATAACCAAATAGCAAGAAAGTAAACCACATTCACATATGCAATATAACTAAGCAGAAAAAAAGTACAAAGCAGTAAAGCAAAGTAAATCTGTTGTTCCATTACATGCCACAGCAACAACAAAAACAACGAAAAGTGGAAGTAAACAGTAGAGTCAATCAGAAACTAGCAATCCAATACTTACTACAACAATAAGGAAACGAAAAGAATTGCTGAAAACTACGGCTGGGCTCGACTGGGCCCAGCACCCTACGCAGCTGGAAGCTCGGGCTGCTCAACTCCTGGTCCTGAACAATATTATGAAAAGACAGAGTCAGCGAACACTGAGTAGAGTGGTATCTATACTATCTAAAATAATAAAAGCAACATATTTAATTCTCTTTTTTATTTATCTATTTTATGTGTATTTCCATTTCACCCATTTTTCTCAAACATCCAGATATTCTTGATCTTACATGTTCCTCGTGGGAACGATCTTAATTGTAGTCTTTTCCGTAGAGTAGAAGGTACACGTGGTGCTCTCCTGGCCAGGAGAGTCCCCCGTGGTAGTCCTACACCCAGTCAACCACCTCAAGGTCATTGTCAAGACGTAGCGGTGACTACGGCACGCGTAATAAGAGTACGGGTAGCTACCCCGCACTGACACGTAGTCAGTCATTTCCGCTAACAGTATGCCCAAAGTATAGCACGGAATAGTATAAGGCCTTACCCTCTCAGAACAACGATCTCACCCCTCAGAACCAAATAGGGGTCTGGCCCCTCCACAGTCCGCGCACCCTCGTCTGACTACCCCAATTTGCCCAACAGGCCTAACAAGTCGATGTAGGGTGGCTATCTGAACCCCGGGCCCCGTGGGGTGGCTAGCTCTCTCCCTACACTAGTAGCTCGCCTCGGTACCACGTACACGAGGGCCAACAGGAGTCGGTGTAGAGTGGCCAATCCTAACCCCTGGTCTGAACCAAAGGGCGGCTAGCTCCGCTCTACACGAAAAGGGGACAGTTGCTCTCTTTGGTACCACGTACTTAAGGGCCAGCACACTTCCCGTCTACATTCCAGGTTTCCATCTAACCACAGGAGTTCAACTCCTAATTCCCGTAGGGTTCATGCTCATGTTCACCCCATTTATTCCAATCCAGATTTCACCATTCACAATTCATTTCTCGTCCATATACAGGCAGCTCGTGTTTCCATAATTCAATACATGAAACTGATGATTTCACAGGTAATTGTTCATTAATTATAGGGAGCTCATATTCTAATAGGCAGCTCACAACTATATTACAGGCAATTGCTAGCAGTTTAACTCAATCATGCATACACATACATCATACATTTCCAACAGTTCATTCATTCCTCTATCCTAGGGTTCATGCCACATCCTAGGGTTCCATTCAGCTATTTCCACAAGCACATTATTATTAAATATTATTAACAGAATTAAACCACTCTACCAGGCAATTCGGGAGTAATGGGGGCTTGAACCGCAGACCTCGGTGTCTCTACGAGCCCCAAACACGCAGCAGGCTGAAACCCCATACCAGGGAATACATCACAAAAGGAGGGTTCATAACAATGTACAAAGGTCTCTAGTACATAGAGAAACTCACAAGGAAAATACAGGTACTTCGTTTGCATAAAACGAACTTTGATTGGACCCCAAACGGGTCAAAAACATGCCTACTATTCAAAATCAGACATCTGGGAACAAGTCCAGACATCTTAAAAGGTATCAGAACCTTACCTTAAGTACCTGCGGTGTCCTCAGACGTCCAGGCCTTCTCTGCGATTGTATGAAGGTAGTTCTAGACGTCGAACAATGCCTCCGGTCATCTAGACACACCTCCGAATGTTTGGTGATCTAGTCAAATGTCCAAAAGCGCAGCGTCCACGCTCCTTCCCAAGGCTGCACCTACGTACGACGACGCAGGAGCGGTCAACCGACGTATATCCCTGCACTACGATATGCATGGCGTAGGGAGATTACGTACTTCGCGATAAATGAGCTTTCAGATGTCTAGCCTTAACTCCAGACGTCCAGGTACTCCGTCAGCCGTCTGGACTCCACTCCAAATGTCTGATACTGGAAAACTTCCAGTATCAGGACCTCCTCCCAGCGCTCTCCGCAGTGCTTCGCCTCGCACCACCGCAGCTCCAGCCACTGTCGACGGTCGGGAGGCTGTCTCCCCAAGCTCTCTCCTCCTCCCGCAAGTGCCCACAGCGACCATGCGAGCTCGACAGAGCTTCCACCGAAGCTCTCCGATCTCGGCCTCCTCCTCCTCCCGCACTCTCCTCCTTCTCCCTCTCGCTCTCCCTCACTCGCCTCCTCTTGCCACTCCCACATAGCTCTGAAGGTGGTGGTGGTGTGTGTGTGGAGTGGAGAGGAGAGGAGGTGGGGCTTATATGGATGGCATGGTTGGGGGGGGGGGTTAGGGTTCGTGGAAGGAAAGGAAAGGAGAGAGAAGAAGAGGGTCCTGTGCGTCGCCCGAGCACAGGGTGCAGTGTGCGTACAAAAATTTCATTTTCAGACATCTGGACAGATGTCTGACAAAGATTCCAGACATCTTAAAAGGTTAAAAGTGTGACGGGTCTTTACAAAAACCTAACGGTCAGATTTCTCAATGTGTACTTAGGTAGCCAACGTTCCACTAATTGGATGTTTGGCACAAACATCAGACGTCTTCTAAGACGTTAGGACTAAGGTCTGGGCATCTGATTTGATCAGACAAAACCTACTAAGTCCAGCCTAGAAGATTTGACGTCAGAGTCAACAGTCAGATGTCTTAAAAGTCATTATCAGCCGTCTGATATTCAGTTTAGATGTCTGAAAAAGCTGTCAGAACCCTATTTTGATTTTTTAAGTTCTCTACAGAAAACCTAAGTATCCTAGGGTTGTGCAAGTGTTCCTAAGACTACTTTGAGGCTCTTTAACATGCTACTACGAATTAAAAGAGCAAAAAACAAAGAGATACAAAGTACAAGAAAAGACATCTATCCTATTCTTCTGACTTCACGCTTTCGCTCCTCACGAAACTACTTATTCTCCATCAAGATCCCCCAATCAGCCATGGATGCAAGCTCGATCTCTATCTAAACACATCTCCATTTGCAATTAACCTAAAATCTAAGACTTCAAATGCAAATGTTAAATAACACATGTTTTGTTATCATCAAAATAACCGATCGTGGTGCTCTAGCACCAACACATTCAAGTCACCTGGAATGACAGCAACACTAGCTCAGAAGAAGAAAGTGAAGACACATCAAGTGAAGAAGCACTCGACCGTCTAATGGCAATTGAAGATGACGTATCTTCTTTCACTTTTGATGAACTCTTAGAAGCCTTTTATGAGCTACATGATTTAGCTAGAGCACTTAAAGTAGCTAATAAAGAACTAACAAAAGATTTAGATAAAGAAACTAAGTTAAAACATAAATTAGAGTCATTGAATCAACAACTTTCATAAGAAATCACCACTCTTAAAACTCAAGTAGACTCACTTCAAGTAGAGTTAGGAAAACTAAAACAAAAGTCCATTACTCTAATAAATGACTTAGCAAAATTTACTGAAGGTAAAGCTAACCCAGAAAAATTATCAGGCACACAAGCCCAAATCACAACAAAATTTGGGTTAGGTTATATTTCTAAAAATGATCATGAAGCCTCTACTTCACAAACCAACACACTAAAATCTTTTAGCTCTAAGGTCAAGAATAGGCTCACGCTAAAACAGGCACCTACTAACAAATCTAAACCTAAAAGAAAATGGGTACTAAGAAAAGATCTACAATCTTGTTTTGTAGGAAACTTATAGCAAGGACAAATAAAGCACTAAGATTGGATCTATCATCAAAAAGATGGACATTTTTTAGCTGTAAGAAGAAACACTGGACCTCACAAAAATAAACCAATGACATGTTCAAGGAAAAGAAAGATGGGTTATAGACAATGGTTGTTCAAAGCAAATGGCAGGACAAGAAGACATGTTTTTCAACCCCAACCACAAGAAAGGTGGTTCAGTCACTTTTGGTAACAACCACAAGGACCATATTATTGGCACTGACCAAATTAGTAACACTAAAATCTCCTTTGATAATGTTCATCTTGTAAAAGGCTTAAAGGACAACTTACTTAGTGTAAGTCAGATTTGTGATAGAAGTTATAAGGTCACTTTCACCTCAAAAGGTTTTAAAATTAGGATAAGAAATCAAAGGAAATCCTTTTGATCAGAGATAGATCAAAAGATATCTACACTATTGAATTTGATAAATGCAACAATCTTAATTACTTAGTTGCATCAAATGATGAGTCAATACTATAGCATTATCGACTCGATTATGTTCACATATGGAATATAAACAAACTTGTAAAATATGACTTAGAAAACATCTGGTACAAGACTTGCCTAAGATTTTCTTTAGAAAGAAAAATCTCTAAACCTCCTGTGAACTTGGAAAACTTCATAAAACATAATTGATAAGTCTACTTTAGTGGATTATAATTAAGTCTAAGTACATTATTATTTAGATGAAAATTTAATTTAGAGTATGTAATATATTGATAAAATTATTTAAGCACGTGAATTATTATTCTTAGATTTTTATTTAGTGGATGTGCTCATATTATATCCATGTACTAATATATATATATATATATATATAGGAATAAATTAGGAATATTAATTTTGATATCTTAGATTTTTATAAAAAGTTAAAAAATAAAAGAAAGAAAGAAAGGAAGAGAAAGATTTTCAAATCTCTATTTTTGGAACCTCTGATTGCCTCATATACGATCGTGTCTCTTTTTTCCTTTCAATTCCTCTGAACCAGATATCAGGGATCCCCCTTCCTTATTTGACAAAAATATATATATACCCGCCGCCCTCATTTATTTCCTCTCCTCAAATGCCCAGCGGACAGGCCCCTCTACCCCAATATTTTTCCCTGCACACGGAACCCTTCCTGCCGGGGGTTTTCCCTCTCGCCCCCTTCGTCATCTTCACCTGCTCGACCTCCACCTCCTGAGACCCACGCACACATCACCCCTCGTCAATCCTTGATCCACGCTCTCCACCTTTCTCCTTCGACCTGGATAGCAGCGACCATCCCCGCGATTCCTTCAGCCACCTCCACGACTACACGGCCATCTCCGCCCCTCGCGACCGCGCCCTCCGCTTGCTGACGACCACCGTGCTTCTTCTCAGCCTCCGTCCTCACGACCGCGTGCCAACGACTTCACAACCGCAAGCCTCCCCACACGCCCGCTCTTCCTCGGCCTCCTTCCCGCGAGCCTCCGTGCGACTTCCTCGACGCCCGACGACCGCGAGCTTCTCACCGCAACCACGACACCGTGCTCTCCTCACCGCTCGTGCCATCAGCAGCAAGGACCTTCGACCTGCGACAACCACCGCTACAACCCACAGGGTGACAACGCGTGGCTTGCACCGTGACCATCACCGCAACCCTCCTCCGCCTCGACATCAAGACCCCGACTGCAACCACCACCGCGTGTCCTCTTCTTCCCTTCTCCTTCTCCATCTTCGTCTTCTTCTTCTTCTTCTTCTTCCTCTTCTTTCTCTGTTTCTCCTTCAAGTAGAACCCATCAACGCTACGTTCTCCGTGCACCTTCCCGACCATCGGCCATCCCGCTCACACCGCCATCAGTCACAGCGCGCTCACCGTATGCTGGCCGTTGCATCCACGTCGTCGACGTCGCCTACAAGCAACTACATCGCCGCCCAAATGAACCCATCATCTCCGGCCACTTCCTCACATCCGATCACCTCTGGCTACCGCAGTCCACGCCGCAGCCACCAACACGACGACCGTGAGCTGGCCGACCGCCATCGTCCTTCTCGCCAGCTGCTGGTGCTCTTCCACGCGCGAGCGACATCCTTTACGAGGCTACCCTGTTTTTGCACGGTAGTGAGCATATTAATCGCAATAAGTGGATTCTCTTATCTCACTTCTTTATTTATGCCCTCTCTCAATATTTCTGTCTAACAAAGCACTGAATGGATTTACAGACATAGTCGAACAATATTGGAGAGTTGGATATGACTTAATCTGTCGTGATTAATTTTTACTTGTAAATATTTTGTTGAGGATTTTTCCATCACGTGAACTATAAGGATGATATTATTCCTTTCCTAAGACTATCTATTTCAAGCGAAGATTCCTCATCAATGGTTAGTACTTTCAAGTCACTTGAGTTGATCCACTTAGATCTCTTATGATCAATGAAGTCTGAAAGTTTAAATGGATGTAGATATTATCTTGTCATTATTGATAACTTTTCTCGATTCACTTAAGTATTGTTCTTAAGATTCTATATTTGAGGAATTTAGAAAGCTAGCTAAAAAAGTTTAAACTGAAACTGACCTATCCATCATTAGGATTAAGAGTGATTATGGAAGAGAATTTGAAAACGAAAATTTTCAAGATTTCTACTCTACTTATGGAATAAAACAAGGATTTTTTTTTTCCAAGAGTAATTCCTCAAAATGGTGTTGTAAAAAGAAAGAATAGAATCCTATAAGAATGTGCCTACATCATGTTATGCGAGTTAAAGTTACCTTGGTATTTTTAGGCTGAGGCCGTAAACATTGCTTACTATATCGAGAATAGGGCACACATCTAACTTATCCATAAGAAACACCCTTTGAACTTTACATTGATACGACTCCCAAGATTTCTTTCTTCAAGATATTTGGTTACAAATATTTTATATTAAACACAAAAGAGAACTTGGATAAGTTTAATGCAAAAAGTGAGGAATAAATCTTTCTATGATACTCCTCTAGAAGTAAAGCCTAGAGTTTTCAATAAGAAAAATTTGATGGTTGAAGAGACTTTGCATGTCTCCTTTGATGAAATAGATCGAGCAGAAAAAACATAAACCATAGATGATGATCAAACACTAGTTGATACCTTAAATATTCCTAAAGAAATCATTGCTAGTGACCTGCTTAAAGATTTAACCTACACCAAAGACCATCCTAGAGAATTGGTTATTGGTTAAGTTACAAAAGGAGTTTAAACCAGATCATCTCTAAATAACCTTGCACTTAGTGTGTTTGTGTCCCAACTAGAACCCAAATATGTGAAAGAAGCATTCACTGATGATTGTTGAATTATTGCAATGCAAAAAGAATTGAACCAATTCAAAAGAAAGAATGTTTGGGAATTAGTTCCTAAGAAGAATGTTTAGGAATTAGTTCCTAAGTCAGAATCTCAATCAGTTATTGAAACAAAATGGGATTTTTGAAACAAGCTTGATGAATCAGGAAAGGTTGTAAGGAACAAAGCTAGACTTGTGGTTGAAGCCTACAATCAAGAAGAAGGAATCGATTTTATTGGCTTTTGATGCTCATATGGGATTAAACTATTCCAAATGGACGTCAAAAATGCATTCCTCAATGAATTTTTAAAAGAAGTCTATGTGAAATAACCTCCTGGCTTTGAAAGCTCAGAAAATCATGATCATGTTTTTAAACTAAACCAAGCCTTATACGAACTAAAATAAGCTCCTTGAGCTTGGTATGAAAGACTAAGAAACTATTTAATAGAAAGTGAGTTCAAAATTGACTTAATTAATCAAACCTTATTCACTAAAAGAAAAAATAATCAACTTATTCTAATCCAAATTTATGTTAATGACATAATATTTGGTGCTACTGACGATCTTCTATGTCAAAAGTTTGCAAAGGTTATACAGGATCAACTCGAGGTGAGCCTTATGGGAGAATTGAAGTTCTTCTTAGGGTTGTAAATTGATCAACTTAAAGATGGAATCTTCATTTCACAGACCAAGTACATAAGGGAGATCTTGAAGAATTTTGGAATGGATAACACAAAAGGAAAAGACACACCAATGACTACCACTACACAAATCAAAGAAGATGAGTCAGGTTAAGTGTGTAGATCAAGAAATGTACAAAAGTATGATAGGATATTTGTTGTACTTAACAACTAGTAGACCTGATATACTTTTTAGTACTTGTCTGTGTGCTATATTTCAAGCAAATCCTAAGGAATCACACCATAATGGCATAAAATGGATACTTAGGTTCCTACTGATGTGGACACATTTATTTAGAAAAAATGCATATTCATGTATGTTCCTAGATTAGTTAGATGTACATAGCACTTTAAATATTACACAATAGCATCATCATGAATTTAGAGTAGATGATACAATTTGTATATTAATTTCCTTATTTTAATATCTAGGGAACATAGCAGCACAAATCAAAGCCTCAGATGACAAATTCAATCATACGGATGGACTCAGAGCGAAGATTGCAGTCCAATGATGTGAAAATCAACTCGATTGGAGCTCTATAGCACCTGAAACAAAGCGAAGAAGATGGACAGCTACAATAGCACCACGTGGCACCATCATAGCTGCCCAACGCCTCCTTTCTTGTTCTCTCAATGCTATCCTCAATCTAGACTGTTAAATCTTCATCCAACAGTCACGAGCGTAGTCTTTGCCCTTGAAAATTTTAGGACTTATTTGTTAGGTTCTCATGTAATCATCTATATCAACCACTCAGCTTTGAAGCATCTCTTGGCCAAGAAAGACACCAAGCCCCCATTCATTAGATGGATTCTTTTACTTCAAAAATTTAATCTTGAGATTAAAGACAAAGTCGGAGCATAGAATGTAGTGGCAAATCATCTCTCGAAAATCCTAATTGACTCTCCTCGTCCAGATATTCCGATTTCTGATACTTTTCTGGACAAGACTATCATTGCAATGTCGGGTGTCCAAACCCCTTGGTTTGCAAACATCATCAACTATTTGGTCGTTGGTCAAGTCCCCTAGGATTGGACCAAGTAACAATGAGATAGACTTATATTTGAGGCCAAATATTATTTTTGGGATGATCCTGAGCTGTATCGCATTAGTACTGACCTGATTATCCACCAATGTGTTTCGAAAAATGAAGTCTAGAGAATATTTGAGTTCTACCATGCATCTGTGTATGGTAGACATTTTTCCGGAAATGTGTAATGGACATTTTTTCAAAAGTTCTACAATCTAGGTTTTATTGGTTGTCTTTGTTCAAAGATGCCTAGCAATTCTCGAGGTCATGTTCTCAATGCTAGGTACTCGGAAGCATAACCAAGAAGGATATGATGTCCCTAAACCCAGTCCTTCTCGTTGAAATCTTCGACGTTTGAGGCATTGACTTCATGGGATCCTTCCTCCCTTCATTTGGACAACAGTATATTGCAGTTACTGTCGACTACGTGTCCTATTGAATCAAGGCTATTTCCACCTGAACCAACGATCACAAGGTGGCCATCGACTTTGTAAAGAAGAATATCTTTAGTCAGTTCGGGATTCCTTAGGCCATCATCAATGATGGTGGCACCCACTTCACCAATGCTCAGTTCAAGAACTTATTGGCTAAGGATGGGGTTAATCATCAAATTTTCACACCTTACCACCCCCAGATGACTGGACAGGCCGAAGTTTCTGATAAGTCTACATTATTATATCTAAAATGCCTATAATGTGGGTTCTGTAGCAACTTAGGTGCATTTAGATGTGTAAATACTGCATTAATAGTGTAATCATGCATTTAGAATGATTTGTATAAATTGTATATTAATTCACGTATTTTTTGTGCCAAGGGGACAAGGCGACATTTCTTTGAAGTTTGGATGAAAAATCCAATCGTACGAATGGACTTAGAGCGACGATCGCAGTCTGACAATGTGAAAATCATCTCAATCGGAGTATTGTGGCAACCAGTATGAAGAAAAGAAGGTGGACAACCATGATAGCGCCACGAGGCACCATCACAGCAACCCCTCACATCCTTCCTCAACCTCTAGGCCTACTATTAGTATTCTGACCTAATTTTTAAAAAGAAAAATAAATCAAGACTCTGAACTTCAAAAGCATGGTCTAGAATTCGAGTTCATTTCATAAGATTTTACTAAGGGACTAGCAAAAGTTATACATGGGGGTATGATGATAATATCATCATCAGCCATATCTAGCTTTAATTAGTCATAATCCATTGATAAATGCTTTTACATAACCGTCAAAGAGCCGTAATTCACTGCATAACCATTCTGAGAGATAAATAGTAAAACAGAGGTAAATCTACAGTTTTAACAGAATATCCTAAATGCAAAGCAATCATGGGGTTTCCTAGGGGTTAATTAAAGGTCAAATGTTTATAAATGTCTAATAAGTGAGTTCATGCAGAAAGAAACGGATTTTCACGTGTTTCGAGAATTAATGGACATCTGAAGCCCTAAAAATAAACCTGCTTAATTAACTAAGGTTCTGATCATGATAAAATTCACCTAAACCTTCTGAAATCATAGAAAAATATTTCCTAAGGCTTGGTACCTTTGATTTGACCATTGGAACCCAATTTGACCTAAAATAATCTTTAGACAGATAGTTGCCCTAATTTTGATTTTTACGCAGATTACCTAGTCAAACTTAGTCAAAACCTAAATACGACTTCATTATCAGATTCCTTCGGTACAAATTAGGTTTGTACCAAAATTTAGGCCCAATCAAAGATTATCCTGATGTAGTTTGCCCCTAGCTTTTGAAATCTATTGCAAGAACCCCCCTAACTTTCATCTCCGTCACATCTAGGTCCCTGCTACCATTAGGAATAGTTGCACCTCACCGGCAAGATTCAAGCAAGATTTTCTCGTTTTTAATCAATCAATCCCAATTTTGAACCATAGATTCCTTGAGGAATTCTCTTCCATTTGAATCCGGCCTTGCCTTCCAAATCTCACCCTAGGGTTCATGTAAATTCTTAAAAGGTTCTCATGTCCTACTTGTGTGAAAACCATGGAGTTACAAGCTTGGAACTCCTCCTTAGAGCCTATAAAAGAACCCAAGACACATGCCTTACCTCCTTAGTAAGGTTTGGAGCCAAAAACTTCTTCAATTCCCTACCTCTAGCCCTTCTCCAACCAAGCTCCAGTGGCCTCCATCCCCTTCGTCCTACAGGCAGCCAATGCCCAAATTAGCCTGCCCATCCTCTTCCTCATCTTCCTCCGCGCCTCACCAGTCAAAGCGAGGGTCGTCTTCCCCTTTCCTTGCTGTTGTCCCCCTCTGGAGAGTTCATCTTCTCCGTCGCTGGCATGCCAAAACCGACGCAAACCCTACCACTTTCGACCATTATATTAGGTTAGTTAAGTTCCCTTAGTTCCTTAGGTCAATTCCATCTATTTAAAACCCAAAAATAACCTTCGACACCGTCACCAACCACCTTCGTCTCCACCTCCGGCCACACCTTTGGCGAGGTTTTCCGCTCACCACACACGTCCAAACACCTCGCCAACAATCTCACAACCTCCGCTAGCTCACCCCAAACAAAACCCCTCTTTATTTCACCATCCACGCTCCCAAATCACCCACAGAACAACCCACTACCGTACGTCCTTCTCCATCACCGATCGACCACCACGCACCTCCACATGCCACGAAATCACCGCCATCGCACTCCACAACATCCAGCAAACCTCCTGAGTAAGTTTAATGTGGTCGTGAGGCCATTTGTGTGTTTTTCAGGTTTCATCATCGCCACCATTACCGTCACCTTGTTCTTCGAGTACGAGGCCACGCGAGCCCTAGGTTGCACCTCCAGGCTATGCAGAAGAGCCCCAGGACCACTTCCAGGTGGTCAATTAAGAGCCACACCCTCTGTAGCTGCTCCAATTATGAAGCCTCATCTCAGCAGCCCCACGCAAAGAGAAGAGGGACGTTTAGTCCCACATCTTGCATGGATAAGCATTTGGGCATGCTTAAATTATTTTTCTGATATCAGCTGTTTGCCTCATAACACTTGGGGGTGAGGCCCCCTTCACACTCACACACAACCCGACCCGCCTATCACTCCTCGGCTACTACCCACTGCCGGTAGCCCTGGGCCCGATTACTGTTCAACCCGAAAACCCGTTTAACCTGGATATTTAAGAGAAGAGGAGTGGAGGAAGAAAATAGAGTGAGAACGAGGGAGGGAGGGTTTTGCTCTCTCATGCTTAACCATGTCCAACACTTAGCCATGAGAGTTTGAAAGAAGAAGAGCCTTGTACTGTGAAGGCTCAAGAGAAAGCCTTAAGAAAAGGTTTGTGAAAGAAGAAGAGGGGTCGTGCCAGAGAAGAAGGGAAAAAAAGGTCTGTGCATGAGCAGAAGGAAGAATAAGAGAGAAGAAGAAAGCCTGAAGATCAGAAGAAAGCACTGTAGCAGGCGACATTTAAGTCATCTAACTTGATATCTAGACGAATGATCACTGTTCACTTATTTGATATTATTGAATAGTTGATATACATGTGCTTAGACTAATAATTGGTGGTCTAAATCACTTATTTTGTTCTAGGTGTCCTTTTGTCATAGTTAACTCTTGATATACTCATGCTTTACATTGAAAATCAGATTTGAGTAGTTATCATTCATTGAATATCATTATTGTGCTTAATTTTCTATGCTCATTTATATTTTAATTGAAGATTAGCGTGTGAATTCCAATTTGCTCCTTGTGTTCAACCTCGAACTTTATTTTTAGAATTCGAGTTAAACATTGTATTTGTTGAGAGAGCTATTTAGGAGATTTTACTACAACGAGACACATTAAAACTCTTATATAGATCCCATCTAACATTTTGGTGTTGTTGCTAGGGAGCAACACGCAATTAACCACTATTCTTTGTTTTATTTGATTATATTTGAGCACTAACTTATCCTGTTTGATTTCTTATGATTTTGCGTGGTACATCATGCAAAGATCTTCCACGCAAAACAGTCACTCCAGGGCAGGTAACTTTTCTATTCATCCCTAATCAACCTTCTAATCTTAAGAAGATAAAAAGGGAAACAAAATAATTAGAAATCATCTGCCTTATTTTCTTAGTAAATCATCATTTAAAAGGCAAGTTTTCCCAATTTGCGAAAAAATTCACATCTGATTGAAGCTTGAGAGGATTCTGATTAGACTTTCCCCATCCTGATTTCCTGTACCTAGTAGGGATTATGCTTAATTTCTATTCTTGGACTACGCACTTCTTGTTTGAAGTCTAGGAAGAATAATTGGAGATCAAACTAGCTTGGAATAGAGCCAATTAGGGTTTGAAGTGTTAGTACACATTTTTCCTGGATTAAAGGAAATTAACCCTCCCGCATTTGTATGCTACCCAAGCTCCTGTTTGAAATGATCTAATCAAGAAGAACCCTAAAAATTAGGCTCTAAGATTCACTTGAACCCTAAAATTGTGGACCTAATAACCTGAGAGTCAATTCAGGGTGATTTCTAGGTCTTTACCTAGATTTCATTTTGCCATCTTTAGGGCAGGTCAAGTGAAGTTGACATATATTGTGGGCCAACCAACCTCCAAATTAGGTCACAAGTCAAATCAACTTCTAATTAAGTGAAACTCAAGGCACTAATTAGGCTAAAATTGGTAGACTTAAGGTCTTAAGTCCGTACATTCCAATCTACTTGGAACCGCAGTGATAAGGAAGGTCGAGTGGGGGAAATCCTGTAACCCGTGGGGACGCTCTACCGTGTAGAGGTCTCTACGGGGCTCTCCCTTCCTGGCTGCCCAGGTATTTCTCGAGTATGTGGACTTTTGATTCGGAGGTATCATCCGCCTCGAAACAGCCTTAGTCATCCAAAAATCTTTGGGTGCCTTGATTTGGTCCAAATAACATCCCGTCCCTCATCTTTTCTATAGAACACACACACAAGAAGATCCTTAGGTTTTTAACCTAAGAGACCTCATTAGATCTTCTCAGGGATTTCTAATATGATCTAATCAATTTCAATTTGAACCTAAGTTTGATTCTACATCTTGATTCCACCACCTGATTTGAAAATGCAACTTGACATGTTAGGAAAAGTGTTTAGGAAACCTGAGTCCCAAATGAGCATGAAAGAGAAAATGATTGAGGATGCTTACAGACATCATGAAGAGTATTCTAGATCCTCAAATCCATTTAGGGAGATTCAGGTTAATGTCACATCAAAATTCATTTTGAACCGTGCTAAGATGATTTTTTCCCAAATGATATATGGTTCAACCTGGGAAGATCTCTTATGAGAATATTTCGAATTGAGGACATTACATGACAATGAGTATCTACAATGTTGGTCAAATCCCATACTTTTAGAAAAACACCAAGATCTCATGAAGGCACATGGTATAGCACTGGACGCAATATAGGAAGGCATTAATCAAAAATACCCATCAAAGGATAATGAGACACCTTGGAGCAACACTAAAGATCAACGTTTCCCAAATCCCGAGGTCGAGAATCAAGGTTATGGTGGACCGCCAACCCAAAGGGAATCCGATTCAAATCACATACAAATTAATATGCCTGATCCTGAGATGGATTGGGAGGATCCGAGTGCAGGTGATCACGATTTCGAACCAGCCCTAGGAAACCAGGAAGCTTATCCATCGAGCTTAGATTTCCCAAACACTTGTGATGATGAAATTGAAATAGAACCTCTCGAGAGTGTAAATTCCACCCCTTATTCTAATAAGGTGACTCTTGAGAGCAATTCTGACATCCCAATAGAGTTCAACCTAGATTCTAGTGATCCAATCCTTACCCCTAACCTAGAATCTAGATTCGAGCCTATTTGGGATCATCATGAGGTCCCATATGATGAGACACAGATTTCAAATCTGAAATACGATTCAAGGCCTGTATTTGATGAATACACCTCTCCAACCTCCTCAAAGACACAAATTGACTTCTCGAAAGTCACACCGATCTATGATACAAAAATCGAGGAGTTGAAAGAGTTGGGAATCGATTGGGTCTATCATAGGAGTCAAGAACCCGAGCCTATACCTACTAGGGACACCTTTTTGTGCTAGGAATCTAAAATTATGTTAGATCCAAGTCAGGTTGCTGATTCTACATATCTTGATCATTTCTGTGGTGGAACCTCTGATTTGGAATCAAGTTTAGAACACGATCTTCGCAAGTTCTCCAACAATTTCGAATCTTACTCTGATTTTGGAGAATTGTTATTTCCTAATGACTCCAAACCTGTTTACAACCTCAATGACCACAACTCATCCTTTGATTCGGACGCTGAGGTCAATGATTTGAAAGAAACCACCTCTTCTACAGAACATACAATCTGATTCCAACCCCGATCCACAACCGAAATCAATTTCTACTCTGATTCTCCTTTTGATGATCCGGTCGTACATGACTCTTCTCCATCTTTTGATTGAGATTCAGACAGCGATCAGAATGCACATCACATCCTATCCTTCTCTGATCACTTTTGTAGGGATCTTACATCCTCCACAGATCCATTTTCTTTTGAGGATCCCTACTCTGACCAGGTTGATTCGATTCAGCCAAACCCACGTTTCTCATTACCACATCCTTCTGAGTCACAGAATATCTGGTGAGCACCATATCTCTTGATCCGCATCCATCAACCCACCAAACTAATTGGGTTTGGGTTGCATCATCAGCCCGTCGATCTGAACAAGCACCTAGTTTGACCAACCAGGCTATCGATCAAGGTGCTTATTCTACAAAATTCTTCTGATTTGACCACTCCTCCTTGATTACTTTCTGCTTAGCTGAAGGCATTGAATTTAGCGCTTAATGGGAGGCAACTCACACTCCAAAAACCTGAGATCCTTCTGATTATCCTTTTGAGCTACACGTCTACTGCACTCTGAGTTCAGTTTTAGAACAGTCGACTCTACTTTTGGTACTTGTATCAAAGCTTGAAATCATCCGTAACAGTCACCCCGACCCGTTCACCCACCCTTTTGACCCTATTCTAACCCATGAACCCAACTGATTTCATACCCTCCAGTTTACAATGAGGACATTGCAAAACTTAGGCATAGGGGATGTTAAAGTGCAAACACATAAAAATTAAAGCTTCTGAGGGGTTCTCACAAAAAAATACATATCCAAAAAACCAGAAAATAAAAAAAATTAAAAAAAAATGAGAAAGGGGAGGAAATTTTGTGAGCTTAATTGCATATCATTTATAAGGAGGAAAAGAGGTGATTCACAAATGTTAAAAAAGAGGAACAATTTGAAACAAAAAGTGGTAATCATTAGTAAATGATTATGGAATCTACTTAAAGTTCTAGACCTAATCAAAAGAAAAAAAAATTAAGTCATGAAATGACAGAGAGGCATGGAGATTAGTGTGAGTGCTTATCTTAGGCCTCTTAGGCTTGTTTTAGGCTTAAATATTCAAGTATCCATTAAGATCCGGATAGTCCTCAAAAGGTTAAGAAAAATGTGAAGCTTATGTATTAGGTCTAAGGCTTAAGGATTATTCGGCCTCGTTAACTGACCTCTAGTTTGTAGGACTTGGTAACCTAAGCACCCTAATCCACCGACAAGACTGGTTCAGTGCGCTTAATAATCAAAATCATGCAAAAGCATTTACTATGCCCTGAAAAGGCTACCAAGATTAGGAGCGGCTTATAAACACAAGTGATTTAGATAAGTTCCCAGCGTAGAGAGGTGAGAAATTTTCCTTGAAGATGCGTAATAACATACCGTCTCCTCAGTGCTTGTCTCCTAGGATATCTAAATATCCTACCGGGGGCATGTAAGCACCTTGTGCTGGTTCAGGTGCCATAGGCAGGATTATCCCAAAATTTTGATTGCTAGGGCCTGAATTTAGCTACATAATGCAATGGGCAGTACTATCTCGAAGTGTCGAAAGCCAGGGTTCTGGGGGTTGCCATGGGTAGTGCCATCTCGAAACATCAAAAGCCAGGGACCCTACGAGGATTGATGGTGGGAACAAGGAATCCAATACAGACCGTGGTTTTGAGCTAATCCAAAGCTAGAAATAAAGAAAAGAAAAAGAGAGAGAAAACTCTCCAAAAATGCAAAAATTCTTCTATCTCTCTCACTTACAAAAACGCACTGCAAACTGAACCTGAACTAATCATGTTACAAGCACGGGTGCTTTAATCGTTGGGTTCAACGAACCTTAGGATAGTTTTTGCAAGCCTTAAAAACCTTCGCGGCAGACTGAGGCTAGCTAGTCAAGTCTGGATCTTGATTGGTACTTGAGTACCTCTAGGCCTACTTTTAGCATTTTGACCTAATTTCTAAAAAGAAGAATAAATCAGGACTCTGAACTTCAAAAGCATGGTCTAGAACTCGAGTTATTTTCATAAGATTTTGCTAAGGGACTAGCAAAAGTTAGGCATGGGGGTATAATGATAACATCATCATCATCCATGTCTAGCTTTAATTAGTCATAATCCATTGATAAATGCTCCTACATAACCGCCAAAGAGCCGCAATTCACTGCATAACCATTCTGAGAGATAACTAGTAAAATAAGGATAAATCTATAATTTTAACAGAATATCCTAAATGCAGAGCAATCACGGGGTTTCCCAAGGGTTAATTGAAGTTCAATTTTTCATAAATGTCTAATAAGTGAGTTCATGTAGAAGAAACGAGTTTTCACGCGTTTCGAGAATTATTGGACATCTGAAACCCTAAAAATAGACCCGCTTAATGAACTGAGGTTTTGGTCATGATAAAATTCACCTAAATCTTCTATAAATCATATAAAATTATTTCCTAAGATTTAGTACTTTTAATTTGACCATTGGAACCCAATTTGACCTAAAACAGTCTTAGATAGAAAGTTACCCTAATTTGGGTTTATGCACAGATTACCCAATCAAACTTAATCAAAACCTAAATCCGACTTCACCATCAGATTCCTTGGGTCCAAGTTAGGTTTGTACCAAAAGTTGGGCACAATCATAGATCATCTTGACCTAGTTTGCATTTTAGACCAGTCAGACTCTCTCACTTAAACCCCTAGCTTTTGAAATCTAGTGCAGGGACCCCCTAACTTTGTCATCTCCTTCTCATCTAGGTCCCTGCTGCCATTAGGAATATCCGTACCTCATCAATTAGATTCGAGCGAGATTTTCTTGCTCGTTTCTCAATCAATCAGTACTAAATTTGAACTAGAGATTCCTTAAGGAATTCTCTTCCATTTGAACTCGGCCTTGCCTTCCAAATCTCACCCTTGGGTTCATGCAAATTCTTGAAAGGTTCGCATGTCCTACTTGTGTAAAAACCATGGAGTTACATACTTGGTTTCCAATCTTGGAACTCCTCCTTAGGGCCTATAAAAGAACCCAGGACACATGCCTTACCTCCTTAGCAAGGTTTAGGACCAAAAACTTCTTCAATTCCCTACCTCCGACCCCTCTCCGACCAAGCTCCGACAGCCTCCATCCCCTTCATCCTACATGCAACCAATGGCCAAATTGGCCTGCCCATCCTCTTCCTCATCTTCCTCCGCACCTCACTAGTCAAAGCGAGGGCCATCTTCCCCTTTCCTCGTCGCTGTCCCCCTCTAGAGAGTTCATCTTCTCCATCGCTGGCCTGCCAAAATCGATGCGGACCCTACCCCTTTCGACCATTAGATTAGGTTAGTTAAGTTCCCTTAGTTCCTTAGGTCAATTCCATCTATTTAAAACCCAAAAATAACCTTCGACGCCGTCACCAACAAGCTTCGTCTCCACCTCCGACCACACCTCCGACAAGGTTTTCCTCTATCCACACACATCCAAACACCTCGCCAACAAACTCACAACCTCCGCCAGCTCACCCCTCACAAAACCCCTCTCTTTATTTCACCATCCATTCTCCCAAATCACCTACCGAACAACCCACTGCCACACGTCCTTCTCCATCACCGACCGACCACCACACACCTCCACAGGCCATGAAATCACCACCATCGCACTCCACAACGTCCGGCGAACCTCCTGAGAAAGTTTAATGTGGCCATGAGGTCGTTTGCGTGTTTTTCATGTCTCGCTGTCACCACCATTACCTCCACCTTGTTCTTCGAGTTCGAGGCCACGCGAGCCCCAGGTTGCACCTCCAGGCTGTGCAGAAGACCCCCAGGACCACTTCCAAGTGGTCAATTGAGAGCCACGCCCTTTGTAGCTGCTCCAATTACGAAGCCTCATCTCAGCAACCGCATATGAAGAGAAGAGGGACATTTAGTCCCACATTGTGCGTGGATAAGCGTTTGGGCGTGCTTAAATTATTTTTCTGATATCGATTGTTTGCCTCAAAACACTTGTGGGTAAGGTCCCCTTCACACTCGCACTCAACCTGACCCACCTATCACTCCTCGGCTACTACCCACTACCAGTAGCCCTGGACCCAGTTACTGTTCAACTTGAAAACCCGATTAACCTGGATATTTGAAAGAAGAGGACTGGAGGAAGAAAAAGAGAGAGCAGGGGAGGGGGGGCTTTGCTCTCTAATGCTTAACCATGTCCAACACTTAGCCGTGAGAGTTTGAAAGAAGAGCCTTGTGCTGTGAAGGCTCAAGAGAAAGCCTTAAGAAAAGGTTTGTGAAAGAAGAAGAGGGGTCATGCCAGAGAAGAAGGAAAATAAAAGAAGGCATGTACGTTAACAGAAGGAAGAAGAGAGAAGAAGAAGAAACCCTGAAGATCAGAAGAAAGCACTGTAGCAGGCGACAGTTAAGTCATCTGACTTGATATCCAGACGTCTGATCACTGTTCACTTATTTGATATTATTGAATAGTTGATATATATGTGCTTAGACTAATAATTGGTAATCTAAATCACCATTATTTTGTTCTAGGTGTCTTTTTGTCATAGTAAACTCTTGATATACTCATGTTTTACATTGAAAATCAAATTTGAGTAGTTAGCATTCATTGAATATCATTATTGTGCTTAATTTTCTATGCTCATTTATATTTTAATTGAAAATTAGTGCGTGAATTCCAATTTGCTCCCTATGTTCGACCTCGAACTTCATTTTTAGAATTCAAGTTATAAATTATATTTGTTGAGAGAGCTATTTAGGAGATTTTACTACAATGAGATACATTTAAACTCCTATATAGATCCCATCCAACACTACATGTGTGTGATCACGCGATATCTATCGCACCTCTATCGCACTACGTATGATCTGAATTGTGATTCCAGCATGATCTACGCCCTTCATTGCTAATCCAATGGTGGATTACGGCCTTCATGATCTCAACATGCGCTGAGCACAATCCCTCCAGCAATGAAGTGCGGTCCTCATGCGATCCACACCACATGATCAAGATCTGATGGCTAACGATGCTTCCTGCGTTTTCTAGCTAAGGAGAGGTGTGCACCGCCAGCACAAGCGTGGAATAGGCATGCATCTCCCATGCACACACATTGAAGGCATTTGGCCGAACCTTAACCCTTCCAAACCCTATGAAAACACCCCTACACCCCTATTCTTCTTCATCTCGTCCTACTCTCTCCACACCCTCTCCAAAGCTCTACGAGCTTGTCCCAAGCCAAGGATGCTCCATTAAAGTTCCAAAAAATAATTTGTCCCTCTCTCTCATCCTAATTCGTGGAGCACCTGTGGCCATCCTCTCATCCCCGTTCTGAAAATGGATCGCCGCTGCGACGTCACCTTGCCCCATCCTCCTTCGTCCGACTCTGTTCTACCTCCTCCAGCTCCTCACCACCTTCATTTGGGGAACCGTCCAAGTAGCTAGTCCTCCAAGCAGCCGCTGAGGAGGATTTCTCTCACCTCTTTCTCTTTGACCGCTTTCTAAAGTAGATTTTGATTTGCCACACTTAGTTGTAATAAACATTCGAATTATCTATAATATTTGTTCTCTCTCTCTCCCTCCCTCTCTTTCTCTCTCTGTCTTACTCTCTCTGTCTCCCTCTCTCTCTCTCTCTCTCTCTCTACCTTCCTCTCTCTTTTATTCTACAAGTTGAGTAATTCTAACCTAATTTTTATCTTATCAAAAATACCAAAAAAATATAAAAGTAGAAAATCTCCAAAAACAAATAAAGCAACATTTGATTTCTCTAGAAAATCAAATGTTCACCTCCCTGTGTTCGACCCGAGACTTACATGAGTTTCAGTTATAAATATTATTTGATAAGTAGATTTCCGCAATAATGACAACTGGGTTTTTTAAACTCTGATTAGGAGATCATGAATATCCTTCAGAAAATGGTTAGGCCTGATAGAAAAGACTGGACTCAAAAGCTTGATGATGCTCTTTGGGCCTACTGTACTACGTATAAGACACCTATAGGCATGTCTTCATTTCTTCTGGTATTAGTAAGGCATGTCATTTGCTTGTCAAAATTGACATAGGGCATTCTGGGCAATTAAAAATTGTAATTTCGACCTAGACTTGGTCGAAAAAATCAAGAAACTCCAACCATTTGAGTTAGATGAGCTTAGAAATGACGCATTGATAATGGTAGTGCAGCCTAGGTAAGCGAGATGGAATCGTTTAAGTTATCCTTGTAGTTTATCTTTTGCACCTAAGTCCACTAATCATTTAATTTCATAACAAGACCAATAATCAAATTTTGATGTTAGATTTGGTGAGTCCTAGTCGATTTCTCAAGGAGGCGATTTTAGTCCGCTCTCTCTCTTAGGTCAATCTCTCAATATTATTATCTTTTTTGATTTTTCATTTTGTAATTATTGTGGTCTTTTGTATTAGGAGCGGAATCAGAATAACACTATAAACTAAATCTTTTTGGTCTTTTGCTTGTTTTCCTTTTTTTAATCTTTTTTGAATAAGAACTAACGAAATAATGTAAGAACATGAGATAAAACGTGCAACTTTTATTGGATAAATATAAAAAGAAAGTACATAAGAAAGGAAAATGATAATCAATGAGACAACCAAGGTTGCCACCTTAAAATAAACCTGAATATACTAATAAATTGGGATGATAAACCAGGTTTATCATCCCAATTTATTAGTATATTCAGGTTTATTTTAAGGTGGCAAGATCTAAAGAGCAAATCCACATCGTAGTGGACACCTAGGTTAATTAAGTCGCTAGACTTGAAGAGTCTAAGTGACAAAACCCGAATTGTATTATTTCTAAGGGTCGGTTACTTCTTAATATCTATTGGTCGTTTCTTGACTCAATTTATTTCTTTTTGTTATTTTTGTAAGTATGTAATTTTTTTTGTCTTTTTCCAAATAACTTTGTATAATACAAGCACACATTTTTTTCATTATTATCATTTTCCAATTTCTTTTTTCTTCTTTCTTTTGCAGGTAATTATGTACAAAACTTAAAAATAGAAGGAAAACTTTTTTCATTTTTGCATTCTTTCATTTTCTTAAAAATTTTTAGCTATTTTGAAAGAAATGACAAAACT
Source organism: Thalassia testudinum (assembly GCA_037157565.1). NCBI lineage: Eukaryota > Viridiplantae > Streptophyta > Magnoliopsida > Alismatales > Hydrocharitaceae > Thalassia > Thalassia testudinum. The sequence goes on from JAZHRO010000056.1 coordinate 7,957,244, forward strand.
CTAGATATTGGCAAAATATTAATCTTGCTCTACCCAACCCCCCCATGCCTAAATATGAGCATATCCTCATGTAGAATTTAAAACAGAGATATAGAGGGATAGATAGCACATGAATTTGATGTACTATTAACTGCTTCCAAAACCTAGGGAATAAAAGAAATAAAGTATTTACAGGTATGTTGGTTGTCTCCTAACAAGGGCTAAATTTAATGCCTCCAACTGGGCGAAGCTCAACTGAAGATGGATCAATGATTATAGAAGGAAGGTTTGAGTTTGATAACAACAAGTTATCATTTGGCCCTAAAATCATAGTTTCATAAATACGGACCAATTGGTGGTGTAATCCAACACCAAATGGTCTTTTCGAGCCACGGTGTGGACTAGTAGAAGTTGTGTAGGGAATTCGGTAACTGGGTTTGTGTTGTTAATTTTGGTCATGGAAGTTACCGATAATCCAATTCCATAGAAAAAGAGGATTGAGGGGAGGAAGAAATTAAAGTCCAGCTCAAATTCAATAACAGGGTCATATGGATCTAGGTAAGGCTCTAAGAATTGTTGTCTCATATCAAAGATCATTATTTCTCCAGGTTGCAGATCATATGGTAGAGCCTAGTAGAAAGAAGATTCAGTGCCAAAAGCCTCAAAGTCTTCATCAAAATAAATTGAGTAACCTGAGTCAAAATCATCATATGTGTCCTCAATAGATATTGTTTCCTCTTTCGGGTTCAAGCCATCCATTTGATGTTGTAGGTTGATAATTTCTTCCCCAATCTATTGTGTACAAAAATTCTGTATTATGTTCAATCAGAGGAGGTTGGGGGTCAGGTTCAAAAATGGCGAGTGCAGAGATAGGTCTGCTCAATTGCAGATTGTCAAGTTCAGAAATGGGTCTCTCGGGACCCTGATGAAGGGGGAAAGAAGGGTGAGGATAAAGTGTGGCAAGAGTAGATGTGGATTCAGTTCCCGTTGTGAAGTCAGTGGAAGCATAATACCCCAAGTCATTAGAATCAGCAATAGTAGTGAGGGATAAGTCCAAGTCAAGTGGGATCCCTTCATTAGAGACCAAGCTAATAAGCTTATCTGAGGATTGCTCATGATTGATTAAATTGTTGTAGATCGTCAAAATCCTCCTCAACCTCGATGAGGTTTGTTACAACCCGATCTCAAATCCATATAGGACCCGAGACCGACCCGCCTCAACTAATCCTAAACTTATTCGTCCAATGAGAAATAACCAAAAGCAGGAAATAAATCACAACCACACATGCAATGTAACTAAGGAGAAATAAATAAGAGACAGTAAAAGAAATAGAGCGGAATGGTCTATCAAAGTTACAAGCCATCACAACTATGACAGAGAAAAGTACAGCTGAAAGTACTGAAACAGTATTACATAGAACAAAAAAATACTCACTACTACAACAGGAGATGAGGAAAAATAGTAAGAACGCAGCTAAGGTTGGGCTCGACCCGGCCCATCTCCCTCTGCAGCCGGTGGGGCTAGTTGCTCAACTCCCTAACCTGAACAAGGTTATGAAATTTTCGGAGTCAACGAACGCTGAGTAGAGTGGTAATTTAGCCATTTACATGTAATTAAGGCAAGTAATTAACTTATGCAATTAAACAACTATCCATTTTCATTTACTTCAACCAAGTACTGCTAATTTGTTGTTCCTTTATTACTTAAACATTTCTTGATATGGCCTGTTCCTCACGAGAACGATCTTGATTGCAGTCTTTCCATGATGTAGGAGGTACATGTGGTGCTCTCCTAGCCAGGAGAGTCCCCCATAGTAATCCTACACCCAATCAACCACCCCGAGGTCACGTTCGTGACATAGCAGTGACTACGACACGCGTGATAAACGCACGGGTAACTATCCCACACTGGCACGCAATTAGTCGTTTCCACTAACGGGTATGCCTAAAGGTACAGCACGGAACAATACAGGGCCTTGCCCTCTCAGAACAAAACAGAACCGAGGTCTCGCCCCTCCACAATCCGCGTACCCTCGTTCGACTATCCCGGTTTGCCTAGTGGGCCTAACAAGAGTCGATGTAGGTCGGCTAGTCCTAACCACAAGCTCCCTAGGGCAGCTAGCTCCCTCCCTACACTAAGTAGCTCACCTTAGTACCACGCACACGAGGGCCAAACTGAGTCGGTGTAGAGTGTCTAGGCCTGACCCTGGGGCTCATCCCAACGGGCAGCTAGTACCTCTCTACACTAAAGGGACAGTGGCTCTCCTTGGTACCGCGTACACAAGGGCTAGCTCACTTCCTGTCTACAGGAGTCCTCCTAATTCCCCGTAGGATTCATGCTGATATTTCTTTCGTTTCATAATCCAGACTGTCAGATTTCTCTATTCATGTTTCTGGTTCCATTCTTAAAACAGGCGGCTCGTGATTTTCCAACTGACCATCACATAAATAACCAGCATATTTTCTAGCAATTAAAGTTTTACAGGCATCTCAAGTAACCAATGTAGCTCAACCATACTCATGCGTCCCTGCCCTCGGGTTCATTCTCGTCCTAGGGTTCTACATGTTTCTTAAGTATACGGTATAGCTCAAACCATACTCATCTGTTTCTGCCTTAGGGTTCATTTTCATCCTAGGGTTCATTCAAGTTATTCTAATAAGCATGCAGTTCATTTATTTAAATCATAATATTAATGTAAACCACTCTACCGGCAAATACGGGAGGAATGGGGGCTCGGATCATAGATCATGTCGCCTCCGCGGCTCCTGCGTACTCGACTGGCTGGAGACATATATAATTAACCATCCACATCAAATGAGTCCAAAATCATATACAAGTGACACTAACTCGTAGAGAAACTCAAGTGAAAAATAACTGTACTTCGTTTGCGAAAATCCAATCCCGTTTGGACCCTAAACGAGCCAAAAACACTCACTCTGTCCAAAATCAGACGTCTGGGTCTATTCCGAGACGTCAACACTTACCTTGGGTTCCCTACAGCTACCTCGGATGTCCGAACCCTTCCGCGATCGTCTGAGGTGAGTTCTAGACGTCGGACTCTTCTTCCAGTCGTCTGGAGGTTTGGTCAGACGACTGACGACGTGTCCAAATGTCCAAAAGCACCTCGATGGGCTCACCCCACACCTTTCCAACTACCTGCCCCCTACGTACGTATGCACAAACCTCAAAAAAGGCAGGACAAGATCCCTGCGGTGAGGCCTCCATGGTCGTAACCACACAAAAGCACGTACCTTAGCACAGAGCGTGCTTTCAGACGTCCAGCTCCAGACGTCCTCCTACTATTCTAGACGTCTGGGATGTGCTCCAGATGTCTGATACTGGAAAATATCCAGTACACAGAACCTCTACGAGCCTTCTTCTTCGTACAAAAGTCCTCCGCACTGCCCACAGCTACGATGCCGGCAGCTTCAGGAGGTCGCGAGCCCACCTCCGTGAGCTCCTCCTCCTCGAGTACAAGCTCCTCCGAGCTCCTCCCACGTTGTCGTGCCTCCCTTGCAAGCTCCTCCTCTCGAGCTCTCCTCTCCTCCTCCTCCACATCCCATCTCTCTTTCTCTCAGCTTCCTCTCCTCTCGCTACGTTGGAAGGAAGAGAGGAAGGAAGGACGAAGGTGGTGGCTAGTGAAGATGGATGGAGTAGCATGGGAGAGGGGGGTTTAAATAAATAGAGGGTTAGGGTTTGGGGTGAGGAGAGGGGGTGAGTGCGCGTGCAGTGCACGCACGAAAAAAGAACAGCAAGTCTGGTTCTTCTACTTTTAGACGTCTGACCCTCCATCCAGACATTTGGACAGACGTCTGACGGCTCATCCAGATGTATTAAACAACCCAAAAGGGCCACGGGTCATTTCAACATAATAAACTTAAAGGAAGTTTCATCCCCGAAACTTGAGCCAAGTAGGGTGCAAAAAGTAGCGTAAAAGCGTATAACAAACTTAAAGAGAATCAAAGTAGATCCAAAAAGACGTACCCTCAAAGAGCTCCGGGTACTGTTCTCGCATTGCCGCCTCAGGCTCCCAAGTGGCCTCCTCGTATCGCTAGCTTCTCCATAGGACTTTCACCTGTGATACCTGCTTCCATCTCAGACTCCGGATGGCTCTGTCTAATATCTATTCTGGCCTCTCGGGATAGGTCAGATCATCTCCCACCTCAACGCTCTCGTGTCTCAGAACGTGGCTGAGATCAGCGACGTACTTCCTAAGGTTGGACATGTGGAACACGTTGTGCACTTTAGAGAGCTGGGGATGAAGGGTAAGCCGGTAAGCAACGAGTCCAACCCGCTCTAAAACCTCAAAGGATCCCACAAACCTCGGCGCAAGCTTCCCTTTCACCCCAAAATGCTACAAGCTCTTCATGGGCAAAACATGGAGAAAGACGTGATCCCCAACATCAAACTGTACCACCCTGCGCTTCCTGTCAGCGTAGCTCTTCTGTCTACTCCTGACAGTGCAGAGTCGCCTGTGAATCTGCTCTATCACCTCCTAACTCTGTCGGATCAGCCTGGGGCCAACCTCCCACTTGTTCCCCACCTTGACCCAACTCAAGGGTGCGGTACACCTCTGTCCATAGAGGGCCTCGTAAGGTGCCATACCGATGCTCGAATGATAGCTGTTATTGTATGCAAACTTTGCCAGGGGCAAATGCTCCTCCATGGAGCCTCTTCAATCTAGTACACAAGCGCATAGGACGTTTTCAAGTGTCTGTATGGTGCACTCTGACGTTTTCAAGTGTCTGTATGCGCATAGAGTAGGCGGTACTGAACCTCAAACGGGTCCCTAATGCCTGCTGAAACTCTGCCCAGAACTGGAAAGTGCAACGAGTATCCCTGTCGGATACGATCTCACAAGGGACTCCGTGCAAACGCACCACATCTCTAACGTATCTCTCTGCTAGTTTGATAGCCCAAAAGTGACTCGAATTGGCAGGAAACGTGCCGTCTTTATCAACCGGTCTACTATTACCCAAACTGCATCGTGTCCCTGCTGGGTGACTGGTAGACCCACCACTAAGTCCATGGTAATGCTCTCCCACTTCCACTCTGGCACAGGAAGTGGCTGTAACGGCCTTGCAGGCCTCTGGTGCTCGACCTTCACTTGCTGGCATACCAAACACTGCTGGACAAACTCACCAACATCTCGCTTCATCCCTCTCCACTAGAAGTCGCGTCGCAAATCATGGTACATCTTTGTATTTCTAGGATGTATAGTGAATCGAGATCCATGCACCTCGGTCAGGAGCTCTCTCAACAACTCCTCGTCTCTAGGAACGCATAGGCATCCCCTCATGCACAGTACCTCATCTGAGAAGGAAAAGTCTCCTAGGTCCCCTGTCAACACCCTGTCTCGCAGTGTCTGTAAGTACGGATCGGCCATCTATCCTGCAATAATGTGGTCTATCAACTCTGGTCGTGCCTGTCGCGTCAGGTCACTGCCCTGCAGTACCCCTGTGACTCCCGGGGTCACCAGCTGCCCACCTCCTCAATGAGTCTCCAACTCTGTGCCTGCAAGCTAGCCAAGTGGGCGGGCGCCTTCCGGCTCAAGGCATTGGCCACCACATTGGCCTTCCCTGGGTGGTAGGAGATGCTGCAGTCGTAGTCCTTCAGGAGCTCTAACCAACGTCCCTTTCTTAGGTTGAGCTCCTTCTGGTCAAATAGGTACTTGAAGCTCTTGTGATCCATGAAGATCTCGAATGTCTCACCATACAGGTAGTGCCTCCATGTCTTCAGCGCAAAGACAATTGCTGCCAGCTCTAAGTCATGGGTGGGGTAATTATACTTATGGGACTTCAGTTACCGCGAAGCGTAAGCGGCAACGTGACCCCTCTACGTAAGCACACCACCCAACCCTTGCAATGATGCGTCGATGTAAACCACGAACACGCCACTACTGTCTAGAATGGTAAGTACAGGAGCTGAAGTCAGTCTCTCCTTCAACTCCTGAAAACACGCCTCGCACTCATCGGTCTTGGAAAAGGGCACATCCTTCCGAGTCAGCTGAGTCATAGGACGTGCAATCTAAGAGAACCCTCTGATAAACCATCAATAGTAGCCTGCCAATCCCAGAAAACTGCGTACCTCTGTCACTGTGCGTGGTCTCTCCCACTTGAGCATGGCCTCAACCTTGGCTGGATCCACAACCAATCCGCCTCCCGATATCACGTGCCCCAAGAAAGTCACCTGTCTCAGCCAAAACTTGCACTTGCTATACTTAGCATACAGCCTGCATCGTCTCAAGGTATCCAGGACCATGCGTAAATGCTGTCCATGTTGTGCCTGATCCTGTGAGTAGACTAGGACGTCGTCGATGAACACCACCACAAAGTGGTCTAAATACGGTCTGAAAACACGGTTCATCATGTCCATGAAAGCAACGAGAGCATTGGTCAGCCCAAACGGCATGACCAAGAACTCGTAGTGCCCGTATCGTGTACAGAAAGCTATCTTGGAGACGTCGGTCTCCTTGATCCTCAACTGGTGGTAACCTGACCTTAGATCTATCTTAGAGAACACTGTGGCATCTCTCAACTGGTCAAAGAGGTCGTCGATATGAGGCAGCGGGTACTTGTTCTTGACGGTGACCCGATTCTTCTGTTGGTAGTCGACACAAAGTCACAGGATACCGTCCTTCTTCTTCATAAACAACACGGGGGCTCCCCAAGGGGACGCATTGGGCCTCACAAAGCCTTCTCCAACAAGTCCTGTAATTGTGACTTGAGCTTTCGTAGCTCAAGAGGCGCCATCCTGTAAGGTGCCATAGAAATGGGGTTGGTCCCTGGTACTAACGAGATCTCAAACTCAATCTCACGCTCAGGCGGTAGTCTTGGCAACTCCTCTGGGAAAACGTCAAGGTACTCGCAGACCACAGGAATACTCTGAAAGTCGGCCATGGGGCTAAGCTCTTCTATGACACAAGCTAAGAAGCCCTCACACCCCTGGCCTAAAAGCTTCGCTGCCCGAAGCGCAGAGATGCACCTAGAACCTCCGTCCACTGACTGGCTGTGAAACTCAAAGGGAGGCAACTCCGGTATGGAGAAGACGATCTTCCTCCCAAAACATTCCACCAAGGCGTGATAGGCAGACAGCCAGTCCATCCCTAGAATCACGCCAAAGTCCTCCATCGGGATCATAATCAGGTCGACGGGAAGACTATGTCCCCCTATAGCAACCTCGCAGTCTGTAAAGACCTCCTCTGCTACGAACAACTGTCCACCTGGCCCTCTAATCAGGAACAAAACCTCTAACAGTACACTACCCGTCCTAAACTGACGACAAAACTCGAGGAGACAAAGGAATGTGTGGCACCAGAATCAAAAAGAACATAAATTAATCTGCTAGAAATAGTAACCATACCTGCCACCACAGAACATGAAGCCCTGGCGTCTCTGTGTGTTAGGGCATTGATGCACCCCTTAGTCCTAAGTGCAGACGAAGCAACCATGCTCTGGGTCGAGCGGGCAGTAGCTGCCTGGTACCCTCCTCACGACCACTATCCTCCTCCACGTGCTTGGTAACCATGGCCGCCAGCTCGGCCTCCAGTACTCAGTGCAGGGAGCATCTGCTGTGCTCTGGCCCTAAATGGGCAATTCCTCCTGATGTGGCCCAGCTGGCCACACTAGTAGCAGAGAGGAATACGACCTCCTCCCTCTGTCAGTCTCTGCTGGTGGCTGGGTGTGGGTCCGATGCTGGCAGCTGATCCCTATCTGGGGCTTCCAAAGGCCATAGGTGGCCCCACAAAATGAGACTGCTCTCCTGTGACCACCGTGTGCCTCCACTCCTGATGACCTTGTGAGTACTCTGGCTGGTAGGGCATCTTCCGTCCACCGTCAATGTCTCGCACGACCGGGTTGGTCTCCTCATAAGTCATGGTCGCTTTAACCACACGGGGGAAACTGGGTAACTTCAGGAGTTTCACATACCCCCGAATCGTAGGTCGGAGCCCCTCAATAAACCTCCACAGGTGCTCCTCAGTAGACGCAGCTGTCGGGGTAAAACGTGATAGCTCCAGGAAATGCATGCGATACGCGCTAACTGTCATCGCCCCCTGACAAAGAGTGTGGAACTCCATCCTCCTTTGGTCCTGCCAGGTCTGCGGGAAGTAATGCTCGTAGAAGAGAGTCATGAACTGGTCCCACGTCGGCTCTCTCCCCCCTTAGCCTCTGACTGCCCTCCACCACCTGTGGGCTGCGCTCTCCAGTTGGTACGTAGCAAAGGCCACGCGGCACTCTGCAGGAGGGCGGAGGGTATCAAACACCTTCTCTATCTACTCCAGCCAATCCTCTGTCTTAGACGGGCTCTCATCCCCCTTGAAGGAGGGGGGCTTCAGCTTCCGGAACTGACTGGAAAGCTCGTGGTGGAGCTGCAACGAGGGAGCAGGTACTCCTCCAGGTAATGAGGGCTCGTGCTCAGAAGTGTTTGAGGGTGGTGGGGGTGGTGGAGGATCACCCCCTCCCCCTCCAGCTCATATGGCCCTGCAGCAATTCCCCTACCCCACGAAAGACTCTCCCTCCACGTCCCCAGGAAGGGGTGGCCGAGGAGGCTACTGGAGCTCCTCCCGTACGATATCTCAGATCATCTGGGCGAGATCCTAGGCCTGAATGCTCGAAAGGAGAGGTGGGTTGGCTGGTGCCTCAGGTCCGGCACGTCCGCCCCTTTGACCTTGCCCACAGCCACGTCCACGGCCTACCTCCGAAACTCCCCAACGAGGCATCTTCTACAAGGAGACACAGGAAAAAGAGCAAGAACTTTCAATGATAACAGATTACATCAAGAGATAAGACTCGAAGCGAAGATCAAAGCAATACGTTATGATGGCTATCCTAGTTACATGCATGTGGGTGACCAATTATCAAACCATTTGGTTCATTTCTCGGGACGACCTTACTCTAATGCCATCTTGTTATAACCCAATCCCAGATCCCTACAAGACCCAAGATCGACCCACCTCAACTAATCCCAAGACCTAATCGTCCAATAAGAAACAACCAAAAGCAGGAAATAAATCACAACCACACATGCAATGTAACTAAGCAAAAATAAATAAGTGACAGTAAAAGAAATAGAGCGGAATGGTCTATCAAAGTTACAGGCCATCACAACTACGACAGAGAAAAGTATAGCTGAAAGTATTGAAATAGTATTACATAGAACAAAAAAATACTCACTACTACAACAGGAGCTAAGGAAAAACAGTAAGAACGCAGCTAAGGCTAGGCTCAACTAAGCCCAGCTCCCTCTGCAGTCTGTGGGGCTGACTGCTCAACTCCTTGACCTGAACAAGGTTATAAAATTTTCGGAGTCAGTGAACCCTGAGTAGAGCGGTAATTTAGCCATTTACATGTAATTAAGGCAAGCAATTAATTTATGCAATTAAACAACTATCCATTTTCATTTAGTTCAACCAAGTACTACTAATTTATTTTTCCTTTATTTACTTAAACATTTCTTGATCTGGCCTGTTCCTCACAGGAACGATCTTGATTGTAGCTTTTCCATGATGTAGGAGGTACACGTGGTGCTCCCCTAGTCGGGAGAGTCCCCCGTGGTAATCCTACACCCAATCAACCACCTCGAGGTCATGGTCGTGACGTAGAGGTGACTACGGCACGTGTGATAAACGCACAGGTAGCTATCTCGCACTGGCATGCAGTCAGTCGTTTCCACTAGTGGGTACACCTAAAGGTACAACACGAAACAATACAAAGCCTTGCCCTCTCAAAACAAAACAAAACCGAGGTCTTGTCCCTCCACAGTCCGCGTACCCTCATCCGACTATCCCAGTTTGCTCAGTGGGCCTAGCAAGAGTCGGTGTAGGGCGGCTAGTCCTAACTGCAGGCCCCCTGGGGCGGCTAGCTCCCTCCCTACACTAAGTAGCTCACCTCGGTACCATGTATACGAGGGCCAAACTGAGTCGGTGTAGAGTGTCTAGCCCTGACCCCAAGGCTCATCCCAACGGGCAGCTAGTACCCCTTTACACTAAAGGGACAGTGGCTCTCCTTAGTACCTCGTATACAAGGGCCAGCTCACTTCCCGTCTACAGAAGTTCTCCCGTAGGGTTCATGCTGATATTTCTTTCATTTCATAATCTAGACTGTCAAATTTCTCTATTCACGTTTCCAGTTCCATTCTTAAAACAGGCAGCTTGTGATTTTCCAACTGGCAAGGCATCACATAAATAACCAATATATTTGCTAGCAATTAAAGCTTTACAGGCATCTCAAGTAACCAGTGTAGCTCAACCATACTCATGTGTTCCTGCCCTAAGATTCATTCTCGTCCTAGGGTTCTACATGTTTCTCAAGTATACGATATAACTCAAACCATACTCATCTATTTCTGCCCTAGGGTTCATTCAAGTTATTGTAAGCATGCAGTTCATTTATTTAAATCATAATATTAATGTAAACCACTCTATCAGCAAATACAGGAGGAATGGGGGCTCAGATTGTAGATCCCGTCGCCTCCACGGCTCCCACATACTCGACTAGCTGGAGACCTATACAATTGATCATCCACATCAAACGAGTCCAAAATCATATACAAGTGACACTAACTTGTAGAGAAACTCAAGCGAAAAATAACAGTACTTCGTTTGCGGAAATCCAATCCCATTTGGACCCTAAACAGGCTAAAAACACTCACACTGTCCAAAATCAGACTTTTGGGTCTAATCCCAGATGTCTTAAAAGACGTCAACACTTACCCTGGGTTCCCTACAGCTACCTCGGACGTCTGGACCCCTCCATGATCGTCTGAGGTGAGTTCCAGACGTCGGACTCTTCTTCCGATCGTCTGGAGGTACAATCAAACGTCTGGAGACATGTCCAAACGTCCAAAAGCACCTCGATGGGCACACGGTGCACCCACGCCTTTCCAATAGCCTGCCCCCTATGTACGTATGCACAGACCTCAAAAAAGAATGGAAAAGATCCCTCCGGTGAGGTCTGCATGGCTGTAACCGCACAAAAGCACGTTCCTTAGCACAAAGCGTTCTTTCAGACGTCCGGCTCCAACTCCGAACGTCCTTCGGCTATTCCAGACGTCTGGGATGTGCTCCAGACATCTGATACTGGAAAATATCCAGTACATAGAACCTCCGCAAGCCTTCTTCTCCACGTGGAAGTCCTCCACACCGCCTGCAGCTGCGACGCCAGCAGCTTCAGGAGGACACAAGCCCACCTCCACGAGCTCCTCCTCCTCGAGTACGAGCTCCTCCGAGCTCCTCCCATGCTCTCGTGGCTCCCTTACGAGCTCCTCCTCTTGAGCTCTCCTCTCCTCCTCCTCCACGTCCCGTCTCTCTCTCTCTCTCAGCTTCCTCTCCTCTCGCCGTGCTGGAAGGAAGGACGGAGGTGGTGGCTGGTGAAGATGGATGGAGTGGCGTAGGAGGGGGGGTTTAAATAGAGAGGGTTAGGGTTTGGGGTAAGGAGAGGGGGTGAGTGCACGTGCAATGCGTGCATGGAAAAAGAACAACAGGCCTAGTCTTCTACTTTCAGACGTCTGACCCTTCATCCAGACATCTAACCCTTCATCGAGACGTCTGACAGCTCATCCAGACGTCTTAAACAACCCAAAAGAGTCATGGGTCATTTCAAGGTTGCTGGACAATGTAAACTTAACTCCATGTACATAGGGCATTTCCCAAGAATCAAGTCTTAAATCAAAATCAATCTTGGGAGGGTCTCTCTATTCCATCTCAAAAATGGAGTTGTTAGTTGATTCAATCTTAATTGGGTTAGTAGTGTCTTCCCCATGAAATATGTAATATGTGAAATTTCATCCCTGAAAATTGTTTCTTCATTTTCTTCTTTCATTAAATCAATTGATTGTTCCTCAAAATCACATGATTCTGCTAAATTCCTTGATTCCTCAAACAATTCCTCATATGTTATCCTCAAAAGTTCTGCAATCTCTTGTATGTCTCTTGCGTAAGGGGATTTTTTATTTAGTTCATCCAAATAAGGTTGGGAATCATATTCTAAAATGGTCGGGAAGATTGGGGGCATGAAATCACGATTTTAAATATTTTTCGTCATAATACAGTACGAAAACATCTCGACAAATAAATATAACGAGATTTGGTAAGTCCCAGTCAAACTTGACTTCTAAAACTAGACTTGACTCCTTATATATATATATATATCTATATATATGTTTTTTTTGGGATTTTTGATTTTGAGAAAAAAGATCTACTCTAACTATATACTAGAAAGAAATAGCAGGAGAGATTTGAAACAATCAACTTTATAGATCAATATAAATTATGCAAGTTTTCCATACATAGTTGAATGCTTGACAAGAAAATTAACTAAAATAACTAGAACAACTAGAACAAAAACTAATAAAACTAGAACTACTAGAACTTAAGAAGAAGAATTAAAGAGAAGACTATTTATTCTACTAGAACAAGGATACCAAAGAGTAATCCTTGATGGCCTTTGGAGAGACATGGAGGAGTAGCAATGATGCACTAGGGGTGACCTTGGTGGATGTCTCGGCGAGCCGGAGAGGAGAGAGGAGGTGGGACGTCTGGTGGATGAAGGGGGGGTCTACGTGGGAGGATAGTGATTGAGGCCTCCTCGTTGGAGGGGGGCATCACGTGGGTTTTATGGGAAAAAGAATTTAGCGGAGGGAAATCTGCCCATTGAAAATTTGCTGGTGGTTTTTGGTTAATGTGGAAGTGCCTACGGGGATTTCCGTCGAGGGGATAAATTGGGTAGATTTTTTAATAGGAGGGGAGAGGATAAATCGAGAGGTGGAGGGGTTTGGATTGTTGGGAATTTGTTGGAGAGAGATAGGATATTTACTTAACATGTACGTAAGTGTGTGTGTGATTGCATGTACGTGCATATATGTGTGGGTGTGTATGTACGTGGTTAGGTTGGGTGTGCATGGCTTTGTGTTGGTGATAAAATGATATTGAATAAAGGGTGGGAAAATGTGCATGGCCGGTGGGATTGGATAAGGAAGGGCTAAGGCTTACGTAGGTTGGGTATTTAGTGGGCTTTTTGTTGTGTAGTGCATAGGAATAAGGTGGGATTGGATTGGTTCAACCTAGGTTGGATTATGTGAGGGTGCATGAGTTAGGTTTAGGAGGTTTCTAAATAGGTTTCCTATGGTGTATGGCAGGTTCCCTAAGTCAAAGGAGGCATAATAGGGTCGCTAGCTCCAAAACAGAAACTAGAAAGCAGTATCAAACATCCAAAAAATCTATCAGACGCCTTATACTTCAAAATCAGACATCCAGAGAAGTGGTCAGATGTCCAATAATAGTGCAATGTGGGATTTCTTCATGATTGATTTTCTGCAAAAATCAGACGTCCAACCTAATATTTGGACGTCCAGAAATGTGCTAGAATGTGTTTTAAAGGCTTTCTAAGGTAGGTTTTGGTTCCAAGTGTTTGGGAGACCTAAATAGGTTTTAGGCACTAGCTTCCTAGGGTTTTGATCTTGGTTGGCTTGGGTTAGGTAAGCCTATTTGGTGGTGGATGGGATAATAGGTTTATTCCTCCTCTCTTCTCCCTTTACTTCCTCTGTTGTACTTTGGCTTATCTTTTCTTCTCATCTCCTCCGTCTTATTTCTTGGTCTTCTTTATTCAAACATGGACCTGCAATTCTAACAAAGACATTATAGCATAAATAGGTCTATAAAACACATTATTTATAAATAAGCAAATAAACATGATGTAAATACAAACTATTCATGAAATGAATGCAGCATTTACAGATTAAGCTAGGTTTCTAATATTATTAGGTTGATTAGGACCTATGATTGCTGCGCAATCAGACCCTTATGCCTAAATTTTGTTAGTCCCTAGCAAATGCAAGTGTATGCTATTTATAATTTGGTCCCTAAAGGACTTCTTATTCTTTTATCAAGGGTTTGACGACAGATTTCTTCTTGTTTCCTTCGAAAAATTTAAAGATCCAGACACCGTGAAAGTGTAGTGATAGTAGCCTAAGCAATGGATCCAACTAAAAAGTCAACTTACACTTAAAGTTCGTACTTGACCCTCAGTAAAAATTCTATCAGGATAGGCAAATTCTTCCCTCGAGCATGCAAATAATCTGAAATTTCTACCCTAGCTTTCTGGCTTAGGTAGAAGATGTCTGAATTAAATGGTTTCATATTTGGTGGCTTGCACTCATCTAGTTCTACATGTAGCCTAGTACTACTGACTCTAGATCTTTAGATTAGCAAATAAGTCAACCCCAAGAGAAGCTCAAAACTGTGCTCCCTTTTAGTTACCTTACACTCACTCTTTCTCTTTTTCTTCTTTCTTTTTTTTCTCTTTCCTTTTTTTTTTTATTGAGCTCACAATAACACCAGATTTTGTAAATGCACTCAATATTTGATGGACTCACATAGCATCAACACTCCAATTGTGATTCTAATAACCCTATAACAAAGTTAAAATTCCTCAACCAATATTCAAGCGGCCAGAAATACTAAAAAATATATACAGGTCATATTTGATGGATCGCAATAACAGTTTGTATTATTGCCTCAATGAAATTAACTCATAACACATAAACACAATTATGAACTCAAACACTTCTTTTTTTAAAAATTTTTTCTCTATTTCTTTTTCTCTCTCTTTTTTTCATAACTACCAACACAATCACAACACAACACATGCAAACTTTTATTTATGAGCCATTATTAGGGAATGATGATATTCAAGAGAATATTATATGGTTTATTTGGTAGAAGTGTCTATTCTTGGCACCCAGAAGGAATGGATAGGACAAGTATACTTCTGGCCTTTGACATTAATACCCTCCTTCAGCTGAGGATTCCATAAAGGACGGTTAAGACCATCCACCTTAGTCATAGTTTTATTAGAACTCTCTCTTTGCGTATCTGCCTTATTTGGTGGCTCTCAGGAATTTACGCATAAAGTTCCCATGTAGAAATTGAGAGTGAAAACTATGCCTAACTCTGAAGTATCATTATCCAATTATCTAGAACTTAAGAGTCCATGCACTAGACTTAGAGCACCAATAGGCACTCTACTCTACCTCACAAGTGTTTTGTGGATTTAATAAAAGATAGTTTGCCATTCTCCCTAAGTAACTGTCCAAGGGTTCAGGAAAAGAATCACTACTACTCCTTGACAAACTAAAAATGTCTATTGGTTTTCATAATAAATCCATTACAAAGTCTACATACAAGTGAAATAGATGTACTGGATTCTAAACTAAGAAATAATTCAAGAAGTAATTATTCAATAAAACCTATTTGATAAAAATCTTTTTGAATAAGTGTTATGTTTAAATTTTTTTTTCTAGGTGTTAGCAAAAAAATTTTTTTCAGTGTAAATGTACTACCCTTCCCCCCGCCCCCCCATGCCTAAATTCGTGCTTGTCCTCATGCATGAAAATAAACATGAAACACATAATAATTTAAAGTGCAGAAAGGGAGAAAAAGGCAAAAATCACCTGGAAAAGCTCCTGAATATTAACATTCAGCATATTTCAAAACTAATACAAATGAAAAGACAAGTGTGCTATATATATAAAAAGAAAAGAGAAGCTATGTTATACATGTACAAATAGATACATGCTGAGTTTAACATCTTCAGTTGGGTGAAAACTCCAAATGGATATAGCAATAATGTACTAAGAATGGCAATCAAAATGATAAGCAATTTAAATTCAATTGCCATTAGTGGGATGCAAATATGGACAACTGCCCATGAATACCAAGCCCAAAAGGTCAAAAAAATAACACAAGGGGGCTTCAAGAGATTGGCAGCCAAGTGCTGCAAAGGAGAGAAAGATAAGTACAGGTGCTAGAGTAAAAAGCAAAAACTGGAAACCCTAAGTACTAGTGCATAAGTAAGGGATCATAAGTATATATAGAGTCAAGAGTAGGAAATAAATCATACGAATCCTAAAAATGATGAGAATGAAAGGGGGGACCTAAGTAGTGTAGTCTGAAATGGTATAAAGAACCACTTCATAAGTGAAATTGGGTGTTGATGTAGACACATCTATGTCACATAAACTATCTATTTATGCATGTTCTTAAACATATAATTGCATTCAGCATTATACATATTGCATAGCATGCATAATTCTGCATTTAGATTAGTTTATACAAATTATAGGTTAATTTGCCCTTTTTGTGGCTAAGAGATAGGGCGATATCATTTCAGGGCCTCAGAATGAAGATCCAACCGTACGGATCTGATCAGGGCAACGATCGAAGTTCAACGCCTTCGAGATCGTCCCAATCGAACCTCCGTAGCATCAGATGCAGTATAAGAAATATCAGAGGTCAAGAGGCAAGGTGGTGAAAATCCAAACTTCTGATGACAAATCCAACTACACAGATGGGTTTGAATCGACGATCGCAATCCAACAGCACGAAAATCGATCCAATCCGCCATCCATGGCACCATCTACAAGCATTTGAAGATGGCCGGACCAGATGAAGCCACGTGGCGTCATCTAGGCCACCCAAAGCTGCAGTTGGCTCCTTCTTTATCCTAAAGGGAAAATTCATAGGGCGATCTTAGCTGTTGGATTGCCATCCAATGGCTGAGATGCATCTAGCTGAGCTGCAATGCCACCTCAAGAAGACTTCATCGTGCGTTCAGGGTCATTGGAACTTCATCCAATGGTCATGAGCGATTGAGCTAGAGTGCATCTTCTCGACAATCCAGCAGGACAGCACATTGATGAAGTGCCTTACAATCCAAGCAAGGGCACGCATTCAAGTCTCCGTGCGCCTCAAATCCATAATGTGCCCGCTCACACTGAAATTGGACCATCCGATCAACATCGAGCGGCGATTGAGGAGGCGACATAGCGCGATCGTGAGTGCTAGATGCGAGCACTCAGTGGACGTATGCAATCATGCGAGCATCCATGCTCAATCTGACACGCGGCAGGATGACATGGCTTTTAAGGCGTCCAATCGAACGACCGTACGATTGATGGCGATGAGGCACGATCTAAGGCCTCAACGGCTAAAGGCGATCGGGTGCGTGGAGTGGCTCGATCTGAGCCGTTTGTTCAAGATTTGATGGCTCTCCATGAATAGTGCCTCAGCTGTTGGTGCTAGAGCACCACGATCATTTGTTTTGATGATAACAAAACACGTGTTATTTAACATTTGCAATTTGAGTCCTAGATTTCAGGTCAATTGCAAATGTGGACGTGTTTAGATGGAGTTCGAGCTCGCATCCAGGACGGATTGGAGGAGCTTAACAGAAAACAGAGGAGGTTCGCGTGGAGCGAAAGATTGAAGATGGAAGGAAATGAAGAATAGGATAGATTTCCTTCTTTTGTACTTGTTGTATTTTTCGTTTCTTTTGTTGCTCTTTATTTCCTTAGATATTTCATGTTAAAGAGCCTCAAAGAACCCTAACAAGTCCTAGGAACACCGGCACAACCCTAGGATACTTAGGTTTTCTGTAGAATACTTAGAAAACCAATATAGGGTTCAAACAGACTTTCCAGACGTCTAATTCCCAAATCAGACGTCTGATAATGTATTTTAAGACGTCTGACTGTTGTTTCAGACGTCTGATAACTGTTAGGCTGGACATAGTTAGTTCTGTCTGATGAAATCAGACGTCCAGACCTTAGACCAGACGTCTTAGGAGATGTCTGATGACTTTTCCAGACGTCCAATTAGTGGACCGTTGGCTGGCTTAGCAAACACTCCAGATATAACCGTTAGAGCCTTATCAGACGTCCATAGGACTGTCCAGACGTCTGATACATGACCGTTTTGCCTCGGCTGACCCAAAATCTCTTCTCAGAGATTTTCTAGCCGTTGCAACGTTTGGAAATCAATTCCCACAGTAAAAGTAAGTTTCCAGACGTCCAGACATAGTGCCAGACGTCCTGTATGTCGTCTGATGGACTTGCGTAAAAACCCTGTTTAGATCTGATCCAAGTCAGGGAGAGACCCGCCCAAAATCAAACGTCTGACATTTGAATCAGACGTCTTATAGTGAACTTCCAGACGTCTGATGCTAGAATTAGACGTCTGATAAGCCTGTCAGAACAATGATTGTTCCTGATTTCGGCCTGATTCTCTTGGGCTTTGCACCCAACGGCTATAGAAGCTTTTCCAAGCCTTCCAAAGCCTTCCTAAGGCCTCTATAAATAGAGGGGAGCCTTTGCAACACAAAACACACAAGATATACACCTAGAGAGACCAAGATACACAAGAAACAATTTGTATTACACTTCCCACTCTCTTGTGTCCTAGCTAGCTCTTGCTCTCCAAGCTCAAGCACCATTCTCTTGAGAGCATCAAGCTGTTGCGCACCCGCTCTCCCGCCGTAGTTCACGAGAGCGAAGTTGCGCCGTCGCGTGGCTCACGCACCGCGTCATCGTCGACGCACTCCTTGCAAAGGGGAGTTTCCTAAATCCTATAGAAGCTTAGGTTTATTACTTTGTTGGCTCTGTAGGTTTGTTGTTTATTTTACCTTTGTCTTTTGGTTGGGTATTCGCTTTGCGAATTCCCGTCTCCTTCGTGGGACAAAATCCTTCTCGTGGAGAGAAGGGGTTGAGGAACGCTACCCTCGTACTTGTAGCGTGGTTGTACTGAGGTTGAATCACCCTCGTTTTAAAGTGATTCGTTTAGTGGATTTGATCAACTAGGTTGATCGGAAAATCCTAACTCGAGAGGGTTAGGTGGTGGTTTTTACCCGGTTTGGGTTTCCACCTAAAAATTCCTGTGTACATTTTGTGATTGCTTATTTTTGTGAGATTGTTTATATTTTCAATTCCGCATTTTTTTTGTCACACTGATCTCACCCCTCTTCGAAGGGAATTACATTTGGTATCAGAGCAGGTCTTGCTGTTTCGGCGTAACAACCCGGCAAGAGATCAAATGGAGGGAAGCACATCAGCAATCAGGATGTCCGAGGGGCAGTCCACAACCCGTCCGCCGTTCTTCGACGGGAGCAACTACCCCTACTGGAAGTTGTGGATGAAGACCTGGCTTCAAGCCACCGACTTCACGGTCTGGGCCAGATGCGAGACGCCTTTCGACATCCCAGAAAAACTCGCGGGAGGATACTCGCAGCAGCATATTCGAGAGCTTTCACTCAACGCAAAGGCAATGAATGCCATGTATTGCGCGTTGAGTCCGGAAGAGTTCGAGAAAATCCAAGAGTGCACCACCGCCCACGAGATATGGAGGAGGTTGGAAGGCACTCATGAGGAGACAAGCTCGGAGGAAGAAGAAGAAGAAGAAGAAACCGCTTGCTTTGGTTTCATGGCCAGAGGAACCAACAGCGACAACGAAAGTGGAAGCGACGACTCAGACAACGAGGTAAATCTCGATCTTCAAGAAGCTTTTAATGAACTTTTTGAGATTAGTAAATCACTTAGGATAGAAAATAAAAGCATTAAAAAGAACCTTAGTTTTCTTAAAAATGAAAATGATAGGTTAGAAATAAAACTTAAGGATCTAGAAACTTGTCCTAAAAATGATAACCTATTATTAGAAAATCATAACCTCATCAATGAAAATAATAAATTGATTGAGGAAAATGATAGTCTAAAGTTAGAAATCTCTAATTTAAAGACTAAGATGAGTATTATAGAAAAAGAAATTGCATGTCTTAGGGAAAACTCCAACAAATTAATCAATAAAGTAGATAATTTTTATAGCCCTAAGGTTGAGAAAGGATCTCCATCAAGGAGACCCGCTAACAGATCCGGATCCAAGCCCACTTGGATACCGAAGAAAGAATTAGAATCTTGTTTTGTAGGATTCAGGGATAATTACAACACAAAGGACTGGACCTACAAACTCAAGGCTGATCAACTCAAGTTGGGAGAACCAAGGAGTAGACCAAGGAGGAGAACAAGAAGACCGACGAGACGGCGAGCAAACAACGGACCCGCCGCACGTCGACCACCAGATTGGAGACCGGCGCCAATGCCCGGGCCTCCAAGCTACGGATGGGAGCCCCATCCGATGTGGCATCCACCACCACCATTCGGGCCATTTTATTGGCCATGGTAGGTGAGGTAAAATTTTTAACCCTACCTTTTTATAAGCATTTAGATAGGGGGAGTTAAAAATTAATGAGCTAATTGTCAATTTTTAAGGGGGAGATATAAGGTAGCTAAATTTCCTTTAGAAAGGGGGAGAAAAATAATAGCTATCTCATTGTTACAAAAAGGGGGAGGACATTACCTTTGTCAAAAGAAACTCATAGAAGAGCATGTTTTAAGGGGGAGTAATAGGAAATGTAAAACCAATCAAACCTTTTTGATAATGTCAAAAAGGGGGAGGATTTCTATGCATTATTATTTATGGTTTTGTCATCATCAAAAAGGGGGAGATTGTTGGTGCTAGAGCACCACGATCATTTGTTTTGATGATAACAAAACACGTGTTATTTAACATTTGCAATTTGAGTCCTAGATTTCAGGTCAATTGCAAATGTGGACGTGTTTAGATGGAGTTCGAGCTCGCATCCAGGACGGATTGGAGGAGCTTGACGGAAAACAGAGGAGGTTCGCGTGGAGCGAAAGATTGAAGATGGAAGGAAATGAAGAATAGGATAGATTTCCTTCTTTTGTACTTGTTGTATTTTTCGTTTCTTTTGTTGCTCTTTATTTCCTTAGATATTTCATGTTAAAGAGCCTCAAAGAACCCTAACAGTAGTCCTAGGAACACCGGCACAACCCTAGGATACTTAGGTTTTCTGTAGAATACTTAGAAAACCAATATAGGGTTCAAACAGACTTTCCAGACGTCTAATTCCCAAATCAGACGTCTGATAATGTATTTTAAGACGTCTGACTGTTGTTTCAGACGTCTGATAACTGTTAGGCTGGACATAGTTAGTTCTGTCTGATGAAATCAGACATCCAGACCTTAGACCAGACGTCTTAGGAGACGTCTGATGACTTTTCCAGACGTCCAATTAGTGGACCGTTGGCTGGCTTAGCAAACACTCCAGATATGACCGTTAGAGCCTTATCAGACGTCCATAGGACTGTCCAGACGTCTGATAAATGACCGTTTTGCCTCGGCTGACCCAAAATCTCTTCTCAGAGATTTTCTAGCCATTGCAACGTTTGGAAATCAATTCCCACAGTAAAAGTAGGTTTCCAGACGTCCAGACATAGTGCCAGACGTCCTGTATGTCGTCTGATGGACTTGTGTAAAAACCCTGTTTAGATCTGATCCAAGTCAGGGAGAGACCCGCCCAAAATCAGACGTCTGACATTTGAATCAGACGTCTTATAGTGAACTTCCAGACGTCTGATGCTAGAATTAGACGTCTGATAAGCCTGTCAGAACAATGATTGTTCCTGATTTCGGCCTGATTCTCTTGGGCTTTGCACCCAACGGCTATAGAAGCTTTTCCAAGCCTTCCAAAGCCTTCCTAAGGCCTCTATAAATAGAGGGGAGCCTTTGCAACACAAAACACACAAGATATACACCTAGAGAGACCAAGATACACAAGAAACAATTTGTATTACACTTCCCACTCTCTTGTGTCCTAGCTAGCTCTTGCTCTCCAAGCTCAAGCACCATTCTCTTGAGAGCATCAAGCTGTTGCGCACCCGCTCTCCCGTCGTAGTTCACGAGAGCGAAGTTGCGCCGTCGCGTGGCTCACGCACCGCGTCATCGTCGACGCACTCCTTGCAAAGGGGAGTTTCCTAAATCCTATAGAAGCTTAGGTTTATTACTTTGTTGGCTCTATAGGTTTGTTGTTTATTTTACCTTTGTCTTTTGGTTGGGTATTCGCTTTGCGAATTCCCGTCTCCTTCGTGGGACAAAATCCTTCTCGTGGAGAGAAGGGGTTGAGGAACGCTACCCTTGTACTTGTAGCATGGTTGTACTGAGGTTGAATCACCCTCGTTTTAAAGTGATTCGTTTAGTGGATTTGATCAACTAGGTTGATCGGAAAATCCTAACTCGAGAGAGTTAGGTGGTGGTTTTTACCCGGTTTGGGTTTCCACCTAAAAATTCCTGTGTACATTTTATGATTGCTTATTTTTGTGAGATTGTTTATATTTTCAATTCCGCATTTTTTTTGTCACACTGATCTCACCCCTCTTCGAAGGGAATTACATCAGCAACGTGGGGTCTTTAGTAATGCTTGCATGCGTCACTAAAAACCTTGCATTCAGTTTCTAGACTTTGAAATGACCATTCTAGACCTTTCTCCTTTCCTATAAAAAGGACCTTACACCCTCCTCATTCTTCATCCCTTCTCTTCTCCTTTCACCTCCTCCAAAGCTCTACGAGCTAGTCCCATACCCGAGATGCTCCATTAGAGCTAGAGTAAAATAATTTTCTCATCTTCTCACCCCTAGCATCCTGTGATTGTCTTCTCGCCACCATTCAGTAAGCGGATCCCGCTGCGATGCCACCCTATTCCATCCTCCAGCTCTGTTCTCCCTCGTCCAACATCTCACCACCCTCTTCTGGGTACTTTATCAATGCAGCTCGTCCTCCAAGCAGCCGTCGAGGAGGATTTTCTCATCCCTCTTTTTTTACCGCTTTCTAGTTATAACAAGTAGATGTAATGGACATTTGATTATGAAATATTGATTCTCTCTCTATTTTTCTCTTTTGTTGTATTATTCTCTCTTTTCTATTGTTTATTATTTAAGTAGAATAGCTTACATAGATTAATTTCAACCAACTAATCTGCTTTCTGAAAAATAATTCTAAAAGTGATTTTTAATCAAACATTCACTTCCCAATGTTCGACCCAGGACTCACCAGAATTTCGGTCATAAATTTTATTTGATAGCAAGTTTTAACGTAACTATAACGATGGGTTTTTGACTCAATCTTTTATGCATACGAAATCTTGCTCATCAGGTGTGGATAGATATAAAGTGAGTAGAATAAAATACAATGATCCATCTTAGCACTTTCAGAGCCACCCAAACCACCTGGATATCAAGTTCAAAATCCTCAAGCTCATCCGTGAGTTGATCAAAATTTTCCTATGAGTCACCCAAATTATGTCCCAGTTCATGATGTAAATCCTCAAATATAATGGGCGAGAATTCATTATCTTTCCAAATCATTTCCCCAAGGGGTGTAAGATTGGAATCCAAATTAATTAAACCCTTCAATTCTTTCATTTTTAGTTCAGTGGCTTCTGTGAAATCCTCAATGCTAGAATCCGAAATTGAAGATGTGAAAGAAGTGACAAATTCATCCAACCCAAAATCCAAAAATGCCTCAAGATCTTTTAGATTTTGCTCATAATCAAAAATGGGGTTTTCATCAAGAGTAAAGTCAGATTCCTCTTCAACCTCAATTGGATTATTTAACAATTCAAATTTAACCCCATGGATATATGGAATCTCATGAAAGTTTGTGTCAATGTATTTATCATTCAAGCTTGTCATGGGGTTTTTAGGTAATTCCACTACAAATTTTTCAAATTCATGATCATGTTCCTCCTCAATTTCCTTCCACAAATCAGTGTTCACCATAGTGTCAAAATCATCATAAATCAGATATGGGGTGTCAAGGTTAGGAGGACACTCCAAATAATCCAAGTTGGGAAGTGGTATAGCAGAAATAGTATCAGCAGTAGTTGTCCCATCAAGATCTTTGGCTACCTTATCTTTGACCAAATCAATGAGCCCGACAAAAGTAGTGTAAGGAGTCGACTCACAACAAGAAAGCTCGATGTTCGCATAGTGCTCAGATTCATCATCATCTGAGGCCTCGGTAAAATCACAATGCAGGTTCTTGTTCTCCTAAAATATCCAATCTGAGTTTTTCATTCCCAAGGGCGATCTCCATACACCTGGATGCACAATTAATGTTAACTTGAGTGGTCGCCAAAAACGGGCAACCTAAGATGATAGGTGCATCGCAGAGACTAGGAGGAATGTCCATATCCAAAATGAAAAAATCCGCTTAGAAGCAAAACCCATGGACTTTCACAATGACATTCTCTACCGTACCTCAAGGCACTTTGATCTGTCAACCAACTGGATAGTGACCGAGGTGTCTTTTATCTCCCCAAATCAAAAATGGTCATAGACAACAGTAGGGGCTAAATTAATGGATGAACCAAAATCAAGTAAGACCTAGTCAAAAGGAGCATCCTGCAACTGGTAGGAAATGAGTGGGGCTCCCAGGTCTTTCTTCTTAGGTGATAGGTCAGATAAGATGACTGCACTTTTTCCTTTGGATAATACCACCTTGTTGGTCATCCTAGCCTGCCGCTTGGGTGTATAATATTCTTTAAATAATTTAGCGACAGTAAGAATGTGATCAATGGCATCGAGGAGTGGAACCTTAATGTGAACATCATTGAATATTTCCTTTAAATCCTCATTACTTTTGATTCCCTTTGTCTTTCCTTGTTTATGAGTTAAGGCTCCATGGAAGGGTAAAGGGATGTTGGTGATCTCAGTGATTGGTTCCTTTCCTTTAGACTTCTTCTCCCTAGGTTGCTCCTTAGAAGGGTCAGAATGGGAAGAGGAGCTAGCCTGAGAAGAGGGTAGAGAAGTATCTTGACCCGCCTGTCTATAGCACTACAAAAAAAATAGCTTTTAGTGACATTTAATATTTACTATTATATGCCTTTTATTTGCCACTATATATAATTAGCAACACTTAAAATAATTATTAGTTAATTGTCGCCTTCGTTGACGTCACTAAAGTGTTAGCAGCAATTATATAATTGCCACTAAAACATCGATATTAACGTCACTTTAATTGACACAATTATTGTCACTAATGATCTTTAGTGATAATTTATTTGCCACTATTTCAATACTATTGAATTATATTAGTAGCAATTTAATTGATGCTATTAATATCGCCATATACTTCATTTAATAACTTTTACTTTTGTTACTAAATCATCACTATTTATTCGCTTTGATATTTTGTTTTATTATTTAATTTTCACTATTGATATTATTTAGCAACAATTATTTGTCCCTAAAT
Organism: Thalassia testudinum; assembly: GCA_037157565.1. Taxonomy (NCBI): domain Eukaryota; kingdom Viridiplantae; phylum Streptophyta; class Magnoliopsida; order Alismatales; family Hydrocharitaceae; genus Thalassia; species Thalassia testudinum. The sequence continues at coordinate 7,982,155 of JAZHRO010000056.1, forward strand.
TACCATTATTGATTTAATTTAATAACTTTTGTCATTTAATTACCATTATTGATTCACTTTAATAACACCTTGTTATACCACTTAATTACTACTATTGATATTCTTTAGTGAAAATTTTTATTTTAACAAGCTCGAAATATAAGAATCCTAATTCTATTGATCTCCAAATAATAAAGTACAATAAGAACCCTTTAAGGGGATACATCAAAAAATAAAAAAAACATAAAACAAGTAACAACCTCAACACTAAAATATTCTCCTCTCAAAGGTGATACATAGAAATAAATAAAAAATATAAAAAAAACTTGAAAATACAATGAATCGTGAAGATTCAACCACCAAAAGCAACAGCCTCTTCAAATCCTTACTATCCCAAGCAGCTTTATCTTCCAAACTTCAATTCAAATGCTGAGCAACACATCTTAATTTTGGCAACATCTTCAATCATTCAAATCTCCAACAACACCTCCATATCCGTAATGACATTTAGCTTGTGAGGTTGCAAATTATCTCCAAATTAGGGAAGGATTCACACTACCTGCATAACAAAAGATGCAACCCAATTTCTCCTAACACATCTGAGAATGTAGCTCAATGGTTCAATGTAACTTGCTCATTCTCTAGGAAAATTACCGGATCATGTTCTTTCTAAACCATCAACTGCTGAAAGGAAGTTTGGTCTGTCAAAAGATACTTATTAAAGTGCAATTACTTACTTAAAGATACTGAAGAGGAAATACAGTGAAGACTTGCTGCCTTATCAAAAGAGAAGTATCTGCAACAAGTTTTCAGCCTTGGTTTAAGCACAGGCCAGGTCTTTAAAAAGCATAACAAATTTAGCCATAAGAATGAAGAAAATATTTATCCTTGAAAATTTGAATAGCAATGGAAGAGAATCACAATCATGGTAAATTATCTTCACTCCCTAGAATTCAAGATCGAGAGCAATATCCTACAATTGGCACATATGATATCTCATAATACAAAGAATGGATTTAGGAAGAACCTTATATATTGATCAGTAGGCACAATATAAGTAATTTTTCCCAATGATTCAAGTGCAAGTGTCACATGGTGTTTCCTCAAAGTGTTTTCATGCGCAATCTGTTAAGAAATGACCAAAGACCGTGGTTAGCATCTGCTAACAATGATTTTCTTTTTCGCCACTATAAATGATAGGACTTAGAGCATAAAGATCTTCACTAGTAAAAATATCTCGTACTCTGAAAGATTCAATAGATATAAAATATAAGAAACCATAAGGGAAGATATTTCCCATCAGGTAACTGCAAATTACTGCTAGTGCAAGTTTAAATTCATTATATTACCTAATTCTCTAAGTTCAAACTCCTAGAGCATGTCCTTTTCAAGAGTAGGGATAGCAACATCACATGGAATGTAGACATTTTTGTACCATAAGGCAATAGTCTTCAATTGTCTCTATCAAGTGCTTGATTGTAGTGCTATCTCAACCAAGTAACACACACACACATACATACATTTATACAAATGAAAGTTAGATGTGAACATGAATGAAAAGCTTAAAAGATACAATCTACATGGAATTAAAACATTGAACTTTCCTATAACAGAAGCAAGAATGGAGCCAAACCAACATTTAGAACAAAAGTCACTATTATAGGGGGTATATAAATATAATCAAGAAAACCCTCATTTCGTCAAAAATGTTTCCCCGAGATACCTACTCCTAGCTTAACAGAAATTGGATGCAAACAGTACAAAAACATGTTGGTTCAGGGTACAATGATTCGCCTATCTGCACATAATAAAAAAACTCCAGGAAAGAACCTGGCAAGTTCAGAGAACAGGGCCATTAAGCATCAGTCCAACATTTTCTTCATAAACTGATAAAAGGTCATCATGCAAATCATGGACGAATAGAAAGTATATATGAAGGTAGTAATGAGAAGTAGTGAAGTTAGAAAATTTTTCATCCAAAAGCTATATATAAAGAAAATGGTGGAAAGCCATCCAATCAATTTACTTTAAGGTTATGACTTTGGATCTCTGTTGCTACCTTTTTGACTGACAATACATCTTTGATGACTGGCAATTCTTTCACCTGTCCCAAAATAAAGTACCATTTGCAGGATAAACGTATCCTATCTCCTGTATTTCTTTTTGGTATTTCTTTTCTTAGGCAATGTTATTACCATTAATTAATCCCAATTTACCATGGATATTGGTATATATAAGTCTGTTAGTTAATCCCAATTTTCAGATACATTGGCATATAAGTCTACTTTTTGTAGTTTTTGTATCTACTTAAAACTAAATCCTGCTAAGGACAGTTTGACATTCCCTGTAATATTACTAACTGTAGCATGTTGTTTTGTAGTGCACTATCCTAGAGAAATTATCTTCACTTGCTGAAATCCTTTTCCATATTTACTTTTAGCATTTCTATCTCCACAATTCCTCCAAATGCACCGATAGATGCAAGCTATGAGAAGGGTGATTTTTGACATGGTCAAGATGTGTTTGAAAGAAATTAATCTAGAGTTTCACAGTGGAATTCATCCACGTCTAGGAGTTATTAATCACATTTGCTTCCACCCTTTGGCTCAATCATCACTTGATTAAGCTGCTAAGATTGCCAAATCAATTGCAGTTGATATAGCCAACAAGCTTCAAGGTTAGATTTCTATAATGGTAGAATAAGGGTCTGAGTTATATTCTTAGTGCTTATTTATTTAATTTTCAATGTATTGGAATGAGAAAAATTAAAATGCTCCAAACATAGGTTCTTTTTTTTTTTGTCAAAAAGTAAAGAATAGCTTAGACTGATTGCTAAACATTTTATTTAGAATGACTAAAACATGCTTTAAAGAACAAATATAGATGATCTTTTGTTTCTGTATATCTACTATCCTTTTCAGATAACAACTTCATCAGATTAGTTAATTGTCTCACTAGAAGGTTTAAACTGGATTGATGACAAGTAATGGCAACAATAAGTTTCCAATTCTTATGTTCCTGTTGGTACATAAAAATTCAATGACAAGCAAGAGTACTCATACTTGTAGAATTAAAGCATTATATTGTGCTTCCTATGAAAAGGTTTTGCTGTTTGATAGTGATATTCCTTGTTTCTCTATTTTAAGAATATTATATTTTGTTAACAGATGGTTCCCAGTACTATTATTCATTAACTTTTTCTTAAAGGAATATTATTCATTAACTTTACATGTAGATAAATGACTATCTCGAGCAATTTTCTTTGTTGCACTTGTAAACTGTCATAGTACAACATGAGACATTTGCCTGGAATATTTGCTTTGAGGTAATGCACATGTTCCTGCTTTTTTTATTGTCACTAGAACTAATCTCTTGCAATGTCGACATTCTTGTAGGCTGTTGCCCATAACAAGAGAAAAACACTTGACTCCATCAGAAGGGACCTAGGGCATTTTAAACCAACTGCTTTGGACAACCAGTGGGTTGAAGGCCAGAGCAAAATAAAAAAGTCAGGGAATTTGATGGGTAGAGAGGGTGCTGCTGTGGCTATTGTACAGTTGGGAAATGTGATTGGTTTAGTTTATTTGGGGGAGACAAAAGAGTGAGTGTACATGGCTGCACCAGTAATTGTAGATGGGGAAGGAAAGGAAGAGGAGGCAGAAGAGAGAATAAGGAGGCCATGATGAACAAAGGAGTTGCTGTGACTGATTAGCAGGAAAGAATGGATACACAACATTGCAAGATTAAATATCTTATTGATCAATCAAAATAAGTGGGCTAAACATTGTAAGAGCAAAGGTCAACTCCGTTTTCATTCTTTTAACCATTGAAAATGATGGGACTTGATGGCATCAATTTGGAGCATGCTTCTGACTATTCAACATCTGACTCTGTCATTACTCATCCATTGGGGTTGAACAGTGCTCACATCTCACCAACAACCTAGGCCTTACTTGGGAGAAACATATTAACATACCTGGGTTATGGTGACCTGGTCACTCAGGAACTGTAAATCGGCCACAAGGACTTCCAAACTAGCTTTAGCATTTTCAAGATTTTTCCATAGGAGAGAGATGGCCTGAGGAAGTTGGATTGCCTATGTTAATCTCACAAAACCACTAGAAGATGCATTAAGTTCACTTCAAGAATATGCGTCTATCAGAAAGGTCAAAGACGGCAACCTCATCATAGGAATATTCCAGCATAACATTTGCTCCCAACCAAAGACACACTGAGTCACTTTCCTCTATGCGCGCCTGAGAGTATATGCCCTCAGAAACTTCAAAATCAGCAATCAATGCCTGGAATCATCAGAAACACATCAATGTGAAAGATTGTCACAAACTACAGTGTACTGCAGGAAACACATTACTTTAAGGACGTCTTTGCCAGTAGTACAAAGTGCTATTGGTTTAATTTAAGAGTAGAGATCTCTATATTATTGCTTATAGAGTTCTACTTTCATAGTTAGATAGGTATGTCAACCTCTTAGCATGAGTCAAGTCTGGGAACAATGATCTAGTCTGTGAATATCTGGAAAAGATTATTTGAGGTACAGAAGATAACTCTTGGGATGTCACTAAGGAGGAAAATTCTTGCTCAATATCCATTCTTTCTAGAAAGAAAATACAAAGTGCACCACCAATGGCATTTTTACCGTTCCATTGACTCTTGTTAGAGTGAATCCAAAAAGTTCCAATAACCTCCTTGAGCATGAGACTGCATGACTTATGGAGCAACCTTATGTATACTAGGCAAACAAAGCATTTGGAACCCATTCTGTCTAGAGACTTGTTTTGCCCATACATCCTCACCACTCTTTAAGGATTGGCAACTCTCCAGTCAGTTGCCCTGTCCATCACCAGAAAGACAGTTCATAACGGATGTGCTTTCAATCAGAAGTGCACTAGCTGGTTAGCACAAAGTTGAGCATGTAGGTAAATTGTAGGTTTTGCTGAATTCCTACTATGAGTTGGTTTTGGTAAAATTAATAAGTATCATATAGGTACAACTATGGGCATGTAATCTCTTAAAAAAACATACGAACATGTAATATAAGAATAAAGATAAAAGATGATCAACAAAATTTAATAATCTTTTGCATTACTACATCATTTAAAAAACATGTAAATAAAGATAACTAGAGAAGAATTAAATCAAACATTAATCAATGGATCACTATGGCATAATGGTCAATACAACAAGGTACTAAATAAGGGTTTCGCTGCGAGACATATTGAAAAGGAGGGGAAATCCATTTATTCTGCCACAGGAGAGAGACGATGGGGCGAGAGTGAGGGCGAGAGCGAAGGGGGGATAGCTGGGTGGTGGTGGAGAGGAGGCAGAGCGAGAAGCAGTGCACAGCTAGGGTGGAGGGAGGTGGAAGACCGGGAGCGAGGGCCGAGTGCTTCAAGTGCCTTGGTCAGGGGCATTTTGCCAGGGAGTGTCGCGACCTTTGGTGATGCTGGAGGTGCGGCGACTTAGGGCAACGCAGCATGCGGTGTCGTCGAAGTGCGATTGAGGTTGGGGGTGCCTTGCCCCTGCTGCCAGCGTCGAAGGTGCCGCTGGCTGAGGTTGAGGCACCGTGGTCGAGTAAGGCGGTCAGGTTGAGGGCGGCGATTGAAGGGGGGCTGGTAGGGGAGGTCCTGGAGGGTCGAGTTCGACACAGTGAGGTCTTCGAAGCCCTCGAGGGGAGGGGGTTGGAGGTCTTGGTCGTGGAAGGGGGGAGGTTCCTTGTGCTCGACCTCCCGATGACGGTGCGGACGTAGCTGTGTGGGAAGGAGGTCCGACTAAGGAGGGGTAGACTTCGGTGGCAGAGGCCATTCATACATGATGCGGCCACCTCGGTGCAGCCCCCGGAGCAACCGCGGCTTAAGGTGGTGCTCACTGGGGTGCCGTGGTGGCTGCGGACGATCAAGGTGGTGGAGGCTCTAGTTGGGCCTTTTGTGCAGCTCAGACGGTGTTGGAATACCGGCCTCGCCGCTCAACCGCTACTTGCGAAGGTTGAGCTCAAGATCGGCTGCCATTTGATGAAGAGGGTGACCCTGAGGGCTGGCGGAGCCTCCTGGGTGGTTTCCTGCTCGCTGCAGCCGACTGAGGGGGCGGTTGGGGATCCCCCGAGCGTAGCGAGGGCGCAAGACACGAGGCCAATGTGTAGACCGAGGTGGGCGGAACCACAAGTTGGTGCGGGGTCCGAGGCGCAATCCTTGAGGGGGCCGTTAAGATCCACGAGGCAGGGTGCGAGATCTCGAGCGCGAGGGCAGCCTGGGGAAGTGGAGGAGTCGGGCAGGGGTACGTCGTCCTCGAGGGGGCCATCGAGACCCATGGGACAGGGCGCAGGAGCTTAGGTGCGAGGGCAATCTGGGGAAGTGGAGGAGTCAGGTGAGGGTGAGGATGCCCACCAAGAGGGTCCTTTTGTAGGGTCGGAGGTGGTCGGGTCGGGCGCAGGTAGAGTGACCCGTTTACCGGGGTGCACCTGTCGGATGGGGGATCCGAGTAGCGGGTGGGGAGACCCGTTTGGCCAAGAGTTGGATTGCTGATGCAGACCCGGTGCTCCTGCGGTAAGGCAACCGGCTCTGGGGGATCCGTCTTGGGGGACCCTTGGCGGCAACTCTTCTCCCTCCAAGCAAAGGGAGGCGCAGTTGGAGCAGGAGGAGGAGAGGGAGCAAGAGGAGAGGGTGAGGGACAGGGTCCCCGAGCTGGAAGGCCTCCCCGCCCCGCCTTGTTTGGGTCAGGGAGAGGGAGCTTTGGAGGAGGCCATGGGGGGTGGTGCGGAGGCCGAGGCAGAGACCGTGGCGCAACCAAGGCGAGGCGAGGGGGGTGTGAAGGGGTCTGTGGCGATGGAGCTCGGGGAAAGCGAGGGTGGGGCCTCGACGAGGGAGTCCGGAGCAACGGCGACGACGCGCAAGGATGCTAGACTGGGCGCAGTGTCAGAGGTGGAGGTCGTGGAGGGCGTTGGAGCTGAGGCGATGGCCACACCGGACCGACCTGGGGCCCAGGTCCAGGTCAACACAGTCACGTGGCAGCCTCGTGTCGTGAACAGGGGATGGGGAGGCGGTCTCCGGTATAATCGACGGTGGTCCTTCAGGAAGAGCAGGAGCGATCGGGTGATGGTTGACGGCCGAGGAGGGCCGCCGCCGGCGTCGCAACCGACTACTATGGCACTAAACACGATGGACAAGGAGGCTTGCCAGACAATGGAGGCTGCGGGCTTCCGCTCGACCATGAAGGAGATCCCTTTGTTGCCCCATGAACGGAGTTCTGTCTTAGAATGTCAGGGGTATCAATGACCCCTCCAGGAGGTCGGCGTTGGGGAGCTATATCAGACAATGGAGGGCGGACGTGGTTCTTCTTCAGGAGACGAAGCTGCACTCCTATGATGGGAGGTTGTGGAGGGAGATTGGGGCACCTGGATGGAGGGTTTCCTAAGTCTAGATGCAATTGGCCGTGCAGGGGGGCAGCTACTTGGATGGCATAAGGATGTCTTCTCCTTAGAGGTCAGCTTTACAAGGAGGCACGTTATCTCGGTTGAACTAGCAAAGATCGCAAGTGGGGCCAAGGCGATCGTCACGAGTGTCTATGACCCATCCGGTTCGCAGGAGAGGGAGACGATGTGGAAGGAGCTTGGGACGGTGGCAGCAGGCCATGGTTGATTGGGGGTAACTTTAATGTCACGTCACAGGTTGATGATAGACCGAGAGGGTGTAGCAGGCAAGACTTTGGCTCAAAGGGCTTTATGGAGTTCGTTGCAGTGTATGGCCTCTTCGATATGGTTCCTGCTTCCTGGAGGAATAATAGCAGCTAGAAATCCAGGATTGACCAATTCTTGTCCAGTGTTGAGCTGGCTAAGGCTTTTCCGTTGGCAGGTGTGGTCCCGATGGAGAGGCCTTTCTCTGACCACACACCGATTATGTGGAGGGCAAATGAGGAGTCATGCTTTGGCACCTACTTCAAGTTCGACAAGTCTTGGTTGCTGGAGGATGGATTCAAAGGCATGGTGGAAGAGAAGTAGAGCGCGATGGAGGTGGAGGGATCAGCCACGATTCGTTTGGCGAAGAAGTTAGACAACTTGAGGGACATGTTGAGGCTGCACAGAAGAGACCAGGGAGGCAAGGTGCTCCAGGAAGATGGAGGCTCTAGCTGAGATTGCCAGGATAGATGCGAGGACCTCAAATCTACTTCCAAGGATGACAAGCGCAACAGGGCCGAATTAACCCGGGTGATGCAGGAGGAGGACAGGAAAGCGGAGGTGGAGTGAAAGACGCGATCGAGGCAGATATGGTTGCATGAAGGCAACTCCAACACCAAATTCTTTCACTAGATAACCTCGACAAGGAGGAGGAACTATATTGAGAGCTTGCAGGTGGGAGAGGAGACCTTCTCTAGTAGGAAGGAGGTTGGTCGTGCTGCGGTGGCCTATTTTAAGGATTTCACGGGGAGGCGCAACAGAGGGGGCTGAAGGTGGCGAGAAGTGGATGTGCCGAGCATCACGGCGGACCAGGCTTTGGGCCTCACCTCTCCTTTCACGGAGGGTGAGGTAAGGGATGCAGTTTGGGGTCTTAATGAGGAAGGATACCCTGGACCAGATGGCTTCCCCATTGCCTTCTTTAAGGAGTTTTGAGCATTGACGAAGCGGGAGGTGATGCAGATGATGGAGGAATTTGCATAGGGTAATAGAGGGTTCGACAGGTTGAATAGGTTCTACCTTTTTCTACTGCCCAAGAAGGAAGGTGCAGAGGCAATTGAGGACTACCGTCCTGTTGCCCTCTCCAACGCAGTCTACCTTATTGTCGCTAAGGTCCTAGCCAACAGGCTTCGGCCCATCCTGGGGGAGCTTATCTCACCGGTATAGATGGCATTCATCCCGGGAAGGGGTATTTTAGACGGTTTCGTGGTTGCCTTGGAGGCCCTCGCGGCGTGGAAGTGGGAGCAAAGGAAGGCCTTCCTTTGGAAGGTCGATTTCAATAAGGCCTACAACTCAATACAGTGGGACTTCCTGTGAACATCTCTAGTGAGAAAGGTTTCCCCCAGGTCTAGATTGACTGGACGAAACGGTGCATGACCACAACCTTCTCCGTGTTATTCAACGAGAACCCTGCAGGTGGGTACGTGCAGCCCAGAAGGGGAGTTCGGTAGGGCTACCCACTCGCTCCGATGCTTTTTGTACTGGCAACAGACGCTCTAGCAAGAGCAACTCACAGGTCCTGTGCAAGGGAACTGATCAGTGGCTTTGGGGGTGGTGGCGGAAGGGAGGTCCCTCTGCTGCAGTATGCGGATGATACATTATTTTTGGTGGAGGGGTCGGTTGTGGCGGCAAGGAGATTGAGAATACTATTGGAGCTCATTGGAGAGGCATCGGGACTGCAGATTAACTATCTGAAGTCCAACTTCATTCCGATGAACATGACGACTGAGGAGGTTGTGGAGGTGGCGGACGTCCTTCGGATCGAAGTGGGTGCACTACCTTTGCTGTACCTGGGGCTACCTCTTTCTGACAGACGTCTTAGGGTACAAGACTGGATCTCACTTCTGGCGAAGATGGAGAGGAGGTTGGCAGGCTGGTCATCCAGGCTTTTTGTCGAGGGGAGGGAGGTTGACCTTGGTGAAGGCGGTGTTGCCCTCCATTCTGGTTTTTTTCCTCTCTATGTTCAAGGCGCCGCGTCAGGTGGAGAAGAAGATTTCGGGGCTTATGAGAGACTTCTTTTGGTCTAATATAGGAGCAGCCAGGCGAGGGATGAGGTTGGTGGCTTGGGAGGAGGTGTGTCGGCCGCTGCAGGACGGTGGGTTGGGGGTTAGAGATGTGGAGAGGGTCAACCTAAGCCTCCTCACGAAGTGGATCCCCAGGTTGGTTGGGCAGGAGTGGGGTCTCTTTGGTGATGTCATGCGGCACGACTACATCTCTTTTCTCTCATGGGAGCCACTGGAGGCCCCCCCTCCAAGGGCATCCCACTTCCTCAGAGGTTTGGCGAAGCTGGCACCGAAGATGCAGCCCTTCTTCTTGCCGGAGCTCCGTGTGAGGGACACCTTCAGGTTTTGACTTGACGACTGGTAAAGGCAGGGGAGCAACCTCAGTGACAGGTTTCCTCGCCTCTTCGGGAGGGCAAGGGCTCCGACATCCATGGTTGGAGATTGCTGGGATGAGGTGTGGTGCCCAACCTTTTGGGGAGGTCTCTCCAATCAGAGAGCTGCAGAGTTTCAGCAATTGCTTCAGGAGCTGGAGGGCTGGGCACCCGAGGGGCGAGATGCTTTTTCTTAGTCTGAAGGGGAGTTCACCATGGCGAAGGTGTTTGGAGAGCTGGGTGGCACTGCACAACCCACGGACGCGGACCTCTCCAGAGACTACAAGTTGCTTTGGCAGGCAAAATGCCCGCTGAAGGTTAAGGTTTTCTCTTGGCTCCTGCAGAGAGAAAGAATTGTGACGAAGATGTGAAGGGCGAGATGGGCGCAGATGGACGATGTGAAATGCTCTTTTTGCGAAGAGGCAGAGGAGGACATGCAGCATCTTTTCTTCCAGTGCCCTTTTGTTTCACTTGTTTGGCAGAGATTGGACCAGCCCTGGATAGACCACCAAGATGTGTCTAGCTTTTAGTCGTCGTTCCGGAGAGACAGCGCCACGCCTGGGGTGACCACCTTCCAGTCCAAGAGAGATAGAGCCAGAGTGCTGGCTTTGTTGTGGTATGTGTGGTTGGGGAGGAATGGAGTCGTGTTTAAGGGGGAGAGGTCTTATGTGGAGAATGTTCTCTCATCTACTGGGGTGGCCACCTGGGAATCTGCTTTATAATTTGTGATGGTCTGACATTTTGGTAGAATGAATTTGGGTGGTCATCGGTCAGATAACTACCTTTTACTTCTCAAAAAAATAAGGTACTAAATAATTCTATCCAAACAAATAAAAAATTCATAATTGACCCAAATACTTAGCATATCCAAACTTGGCCAATCTCTTAAATCAATCCAATTATTTTTCCTAGTTGGCCAACTGGCAAAATCTAATTCTCCATTTATCCTTCCCTATTGCCATCCACAAAAGCCTTGCCATGTTCCTCGCGGACTTTATACCATCTAAGAAGCTGCTGAGAAGTCTTTTAGTCATAATCAAGACATGGATGCTCGTAAAGAACTGCAACAAGGCATCTGTCAAAAATATTCAATTCGACACCTGGATGATGCAGCAAGATCAGCAGCAAGATGAAGATAATTGCATCCCTCCACTATTAATATAAAATATTAATCATTTTTTTCTTTCCTGGTAAAGCAATATAATATCAGAAAAGAGAAGGGATCATACCAAACACTTGATGATCCAAGTAGTGGCAATGGGCGAATAAGGGCATCAGTCTGTAAAAGCATCCATCTATGTGGAAGTGCTCTGCTTAGGCTCCATGAATCTCGCAGGAACCACCCATCGTCGTCGAGCCCCCGCGGCCGCCGCGCTTTCATACTTCTTGGTGCGCAGCTCCTCAAGTCGCACGATCTCCACGTCGATGAATCCTTCTTCGTCGGGGAGGTGGAAGTGGACCTGGGACTGCCTGTGGGAGTACGGTGTGTCGAAGAGGGGCCTCAGCTTTGCGGAGGGTATCGGAGAGAGGTTCTCGTTCCCAGCGGTGGGGTCGAGGGAAAGGGGGAGGTTGAAGGAGTTGGGTTGCAGATGGAGACACGAAGGGGGCTTGGCGGAGGGATTGTCATCGAAGATGGCGTTATTCCTGACCTGGAGGTTGTGGGCGGAGTTGGCGTTCGGGAAGAGGGGTTTGCTCATGGTTTTTTGCCAGTTCGATGGGGATTGGTGGTGATGGAAGATGGATGGGGTTTAGTGCGGTTATCGACGGGGGACTTATAGATAGAGTAGCTGTGGGTGGAGGAGTCAGAGGGTTGGGGACTGGGGACTTGCCAATAGCGAGATCGGCCTTGTCGCTGCACCTGCTTGCCGATTGGGTTGGGGATGGGGGGAACGGAGGGTGAGGGGTACGATGGGGGGTGGAGGGGGAGGGGGATATGGGAGAGCCTTCCATTGGGCCTCGTCTTGAGGTGGAAGAAGGGGGGTAGGCGTCATCCGCGGTGGGGATAGGGATTGAGAGAGGGGGAGCCAAAGTGGTGGAAGGCGAGGGCCTTCGAGGGTTTCGGTACAGTCGAGGAACCCGAGAGGAATGCCCGCCAATATCTTCTTTTTCTAGTTAGTTACGAGTACAAAGAGGTGGGCGGGGACGATAAGATGGCTTAGACGAGAAGCTTTAGGAGGAGGAATAGTCTAATGAGTAATTTTGTGTGATCGTAGGTAAAATGTTTAGATTTATTTTTTATAAGATAGATATGGGAGGGAAAATATGTATTTGGGTGAAAAATGAAATTAAGTGAGAGAAAGAGTTATTTAAAAAATATAATGGTACATATATTTACCACTAATGTTAATTGTTATTTTATAAAAATATTATAGTAGCATAAATAATAATTACCACTAAATCAAATATTATAGTGGCAAATATATTTACCACTAATGCAAATTATCATTTGACAAAAATATTATAGTGTCATCGATGGGAACACCATCATGAGCCATAACTAGCTCATTTTGACCCAATTAAATCAATAAATGCTCCTACATAACCGTTGGAGAGTCACAGGTCATTGCATAATCATTCTGAAAGAAAAATAAAAAACTAGGGTTAAAACTGTAATTTTACCAACTCATCATGAATACAATATAACCACGGGTTTTCTCAGGGGTTGAATGAAGGTCAATTGGTCTTAAAAGAATAACAAGTGAGATAAAACAGACAGAAAAGGGTTTGCACATGTTCTAAGAATTAAATGACTTTTGAAACCATAAAAATAAGCCTGCTTAATTAACTGAGGTTTTGATCATGATAAATTTTAATTAAACCTTCTAAAATTCATAGAAAAATATTCTATAGGGTTTAGAACTTTCAATTTGACCATCAGAACTCGTTTTGACCCAAAACAGAACCACAGACAGACATTTGCCCTAATTTGAGTTTTTACATAAATTACCCAGTCAAACATAGTCAAAACCAAAATCCAACTTCACCATTGGATTTCTTAGGACCAAATTAGGTTTGTATCAAAATTTGGACCCAAGATGAATTTGTCTTGACCTAGTTTGCAAATTGGTCCTGTCTAATTTCATTTCTACCCTTAACTTTCAAAATCCTTTCAAATAGACCCCTAACTTTGTCATCGTTCTCACAAACAGGTCCTTACCACCATTAAACCTATTCATACTTACTCCAGCGACCTTAAAAAGGAAAGAACTCCCTGATTTCTTAACGAATCCCTTTCAAATTTGAAAGGGAAGTTCGTCAAGAAATTCCCTTCCTTTTGGACATAATCCTAAGCCCTAAAACCTACCCAATCTCTCATGCGAACGCATGAGAGATTTGGGTATCAAGAAACTTCCAACTCTGGCGAGCTTTCCAATTTTGGGAAGCTTGCTTCCCAAGCTCTAAATGACCTCTGATGACTTATAAAAGACTCCCTAAATCACCACAGATTTCCTAAGCTTGAATTCGGCCAGAGATTCCCTCTAATTCCTCTCCCCTCCTCCGACCGATTTGCTCTTCAAGCTCCGGCGACTCTCCCTACCTTCCCTCGTCGTCTAACCACAATACCAGTGGAAGACTCTTCCTCTTTATTTTCCTCCACGTCACGCAGCACCCGTCGATGCTCCTGCCCCCCTTCATCCTCGCCATCATCCTTCTCTCAAGCAACTTCGTCTCCGGCGCCGGCCGCACCTCACCTGGTGCCAACTCCACTCCCTTTCGTCTACCTCCCCTCCTAAATAACTCCTTGACTTCCCCTCTTCGTTTTTAGACCCTTGCCGCCTCATTTCAACCGCCGACTTGCCCCGTTGCCCTCCGTCTTCCACCTCGCCGACAGACCACCGGCGAGCCCTAATGGCTTCCACACTCGCCCAACCGCGCCGCTTCCACGCTCCTCACCATCACCTCGACTCACCGACCAAAACCCCTCAAGTAATTGAGGGGATTGGCCTCTCTATCACCCATCCCGACTCACGCACTCTCACACACAATTCGCAAGGTCAACAGACCTCCACAACCACTCACACACGACGCCAACACCGTCGTTCAATTCCCCACCTCACAACGAAGCTTGTGAATTGTTTTAACTAGGGCTTTTGGCCCGTTTTCATGATTGCAGGTCCCAGGTCTTCGTCGCCATTACTGAAGCTTCAAGTGAAGCTCGAAGCTCGCTTCAAGCACCTACAGACCCCAGGCAAAGTCCTAGATGCTGCAGAATACTTCCAGGATCGCAACCAAGGAGCCAATTAGGCTCTTTGACTGAGCCTTTGACCACAATCATGCGAAGAAGTCACTACAGTCGTGCATAGAGAAAGGCAGTGGGATTTAGTCCCACATCGTGGACTGAAGAGCGCCCGCCAATGAATAAATTGAAAAAGTGATACGGGTTGTTTGCCTCAACATGCACAAGGGGTGTGGTCCCTGCATGCTCCCCTCATGCGCCTCGTCCGCAACATCTCCCTCGCGGACCTAGTGTGCCTGATAACTCGCCTAAGCCCTGCACTCTTTGGCTACGACCCACGCCCGCAACCCTGGTCCCGGGTACGCTCTAGGTCTAATTACCTGTATACTTGGTACTATTGAAGGCTCTGGGAGAGCGTGACCTAGAGAGAGAAAGAGAGATTATGCAGGGTAGGGGGAGGGTTTTGCTGCTGAAGACATTGGCTGACACTTAGACAATCTAAGAAGTTCCCCTCCCCTGTGAGAAGGAGAAGGAAGCAGAAGCAAAAGAAGAAGAAGAAGAAGAGGAGCAGCAGCAGAGAAAGAAGAAGAGGCTGAGAGAAGAGAAAGAAGGATGTGCACTGTAGCATCAAACATTTAAGCCGTCTGATTAACCACTCAACCGTCTAATAACTAATTTCTAAGCTTTATTTGATTGATACTGTTGAGAAATTTACTATTATTGTGAGGATTATTTGGTGATTCAAATCACCATTTTATCTCATTCTTTTTGTATTATTGACATCTGTTTTCACTTTATATCATTATTGTTTGTAGTATTATTACAAATTGCTTATATTGCATTTAAATTGTAATTCTTGAGATTTATATTTCATATTGCTCCCTGTGTTCGACCTCGGAACTTTTTCAAATAATAAAATTTATTTGTTTAAATGTTATTTTGGCTATATTGCAACGTGACATTCTTAAAACATCGATCTAGCGTTCAAACATTTTGGCACCGTTGCCGGGGAGCAATGGGCAATTGAGAACTCTTGATTGCAATTCCTAATTTAGATTCTAACTTGTTATATCTCTTTTGCTATGGTTGTTTCAGGAGAAGATACATTCAAGGAAGATCAACTGCATAATAAACACACCAAGGGCAGGTAAGTTCTAACCACTCTCTCTTAAGCCCCTCATTCTGAAAAGGATAAAAGGAAAAAAATCAATTAGGGCTACTTGCATTCTTTCCATAAATAATTCATCAAGTTGACTGAGTTGATACATTTTATTTGCACAATAAATCCTGATTTGTGCACCCACTTAAGCTTAAGGTATCTAAGGCTATCACATTCTTGTTTAATCCCTAGGTACCACCTTTGGACAAATTAAAGTGGACCAAATTAGAGCCAATTAGGGATTCTAATTTAGGGTTTTTAGAGACACACTTGCTTAATCAAGAAATCATTTTCCTAAATAATGTGTGTCTAGACCTTGATTGAACTAATCTATTCAAGAAAAATTCTAAAATCAGGCTCTTAAAATTATTTGAACACTAAAAGAGGGACCTAAATTTTCAAGGATAATACAAGTGAAGTTGACCCACCTTGTTGGGTCAACCAATCTTCAAATTAGGTCACTCTTACACTCAACACATCTTAAAGTTCAAAGTGAAATTCTAAGCACCCTTGCTCTTAATTAAAACTGGTAGACTTAAGAGGTCAAGTCCCCATTCTGGTCTACTTGGAACATCAGTGACAAGAGAGGTTGGGTGGGGAAACCTTGTAACCCGTGGGGGCGCTTTACCCTGTAGGGGTCTTTGCAAGACTCTCCCTCTCTAACTGCCCAGGTAATTCTCAGGTGGACAGCTTTCTGACTAAGGGATATCATTCGCCCCGAACCTCTATAGTCATCCAAAATTTTTGGGTGTCTTGATTGGGTCCAGCACATTCTACCTCTCATCTACTCCATTGGTGCATGTTCGGGAGGAGGTCCCTAAGACCATCCTTAAGGCCTCCTTTAGTCACTCATTCACGTTGAGACCAAACCTCGACCTCCTTGTTTGTGCAACAGCCCAATCCTATTGATATCTCTTCCGATTCATCTGAACCTGATTCTCATTCAGCCATCATCATGGCACAACCCGCAGAAGAAAATAATCTCAAAAATCAACTCCAGTGCCTCAATGATCTATTCCAAGACTTTGTGAACCCACCGTAGCGTCCAATAATGCAAGATCACTACAATCCCACTGCAGTAGCAATCGAACCTCGAGTACAAATCCCCGCTGGAGGTCCTGACACTGAACTCAAGCCCAACATGATTCATGCCATTCCCAAGTTCCATGAGCGTAATTCTGAAGATCATTTCCAGCATATCAAACAACTTAAGCATCTGGCCCAGACCTTCGGGTCAGAAGCTCAAAATCGGGATATTCTACTCATGAAAATGTTCTCCGTCTCTCTTATGGATAAAGCTGCTCACTGATACCAAACCCAAATGCATCCAATCAACACCTGGGCAGAACTTCAATCCGAGTTTCTGAGAAAGTTCTTCCCTGTTGGTCGGACAAATGCTTTACGGCACCATATCACACATTTCACACAACAAGCAGGAGAACCACTTCACGAAGCATGAGATCGTTTTCTGGATCTCATGCGAAAGTGCCCCCATCACGGAGTTCCTAAATGGAAACAAGTCTAGTCTTTTTAATAGGGACTCCGTGAGGATATTAGATTATTCGTCAATGCGACTTGCAGAGGAAACATCATGGGTCATCACGAAGACACTATGTGAGAGATTCTCGAGAATATGTGCGAGAACTCCATCAATAATGAATCCATAGGCATGTTCGACCAGACGAATGCCTAGGCATTGATGAATCCAAAGGGAGCACATGAGACGCAGGGCCTGTCTTCTTTCGTCAACTTGGAACTGATGGCTAGTCATTTGGACAAGGTCTCTATTATTGAGAAGAAGGTGGATGAGCTAACTCGACATTTGTAGCGAGCCACCTCTGCGCAAAACCCGTACACACAACCACCCTCTGGCAGGGAGGCCGTGCATAATATTTATCACCGACCCTCTCAAGGGATGGACCCATACCCACCCCCATCTGATTCTGGTTGCGGAGGAAACTCTGGATCTACCTACTCTAGTTGGGGGAACTCTGAACCCTCATATTCTGATTTTCCTGAGGTTCCTCAGACATGCGAGGACCTCAACACCATTCAAAATGATCCATTCTCAAACACCTAAAACCTTGGATGGCGTAATCATCCCAACTTCACATGGTCAAACAATAATCAAAATCAGAGACCTCAATATCCGCCCCAACTACAAGCTCCTCGTCCATATCAGCTGCCTTAGCCTCGGCCTAACCCAACTTATCAATCTGGGCCGACTTAGACAGATCAAGTGACTCTTATCCTTCAGACTCTTACTGACATTCAGAAGACGAATGCAGCTATGCAAAAACAGCACAGAGACGAGATCATAGAGGTGTGCAATCAACTTGCCCAGATGACAAATCCTCGCCAACCTTGTGCACTTCCTTCACAACCCCTGCCTAATCCAAATAACGTGCCAAACCAGAGGTGCGTTATGAACCCAAATCCAGGCCAAGCTCACTTTGTTTATGAGACCCCTTCT